>JAWDAA010000032.1:0-1260000 GCA_036785405.1 Coenonympha arcania | reverse complement strand
TGGATTCCCACAAAAAAAAAACAGTGTCTGGGTGTTTTTGTAGTATGTGGTTTGAGTGGAAAAAATAAATCACTTAATATGCACTCCATACTAATACTAGTATTTTTTTGATTTCAGAACGGAATATTTTGCCACCTGAATGCACACAGACTGCTGACGTTTTATTGTTTTTTGATGAGCTCTTTGACTCCATGAATGGCAGCTCCACCAACTCGAAGAAGAGGAGTGGTAAAGATTTATTAATGCCTGTAACGCCCATATCTAATCATGGTACCGTTTGGTCAAATGCAAAGAACGTATTCAAATCGATGAAGTTTATTAGTCACAATAATAATCAGCCAAATCAGAAGCTTGTCACAGTTCCCACAGTCAACAATTGGTTACAAACTATAAAAAATAATTTAAGCAGCGGACAGCACTCACTTGGCTCCAACTGCGAGGAAGACAATTGTCATACTATTTTTAATTCAATGGAGACCTTATTTGAGAAAGTGGAAAACGAACCCATCTACACAGATTTGATACATACTATTGATGATACAATATATGTTCCTTTTGAAGAAAAAAAAAATTGCCCCAGAATATTAGCAACTTTACAGTTTGTAACTGGTTATTTGTTAAAAAAAGCAAAAATAAAGATATTCAAAAATTGTAAAAAATGTAAACAGTGCTTACATGACCCAAATAATACTTGCGATTTCTTGAAATTAAGGGAATATAAAAAAGGAAAAACTTATTTGACTTATCCCAGTAGTAAATTAGTTATTATTTTTTCCAAAATTCAAGATGTAATCACACATATAATTAAAAAGAATCCTATGAGCCCAAATATAAAAGTACTTTTAAAAACTTATTTATATACAGAGCTCGATTTTGACTTTTTAGATTGTGAAATGCATAAATCACAGGTAATCGAGATAATACTGGAATTGTCATGTAATTTTTTTATTTACAACTGGTGTAGAGATGTAAATAAAATAATTAACGGTACCAGATTAGATTTAGACGATAGTGACACTATAAAAATTGCTGCATTTAATTTATTTAATAAAAGGAAACATAGAAAACTGTTAAATCAGTAAACTGTTGTTTTATTTACCTCAATAACTAAAAATCCATTGTCTCCAAAGTAATTTCCACCTGACAAATAAAATATGATTTGTCTTTTGGAAATTGCTTTGGGGAATAATTAGTTTTAATATTTAAAATGTAAAAGGGAGCGCGCGATTTGCTTGCCTATTGAGTTGTCGCAGAGCGCTAGGTGGCGCTATCGCAATTTTTTGGCTGTTATCTCTATACCCCTATATTCAATATACCCCTATATTCAATATACTCTATGCTTTTCACCTCGCATCACATAAGCGTCGTAAATTGATGCGAATGCCTATGGAATGTGATGCGACTGACCGCATGATGTGATGTGGTGATCGAAGCGGAAATGAAATGGATTGCTGTGTATTATGTGAATAGCATGGCTGGTGCAACTCAAATATTCGAATGTGTCTCTCGACACGACTAAGGAAAGACTGACTCAACTGCCAACTCGTGTAGTCTGAGCTCGCCTCTCGCAACTCAAGTGGTGGGCAAACGGTAGTGGGGTGACATGACGTAGCAAATGTCAACAAACTGTCATTATACCAACACAGAATACCACAAGTTCTGTGTTACTACTTCATAACCAAGATTGCCACTCCCGAGACACTATCACCGAATAGTCTCGGTTATCAACGCCACCGACCGTGTCAACCTCACCCAAGACAATACAGTCTTGACGTTTTCACCTCCGAAGAAGGAAAAGGGACTAAACAAGTTAGATGGCGCTGTAAGCGCACATAGTATGAAACTATCTCGGTAATTAATGCCATGGATCCGACAAATATATAAAATTCTCTCGTTTTTCTTTGTTACCAAACTCCTCCGAAACGGCTGGACCGATTGTTATGCCATTTTCAGTATATAATCTCTGGGTATGGGAGCAGGTTATCTATTTTTTAAGTCCCTATACGGCTAAACAACGTTTGCCCGGTCAGCTAGTGATAAATATAAAATTCTCTCCCCAATCTTTGTTACCAAACTCCTCCAAAACGGCTGGACCGATTGTTATGAAATTTTCAGTGTATGATCACTAGGTCTGAGAGAAGGTTATCTTTTTTATTTTTTATCCCTAATGGCAAAACAACGTTTGCCGAGTCAGCTGGTAATGATAAATAAATGTATACTTAAAACAAGTTTAACCATTCGATATTTGAACTGAATTGTTTTTTTTTTGCATTTTGTAACTTTATAAATAACATATTCAGGGACTCAAAATAAATCAAAACTTAACATACATTAATAAATTATAATACATATTTACAAAATATACATATAAACCATCCAACTGATCATATAAGGGCATAGTGCCCAGTTCAAACGATTGTATATAATATGACTTCACCTAAGGCAGGTTTTTTTTATTAAGTACGAGCTTTTATTATTTATTTAAGTATTTTAGAAAAGGTCATCTACAAACAAGTTCAAAAATATTTAGAAACTAATAATATACTACCTTCTCTTCAGTCAGGATTTAGGAAGGGTCGAAGCACAGCGACTGCGTTGCTTGATGTTTTTGACAACGTTCTCGCCGCTCAAGATTCAGGTATGGCCACTATTGTCACTCTTTTGGATTTCTCGCGAGCGTTCGATTCCATCAATATAGCTTTGCTTCTTTCCAAGCTCACATATTACGGTTTTGACATCAATAGCGTGAAATGGTTTCACAGTTACCTAACTAAAAGGCATCAGTTTGTTTCATTGCGGCAGAATGATGGCACTTGCCTGGTTTCAGAAGCGCGGCCAGTAGAGAGAGGAGTTCCGCAAGGGTCTATTCTAGGACCTTTACTTTTTATTTTATACTCGGCAGACATAGTTACAAACATAAAACACTGTAAATACCATGTTTATGCGGATGATCTTCAAGTTTATATTTCATTTCTCCCTAGAGATGTCGCCAGAGCAGTGCAATTAATGAACAGTGATTTAGAACAAATTAATCAGTGGTCTCAGAATAACTCTTTAGTTCTAAATCCGTCAAAATCAAAATTTCTAGTTCTTGGAACCAAAAAACAAGTTTTAGGCGTTAGTTTCATCTCAGAGACAATACAAATAGACGGAGTTCAAGTTGAAAGAGTTTTTTCAGCCCGCAATTTGGGATTGACGATGGATGCTAAACTGCACTTTGAGAGTCATGTACAAGGAATTGCTCGAAACTGCTTCTATCGTTTAAAGATCCTTTACAATATCCGTGACTACATACACACTGACATGCGCACTAAGTTATGTGAAGCACTTATATTGTCCAAGCTGAACTACTGCATCAGTGTGTATGGTCCGTGTCTGCTGCAGCGGTCCTTGCGACTCATACAAAGGGTACAGAATGCGTGTGCTAGATTTTGTCTGAATATACCGCCTCGCACTCATATATCTCCATATCTAAATGATGCTGGCATCCTTAACATGAAATCACGTATCAATTTGCATTTCTCCACTTTGCTCTTTGGGGTTATCAAAACCAGGACTCCAGATTATCTGTATGATAAACTCTGTTGGCACATGGCAAATTTCTATAATAGGTCGCGTCTTCGGTTAACCTACCCACGCGGAAAATCTGCAGCTTTTCGTGGTAGTTTCCGGTATCTAGCTACTAAATGTTGGAACAATATACCGCCCCCTCTGAGGGATTTGAGGTCAGTCGCATCTTTTAAAATTAAACTTAAAAAGAAATTACTTGTTGACCAGAAGGAAAATACCGGTGGTTTTATAAGCTAGGCTCGATTCTACTGATTTTTATTGTTATTTTGCCTTAATTTTTTCCATACGTTAGCCTCTGTATGTTATTGTATTTATATTGTTACGGCCCCTTGCCTGTCCAGACGAGGGCTGAGTTCCCGGGCCCATAGAGGAACGAGCCCGGACAGGTCGAGGGGGGACCGACTAGTGAGACTACAGTGATCAGTACGGATGACGGTATCCAATCCGAGTCGGATAGTAATATCCGAGTCTCACTAGCCGATCAGTGGAAATAACAGGCGGCTTTTACTAGCACTACTACGGCAATCGTCAACTCGGGCAGCGACAGCCTTCGACATAGACAAGGAAAATAGAAGGCCACTAACCTGGTTGATGCATGCGACGATACTCGATGCGACGCCCCCTGTAGTGGATGTGGGACAGTATGTGACGTGAAAGTGTAAAGGGGTGTGTAGGTGTGTGTGTGGGGCTTGCAACCGTAGGTCCTCTGCACCAATCAGCTCCCAGACACGTCAAACACGAACACAGCTCCAATCGTTCGTTCGCCTCCTATGAGTGGAGTGCTCAATGCAGCAGCACAGTGGGTCGCAACCCGCAACAATGAACGCGACGGTCAAAATATGTCGAACGTTCAGGCTGGCTTCAACTCCCACAAACACTCAAGCGAATAAAATAAAGTACGTGGTTCACGACACACAAGGTCAGCGGTCAATGACAGCGCGGTCTACAATTACTTAACTACCGCGAACTTTATCGCCGCTAAAACGCAGCTGGGCACGCGTGTTACTAGGTAGATCCGGCGAGCGTAGCGAACTCACAAAGGCCGGCACAACAACTAGTCAATGTCCCAAACACGCGTGCAATGTCCAAAAAACCCAGCGATATCACAGCGCAAGTCGAAGCGGTCCCCAAACAATCAGGTCCGGGGAAAACAAACCGCGGCACGAAAACAACTCAGGCGCCTCAAAAAACGGACGTCCCGTTGCGCAAATATTCTATGACTACACACCCGCGCAAATATAAACGTGGCTACTCAAACGTAGTAATTTACGTCTCGCGACTACGCGTTTCAAAGACGACACGTGATCAAAATTACGTCAGCCACGCGCGGGGAACCGCTAAGTTTGTCGGTCGACAGCAGACTGGGTCCACAAGATGAGTTCACGAATACGCACAAAAGGTCGCGCCCCCACAAAAACTGTCTATAAGAATTGACGCGGTCCCAAAACGCACGTTTCTTGGGGTACAAACCGCCGGGGCAAAAGGGCGCCGCAAAAAACCCAGCCGCACGCACGGCTGTTGCTAGCTGACTCCGATTCGTACTGTGCGCGCCCCGTAATCGCCGCGTCATTGCAGGCACAAAAACCTCTCGTAACCGAGGCGGGAGCGGGACACGCAGATAAGCGCCTCTGCGGGTTAGCGAGGGAGCGCACGATTCAATGCAAACAAAAAACTCGCCGTAACCAAAGCGTGAGCGAGACGCGCGGATGAGGGCTTCCGCGGGTTAGAGAGAGAGCGAACGATACAGTACAACATCGAGCGCGTGAGCTACTCTCGCGTAAACATATATATAGTATGTTTTTGTATTTATATATATTATTATATACTTTATAATTATAATATTAAAATCTATACTTATAATAATATATAATATGTTCTTATATATTATATTTGTTTAAAATTTTGTATATATTATTTAAGCTTTTTATAGTTTGGGTGGCGTCTGAAAACCAGCGCTCAGGCCTTTAGCCTGAGCCTTAATGCTGAGACGCCACCGTTTCAAATCTATAGGAATAGGGTTTAATGTTAATTTTGTATGTTTATTTTTGTTTGTTCTTATTTCTTTTAGCTTTATATTTTAAATCTTTTAGTTTTTACGTCTGTGCTGTGCCTATTTCTGTTTATTTGAATAAATTTATTTTTCTTTCTTTCTTTCTTTCTTCTTTCTTTTATTTAATTTGCAGTCCATCTCCTATACAACATCGTTATAACTTATAAAATATATATGTTACGGCTAAGGGTGGGTGTGAACATAAACTTAAGATTAGCCGGCTAAACTTAAGTGTAACTGCAGGCCCTTGGCTAAAAATGTAGAAAGAAATGCAAGAGCTGTATCTATGTCAAAAAATGGGTTTTGACCAATCACAGCACTTGAAAATCACGTTTTGACATTGATACAGCTCTTTAATGATTGATACATTTTAGTCGATCGTCCTGCCCGTTCCCAATATTCTATCTATCTTCCATTTGCGCTGCTACAGATATCAATGTGACATAAGCTCCATACAAGTTATGTCAAATTTCTAACTCTAGTATGGACCACGGATAGATTTAATATTGGGAACCGCAATATGGATAAACAATACAGTAGGTAGATAAACATAGCAATTGAAAGTATTTACTCTCCACTCCATCACGTTTTTAGCTGTCGCAGTAATTTATTATATGTATAGGTACCTACAAGTTGTTCGTCGGCACACAAATGTTAAATTTACTCGTATACTTAGGTATTAAAATTATTTACGCCAAAGATAAACTAATAAGGTGCCTACTCTATGATTTTAGATTTACGCTATAAAATAGTTGTACTTATTCATATTATATCAAATCAATTTACAGATTTTTTTCCATTCAAAACCATAATGCATTCGTATGCTATATTAATAAGGGGAATTATAAAAACGAGCGAACAAAAAAAAACTTTGCGACTGATGATGTCATACTGTTTTAATAACTTGAGCGGTATGAATTTGAGTAAGCGAAAAATTAACTAAACTGACGACGAATATTGATTTATAATAAAATCCAGAACGAGCTTACAAAAAGTGGATTGTGATAAATCCATTTCAGATATTAAAATTTTATCCGAGCGTATTCATTACTAAGTGAGCGACTGGAAATACAGAGAGGGCAACGATTCGATTTTTCTAAGTGAGGTTATACTTAGCGAACTACTAAAAAGTTCACTTTGAGCAAAGTTTTGTAAGCTGCTTTATTAATGATTATTGGTTACTGATATTCTATTTGAGGGCTTATGTTTTTTATTTTGATACGCTTTTTTAATGAAAACTACAGATTTAAAAACCCCCTCACGACTTTATGACCACCCAGAAATAGACAGGAACATGGAGGGGGTGAGGGGGAGAGCGATAATATAAAATATTTATAGGTAATTAGGGTTATTTTCCTTTTATGACCACCCAGAAATAGGAGCCCCGCGAAGCGGGGCTCCGTCGACAGGAACTTGGAGGGGGTGAGGGGGAGAGCGATAATATAAAATATTTATACATAGGTAATTAGGTTAAGACCACCCAGAAAAAGGAGCCCCGCGAAGCGGGGCTCCGTTGACAGGAACTTGGAGGGGGTGAGGGGGAGAGAAATAATATAAAATATCTGTTGCGGCCACAATGGTCCGAGAGTCTGTGGTGATCAAGGAACGAACGCTCGGTGTTGTTCTCTGGGACTTGACAAGTGTCGGGGCCCGTATATAATAAAGGACTCTGTGGTCAGGGCCTTTTGAATTTTAAAATAATCATGAACGGCTAACCTTTTGTAAAAGTTTAAATTATTAATACATTATTGCATGCATATCGAAGTAATGGTGTAGTTATTTCCCCGGATTCCACCTCCAGCTCGCTGACGCCTGAACATGGTCCTCCTCGACGGATTCTACGCAGAAATTGGAAAGACAAAACCGGCGCAACATTGAAAAAAGCGGTTAGCGGTTGTGAGGGTTTGATGAAGAAATTGTGATCCTGGATAAAGACTGCCTGCTCGTGCATCCCCGGGATAGCCAACATGAGTGAGAAAACAGAAAAAGAGCTTATTAAGACCCGTGCCAGCTTTAAGGGGCGTCTCACAGCATTCTCCAACTACCTGAATGGATTGGGAGACTCGCTGACTCCTGTGCAGGTGACTGAGCTTCAGCTGCGTACTGGTAAGCTTGACCATCTGTACCAACAATTCGACGAGGTCCAATTAAGAATTGAGTGCCTTGTAGATGATATTAACGTGGCACTCCCCGAGAGAAATGAATTTGAATCTGTATATTTTAAAGTTCTTGCGAGGGCACAAGATATTATCGCTCAGAATTCTGAGAAACAAAATGAGGGCTTATGTAGTGAGCGATGCTCGTCAAGACATGGCAGCCAACCTGTTAAGCTTCCAACTATTTCTCTGCCTAAGTTTTCGGGTTCGTGGAAGGATTGGTTGGCTTACCGTGACACGTTTTCTTCTCTTGTGGACTCGAATGTGGATCTTAGTGAAATAAATAAATTCCATTACCTCCGGGCATCCTTAGAGGGCACGGCAGCTATAGTTATTCAGTCAATTGAATTGAGTGCGAAGAATTATTCTATAGCTTGGGGTCTACTTTGTGAAAGATTCGATAATAAAAGAATGCTGATTCAAAACCATGTTACTGCGTTATTAGAAATTGAGCCTTTACATAGGGAATCTTCAGATAATATAAAAGGTATGATAGATGCAGTGAATAAAAATCTGCGGGCTTTAGAGTCCCTAGGGGAACCCACTTCACATTGGGATACTCTACTTATTCATATTCTTAGCAAGAGGCTTGATTCAAAAACTTTCCGTGAGTGGGAAGAGTTTAGGGGTAAATCAGATCAAGATATTAATTTAGATTTGTTCATGAAATTCTTGCGCAATCGAGCAGATTTGCTGCAAACTATTGAGGTCTCCAAGTCCACTGTCAAACATAGAGCTTTGCTGTCAAAGTCAGAACCTGTTGTTGAAAATAGTAATGTTAATATGAACCGTAGTAATGATTCTAAGTCAAAGTCTTGTCCAGCCTGTCACCGTGATCATTTTCTTCAGAATTGTGAGCAGTTTCGAGCCATGAGTGTTCAGGAACGTCGCAGGATAATACCACAGTACAAGATCTGTTTTTTGTGCTTCCGACCTGGTCACCGGGTGCCCCAGTGCCGGGGACCAAGGTGCAGAAGGTGCCGGGGCAAGCATCACGGTCTGTTATGTACAGGTGAACGTTCAGCAACTCCATCGGATGTGCAGGTACCAGCTGATAATGATAGGGTTGTCACCAGGGCTGCACCCCAAGTGCAGGTGCAGTCGAGTCCTACCTTATGACTATTGACATCACGTGATCAAGACTTGAGTAAAGAGTCTAAGTATGGGAAAGATGTCTTTTTATCAACAGCTCTTGTGAAAATTTATGATAGTCAGGGTCGTGAGAAGATAGTGCGAGGTCTGCTTGACCCGGGTAGTACATCATCTTATATCACAGAGAGGGTGTGTAATTCTCTTGATTTGCCTTTCTTGAATGTACATGAGCCTATCTTTGGTATAAATAATTCTAGTTCCCTGGCATCCAAGCTGTGTCGTGCATCTATGAAGTCTATGAATGAACGTTATTCTACTGATTTAGTGTGTTATGTTCTGCCTACTATTACTGATGTTGTGCCTTGTCGTGAGATTGATATCTCTAATTTGTTTATTCCGAATGATGTGGTTCTAGCAGATCCCCAATTTCATATACCTGATGAGGTTGACCTATGTTTGGGGTCAGATATTTTTTGGGATTTGTTAGGCACGCGGAGCTTTAGACAAGGCTATGATAAACCTGTCTTGTGGGAATCCAGACTAGGTTGGTTAGTAGGTGGACGATTGTTAAATAGGCATAAGTCAACTAATCAAGTATCTCAGGTTAGCTATTTGTCTACAGGTGATTCTGAGGTTTCAGCTATTCTCAATGAGGACATTCAAGCACTCCTATGCAGATTTTGGCAGTTAGAGGAGGTGAGCGTCCAGTCATCATACTCTGCGGAGGAGAAGGCGGCCGAGGAGCACTTTGTTAACAACATGTCACGTTTGGAGGACGGGCGATTTTGTGTCAGACTTCAGTTAAAGAAGTCACGTGACATGCTGGGTGATTCATTTGAACGTGCTAAACGGTGTCTCTTTGCAATAGAGCGTCGATTTAAAACGCAGCCGTTGTTTAGAAAGAGATATGTTGACTTTATGTCCGAGTACATCACACTAGGTCACATGTCTGAGTGTGACCCTAGCCAAGTTCAACAAGGGCTATTGTCTCTTTGTATTATTACAATGAAAATGTTGTTGCAGAAACTTTGGTTGCATAAGTTGGCGTGGGACGTTCCATTGCCATTCGATATTGTTGGAACTTGGAGTTCAGTGTTGAAAAATCTGCCGTCTTTGAAAAACCTACGTATCCCTCGTCGTGTTCTTGGTGACTTTTATACTACTGTAGATTTGCATGTATTCTCAGACGCCTCGGAAGGTGCGTATGGTGCTTGTCTGTATATCAGAAGTGTTGATCAGGCAAATAATGTATGTGTCAGATTATTAGTTGCTAAGAGCAAGGTAGCTCTTTTGAAACCAAAGACTATTCCACAACTTGAACTCTGTGGTGCTGTAGTAGGAGTTCGGCTTTATGAGAAAGTGAAGTCGTCTTTGAGAGTTAAAATTAGGCACACCACATTCTGGACAGATTCGACAATTGTTCTAGGCTGGCTTAAAATGGTACCTAACAGACGCACTACCTTTGTTCATAATAGGGTAGGAGATATTCTGGAAAGGACAGGGAAGGATTGCTCTTGGAGGCACGTTCCGACTAATCATAATCCAGCGGATCATTTGTCGCGAGGGGTTGACATAGCTTCTATCCCGACTCTTGAGTTGTGGTGGTCAGGGCCAAGTTTTTTGACAAAAGATGTGTCACAATGGCCATCTAATAATATTGTTGCTGAAGCTCTGCCAGATCTTCGGGCAGAGGTTTCTTTGCATGGATCTATTAATACTAATGATCATAGTGGGAATATTATTGACTTCGATAGATTTTCGAATTTCCTTAGGTTAAGGCGGTGCATGGTTTACGTGTTAAGATTTATTAAGGCATGCAGAAAACAAAGTATTAATACTCAATTTATATCAGAGGATGAGCTGCGACATGCATTGAATGTAATTATTAGAATATCTCAACGGGAGTCATTCCCTGAATATGACATGTTGGTCAGGAAGCGAAAATTATCCCCAAAAAGTCAACTTTTAAAGTTTAATGTTTTCTTGGACGATGATAATATCATGCGCGTAGGCGGTCGATTAGAGAATTCCCTGTTTGCTTATGATAAAAAACATCCCATTTTAATACAGTCCACACATAGATTTACGAAGCTTTTGTTTGATTATGAGCACAGGAGATTATTTCATGCAGGACCGCAGTTGCTTCTCGCGTCTATTCGGGAAACTTATTGGCCTATTGGCGGACGTAATTTGGCCAGATCATGTTACCATAAATGCATGTTATGTAAGCGTATGAAAGGGAAAGTGGTTGCGCCCCTTATGGGTAATTTACCTGCCACTCGAGTCATGCCTGGCGGTTACCCGTTCGAGCCCGTAGGAGTAGATTACGCGGGTCCTATTATGAGTGCGAGTAGACAAGGTCGTGGGTGTCGCCTTCTTGAAGTTTATATTGCTATTTTTGTGTGTTTCAAGACTAAGGCGATACACATCGAACTTGTAGGGGACCTAACGAGTGATAATTTCTTGTCGGCTCTACGCCGTTTCATTTCTCGGAGAGGTAAGCCCAGAAATTTATATTGTGACAATAGTACGACGTTTGTTGGTGCATATAAAGAGATTGGCAAGTTTCTGGAGCGTAGCGGGAGCTCGGTTGCTGAAGCTGCAGCCAGTGAGGGAATAGCGTTTCATTTTATACCACCGTATTCTCCTCATGTGGGCGGTCTTTGGGAGGCAGGAGTAAAGTCTGTAAAGCATCATTTGCGGCGAGTATTGGGAAATTGTAATCTGACGTATGAACAGTTGTATACAGCGCTCGTGCAAATTGAAGGAATATTAAACTCTCGGCCGCTAACACCGCTATCATCGGATCCGGCTGACCTTCACGCGCTGACGCCGGGACATTTTTTAATTGGTCGACCGTTGACCTCCCTTCCAGTGCCCAACTATGAAAACAGTGCCGAGTACAGGCTAACTAAATTCCAGCGCATTGAGCGACTGCGGCAGCACTTTTGGACTAGATGGAATAAAGAGTACATCAGCGAACTGCAAAGCAGATCCAAGTGGCGAACATCCCAATCTCCGTTGGAAGTCGATGAGCTTGTGGTGGTGAAGGAAGAAGGTCTTCCCCCACTGAAGTGGAAGCTGGGACGAGTTGTTGCCATTTATCCTGGTGCTGATGGAGTAACGAGGGTAGCAGACATCCGGACAGCTGGCGGAGTGCTGCGCAGATCCTTCAGCAGAATTTGTCCGCTGCGGGAAGAGTCTAGTTGAAAGCAGGCTTTCAACGCGCGCGGGCATGTTGCGGCCACAATGGTCCGAGAGTCTGTGGTGATCAAGGAACGAACGCTCGGTGTTGTTCTCTGGGACTTGACAAGTGTCGGGGCCCGTATATAATAAAGGACTCTGTGGTCAGGGCCTTTTGAATTTTAAAATAATCATGAACGGCTAACCTTTTGTAAAAGTTTAAATTATTAATACATTATTGCATGCATATCGAAGTAATGGTGTAGTTATTTCCCCGGATTCCACCTCCAGCTCGCTGACGCCTGAACAATATCGATATTCGTAATTTCAAGGTTTTTAATTTAACTAACTAGGACAGCACTAGTTAGGTATAAATGGTGTAGAAAAATCATTGGTGTGACAAAAGAGAAAAAAAAATCCTGTTTCTAACACTGGTGTGATAATCTGGTGTGACTACGAGTCGGTAGCCTACTCTGCTCATTAGTGTATTTTTCAAAGTGGTTTTTGTATTCGAAACACTTCATCTAAATATATAAAAGAAGATACTGACTGATTCATTCATTCACTGACATATCAACGCACAGCCCAAACCACTGGGTCTAGAGACTTCAAATTTGGCACACACGTTCCTTAAGAGGTCTAAGGGTGCACTAAGAAAGGATTTTTCAAAATTGCCCCCCTAAAGGGGTGAAACGGGGCTCCAAAGTTCGTATTTTACCAAGCTTCAATACTCCTTCACGCCACAACTACTGAACCGATTTGGCTCAAATTTGGAATGAAGATAAATTGCTTCTTGGGTTAACATATAAGCTACTTTTCATCCCGGGAAAATCCATGGTTCCCGTGGGATTAGTTAAAAACCGAAATTCACGCGGAAAAAAATCTTCACGCCGCAAGTACAAGACCGATTTGTTTGAAATTTAAAATGGAGATAGATGATATCCTGGGTTAATAAAAAAAACTACTTTTTATGCCGGAAAAATTCATGGTTTTCGCGGGAAAACTAAAAAATTGATATTCACGCGCGAAAAATACTACATTACGCTCCACTTACTGACCTGATATGACTGAAATTCGGAAAAGAGATAGATTTTATCCTAGATTAATACATAGGCTACTTTTCATCCCGGAAAATTTCATGGTATATCAAAGAAGACACTGACTCACTCACTCACTGACATATAAACGCACAGCCCAAACCGCTGGGTCTAGAGACTTCAAATTTGGCACACAGGTGCCTTATGAGGTCTAGGGGTGCACTAAAAAAGGATTTTTCAAAATTCCCCCCTTAAGGGGTGAAACGGGGCTCCAAAGTTCGTATTTTATCAAGCTTCGATACTCCTTCACGCCGCAACTACTAAACCGATTTGGCTCAAATTTGGAATGGCGATGTATTGTATCTTGGGTTAACACATAAGCTACTTTTCTTCCCGGAAAAATCCATGGTTCCCGTGGGATTAGTCAAAAACCGAAATTCACGCGGAAACAATCTTCATGCCGCAAGTACAAGACCGATTTGGCTGAAATTTGGAATGGAGATAGATGATATCCTGGGTTAATAAAAAGGCTACTTTTAATCCCGGAAAAATCCATGGTTTTCGCGGGAAAACTGAAAAATTGATATTCACGCGCGAAAAATACTACTTAACGCTGCACTTACTGAACTGACATTACTGAAATTCGGAAAGGAGATTTTTTCCTGGATTATTACATAGGCTACTTTTCATCCCGGAAAATTTAATGGTTTCCATGATAAAAGTGATAGATAATATTATGCCTTCATGCCGTAATTACTGAACTGATTTGGAATAGAGATAGATATATCCTGGATTAATACTAAGGCTACTTTTTATCCCGGAAAAATCCATGGTTATTTCCCCCGCGTGAATATTTGTTTTTCACTATTCCAGCGGGAAAAATACTCATTCACGCTGCTACTATTGAAAATTCTTGGCTGAAAGTTAAAATGGAGATATATTTCGCTCTAAATTAACATAAAGGTTACTTTTTATTCCGGAAAAATCGATGGTTCCCGTGAGTACGAATACGTGAGTAAAAATGTATTAACATATTATGTATATTCGTGTATCTCCCCAGACCATGTGCGCCGCAAAGAAACTCTGTAGGTATTTAATTTACGCGTATAAGACTACGTCGCCATAATATTGAGTAAGGTCATGTGACATGTCTTACAACTGCGGCTATTTGTAGTGATGTTCTGAATAAAATAAACAAATAAGTACAGGTCGAACAGCTAAAACTGGATATCATCGGTTAACAAATTGACACTCAATTGGGGCGAAACTGCTCAAATGCAGTACATTATTGTATCCGGTTATTTGCTGATACATACTCTGCTAAATTTAGTTCCATAACTGTGTATATATGAGGCGCTTTGGGTTATTCCACCCACAGATTTACAGATGAACACTTCCGAAGCATCAAGTGACGCACGGTATTTACGTATGTGTGCGTGCACACACACAGCTATCGGTACGAACACTGTCTAACGCAAGCCTGATAATGTTGCTAGCTTAAGTGGCTTAAGAAAAAAACTCCCACTACAATTAGTATTATAGGTACGATTTCCTTAGTGAAGAGTGATTAGTACCTAAGTATATTTTTAACCTCTGACGCCGTCTCGCTGCCCGCGATGAAATAAAACGGGGAAACGGCGTCGCCTGTTGTTCTGCAGATTGAAGACGGTATTTGTTTTTGATGGTGAGTGACGGTCTTCGGTTCCATTTGAATTTATAATATTTTCTGCATCATACATATTGAAGACAGTCATTTCTTTTGATTGTACTCTAACTGGTAAGTGACGGTCTGTGTTGGAGAAAGAACCGTGGTCAAAATTTAAAAAAAGTGGTCGCCATTTTGAACTTTTTTGTTATTCGACCGAATTGTTTCAAAATCAAAATCTGACCATGGCGGCAAGCATTGAGTAAGAATCTGGTGTCAAAATTGAAAAAAGTGGCCGCCATTTTGAACTTTTTTGTTATTGGACCGAATTCTTTCAAAATCGAAATCTGACCGTGGCAGCAAGCATAGAGTAAGAGTCTGGTGTCAAAATTGAAAAAATTGGCTGCCATTTGAACTTTTTTGTTATTGGACCGAATTCTTTCAAAATCGAAATCTGACCGTGGCAGCAAGCATTGAGTAAGAATCTGGTGTCGAAATTGAAAAAATTGGCCGCCATTTTGAACTTTTTTGTTATTGGACCGAATTCTTTCAAAACTGATATTTGACCGTGTCAGTAAGCATAGAAAAATAATCTGTGGTCACGGTCAGATGCCACGGTTGCTGCCACGGTCAGATTTCAATTTTGAAAGAATTCGGTCCAATAACAAAAAAGTTCAAAATGGCGGCCACTTTTTTCAATTTCGACACCAGATTCTTACTCAATGCTTGCTGCCACGGTCAGATTTCGATTTTGAAAGAATTCGGTCTAATAACAAAAAAGTTCAAAATGGCGGCCACTTTTTTCAATTTTGACACCAGATTCTTACTCAATGCCTGCTGCCACGGTCAGATTTCGATTTTGAAAGAATTCGGTCCAATAACAAAAAAGTTCAAAATGGCGGCCACCTTTTTCAATTTCGACACCAGATTCTTACTCAATGCTTGCTGCCACGGTCAGATTTCGATTTTGAAAGAATTCGGTCTAATAACAAAAAAGTTCAAAATGGCGGCCACTTTTTTCAATTTTGACACCAGATTCTTACTCAATGCCTGATGCCACGGTCAGATTTCGATTTTGAAAGAATTCGGTCCAATAACAAAAAAGTTCAAAATGGCGGCCAATTTTTTCAATTTTGACACCAGATTCTTACTCAATGCTTGCTGCCACGGTCAGATTTCGATTTTGAAAGAATTCGATCCAATAACAAAAAAGTTCAAAATGGCGGCAACTTTTTTCAATTTCGACACCAGATTCTTACTCAATGCTTGCTGCCACGGTCAGATTTCGATTTTGAAAGAATTCGGTCTAATAACAAAAAAGTTCAAAATGGCGGCCACTTTTTTCAATTTTGACACCAGATTCTTACTCAATGCCTGCTGCCACGGTCAGATTTCGATTTTGAAAGAATTCGGTCCAATAACAAAAAAGTTCAAAATGGCGGCCAATTTTTTCAATTTTGACACCAGATTCTTACTCAATGCTTGCTGCCACGGTCAGATTTCGATTTTTAAAGAATTCGATCCAATAACAAAAAAGTTCAAAATGGCGGCCAATTTTTTCAATTTTAATACTATATCAAATGAAGTGTAAGACCATCACTCACCATCAAAGAAAATTACCGTATTCAATAATATGCAGAGCAACAGGCGACGCCGTTTCTTATTTTATTTCATCGTGGGCAGCAAGATGTTTGACCGATTAATCTTGGGTCTTATAGTATTTTATACTTTTTCCGCTAAGCCCCGTACGCGATATCGTCCGAAAAGAAACGTTGTTTCAACAAGAGGCCAGTCATTAAGGTTTTTTATAAATCTCAAATGCTCTGTTACTAACATACAATTTATACCTTACATCTAGGGAAAATAATTTCAATGTAGACTGGTCACACTGATGGACTCTCGCTGAGGTTTGGTGGTGAAAAGATAGTGAAAAGAAATTCCGTGTCTATGGAACGAATAGTGATGACTATGGTCAACTATTTAATCGGTAACTATCTACAGTAAAAACCGGTATAATATTTTAATTCGTGTTTTTAAAATATTCGAATAAAGTTATATTAAATGACCCCATCAGCTGTTTTACTACTAATTTAGAGTGAGATCACATTTTTAGGCTTATAATACTGAAAAATACACGCAATTTTGGCTGTTTGTCTTGACTATGGTATAAAATAGCTAGAATCCAGAGTCATGTTTTAAAAAACTTAAGATTTTGACTATTACTTAATTTGACACTTGACATTTCTACAAAACAAAACAAACAAAATTTGAAATACAAACTTAGCAAGTTAGATTTTATTGAATATAGAGGTATACTACGGGAAGCACCGGCTGCAAGTGCCTGCGCCTCATCGTAGGAGCCCCGAGGTACGAGAAATGACGTCATACATCGGGCCAGAAGGATGCCCACCGTGGAGGAGTTCATCCGTACCAATCCGTATCCGTACAAGACCCAAAGGCCACAAGCCAAGACGGCGAGGCCTTAGCTCTTACCGGGGCTAGAAGAACGACACCGGGGGCACGCTGCGCTTCCGCGACACATCGCCCGGGTAAAGGCAGAAACATACTTGCGTGTCGTGGCGTGTCGTGACGCGCCAGGAGCACATCGGTTTCATACATTTAGTATGGCTAGAGACACATTATAATGGAGTGGCGTGTCGTGTCGCGACTCCACTATAATGTGTCTCTAGCCATACTAAATGTATGAAACCGATGTGCTCCTGGCGCGTCACGACACGCCACGACACGCAAGTATGCTTCCGCCTTAAGGAGGCACGCCTCGAGGCTCTTGGGCGTCCCGACCTCGCCAAGGGCTTAGCCTAGGTGCCCAGAGCCCGAGAGGCATGTCGCAGGAGTTGGGAGATGCTGACCCTGCGGCTGAATAGTCTTGGGGGCTGTATTAAAACATGGCAACAGTGGTGCAAGGTATTTAATTAATTTGCTAATTGTTTAATGTAAAGCTTTATTATATAATGTACATATAATTGTATAATGTACATCATGATCTGATTACTAACTAACCCTTGAGGTCTTGAACGTAACCTGACTATAACCATTACAAAGCATTGTCATGCTCCATCTAATTGCATTTATAATAAGTAACCTTTAACCCACACTTAATTAACATTTTTTTGAGTTTTTTAAATCTAAAATTGTTTTAGTATTGGGCTGACAAAAAGAATTCATATTGGATAGAAGTAGGCGTTACTTTGCGGAAGTTCATGATTAACAAGAAAAGGAAAAAATTATTTGCTATAATCCGCCAACAGAGAAAAATTCTGTTTGGTCAAACATGCAGGTACAAGCTAAGCACCGCTTACCTTCCCACCAAAGCAAGAAAGCCAAGTTACCCAGCAAGCAATGCCACCACCACCACTCACATGCACCACCACACAAAACTTTTATACAACTCTCGACGTACGTTTCGCCCCGAAACCGGAGCATCATCAGGAGATTTCGACTTCACAATTCAAGATTGTCTAGATTGTCACTAGAAATGTGAGTGGTGGTGGTGGCATTGCTTGCTGGGTAACTTAGCTTTCTTGCTTTGGTGGGAAGGTAAGCGGTGCTTAGCTTGTACCTGCATGTTTGACCATACAGAATTTTTCTCTGTTGGCGGATTATAGCAAATAATTTTTTCCTTTTCTTGTTAAAAAGAATTCAATTAAAAAGAAGGCTGTTAAGCTTAACATTCTCTCTGTAGCTGAAACACAAACTAATTAGGTCTAGGTACTAATGTCCCTCCCATTATAATGTTTGCTTATTTTTGTTAAAGTTTCATCACGGCGCCGGCGGCAGCTTTCACCAAAATCGCAGCGGTCAACGCAATACTCCCGCGTTTCCGAGAGATTTTTGTCTCTGGAAGAAGGGAGGACCGGGAACGCATCCAAGCTTACGGCGAGGCTGTGCACGCGTGTACTAAGGCCTACCGCGAGCGTACTGAAGTCCACCGCCAGCAGCTGGACTTTGAGGGCCAGTACGCGCGTGAGAAGATGGAGGTGGAACGGAGAAAATCGAGCCATACTTGGCGGGCCGAAGATGATAGTTTAGATATCTATCTTGTCTTTTATCATACATATTATAATAATAAATAAATAATTTATTTAATAATAATAAATAATATATTTAATAGGGAAATAATAATAATAAAGCTAAGATGATAGTTAAGATATCTATCTTGTCTTTTATCATATTTATTATAATAATAAAGGGAAATAATAATAATAAAGCTTTATTATTTCCATCATTTACATTGTTTCATTTTTATACTATGTGTTAGTTATGTTAGTCGGGTTAGAGGATGTAGTAAATTAATGTAGGTGTTAGTTTTGTATTGTATTCACAGATGGATCCCATCGCCTGGGTGAAAGACTCCTCCATCCCCTTCCATATTTCACAGTCCTTGGCCTGACACATCCAATTGTTTCCGGCTACTTCTGTAATGTCATCTGACCATCTTTTCTTTGGCCTTCCTGCTTTTCTTTTGCCTTGTGGTCCTCTCCAATTTGTCATACTTAATATCTCCCATTTATAATTTCTTCATGCTGGAACTGATTTTGACTAAAATTTGGAATAGATAGATCTCTATAAATTAAAAACTTCATTTCATTATCTATCTTAACTAACATACTTAATATTTCTTACTGACTCCCAAGACACGGGTTTCTGCCTAGTTTGGAAGTCAGTTTTTGTTTTGTTTGTCCAATAAATTTGTTTCATTTATTACTTCTTCATGCTGGAACTGATTTTGACCGAAATTTAGAATAGAGATAGATCTCTATAAACGTTTTCTGACCCGGCAAACCTTGTTTTGGCATATAAATTATTTCCCACTTAGATGTATGAAAAAAAGTTTACGTGCTATTCTCAATTTTTTATAATAATAGTTTAATAAAACCATGTATGTGCATATTTACAATTCTTTAATTTTTTAACCAAGATTATTATTTAAGTAAGTTTACTTAAGTACCTAAAACCAAAAACTGGTCAGACTCGCTGGCTTTTGCGACACTGGGTATCTTTGGTCATCCAGACAAGACTGTGCTGAGCATTTCCAGCCATGTATAATTCTGCTGCCTATACGAGAAGAGTGAATAAGCATGTTCTAGACAAGTACGCTCCAATCATGTGCTAGAAAGTGCAGCAAGTCCAAGTTAAGGTCCCGTGCCTAGAAGAGAAGAGTGAATAAGCATTTTCTAGGCAAGTGCGCTCCAACCATGTCCTAAAAAGCGCAGCAAGTCCAAATTAAGGTTGGTATTATGGACGTGCATGCCATAGATTAACCTTTTTAAGGCCGGGGCAAAGTCAGTAGGCTCATTGTCGACGTTTGAGCTGGGCCCTCACACTGTAGTGCGGAACTGAGCCTCGTGCTCTAATATTGGAGCAGGGTCCCAGATGATTACAAATATTGTGGAGCACACAACATGCTATCACAATTTTCACAACCATGATGTGGTCATAGTGCAGTGCTCGGTGCCCTAACTGGCACCGGAATCTGGCTTTTAATAACCCCATTGCCCGTTCCACTGTGTTTCTTGCTGAAGCATGTAACTTGTTATAGTACTCCTCAGGTGATCCAGGTTCAGGATTGGGTACAGGGACCATTATATATGGCCTCTGAGCATATCCTGAGTCCCCTGAAATGATAAATAATCAAAATTAGATCTGATTTATACAGCTAAAAACAGACAATTAATGCAAGTCAGACTCGTTCCCTAGTAAGTACCTATAACTTCGTGTAGCATTCATAGCCAAATATCATAGTTCTAAGTCAACAAACAGAGACCTACAAAATGTGTTTTGTAAAAGTAACCTATCCATTTCAACACAAGTGTCAATTTATGTACCTAAGCAAGGAATATACTACTCTCTAACGAGAGCCTAAGTGTACATTTTTGCTGCTTAAAGATATAAATATATTTTTTTCCAGAATACGATTCTAGAGGAAAAGCCTTCACAGCTCTATGCGAGATTGCCACCGAAGCCTGCCAGACTTGGTTCCCGACCCAAGAAAGCAAATGAAACATTGTATTAACCAGACACATAAAACCGCATTTATTAATGATAAGTAATCACAAAATTTTGAAAACTCAGACTATGATACATGCTATAGACATTGTATAATTACTTTAATTTATAATTTATGTAAATGAATCCCTATAGTTCTTCATTTGAATTTGCCGCGTCGCCGCCATTTACATAACCTACAGATTTGTAGCAGAGCAGGCTTCACTCTATGGTGTCATCGTCGCTGACGGCTGTCAGGATTGACAGCTTAGTCTATGAATGTCATTAGAAGAAATTGTACTTGATTTTATCAGTTTGAATTTAAATGATTTGTTAAATTTGAAGTGAAAATATAGCTTTTATTGTTGTTTCTCTCGCATTTTAGAGCAACACAAATTAGTTTTATTTCACTAGTTAAAACTGTCCCTAAACCTTATTATATTTATAATAAAATAAACCTGGCAATTACTATTATAACAAGCTTAGGTATTAGAAATTTAACATGAATGATAAGATAATGAGCAGTAAAAATCACTTAGATAAAGTATTCTATAGATTTGACACATAATTATTATTACCAAGGTAGAACGTGATGGTTACATACAAAAGTCGTCAAGAGTGAGAGAGACGCACATATTGTTTTTTGTCCCTATCACCGTTCATGGGTAATTTCTGTTTGCCACGAACTAGTTTGCGGCAGACAATCGACGTGTGTGTAAAACAAATGAGAATCTGAGTTAAATAAAAAGACATTTTGTGAAAGTGAAGTGTTTTATGGATTGCTGAGTAATTGTTATATTTACTAAAAATGGTAAATTGTTGCGTTGTTGGCTGTAAAAGCCGTACTGAACGTAAATGTGAAAACATAACATTTCACACGTAAGTAAGCCTCTTTTTTATATTGTTTTTTATGGTTTACTTTCATCTAAGTATATGAATCTTAAATCATATAAAACAACATAATATTAGCGGAATAAAGAAGAGTTTTCTCGATCAAAATATAAAATATTTTTGTATTATTACCTGACCAAATATAAAAGGTCGTCTATGGCTCAATTCGGGTGGCTATGGCAATAACGGCAGCCATTTTGTGAGTATTTTAAATTTTGCTGGATTATCATCACCTTTAGGCATACCACAATACAAAGGGTAAAAGTTCCCGGTTTAAAGGGTAATTTAAATTCTAGTTTTCTCGTTTGATTATTTTATTTGTTAGATGAAACTTAATTGGTTTAGTGATAATTTTTATTTAAATTAAATATGTCTCGTGTTAATTTTTATAGATTTCCAAAAGACGAAACTGTGCGAAATGTTTGGATTGCAGCGACTGGACGGCAAAATTGGCAGCCCACTCAGTACACTCGCATGTGTTCTATCCATTTTAAAGCCGATTGCTTTCAGAAAAAGCAACAGAAGATTTATTTGGCAAAGTATTCAATACCAACATTAGCAATTCATGTAAGTTAAAAGTTTTTAAAGCCGCAATGCTTTATGTGAATGATTGTACTTGTTTATTAAAACAATGTACTTACTGTAAATAATAAACAATTCTCAATAAATAATTTTACATATTTTCAAAACCATATACTTTCAATGTTTCAGGTTGCTAGTTCTGGTGAATTCCATCCTCATATCTCTAAGAGGTACCAGGTGAGAACTACAACTAACTGTTTAAAATAATAATACAACATAGCTCTGTATGTACATAATAGTTGTTTGAAGATCATCTTAATTATTGAAATCGTGATTTGAGCATAAGTGGTTCCAATTTTTTTATTTCTTTTTCAGAATGAACCTTCAACATCAAAATCTATACACAGCAAACACATGGACTGCCAAATTGAAACAGTTAGTACCTTTCAACTTGTTAGTTTGTTTTGATTTACTATTAACCATTTTATTTCTTGGAAATATTTCCTATGTACTCATACAAATACACAAAATATGAAATTACATAAAATTTAACAAATAATATCACTTAAATTATTTATCATTCTCACATCATTGGATTGCATCATAAATGACCTCAAGTATACTTACTATTATTTAATCAAAACCTGTTATTTTCTGCAATCCTAGTTTTAGAAACCATAGTTTTTAAGTTATTAGATATTTATTTAACTTGAATAAATTTTCTTTTCCAGCCTGTTCCATTTTATAGTGAAAAAGCTTCATCTAGCGAAACTACCGAAGTTTTACCGATGGATTGTGAAATTGAAACAGTAAGTATCTTGTTTACAAACAAAATTATACAAGGTAGAGCCAAGCGCGGATCCACGAGGGGGGGGGGGGGGTTATGGGGATCCCTGGGCTTGTTCGAGGACCTACTTTTTACTCGTATGACCCCACCCAGGCACCAAAGCTATCCACCCTTGGATAGAGCACAAGATTTTATTTTCTTGAGTTGCGAGGCCCTCAACTATTTTATATTTTTATTTTGCAGTCGAATAATCCAGCAGATACGATGACACCAAGAAAATTAAAGCTGACAATGAATTTACAAAGAAAAACGTTAGTTGCTGAAAACCGAAAGAAAAAAATTGCTGCTTTGAGATCAAAGGCTCGACGGCTTGTCAAAAAAAATGCAGAATTGACTGATATCATAGAAAATTTAAAAACAAAGCGGTTTATCAATCAGGAAGCAGCGGATTTACTATCTGTGGTAAATAATGACTCCGAATTCATCAAGCCAAACAAAAGTAAATTTTCACCCGAAACGCGAAAATTTGCTTTAAACCTCCATTTTATCAGTCCACGCGCCTATTTCTTTTACTGATTTTCCGAACTGAGTCTTCTGTACTTGTACTATTATGTATTCTGTGCTATTAACAGAAAGTAGGATTTTCTTGTAATAGTATTTCATAATTTTCTCGAAAAAAAGATGTTTATTTGTAAATTAATAATTTTTTGTTTTATGATTGTGTATATTATCATTTGTATTAAAAAAAAATAAAGATTTTGATTACTATATTATTATGATTTTTATTGTAGTATTTATTATGGGTCCGTCAGTCTAATTATGTGGGGAGTTTATTTATATGAACTGCCTAAAACGACCACCCCAAAATACGAATGTACTCTATGTCTGTCTCTTACGGGTGTACGCAGCTGTCAAGTCTATAGTATTCTTGGTCTTAGAAAAATCAATACCAAAGTTTTTATTTTCTCCCTAAAATGGAACGTACGACAAACAAATTAAAAATTAGCTATGGCAACACCGTTGAGAACAAGATATGAGTAAAACTTGCAAAATGAGCCCATTGTTTCAAACTATTGTGACATTTACCATTTTTTCCACCCGGAATTTGACAATGCTATTTTCTCACGGATGTAAAATATTATTTGTATCCATCTTTTGAGGAGAAAAGCGGGCGAGAAATGGAATTAGTTTAATTTTGACAGATGTCAATAACATTGGAGTGACGTTTCGAAATTTGCAATCCGTTACAAAGCATATTCGAATCTACCCAGTTTTTGAAAAATGATTTTTCATTTATTTCAAGAACCTCGCACGTGGTGAAGCAATGTGATATTTTTTAGATTTTAGTATTTAATTTGCGTGTAAGTGCAAAATGACGACCAAGGAATTATATATCAAGGTAACGTTAATTTGTTTCTGTTAAACACAAAAAATCATGTAAATCGTTAAGATAACTACCTGTTATCTTTAAATGTATGTATTCTGATGAAACTAATGTATTTTATTGATTACTAGCAGCCCGTCCCGGCTTCGCACGGGTAGACATAAATAGGTACAGATATTTAAGTTATAATCATGCTAATTAAAACGACCATGAATCACTAAATTAGAAAAAAAATTTATGCTTATTTTAAAGCCTCCCTGTACACAACGTTGGCTGTGGTATTTGTAGGTGGTAACAAAACGTAGGTATTGATTTTCAGGAGATCCTACTCGAGAAAGTACCACTATGGAAAAAGTTTGTCCCTGGGATTTATTTATTGTTAGGGTAAAGGATATTTTAAAAGGGAACTGTAACCTTTTAAAAGATATGGGCAAATCAGTTGGTATCATCGGGATCCGCGGAACATGTGCGAGCTGACCGGCCGCGGGACCCGTATTTTTATTTTAATTTCATGATATCTTTTGAATGGAATGTCCGATTTCAATAATTCAAAAAGTAATCATCAGGTATTGAGACAGTCTTGAATATTAAATTATTTATTTGGATAAAAATTTATAAATGGTATGGATAACACGGTCTGATTTTGATCGGCATTTCTATCAATTTGTTAAATGTAAAAAAGTAGTTATAGTGACGTAACCACAATAGTTAGACACATGGTCTCACGAAGTTTTTTGTAGATATTGATATATTCTATAGTATTGTCAATCATTTTTTTGTCCTATCATTAATACTTTTCGCAGCGTATGCGATGAAAGACATTTTATGGCTAGCAGGACAGATTAATTTGTTTTGCTGTAATCCGCTACTTGAAAAGATTCTGTATGGTACAATATGCAGGAACACTGCCCACATGAAACACCATACACAATTTTCCAACACTTTCTTCGACGCACGTTTCGTCCCGAACCGGGACATCCTCAGGAGATGTTGACTTCACAATGCGAAATCGTAGAGTGACTCTCGTGTCAGCAACGCGTTCTTATATACCCTTTCTAATGACTCATCCTATTGTTCGCCCCACTCACTTCGGCTGGTCTCGTACCCCCGAAAACAAACGAAGCAGTGGCGAAGATGATACGTTAATTTGTTCGTTAAGTAATTGAAACTGATTATTATTGCTAAATTTTATTATTTCTAATTGTTCCAGCATGCTCAGATAAAGCCCTTTATCACAAGTATGTAGGATTTTATACGAATGATAGAGTGCTAATTTGTGTCCACTGTCTAGAAGATGTTTTGCGAAATGAGACTTTTGGGGTTGTTTGTTTCTAACTGCGGCTATATGTTCTTTGTATCGTGTATCAAATTTACGGCCTGTTTGACCAATATATACACCATTACATTCTGAACATTCTAGTTTATAAATGCCCGAGTTTTGTTTATTATCTAATTTATCTTTACCATTACATATATTTTTTAAGGTATTGTTTGTTTTAAAAGCAACATGTATATCATGTGTTCTTAGTTTCCTAGCAATTTGCTGTGATACTGGTCCAAAGTAAGTTAGACTTGATTTGTATTTATATTATTGACTATATTGGTGCTATATCCATTAGCCTTTGCCATGTGGTAAATTACTTTTAATTCTTTTAAATAGTTTTCCTTCGTAAGTGGAATAGACATCATCCTGTGTACATAACTGTGAAACGCTGCAAGTTTATGCTGCCAAGGGTGACAGGATGTAGCTGGTATAGTTGTGTCAGTGTATGTTGGTTTTCGAAAAATTCCAAATTGATGTTTGTTATTCGCACGAGTTATAGTTAGATCGAGGAAGTTAAGAGAATTGTTTTCTTCTAATTCAAATTTGAATTTAATTTTAGGATGTAGTTTATTAAGATTAACAACAAAATTATCCAGCTGTCTGTTCGATCCTGTCCAACATATTATAATATCATCCACATATCTGTAATAATATAGAATATTTTTATTTTTGACAATATGTTTATTTTCAAAATCATCCATAAATATATCAGCCATTAATGGACTTAGTGGTGAGCCCATGGCTAATCCCTCTTTCTGTTGATAAAATTGGTTATTGAATTTGAAATAATTCTGTTTCATACATATTTTCGTTAAATCTATTACTTCAGTTATTTCGTTGGCATTTATATGATTGTGTTCCAGTAATTTAGTTAAGATGGTTATTGTTTCATTAACTGGGACGTTAGTGAATAAGCTGTCCACGTCTAGTGATATTAATTTACAACGGTCTGGCAATGCTAATGAATCTTATGAATTATGAAAATAATCTTTAATGTTATTAACTAATTGGAGACTATTTTTCAATGAATAGGTTGGATCGAATGATGTTTTTGCTTTTATAATTTTGTTTAACTCTTTAGCTAGTAGTTTTTTTTTATATGTGTTGAATTGATATTCAATTCCTCCGGTAGTAGTAGATACGGAACCCTCAGTGCGCGAGTCCGACACGCACTTGTCCGGTTTTTGTCTACTGTCGTCAACGCTAAACGACTGTTACTTTGTCTAGCCCCGCTGGACAGGTTAATTTGTTTTGCTATAATCGGCAACTTGAAAAGATTTTATAGCTATAGAGATCTCAACGATTTCGCATTGTGAAGTCAACATCTCCTGAGGATGTCCTGGTGTCGGGACGAAACGTGCGTCGAAAAGAAAGTGTTGGAAAATTGTGTGGTGTTTCACGTGGGCAGTGTTCCTGCATTTTGTACCATACAGAATCTTTTCAAGTAGCGGACTACAGCAAAACAAATTCATCTGTCCAGCTGCACTATTCTGCAAAAATACCTAAAACAGCGACGAGCTGACATCTATGCGCGGATTGGTTAATGCTTGCGAACAAAGCGACAATTGGCTGCTGATGTCTGCGTTGCTATGGTTACCGTCGATGGTTGGCCGCTGTACGATTTCATATTTTCGGGAATCACACCCCAGCTTAGACCTACTGATTGTCGAAAAGAACTTCATAAAAATTGGTCAAGCCGTTTCGTAGTAGTTTGGTTACAAACTCTGACACGAGAATTTTGTATATTAAAAAGTTGGGTAAGATATTATATAAATAGAAGCTATAGTTTGGTAGTAATCATCAAGAATTTCATAAGAATTTTAATCAAGGTTAAACTAATTGATTTAGTTATTATAACCATTATAGAATTCCAAATCACGATCGCAAGGCCTACAACTATTTCGACTATTTTATTTTGGTGTCGTGGCAAAATCTGACAATTGATCATTTTATAATGTGGTCGTAATTCTACATTCTACAAAAACTGGAAGTGGTTCTTAATGTAGTGTGCTCGCGGGCAACAAGTTTTAACGGCGTGGACGGCGTATTTAAACGATTTTTAGGGACCTTCAGTTAAAAAACTAGAAAGACAATTACTTTCAAATTTAAACTTCATGTGTTTTGGGTCTTTAATCTAAAATCGCTGTGAAGCAGAAACACGATGGGATAAAATTTTCTCGATAGAAAGTTCTCTTAAAAGTTGCTCCTAAATCTCAGTTTTTCTAATTTTTATCGGAAACTACAATGGATGTAATTGTAACTTTTGTTTTGATGTGTCGGTAATATTAATATCTGGCTTTGTTTCTTAGTAATTTAGGTAAATCGTCGTTTTTCTGTTATTTTCTTCCGTGAGGCTGCATGTCTCACCCACCACGTATGACCGTGAAACTGAGAAAGACAAAAATAAATTCAATATATCCTCTTAATATGCCGAGCCATAACCTAACCTAACCTGAGCTTTGTAGAACCTCCCTGGCACAGTGGCGAGCACTCTGATTTACGTCGGGTTGTCGCGCGGTTTCGATTCCCGCCACAAACCATTTAAGAAGTCTTATCTTTTCTGATTTAGCTCAGGTTGGGTCTGGCTTAGCCTGGCTGGGAGGCTTTAGCCGTGGCTAGTTATCCCCCTACCAGCAAACACGCACTGTCAAGCAATTTAGCGTTCCGGCGCGATACCGCGTAGAAATCGTTTTCAAAGCTAGTACAATAACATCTTCGGCTGCAACATCACTTACCATCAGGTGAGATCGCAGTCAAGTACTAACTTGTAGAGCGTAATTTTTTTTTTAAATTCGGTCTTTTATGTTTCAAACTACTATAGTTGGCCATTTCATGAAGTGTTCTATTTTAAGATCTTGCCACAACATATGGGCACGTGGCATCTATTAAATTTCCATAACTGGTTTAGGATGGAATAAAGTAGCTCAAAATTATTACTTATTATAATTTATAACAGACATTAGTAAATACTATGTAAAGGGCCTCAAGCCCTTGTAGGTAGGTACTTAACGGCGTAGAAGCCGTATTTAAGCAATCTTTAATGAAGTTTTCATTTTCATTTTCTTTTGATGACCGAATGGCGTAGTGGTAGCGAACCTGCCGTCTGCGCCGGAGGTCGTGGGTTCGATTCCCACTACTTACTGGTAAATGTTTGTGTCATGAGCATGAATGTTTTCCAGTGTCATGGGTATTTTTCAATATATTGTATTCATGTATGTATATTTATCAGTCATCTAGTATCCTTAACACAAGCTATCGTTTACTTTGGGGCTAGATTGCGATGTTTAAAAATGTCCCGTATATATTTATTTATTTTCAATTTTCAATGCCGTAATATGGGTGAATGATTGTAACTTAACTAAGAATGTTATGTTCTAATGTTGGTTAATTCGATTACCCGCTAGTGTTTATGCTTACTTAGACATTTGTTATTGCTTCAACTATCATGAACAGACGCAAATCTTATTAAATTAGTTTAGCGGCAATTAGTGCAGTCAAGTGTGAGTCGGGCTCGCTAACGAAATGTTCCGTAGGACCATTTGAATGTCGATAGAACGCGTCATTGAAATAGGACTTTTTTTTAGTCTATACAAGTTAGTACTTGACTGCAATCTCACCTAATGGTAAGTGATGATGCAGTCTAAGATGTTATCGTACTAATTTGGAAGGGTAAGTAAATTTACCTCAACGGTTTCTACACAGCATTGCATGGGAACGCTAAATCGCTTGGCGGTGCGTCTTTGCTGGTAGGGTGGTAACTAGCCACGGCCGAAGCCTCCCACCAGACCAGACCTGAGCCAATTTAGAAATTATAAAATCCCAAAGTGGCCCGTGGCGGGAATCGAACCCGCGACCTCCCACTCGAATCTGAGCGCGCCGCCACTGCGCCAGGGAGGTCGTCAAACTTATCGATATATAAGTTCGGAAAGTATGTAATTTCTTCGCGAGCCGATTACAAGATTCAACCTGGTACTGGTCAACACTGATATCTGTTTCAAAATTGAGTTGCAAGATTCTACCCGAACAAACATATATTGCAAGCTATAGAATATACCTAACAAGTATCATTTAAAAATATTTAAAAAAAACAGGGTTTTATACGTATACTGCGGGGCTAGACAAAGTAACAGTCGTTTAGCGTTCACGACAGTAGATAAAAATGTATGGACAAACCACGTGACGAATGAAAACAAATGAAATCACTGTCGGCTGTCAATTGTCATGCGAAGTACGCTAGAGTTATCTACAACGTCTGCGAGAACGCCAGGGAGCGTTCAAATTGTCGTAGTCGATTTTCGAAAAAAGCGTGTTTTCCTCTATACGGTCACGTGGTTTTTCTACAGTCACTTGTTTTGTCCATACATTTTTATCTACTGTCGTGAACGCTTAACGACTGTTACTTTGTCAGCCCCGCTGACTTAGCGGAACGCGAAAAGGTGTTTTCAAAAATGATCTTTGTCCGTATAGAGAGAGTTGCAACTTTGCAAGTCTGGACTTGAGTGTCTTGACTTGTCTTGGAGTGTAGGCCTAGCTCCAGAGCTAGGCCTACATTTTATTCTAGAAATATGGCTTTGGCTGATAACGTTTTTACATTATGATTGTGCATATTTTGTGCATATTTCTCCCTTTTCAGTGCATATTTCGGCATTTTTATAGTGCATATAAACCGATGTATAGTGATGATAATAATGTCTAGTACGATCACGCTCAATTTGTGAGCGAAGGCTAGTTAGAATGGAATAAAATCCGAGTAAATCGAACTGACTGACATTTGATGCTAATCCTATTACAATGCCGTAAGCTTCACTGCATCGCCTTGATGATGACTAATGGATATTTTTTTCACTCTAAAACCATTCTTTGCAAACACTGAAAAATTTATTTTATGACTATTGAAATAGAGCGTAAAATTGAATGTACTTGTTGTTGTTGTAAAGGCTTTGAAAATCGGGAAATTAAATTAATTAGTTTTATTTTTTAACCGACTTCAAAAAAAGAAGGAGGTTCTCAATTCGTCGGAATCTTTTTTTAACCGACTTCAAAAAAAAGGAGGAGGTTCTCAATTCGTCGGAATCTTTTTTTTTTATTTTATTTTTTATGTATGTTCACCGATTACTCGAAGATGCGTGGACCAATTTAGAAAATTCTTTTTTTGTTTGAAAGGGTATAGTTCACAGATGGTCCCATAGTCATCAAGTCAGGATCTGATGGTGGGATCCTGGAGAAATCGAGGGAACTCTTCAAATTTTATAAGCACACTTGAAGTGATTTGGGTATTGTTTGGAAGAGTAATTTTGTATTTTACACTCGTAAAGTTAATATTTCAGCGTTATTTTATTTTTATTTCATTACTTAGTGTGTGAAATGTAACGTGAATCGCCCCCTGTATGGAAATGGCACTATTTTATTTTGCAGGGCGCCAAAGTATGGGTGGAGCACCGGGTGCACGTGTGGGAGGGCGCCACCGTCACCAGCGACTACCGCTCCGGGGTGCTCATCGTCAGGGTCGACCAGAGCGGCGAGATACGACAGATCAAAGTGAGTTGTCTCTGCTAACGCTCTGACAAATGTTCAAAGTATGGGTGGAGCACCCGGTGCACGTGTGGGAGGGCGCCACCGTCACCAGCGACTACCGCTCCGGGGTGCTCATCGTCAGGGTCGACCAGAGCGGCGAGATACGACAGATCAAAGTGAGTTGTCTCTGCTAACGCTCTGACAAATGTTCAAAGTATGGGTGGAGCACCCGGTGCACGTGTGGGAGGGCGCCACCGTCACCAGCGACTACCGCTCCGGGGTGCTCATCGTCAGGGTCGACCAGAGCGGCGAGATACGACAGATCAAAGTGAGTTGTCTCTGCTAACGCTCTGACAAATGTTCAAAGTATGGGTGGAGCACCCGGTGCACGTGTGGGAGGGCGCCACCGTCACCAGCGACTACCGCTCCGGGGTGCTCATCGTCAGGGTCGACCAGAGCGGCGAGATACGAAAGATCAAAGTGAGTTGTCTCTGCTAACGCTCTGACAAATGTTCAAAGTATGGGTGGAGCACCCGGTGCACGTGTGGGAGGGCGCCACCGTCACCAGCGACTACCGCTCCGGGGTGCTCATCGTCAGGGTCGACCAGAGCGGCGAGATACGACAGATCAAAGTGAGTTGTCTCTGCTAACGCTCTGACAAATGTTCAAAGTATGGGTGGAGCACCCGGTGCACGTGTGGGAGGGCGCCACCGTCACCAGCGACTACCGCTCCGGGGTGCTCATCGTCAGGGTCGACCAGAGCGGCGAGATACGACAGATCAAAGTGAGTTGTCTCTGCTAACGCTCTGACAAATGTTCAAAGTATGGGTGGAGCACCCGGTGCACGTGTGGGAGGGCGCCACCGTCACCAGCGACTACCGCTCCGGGGTGCTCATCGTCAGGGTCGACCAGAGCGGCGAGATACGACAGATCAAAGTGAGTTGTCTCTGCTAACGCTCTGACAAATGTTCAAAGTATGGGTGGAGCACCCGGTGCACGTGTGGGAGGGCGCCACCGTCACCAGCGACTACCGCTCCGGGGTGCTCATCGTCAGGGTCGACCAGAGCGGCGAGATACGACAGATCAAAGTGAGTTGTCTCTGCTAACGCTCTGACAAATGTTCAAAGTATGGGTGGAGCACCCGGTGCACGTGTGGGAGGGCGCCACCGTCACCAGCGACTACCGCTCCGGGGTGCTCATCGTCAGGGTCGACCAGAGCGGCGAGATACGACAGATCAAAGTGAGTTGTCTCTGCTAACGCTCTGACAAATGTACAAAAATTTTGAGGATTAATATCCTCACCATAATTCTGTTAAAAACTGATGTCGTCGTCGTCGTCGTTCCAGCCAATGGACGTCTACAGCTGGACATAGGCCTCCTGAAATGACCGCCAAACACCACGATCTTGCGCCGCCTGGCGTCAGCGACTCCCCGCGACTTTCTTTATTTCATCCGTCTACCTGGTGGGGGGGTTGACCGACATTGCGCTTCCCGGTGCGTGGCCGCCATTCCAGCACCTTGGGTCCCCAACGTCCATCGGTCCTGCGAGCTATGTGCCCCGCCCATTGCCACTTCAGTTTTGCGACACGTTGAGCTATGTCGGTTACTTTGGTTCTTTTGCGGATCTCCTCATTTCTAATTCAATCGCGCAAAGATACTCCGAGCAAAGCTCTCTCCATAGCTTGCTGAGTGACCCTGAGCCTTCTTATGAGGCCCATAGTTAGCGACCATGTCTCGGATCCGTAAGTCATCACTGGCAAAACGCACTGTTTGAAGACTTTGGTCTTTAGGCACTGGTGGAAGTTGGAAAAAACTGATGTAATGAAATGAAGTTCCCCAAAAATTTAAACACGTTTTCTTCTTTTAAAATGTCCAAATTTGTCCGCAGATCAGAGATGAAACCAAACTGCCACCATTAAGAAACCCATCGCTGCTGATCGGCCAAAATGATCTCACGTCACTGTCTTATCTACATGAGCCGGCCGTGCTGCACAACCTCAGAGTCAGGTATGTCCAAGTACCAATGAAGACAAGACTAAACTACAGGAAATTAGAAATCGATCAGCAAAAATGATCTCACTTCACTGGCTTATCTATACATGAGCCGGCCGTGCTGCACAACCTCAGAGTCAGGTATGTCCAAGTACCAATGAAGACAAGACTAAACTACAGGAAATTAGGAATCGATCATCAACAAAAATGATCTCACTTCACTATCTTATCTGTACGAGCCGGCCATACCTATGTATATACTCGTACCAGGATAAAGGCAAGACTATAACAACTTAGAAACCTACCACTACTGATCGACCGAAATGATCTTATCTCATTGTCTTTCGCGCTGCGTAATTTCCATGTTGGATATTATGATCAGATCAGACCCCTTGGTTTGACGACCTCCCTGGCGCAGTGGCGGCGCGCTTGGATTCGTGTGGGAGGTCGCGGGTTCTAAATTGGCTTAGGTCTGGTCTGGTGGAAGACTTTGGTAGTCGCTAGTAATACCCTACCAGCAAAGACCGCCAAGCGATTTAGCGTCCCGGTGCTTGTAGAAACCGATGGGGTAAATTTACTTACCCTTCCAAGTTAGTACGATAACATCTAAGGCTGCATCATCACTTACCATCAGGTGACATCGCAGTCAAGTACTAACTTGTGTACAGTAAACAAAAAAAAGACCAGTCCAAACTGTAGCCTGTATACGTATGCTGTGCGGCTAAAATGATCTCACTTAGTTTTGAAAAAAAAACTTTCAGTGAAGTATTATGATGCATTCGCATATCGAATGGACTTTATACTAGAACATTACTAAAACTGAAGACTCAAGAGTTATTGAAATAAAAGAGTTACTCTACTAGAAGAAACCTAAGGTTAAAAAATCTAAAATCCATGCAGCAAACCCGAGAGCAGCAGCTAAAAAGTTAAAATTTCGCGCTTGCTTCGCTCTCTAATTTTTTTTTAAATTATATTTATCCACAGATTCTGCGACCGGAACGCCATCTACACATATTGCGGGATCGTTCTGGTGGCGATCAACCCGTATTGTGACTTACCTATTTATGGTAAGATTATAGTTAATTCTTCTTTAATTACAGAATAATCATATACTCTGGACAGGGCGGACGGCGTGAAAAAATGTCGCCAATATACCGGTGCCAATAATGCTTGTTTTGTCACCAGTAGTAAGTAAGGCCACGATGTAGTTCGCTCAGCGGCCTCTGAGCTACTGTTTAGATCTGTTTAGATACTGATGGCGCTACTGTCTGCTTGTACGAAAAAGATTTAAATACATTGTTCGGATGCCCATATCTTCAGGTTTTCTTATTGGTGAATCCCAGTCTTAGGGTAGATGGGATTTTTTAATTTCCAAAAAATATATATTAATGCGTTTTTCTTTGCTATAGGTGATGAAACGATAATGGCGTACCGCGGTCAGTCCATGGGGGATCTCGACCCCCACATCTTCGCCGTGTCCGAGGAGGCCTACACCAAGCTAGAGAGAGAGAGACGCGACCAGAGCATCATAGGTAGGTGATGACGATGGAACTCCCACACAGGCGTGTTATTATCGGTCGATAATATCGCATGCGTTATTGCGATAATGCGTCCCGATTCCTTGCACACAGCTGCGTTTTTATCGTGCGATATTTCTTACGAGAATATCGCACGACGGACGCAGCGTCCTACTTCCATTGCGGCGTTATTATCGCAGCAGTGTGTAACTACTTGATCATCCTAATACAAAATGTACTGAAAACAGATATCGCAATAACGCTTGCGATATTATCGACCGATAATAACGCGCCTGTGTGGGGGAGCCTTTATGGTACTACAGAAAAGGGAGTGGGAACAGGAACAAAATGGAATTTAAAACCTCCAATTCCGCGGGATTTGTAAAAACCAAATCCTAATCTTTCTAATATATTATATGAAATTCTAGTGTCTGCGCCGAAGGTCGTGGGTTGGGTCAACTGGTAAAGGTTAGTGTGATGAGCATTAATGTTTTCCAATGTCTGGGCGTTTTTCAATATGTTATATTTATTAATTAATTAATTTATTTCATTTATTCGTGGCAACTATGGCCCCCAGAGAAATTACATTATTACTTATAGCTAAAATAATGTCAAAATGTCAAAATTATACAACTTAATTATTGTATTTATGTAGGTATATTAGTATCTATGTATGTATACTTATCAGTCATCTAGTACCCATAACACAAGCTATCGCTTACTTTGGGGCTAGATTGCGATGTGTGTAATGTCCTGATATTTATTTATTTAGCATTAAGTGTGTAAAACCTGGTAAACCCGTCCATGAACCTACATCATATCGACCAATCAGTCTTTTACCAGTAACTTGTAAGATCTGTGAAATCGTTCTTCTTCGGAGATTGTTACAGGAACTCCGCCAGAAGTCAATTATCCCAGATCATCAGTTTGGCTTTCGACAACAGCATAGCACTATTGAACAGGTTCATAGAGTGTGTAAAGCCATAAGAGATTAGAACAAAAAGAATACTGCTCTTCTGCTTTCCTAGATATACAGCAAGCATTCGATAAAGTGTGGCATAAGGGCTTACTATACAAAATAAAAACATGCCTACCCCATACATACTATGAAATATTAAGGTCGTATCTCTCGGAGAGAATCTTTCAAATCAAAGAAGATGGTTACACCTCCAGCTTCCATCCAATCGCAGCTGGAGTCCCACAAGGCTCAGTGTTGGGACCTGTTCTTTACACACTGTATACTAGTGACTTACCACAAACAGCAAATGTCACAGTAGCAACATTTGCAGACGACACAGCTATACTCGCTCGTAGCAAATGCCCTGAAGAAGCTTCAAGAATTCTGCAATGCAGCCTGAATGAAGTCGATAAATGGCTGACTAAGTGGAGAATTAAAGCAAGTGCAAATAAGTCTGTCCATGTAACATTCACTTTGCGCAAGGGGAATTGTCCTTCTGTCTCTTTGCGAAACAACCAACTTCCACAAAGTGACAATGTCAAATACCTGGGCATGTACTTGGACCGTAGACTTACATGGAAAAAGCACATTGAAACAAAAAGACATGAAATCAACCATCGGTTTAGAGGACTGTATTGGATGCTTGGGAGAAATGCCAGACTATCCCTGGATAACAAACTACTTATTTATACAACCATAATAAAGCCAATATGGACCTATGGAATCCAAATATGGGGCTCAGCATGTGATTCCAATGTAGACATTATACAACGGGCACAAAACTACATATTGAAGCAAATTGCCAACACCCCATGGTATCTACGTATAAGTGAGATCCATGAGCAGCTCAACATTAAAACTGTCAGAGAGGAAATAAACAGCTACATTTCCAACTACAAGTTTAGGCTAACCAGCCATCCGAACCACCTAGCTGTACAGCTTACAATGCCAGAAGTGATTCGAAGACTGAAAAGACGGCATATATTAGATAGCCGAAAGTGACATAAGGGGGATCTTCCTGATGGGGAAGTCATCTTGCCGTACCGCCAATTTCAAGCAACACATCTGCTCATAGTCTACAGACTGATTGCAAGATATCCACAACACAAAAAAAAAAGCATTAAGTGTGTGCGCGACAAATGGACGACCACGACAACCGATTTCGATTATCCTTTTTTTAATTGGAAAGGATGTATGTACTTCAGGAAGGCTGGTTTGATGAGAGAAGTCTTTTTTTGTTAAAATTTTGTATTATCGTTGAATAACTATTACTTATTTCAGTGAGCGGTGAATCGGGCGCTGGCAAGACGGTGACAGCGAAATACGCCGTGCGATACTTCGCGGCTGTCCGAGGAAACGTCAGCGAGACGCAAGTGGAGGGGAAAGTGCTGGCTTCCAGCCCTATCATGGAGGTTAGTAACATTTTTATTTCATTTTATACTATATAGGCTAGCGCTTGACTGTGATCACACCTGATGGAAAGTGATGATACAGTCTAAGGTGGAACGCGCTTGCCTAGAAGATGCCTATTCACTCTCGATTTGAAGGCACCCGGGTTGTAAGTGGCAGGAAAGACACTGCCTGGGAGGGTATTCCAGGCCTTTGCAGTGCGTATCAGGAACGAGGAATCAAACCGCTTCGTACGCGTCTTTGGTACGTCGACTATGTAAATGTTTGTCCTTGTCCTTGTTGTTACTGGGACTTTTCCGCGATTAAGCGATGTTTCGCTCGTTGCGCGTGAAGTCATTGATGCGGGTCCTCGCCGGATCACTCCAGCCAGCCGAGCTCACTCCAGAATCCGAAGAGGCCTCCCAGGTCGCAGAGGATATCTTGGAGTGTTGCTGAGGACCCCAAGTAGGTCTCGCGTTGGTCCGACACTCCAGTGCATCTTAGTAGCACGTGTGCCGGTGTTTCTTCCTCCTCCTTGCAGGCTCTGCACAGAGGGCTGTCCGTGATTCCTAGGATGTAGAAATGTTTATTTAGTGAGCAATGCCCTGTTATGCAAACTCAAACTCAACTCAAACTCAAAATATATTTATTTCACATAGGCCTAACTTACAAGGCACTTGTAAAACGTCAATATGATATATTTTACAAATTATGTAACTATGGTGATAACTACAAGACGACTTAAAACTAAGTTTACGAGGGTTCAAACGCGCCCTGCACTGAGAAGAAGCCCACAACAAACTCAGCCGGGTTTTGTTTTCGGTTATCACCACTTCACAATGCTCTTAAAAACTAGTTGAGCTAGTATAATTAAAATTAAAGCAGGTCACTCCCAAGGATTCGATTCATTTAAATAATCCTTAACACTATAGTAAGCTTTATTAACAAGCTTTCGTTTTACAACGACTTTGAACTTTTTGAGGGATAAATTTAATATTTCACTAGGAAGTCTGTTGTAAAAGCGTATCCCGTTGCCTTTAAATGATTTATTTATTTTTTCTAATCTTGTTTTATTCACTACTAGTTTGTTTTTACTTCTAAGATTAATTGCATGGAGATCGCTTTTTTTAACAAAATTATTAATATTTTTATGCACATATATCAAATTATCAAATATATACTGTGCATGCACCGTCATTATATTAAATTCTTTGAATTTTTCTCTTAAAGATTCCCTTGGTCCCATTTTGTAAATGGCACGAACAGCCTTCTTCTGCAGCACGAAAATGGTATCAATGTTAGCAGCATTACCCCATAGCAAGAGACCATAGGACATAATGCTGTGAAAGTAACTAAAATATACCAGTCGAGCAGTCTGGACGTCTGTGAGCTGCCTAATTTTTTTAACCGCGTACGCAGCAGAACTAAGCCTGTTCGATAAATTATTTATATGAGGGTCCCACTGTAATTTAGCATCTAACGTTATTCCTAGAAATACGGTTGTATCTACAAGATCCAATTCCTCTACACCTAGTTTTACATTCGTTTGAACTTGCCTAACATTAGGTAAAGTGAATTTAATACATTTTGTTTTTTTGCTATTAAGCAGCAAATTATTAGCTTCAAACCAATGTACAACTTCTTTGAGACAACTGTTTACGTCGTCAAAATTGCTTTTTTGTCGATTAATTTTGAAGAGTAGTGATGTATCATCAGCAAACAGTACTATCTCATGCTTGTCCTTAGTAAGGTAAGGAAGGTCATTGATGTAAATAAGGAATAGGAATGGACCCAAAATAGACCCTTGCGGAACTCCCATCCTCACAGTCGAACCAGAAGATCGTTTCCCATTGACCTCCACTTTTTGAATGCGACAGCTCAGATAGGAGCTCATCAAATCAAGAGCTGCACCTTTAATTCCGTAGTGGTGTAACTTCCTGACCAATGTATCATGCTCTACACAATCGAACGCCTTGGATAAGTCACAGAAAATGCCCAACGCATCACGTGACTCCTCCCAGGCTTCAAATATATGTTGTATTAGCTCGACACCGGCATCGGTAGTCGAGCGACCCCGCGTAAATCCGAATTGCTTATTATGTAATATATCATTCTTTTGAAAATGAGTAAGCAATTGAATCAGTATAAGTTTTTCGAAAATTTTACTGAAAGTAGGCAGTACAGATATTGGTCTAAAGTTAGTAGGGTCATTGGTACTACCTGATTTAAACAGTGGAATTATTTTACTATGTTTCATTAAGTCAGGAAAAACACCACAATCTACACAATTATTAAATATTACTGCCAAATCTGGTGCAACAATATCAATCAAAGACTTCAAAACATTGACAGAAATGCCCCACAAGTCATTAGTTTTCTTTATATTTATCAATTTAAATGCTTTAATAACGTCAGAGCTAGTAACATGGCTGAAAGTAAAGATGCTATTACATTCAGGCACATTATTTTCTAACAGTGAGAGGGCGAAAGCTGGTGAACTGGTGGCTGGTGGGCTGGTATGCTTACGACTAGTCTTAGTTTGTCTTTACTAAAGTCTTACACGTTTATATGTTAGGTGTTTATCTAAATGTGCCAAGGCTGTTCTTGCTTGACTTATGTCTGTAGTGCGTTCCCATATTTGTGCATGTATCTGTGCGGTGTTTTTGTGTAACCATGATTTGTACACACTGAATGGTATTGGGACAATTGGTTCCAGTCCCGCTACCGCCGTTTTTGTGGCCCTTCATGCTAGATCATCTGGCGTGGTAATTCACTAGTTTCAGCCGATGGACGTCCGCTGCTGGACAGAGGCCTCTTGCAATGAATTCAAGACCGCACGCACTTGCGCCACTTGTATCCAGCAACTTCCCGCGACTGTTATATTTTTTTCAGCAAAGTTACAAAAAACTTATTGGCTTCGATTCATATCAGGGAGAATCAAAGCCGGGAGCCGCAGCTGAAACTGCTTAATCAGGAAAACTAAGATGGATTTGCGCCCCCATTACCCCCCCAAATATGTTGTTGGTGCATAAATAATAATTAAAAAAAAAAATAGATTTGTAGACGTGCTAAATTTAGAGAGTCCAAATAGGAATCAGTATCATTGTTTACTGTCCGCAGGCAATAGGCAACGCTAAAACCACCCGCAACGACAACTCGTCGCGGTTCGGGAAGTTCATTGAGATCCACTTCGACCCCGAGTACCGGATATGCGGAGCCAGCATGCGGACCTACCTCATGGAGAAGTCCAGGGTCACGTACCAGAACGCGGGGGAGCGGAACTACCACATCTTCTACCAGCTCTGCGCTGCTGCCAGACAGATGCCGGACTTGAAGCTAGGTGAGTTTCAACGTGAACAAGCCGAACACTTAGGCCGATCGTGCCTCTCTATCACTTGTTCCGCGCTCTCGCTTGCACGCTCGGCTCAGGCTCTATCGGTGTGCAGCCGGCTTTCATCGATTTATAATACGTGACGTCAAAAAATTTAATTATAATTCCATTTAGACTATAATTCAAAGATGTGTTTGTTTCAGATCACCAAGACTGTTTCCACTATTTGAACCAAGGGGGCAGTCCAGAGATAGATGGTGTGGATGATCTGAAGGCTTTTAACGAGACCAAAAATGCGCTCACCACTTTAGGTAAGTTTCATCTTTATCGTCTTTGCCCTTATTTTAGGACACAGTCCACCATTTTTAGGGTTCCATACCAAAATAGTAAAAATGGAACCCTTATGGTGATACTTTCTCCGTCCGTCCGTCCGTCTGTCACACTCGATTATTTCAGTAAATATTAAAGCTATCGACTTGAAATTTGGAATAATTTAAAGAAATAGTGACCCAACGTCGTTCCAATCATAAAAATTTGAAAATCGTTTTTATTTCTATTTAAAGGGGGGGGGGGGGGGGGGGAGAACCGGGGCGTTGAAATTTCAAAATGAAATAACAATATTGAGAGGGATTATCATAAGAAAGGGCGTTACTTGTATATTCTAAAAAAGATTTTTATTTATTTTTGTATTTGATAGTTTTTGATGTTTTGGGAAAACCGCCAAAAAAAGTAAAGTATCTACTAGGGGGCTCTAGTAAGTAAAGTATAGTAAGTATCTACTCAGTTCACCAGAGTCAGAGATCAGGACTAATAAAGCTTAACATTCATATTATTGGGTTAAATCCAGGTGTCACAGAGTCGGAGCAGCAGAACATGTTCACGGTGCTGGCGGCCATCCTCCACCTGGGGAACATCGAGCTGAAGTCGGAGGAAGACGCCGAGGGCGCTTACATCGATGTGAGTCACATGTACACACGTTTTTGACGTGAAAAATAATAAATTGATGAACACCAGCAGCACTCATGAAAGATAGTACAGTTCCGCGTAACGTTCCACCTGGGCCTGTGATTATGATTATGATTACGATTACGATTATCATTACGATCCACCTTTAACGTTCCACCTTAAACTGTAACGTTCCACCTGAGCCTGTGCGTGCAAGCGAGAGCGCGCTACAAGCGATAGAGAGGCACGATAAAAATTACATAAAATAATGATTATTATTATGATTATGATTACGATTATGATTATGATTATCATAATGATTATGATTATGACGTTATCACGTAAATCTATCGTCCGTAAACCGACTTTATAGACAACCAATTTTTGTTTTTTTTTTACTCTATACAAGTTAGTACTTGATTACGATGCTTCACCTGATGGTAAGTGATGATGCAGCCTAAGATGTTATCGTAGTAACTTGGAAGGGTAAGTAAATTTACCCCAATGGTTTCTACAAACATCGCACCGGAACGCTAAATCGCTTGGCGGTGCGTTTTTGCTGGTAGGGTGGTAACTAGCCACGGCCGAAGCCTCCCACCAGACCAGACCGGAGCCAATTTGGAAATTATAAAATTCCAAAGTGGCCCGTGGCGGGTGGTCCAGGGAGGTCGTTTTTAGGGTCCCGTACCACAAAAAAATCGGAACCCCTTTTAAGTTCACTTTGTTTATGGTTTTACTTTTCTATAGTAGTACGGAATACTCGGTTCGCGAATCCGACTCGCACTTGGCCGTTTTTTTTTGTTTGTTGAGAGCTGAAGGTCGGGCTTTTTTTTTGTGAGCCAACAGGCGACCCTCTCGCGGGCAGCTTTCTCGCGCAACGACTTTCAATAGCTAAGTATTCAGCGCGGGAATGCTGCCTGCTAAGTACTGACAATTGCAGAAGTAGCAGGCGCATGCTTAAACTACGCCATCCGTATAGCAAAACTGCACACTTCTCAAAGAGCTTTTTCTGCACTGGTCTTATTCTATATAATCATTTACCAAAACATATAGTCTCAACTCTCAATAAGTGCAATTCCAATATTTAAAAATAAGTTAAAAAAATTTTTGTATGTGGTATATTATTCTTTAAATGATTACCTTAGAGATAAATTTAGTTGACTAAAGATTAAATGACGTAATATTTATTGTTTTCTTCATTATTTTTGACATTTATTTTGTAACATTGCATGCCGTAAGGCTGAATTTGGATAAGATCTGTTGTATTTGTGACATCTATATATTGTACCCAAATTCGCAAATAAAGATAATTGAAATTGAAATTGAATACTTGAATTCTTATTTTTAGTTTCTTTTTTTAATTTAATGATATTTCTAAATATAGTTTTACATTAAGTTAGTTAGTAATTTTCATGTTTTTTTTTGTCCATATTCTTAATAAGGATTATTCTTGCTTTTTTGTTAAAATTTTGTATTATCTTTACAGGCAGATGACACCCATCTCGTGACAGTGTGCTCGCTCCTGGGGATATCGAAACTAGAACTGTCAAGATGGCTGACACACAGACGGATAGTATCCGCGCGAGAGGTCATAGTGTCCCGTATGGACATACAGAGGGCGGCCTTCGCGAGGGACGCTCTGGCTAAACGGATGTACGCGGAAATGTTCGCGTGGCTCGTACACGCAGTGAACCGGGCTCTGGATACCGGACACGCGAAGAAACACTTTATTGGTCAGCAGTTGCATTTGCCATAACTCCCTAACACAGTTTCGAGGCAGACATAATACAATTTCGGGACACTTTTCCATCTTTCCCAGCGTAAACAATGTAATCCATCTTTCCTAGCGCATTTTATACACAGTGACAATTTCCTCGCCAGGTGTGCTGGATACGTACAATTTTGAGACACTTTTCCATCTTTCCCAGCATAAACAATGTAATCCATCTTTCCTAGCGCATTTTATACACAGTGTCAATTTCCTCGCCAGGTGTGCTGGACATATACGGCTTCGAGACGTTCGAGATAAACTCGTTCGAGCAGCTCTGCATCAACTACGCGAACGAGAAACTGCAGCAGCAGTTCAACTCGCACGTGTTCAAACACGAACAGGACGAGTATATAAAGGTATTGTCGAATCTGCATTCCAAATATCAGACACACTTTCACACACGTACGCATGCACGCACGCACGCACGCACGCACGCACACCCGCACAAACACGCACAGGAATACACACACTTATGATACAAACTTTCACCTTATTGACCTTTGAGAGGGATAGTGAATTGCTGTGAATTTACTAGCCTATTTACTATTTATACCAGTTGTTGTTAAATGGTAATAGCATAAATGAATACTAGGCTGAGTTTTGTTGCGGGCTTCTGCTCCCGCTTCTAAGAGGATCGTCTAGCTGTAAGCTTTCATACAACGCGCGATAACGTTTTTACTACACTACATTCATGGGTATGTATGTGTAGTAAAAACGTTATCACCCGAAGCAATATTTCAAGAACAAAATGAAGGTCTTGCTCTGGACTTGCAACTCTCTCTTTACATAGATAGCATTTTTGAAAACTACACAATAGTCTTACGACTATCATAACAAGACAATAGTTATCCTTATCACCATTATTGAGATATTGTAGTATGGCTGGTCATAAGTGCCTCCATTAAACAATTTAATCGTTTCCATTCCCCAGGAAGAGATATCGTGGAAGATGATAGACTTCCACGACAACCAGCCGTGCATAGACCTGATAGAGGACCGGATGGGCGTCCTGGCGCTGCTGGACGAGGAGTGCCGCGTGCCGCAGGGCTCCGACCACGGCTTCGTGGGCAAGCTGCACGACAAGTGCTCCAAGTACCCGAACCTTGTCAAGCCGAGGTTTGGCACTGCCGGTGAGTAGCCCCTCTCATAGACCTGATAGAGGACCGGCTGGGCGTCCTGGCGCTGCTGGACGAGGAGTGCCGCGTGCCGCAGGGCTCCGACCACGGCTTCGTGGGCAAGCTGCACGACAAGTGCTCCAAGTACCCGAACCTTGTCAAGCCGAGGTTTGGCACTGCCGGTGAGTAGCCCCTCTCATAGACCTGATAGAGGACCGGCTGGGCGTCCTGGCGCTGCTGGACGAGGAGTGCCGCGTGCCGCAGGGCTCCGACCACGGCTTCGTGGGCAAGCTGCACGACAAGTGCTCCAAGTACCCGAACCTTGTCAAGCCGAGGTTTGGCACTGCCGGTGAGTAGCCCCTCTCATAGACCTGATAGAGGACCGGCTGGGCGTCCTGGCGCTGCTGGACGAGGAGTGCCGCGTGCCGCAGGGCTCCGACCACGGCTTCGTGGGCAAGCTGCACGACAAGTGCTCCAAGTACCCGAACCTTGTCAAGCCGAGGTTTGGCACTGCCGGTGAGTAGCCCCTCTCATAGACCTGATAGAGACCGGCTGGGCGTCCTGGCGCTGCTGGACGAGGAGTGAAGAAAGAAAGAAAGAAAGAAAGAAAAAACTTTATTCCGAAAATGCCACACGTAACACAACAATACGCCTTACGTACTAAAACGATGCCTGAAGCTTCCCCCACTCGGGCAACAAAAACCAATAATTGCCCAAGTGACGGAAGCACCAGACACCGCCTGTCACATGTGGCACAACCCGGAAAAAGGCCCCAACTCAGCATGGTGCTGTGTGCCCCATACAAGTATGGGAGCACACAGCGCTGATTTTCAGTCGGAGCCTTGGACTGGGTGACGCCACGAAATGAAAAAGAACAAACAAAAAAAAACGAAAAAAGTTAAATTAACAAAAAACTAACGCATATGAAAATTAAATTATAATATAAATAATTATATAATAAACATGGCAATACGTACTTATATAAAAATAAAAATATTAAATTTATTTTAAATATATATTTATATAAAAAATATATATTAAATACAATATTAAATATAATATATTTATATAATATACATTCCACTACAGGAAAGAGTACTCCGCCACATGATTGCCGCGTGCCGCAGGGCTCCGACCACGGCTTCGTGGGCAAGCTGCACGACAAGTGCTCCAAGTACCGGCACTTTTTCAAGCCGAGGTTTGGCACTGCCGGTGAGTAGCCCCTCTCATAGACCTGATAGAGGACCGGCTGGGCGTCCTGGCGCTGCTGGACGAGGAGTGCCGCGTGCCGCAGGGCTCCGACCACGGCTTCGTGGGCAAGCTGCACGACAAGTGCTCCAAGTACCCGCACTTTGTCAAGCCGAGGTTTGGCACTGCCGGTGAGTAGCCCCTCTCATAGACCTGATAGAGGACCGGCTGGGCGTCCTGGCGCTGCTGGACGAGGAGTGCCGCGTGCCGCAGGGCTCCGACCACGGCTTCGTGGGCAAGCTGCACGACAAGTGCTCCAAGTACCTGCACTTTTTCAAGCCGAGGTTTGGCACTGCCGGTGAGTAGCCCCTCTCATAGACCTGATAGAGGACCGGCTGGGCGTCGTGGCGCTGCTGGACGAGGAGTGCCGCGTGCCGCAGGGCTCCGACCACGGCTTCGTGGGCAAGCTGCACGACAAGTGCTCCAAGTACCCGCACTTTGTCAAGCCGAGGTTTGGCACTGCCGGTGAGTAGCCCCTCTCATAGACCTGATAGAGGACCGGCTGGGCGTCCTGGCGCTGCTGGACGAGGAGTGCCGCGTGCCGCAGGGCTCCGACCACGGCTTCGTGGGCAAGCTGCACGACAAGTGCTCCAAGTACCCGCACTTTGTCAAGCCGAGGTTTGGCACTGCCGGTGAGTAGCCCCTCTCATAGACCTGATAGAGGACCGGCTGGGCGTCCTGGCGCTGCTGGACGAGGAGTGCCGCGTGCCGCAGGGCTCCGACCACGGCTTCGTGGGCAAGCTGCACGACAAGTGCTCCAAGTACCCGCACTTTGTCAAGCCGAGGTTTGGCACTGCCGGTGAGTAGCCCCTCTCATAGACCTGATAGAGGACCGGCTGGGCGTCCTGGCGCTGCTGGACGAGGAGTGCCGCGTGCCGCAGGGCTCCGACCACGGCTTCGTGGGCAAGCTGCACGACAAGTGCTCCAAGTACCCGCACTTTGTCAAGCCGAGGTTTGGCACTGCTGGTGAGAAGCCCTTTTAGACTTCGTAGATCGTCTAATCTAGAAAGCGTTAACACGTGGAGGGGCGTTCATTTTTAGATTAATCGAACTATACAAGAAAGTCCTAGTCTCTTTTTCTTCCAAATTACCTAATTCCAAGATCTATCTTTAGTATGACAACTCATCGGTTGATAGATTCGGTTACCTTATTTCGTGGCATCTTGTTGTAAGGCAATGCTGTTGATTACAAATCAAATTACATGTACATTGGAAACGGCCGTCAGGTTGATGAATGAATAATTTTACTAAAGCGTTCATAATAAAACATTTCGCCAGCAACGTGCGGTGGTTTCCTTGAGAAGAACCGGGACACGGTGTTGAAAGAGCTTATAGGCAATGCTGCTGATGCACGTTAAAATGGCCGTGAGGTTTACTACATTTACTTTTGTTACAGCGTTCGAAATAAAGCATTCCGCTGGCTATGTGAAGTACCAGTGTGAAGGTTTCCTCGAGAAGAACCGTGATACAGTGCTGGAGGAACAGTTGGAGTGCATCAAATCCGCGACCTGCTGTCGGCTGATCCACGCCATGTTTGCTGAGTCGCCGGCGGATCACTCGGCAACCTTGCCGCCACCTTCAAGAAGGGCTACACCGTCAAGCGGCATACCGCTTTCCAGAAGGCGCCTTCCTTCGTCTAGGCCGCTTGGCAGCCTTACTGTGAGTTATTACGGAATACATAATAGTACTGCCGGTACAGAAGGTTCACTCCGCAAGATGATTTAAAGAAATAGCGACCCTAGCGCTGACACAAAAAAGTGCAATTCAGTTCGAAATAGTGCCTGGCTCCGCCTCCGCTATGCACCTAAAGTTTTGCTCTCTTTCGATCGCGTAGCTTTATCTCTTTCGACGTACTTAGGTTGCATCGTAATCGGGTGCACGCAGCGTTAATTTCCCATTCAGGGCTATGAATTTATAAAATTCTCGTGTTTGTAACCAAACTCTTTCGAAACGGCTTGACCGATTTTTATGATATCTTTTGTTTTCATTCGGGGTTCATACCCCTATTTGGCAATACAACGTTTTGTAGCTAGTCGAATATATAAAATCCCCACATTTACATGTTCGTCCATCACTGTCTCTTTTGCTGGCCGCTACAGTAATAAATAAATAAGCCTTTATTTTTCACAACAACCTTAAAACTATTTAACATTTTGGTTTTTACATAAAACTTTTAAAAAAATCATTTTCTTTAATCTAAGTTTAATTTTTTGTTTATGTACTATTATTATAGCTGATTTGTTGCCTGGGACACCCACTTGCGGGCGCTAGGCCTCTTCCTTCCTTTTCCAATTTACTCTATCCCGTGTTCTATCCGTGTTGTATCCCGTTGGGTCCAAGTGCTGCCGATGGCCTCCACGATGTCATCACACCAGCGCCTTCGCGGGCGCCCTCTTGCGTTGCGTGGCCAGCAGTGGAGCACGCGCAGCAATGTACTATATTATTTGACCCGTTGCAGCAACCGCCCCGGCGCGCGTCCGGTCAGAAGCAGACGGTGGGCGCGCAGTTCCGCGCGTCGCTGTCGGCGCTGATGGCGACGCTGTCGGCGACCACTCCCCACTATGTGCGCTGCATCAACCCCAACGACACCAAGACCGCCTTCCAGTTCGACGCCGCGCGCGTCGTCGACCAGCTCAGGTACAAATACTGCTGCTTCTGAAGCAGACGGTGGGCGCGCAGTTCCGCGCGTCGCTGTCGGCGCTGATGGCGACGCTGTCGGCGACCACTCCCCACTACGTGCGCTGCATCAAGCCCAACGACACCAAGACCGCCTTCCAGTTCGACGCCGCGCGCGTCGTCGACCAGCTCAGGTACAAATACTGCTGCTTCTGAAGCAGACGGTGGGCGCGCAGTTCCGCGCGTCGCTGTCGGCGCTGATGGCGACGTTGTCGGCGACCACTCCCCACTACGTGCGCTGCATCAACCCCAACGACACCAAGACCGCCTTCCAGTTCGACGCCGCGCGCGCCGTCAACCAGCTCAGGTACAAATGTTAAAAAAATAACCAAAAAACCCGACTCCAACCTTCAGCAAACTACCCTCGAAGTACATCCTTTCCAATAAAAAAAAGAATCATCAAAATCAGTTAGCGTGACATTGAGTTATTGGTCCATTTTGATCGCGTACGCTCAAAGATATTCTAAAGATACGTTACGTTCATACCCCTCCGTACTAAGCGACGTTCAATTCTGTTGCGCGCGGATACGCCAGACACGCGTAACCTCATTCCCCGCTGCTCGCGGACTGAACGAATATTACACTGATTAGGGTAATTTGTCGGCAACAAATACCGCGCGTATGTGTGATATCTACCTCTTTTTTACATAGAATATATTTGCTTATGCTATTAAAAATCGTATTGTTTCCAGAGCCTGCGGTGTGCTAGAAACCATACGGATTTCTTCCGTTGGATATTTTGCGAGATGGCGGTACCACGACTTCTTCCAGAGGTAATTACTCATATCAATTAAGAAAGTACTATACTTCAAAAGTACTGAGATCTTATGTCGATGTGCGCCGAAAAGTAGCTTTTTTGCCATCCACAAATAAACCAGTTTTTCTGCCCAATACTGAAACTTGAAGGAGAAAATATGCTGAGAAGAGGTCTTCAGGGGGCCTTCCACCAACGCTTAAAGTAATATTATTGTAATATTGTTTTAAAATTTCCATACTGACATGTATGAAAATGTCAAAACAATATTACAATAATATTACTTTGGGCGTTGGTGGTAGGCCCCCAGAGCGTCAGACTCTGAATACCTCCCTGGCGCAGTGGCGGCGCGCTCGGATTCGAGTGGGAGGTCGCGGGTTCGATTCCCGCCACGGGCCACTTTGGAAATTTATAATTTCTAAATTGGCTCAGGTCTGGTCTGGTGGGAGGCTTCGGCCGTGGCTAGTTACCACCCTACCAGCAAAGACGCACCGCCAAGCGATTTAGCGTTCCGGTGCGATGCTGTGTAGAAACCGGGTGGGTAAATTTACTTACCCTTCCAAGTTAGTACGATAACATCTTAGGCTGCATCATCACTTACCATGAGGTGAGATCGCAGTCAAGTGCTATAGCGCGACCGCATAACTCGCGTATCGCCTGCGCGGTAGGTGGGGAGCGGGGGGATGTTGGCGGGTGGGTGAGAGGTGTGCGCGGAGCAGAGAGCTTACGTCGAACCCTCCGCGCACACCTCTCACCCACCCGCCGACATCTCCCCCCGCTCCCCTCCTACCGCGCAGGCGATACGCGCGTTAAGTGGTCGCGTTATAACTTGTATAGAAAAAAAATGCTTGGAGCCAAGTTTAAAGCAAGGGAATGAATTCGAAGTCAGAGAAGTTCGAGTGTTTTTGACGACGACAGTAATTGTAGCGGATAAAAAAGAAGTTGGCCGCACCGATATGATGAGCTCATCGCAACATTTTAGGTCAACCTTTTTTTTTATTCTATACAAGTTAGTACTTGACTGCGATCTCACCTCATGGTAAGTGATGATGCAGCCTAAGATGTTATGGTACTAAATTGGAAGGGTAAGTAAATTTACCCCAACGGTTTCTACACAGCATCGCACCGGAACGCTAAATCGCTTGGCGGTGCGTCTTTGCTGGCAGGGTGGTAACTAGCCACGGCCGAAGCCTCCCACCAGACCAGACCTGCCAATTTGGGCCAATTTAGAAATTATAAAATTCCAAAGTGGCCCGTGGCGGGAATCGAACCCGCGACCTCCCACTCGAATCCGAGTGCGCCGCCACTGCGCCAGGGAGGTCGTCAAAACCTTCTTCATACAAGAAATTAGTAGGCATTTGCCAAATTTCCGGTAATACGCCGCAACATGGCGGAAATAGTCCCTGTGGAAATTGTCTCTTGTTGGCTGCAAAATCCTATAACTCTAAACGAGCAATTCTTGTATATATTATATTTCTATATAATCTGAATCTCGGAAACGGCTCGAACGATTTTCATGAAATTTAGTATACAAGGCCGGTTTTGGGGGAGATAAATTGATTTAGCTAGGATTAATTTTTAGAAAATGTCGTATTTACCAAAAAAATATATGTAAATCTATACCTGACATCTGTTGGCGATAAAGTAAAACTATTACAGTAAACTCCCGCTGCCATCTATGGGTGAGTAGCTGTAATAACTACCGATCAAAGCTCGGTGACCCAGATATTTTCACTTGAAATAAAAATGCGCGATGATCATGAATCCGTGAGTCCGTCTTGCACTTGATCGGTTTTTTTTTAATTTTCGTTAATTCCTCCAAGGTACCGCCTCCTGTGCAAATACAAAGACATCGACCGCTCCGACGTGAAGGCGACCTGCTCCAAAATCCTGATGAAGCACCTCAAAGACCGCGACAAGTACCAGTTCGGTACCACCAAGATATTTTTCAGAGCTGGACAGGTACGTTCTGACATATAGCTAACGGTGTAGAAGCCGTATTTAAGCGATTTTGAATGAAGTTTTATGCAAAAACTTAGACAAATTACTTTCAAATTTACACGTCATGTATTTTGGGTGAAGACCCAAAATACGTGACGTGTAAATTTAAATCTAAAATCGCTACGAAGCAGAAACACGATTGGATAAAATTTTCTCGATAGAAAGTTCTCCAAAATCTCAGTTTTTCTAGTTTTTATCGGACACTTGGATTGGATATGATTATAATTTTTGTTTAAGTGTCGGTAGTAATAATATCCAAAAACCCTAAGAAACAGATTTTTGATAACCAGCTTAAACGACCTAAAAGGTCGTTTTTCTGTTATATTCTTCCGCGACGCTGCATATCGCACCTACCAAATCTCCGTGAGAGTGAGAAAGACAAAAATAAATTCAATAAATCCCCTTAAGGTAAATCCGACCACCGAATTTTATTTTGTATGTAGCAAATAGTTGGCTCTAAACATTGACTTACTGTCTAAGGACAGCGGGTGTAATACAAAATTCACGAAAAAAGTGTCCCGAGAAAACCTATATATAAACGAGGGTATGTGTATTTTTATAAACAAACTTTTACATTGTAATTTATGCTCTTAAACCACTATTATACGGCCTAATTTTACTTGCAACTAGCTATGGTGCGATTTTCTCCCTTTTCGCGTTTTATCTCTCTTTCGGTTCGGACACTTTTTAGCACTGACCCGTCATCCTTAGTATTATTTGTCTACGGCTCTAATAGAATAAATAGTAGGCAGATGGACTGACAACATTAAAACGTCGCAGGAAGGCGATGGATACAAGTAGCGTAGAACCATGTCGGTTAGAAATCATTGCAGGAGGCCTTTGTCCAGCAGTGGACGTCTGTTGGAGAAAATTTGCCTGTACCTTTGATTATTTACTCTATAGATGGAGTATTCGGGGCACAAAAGCGTCGAAAAAAATAGGCGAGAACTGTTCACGCCTAAAGTGCTCGCCGCTCCTCAGTGTCGATTCTCACTTCAAGAGACACGCACGCACGGCTTTACTTTTGATTTGTCTTATTTTGGTATTAAAATGGCAAGTTGTGCAATAAAAATCTGTAGAAACTACAGAGGACGCTTACTAACAATTAATAAAATCGCTTACCATCGGTTAGTAACTCAAAACAAATAGTAATTAACAAAAACAAAAATAATTATAACGATATATTTTTTCCACATAACCAACGCGTCGTGTTAAGGTGTTGCCATTTACCCGATTGCGAATTTTCCCGTATGGTGCAATAGTAATTATTGTATTTTTAAAGCTGATCAAGGTACTATGTATGGGGTATGTTTCCAAAACGAAACTGATGTCAAAATTAAAACAAAGAGACGCCATTTTGTTTTATTTGTTTGTTAATTGATCGAATTCTTTCACATTCGGTATCGGAGCTCACTTAGATAATTCGATATCAAAATCATTCGATTCGATTGCAAAATCGATGGGGTTCCCTATGAGGATATGATCATAAAAAAGGAAACTGATGTCAAAATAAAAATAAATGGACGCCATTTTGATTTTTTTTGTTAATGGACCGAATTCTTTCAAATTCGATATATGGGGTTCCCTATGATCATAAGAAAGGAAACTGATGTCAAAATAAAAATAAACGGACGCCATTTTGAATTTTTTTGTTAATGGACCGAATTCTTTCAAATTCGATATATGGGGTTCCCTTTGATCATAAAAAAGGAAACTGATGTCAAAATAAAAATAAATGGACGCCATTTTGTTTTTTTTTGTTAATAGACCGAATTGTTTCAAAATCGATATATGGGGTTCCCTATGTTCATAAAATAGGAAACTAATCTCAAAATAAAATTAATGTTTCCAACAGTTATTTTTATTTTGGGTTTAACAGTTTCCTTTCTTATGATCATTATTTTATATCGAATTTGAAAGAATTCGGTCCATTAGCAAAAAAAATCAAAATGGCGTCCATGTATTTTTATTTTGACATCAGTTTCCTTTTTTATGATCATGGGGAACCCCATATATCGAATTTGAAAGTATTCGGTCCATTAACAAAAAAATTCAAAATGGCGTCCATTTATTTTTATTTTGACATCAGTTTCCTTTTTTAAGGTTTCTGATAAGATCAGGTATCGATTTTGAAAGAATTCAGTCCAATAACAAAAAAGTTCAAAATGGCGGCCAATTGTTAAATTTTGAACACGTTCTTTCTTTATGCTTTCTGCAAATGTTCGAAAATTTTCTATCCTAATCTTAATGCAAAGACGGTTACTCAGCGCCGAAAGAAGGTACCGTCTTCAAAGCAGCTTCAGCGTTTCAATACGATGTTGTGTAGCGGACAATACAAGTTCAAATGAAATTATAATTTATGATGATTTTATTAAAATTATGAAATCATTTTACAGATTTTCCCCATTTTGTAGGGATAGATACATTAGCTGGTAACTCCCAAATGCAAATGGCGCTGACGTAAGACATAGGCTATGCTATGCGTGTGTGCGTGACTCTCGCACACACGCTCATAAATACTGGCCACTTTTTGATGCATCGCTTATTACGTGACGCGGTATCTATAGAGTATATGATCAAAGGCCTGTACATTTATCGATATTACTCGTGTATTCAATAGGTGGCCTATCTGGAGAAATTGCGCGCGGACGTGCAGCGCCAGTGCTGCGTGCGCGTGCAGAGCTGCGTGCGCGGCTTCCTGGCGCGGCGCCGGTACGCGCGTATGCAGCGCGCCATCCGCGGCATACAGGCGCACGCGCGGGGTCACTTGGTGAGACGGTGAGTGAGATGGCACTTAGTGAGACAAGAGTGCGCGCGCACGTGCAGCGCCAGTACTGCGTGCGCGTGCAGAGCTGCGTGCGCGGCTTCCTGGCGCGGCGCCGGTACGCGCGACTGCAGCGCGCCATCCGCGGCATACAGGCGCACGCACGGGGTCTCTTAGTGAGACGGTGAGTGAGATGGCACTTGGTGAGACAAGAGTGCGCGCGCACGTGCAGCGCCAGTACTGCGTGCGCGTGCAGAGCTGCGTGCGCGGCTTCCTGGCGCGGCGCCGGTACGCGCGACTGCAGCGCGCCGTCCGCGGCATACAGGCGCACGCGCGGGGTCACCTAGTGAGACGGTGAGTGAGATGGCACTTTGTGAGACGATGAGTGAGATGGCACCTGGTGAGACGGTGAGTGAGATGACGCTTGGTCGCACGATGGTAGAGATGGCACTTGGTGAAACGGTGAGTAAAATGGTACTTCTGGAGAAGGTGAATTAGTTGGCACTTGGTGAAACGGTGAGTGGGATGGCACTTGGTGATACGGTGAGTGAGATGGCACTTTGTGAGACGATGAGTGAGATGGCACTTGGTGGCACGATGGTAGAGATGGCACTTGGTGAAACGGTGAGTAAAATGGTACTTCTGGAGAAGGTGAATTAGTTGGCACTTGGTGAGACGGTGAGTGAGTTGGCACTTGGTCGCACGGTGGTAACGATGGCACTTGGTGAGACGGTGAGTAAAATGGCACTTGGTGAGAAGGTGAATTAGTTGGCACTTGGTGAAACGGTGAGTGGGATGGCACTTGGTGATACGGTGAGTGAGATGGCACTTTGTGAGACGATGAGTGAGATGGCACTTAGTGGCACGATGGTAGAGATGGCACTTGGTGAGACAGTGGGTAAAATGGCACTTGGTGAGAAGGTGAATTAGTTGACACTTGGAGAGACGGTGAGTGAGATGGCATTTAGTGAGACGGCGAGTGAGATGGCACTTGGTGAGATGGTGAGTGAGATGGCACTTTGTCGCACGATGGTAGAGATGGCACTTGGTGAGTTGGTGAGTGAGATGGCACTTGGTCGCACGATGGTAGAGATGGCACTTGGTGAGACGGTAAGTAAAATGGCACTTGGTGAGACGGTGAGTGAGTTGGCACTTGGTCGCACGGTGGTAACGATGGCACTTGGTGAGACGGTGAGTAAAATGGCACTTGGTGAGAAGGTGAATTAGTTGGCACTTGGTGAAACGGTGATTGAGATGGCAATTGGTGAGACAGTGAGTGAGATGGCACTTGGTGAGACGATGAGTGAGATGGCACTTGTGAAACGGTGATTGAGATGGCAATTGGTGAGACAGTGAGTGAGATGGCACTTGGTGAGACGAAGAGTGAGATGGCACTTGTGAAACGGTGATTGAGATGGCAATTGGTGAGACAGTGAGTGAGATGGCACTTGGTGAGACGATGAGTGAGATGGCACTTGTGAAACGGTGATTGAGACGGCAATTGATGAGACAGTGAGTGAGATGCCGGAAACGTCTTTACTCGGTAAAATATTTATATAAACTGCCATTTTATTCAACAGGAAAGTTCAAGAGATCCGTCGCAACCGAGCGGCCGTCAAGATACAAAAGACAGTGCGCGGCTGGCTGGCCAGGGTCAAGTACCAGCGGCTGAGGCAAGACAAGAAGATTCTCAAACTGGTACGTCTTTTTGATATGTATACGTCTTTTCGCTTACATATTGAACGTATTTTTGATATGTATACGTCTTTTTGCTTACATATTGAACTTCTTTTTGATAAGTATACATACGTCTTTTTGCTTCCATATTTGAACGTCTTTTTGAGAAGTATACGTGTTTTTGCTTCCATATTGAACGTCTTTTTGATAAGTATACGTGTTTTTGCTTCCATATTGAACGTCTTTTTGATAAGTATACGTGTTTTTGGTTCCATATTTGAACGTCTTTTTGCTATACGTCTCGTATACGTCTTATTGCTTCCGTATTGAGACCACAGAATATGATAATGGTACCTTACGGTGCGGAAGATTTACTTTCAAAAATAATTTAAGTAAATAACGACTCAAGCACTGACACAATAAAGTGCAATTCAGTTCATAACAGCGACTTATACCTTCAACTTTATTAACCTTTATGGCCCAAGACTTTTTAAAAAAACAGAAAGTGCAATACAACGAGTACAAAATGCCTGCATTAGATTTTGCTTTGACCTTCCGAGACGAAGCCACATTACTCCGGTTATAAGTAGTCACAATATTCTGCATATGACATCACGGAGAAAATTACACCTCACTATGCTGGTACATAGAATATTATGTACAGGAAAACCACCTTATCTCCATGAGAGACTGGTTTGGCGTACAGACAAAAACACGACGCGACCACAGTACAGAAGAAGGCTTGCAATACCAATTCACGAAAAGGCTGGTTTCAGAGGTTCCTTCCGATTTGCTGCTGCAAAAATATGGAATGACCTCCCTCCTCCTTTTCGTGAATTGAATCAAAAAAGTCACATAGCAATTAAATTTAAATTCAGAGATTTTTATTTAAATGTTCAAAAAGAGGCAGCAAAATCTAAATTTATTGGGGTAAGTTAACTGTCATCCGTTAGGTATTTACTTTTAATTATTTTTTGTTTTGTTTTTCTGTTCTGTATGTATTACTAATTATTTTAATTTTATAATTCCCTAATAGCAATATTCTTTTTAATTCTTTCATTTTTAAATAAATTTAATTTAATCTAGCTCTTATAATCAATTATAGTTAGCGCAACGGGCGACGCGTTTTTATAGAATTCATTCGAGAAAGGCGCAAACTGAAAATCAGCGTTGGGCATTGTTGCCAATGCCTGACATTCCTAAGTTTGTGACCTATTGTTTATTGCTAGTTTTAAAGTAGTTGTAATGCAAATGTATTGTTCCTTGTTATTATTTCTACCTATGTATAATTTTTTATGTCTAGCAATAATGTTAACAATAAAGTCATTTGAATTTGAATTTGAACCTAAACGTGGTATTCTCTTTCTGTCGCGTTACTTTAACATCTCCCCTCTATCTCTTTCAACGTAAAAATCTATATATATAAAAGAGTGAGGCATTTTGGTTGTTCCACGGATTCCGTCTAAACTATAGGTCGTAGAGATCTGAAATTTGGTACCTAGGTAGGTATTTGGTCATGAATTCGTACTAAGACGGGGATTCCAGAAATTCCATGTTTAAGGGGTAAAAACCGTTGGTTTTAGGGATTTCTCCATACAAAAGTGTAATTTTTTTCGTTGTTCCAGAGATTCCCGAAAAACTACAAGTCATAGAGATCTAAAATTTGGTACCTAGGTAGATATTAGGACATGAATTCGTACTAAGACGGGGATTCCAGAAATTCCATGTTTAAGGGGTAAAAACCGTTGGTTTTAGGGATTTCTCCATACAAAAGTGTAATTTTTTTCGTTGTTCCAGAGATTCCCGAAAAACTACAAGTCATAGAGATCTAAAATTTGGTACCTAGGTAGATATTAGGACATGAATTCGTACTAAGACGGGGATTCCAGAAATTCCATGTTTAAGGGGTAAAAACCGTTGGTTTTCGGGATTTCTCCATACAAAAGTGTAATTTTTTTCGTTGTTCCAGGGATTCCCGAAAAACTAAAAGTCGTAGATATCTCAAATTTGGTACCTAGGTAGATATTAGGTCATGAATTCGTACTAAGACGGGGATTCTAGAAATTCCATGTTTAAGGGGTAAAAACCGTTGGTTTTCGGGATTTCTCCATACAAAAGTGTAAATTTTTTCGTTGTTCCAGGGATTCCCGAAAAACTAAAAGTCGTAGATATCTCAAATTTGGTACCTAGGTAGATATTAGATCATGAATTCGTACTAAGACGGGGATTCCAGAAATTCCATGTTTAAGGGGTAAAAACCGTTGGTTTTCGGGATTTCTCCATACAAAAGTGTAAATTTTTTCGTTGTTCCAGGGATTCCCGAAAAACTAAAAGTCGTAGATATCTCAAATTTGGTACCTAGGTAGATATTAGGTCATGAATTCGTACTAAGACGGGGATTCCAGAAATTCCATGTTTAAGGGGTAAAAACCGTTGGTTTTCGGGATTTCTCCATACAAAAGTGTAAATTTTTTCGTTGTTCCAGGGATTCCCGAAAAACTAAAAGTCGTAGATATCTCAAATTTGGTACCTAGGTAGATATTAGGTCATGAATTCGTACTAAGACGGGGATTCCAGAAACTCCATGTTTAAGGGGTAAAAACCGTTGGTTTTAGGGATTTCTCCATACAAAAGTGTAATTTTTTTGATTCGTTCTAATCAGGGTACCTAGATTGTTGAATTTGTACTGTGACGGGGATATTCGAATTTCAAATTTAAGGATGGGAACATTTGCGAACTTCTTTGATTTTGGAATAAATTTTTTCATTCTTTTTCTATGACAGCAAACGTCGAATAGGAATCTGAGGTCAAAATTTAAAAAATTGGACGCCATTTTAAACTTTTTCGTTATTGGACCGATTTCTTTCAAAATTAATATCCAACCGTTGCAGCGAGCATAGAAAAAGAATATGTACTCAAAATTTAAAAAAATGGCCGCCATTTTGAACTTTTTCGTTATTGGACCGAATTCTTTCAAAATGGATATCTGATCATTGCAGCAAGCATAGAAAAAGAATACGTAGTCAAAAATTAAAAAATTGGCCGCCATTTTGAACTTTTTCGTTATTGGACCGAATTCCTTCAAAATGGATATCTGACAATTGCAGCCAGCATAGAAAATGAATCTGAGGTCAAAATTTAAAAAATTGGCCGCCATTTTGAACTTTTTCGTTATTGCAGCGAATTCTATCAAAATTAATATCCGACCATTGCATCAAACATAGAATAAGAATATATGGTCAAAATTTAAAAAATTGGCCACCATTTCGAACTTTTTCGTTATTGGACCGAATTCTTTTAAAATTAATATCCGACCATTGCAGCAAGCATAGAAAAAGAATATGTAGTCTTAATTAAAAAAATTGGCCGCCATTTTGAACTTTTTCGTTATTGGACTGAATTCTTTCAAAATTAATATCCGACCGTTGCAGCGAGCATAGAAAAAGAATCTGAGGTCAAAATTTAAAGAATTGGCCGCCATATTGAACTTTTTCGTTATTGGACCGAATTCTTTCAAAATTAATATCCGACCGTTGCAGCGAGCATAGAAAAAGAATCTGAGGTCAAAATTTAAAGAATTGGCCGCCATATTGAACTTTTTCGTTATTGGACCGATTTCTTTCAAAATTAATATCCGACCGTTGCAGCGAGCATAGAAAAAGAATCTGAGGTCAAAATTTAAAAAATTTGCCACCATTTAGAACTTTTTCATTATTGGACCGAATTCTTTCAAAATTAATATCCGACCGTTGCAGCGAACATAGAAAAAGAATCTGAGGTCAAATAAAAAATTGGCCGCCATTTTGAACTTTTTCATTATTGGACCGATATCTTTCAAAATTAATATCCGACCATTGCATCAAGCATAGAATAAGAATCAAAGGTCAAAATTTAAAAAATTTGCCGCCATTTTGAACTTTTTTGTTGCTGGGCCGAATGATTTGAAAATCAATATGTGACTATAGAAGCAGGCAGAGAGAAGGAATTTGTGGTCAAAATTGAAAAAAATGGCCGCCATTTTGAACTTTTTCGTTACTGGGCCGAATAATTTGAAAATCAATATGTGACTATAGAAGCAGGCATAGAGAAGGAATTTGTGGTCAAAATTGAAAAAAATGGCCGCCATTTTGAACTTTTTTGTTATTGGACCGAATTCTTTCAAAATGGATATCTGACCATTGCATCAAGCATAGAATAAGAATCTGAGGTCAAAATTTAAAAAATTGGCCGCCATTTTGAACTTTTTTTTTATTGGACCGAATCCTTTCAAAATGGAGATCTGACCATTGCAGCAAGCATAGAAAAAGAAAATGTAGTCAAAAATTAAAAATTTGAACTTTTTTGTTACTGGGCCGAATGATTTGAAAATCAATATGTGACTGTTAAAGCAAGCATAAAGAAGGATTTTGTGGTCAAAATTGAAAAAAATGGCCGCCATTTCGAACTTTTTTGTTGCTGGGCCGAATGATTTGAAAATCAATATGTGACTATTAAAGCAAGCATATAGAAGGATTTTGTGGTCAAAATTGAAAAAAATGGCCGCCATTTTAAACTTTTTTGTTACTGGGCCGAATGATTTGAAAATCAATATGTGACTATAGAAGCAGGCATAGAGAAGGATTTTGTGGTCAAAATTGAAAAAAATGGCCGCCATTTCGAACTTTTTTGTTGCTGGGCCGAATGATTTGAAAATCAATATGTGACTATTAAAGCAAGCATATAGAAGGATTTTGTGGTCAAAATTGAAAAAAATGGCCGCCATTTTAAACTTTTTTGTTACTGGGCCGAATGATTTGAAAATCAATATGTGACTATAGAAGCAGGCATAGAGAAGGAATTTGTGGTCAAAATTGAAAAAAATGGCCGCCATTTTGAACTTTTTTGTTACTGGGCCGAATGATTTGAAAATCAATATGTGATTATAGAAGCAGGCATAGAGAAGGAATTTGTGATCAAAATTGAAAAAAAATGGCCGCCATTTTGAACTTTTTTGTTATTGGACCGAATTCTTTCAAAATGGATATCTGACCATTGCATCAAGCATAGAATAAGAATCTGAGGTCAAAATTTAAAAAATTGGCCGCCATTTTGAACTTTTTTGTTATTGAACCGATATCTTTCAAAATTAATATCCGACCATTGCAGCAAGCATAGAAAAAGAAAATGTAGTCAAAAATTAAAAAATTGGCCTCCATTTTGAACTTTTTTGTTATTGAACCGATATCTTTCAAAATTAATATCCGACCATTGCATCAAGCATAGAATAAGAATCAAAGGTCAAAACTTAAAAAATTGGCCGCCATTTTGAACTTTTTTGTTACTGGGCCGAATGATTTGAAAATCAATATGTGACTGTTAAAGCAAGCATAAAGAAGGATTTTGTGGTCAAAATTGAAAAAAATGGCCGCCATTTTTAACTTTTTTGTTACTGGGCCGAATGATTTGAAAATCAATATGGGACTATAGAAGCAAGCATAGAGATGGAATTTGTGGTCAAAATTGAAAAAAAAGGGCGCCATTTTGAACTTTTTTGTAACTCGGCCGAATGATTTGAAAATCAATATGTGACTATAGAATCAGGCATAGAGAAGGAATTTGTGGTCAAAATTGAAAAAAATGGCTTCCATTTTGATCTTTTTTCTTACTGGGCCGAAAGATTTGAAAATCAATATGTGACTATAGAAGCAAGCATAGAGATGGAATTTGTGGTCAAAATTGGAAAAAATGACCACCATTTTGAACTTTTTGTTACTAAGCCGAATGATTTGAAAATCAATATGTGACTATAGAAGCAAGCATACAGAAGGAATTTGTAGTCAAAATTGAAAAAAGTGGCCGCCATTTTGATCTTTTTTATTACTGGGGCGATTGTTTTGTAAATCGATATCTGACTATCGCAGCAAGCATAGAGAAGGAAGTTGTGGTCAAAATTTAAAGAAGTGGCCGCCACTTTGATTTTTTTGGTTACTGGGCCGATTGCTTTGAAAATCGATATTTGACTATTATCAGCAAGGTAGTGAAAAATTGTGGTCCTAATCAAAATAAATGGCGACGACAGGAATTTTGGAAATTAAACGCTTGAGGGAGTAAAGCAGAAGTTCAACGTGAGCGAAGCCGCGGGCGTTTGCTAGTTACTTATAAAGCCGCTGGGCGGTATGTACCTACTTGTAGACTTTCTAGTTCTACCTACAGTGAAGTAAAAACTCGAAAAATTACTTCAGGTATCGGTAACGGAGTTCAAAGGTTTTTTCCCTTCTCCAAAAGTGCCCGACACGCTTAAGGGGATTTATTGAATTTATTTTTGTCTTTCTCACTCTCACGGAGATTTGGTACGTGCGACATGCAGCGTCGCGGAAGAATATAGCAGAAAAACGACGTTTTACCTAATTACTCACAAACTAAGCCAGTTATCAAAAATCTGTTCTAAGCGTTTTAGGATATTATTATTACTAGGGCCCGGATTAATATGTAAATACATATTTTTAATTTACGCGATTTTCGGCCTAGAATGTGTTTTTTACATCGATTGTCATATTTAGACTGTGAAAAACCAAGTTTTATTTTCCTTATTTTTCCATATTTCAAGTTAAGTTCCATATTTCAAGTTAAGTCCATATTTTACCCATATTTTACAAGGAAATATCACAATCATTCATATATTCACAAAAATATACTATAAAATTTACGTTCCCGCCACTAAAAGCGTATTTCGTTCCTCTGACGCAGCGAGTAGCGCTGAGGCGGGTCACTAAATCAAAATCTGAAGATTATTGAAGAAATAGAAAATAAAATTTCTGAAGCAGAAGGTCCTGTTGCTGACATAGCCAAACAAAAACTAAAATTTGTTTTGGATAAAAATAAAGGATCTAATACGCTAAAAAAAATTTAACAAAATCCTGTGCGGAAGTTTCGAGGGCAATATAGACATGGCTTACACAATTACTGAATTAAGCATGTTTAAGTATGCACCCATCACGTCATGTGACGTGGAGAGATCATTCAGCCAATATAAGGCTATATTTCGACCAAATCGTCAGAGTTTTAATTTTGATAATTTAAAGAAGCACGTCATTGTGTATTGCAACCAATTTCATGATAAGGCTAATGTAATGGAAGTTGAATAAAACTGTTCTTTTTTGTTGAAATAAAAATTTCGCTATTTTTTGTCGTTTTTTAAATGTAACTGTAACTATGTACGTCACGAGTGAGTAGTGACCCTTTTCTTACAATAAAACAATGTTTAATTATAAAAGTATTGTTATTTTATTCTCCATATTTTTTCCAAATTTTTGATTTTTTCGTCCATATTTTATGTAGGTACATAATTTAGATTTTTTAATACATATTTATCCGGGCCCTAATTATTACCGATACATTAAAACAAAAATTACAATTACATCCATTGTAGTTTCCGATAAAACATAGTAAAACTGAGATTTTGGAGCAACTTTTGGGAGAACTTTCTATCGAGATAATTTTATCCAATCGTGTTTCTGCTTCTAAGCGATTTTAGATTAAAGACCCAAAATACATGACGTGTAAATTTGAAAGTAATTGTCTTTATAGTTTTTGCATAAAACTTCATTCAAAATCACCTACTTAAATACGGCTTGTAGGCCGTTAAAGAAGTATTCACTTCAAAAGTGATGTTTAAAAATCGTTAAACTAATTTCAACCTTAGAACAATAGGAACACAGATCATTTGACTCATAGCGGCTTCCGTGTAAGGTTTCAGTGTCAGTGAGAAAATAAAATAAACTACTAGCAGAGTTCACAATGGTTGCATGTAGCTAGGACGTCTACAAATGGAAATCAACTCTATGGGAATTGTTTAAGGTTAATTTTCCCAGTGCTGCATACGTTTAGTAATATTTAATGCTTGTTTCAGACTATCGGCCTGCAACGCTACGCACGCGGATTCCTCGTACGAAGGGAAATTAACGAACGCATGCGAAAAATCATCATCGCGCAGGCCGCGGTAAGACTTTAAATACTTTTCGTATCTTGTGCCCAAAAATCCTATACCTTTAAACGAGCAATTCTTGTATATATATATATTTCTATATAATCTGAATCTCGGAAACGGCTCGAACGATTTTCATGAAATTTAGTATACAAGGGGTTTTGGGGGCGATAAATTGATCTAGCTAGGATTCATTTTTAGAAAATGTCGTATTTACCAAAAAAATATATAAATCTATACCTGACATCTATTGGCGATAAAGTAAAACTATTGCAGTAAACTCCTGCTGCCATCTATTGGTAAGTAGCTGTAATACTACCGAGCAAAGCTCGGTCACCCAACTAGTGGAACTTAAACAGTGCTAGGAAGTATGGGTAGAAAATGACATTAATAGCGACAATTACTAATCACTGAAGACAGGACCGCTACCAACTGTGCCAATCTAATCAACTGTAAAATAAGTAATGTTGGTATAAATCACCTAGGTGCGTCGCTTCCTCGCCCGTCGCCAATACAAGCGTCTGCGCCTCGAGGCTAGAAGCCTGGACCACGTCAAGTCCCTTAATGAGGGTCTAGAGAACAAGATCATCAGCCTACAACAGAAGCTGGGCGACGCGCTTGGCGAAATCGAGAAGATTGAGCCCTTGCAGGCGCAAATTGCTGAGCTGAAGTAAGTTGGAATGCACTTGTAGGATAACCTTGAACAATTTACTTACACCATTTGAGATGAATCTGGGCTTTGATGCTGAATTGATGTGAGTATAATCACGTTACTTCTTGATTGAGACCTCAGGTAGCTGCAATTTCGGGTAATGTGGTTTAGACTAGATTTTAGTGTCATCTAGAAAAAGCTAGGCTGCCGTAAGAAAGGGCTCAAGTTTTTATTGAGAGTTTTCTGGAACTTCGGGAGTCTTTATTCCCATTCTACGCGTTGTGGCCTAAAGCCTGGACCTCGTCAAGTCCCTCAACAGATGAAGATCATGAGCCTTCAACAGAAGCTGGGCGATGCGCTTGGCGAAATCAAGAAGATTGAGCCCTTGCAGGCGCAGATTGCTGAGCTGAAGTAAGTTAAAACTGCTCGTAAAGGCTTACACCTCTACATAGTTAACGTCCCAAAGACACGTAAGAAGCCGATTGATTCCTCGTTCCTGATACGCATTGCAAAGGTCTGTAATACCCTCCCAGTCACTGTCTTTCCCACCACCTACAACTTGGACACCTTCAAATCAAGAGTGAATGGGAATTTCCTCGGCAAGTGTGAGCACATTGAAATTGTGTGTCAGGTGTGATTCATTGCTGAGCTGAAGTAGTTGAAATGCCCTTGAACTTAAAGGAATGACCTTGAACAATTTCCCCACACCATTTGAGACGAATCTGGGCTTTAATGCTGAATTGAGATGAGTATACTCAAACTCAAACTCAAAATATATTTATTTCACATAGGCCTAACTTACAAGGCACTTGTAAAACGTCAATATGATATATTTTACAAATTATGTGTGGTGATAACTACAAGACGACTTAAAACTAAGTTTACGAGGGTTCAAACGCGCCCTGCACTGAGAAGAAGCCCACAACAAACTCAGCCGGGTTTTGTTTTCGGTTATCACCACTTCACAATGCTCTTAAAAACTAGTTGAGCTAGTATAATTAAAATTAAAGCAGGTCACTCCCAAGGATTCGATTCATTTAAATAATCCTTAACACTATAGTAAGCTTTATTAACAAGCTTTCGTTTTACATACAATCGCGTTTCTTCTTCTCTGAGACTTCAGGTAGCTGCAATCCCTGGTAATGTGGCTTAGACTAGATCTTTAGTGTCATCTAGGGCATCTAAAAAATGCTAACTGCCGTAAGAAAGGGATCAAGTTTGCAATGCCCTTGGACCTATTGGAATGACCTTGAACAATTCACCCACAATTGAGTCGAATCGGGGCTTAAATGCTGAATTTAAGTAAGTATAATCGCGTTTCTTCTTGATTGGGACTTCAGGTAGCTGCAAATCCTGGTAATGTGGCTTAGACTAGATCTTTAGAGTCATCTAGAGTTCCTAGAAAATGTTAACTCCTTGATTCCTTGTTCCTTCTCGAACTAAGTTCTCTAACTAAGTCTCTGTGTTCCCAGCATAGTAGACATTTGACTGGGAACACAGACAACAAACAAACTGTCTCGATTAAGTGCCTGTATGATAAAATGGAAAAGTCTTTCCAAAAAACCAACTTCAAATGCCACTACAAAGAGTGAAATAATTTTTAATGTACACCAATTCGAAGTCGGGCAATGTTTTGTTCAATCATTAATAGTCCTTCGTATTATTAAACTTAATGTGCAAAGAAACGACAAAATTATCGTCAATACGGAGGACTATTAGTGAATGAACGAAACATTGCCCGACTTCGAATTGGTGTACATTAAAAATTATTTCACTCTTTGTAGTGGCATTTGAAGTTGGTTTTTTGGAAAGACTTTTCCATTTTATTTTTTACTTTTTAGTGGAAAACAAGTAATGCGCAAGGTATTGGAAAAAATGCCCAAATCGCTGGAAGTATGCTTCTAAAATCTGAAGAGTTCCCTCAATTTCTTCAAGATCCCATCAGCAGATTCTGACTTGATGAATACAGTCATTACTTGATGACTGCTAGGAAATGCAATAGTAACTATAAAAAATACCTAAATCGCTTCAAGTATACTAGCAAAATTTGAAGAGTTCCCTCGATTTTACCAAGATCCCATCATCAGATCCCGACCTGATGACCATAATACAACCTGGAAAAAATTACTCTTTTAAACAATACCCAAATCACTTCAAGTGTGCTTATAAAATTTGAAGAGTTCCCTCGATTTCTCCAGGATCCCATCATCAGATCCTGACTTGGTGACAATGGGACCATCTGTGAACTATACCCTTTCAAACAAAAAAAGAATTTTCTAAATTGGTCCACGCATCTTCGAGTAATCGGGGAACATACATAAAAAAAAATAAAAAAAATAAAAAAAAAAGATTCCGACGAATTGAGAACCTCCTCCTTTTTTTTGAAGTCGGTTAAAAAGAGAAGATAGACATTTTCTACAAAAACCGATCTTCGTCCCATACATTTTTATTGCTTTCCATCAAGCATGATTGTCGTCAAGCGCAAGCCTATCAACAATAAAAAATCCAATTTGTAGAAATTAATTTACTTACTTGAAAATTTCCAGGGCGAAACTAGAAACCCTGAAACTAGTGGAAATCGAAGCACAGACGCTCAAAGTCGATATCCAGAACAAAGACAGCCTTTTGAACGACCTTCGCGTCGAACTGGAAGAAGAAAGAGAAAGCAACAAGCGGCTGATAGAAGAGAAGAAAGAGATGGTCGTCAAATACAAGACCGAAAAGGAGACATGGGCGAGAGAGAGCGAAAAACTGGCAAACGAGCTGCAGAGCAATAAGGAGCACTATGAGATGGCGATAGAAGGTAGGTTGTGTTAATGGTTAAAAGGCATGACGTCACTTCAACGTAGTCGTCTTTTATTATTAAGGCTCCACTACACAGGCGCGTTATTATCGGTCGATAATATCGCAAGCGTTATTGCGATATCTGTTTTCGGTACATTTTGTATTAGGATGATCAAGTAGTTACACACTGCTGCGATAATAACGCCGCAATGGACGTAGGACGCTGCGTCCGTCGTCCCACACAGGCGCGTTATTATTGCACGATAAAAACGCAGCTGTGTGCAAGGAATCGGAACGCATTATCGCAATAACGCTTGCGATATTATCGACCGATAATAACGCGCCTGTGTGGGGGAGCATTTATAGTTGTGGCATCAAATACCACATTTATAACAAGAAATATTAAAAAATATTGCTAAACCATACTGATCTCACTTCTTTCTGACAGGTACCTTTATGTGCCGATTGAAGCGCTATTTTTTTGTTTTAAATTAAAAAAAAAACTACTAGTCGTCACGTCCAAAAAAAAAAATTAAATCCAAAACAATTTGAAGCAAGATCGTCTTCAAATCTATCTTGTAAAGCAAAATGAGCAGGTGGTATCAAGTTTTCTCATTAACCAAAACCATCATATTCAAGAAAAAAAATAGTGTTTTTAAGAGTCATTGGCAGAAATTTGTTTTTCATATCCGAAATTTAATTTTGCATACAAGAAGATACTTTCTCTTCAATTCATACAGATTGCATATATACAGATTGCATTGATACATACAAAACGATAAAATTGTAGGAGTTAATGTGGAGACCATAGTCTATAAAAATAAAATTTGGATTTGACTCGGCTTGGTTCGGGATACCATACATCCATTGTTATTATCATTTAGTAAAAACACGTAAAAAGTCTTAAAATATTCAATAATAATAAAATATTTAATTAAAGTATTATCTTTTTTATCAGTAGTACTTATTAGCGAGAGTCAGCGACATCGATTAATACATTTTAAACGATTAGATATAAACTTATCAGACGCGATAGAGTATCGTATTAACAAAAGTAAAGTGCACTAACTCAAAAATTGGGATTTCGCTGAAGGATTCTAAAATATTGTTGGTAGGAAATAATATATATATTTCGGAGAATGTGCTCAGGAACTATTTAATTTGGTTCCCCCGTCACCTTACTACCATAGAACGGCAAGGCATTGAAAAGGCTTCCACCCATACATAGTCGACGTATCAAAGACGCGTACGAAGCGGATTGATTCCTCGTTCTTGATACGCACTGCAAAGGCCTGGAATACCCTCCCAGGCAGTGTCTTTCCTGCCACATAGAATCCGGGCGCCTTTAAATCAAGAGTGAATAGGCATCTTCTAGGTAAGCGCGTTCCACCATCGCTTTCCATCAGGTGTGATCACAGTCAAGCGCTAGCCTATATAGTATAAAAAAAGAAAGGTAATATTGTAATTCTGAAATCTTTATTTGCTTCAACCACAGATAAGGAACCTAAAGGTTATGGTCATCACAACATTCTACATGAACCTTCTTCATACAAGAAAATAGTAGAGCCGTCTGTCAAAATTTCCCACTGACACGCCACACAATATGGCAGAAACTGTCTCCATGGAAACGTGGCGGGGACTGCGGTCTTTAGACAATACTGCTGTCCATAGAGTATATTGAATGATGCTGTCGGCTTACTAATGACGCTGTCGGTGCGAAAATAAACATCTTTGGCACCGGTAAACTGGTGACAATGCTCGCGGTCCGCTGCGTCCAGGATATAGGTCTATGGTCTATCAACAAAGTTCTTTGTCGTACGTTTCACTACATAATATTATACTTGCGAAAAAAGCTGGGTCGCAAAAGGTGTAAGACTTCAACCGACACGATATTTCTGCTTAAAAATAGTTCTTAAATAGTTTATTTTATTTTATTTATTTGAAAAGTAATCAACAGCGTTACAATAATTTTTTACAATAATTATAAGTAGTTGCAGAATAAGGCCAAAACGATTACACAAACATAATTTTAAGAGTAACATAATCAAAAAAGGTTATTAGAATTTAAAATTAACATTTGACAAGCCTATAACTAAGTACTAGATAGCTAAGTTGTCTAAGTTCTTTTGCCCGTGGCAGTTGTGACATTCACTGATACCGTCTCAACCTTAGATTTTATTTCGGGAAAATAGTCTATGGGTTAATCCAGAGTATGATCTATTTCTTCGCCTAATTTTAACCAAGTCAGTTTAGTCGTTGCGGCGTGAGTTAGTAAGAAACATATACACTTACACACATAATTTCGGCATTATAATATTAGTGTGATATAATACATATAACTATAGTATTTGTAAATCCTCCTTCTTGCCATCAAAATTAGCATTTAAATATAACGTTAGTGATGAAGTCATTGAGGTGACAGCATTGGAGATTTCAGCGGCCGTCACGTCTTTCCAAAATGGGTCCGCCGGTGGTTTAGATTCCTTGACACCACAACATCTAAAGGATTTGTTGTCTGGTACAAGTGGCGAAGCCGGCGAGACTCTACTGAAGGACCTGACGGCTTTGATTAATCTAATGCTTTCGGGGCGGGTAAACAATGACATCATTAATATTCTATATGGCGCCAATTTATGCGCTTTAAAAAAAAGGACGGTGGTATAAGACCGATTGCCGTTGGAATGACATATCGGCGCCTTGCGGCTAAAATATGTTGCAAAAAGGTTGCACCGGTTCTATCTAACCTGTTTCAACCATTGCAATTAGGTTTTGGTTCGCGAGGTGGCTGTGAAGCCGCCGTCCATTCAGTCAGATCTTTTTTGTCTCAAAATTCTAAAGATCTGCTGCTGAAGGTGGATGTTAAAAATGCTTTCAATTCAGTCGACAGGGGCGCCCTACTAACACAAGTCAAGAGCAAAATTCCAAATTTATTTAGCTACCTTTGGCAATGTTATGGTTCATCTTCTAAATTAACTTTTCGTGGCAATGAAATTATTTCCGCTGTAGGTTGTCAACAAGGTGACCCTCTTGGCCCTGCTCTATTTTCATTAGCAATTCACCCAATCATCCAACGCCTTAAATCAAAACTTAATGTTTGGTATTTGGATGATGGGACTTTAGGTGGTGACGCTTGTAGCTTATACAGTGACTTACAATTTTTGATATCAGAATTCAAAACAATTGGTTTAGATTTAAATTTTTCAAAATGTGAACTTATGATTCCTGATATACATCCGGAAAAAGATTCAATCATACAAAAATTTAACACTTTAGCTCCTAATATAAAAATTATAAACAAAAGAACTTTTCAATTATTGGGCTCACCTGTCCTGGATGAATCATTCCCTCCTTTCATTGATGAAAAAATTCAAAATTTTCAACAAGTTTCGGATCGCCTAACCAAAATAATATTCACATGGCTTTTACAATTGTTCGTTTTTGTCTTTTTGTTCCAAAATTTACTTATTTAGTCAGATGCTGTCAGTTGTGGAAGCATACTGACTTATTACTTAATTTAGACAGCATAATAAAAAACACTTTGGCTTTAATTTTAAATGTAAATTTAAGTGATCGAGAGTGGTTACAGGCTTCTTTACCTGTACGTTTTGGAGGTTTAGGGATACGCTCCGCCTCTAGTGTTGCTCTCCCTGCGTTTCTGTCTTCGATTCATAGCAACGAAGTCCTAATAAATAAAATTCTTTCGAATTGTCCAGAAACCTCAGAAATAAGCTATATGAACGAAGCCAGGGACGCTTGGAGAGCGGCATGCCCAAACTCAGACTTCCCAACAATTCCATCTTCTCAGCGGCTGTGGGATGGGCCGATCTGTGAGCAAGTACGGAACCGTCTCGTAAATACGTGCTCAAGCTCTGCAGATCGTGCTCGTCTCTTAGCCGTTGCCCAGTGGGAATCTGGTTTGTGGTTGCGGGCTCTCCCTTCTCCCAACACTGGCACGCTTATTGATTCGTCCACTTTCCGGATAGGCGTCGCCCTTCGTTTGGGCGCATCTTGTTGTGCACCACACCGCTGTCACTGTGGTGTTGTCGTCGACCAACTCGGTCACCACGGTCTTTCCTGTGCCAGGAGCGCGGGTAGGATTCCCCGACACGCCAGCCTTAACGATATCATCCGCCGTGCCCTTACCACCGCTAACTGTGCGGCCGTTCTTGAACCGAGCGGTCTAGTGCGTAGCGATGGTAAGAGACCGGACGGAATGACCCTGATTCCATGGAAGATGGGAAGGCCTTTAGTGTGGGATGCGACTTGTGTCGACACACTTGCACCGTCCCATCTTCCTGGAACCCAAATTAGGGCTGGTGCTGCGGCTGAATCCGCTGAAAACCTCAAAAGGCGCAAATATGTATCCCTGGACAGTGGGTACATATTTGAGCCTATTGGGGTCGAAACTATGGGACCGTGGGGACCGGGAGCAAAGAAAGTTTTTAAAGAAATTTCTTTACGCCTGGTCGATGCAACGCGTGACCAAAATGCTGGCCTCTATTTTGCCCAGAGAATAAGTATCGCGATACTACGAGGCAATGGGGCTAGCATTTTGGGAACAATTCCCTCTGACAGCGGTCTACTAGATTAATTTTTTTTTTTTTAACATTTTAGATTAATATGTAGTTTTTATTTTGATAAGTATGTAGTTTTTAATTTAGATATAGTTTAATTTTATACCTAGTTTTAATTTATAATTTTTAATTTAAGCTTATTTTAGTTATTGTAATACTAAATTAAATAATATAACCAAAAACGGAGAAATTGAATATTTCAAGTTAGGCTGTTTCAGTTACAAAGTTTCAATGTTATGTTTGCGATAAAAACCATAATTAAAGTTTCCTCGTGCTGACCAAATCCTAACTTTGGGATCAAAAATTACCTTAACAAACCATGTAAATTCTATAAATTTGTGTAAATGTAGTTCTTGTGCTAGTGAATTACTTTACTTGAGTAATAAAAACAAATATAGTATATAGTGTGGTTTCGTAACTGAACCGAAAAGTTGTACCTGCCACAGGATGATCAGGATTGTAGCATAAAATCACTCGCCTACGTCCGAGATTTTTAAAGAATCCTTTGCTTCTCGAGATTCAAACATGGCGCTCGCAACAAAAACAATCTTTGGTCTCTTGTTGATTGTTGTTGGTTATTATGTGTTTCTTAGTATATTTATTCATTACTGAACTGGAAAGTTATACCTGCCACAGGATGAACGGGATTCTAGCATAAAATCACTCGCTACGTTCGTTCAATTATAGAATCCCATGCTTCTCTCGTTGAACAAATAGCTATTGAGTACCATGGACTCCTGAATAACTGTGGTATAGGTGAAGACTAAAAACGATGGTGATGCCACCTGAGCTGATGATGGCGAAAGCCGACAAAGCTTCGCTGTCGGACCGGAGGAGATACGAGCCGTGGTCTAAAGAATTCGAGTCTAGAGCTCAGTTTTGGAAAGGTTAATAGCGTTCAAAAACGAACTTTTATTTATTTCTTTTTTATACTATATAGGTTAGCGCTTGACTGTGATCACACCGGATGGATGTGATGATACAGTCTAAGGTGGAACGCGCTTGCCTAGAAGATGCCTATTCACTCTTGATTTGAAGGCACCCGGGTTGTAAGTGGCAGGAAAGACACTGCCTGGGAGGGTATTCCAGGCCTTTGCAGTGCGTATCAGGAACGAGGAACCAAACCGCGTCGTACGCGTCTTTGGTACGTCAACTATGTATGGGTGGAAGCCTTTCTATAAAATACTAGCAAACCCGGCGAACTCCGTTTCGCCACCAGATGGCTTTCCCGCTAAAAAGATTTTCCCGCTTTTCTGTTGAAATTTTTCCTGAATTTTCTTTGCTATAAACCTCACGGAGCCCGAGACCTTTCCAACGAATGCAAAACCGTGGAAATCGGTTCGTGCGTTCTGGAGTTATAGCGTCAGGGAGGAAAACCCGACTTATTTTTATATAGTAGAATGTATCAAAATCTCACTCGCGATGGGACTTGAATCCACGTCCCCCAGCTACCGCGGCTGAGTGCTCTTGAACCAACTGAGATACGCGATTACGACGAACTGCAGATGCATTTGGCTTTTTAGGGTACCGTACCCGAAGGGTAAAAAAGGAACCCTATTAAGGAGACTTCGCTGTCCGTCCGTCCGTCCGTCCGTCCGTCCGTCTGTCTGTCACCAGGCTTTATCTCTTGAACCGTGATAGCTTGAAACTTGAAATTTTCACAGATGATGTAGTTCTGTTGCCGCTATAACAACAAATATTAAAAAATAGAATAAAATAATTTTTTAAGGGGGTCCCGTACAACAAACGTGATTTTTTGGTCGTTTTCGAATTTGCTGGGCAGGGGTGTTTAGTTTACTCGTAGAGTAGAAAGTTTCTAGACATTACACAAGCTATATAGAATGAGCGATTGTCGACGTTTCTGCACCGATCTATACTTGGCTACAGAGGGGGCTATGTACGTTACGCGTCGGCTACATTTCGTTACGTTTCTGCACCGATCTATACTTGGCTACAGGGGGGGCTATGTACGTTACGTTTCTGCACCGATCTATACTTGGCTACAGGGGGGGCTATGTACGTTACGCGTCGGCTACATTTCGTGATGTGAACTGCTTAAAAAAGGTGATGCTATTTACGTATATAAGCAGACGATATTGAAATCAAAAAATTTTTTGCGAACACAGAAAAAAATATTTTAATAATATTGACATAGAGTTTAAGCGCGTCAAAGTCTAGCATTGTATTTCCTATGATGAAACACATCCAATTTTACACTCTAATCCCATAGATGTGAAGTTCATTTTTCGCGTTAATTTTTTTTTCTTTTTCTTGTTTCACATCACTAAGTGTGTGAAAACGCTACAAGAATGTCATAGCAGTTGCAGTTGCCTGGGCCCCCTGGGCCAAGTGACAAATAGCTTTACGTCGAGGCTTATAGAAATGGAACAAAATTCAATAAATTGTATGCGAACTATCGCCATTTTGACACTAGCCATGCGTCACTGTACGTCAAATAGCATACTTTTTTTTAATTTTGTTCCATTTCCATACGTCGCGAGTTACGCTAGCCTATAAATATCACTTAGCTCAGAGTGCAGGAGTGGTAAAGAGTCTTTCTTTCTTCCTGGCCTTTTCCCACGTTATGTGGGGTCGGCACAACGTGTCTTCTCCTTCCATTCGTTCCGTCAACTCGCAATCCACTCCTTTCACACGCATATCTTCTTTTACGCAATCCATCCATCTCTTCTTCGGTCTCCCTCGACTTTTTCGTCCCTGCACATGCATATTCATCGTTCTTTTAGTGACATGACTTTCATCCCTCCGCATAACATGTCCATACCACGCTAACCTTTCACTTACATAAGGAGTGGTAAAGAGTAAGTGTTGTAAGTGCTGTCATCAAATTGTTACAGAGCGCGTTAAGGCAGGCGAGGCAGCGAAGAAGGCGCTGTGCCTCGAGCTGGAGAACGAGAGGCAGAGCCGACAGAAGCTGCTGTCCTCGCAGTACGAGATGCAGGAGCGCTGGGATAACTTGCAGAGGTACAAATTAACCTTTAAAGCTACTGTATACTGACGTAGCGGAACGCGAATAGGTGTTTTCAAAAATGATATCTATGCCCGTATAGAGAGAGTTGCAAGTCCAGAGCCAGGCCTACATTTTATTCTTGAAATATGGCTTAAGGTAATAATATTTACTGCAGTTCTACAATATGGACATTAAATAGTTTTAAGACGAATACGGATAAATTGACGTATAAAAGCTTGCTTTAAAAATATTTTTTGAATATATAAAAACTTATTAACTTTCTTGTGGCTTCCCCGACGATGATTTACCTCTTTAATCTCCAGGGCGCAATCTAAAGAGCACAGAAGATCGCTGAAAGACGCAAGCACTAACACTCAGCAAGAGACCACGGTCGAAGATGTAAGTAACAACTCATATAACAGATACCTGGCTTTTTTTAAGCATACAAAAATATATTATTTCTGTAAAGTGACATTACACTGTTGCGGTTTCACGCCGGTCGCAGCGCCGGCCGCCGCGCCGTTGCCACTTGCCGATGTTACATTACAGAGTAGGAACAAGTAGAGTATCTACTAATAGAGTAATAAATACTACGCTAGAAAAGACTAAAACTCTCTTGTGTACCTGCTCGAGTCATAGTGACCTCAACGAGCTAAGCTGGACAAGCGGGCGAACGCTTATCGCATCGCCACGCCGCTTACGCGTCATAAACTTCGTCGTGCACGGTTACAAATAAAAAACACGTGTTGTTTTAACAATGAGACCTATGAGTTCTACGATGGATACGTACTTAATAACCCTTACCTTCAAATTATTGTTTGTAAACATCTCTAGGCCCACGAAGGTGATCCTCGACGGTTTCTCTGCTTCTCTCCTTACGGCACCGTGGCGGCACACACAAAGAGTATGTAATAAACTTGCACACGATGTAACTCAACTGACCTTGCTGCTTGCTGCTTGGCTAGTGGCCTATAGTAGCCATAGAATAGTACAACAATCGCTTCGCGGCTTCGCTTGTAGCACAGTTCTTCACTCCATCGCTCCTTAAAAATTAATGAAATATTTTTTCAAATTACTACGTAATAAAGCGCCGAAATAGTATAGGTAAATCACCCAAACATTTAGTAAACTTTAACTAAATGTTGTGTAGATCTCTACTAAGTATTCAGTAAAACCTGAGACCTTTGTATAAAATTATTCTAAGCATTTGGCCAAATCAACCATACATTTAGTAAAAATGCTGTTCGGTTAAATATTACAAAGCAGTTTTGTTTAATTTTACTAAAGTTTAGCTATTGACAGCTAAACTGTAACGGTTAAATCTACCTGAAGTACCTACCAGCGGATGATACTAGCTGCAGTACCCGACTTTGCTCGGGTGAAGTTCGAATTTCGTTATAATGGCCGCATTCAGCCGTCTGTGACCTTAGCTATGGCTTGGATTCCACATTTAACTCTATTATTTAATTTAGGTCCCCTTCCTTACTGACTGACGGGCTGACGGTAAAGTAATACAGCTTGCGGTTGGTTTCTGGATTGGTGACCATTCGAACATTGTGAATAACATAAAAACGTTCGCATAAACATGTGTACCAACTTTCATGGTGATCCGTTGGCCCCTTAGAATCCTTTTTTCGCCCTAAAAAAGTAGACTAGGGGGCTGGTCAAGCAACCTCCACGAGTGCCCGAGTGCTACGGTGTAGCGCACGGGCCGGTACTCCCTGGTAACGTCGGTAAATAACCGACGGCGAATAGCTTGGCCCGGTGGATAGGTGACGTTCTTCGCGTGTCCCTCTGAGCCTCAGCAGAGGGCACAGTGTCGAAACGTCTACTCCTACCGCAGAAGAGGAAGAAAACCTCAGCGGAAACGCCCACAAGTCTGAATAATACTGAATAGTATTATTCTACCATATTCTACTGAACCCTGTTTGCTACTCATAGGTTAGCTGTCACGGCCAAACAGTTATGTAAAAAAAATATTCGGTAAATATATATTGTACAGTTCAGTAATTATCTACAAATTCCCTCTTTGTCAAATGGTAAGAATCTACTGAACAGAATTCTCCACAACAGTTATGTAAAAATCTGCAAAACACTACATTATTATTCTACAATATTATTATGCTACCTATAGCTAATCGGTTAGCTATAATAGCCGAGCAGTTATGTAAAAATGCATTTAGTAAATTTGTTTAGTAGAATATTACCGAAAATTTTGTACTTATTAACTGAACAAATGTTTTACTATACTTAATGAGCTACTAGTAACCAAAGTATTTTGTTGATTAAGCTAAACATTAGGTGGCAATTACTAAAGTTTAGCTAAATGAAAAATAGCTAAACTGTTTAGTAAATTCATTTTTTTCAGTGTGGTACCATGCCGGTAACTAACGATTATAAAAATATAATTGAATTAATTGCTTGTCAATTGTCATTAAACTTCTGGACCGATATTAATCATTCAATATTTTGATTTATACTTGTAATGTTTGCAATAAAACACGGTTGATGGTTAGCTCAAGACTGATCTTTATTACTTCACCATGTCCAGTCTATGCACTTATTTCACAACTACCCTACATACATTACACGCCCCTTCTAAGGAAAAAAAAATTGTTTTTTTTTTTTGCTAGGTAGTTGTAGTAGACTATAATTAATTTTACAAGATCCGTGTGCTTATTGACACAAACCAACAATTTTTTTCCGACAAAGCACACTAGAAATCCATACAATTTTATTGAACACTCGTGCATGTAACTTGTAATACAATAATAATAAGTTATTTCTATTTTAATTCGCACTTCGCAGTGTTTCATTAATCAGAAAATCTTAAACGTTGATTTGAAACAAAAGTATACATTTTGCCACAAATTGTGCCAATATAAATATTTATTTTTGTACATTATGATACAAGTTATTAAGACAATTTTTTTTAAAAAAAGCTTATGGTTAAAAAAAGAATCTTGAAATATGTATATGTACTCAGTTACATTACGTCGCTAATTTTATTTATCTTTTTGGATTAAAGTTTATAGAAGTCTACTCGTACTGCAGCTTAAATATCGTTAAATTTTGCATTATTTGCTTTATCTCCATTATGTACATATTTAATTTCATATGCGTCTTTAAAAATGATCTCCTTTTAAATATCATTCATAAATCTATACCACAAATCCAGATAACTCGATACCTATTACTCATTCCAGTGTATAATAATACATTCTTATTTTATTTAGTACTTACATCAGATTAAACCGATTGGTGCTAAATATATCACTAAGGCCAACAATCGAATATTTGCAGCAATTACCTTTCCTACTTTTTTTATTATTATTATTGGTTAGACTATATATACGTATCTAATATAGGCAAATATTATGCAACTAATTGATCATACGACCAGAGCCATGAACTATCAACGGACTTTTTTTTACATTCTTAAAGTAGGTACATATTATCTTTCCAACTACTAAGTATATAATAACACATTAATTCGCTACTGCATGCAGTACTATACTTAAGTACAAAGACTTCTATCATAAGTATGTGCACGATATCCCTAACTTATTACACACATAAATACTTTTTCACCTGTTAGGTTTTATACCTATCCATTTATCCACACTATACATCTACATAACTACTTTCATCTATCGATGTTAGTTAGTTCTCCCTAATATCATTAATTTATTATCGCCAGCATCGATATACCTATATATAGTAGGTACCTATAAACCTCCTCTCTCATCACTTTTTTTTATGTATACAAAATTGAAGTAGGTAAATCAGAATCCAACATGATGCTGGTTCCACTCATTTTAACAAAATCTATTAATTACACTCAACACACTCTTTAAAAGTTTTAAAACATTAACTCCATGTTTATATTTTTATACCTACTTAGGTGTCTGTGCCTAGGTGTGTATTATTCACATTAACCCTCTAGTGGGTGCAATGTCTTACAGTTATTTGTTTATGTCTTGCCATCAGAACATTTCACAAAATATGGCATATGGGTAGTTAGATACCTACCGGTTAGTACCCACAATTACCGATTTTATAAGTAGTAACATGAAATTCACTTTATATATTTTATTGAAGCCACTTTTTTAGAATGGAATGTATCTTTACAAATATTAATTCGTATTTTTTTTTATATAAATCAGATAGGTAGTTCTTATCTAACGGTACAGACTTTTTAATAAAGGCACGCCAGTAAACATAGTTTCCCGCATAACCAATCATTGGCATCAAAATGCATCTTATTATAGTCTGAAATATATATATAAGTGCCATGTTTACATAATGTTCTGTTTATAAACCACGTTTGACAACGATCTATTTTTAACGGTCTTTATATAGGTACCTATACGATTACTGTAAATACCTACATCTAAAATACATTACATAAGTAAAGATACAATTATCTGCTAATCTAGCCAATGTTGAGTGCCATGAGTGACTACTTAAACCAACATTTCTGTAGTTACCAATTATTGCAATAACTTGTTTTAGCAAGCTTGTACTATGCCCAAACTTCGGGTGCACTTTAAATTCATTTTATTAACACTGAAATGTAATACATCATACCGAAATAATCATATTTAGTTATACCATTTTCACTGATCATTATTAATCTGATTAGGCCAATTATGCCACGACAGTTTCTCTTTTTCTATTCAAAAACATTAAAATTATGTGTAGGCTTTAACAACGTTGTTTCTATTACTACAACATACATATGTATACATAGATTAACTTTTAGAGTTGGCGTATCGCTCACCACAGACTTGTAATAGGTACTAACGATATGATCAGTATCAACTATCGACTGTCTTTTATTCATTCTTCTAACGAAACATTGCATCTATTGTATCTATTGATCTAATGTATCTACATAGCCCCATTTTTATTTACGTAGGTACAAGTTACCCTTGAGCGACTATGTACTAGTAAACGCGTTTTCACCCGTATGACAAAGAGGGACTAAATACCTACTGTAAAGGAAACTTTTAAATTCGCGTACCTACCTGTTTATTTTAAACTGGGACTCACTTCATGCTCAGTAGATACATCGATATTCGCTAATTACATTTTCAGTTTCGAGGTTTAGGTAAATCTTCAAATACATTGAAAATACCTAAATGCTTTTTTTACGACGATACTATAATATGCCTACCGTGTATGTCGTACCTATTATTATTCGTATGCAATAAATTACACAGCCAACATTTACCAAAATATGATCTACTTACATCAGCTATTGTATGCATACAATACATTCACTATTATAGTTAACCTATACTTGTTTACAATTATACCTTTTACACTTTGCACTTTTTCTTTTTCACTATTATTGACTTTGCTATTTTATTTAGCACTGCACTTCTATTACACTAATATAGCGATTTGGGACACTCACAATAATATAGCGTACCTTTTACGCAATCAGCGAGCTGCTGCAGCCTAACTTGGCCATCTCTTCTGGAAGCGCAGTCATCCGCCCTCGCTTGCCGCCAGTATCCTCTACTGCTGCCCCGCGACGCAGACCGCATCCTGCCTTCCCGTTTAAACTGTGATTGGAAGCGACGTCCGCCAGATCGCGCGCTGCCCGTGGTACTCGACACCACAGCTGCCCCGCGACGCAGACCGTATCCTGCCTTCCCGTTGCCCTGTGATTGGAAGTGACGTCCGCCAGATCGCGCGCTGCCCGTGGCACTCGACACCACAGCTGCCCCGCGACGCAGACCGTATTCTGCCTTCCCTTCTGCACTGTAGTCGGAATTGACGTCCACCGAATCACGCGCTGGCTGTGGTAATCGCCACACCAGCTCCTCGCGTCGCAGACCGTCTCCCATGGAAGCGACGTCGTCCGCCGAGTCGCGCGTTGCCCGTGGTACTTTCGCGCACGGCAACTGTCTCGCCTCGCAGACCGTTTCCGTCTTCCCCGACTCTTTTTCCACAGTAGCTATCGTCAGCCCTCGCCCGTGTGCCGTGTCCATCTGTGCGCTGGTGGACCTCTGCCCTCGCGTGCAGCCGACGGTCCCAGCCGTCGCCGCCGTGCGACGCAAAGCGTCTTCACCCCGCCTGAGTCCTGAGCCACCTGAGCCCGGTGTTCCGCAGCCCGCGATGCCCCTTCCGGTCGCCTCCCGCGCGAGCACCGACTCTGCCGTGTTATTGCCCACGTGCATAGGTTCGTCGCATAGTCCGGCACGTGTCTCCATTTCGCATTTACGATACATACCTGCCATGTACTCATGACTCGCTAATCGCAATGATTCGAGTTTCGTTTTTATTACTGCGATTGAATGCATGGTGTGACATATTGAGATCGTACCACTCGATTTATGCGAAATGGCACGAACTTCCTTGTCCAACATGGCCGCCTTCAACACACGCCTTATTTTAAGTAACGAAATGATTACTTCCACGAGCCGCCTATATGTATTACGCTTCACATTGCTATGATTAACGTTTTTACACCACATTGTTAGATTTTACTAGTTTTTCCAAGACGACTGCGCCACTGTAATGTTTGCAATAAAACACGGTTGATGGTTAGCTCAAGACTGATCTTTATTACTTCACCATGTCCAGTCTATGCACTTATTTCACAACTACCCTACATACATTACAATACTGTGCCCATTTTTAAAGATGGCGGACGCAGGTCTGGTGCTGCTGCAGAGCGAGCTGTCGCGCACCGCCGAGAGGGCCGCCGACCTGGAGGACCGCCTCATGAGTGAGTACCGTGCCTACCGTCCGACCATCGGGCCGGTGCTGCGCATGCGCAACCGGATCTCGGTGCTGCAGAGCGAGCTGTCGCGCACCGCCGAGAGGGCCGCCGACCTGGAGGACCGCCTCATGAGTGAGTACCGTGCCTACCGTCCGACCATCGGGCCGGTGCTGCGCATGCGCAACCGGATCTCGGTGCTGCAGAGCGAGCTGTATTGTTTCAAAACTGAGCAAAATGAATCAATGTTTGTTTGTCAAATAAACCAATATTTTGATTTATTGGACTCATTTTTGCTAATCAATATGTATAAAAGAAAGTCGTGTTAGTTACACTATTTATAACTCAAGAACGGCTTTACCGATATGGTTGAAAATGAGGAGGTAGCTTAGAGCCAGGAGACGGACATAGGATACTATTTATTCCGTTCGAGAGAAAAAAAATTATATGGCAAAACAACGTTTGCCGGGTCAGCTAGTTAACGATAAAAGTTTCACTTTAAACACATATTTGTATATATTTTATCCACTGCAGATCGTCTCACATCTCCCCCTTCAAACCCGGAATCAGATCGGCTCAAGGTTGAAGAGTTAGAGATTGAAAATAAGAAACTGCGCGAAGATCTAGAGAGATTGCGAGCCGCCGGTTCCGCACACGTGTCTAAGGAAATATTCGGTTAGTGTAACTGAAATACACCCCTGTCTCCCCTTCCCTACATCCCCCTTACCCTCTCCCCCCCTCTCCACCTCTCATACTCCCTATTACCCTCTACCTAACCTAACCTAACACACTCCCCCATTTTCCGTTCTCCTACCCTCCCTCTTAATTTGAGCGTGACTTAAATAAAATTCTCCTCTCCTTACTACCAAGATTTTATACATCTAAATCTCTCCCCTCTCTCACCTAACCGCTATCTTTTACACCTAACTCACTCCGCCCTCTCTTACCGTCCCTCTTAATATGAGTGTGACTGAAATAAATTACCCCTTTCCCCTCCATACAACCCCCTTGCACCTCTCTTCCTCCCTTCTATCCTCTCTTATTTTGAGTGTGACTGAAATAAAATTCTCCTCTCCCCCTCCCTACAACCCCCTTGCCCTTCTCTTCCTCTCTTCTGCCCTCTCTGGACCGAAATATAACCCGTTCCTCTCACCTCTCGCCACTCTCTGCTTCTTTCTCCCCTAGCCTCCATCTTACTCTCTCTCAGTAATGAGATTTCAAACCACTTTAGTTTTATTCGGAGCTGATTTTTTAGGAATAAATATGACATTTTGACAGATTTTGTATGGCATATTATGTTTCAATTTTATTGCACAGATAGTTTTTGTGGCGATTGAAAAATCTGCCCTAAGTATAATATAAGTTTAGTATAATTCATTAATAATATGTAAGTTTAGTATAATAATAATAATAATAAATAATTTTTTGGTCTTAATACATACATCACATAGCAATCAAATGAACGCCCTACCCTCTGCGGAAGGAAAACCTTTGTTGCAGAGGGTAGATCCTTCCTGGATGTTAATTTCTAGACATTTTTCTTTTATTCCTATTTTAAACCTGTGGTTAAAGATCTTTATTTCTCAAAAGAATACAATTATTCACTTACTGAGAAACAATAGTTTTTAGCAAAAAGATAAAATAAATTTAAAACTACCCTCGGCCTTCGATTGGTCGACTTAGCCGCGCACCGCTCGGTCCGGCTGATTCATAAATGCGTAATCGTTGCCACAGTGTAGCACGTAGCAGTAGATCAATATGAATTTAACATTGTAAATTTTTATCGTGAAGTACGTGTTGCTTTAACTTGGATTTGAAAATATGGAACGATTTTGCATTCTTGACGTCCATGGGAAGTGTATTGTACTGTTGAACACCTTCAAATTTTACATTTCTTCTTCCAAGGCAGGTTCGTATGCGGGGAAGTAAAATATGGTCTTCTCGCCCCCTACGACAGGCTCGACTCTGCACTTGGTGTATTTTTGTGAAAGTTATGTGTGTGTGAATGGCTTTGTTAAGAATTTTTCTGATTAGAATACATGTGCAGTAGGCATGTAACTGTTTGATGTTCATGAGTTTAGTGTCTTTATATAATTTAGTTGTAGATGTTAGGTAGTCATAGTTAAATAGCATTTTAATTATTTTATTCTGAGTTATTTGTAAGTCCTTTAAGTTGGTCTTGGCCGCGAATCCCCAAATTTCGATAAGATATAGAAGATGTGGTTTTACTAAAGAGTTATAAATTAGTTGGCGTATTCGATGCGGAAGACAGTGAACAACATTTCGTAATGATCCCATTAACGAAGAAAGCTTATTTTGAATAAATTTAATTTGAGTTTTCCAATTTAGATCGCAATCTAGTCTAAGTCCAAGATACTTTTCATGCATTTTTTGCTGCAAAATTTGGCCGTTTATAAGAAGAGGTGGGTGATCTGGTATTTTTTTGTTTTTGCTTTTAAAGATGACGTAGCTGGTTTTTGCAGCATTGATGGTCAATAGATTTTGCTCAAACCAATTGGACAGTGTGTTTAGGTCTTGTTGTGCGAGATCCACCATTTGTGTTATGGAACTTCCGTAGTAAAAGAGACAGGTATCGTCCGCGTAGAGTGATAAGTGGCCATGTAGGTTGATCGTATGTATAGAGTTTATGTAAATAAGAAATAGTAGTGGTCCCAAGATAGATCCTTGGGGTACGCCGAACCTAATTATAATATGAGCAACATTTCGCTCATTCATACTTAATATGCGTATCCTTACCATCTTCACAATACATCTATCTATAAGGAATAATACGGGTAAAACATAATGTACACTGCCTTTTCTTTTATTCTCTTACTCTAAAAATCTATCTAAACTTTATTAGGATTATATTGAATTAATACATATTTTCCAAATATCCACCGCATAACTCCCTCTGACATGAGCCAATAAATCCTCTATTGTTTCTCCTGTTCCATTCTTCCTTCATATTCTAGTTTAAATAGTAATCATCCACTACTTGTCGTTTTCATTGAATGAGGTGTTATAGGTGGCGATAACAATAATTACAATTAAAAACTTGCTTAACTTATAAATGTGCTATTTGAGTGTGTGCGTTTGTGTGTGTGCGTGAGTGAGCGTATGTGAGTGAGCGTGTGTGAGCATTGGCATGAAACATGAAAATCTGATATTGTTTGTTATTGCAGAGCAATTGCATCAGATGCAAGAGGAGCTGGACAGGCGGCGCGACGAGTGCGTGCAGCTGAAGAGCACGCACCAGGTGAGACGGAAACGTTATTTCGTGTTAACCAGCATCGGCCGAACACTCCCAGTCTAGTTACCGGCTTAAGGTGTTTCGGCCCTACGAGCTATGACATTCTCATAACTACTTATCTTTTTGATTAGTGTTTTACACACTTAGGAAATAATTCCTATAAATTTAAATACGAATCAAAATTTTCACTCGCAGCGGGATTTGAACCCGCGTCCCCCAGCTTTCGCGGCTGGGTGCTCTGACCGCTGAGCTATACGAGCCATATCCCCCCGCAGTGAAATTTTCGATTCGTATTATTGGGTCATAATTTCATATGAAGCAAGCTTCGAACGAGAGATGACACATTGCCGTTTTTAACTACTTATGTTTTTGATTAGTGTTTTACATACTTAGGAAATAATTCCTATAAATTTAAATACGAATCAAAATTTTTTTCTCGTAACGTTTTCACATACTCAGTGATGTGAAACACGAAAAAGAAAAAATATTAACACTGAAAAATGAACTTAACACCTTAGAGTTAGGCTTAGAGTGTAAAATTGAATGTATTTCATCATAGGAAATACAATGCTAGACTTTGACGCGCTTAAGTAATTTTAGTCTTAGAACTGTCGACCAACAGGGCGTTTTGAACTACATTCAATTTTACGCTCTGTGACAATTGTATTAAAATTAATTTTTCAGTGTTCGCTAAAATGTTTTGAATTCAATATCGTCTGCTTTTATACGTAAATGCCATCATCTTTTTAAACATATCACATCACGAAATGTAGCCGATACGATATGTGAATAGCCCCCCAGCTCGCGAGAATCAAATTTTATTTAGTTTTTCGCAAATATTAGACTAACTTCACACTGTAGGTTTATGGCAATGAATTTTGCGGGCATAATATTTATGCCCGCAAAATCACACACACGAACGAGCGACAAAGAAGACGTTGTCACGTTCAACTATCGTCAGTAAACTGACTTTACAGGCAACCAATTTTTTGTGCGTGCAGCCGGCTCTATCGATTTATAAAGGCCTGGACACACCTGTCATACAGCCTTCCGATCCGACTACGGTCATACAGCGGGACGACTGTATGATATGGGAATAAACAATGGTTTGGAATGCAGTAGGTCTCACCTGTCCGACACGCGACCCGTCCTACTCCCACCCGTCTCCGATTCCGGTATCCCGTCATGCTCCGACATTGCAGACCATTCGTTTACTTGATGCGGGAAGGTTGTCGGTGGCAGTTTTTGTGTTAAATTCAGTGAAATGGCGGGTATAAAAGCGGAGGAGCTTATTGAAACTGTCCGAATGTTTCCAGCTCTCTATGATCAGACACAAGAGCAATATAGAAACTCGGAGTACAAGGACATTATGTGGAAAAAAGTTGCGAAGAAACTACTACTCTTCATCGAAGACTTCGCATTAAGTCGATCTTCTTCATCTAAACAGATAGCCACAATAGCTAAATCACGATTGCTAAAATGTTTCAACATTCGCGCAATATATTCGCAACCGTTTCAACTGGCGATTTCGAGTAGACTGAGTGTCAAATCTGAAAAGAGCAGGAAGTGGGCATGACATGTGTGCTCACCCCTTTCCGATCCCGCACCGATCAGATTCTTTAAGCAATATCGGACCGGAGTCGGATCGGAAGGCTGCATGACAGGTGTGTCCAGGCCTTAAGACGTTGTCACGTCAAAATTACAACAACTTTGTAATTTTGACGTGTTTTATTTGACGTGACAACGTCTTATAAATTGATAGAGCCGGTTGCACGCACGAAAAAACATGACTCATCCGGCGTTACCTCGCTCATGCGGCGTTACCGGCGTTACCTCGCGAGCGCGGAACGAGCGACAAAGAAGACGTTGTCACGTTCAACTATCGTCAGTAAACCGACTTTACAGGCAACCAATTTTTTTTAGGCCTTCTAACAATCGTGTAAAGTAATAATTTCCCCGAAAAATAAGTAAATCAGTGTGAACGCGGCTGCTCCGTCCGCCTGTAAACTGTCAATCGGCCTTATTAAAGCCTTAAGGAATTTGCATTTGTTTATTGCTGTGGTATAGGTAGTAGGTACATAGTAGTAGGTAGATAAATATTACTCATATTTCAAACGGACCACCCACGGATAGATTCCATTCCTTATATAGAATCATGTTATTTGAAGCCGTAACCCGAGAGCGACACACGAGCTCTCCACGGGTGGCCTATGATGTCATAAAGTATGTACCTACCGCCCCCCTCACTCCATTGTACCGCTATATATATACAGCTACCCATAATAAAGACTTCAGTTCAGTTCAGGTTCAGTTCCGACTTAGAGACCAATCAAGAGTGTTTTAATTATCAACCCTCGACCCTCATTACATGGCGACCCTGCCAGTGCGGGTCTAAAAAGGGGTCCGCACTCTGCCAGTCGGCGCGCACCTCCAAAATAGCGCGCCGGCTGGACAGCAAAAAGAAGAAATGAAGAAATAGTTTAAAGAAAAAACATAGAGTGAAGAAACACTTAAAATGAAGGAAAATATTTATAAGAAGATTATCATAAATTCATTCAGAAGAATATATGAAGAAAATTATTAGAAGATATTAAATATGAAGAAGAAAATAATATTTATATATTTAATTTATTTAGAAGAATATTATGAAGATTTAAATTAAAAGAAGAGAAGAATAACTGGCAACAATAATATATTAACGGCAACAACATGCGACAGCAAAAACAGTTCCAGAGGTGTCCAGGGTATTCCCGGCCCAGTTCCAGAGGAGTCCAGGGTAATCCCGGCCCAGTTCCAGAAACATCAAGAAAGAATACATCATATTAAGAAGATCAAGATCGACGGTCAACTATGAGTCACCAGAAACAACTTTGAACCAGCACGCGCATCGCATCGTGAGCGCATCGCATCGTGACCACATCGCATCGTGACCGCATCGCTACGTGACCTCATCGCATCGTGAACTATGTAAGTGCGAAGTATAGTTAATATACATTGCCATAAAATCTTCATAATATTGCCTAATAATTATATAGTCTGCGTTTCCATTTAAGTATATTAAATAATATATATAAAAATATGTAACGTAAGGGTTCTTTTTTTACCACAAAATATTTTTTGGGGATGCTTCCAATACAAAAAGCGTTTATAAACTAAATTAAACAAACAAATAAATGAACATTATTGATTTGAGTACGAATAGATATTTTAAAATAAATTGACTATTTTAGGTACTTAAATAGTAACTAAACAATATAAAATAAATATAAATTTTCGTATCCACTTCAATACTTAATAAATTACAAACACATTATGTGACTATTTGACTATTATTTGCTACTTTTAGTATTAAATAATAAGGTAAAACAACTTGTTTATTCAAAGTAATTGAGTAAATGATTTTATGTATAGAAACCTCGATCATTATCTACTCGAGAAGTGATAGTGAGAGAAATAGCATCAAATCAGTATTCAAGTGTCGAACTTTATTTTAAAATTAATTAAACGTGAACAAAACTTATAAAGTACGATAAAAAATTATAAAGGTCTAATCGTCAATAACGCGAAAAGTATAACTTCCAAGATGTATCTATCTAACAAGGATATTACATATAACAGAGAGCCGGCCGACTGCTGAGCACTGCCATATACGGCACACGTTATTACGGACATAAAGGTCAATGACCAGTGTGGCATGCACTCAAGTATCATCTCGCCACCATATAAGGCACGACCTATATAAGGTGACCGGTATCAATATCAACTTAAGATCGGGAGTCTATTTAACCAACTAGCCTACAAAATTAATATATTTTGAGATACTTAGACTCAAAAATTAAATATTTGATATTCGACTTAACTATCAAATAATGCCGCTGCAGACGCGTTATTTCGGATAGTAAAACACATAATAAAGACGCATTATTTAGTATAGTATTAACATCAGAGGAATTGAAAGGTAGGAGTGAACACACAGGATGAAACGACGAATAATAAACACCCGGATAAGACTAAAGACATTTCTTCAGACAATTGGACTGGCGCCCCCAAGAGTCGTTGAAATTCTTACAAAACACAGGACTTGACATTAAATTGGCTAATATGCCATAAATATATACACACCTTACAATTATAGTTACTATCCCAATGTTCAGATCATGATCGAAACGAGCTTTCATCGTGAGGAAATTGGTACAAAGTGGTAACAGTTAAATAAATAAATAAATGTGCACAAAAATATAAAAATATAAGCGCGTAAGTTACAGTACATGCCAAATATCCAGATCATGATTGAAACGAGCTTTCATTGTGTTGGAATTGGTAAAATGTCGTAACAAAGTTAAAAGAAAATATATTATATATTATTATTATGCATAATACACGAAATAAAAATAAATTCGCGCTAAAGGTGTGGGATCCAATAGTAAAAGGATCAAATATTTTGAATCCATAAATAGATGGATCAATGAAGTATGTACAATGAATTATATTGTACGATTTATTATTAAATAGATCAATGTGGTAAAACCACAAATGATGGACGAAATGGTATTTCCATAAATGATTATGACATAAATTCCACAAGGAAAATGTGGTAAACCCGTAAATAAATGGATATAAGGGTATAATTACAAATACAAATAAGAACAGTAGTATATAGATATATCAATTGGATAAGTGGCAAAAAGAAAAAAAAAAGAGAGTATTAAATTAATAAATAAACAAATAAATAAATAAATAAACAAACAAATAAATAAATAAATAAATGAATAAATAAAAATAACTTATTAAATTATTTACAGACAATTTGTTTCAGATAAATCAATATATCACCTAATAACATTATTTGTATAAGAGATATTTTATTATAATATGGAAGCATACCCGATACCCAAAACCCAGTTAACAATTACATTTTTTTATAAAACTATCAATGATTATTTTTGAATAAAATTATTGAATTGTAAAGGATAATAAAAACTTAAATTAAAAGTAAAAGGACGCCTTACATAACACTACAAAAAGAACTTTGCTATAAATTTTAAACATATTGTCAAATAAAAATTAAAATTCATTTGAAAGCGTTTCTTTAATAAAAAGAAAATAACATTATAAAAAAAGTTATTGTATTACAGAAAGATGAAATATTATAATCAAAACTTAGAATATTTCATAATATCTCATTATTGTTTATTTTCTAACTATAATCAATGTAACCATAGAATAAGAAGGTTATCATATCAACCAATGTAATCATAGAATAAGTTTTGTAATCATAGATTTAAGACCGATAAAATTATAAAGAAAACCAGAACTATGTAAAAGATATAAATATTTGTATGTAATCATCATGTATTAACTTTTATAATTAAACAAAATTGAATGACGGTTAATATTGTATTCAAAAAAAAAAAAAAAAAAAATGTATTTCATAATTTTTTTTTTTTTAAAAAAGGGGTGAAGATGTGGTATAGGTAGTAGGTACATAGTAGTAGGTAGATAAATATTACTCATATTTCAAACGGACCACCCACGGATAGATTCCATTCCTTATATAGAATCATGTTATTTGAAGCCGTAACCCGAGAGCGACACACGAGCTCTCCACGGGTGGCCTATGATGTCATAAAGTATGTACCTACCGCCCCCCTCACTCCATTGTACCGCTATATATATACAGCTACCCATAATAAAGACTTCAGTTCAGTTCAGGTTCAGTTCCGACTTAGAGACCAATCAAGAGTGTTTTAATTATCAACCCTCGACCCTCATTACATTGCGTATAAATTAAAATTCTCGCTAAGTTATCTCTAAAGCTAACATTCCGGTGACAGTATAAGCTGGGTCAGCAAATAACGAATATTGTTTGATTTTAAAGTATTTGTAAGTAGTCTCGCTTATCAGTAACTGACTGATAAGAAATATCTATTCAGATATACCATACCGTCTGAAGTAAAGTGGTGTAACCCGATATTCATCTAAATCTAATCTTTTTTTTTTCCCTTATAAAGTACCATTGCCAAATGGTTACTTTACTATGTACTGCGATCTAGCTTATGAGCTAGTTAGTAATATTATTCTAACTTGAACTTCCTACTTATAATTATTTTCTTAGATCTAAGTTACAGTCCAATAACTGTTCTTCGTTTTTTTCTATTTTACTTGGTCACTATGTGATTGTGACCTAGAAAAGTATGTAACCACACATAGGTAACACTATATTGCACTACACTGCATTTTTGAGGTGATTTAATCTAATCTAATAAAATTCTCTCGCTTTTCTTTGTTACTAAGCTCCTCCGAAACGGCTGGACCGATTGTTATGAAATTTTCAGTATATATTCTCTGGGTCTGGGAGCGGGTTGTTATCTATTTTTTATAACACAGAAAAAAATTTATATGGCAAAACAACGTTTGCCGGGTCAGCTAGTTAATATATAAAATTCGCTTGACAATTTTTGTTACCAAACTCCTTCGAAACGGCTCGACCGATTGTTATGAAATTTTCTGTGTATGTTCGGTAGGTCTGAGAGTAGGCCGGAAGCTATTTTTATATCCCTAATGGCAAAACAACGTTTGCCGGGTCAGCTAGTCTAATATAAAAAATTCTCGTGCCAATTTTGTTACCATAATCTTCCGAAACGACTCGACCGATTTATTAAATTTTCTTTAGTCCCGAAATGAGATATTATTATGTTTGGGAAAGCCCTATAAATCGTAAATTTTTTAATAAAAATTATAGAAAAAAATGTTTTGTACACTGCTTAAAAAATATTTTCAAGAATCGAACAGACAGACAGACAAGACCAAATCCACCCAAATTAATATTCAGTGCCCCTTATTTGGTCCCCCGTCCCCCCAAGGTTGGCCAGGTTAGAGAGGGGGAAGCGCCTCTCATTTTTTTTTCTTTTGTGGTTTGCTCATATTTTCAAACCACATTTTTTTGGGTTGAACAAGTTTGAACACCTCTTGGTTACACAATTTCCACTATTTCTGGGTTACACAACTTTGCGAAGACGCACTTCCTATTTTTTTCGTCAGTTTTTTATATTTGTCGTACAGTTCTTTATCGTGACGTGGCTGTTTGTTGTGAAACTAAATCAACTAAATGAGACAGTTTCCTTTTATGAACTGACAGTAGAGCTTTATTGTTTTTTCATTAATTAAAGAAACTTACGATATTTATGTTGTACCATTGAGTTCGTATGTAGGCAATTTGTTAATAAAAAAGTAATGTTTTTTGTAAATATTACGAAATTATGTACGGACTCTTCCTTCTTTTATCTTTGGAAGTCGGTTAAAAATTGAATTATCAATGCTATCTATGAATTTGAAGTTATTTTTATTACAATACGGGTAGCTTAAGAAAATGGAGTTCCCTAATGCATACTTCGTAAAAACTTTGTACAAGGACTATCCGGAACCATCGAGAAGCGTGATTTACAATACTGAGGTACGAGTATACTATATATATAAATATATAGAATATCATGCCCAGCTGTGAGACATTAAAAAAATGAAAAACAAGCTTTTATACGTAAAATTATCTCAGCAGAGCTTTTAGTTTGACACCCATGTTGCAGGAGTGCATTAAAAATAACTAATTCGCCATCTTGTTCCGCTATATTGGATTTAGAATGACATCATGAAATTTTCATCACAACTAGACGTGTATACTACATTTCAGCTCAATCGGTTGAAGATATCTGCTTAAAAATTAAGTTGCAAGATTCCATCCGAACAAATTAAATTCATATACATACATTACAAGTTAATTCCAATAAAAGCTTTTAAAAAGCCTGTAAAAAGGATATTTGATGATGATACAGATTAACTTTTGCGCAGAAACCCTGGTTCCAAGCGTTGAAGAGCGTTGTGAGTAAACGAAACTCATAAATGTGTCAAGCTTTAGATGTTATATGTACCATATTATTTTGCAAACCATAAAGTATTAACTCTGATAGAATCAGCAGCTTTTTCTCACAGAAAATTTATGATATAGGTAGCTACCTATTTTTTAGGTCATTCGAACATTTCCCTTTGAGTTTAGTCATTTAGGGACTGTCATTTAGTGATGATCACAAAGTTAGGATATAATCATCTAGTGATGAACACTCAGTTTGGTCAATGTCATCTAGTGATGATCACTAAGTAATAAGTATGCATAATGTCATCTAGTGATGATCATTAAGTATGCATAATGTACTCGAGTGATGATCATTAATTTTGGTTACTGTTATTTAGTGTTGATCACTATCACTATGTTTGGACCCTATTTTGGATTGAAGTTCATTGTTCACTAAGTTTGGATACTGTAATTTAGTGATGATCACTAAGTATGGACGCTGTCATCTAGTGATGATCACTAAGTATGCATAATGTCCTCGAGTGATGATCATTAAGGTTGGTTACTGTAATTTAGTGATAAATAAATAAATAAATAATTTATTTATTTGCATAAAACACGGTAACAACATTAGATGTAATTAATAGTAAACAATTTCCGAACATGTTTTGCCACAAAATGGGCGTGCAAATATTATAGTGTAATAATTGTCAAATTTGCTTATATAATGTTACGTCAATGTCAATAAACTAAGAAACAAAATACAAATTATTGAAAAAGAAAATGATCACTATCACTATGTTTGGACCCTATTTTCGATTAAAGTTCATTGTTCACTAAGTTTGGATACTGTAATTTAGTGATGATCACTAAGTATGGACGCTGTCATCTAGTGATGATCACTAAGTATGCATAATGTCCTCGAGTGATGATCATTAAGGTTGGTTACTGTAATTTAGTGATAAATAAATAAATAAATAATTTATTTATTTGCATAAAACACGGTAACAACATTAGATGTAATTAATAGTAAACAATTTCCGAACATGTTTTGCCACAAAATGGGCGTGCAAATATTATAGTGTAATAATTGTCAAATTTGCTTATATAATGTTACGTCAATGTCAATAAACTAAGAAACAAAATACAAATTATTGAAAAAGAAAATGATCACTATCACTATGTTTGGACCCTATTTTGGATTGAAGTTCATTGTTCACTAAGTTTGGATACTGTAATTTAGTGATGATCACTAAGTATGGACGCTGTCATCTAGTGATGATCACTAAGTATGCATAATGTCCTCGAGTGATGATCATTAAGGTTGGTTACTGTAATTTAGTGATAAATAAATAAATAAATAATTTATTTATTTGCATAAAACACGGTAACAACATTAGATGTAATTAATAGTAAACAATTTCCGAACATGTTTTGCCACAAAATGGGCGTGCAAATATTATAGTGTAATAATTGTCAAATTTGCTTATATAATGTTACGTCAATGTCAATAAACTAAGAAACAAAATACAAATTATTGAAAAAGAAAATGATCACTATCACTATGTTTGGACCCTATTTTCGATTAAAGTTCATTGTTCACTAAGTTTGGATACTGTAATTTAGTGATGATCACTAAGTATGGAAGCTGTCATCTAGTGATGATCACTGAATAAGCGAATCGCACATAACCTCTACAAACCTATAAAATTATAAAATTCTGCAATATATTTATCTCAACGTTTTTCTCTGGTTTTCCTTTGCATAATATTATGTAACTAATTTTGTTTTGCTTTTTCTCAAATGCCTACCATCTACGTCATTGCATGGTATTTATATTTATGTTTTCTTTTGGTATTTTTAGTTAGTTTTCTATAGTTATAGATATTAAATTGACAATAAATAGATAGATAGATAGACAGATAAACACTTTATTGCACACCATTGAATAAAAAAAATAAATAATCAAAACACAAACTTAGGCGTGCAGCTTGGCGGCCTTATCGCTATATAGCGATTTCTTCCAGGCACCCACAGACATACATATTGTACTTACAGTAGTTATAATCCAATGTTGCAAGCGTTTCCCATACATGAACTTCAGATTTTTCGAGTTATGTACGTTTGTGGAAACTAAATATCATTTGATGAAGTAAAATGTAAAGAGGAAACCTGCATGACAAATCTCAGGCTCCTTTGTAGCGTTCTCAAAGGTGTGTGAAACCTGCCAACCCATAGCTGTTTAGCTTGATAAGCTGTGGCAACACTCGTGCCCGATACCATGTCATTTTTAAGCCTTTTTGAATTGAAAACTTTAAGTGCGTTGGACATTTTTGAGATGGGAAAAAATCATTGAACTCGCGACACTGTTACCTTTACTGACACCTCTGTATACAAGTATCTGTACTGTACAAGTTTTCACTTCTATCGGCCCTTTTTTTCGTGTTTTACTTAATTTCTATGAACTTGGTAAAAACTATTGTTTTTTTTACGCACAGACATCGAACCTGAAGTCGCTGGCCACCTCCAACTACGGATCCGACGTGGTCATAATTAACGAGGACGGTGAACCGGCGGCGGCGTGCCAAACAGAAAAGAATATCAACATAATTAACGAGGACGGTGAACCGGCGGCGGCGTGCCAAACAGAAAAGAATATCAACATAATTAACGAGGACGGTGAACCGGCGGCGGCGTGCCAAACAGAAAAGAATATCAACATAATTAACGAGGACGGTGAACCGGCGGCGGCGTGCCAAACAGAAAAGAATATCAACATAATTAACGAGGACGGTGAACCGGCGGCGGCGTGCCAAACAGAAAAGAATATCAACATAATTAACGAGGACGGTGAACCGGCGGCGGCGTGCCAAACAGAAAAGAATATCAACATAATTAACGAGGACGGTGAACCGGCGGCGGCGTGCCAAACAGAAAAGAATATCAACATAATTAACGAGGACGGTGAACCGGCGGCGGCGTGCCAAACAGAAAAGAATATCAACATAATTAACGAGGACGGTGAACCGGCGGCGGCGTGCCAAACAGAAAAGAATATCAACATAATTAACGAGGACGGTGAACCGGCGGCGGCGTGCCAAACAGAAAAGAATATCAACAGGTATGTGATGAAAACTTCGACGACCTCCCTGGCGCAGTGGCGGCGCGCTCGGATTCGAGTGGGAGGTCGCGGGTTCGATTCCCGCCACGAGCCACTTTGGGATTTTATAATTTCTAAATTGGCCCAGGTCTGGTCTGGTGGGAGGCTTCGGCCGTGGCTAGTTACCACCCTACCAGCAAAGACGCACCGCCAAGCGATGTAGCGTTCCGGTGCGATGCTGTGTAGAAACCGTTGGGGTAAATTTACTTACCCTTCCAAGTTAGTACGATACCATCTAAAGACTGCATCATCACTTACCATCAGGTGAGATCGCAGTCAAGTAATAACTTGTATAGAATAAAAACAATTTGCCGGGGCTAGACCACAATCGAGACTCGATTGTTGTCTATCAGGTTATCGACCAATGGCTGGATATTTTCACTGGGGGTAGGACTCTTATTTCGGAGTTCGTCCGGGTAGGTATCGAAGAACTGCAAGAAGAATAACGAATCAAAACCAACAAGTTCTAGGAAAATAAAGCAATATGTTTTTAAACCCATTGGAATTTGTTTTTCCGATCCGGAATTTGATTTCACGTAAAAGGCTTCCACCCATACATAGTCGACGAACCAGCAAAGACGCGTGCGAAGCGGTTTGATTCCTCGTTCCTGATACGCACTGCAAAGGCCTGGAATACTCTCCCAGGCAGTGTCTTTCCTGCCACTTACAACCCGGGTGCCTTCAAAACAAGACTGAATAGGCATCTTCTAGGCAAGCGCGTTCCACCTTAGACTGTATCATCACTGTCCATCGGGTGTGATCACAGTCAAGCGCTAGCCTATATAGTATAAAAAAGTTACTTTCTTTTCAATACGATTTCCTGTTATAATAATAATAATCTTCTATATATATAAAAGAGAGTTACCACTCACTCACTCACTGACTAATCATGATATCTCAGGAAGTATAAAGCCTACAAACTTGAAATTTGAAAGGTAGGTTCTTTGTAATGGGTAGGTGTCAGCTAAGAAACGATTTTGAGAAACTACCCCTCTAAGGGGGTGAAATAGGGGTTGGAAGTTTATATGAAAGTCCCGTGTTTTTAACTAATTATCTTTTTGATTAGTGTTTTTACACACTTCGGAAATAATTCCTATAAATTTAAATACGGATCAAATTTTTTTTTTTTTTTTTCCCGCTGCGAGTGAAAAATTTTGATCCCGTGTTTTTGAAGTTAGAGACGTGAAAATCGTCATTTAGGTTATCAGCTTCAGATATTAAATAATCTATATATATAAAAGAGAGTTACCACTCACTCACTCACTGACTAATCACGATATCTCAGGAAGTATAAAGCCTACAAACTTGAAATTTGAAAGGTAGGTTCTTTGTAATGGGTAGGTGTCAGCTAAGAAACGATTTTGAGAAACTACCCCTCTAAGGGGGTGATATTGAAATGAGAATCGTCTATTTTGTGAGTAAGTAATTTTCGTCAAATCCGATACTAGGATTCATTTCTTACAATTGACACAGCAAAGATTTTAAAATAAGTATATTGTGAACCCATTGCCATCCCCGAAATTTTTCTGTCAACAACCTGTCTTATTAATCTGAGAATAGGACGTATACCATAGACGTGCAAGAGGGAGCCCTCGACTTCAAAAGTGCGGCAAAAATACTTTGCCCAAATCGGCAAACCCGAGCCGTCGCACGCACACTAGCATCCGCGCACCATACAAATTGACACACACTACAAGAAAAAGTTGCCGCACTCACGGAGCTGTTGTTGTTAGGTAGGGCTCTGTTTAGCCGGAGCGCGAGCGACGATCTATTATAAATCTATGACGTATACTATATTTTTCACACTCTTAAGTGAGAATTTATACGGAAAAACAACGTTTGCCGGGTCAGTTACTTTTGTAGATAAAAATTGTAACAAGTTTGTTTGTATGCACATTAGGGCATGTAATAAATTTTTTCTCTTTCAGCCGTCATCAGGACATATTCTTTGCGTCGGTTAGAAGACTCTTTAACTCGCCCGGGGACAGACTGATTTACGACAGCGACAGCGTTCTGATAAACGTTATGACTATTATGAAATTAGTGTTCTCAAAATGGCGTTGAAACTTTTTATTTATCATATGCATGAATACAGCTGTTTCTTTACACAAATGAAAATGGATACTAATCGGTTTTAGAGTCCAAATTTAACGCGTGTGAAAATAGATACTTTATTTTCACAGAGACCAAAGTGAAAGAGGTAGAATTATTTTCAAAGACTAGTGCTTTTTCAAGGACCAAAGTGAAAGTGACACTATTATTAAGATGGGCGCTTTTCACATGGACCAAAGTAAAAAGGATAGCATTATTTTTAAAGGCTACAGATTTTCACAGAGACGAAAGTGAAAGGGAAAGAACTATTATTAAGATTTGGTCTCTGTAAAAGCAACCATCATTCATAAAACATAACAACAAGATGATTTAATTAGAAGACATTTTACGAAAGCTATGTTTGTCAACAACAATCGCGAGAGTAATTTTAAGGCGGACATTTGCGGCCTGAAAATATAACAAACTCATACACACTTACAAAACTTTCACATTTATAATATTAGTGTAATAATAATTATTAATCGAAATGTCCTCTACATCTTAGGTTGCTTAGCAACGAGCTGAGCGCCGAACCAAGGAGCGAGGGGCAGGAGGTCGCGCAGAATGAAGTTGTTCGGATGACGTCGGAGATATTGCCGTTACAGGTAAGCTAAAGCGGACATACGAGTATTAAACCTTCCTAAAGGACAATGACCATGGATGTATGGAATCCCGTATCAAGCTGAATCAAATCCAAACTTTATTTTGACGTGATAATGTTTATAATAAATTAATAAATTTATTTACTTTTAAGTTACAAGTTACAAAGTATTTAGACAGTTAACTTATGTGTATACGGTTTGAGCACTGACCACTGAACTAGTGTAAACTGTGTTTCAGCGGTCAGAACCTTCCAGATTGCACGGATGAAAAAATACAAAAGAGCACCGATGACAGTTACCTAATATGATCAAAAACAAAAATATAATAGAATAAAGATCAAAATAAAGAATAAACGCATGTTTCTGTTTGTTACGGATTGAGTAAGTGTGTGTGTGTGTGTGTGTGTGTGTGTGTGTGTTTTGTGCGTGGGTGAGTTTTTGTGTGAGAGAAAGAGTTACTGCGCGCGTTTGAGTGTGTGTGCGTGATTGAGTGGATATTGGTCTTGTTTAGTAAATTAATTAATTCTTTTAAGTATTTTTTCAGTTTCGTCATAGTTCAATGATTTTAGGAAATCCTTAACAGCAATTTTGAAATCCCTATTTTTAAGTGATTTTAGGTTTTCCACATACTGACTTTGTTGTAAATAAACGGACATAAATACTTTGAATGATGTCGAGCTAAGCTAGTTTTAACCATAGGGATGTCAAAACATTTGTCTTGTCTTCGCTTTGTTTTTAGGTTAGATTCAACTAATACTTTTGCGTGTTGAGTTACAAACTATTCCTTTTTGTAACAGGAGCGCGTGGGCAAGCTATCGGAGAGCTGCCGCCGCTACAAGAACCAGATAAGGCTTCTGATGGACAAACTGCGGGAGGCGGGCGTGGAACATGTCGAGGATATCCTGGATGGTGGGTCCCAGAAACTAACATCTATGACACGGAACTAAAAAAAAGAAGTGCGTGTCGAAGGACACTCGGTACAAACAAAGTTTTGGATAACACCTAAAACAAAAATGCATTTCACAATTTCATGTGTCGACCCATCGCTCTATAAATAGCGCGTCTTCAGTTCTTTAAGAAAAAATCCTCAAAGTGTAGCCCTGGCACTTAATTAAACAATACGTCTTATAAAAACTGTCGTTCATGTAGACTAGACGCAACGTCGGCCCCAAGACACTACCTTGGGGCACTCCGTAAATTGTTATATTCTATTCGGTAAAGAAAGTTTCGTCATCGTTTCAGCCCTGGCCGTTAATTAAACTGTACTTATAAAAAATGCCGCTCATGTATACTGGAAGCAACGTGGGCCCCAAGACACTACCTTGGGGGACTCTGTAAATTGTAATACTCTTATTGCTAAAGAAAATTTCGTCATAGTTTTTTCTCTGGCTGTTGTAGAAAGATCTAATTTTGACCATGGTTATGAATATTTCAGAGTCAGTCGTCCCGCAGAACGCGTCGACCTCACAGACGGAGGTGAAGCCAGTGATGCGGAAGAAAGAACGCGAGTACCTCGGCATGTTCGAATACAAGCTGGAAGACGAGGGCACAATCATCAAGAAATTGATCATGGGTGAGTGTTATGGGCCGTCACACGCTATGAAATGAAATTTTGTATACAAGAGGTTTTGGGGGCGATAAATTGATCTAGTTACGATTTATTTTTAGAAAATGTCGTATTTACCAAAAAAAAATTATATAAATATATACCTGACATCTATTGGCGATAAAGTAAAACTATTACAGTAAACTCCTGCTGCCATCTATTGGTAAGTAGCTGTAATACTACCGAGCAAAGCTCGGTCACCCAAATAGTTTTAAGTTTATGCATTATTACTGATCTCGATAGTAAGATGATCAACATTTTTTCACAGATCTCAGCCATAATAATAGGATTAGTTCTACATTAATAAGCGGTTCATCATTTACATTTTAACTTTACTTTGCGGACCTCGATACTAAAATGATCTTTATTACGAGTAATATTCTATATTTTTCACAGATCTCAGCAATAAATATAATTTACTCTACATAAGTAAGTGGTTCGTTATTAACATTCATCTTTTGTTTACAGACCTGAAGCCCAGAGTGGCAGTGACCCTCCTGCCAGGGCTGCCGGCCTACATCCTGTTCATGATGATCCGGCACACGGACCACGTGGACGATGAGCCCAAGATGCAAGGACTGATCCGCGCCTTCGGCATGGCGGTGCACAAGACCCTGAGGAAGCGCGCAGAGAGCTTCGAGTACAACGCCATGTGGCTCTCCAACATACTCCGGTCAGTTCTTCAGATGATACTCCATTGCCAGAAGTTGGCGGTCAACTCCTTAAACTCTGTTGCTAAAAGGAATATTTCTCCGACCGTCATTACTTCAATCGACTCTTGTATTCCCCGTTGTTGTTATTTTAATACTTTAATCCTGGCTATTGTTAGTTGTTGTAGTGTTGTTGTTAGTACTTTATCATTGCACAGCGTGTCAACGTTGTCTAGAAACAAGGTCAGCCCCAAGACAGTACCTTGCAAGATGTAAGCTGATTTAGTCTCGTCACTAAAGAAAGTATGCACTTTTTTAACCCTAGATATCATAGTTTTTATCATTGCACATCTCATTAATATAGTCTTTAAACAAGATCGGCCCCAAGCCTCTTGCGGGAATATGCAAGTTATTTTAATCTTGTCACTAAGGGTAGTTTTCTCATTGCTGAACTCTTTACTTGTGGTGTTAAATCTTTAAGTTCCAAAGACGTTCATCTAACTCCTACAATTTTTTGGAAACTAAATTTATTGGTAAAACTGTATCAAATGCCAAGTTTTGGTCTAAAAAATTCATCCACATGTTATTGTTTAAGTTTTAGGTTTTTTTTCTATAGGCCGCTTCATCTCCTATTATATCCATTCCCCATTAACATGTCAATTCATCACTTTTAATTAACCTCCTTTCACCTATGAACAATCCTCTTGTATTTGGATTTCTCTTTCTTTCTTTTCAACATCATTCTGAATATCTTAACAGTTTTACAGTTATGTCTCACAATTATTACCATCTGTCAACTGCCCCCTTTAATACCTTGTATGTCTCTCTTCGGTATTCGGCTCTCTTTCTTCTCAACATCTCCAATCATACCGTCTGTAACCGATTTTTTTTTTATATTTATATACCACCTTACATCTAGCATGTTAACCTACTGTCGCTACTCATTCATTTCCAACTTCTCTTAATATCTCATTTGTATTGTTTTACAGTATCTTAACAGTTGATTTCAGCGTCTTATTAACTGTAACGACTTCGTTGTCTCTCTCATTGAACTCTGCTCTCCCATTATCTCTCTCTCTCTCTTCTCAACATCTCTTAACATCTCATGTTGTTTGTTCCACAGATTGTTAAACAACCTGCGTCAGTACAGCGGCGACGCGATGTACCAGGAGAGCAATACGCCGCGTCAGAACCAGCAGAGTTTGAGGATATTCGACCTCTCCGTGTACAGGCAGGTGCTATCGGACTTCGCGATTGGGATATATCAAGGTAAAAACCCGGTCAAGTGTGTCTGGCTACGCAACGAAGTTCTGGGGGGGCTATTCACGTTACGTGTCGGCTACATTTCGTGATGTGATATGTTTAAAAAGGTGATGGTATTTTCCGTACATAAGCAGACGATATTGAATTCAAAACATTTTTCCGAACACTGAAAAATATTTTTAATACAATTGACACAGTGCATAAAATTGAATGTAGTTCAAGACGCCATATTGGTCGATAATTCCGAGATTGAAATTACAGCGCGTCAAAGTTGAGCATTGTATTTCCTATGATGAAATACATTCAATTTTACACTCTAAGCCAATAGGTGTAAAGTTCATTTTTCAGTGTTAATATTTTTCTTTATCTTGTATCACATCACTGAGTGTGTGAAAACGTTACGAGCATGTCATAGCTGTAGGTGCCCTTTCACAATATGCTGACATTAGGTTTATACCCTTTCACAATAGGCGGACTTTGGGTTTAAGAGCCAGGTTTTTATTTTTGTCTTCCTAGCTCTAACGAATGCGTTGGGGGGTGTGACAGGCAGCGTTGCGGGAAAATATTAAGTTTTAGCTAATTACTAAAAACTATAGTTTTTTATTAGTACTTAATACTGCCGACACTAATAAAAAAATAAGTATGTGTCCATTGTAGAATCCGATTGAAATGAAAAAAGGAGATTTTGGAGCAACTTTGGTTTTTTTTTTAATTTTTTTATAATCGTGTTTCTGAGTGATTTTAGATTATTATAAAGGTCCAAAATACATGACGCTAAAATTTGAAAGCAAAGAAATAACAGAGCTTTTGCCTTTTAAAACTTGTAATTGGCTTTACTAGGCTCGGTTGCTTGAATTGACTTTAACCGAAACGTTATAGTTAAGTATGGCGGTCTGACCCTTATTCCGGAAGACATTAGAGTAAACCCGCCATATTTAACTATAACGTTTCGGTAAAACCGCATTGCATACAAGTTGCAAGTTGCATACAATTGGTGTAGTGGAAACCACAACTTGCAAACAAGTTGCAACTTGTACGCAATTAGGTTGAACCTTCAAATCACTTGCACATAAGTGTCACGTTATATTTGCATGCACGACTTGCATGATGGGAACGCGGCTTTAAAGTAAGTCAAGTCCGGGCAAGCAATTTCCTCTAAAAAAAATTGGTTGTCTGTAAAGTCGGTTAACGGACGATAGATTTACGTGATAACATCATAATTGGCCTCTCTATCGTTTGTTTTATCGTGCCTCTCTATCGCTTGTTGCGCGCTCTCGCTTGCACGCACAGGCTCAGGTGGAACGTTACGCGGAACGTTACTATTTTTCATGTGTGTTGCTGGTGTTCATCAATTTATTAAACGTTATCACGTCACTAAAATTAGGTAATTAACGGTGTAGAAGCAGTATTTAAGCGATTTTGAATGAAGTTTTATGCAAAAACTATAAAGACAATTACTTTCAAATTTACACGTCATGTATTTTGGGTCTTTAATCTAAAATCGCTTAGAAGCAGGAACACGATTGGATAAAATTTTCTCGATAGAAAGTTCTCACAAAAGTTGCTCCAAAATCTCAGTTTTTCTATATTTTATCGGAAACTACAATAGATGTAATTGTAATTTTTGTTTTAATGTATCGGTAATAATAATATCCTAAAACGCTTAGAACGGATTTTTGATAACTGACTCAGTTTTTGAGTAATAAGGTAAAACGTCGTTTTTCTGCTATATTCTTCCGCGACGCTGCATGTCGCACCTACCAAATCTCCGTGAGAGTGAGATAGACAAAAATAAATTCAATAAATCCCCTTAATAAAATAATGAATATTTATAATACATTTGCTCAAAGTTAACATTTCCATGTGTGTTAAGCGTGCGCAAAGTTATTCTTTTCCGCACTAGTGCTTTTGTGTTTTCCTCCTACGCGGCACCGGAGCGGGCGCACCAGGAGCGCATGAACACGAACACGGCATGCAAACACGGAGCAGGCAAAAACCAATATTTTTTTCGCAAATGTATTAAAAAACGTCGTTCAATGCACGTGCGGAATTGCCATTTTTACTCGTCCTTATAGTTGAGCCTCGCCTTCGGCTTGGGTCAACAAACCGCGACTCGTAAAGAAATGACAAACTGTCCGCACTCATATTGAAATGTACTATTCCAGGTGTAATCACGCTCCTGCAGAGACGGCTGGAGCGGCTCGTCTGCCCGGCGATCCTCGAGTACGAGGAGATCCTGCTGGGACCGGTGGAGGCCACCGCGCCGTCCGCCCCCTCCGCCGGCCCGACCAGACTCGAGGACGAGCTGGCAACTACGCACGAGCACCTCCGGCTGCACGCCGTCGACACTTCGCTGAGGGTCACTATATTTAAGCAGGTTAGTGATACACCCTAGACTTGCAACGAATATTCGGTTACTATTCGGCATTCGGCCTATTCGGCTGCTTTTATTATATTCGGCCGAATACCGAATATCTACATATTTTATTTTGACGACCTCCCTGGCGCAGTGGCGGCGCGCTCGGATTCGAGTGGGAGGTCGCGGGTTCGATTCCCGCCACGGGCCACTTTGGGATTTTATAATTTCTAAATTGGCTCAGGTCTGGTCTGGTGGGAGGCTTCGGCTGTGGCTAATTACCACCCTACCAGCAAAGACGCACCGCCAAGCGATTTAGCGTTTCGGTGCGATGCTGTGTAGAAACCGTTGGGGGTAAATCTACTTACCCTTCCCAGTTAGATAACATCTAAGACTGCATCATCACTTACCACCAGGTGAGATCGCAGTCAAGTACTAGCTTGTATAGAATAAAATATATATATATATATATTCGACCGAATACTTAAATAATATATTTTGTCATAGAGAAATAATTGGTAACGAACGCCAACGCCACCACGAGAAATTTTTATTTCGCACAGTTTACACACGGCACTTTTTGGGTCATTTACATCCTTTTCGAACACTTTTCGAAGTATGCCCATATAGGCGATTTTTTTTAAAGGACATAATTGATTTGTTTATTTGTTAAATTTCTCACTATCACACTTATAAACAGATCAAAACTAAGAGAGCACAATAAACAGTGCGTACAAGTTTTTAGCGCTAAAATCCAGCCGAATACTTTTGCCTAATATTTTGCCTTTTGCCTATTCCGGTCAAGGGCCTCGCCGAATATTCGGTATTCGGTATACTGCCGAATATACTATTCGTTGCAAGTCTAATTAAACCCCAAGAGAAAGTGTGCGAGAACGCCAAGGAGCGTTCAAATTGTCGTAGTCGATTATCAAACACAGCGTGTTTTCCTCACACGTAGTTTTTCTGCAGTCACTTGTTTTGTCCATACATTTTTATCTACTGTCGTGAACGCTAAACAACTGTTACTTTGTCTAGCCCCGCTGATAAGAAAACTCAGGATATCAGCATCCGAACGATTTACGTAAACCTTTCTCGTACAAGTAAACTGTAGCGCCATCTGTTAAAATTCTACAGGTGGCCGCTGAGCGAACTACAGCGTGGCCTTACTATTGGTGGCAAAACAAGCATTTTTGGCACCGATAAACTGGGGAGTTTTTTGTGCCGTCCGCCCTGTCCAGGGTATGTCCAGTCTAGTTGTATGAAGCAGAAAGTGCGCGGCATTTAAGTTGACCCAAAATTTTGGCCGTCTACACAGGTACATCTCGCGTCTCACCTTACGCATTTCCCTTCGCGACGCCCTTAATAACACCTCAGCAGACAGTTGAGACCTTGATGTGTTTCAGGGTTCAACTTATACGCCGCCTACTGCATGTGGTGCGTCCGATCAATCGTTGCCAGAAGTGTCAGAAGAAACTTTCCAATGGAAATATAGGCAACTTGATGTTTTTTGTCTGTTGCAGCTTTTCTACTACATCTGCGCGTACAGCCTCAACCAGCTGTTGCTGCGGCAGGACCTGTGCTGCTGGGCCAAGGGGCTGCAGATCAGATACAACATCTCCCAGCTGGAGACCTGGATCAGGAAGCACCTGGCGGAGTACGGGCAGAAGAACGTGAGTACACTTGCACTGTGTCGTTGTTTCCTCAACAGCTGCAGGACTGTACTGCTGGGCCAAGGCGCTGCAGATCAGATACAACATCTCCCAGCTGGAGACCTGGATCAGGAAGCACCTGGCGGAGTACGGGCAGAAGAACGTGAGTACACTTGCACTGTGTCGTTGTTTCCTCAACAGCTGCAGGACTGTACTGCTGGGCCAAGGGGCTGCAGATCAGATACAACATCTCCCACCTGGAGACCTGGATCAAGGAGCACCTGGTGGAGTACGGGCAGAAGAACGTGAGTACACTTGCACTGTGTCGTTGTTTCCTCAACAGCTGCAGGACTGTACTGCTGGGCCAAGGCGCTGCAGATCAGATACAACATCTCCCAGCTGGAGACCTGGATCAGGAAGCACCTGGCGGAGTACGGGCAGAAGAACGTGAGTACACTTGCACTGTGTCGTTGTTTCCTCAACAGCTGCAGGACTGTACTGCTGGGCCAAGGGGCTGCAGATCAGATACAACATCTCCCACCTGGAGACCTGGATCAAGGAGCACCTGGTGGAGTACGGGCAGAAGAACGTGAGTACACTTGCACTGTGTCGTTGTTTCCTCAACAGCTGCAGGTCTGTACTGCTGGGCCAAGGCGCTGCAGATCAGATACAACATCTCCCAGCTGGAGACCTGGATCAGGAAGCACCTGGCGGAGTACGGGCAGAAGAACGTGAGTACACTTGCACTGTGTCGTTGTTTCCTCAACAGCTGCAGGACTGTACTGCTGGGCCAAGGGGCTGCAGATCAGATACAACATCTCCCACCTGGAGACCTGGATCAAGGAGCACCTGGTGGAGTACGGGCAGAAGAACGTGAGTACACTTGCACTGTGTCGTTGTTTCCTCAACAGCTGCAGGACTGTACTGCTGGGCCAAGGCGCTGCAGATCAGATACAACATCTCCCAGCTGGAGACCTGGATCAGGAAGCACCTGGCGGAGTACGGGCAGAAGAACGTGAGTACACTTGCACTGTGTCGTTGTTTCCTCAACAGCTGCAGGACTGTACTGCTGGGCCAAGGGGCTGCAGATCAGATACAACATCTCCCACCTGGAGACCTGGATCAAGGAGCACCTGGTGGAGTACGGGCAGAAGAACGTGAGTACACTTGCACTGTGTCGTTGTTTCCTCAACAGCTGCAGGTCTGTACTGCTGGGCCAAGGCGCTGCAGATCAGATACAACATCTCCCAGCTGGAGACCTGGATCAGGAAGCACCTGGCGGAGTACGGGCAGAAGAACGTGAGTACACTTGCACTGTGTCGTTGTTTCCTCAACAGCTGCAGGACTGTACTGCTGGGCCAAGGGGCTGCAGATCAGATACAACATCTCCCACCTGGAGACCTGGATCAAGGAGCACCTGGTGGAGTACGGGCAGAAGAACGTGAGTACACTTGCACTGTGTCGTTGTTTCCTCAACAGCTGCAGGACTGTACTGCTGGGCCAAGGCGCTGCAGATCAGATACAACATCTCCCAGCTGGAGACCTGGATCAGGAAGCACCTGGCGGAGTACGGGCAGAAGAACGTGAGTACACTTGCACTGTGTCGTTGTTTCCTCAACAGCTGCAGGACTGTACTGCTGGGCCAAGGGGCTGCAGATCAGATACAACATCTCCCACCTGGAGACCTGGATCAAGGAGCACCTGGTGGAGTACGGGCAGAAGAACGTGAGTACACTTGCACTGTGTCGTTGTTTCCTCAACAGCTGCAGGACTGTACTGCTGGGCCAAGGCGCTGCAGATCAGATACAACATCTCCCAGCTGGAGACCTGGATCAGGAAGCACCTGGCGGAGTACGGGCAGAAGAACGTGAGTACACTTGCACTGTGTCGTTGTTTCCTCAACAGCTGCAGGACTGTACTGCTGGGTCAAGGGGCTGCAGATCAGATACAACATCTCCCAGCTGGAGACCTGGATCAGGAAGCACCTGGCGGAGTACGGGCAGAAGAACGTGAGTACACTTGCACTGTGTCGTTGTTTCCTCAACAGCTGCAGGACTGTACTGCTGGGCCAAGGGGCTGCAGATCAGATACAACATCTCCCACCTGGAGACCTGGATCAAGGAGCACCTGGTGGAGTACGGGCAGAAGAACGTGAGTACACTTGCACTGTGTCGTTGTTTCCTCAACAGCTGCAGGACTGTACTGCTGGGCCAAGGCGCTGCAGATCAGATACAACATCTCCCAGCTGGAGACCTGGATCAGGAAGCACCTGGCGGAGTACGGGCAGAAGAACGTGAGTACACTTGCACTGTGTCGTTGTTTCCTCAACAGCTGCAGGACTGTACTGCTGGGTCAAGGGGCTGCAGATCAGATACAACATCTCCCAGCTGGAGACCTGGATCAGGAAGCACCTGGCGGAGTACGGGCAGAAGAACGTGAGTACACTTGCACTGTGTCGTTGTTTCCTCAACAGCTGCAGGACTGTACTGCTGGCCCAAGGGGCTGCAGATCAGATACAACATCTCCCAGCTGGAGACCTGGATCAGGAAGCACCTGGCGGAGTACGGGCAGAAGAACGTGAGTACACTTGCACTGTGTCGTTGTTTCCTCAACAGCTGCAGGACTGTACTGCTGGGTCAAGGGGCTGCAGATCAGATACAACATCTCCCAGCTGGAGACCTGGATCAGGAAGCACCTGGCGGAGTACGGGCAGAAGAACGTGAGTACACTTGCACTGTGTCGTTGTTTCCTCAACAGCTGCAGGACTGTACTGCTGGGTAAGGGGCACTTAGCAGAAGCTTCCTAGGCGACTTTTAGGTAGGGGTATCATTTAAGCTATCACCAATTTAATTAGTTTTGTGTTTCTTAAATAATAGGGTTTGTCCTCAAAATAGTAGATCTGTCACCAAAATGTAGTCACCAAACAATGCAAAATCAGTTCCACAATAAATCACCTAAAATCCTGAGATATAAGGTCTAGTACCAAATAAATGTTTTTGTATGTATTATAATAGGTGTGTCCTAATAAGTATTTAAGCAAACTAATTTAAAGAGATCACCAATAAATCATATTATGTTACTAGAAAATTGCATTAAGTTCAAATAAAAAATTATTTCTCTCCCCCTCACCCTCTTCAAGTTCCTGTCGACAGAGCCCCGCTTCGCGGGGCTCCTATTTCTGGGTGGACATAAAAGGAAAATAACCTTAACCTAATTACCTATAAATATTTTATATTATCCCCCGCCCTATAAATATTTTATATTATAAGAACGAAGTTTATATTCATGTAATGCAATATAATTTTATTGGTTATCGATCTCTTATTTTACACATATTAACATTAATTTGATAATTCATACCTGGGAACAATTTTTGTTTATCTGAGAATCTATTTATTAGGTGATACAACTTGATGACAAATATAAATTTTGGTGATAGAAAATATAGTTCCCTTTAGGTAGGTGCACGAAAGGAGATGCCTCATTGTTGCGTGTTCAGTTTCTCCATAATATATCGGATCAGTGGAAGCACAGCACAGCTCTTTCCCCCCGCTTCATCTATCGTCCTTTGATACTTCGAAACGTCGTGTCTAGACGACGCAACGCTTTAAAGTCGCTTCTACACAATGGCTTATGATGGGCCATGCTTTGCAACGCACAACTGTAGGCCACGATCACTTGGTGTTCACACAATGGCGCATGGCTCATTGCTGCCCGGTGAGGCACTTGCGATGGACGTGGAAGTAGTTACGGCCGCGGCTATTTAATTGCGGGCTCAGCCTGGTATAATGCTCCACAATATTGACATTTTCGGCGATCACTAATTGAAGTGTGTACAAGTAGGTATACTGGAAGTGGTCGCAACAAAAGAATGCACTGTTCAGCGGTCGGTGGCGAACTGAGCAATGGGCCATTGTGTGAACACCACAGAACACGCAACGCCACGATTCCTTTGAAGTGTGCGCCAAAACTGACAACTTCCGGATCGCGCGCCATCGTTGACCATTGTCCGCCATTGCATACCATTTCCCCCTGTACACAATGGCGATGGCCTGCAGTGGGCCAGCATATGCCATTGTGTAGAGGCTACTTTATGTGGTATATCGAGAGACGGGGCGGGGGTTGGTTATGCGCTGCGCTGTCAATGTCCTCCGGTACGACGACAGACAGTGTTCAGTGGGGTAAACGATACGTGTCCGCTTGCGTTGCGTCGTCGCAACGCAGGTATGGCACACAGTGCGTTGATCCGTAGCGACGTCTAAGCCTTGAATGAATGAATGAAAATGTACGTTACAAAAAGATCTTAAATAAATGTTGACAACCACATTTTTAAGAATTTAATATTGGTTAATGAATATTAAATTCTTAAAAACAATTAAGACACAGTGAGAACATTAACATAAAATAGCAAAATTATAGCATAATGTTATCAATTAGATTAATTACAATTATTAAAAATTTAAAATGCTGTCGTCCATAATATAATCCATAATGTCATAGTAGAGTTTGTTCGTCAACAGATCAAAAATTTTATTTTTAAATATTGTCAATGGCTTATCGCGTATACTATCGGGTAATTTATTAAATAGAGTTATTGCTAATTATCTTTTTGATTAGTGTTTTACACACATAAGAAATAATTCCTATAAATTTTAATACGAATCAAAATTTTTCACTCGCAGCGGGATTTGAACCCGCGTCTCCCCATCTCTCGCGGCTGGGTGCTCTTACCAACTGAGCTATACGAGCATATCCAACTGCGGTGAAATTTCGATTGGTATTATTAGGTCCTTTAAGCAGGACTAGCGTCATCTATTAGTGAAACGTAACAGTTTCATACTAAAAAAATTTTGATTCGTATTTAAATTTATAGGAATTATTTCCTAAGTGTGTAAAACACTAATCAAAAAGATAATTAGTTAAAAACGGCAATGTGTCATCTCTCGTTCGAAGTTTGCTTCATATGGAATTATGAGCCTTCGAAATTAGTATGAAACTGTTAATAATAATAATAATAATAAGCCATTTATTCCCAAAATATATGCATGCGTTTCATAACATTACAATATGTCGTCTAATTCAGCAGAGTAATTATTGTTAGTATACAATGTCGATTGTAGTCATAAATTTTTGTAAAAAAAATTAAACAGAGTAAGTACATAATCGTTCATGAAAAATTAAAATTAATGTCAGTTGCAGTCACAAATTTATACAGTGGAAAAAAATAAAATAAAATCATTTATGCAAAACTATATGTCTGTGATTTGTTTTTAATTATATTATTAAATTTTAGTTAGTTATTATTTTGGGTACCCATTTTCGGGTAAAGGCCTCCTCCATCTTGCTCCATCGTTCTCTATCGCTGGCGAGCCTCGTCCAAGTGTGTCCTGCGACTGCCTCTATGTCGTCTCTCCAGCGAGCGCGCGGTCTTCCTCGCGGCCTGGTGTGGTCGCGCGGCCACCAGTGCAGCACTCGCTCGCTCCACCGATCGTCGCCAGCACGAGCCACATGGCCGGCCCATCGCCATTTCAGCTTGCATGCGAGTTCTGCCGCGACAGTCACCTTGGTTTTTTTTCTTATATCTTGATTCCTTTGCCGGTCGCTTCTCCTTATGCCGAGCATACTGCGCTCTGCGGCCCGTTGGAATACCTCTATTTTGTGAATGATTTGTTTTGTGAGTGCCCAGGTTTGGCACCCGTATAGTAGTGTTGGCAAGATAGTTGTGTTCATAGCTTTTGCTTTCAGGGACAGTGGCATTTTTGATTTGAATATGTGTTTCAAGGACCAATATTTACCCCACGCGATTTTAATTCTGCGCTCTACTTCTTTTATCGTGTTGTCAGAGAAGGATACGCCTTTTCCGAGGTATATATATTCGTTCACGTACTCGATTCCTTGGGACTGGATCATTGTGGGTATTTCCATGCTGTTAATCATTATGCATGTTTTCTTTGCATTCATATGTAGTCCGCACTTGTTGCTCTCCTTATCTAGAGTTGTCAGCATGTGGACGAGATCTCCGTGATTTTCGCTTAGTATTAAAATGTCGTCCGCAAACCTTAGATGGTTGAGTAGCTCTCCGTTTATTTTAATGCCGTGGTTTTCCCATCTTAGTTTAGAAAAGATGTGTTCTAGTAGAGCCGTAAATAAGTTTTGCGAGATTGGATCTCCTTGTCTAACGCCTCGTTTCACCGGGATAGATGGTCCGATCCGGTCCATCTTTATAGTGGCTCTACTATTTTTGTATATTGCCTGTAACAGTTCTACGTATTTTTCTTCTACACCTTGTTCTCTGAGAGCTCTCCATAGTATTTCATGCGAGATAGTGTCGAAGGCTTTAGAATAATCGACGAACGCTATGTAGAGTGGAAGCTTGTATTCGTTGTAGCGCTCCATCACTTGTGACAGCGTAAATATATGGTCTATCGTGCTGTATTTTGGTCTGAACCCCGCCTGTTCTCTAGGTTGGTGCATGTTCAAAGTTGGTCTTAGTCTTCTCAGTAGGATGTTAGTGAATAACTTGTACATACTTTGCAATAAACTTATGGGCCTGTAATTTCCGATTTCCGCAGGATCACCTTTTTTGTATAGCAGTGTAATGATAGCGTGTTCCCAGTCTTCAGGTATGTAACAAGTGTTCAGTATTTCATTGAACAATGATGTGAGAATGGGAGTGAGAGGTTCAGTTATCGCTTTTAGAATATCGTTTGTGACTCTATCTTGGCCTGGACTTTTAGAAGGCTTTAATGAGGCTATGCCTGCTCTCACTTCGCTTTCTAGTAGGGGATTTCTTGTTTGTTTTCTGTGAAGAGTCTTTTATTTTCGGGGGAGATATCTGTTTTTTGTACGTTGTAGAGATCTTTGTAGTACTCTGATGCGATCTCTATCAGTTGATTTCGATTGGTAACTTTGTAGCTGCTTTTATTTTTTATTGCAGGTATCCATTCTTTTTCTTTTTTAAGACGTTGTTCTGATCGTTTTATTGAGCTTTTTAGAGCGAGTTCCTCTTCAATTATTTTGTACCTGTACTTTGTTTTGTTTTTGCTGATTTTCTTCCGAATTTTCGAGTAAAGTTTGCTCAGTCGTTTTCCATATTTCCTAGATCGGTGTTTCTTATTTTTCAGGTACTCTCTTTCTTTAATTAAGTTTCGTACTCGTTCCGTGAATATATACTCATTTTCAGTTACTTTTTAGGTATACTTTCGTTACTCTTTATGATTTGTTTAACAAGGTCGTCGTATTTTTGTTGTATGTTTTTGTTTTCTTCACTGTACACTTTTCTAATCTCCTCGAAAAATTTTTTGGTTTTAACTCTCTTTGTAGGTGTGAAATCTATGACCTGTCGACCAAAATTTTTTCTATTCTTTTTTATGTTGGCTCCTGTGTCGTAACTCGCTCTGACTAGTCTGTGATCTGTAGAGTATGTTGTTCCTATTACCTGTACATTTGATATCGCTTTCAAATTCTTTGTCAGTACGTAATCAATTTCGTTTCGAGTTTTACCATCGGGCGAAAGCCACGTCCAACGTTGTTTTGGCTTCTTTTTGAAGAATGTATTTGATATGTATAGCTGATTTTGTAAGCAATATTGTACTAGAATTTCGCCCCTGTCGTTTCTTATGCCGTAACCCCACTTTCCTACGACTCTACCGTCGTCGGAGGATAGTTGTCCAATTTTGGCGTTAAAGTCGCCTAGGACAATTGTATTTGGAGGTGAGTTCCGGAGGCTCGCGTCTAGGTCATCGTAAAATGTTTGTAATTCTGCCTCTGTAGATTTTTCAGTCGGAGCGTACGTTTGAATGCATGTCATATTTTTATTTTCTAATAGTATATCTAATCTCACTACTCTATCGGATATGCAGATGAAGTCTATAATATGATGTTTTAATGTTTTCCTCACCATGAATCCTACTCCGTTGGAACCGGCTCTGTCTCCATTATACATTAATATGTATTCGTCATATTCAAGTATTTTCATGTCGGGTTTTTTATTTCTGATAAGCCTAAAATGTCCCATTTGATATTTTTAAGAGCATGCTCTAGTTCGTCTTGTCTTCCATTCGATACAAGAGATCGAACGTTGTAAGTCCCTATGTAGAGTCTTTTATCGATGGAGGGTGTTAGTCTGGGTTCTGGACTTCCGCGGAGACTACCCGTACCGGAGGTCAAATTTGTTTCGTATTTAGTTTGGGTTTTGATGATAGAGCGTTTGAGAGGGGCCTTTTCCGTATCCTATGGTTTCTCTTGAGTTTTTCTTGTGGCGTCATTCGGCTGAGTGTTGTTTTGTGAGCAACGTATGACGTATTGTGTTATCTCAGTCTTATTTTTCTTCGTAGGTTTTTTAAAACTCGGTCTAATTGTGTTTTGCTGTTCGGCCTGAATTTCGGGTGACAGTGATAAATTTCTTTTTTGTCGTTCGTTTTGCTGGTTTGAATTTGGGAGGATTACTAAGTTATTGGGAGGATTACATTTTAACAACCTGCTACTTGTATTTTAAATTATGCAAAACTGATAGGAAGAACTTATTATTGCTACTTACTCGATACTTTTAATTGGAAAACTCAATTACTGTTTGCATAACCGATATATAATAACAAAACTTAAAGTTAAATAAATAAATATGTACTATAAAAAAAAAAACTTAAAATTAAAATATATATTATTTGGTATATACCTGAGTGATTTGTTCTACTAACTAGATACTGTTATTGTTTATCTATTATTGATATATACGAAATACAAAGTAATGAAATAAATAAATAATATGTTAAAACTGCCAGTCTCACTTGAAACATTTTAACTGTAAAATATTGTTAGTAACATTGTAGCGTAAAACATTGTATCTTAAAACAATATGTAACTGTAAAACATTGTTACTGCCATTTGTAGCATAGATATTGTAACTGTATATATTTTGCAATCCACGGTGAATTATAGGTATCTTGTAATTAAAAAACAAAACTAAGTTTGTACTAAGTAGTATTATAATAATTAATCTATACTGTTTCTGTATAAGCTTTTCAGTGAAATAAAGGCTATTTTATTTTATTTTATTTATTTTACTAATTTATTGTATTTAATGAAAGCTCGATTTCCTTTTTCTTTCTCAATTTTTAACTGATTTTGCAATTTCTTCCTTTCTTCGATTACTTCGGGAGGAAAATCTTGCTTAATATAGTAAGATGTCGTACTAAGGGAATTCTTGTTCTTTAGCAGCTCTATCTTTTTCCCCATAGTGTTCAATGTGACGATGATCGGTCTTATCTTACCTGAGTTCTTTCCTACGCGTCTTACCTCTTGTATTTCTTCTTTTCGACAGTCAATATTCATGTGATCATTTATCAAACTGACAATCTTACTTTGTAGATCAAAATAACTTCTTTCGGTTTCTTCCACGCCAAAGAATACCACATTTCTCTTCCTCATGGCTCTTTCCAGCTGCTCAATTTTGTGTCCTTGTTGTTCAGTGGTTTTTTCTAATCTTGTCAGCCTAGATTCAAAGGAAACTAATTTTTCGTCTAAGTAACTCTTGATGTCGCTTGTTATGCTTTTTCTCGTTTCCTTTAGTTCGTTTGTCTGTGCTTCGAATTTTAAGTGCAAGTTTTCAATCATTTCAGTGAGCTTTTCCATCTCAGAAATTATCGTTTATCCAGTCGGTAATGTTTGTGTCGCCCTCTAGTGGAATCGGTAGTAACTGAAATGCTACTGACTACTAGCGCCCTCTTACGGAGGTGCAGAAAATGATCTCGTCGTTGATTATTGAACTCAGTACGTGGTTCAGGCGATGCTCGCTAGGTGGCAGATGTTGGTATTTCGTGTTGAATGACTTGCAAAAATATTTTCGCTTTGTATTAATTTAAGATATAATTTGCACTTGCACTTCGCACCAAATTGACTATATCTCCGCTATCGTCTCACAGTCTTTATTATATCATTGTTTTTTGTTATGTTTTGAAACTGGTTTTATGAAGATTTTTGTATCACTTTCCACTGTAAACTCGACGTCTTTGATTCGAATTTTCGGCTTTCCACAAACACAAAACAACAGTTTAAACAGTTTTTTGCGGGGTTTTAATGTTGCAACGATGTGTTAAGTCCGGATGGTTGCGATTATTGTTGTTTACTATGATAACAGTTCAAAGGGTGAAAAAACTTCAATCACTTAAATTTGCACAAATTCCACTAATTCTTTGTATAGCTCCGTAACTTTAGTTGCTTTATGTTGGATATTGTAAGTAAATTTTATGTCTGGCAATAATATTTGTTATGGTTGAATTTAGAAATATGGAGTTGGCAACATTGTTTTTCTTCTTGTTCGAACTGCCAAAGTGTCATGGCGTATAATAGTTTGTAGTAAGATTTAATTAAAAAGTTCAGCATTTATATAGAATTCTCGTTTTACTTATCCTGCGCGTCCCTGAACCGTAAAAGGTTATGGGCCCAGGACTCGCGAAAAATAAAAACGAAGAGCAGAACGTCAAACTTCGTGAAAAGTCGAAGACGGCGTGGTGTGCCGTGTGACGCTATAGGAAGGTTACCGGCTAACAATGGATCTCAAGGGCATGAGTATGAACGTCGAAAAATTCAACGGCGAAAACTTTCGACAGTGGAAATTTCAGATAAAATGTGCCTTGAAAGCGAAAGGCATTGATCTCAAACAGATGCCCGCAACCGACACCCAGCAATGGATCAAGAATGACGGCATGGCGATGTACATTATAACCTCGTCGATGGAGCTAAGTCAAATAACACTGATTGAAAACTGTGAAAGTGCTTCAGAAATTATGAGCAAACTAGAATCAATATATGAGCAGAAGACAGAACTCAATAAAATGCTTTGTCATGAGCGCTTCTATCAGTATAAGATGTCGCCTACCGACACAATGGCTCAGCATATAGCCAAAGTAGAAAATCTGGCGAAACAGCTCAAAGAGGGTGGTGAGGACATCAGTGATGCAGCCGTGATGACAAAAATATTATGCAATCTGCCAGCGAAGTATCGGTCATTGAGGCAAGCATGGTTGTCGTTGGATCCTAAACTACAGACTATACAAAACCTAACTGCAAGGTTGTTAGATGAAGAAGCAAGTTTGACCAGTAATGATGAATTTGAGACTGCTTTAGTAGCTGACAAAAAGTTTTCTAACCATACAAACAGTAAGGTTAAGAAGAACAGTTTTTCAAAGCAGCAAGTATCATCGGAGGCAACAAGTAGTTCAAGCCACAGATTTGTCTGTTACAACTGCAATAAACGGGGTCATTTCGCCCGGGACTGCAGATTCACTAAGAAGTCTGGGAAGAAATCCCAAGAGCAGAATACTAAGTTAGCATTCAACACTGAATGTTTACAGTCGGAGACAGACTCAAATGTGTGGATCCTCGATAGTGGGAGCTCCGCCCACATGGGGTATAAACGTGAATTGTTCCATGAACTACAGGAGTACAGCGCAGAAAGCCCTGATAGAATTATCAAATTAGGAAACAAAAAGGAAATACAGGCTCACGGACATGGCACTGTGTTGATCAAGAGGTATGTCAACGGCCAGTGGGAGCAGAGTGTATTGCAGGACGTACTGTATGTACCTGATTTACGCAGAAATCTATTCTCAGAAGGAGCAGCCACTAGAAAAGGCTATGTTATTATGAAAAAGGGTTGTCAAGCTTCAATTTTAAAGGACAACAAGGTGGTGATGTCTGCGACACTGAAAGAAAATAATTTGTATGTGCTAAATATCAAATCTATAGTGAGTGAAAGTTGTAACTTAGTGCAAACAAGTTTAAAAGTGTGGCATGAGCGTTTAGGCCATTTAAATATCAAAGAAGTGCAAAATATGTGCAAAAATGGTGCGTTACCTGTTACTTTAACTGGAGAAGATAAGAACTTTATCTGTGAAGCATGTCAGTATGGTAAACGAAGTCGCCTACCTTTTGAGAAGTCCAGTAGAGGTAAAACTGAGCCCGGCAGTATAGTCTACAGCGACGTGTGTGGACCTATTCAGCAACCCTCAGTCTCAGGAGCAAGATACTTTGTATTATTCAAGGATGGAGCGACAAGCTACAGGCATGTTTACATCATTAAGCACAAAAGTGATGTCCTGGATTGTTTTAAGAAATATGTTCAAATAGTAAAGAATAAATTCCAGCACAATGTCCGAATATTACATACAGACAATGGTCTTGAGTATGTTAATCAAGAGTTTAAAGCTTATCTTGATGCAGAAGGTATAACCCATGAGCGCACAGCCCCCTACACACCTGAACAAAATGGCAGGGCTGAGAGGGAGATAAGAACCATCATGGAGAGTGCAAGATCAATGCTGTATGCTCGAGACATGCCTTTGAAGCTATGGGCAGAGGCAGCAAGTTGTGCTGTTTATTTGTTGAACAGAACGTCTTCCAGTCAGACGAAGGATATATCACCATATGAGCTATGGACTGGCAAGAAACCCTGTCTGAAACATGTAAGAGTGTTTGGGTCACAAGGATATGTTCATGTGCCCGATGAAAAGAGAAAGAAGTTAGACAAGAAGAGTAAAGCGATGATATTAGTGGGTTATGATAACCAGAATTACAGGATGTATGATCCTGAAACAGATAAAATAACTATATCTAGGAATGTTTGTTTTGATGAGTATAATATACCTCTTATAAGGAAGAATATAACCAAAATTGATATTGATGAAGAAGAACCGTGCACTAGTTCTTCCCCGAGTAGACAGATGGATTCAGAACTGTATACTAGTGACGAGAGCCCCAAGAGCTGCCGGAGTAATGATGAGTCATATCAGCCATCACAGTTATTGGAGAGTGACGAAGAGGAGACTCATCGCATCACACTGAGGCCAAGACGCCCCAGGAAGGAGGTGAATCTGACAGAGTTCAATGTACCTACAACCTATCAAGAGGCTGTCATAGGTCAAGATAGTCAGAAATGGAAAGATGCCATTTTTGAGGAGTTACAGTCCCACTCTGAGAACAAGACCTGGGATATGGTGAAGAGACCAGAGCAAAAGACCATTACTTCTAAATGGGTATTTTCAATCAAGAGAAAGAGTGATGGTCAAGTTGAAAGGTACAAAGCTCGACTCTGTGCCCGTGGTTTCACACAGGTGAAAGACATAGATTATAAGGAAACATTCTCACCTACTGTTAGGTATGATTCTATTAGGATTTTGTTAAGTATAGCAGCTAGGGAGAAGTTTGAAATACAGCAGTTTGATGTAAAAACCGCTTTCTTGTACGGTGAGCTTGATGAGGACATCTACATGGAGGTGCCTGAGGGTGTGCAGGCTGCATCTGGATATGTATGTAAGTTGAACAAATCCTTATATGGCTTAAAACAGGCATCCAGGTGCTGGAATAAAAAGTTCACTTCATTTTTGTTAACATATGGTTTTAAACCATGTTATTCAGACAATTGTATTTTTGTTGGTCAGTTTAATAATTATAAAGTTGTACTCTTGTTATATGTAGATGATGCCTTATTATTTTCAAAGTGTAAACATGTTTTATCAGTGATTATAAAAGATCTTATGATGAGTTTTAAAATAAAAGTGTTAAATCTAAGTTCTTTTGTTGGCATGGATATATGTAAAAGTAGTGAATCTATTGTAATTCATCAGAAACAATATATTGAACAGCTGATTGATAAATTTTGTATGTCAGATGCAAATCCATGCAGTACACCTGCTGATAATAATGTTGTGTTAACTAAAAGTTCAGATGTTTGTGAGATTAACTTTCCATACAGAGAGGCTGTTGGAGCTTTATTGTTTTTGGCTTCAGTCTCTAGGCCTGATATTGCATTTTCAGTGAATATTGTTAGTAGGTACATAAATAATCCCAATCAGAGTCATGTGAATGCTGTAAAAAGAATAATTAGATATTTAACTAAGACAAAAAATGTATGTATTAAATATACAGGTTTTACTGAATTGATTGGATTCTCGGATGCCGACTATGGCTCTGACTTGGATTCCAGAAGGTCCAACACTGGATATGTTTTTATGATGAATAATGGTCCTGTTACATGGTGTAGTAGAAAACAGAACACAGTGGCTTTATCCACTACAGAGTCAGAGTACATGGCAGCATCTGAAGCCGCTAAAGAATTGTTGTGGCTCCAGCAACTCCTTGTTGATATTGGGGAGGCACAACAATCAATATCTCTGTGTATTGACAATCAAAGTGCTATTAAATTAATACACAACCCAGTGTTTCATAGAAGGTCTAAACATATAGATATAAGGTACAATTTTATTCGTGAAAAAGTAGAATCTAAATCCATATCTATTGTTTATGTGAGCAGCGCAAATCAACTTGCTGATTTTCTTACTAAAGCGCTGCCTGTCAATAAGTTTGTGTTTAATAGAGACCAAGTATTAAGTTGTTTTGAAAATTAATAATAAAATTAGGGTTAGTGTAAGTAGGGTTGTCAATTTCAGAATTTTTATAGGGTTGTCAACTATTGAAGAAATTATTTTATTGATTATAGGGTTGTCAACTAGTAAAGAAATTATTGTCTTGATCGTAGGGTTGTCTACGTTATAAAATTTAAGTGGGAGTGTTGGATATTGTAAGTAAATTTTATGTCTGGCAATAATATTTGTTATGGTTGAATTTAGAAATATGGAGTTGGCAACATTGTTTTTCTTCTTGTTCGAACTGCCAAAGTGTCATGGCGTACTATAGTTTGTAGTAAGATTTAACTAATTAAAAGGTTCAGCATCTATATAGAATTCTCGTTTTACTTATCCTGCGCGTCCCTGAACCGTAAAACTTTATGTGATTTGCTGACTAAAGAAACTTTTTCACATGTTTTTGATTAACTTTCTTCCTATTTATTATTAAAAAACAGTGAAAAAACACGGAGCTAATTGTAAACAATGTTAACGGTCGCACCGTGGCGCCCTCTTCGTCCTGCCTAAAGGACCTATCGAAATTTCACCGCAGTTGGATATGCTCGTATAGCTCAGTTGGTAAGAGCACCCAGCCGCGAGAGATGGGGAGACGCGGGTTCAAATCCCGCTGCGAGTGAAAAATTTTGATTCGTATTTAAATTTATAGAGTTATTGCGGTGCAATATACGCTTTTGGAATCGATATTTAGTTTCATTGGCGGTACATATAAAGTGTTATTAAAAAAAAATCGCACTAAAATGTCGTTTTTTGCAGATGGAAGAGATCCTGCGCGTGCTCAAGCCCATCACGCAGGCGGTGCAGTTGCTGCAGGCGCGCAAGAGCGACGCACGCAGCACCGTCGACATTTGCGCCGACCTGTCGGCCGTGCAAGTCTGCAAGGTAACATAACATTTGACAACCTCCCTGGCGCAGTGGCGCCGCGCTCGGATTCGAGTCGCGAGGCAGGTCGCGGGTTCGATTCCCGCCACGGGCCACGTTGGAATTTTATAATTTCTAAATTGGCTCAGGTCTGGTCTGGTGGGAGGCTTTGGCCGTGGCATAGTTACCACCCTACAAGCAAAGACGCACCGCCAAGCGATTTAGTGTTCCGGTGCGATGCTTGTAGAAACCGTTGGGGTAAATTTACTTACCCTCCCAAGTAAGTACGATAACATCTTAGGCTGTATCATCACTTACCATCAGGTGAGATCGCAGTCAAGTACTAACTTGTAAAGAGTAAAAAAAAAAAACATAATCATACATCATAATTATAAATCTGAGCCTACGGATGAGCTCTCTCGAACTGTTACCTGCCAGGCTTACGGGTGAATCATCTTCTTGGTAACGTAAATCCGAGCTTACGGATGAACTCTATCGTACCGTAAAGTTAGAGGTCAAGCTTACGTGTGAACCTTCTCGGAATCGTAAATCCGAGCTTACGGATGAACTCTATCGTACCGTAAAGTTAGAGGTCAAGCTTACGTGTGAACCTTCTCGGAATCGTAAATCCGAGCTTACGGATGAACTCTATCCTACCGTAAAGTTAGAGGTCAAGCTTACGTGTGAACCTTCTCGGAATCGTAAATCCGAGCTTACGGAAGAACTCTATCGTACCGTAAAGTTAGAGGTCAAGCTTACGTCTGAACCTTCTCGGAATCGTAAATCCGAGCTTACGGATGAACTCTATCATACCGTAAAGTTAGAGGTCAAGCTTACGTGTGAACCTTCTCGGAATCGTAAATCTGATCTTACGGGTGATCTCTATTAGACTTTTAAACCCCTAATCTAAACTTATAAAACAAATTGCAAACCCTTATATTTTTATAGCTGAGTAGCCTTATTACACTTAAAGATTTTTTTTTACTCTATACAAGTTAGTGCTTGACTGCGATATCACCTGATAGTAAGTGATTGCGGCTAAGATGTTATCGTACTAACTAGGAAGGGTAAGTAAATTAACCCCAACGGTTTCTACAAGCATCGCACCGGCACGCTAAATCGCTTGGCGGTGCAACTTTGCTGGTAGGGTGTCACAACAGTCTTACGTACTTCGTTTAGCTCCACAAGTGGCATATTATCTCCACGTTTTGGGACAGGCACGTGCATCTAACTATATAGGGTGTGAGGACTTTTGTCATAGGTTCCTGAGAACACTGAGCGTTTGTTTGCAGATCCTCAACATGTACACGCCGACCGAGGACTACGAGGTGAAGGTACCCAAGGAGTTCATCCACGAGATCCAGACGCTGATGCAGGAGCGCGACGGACCCGACGCCAGCCGGAAGCCGGTGAGTAGCGCGCCTCAACATGTACACGCCGGCCGAGGACTACGAGGTGAAGGTGACCAAGGAGTTCATCCACGAGATCCAGAAGCTGATGCAGGAGCGCGACGGACCCGACGCCAGCCGGAAGCCGGTGAGTAGCGCGCCTCAACATGTACACGCCGGCCGAGGACTACGAGGTGAAGGTGACCAAGGAGTTCATCCACGAGATCCAGAAGCTGATGCAGGAGCGCGACGGACCCGACGCCAGCCGGAAGCCGGTGAGTAGCGCGCCTCAACATGTACACGCCGGCCGAGGACTACGAGGTGAAGGTGACCAAGGAGTTCATCCACGAGATCCAGAAGCTGATGCAGGAGCGCGACGGACCCGACGCCAGCCGGAAGCCGGTGAGTAGCGCGCCTCAACATGTACACGCCGGCCGAGGACTACGAGGTGAAGGTGACCAAGGAGTTCATCCACGAGATCCAGAAGCTGATGCAGGAGCGCGACGGACCCGACGCCAGCCGGAAGCCGGTGAGTAGCGCGCCTCAACATGTACACGCCGGCCGAGGACTACGAGGTGAAGGTGACCAAGGAGTTCATCCACGAGATCCAGAAGCTGATGCAGGAGCGCGACGGACCCGACGCCAGCCGGAAGCCGGTGAGTAGCGCGCCTCAACATGTACACGCCGGCCGAGGACTACGAGGTGAAGGTGACCAAGGAGTTCATCCACGAGATCCAGAAGCTGATGCAGGAGCGCGACGGACCCGACGCCAGCCGGAAGCCGGTGAGTAGCGCGCCTCAACATGTACACGCCGGCCGAGGACTACGAGGTGAAGGTGACCAAGGAGTTCATCCACGAGATCCAGAAGCTGATGCAGGAGCGCGACGGACCCGACGCCAGCCGGAAGCCGGTGAGTAGCGCGCCTCAACATGTACACGCCGGCCGAGGACTACGAGGTGAAGGTGACCAAGGAGTTCATCCACGAGATCCAGAAGCTGATGCAGGAGCGCGACGGACCCGACGCCAGCCGGAAGCCGGTGAGTAGCGCGCCTCAACATGTACACGCCGGCCGAGGACTACGAGGTGAAGGTGACCAAGGCGTTCATCCACGAGATCCAGAAGCTGATGCAGGAGCGCGACGGACCCGACGCCAGCCGGAAGCCGGTGAGTAGCGCGCCTCAACATGTACACGCCGGCCGAGGACTACGAGGTGAAGGTGACCAAGGAGTTCATCCACGAGATCCAGAAGCTGATGCAGGAGCGCGACGGACCCGACGCCAGCCGGAAGCCGGTGAGTAGCGCGCCTCAACATGTACACGCCGGCCGAGGACTACGAGGTGAAGGTGACCAAGGAGTTCATCCACGAGATCCAGAAGCTGATGCAGGAGCGCGACGGACCCGACGCCAGCCGGAAGCCGGTGAGTAGCGCGCCTCAACATGTACACGCCGGCCGAGGACTACGAGGTGAAGGTGACCAAGGAGTTCATCCACGAGATCCAGAAGCTGATGCAGGAGCGCGACGGACCCGACGCCAGCCGGAAGCCGGTGAGTAGCGCGCCTCAACATGTACACGCCGGCCGAGGACTACGAGGTGAAGGTGACCAAGGAGTTCATCCACGAGATCCAGAAGCTGATGCAGGAGCGCGACGGACCCGACGCCAGCCGGAAGCCGGTGAGTAGCGCGCCTCAACATGTACACGCCGGCCGAGGACTACGAGGTGAAGGTGACCAAGGCGTTCATCCACGAGATCCAGAAGCTGATGCAGGAGCGCGACGGACCCGACGCCAGCCGGAAGCCGGTGAGTAGCGCGCCTCAACATGTACACGCCGGCCGAGGACTACGAGGTGAAGGTGACCAAGGAGTTCATCCACGAGATCCAGAAGCTGATGCAGGAGCGCGACGGACCCGACGCCAGCCGGAAGCCGGTGAGTAGCGCGCCTCAACATGTACACGCCGGCCGAGGACTACGAGGTGAAGGTGACCAAGGAGTTCATCCACGAGATCCAGAAGCTGATGCAGGAGCGCGACGGACCCGACGCCAGCCGGAAGCCGGTGAGTAGCGCGCCTCAACATGTACACGCCGGCCGAGGACTACGAGGTGAAGGTGACCAAGGCGTTCATCCACGAGATCCAGAAGCTGATGCAGGAGCGCGACGGACCCGACGCCAGCCGGAAGCCGGTGAGTAGCGCGCCTTCATCATCGGCGATACCAACGAGTCAGGCCAGTCTCACTTGTCACGTGACCGTCCCGGCTACAAGTAGGGGTCCGGACCTCAATGTTCCAGATGATTGCCGCTCGCGAGCCAAGTTGTACGCGCTAGTTCTGTACGGTCTATATTTTACGCGCCGTCTGACTATGGCAGTCCTAGTACGTCGTAAGAGATAAAGTTAGGCTATAGAAAGAGACCACAACATTGCGTTTGTTGCGTGTCGATTTTGAGGGCGGGGCCAGGCGCTATTGCGAACTGAGTTGCACTTTTTGTGTCAGCGCTAGAGTCGCTATTTATTTAAAATTTAAAGTTTAAATCATCGTGCGGAGTAAGCCTTCTGTACTTGTACTACTCGCATTTAGTTTTCTGTGACTAAACTTACTATTTTTTTACAGCAAAACCTTCTTATGGACACAAAAATGATATACGCCGTTAACTTCGAGTTTTGTCCATCGCCCATACGTCTAGAAGACATCGAGTTGCCAGAAGTATTGGAACTTGACGGCCTTCTCACCAAGATATAAGACAACTCAGAACATTCCAAAAGTCCTGGAGTTTAACAATTGGGTATTACAATACTTTTGAATTTAATAAAAAATATTACTGTGTTATAACTTATAAACTAGGATAAATATAATAACGTACACTGAAAATAAATAAATAATTGTTTAAAAAACAAAAAAAAAACACGCTCTATCTCTCTTACTCGCATGCAAAGGTTGGGAATGAAATTAATCAATCCTGGCGAATCTAATTAAGATAATTGGATATTTTAATCGAATTATTGCATTGTCATCGGTCTTTGACGGGTGTGCAAAGTTTGAATTAAATCTGATCGTTCAAAGTAGGACAAAATCGAGCTCTAAAGAGTCGGTTACAAACATACAAACATACAGGTGAAGCTAATAAAAGCGTGTTAAAAATATTAAAATCCAACGAAGATTTACAAAGTTACAGGCATTTTATTTAGGAGTGGGTGTTCTATTCCTTTCTCGCAAAAAATTTAATGAAGCCGCACGAAGTTACTATTGCATTTGTGAGGTGTGACGTCACAATTTAATATCGCTATCTCTGTCTAATCAGAAATATTTAAATGCTTATAACTTTTTTGTTATTTGATAGATTTAATTAGTTTTTTTGGTGTTCGTCATTATTTTTATCCTAGTTATAATAAAGTGATAAAAAAATTTAAACAAAAACCCAGTTACAGTGAAACCTGGTTAATTGGGATCTCAAGGGACCAAGACATTTGTATCAAGTATCCAGTTTCCAATAATCCAGTTTTCCAATTAAGCAGGTTTAGAATTATAGTTGTCTCATTTACAGAGGCCCCCAGGGGCCCAGACCAGAGACAGAGAATGTTAATAAAAATGCTGATTATGTCGGAACGTATTAAGAGGATTTATTGAATTTATTTTTGTCTTTCTCACTCTCGCGGATACGTTGGTAGGTGCGACATGCAGTGTTGCAGAAGAATATAACAGAAAAACAATCTTTTACCTAATTACTCAAAAACTAAGCAAGTTATCAAAAAACTGTTTCCAAGCGTTTTTCGATTTTATTATTGCCGACACATTAAAACAATGTAGACACATTAAAACAAGAAAATGAGATAAAATCTAAGATTTTGGAGCAACTTTTGGGAGAACTTTCTATCGAGAAAATTTTATCCAATCGTGTTTCTGCTACTAAACGATTGTACATTAACCAAAATACATCACGTTTAAATTTGAAAGTAATTGTCTTTATAGTTTTTAAATAAAACTTAATTCAAAATCGCTTAAATACGGCTTCTACTCCGTTAAAAGCTGATTAATGAGTTACAGAGTCCCAGTTATATGTAGAGGTAACATCGAAAAGAGTTCAAATCTTATTTAAACAGGTTCAAAAAGTCCCATTAACAGAGTTAATTTAATGAAAAAGAACCGGGACCTCACTGCAACTCTCAATAATAGAGTTTTCTCACTTATCCAGGTCTCACTTAACCAGGTTTCACTGTATAAAGAAAAAACTAGATTTGTTATTTATTTATATTTAGTTTCAAGGAGGAATTTTGATTAAAATGTATAGGTTCTTTTTTGCAAGCCTTATTTTCGTGTCATTGTATGTTTATTTGGGTTTTCGGGAATGGATGGATCTTCATACGTTTATATACCTATATTTTTTGTTTTTCGTTAATATTATTACAAAGGTGAATTCATATTTTAGTAACATGTTATAAAACTTTTGTTACATTTTAACATAAAAATCATCTTGATTTTATAGTAACATGTTACAAAACTCAAGATGGATAATATGGCAGGATCATTGTCCTATACATTTTTGTTTTTTGTCAATATTATATTACAAAGGTGAACCCATATGTAGTAACATGTTATATAACTTTTGTTACATTTTAACATAAAAATCATCTAGATTTTAGTAACATGTTACAAAACTCAATCATGGATAAAATAGCAGGTGCTTTTGCGGTTTTTTACTCTATACAAGTTAGTACTTGACTGCGATCTCACTTGGTGGTAAGTGGTGATGCAGCCTAAGATGTTATCATACTAACATAGAATGGTAAGTAAATTTACCCCAACGGTCTACAAGCATCGCACCGGAACGCTAAATCCCTTGGCGATGTGTATTTGCTTGCGCTTATAATAAACAAGAAAAACAATTCTAAAAATAGTGTTTTCCTTTTCCAAGAGGAATATTGTGAAAAAGATACTTATATTTCACAAACTTTTGTAACATTGATGAAAGACCGGTTTATTGTAACGTGTTATTTAATGTGAACCAAGTCTAAGTTAATTATAATTATTTAACTACATTCCTCCTAGTGTCTTAAATAAAATGTTATACTATTCCATTTTCTCTTTGACAAATGAAACAGACATAGCAATAGCGAGGGATCAGAAAGAGACCACATCATCTCTCTCTGGTCCTATTGCTATATCTGTTTCATGTGCGTTCACGTGTTAAAGAGAAAATAAACGAATGGAAAGAGTATAACCGTAGATAAAAAATGTATTATTATTATTTATGCTTTTCTCATGATGAAACTTTTTTCATTATATAATAGTATTTTCGTGCTGTATTTTTTGGTGTGATTTTCTGATTATATTGACAAGTTACGCGTATTTGTAGGTAAATTTATAGTTTTTGTTAAGTTTATTTTATCGATAAATCTTCCTATATCTTAGTTTATTTCAATTCCACGTGTGCATTTATTTATCTTGCCATACTTTACCTACTATTTTTATGACTAGAAAATATTAATAACTGTGAAAATTATATGTTGTTATATATACTTAATCTTAATTTAATCTGTGGTGCCATCTCCTTATTTGAGTTTTTGAACCTTAGTCGGATGAATGTTGGCCATTTTAAACAACCTTTGTCGTGTAAGACACAAGAAATGCCATTTTTAAATTTTATTTATTTCTCCTTACATATTCTAGTTGTAACCTCCGTAACTTATTACTGATTCCTAGTCTTCTTCTTGAGCACTAAATGTGGTTCTAATAGTTTCGTAAAAAATGAGTCTTTCGTGTAACCCTGTATACCTAATCATATTTCATGACTGACTAAGACGGACTTCACGGTTTTCGTGAAATAAATCCGTATCACACATGGAGATTGAAAAACTCGTTTTACACTAGTTACATGAAAAGTCCGCATTCGCCGACCAGTGACGTTATGATTGTCATTACGAGGTTACACGGAAGACTCATTTTTTACGACCTCTCTTTTTATCTGGTCCATATTTATTGAGAACGAAAATATAATTCACAACTGTCTATAAGACAGACTTATTTCACGGTTTCGTGAAGAAAGTCCGTATCAGTCATGGAGATTAAACAAAAACTCATTTTACACGCCATTTCTATTATTACAAGGTTACACGAAGGACTCATTTTTTTTACGACCCCTCGTTTTACCCGACCGCAGAAATATCATGTTGCATGTAGTCCTTATTTATAAGGGCACAGAAGTAATTTTCAGCGAAGATTTTCGTTGAATCTAGATATTCAACCAGTAAATAGGCAAGCTTTATATCTACATAGATAACGATAGAGTAGAAGTTGTCACTTATTACAAGAAAATAGAGCCTTATAGCAACTAAAATAGACCAATCAGCTTTTATAATATTGTTATTGAATTACAATAGATTTTCAATATTGCACATAAAAACTATATCAACTGTTTCTATATTCTGTAGTATAAAATAAAAATAAAATATATAGGTCAAAGTATTTCTTGTGATTGTTTTCTATTATGATATATGTGACAAAATTATATGATTCTTAAACGTATTAAAAGACTACTTGAATAATATTAAATTATTTACTTTTCCTTGTTTTTCGTGTTACAATTATATAAGATTTTTTTCTTTTTGTTATACAGATATAAATCTAATTTTATATCAGCTATATGTATAAGATATTTATAATTTGTTTTTCTACTTAATTAAATCTAAGACTGTATGCGTACTTAATTTTTTTCTTGAACTATGAAATGAAGTAGGTATATCTATTGTTGTGTGAAAGAAATTAGTAAAATATTCAACAAAAGTAAATAAACGAGTTAATTTGCCATAGATTTATCAAGGAAATTAAATAAGCTTATATTTAATATTGATTGTTAGTTCAATTTAATTTAACGTTAGTTTTGTTTTTGTACTTACATCAATCATTCCTATTTATTATAGTTGTAGGTTAAGTTATTAGTTAAATGGTAGATTCCAATACTGTTGTACACTTAATTAAAATTAAACAGAGTATTTGTCCAAAGTATTAATGTATCTGTATTCTTTAGTTAGTGAGTTTTTTTTATTTATTGAAGATAGGCTTGCGCTTGACGACAATCATGCCTGATGGAAAGCAATGATGAGGTCTAGGTTGGAGCGCGCTTGCCTAGAAAATGCCTATTTAATCTCCTCTTGAAGGAACCCAGATTGTACTTGGCTGGAAACACGGAGGCTGGAAGGGCGTTCCACACCTTAGCGGTTCGTATCACAAACGTGGAAGAAAAACGTTTCGTGCGAATTTGTTGGACGTAAACCACATAAGGATGCCACCGCTCTCGGCTTCTTGCAGTCCTATGGTAGAAAGGTGAAGGAGGTACAAGGTTATGTAGTTCCTGAGCACACTCACCAGTGTATGCTCATTATATCATTGACAAAATTAAAAATCTTAAGTATGTTTATTCTAACAGTTCCACAAAACAGTACTAATTTGTCATTAATATTGTAGGTATAACCAGAAACTTTGCAACTTAATTCGAGAAATGAGTTACCAAGTTTCTGTCACATGTAATAGTTTTGATATCTCATAGGATCTCATAAACTGTGACGTAGTGCATGAAACTGTAGTGCGTTGCTTAAATTAATTATTATTATAAAAACAAAAATTAATAAACTAGTTACTAATAGTCGGGAAGCTGATTAGCTGAGGAACCAAAACTATTTTAATGTAACAATATAAGCTTAATATCAAAATATCGACCTCTATATCGTCTGCTCTCGGACTATATAAAATAAACAATTAAATAAAATAAAAATGTCATCAAACTGGTCTAGGGGTCAGTGGGGTTCGTACTGGTTTTTGTATGAATTTCGAGGCGACTCGCATCGGACAAACGAGTCGAATTCCTCCATACATTTACAGCCAACGGGCAACGCCATCCAGCGACAGTCACTGACATGCGGCTGTCAATAGATGGCGCTGGTTGTAAATGTATGGAGTCATTCGATTTCGTTTGTGCGATGCGAGTCGAATCGAATTTCATACAAAAACCAGTGTGCCTATTCCGAGTTTTTCACGTAATCGACAGTGAGAGCGTAAACGCGAATTTGTATAGGATTGTTGTAGCGACATCTATTGACACAATTTGTAAATTACTCCAATCCCATACAAATCGGCGTCAACTCTCTCACGATCGAGTAAATAAACATATTTTTAAAAATTCGGAATCAGCATACTGTAGGTACTAACCCACTGACTCAAAGGAACTCTAGCCATAGCCAATAGCCATATTATGATATTTCGATCCGATGGACGGATAATGGCTAGGAAATGGAACGAAATTAGAACAAAGTATATATTTAGGACATGTTCTTACGGAGCATCTGAAGGATGACTGCGATATTGAGAGAGAAAGGAGGGCGCTCTCGATTCGTTGTAATATGTTAGCAAGAAGATTTGGCAAATGTGGCAGGCCCGTCAAGACTGTACTGTTCAACGCGTATTGCCAGTGTTTCTATACGTGTCAACTGTGGATAAATTTTCTCAGAAAGTCTTACACGGCAATACGCGTGCAGTACAATGATGCGTTTCGGATCTTGATGGGTCTGCCTAGATATTGTAGTGCCTCGGGCATGTTCGCCGAATCGGGAGTGCCTGACTTTTTTGCTGTTATCAGAAAACGAGTCGCCTCGTTTTGGAAAAGGCTTAGAGAGTCTGATAACAGCATTCTCAAGATGGTGTGTGACGGGATGCCCAGCAGCATATTTACATACTGGCTATCTGTGCACAAAAAATGTAATAAAAAGTAACTGCTGTGACATTGACGCCTGGGAAGTGTTTGTTAACCTTTCCAGTTAGTTGTAAGTTTTATATTTTATATTATATTTTATACATGTATATTTTTTGTGATTGGGTTTATTGCCTTCAATAAAAATCTTATTATTATTATTATTATATAAATGCGCGGGAGTGACGTGATCATTTTCATACATTTTTAGCATTTTATTCCATTTCTATTTCATCCATCGCAATATGTCATATGGCTAGGAGCTGCAGTGATCAGTCAACTTTGGCAAATTTCGTTCGTATAGCATCGTTTTATGTAAAATCTACAGATCTTATTACTGTTAAAAAAATATGTGGATACAATTGAAAGTATTTCTGACATGGTGGCTGATGCCGAAACACGATTTCGCAAACTTCACTCGATAGAAAAAAATGCCAAAGTTGCCTCGGCAAATACATAAATCTACATTATTCTCAGAAATGGTTACATGAATTTTTGTGAAATTAAATTAGGTTGTGTGTTTTATTGTGACAGATATAATGGCCATTTTAGATTTTTTATATTACGTCTGCATTGTCATTAATTTCACATTTTCTTGTTTTTTCGAACAAAAACTGCGGTGCGACATCCTTGTCTCTCGTATTAAATTAGACAGTGACCGCGAATCTACTGTTCACCGCGCCTTAAGTTATAGGTAAAATTTTATTTTAGCTTATAAGTAATTTTTATTAGACAAAGTCTGAATTTAATATTATATTTATCTAAGTTATTAAATTGTATGAATACAATAATAAAAAATACATAGATTAATAAAGAAACATATTTTTGTACTGTATTTATGTTAGTTTAAAAGACAAAGTCTGAATTAAATAATATTAATTTTAGTTTTGTATGTTAATTTAGTGCGATCTCAATTTTAAATAAAAATCTTTACAAAATATATTGCGGTATTTTTTATTTAGCTTTTTGCCAAGCAATTTTGTTGTAAAAATATATTTGAATGAAAGTGATAATAAGTAATGACGTTTTACTTGTTTTGTAGTAACTTTGAATTCGTACAATGATAGGGATACGCTACCATCTCCGTACTAAATTTTTTTTATTGAATATTTGATATTTCTCAAAATATCCAGTTAAAAAAGTCATATAACAAAAGCTGTTTTAGTGTAAACAACTACAGGCCGAGAGCGATATGTTAGGTATTTCTTATAATATAACCCTGTATAATGACATTTTTTAAAAGAGTTTCCTGCCACTTCTTCTCAGTGCACACCTGCTTACCGAACCTGGCGGTGGAGTTTTGAGTTTTCACAACAGGCTATAATTTGGACCTATTCCGTTTCCTATTTTTATTTTCATATTGATTTAGTCATCAATAATCATACAGTCTAGATCAGCATCTTCCAAGGTCAGTTCATCCCGCATTGACAGACTCTTCAGTCCCTTTAAGCTCTCTTCAAGTATTTTGCTTCTAAACTCCAAGTATTTCGGCACTCCCAAAGCCACCAGGTCGACTTCAGTACCAACTTTATCTTGTACTAGAGGGTCCTCACACATTTTTGCTGTGCATTCATCTTTGTAGGTTTTTATAAGTTTTGTGTGATCATACTCTTTAGTAAAACTTATATATTTGTGTTTATGAAATTATAAAAGACAGGAATCCAAACCTGTATAAAAAAAAAAAACTTAGGTTATGTCATCTGTAATCTATGGCTAATAATAATGTCCGTCATTACTCATGTTCTCTCTGCTGTGGTTGTCTATGCTCATGTCTTTTTTCAAGTATTTAAGTAGGTACGTCTTTTTTTCTGGTGTAAAAAATGGTGTAAAATAAAAGTCAAGAATCATTTTTCAAAGTACTTGTGGTTTAATTTCAAAGTAAAAACGTGTAATTTCTACATTTTATTGGTCCGTATCGAGCGGATATCAGTACATACGCAGTACGCGAAGTAATAATTTCAACAATCAACGGCAATGGTTGACCACGACGCCGAGCAGCAAATGCAATACGACCTCACGAAACAGATACAGAAATTGGGGTCTAACTTCAAAAAAACCCCAAAAGAAAGACTCACGCCGAGTTATATAGAAACACGCTTAGAAATACTTCAAGGATTCTGGAATGAGTATAGTGCAAACCATAAATCACTTCTCACAATACCCAACGAGCATCGTAAGTTGTACCCGTATTTTACGAACGACGATTATGACACGTGTTTAAACTATTATATGGATATCAAGACGAAGATGCGAGAAACTTTAGCAACAACGATGCCTAAAGCCAATGTATCGACATACGCAGCGGATGCTGAGCAGCCAACCGTGAGTACGAGGCTTCCTTCCATACAACTCAAAACCTTCACAGGTAGTTACAAGGATTGGTTGTCATATCGAGACGTTTTTATTTCTATGGTGCATGAAAACCCTAATTTAACCAAAGTGAATAAATGTCAATACTTAAAATCGAGTTTAGGCGGAGATGCAGAAAACTTAGTCAAGCAAATCCAAGTTTCTGAAGCCAACTACGATATTATGTGGGATATGTTAAATAAACGCTATAATAACAGACGTAGTATTGTTAACACATATTTATCCAAATTAATTAATCAAAAGAAACTCAACACAGAATCTGCAAGGGGTATTAGAGAATTATTGGATTGCACAACCGAGTGTTTAGCAACCTTAAAAAGTCTAAACGTTCCATCTGACAGTTGGGATGATATCGTTGTATACATAGTCATACAAAAGTTGGATTCTGAGTCGCACAAACAGTTTGAACAACGGATTGAGTCCAACGATATTCTACCTACATGGAAAGATTTATCTGATTTCCTTGAGTATCGATTCAGAACTCTAGAGACTGTCAATAACAACTGTAAATTAAAAGATACAAAACCCACTGTTAAGTCTTTCAAAGCAACAATAGCTCAGTCATGTCTGTACTGCAACGGTTCACATTTCATATACCATTGCCAAGAATTCTGCAAACTTGATGTAAACAAAAGGAAAGAATTTGTATTAAAGAATCGCATATGCTTTAACTGTATGAAGAAAAACCATTCGTCTCAACATTGCTTACAGTCCACTAGATGTCGCCGGTGCTTTCAAAAACACCACACGATTTTACACGGAAATACTCCTAATCGTTCTTCAGAAAACACACCAGCTTCAGAACAACCAAGTACAAGTGAAAATCCACAAGTATCAACTCACACAACACAAACCATTGCTAGTACTAACTGTGCAGAAAATACTATCACAGAAGTTCCTGTCATACTAGCAACAGCACTAGTCAATGTGCCAACACCGAACGGCAGGGTTCACACACTACGAGCTCTTGTCGACCAAGGCTCGCAGGCATGCCTGATCACTGAGTCTGCATGTCAAGCTCTGGGTATTAAACGGACTGGCATTCAAGCATCAATTACAGGGGTTGGGTCATCCACTGCACTTGCAACCTCCATGATCCAGTTTAACATTGAATCGAGAAACAACCCAGGGATATCTGTTAGAATCACAGCCTATGTTCTTAGTTCTTTAACGTCATACATACCGCTTCATTCACACAAAATTGATTGGCCACTTTTGAATAAGATACCATTAGCTGATCCCACTTTCAATAAATCAGGCAAGATAGATCTCATTTTGGGAGCAGATGTCTATGCTGACATTTTGCAAGATGGAATTATTACACTCAAAACTGAGACCTCTAGACTTGTGGCTCAACGTACTACTGGTTAATTTCTGGAAGACACACAGCCAACAATTTATATAACACAATTCACATTCATCATGTCAAAGTTGAATTAGACACCATGCTTAGAAAATTCTGGGAAATTGAGCATGAAGGGGATCACAGAGTAATGACAAATGCAGAGATAAAATGTGAACGTTTTTATGAAACAACACACCAACGATTAGATGATGGGCGTTACAAAGTTCGAATGCCATTCTCCACCTATCCCCCTGATCTTGGTGATTCCATTACTCAAGCCTCCAGAAGGTTTGCATCTTTAGAGAGGAAGTTTAAGAAAGATCCTGTTTTGCATAACAAATACAAAGATTTTATGTCAGACTATTTACAGCAAGGGCATATGGAGCTTGTTCCAGCAAAAGATATTGAAAAAACTGATAAGATATGCTATTTAAGCCATCAGCCGGTCATAAATGAGCAACACTTAACGACAAAGCTCCGTGTGGTTTTTGACAGTTCGGCCCGCACCACCAACAATAAGTCCTTAAACGACAACCTTATGGTGGGTCCATCATTACAAAATGACATTAGAAATGTAACGTTACAATGGAGAAAACATCAAGTTGCCCTGGTGGCTGATGTACGTCAAATGTACAGAATGATAGTCAAAGATGAGAAAGACAGAGACTATCTTAGGATACTGTGGAGATTTCATGAAAATGAACCTATACAACACTATCGCCTCACTACAGTCACTTACGGCACCTCTTGTGCGCCTTATTTGGCAATAAAGACTTTAAGACAATTAGCAGAAGATGAACGAGCTAACTTTGGAGATGATATATCTGATAAAGTGTTGCATGATTTCTACATTGATGATATCTTGACTGGGGATACCACTGTAAACAAAGTTACTGAATTAAAAGAGGACATCACAAAATTACTACAGAAAGGTGGTTTCAATTTACACAAATGGGCATCGAATAGCTCTATGATAGATGGAGCTGAACAAACTACACGCAAAATACTAGGTATTACATGGAATGGATTCACAGACAAATTCGAGTCAAACATAGAGCTCCCTCCAATGAAAGAACCTGTTACTAAAAGGTTAGTTCTACGCGACATAGCTATGATCTATGATCCGGTAGGATGGCTGGCACCCGTTGTCATTGTAGCTAAAAACATGTTGCAGAAACTGTGGATGGAAAAAGTAGACTGGGATGACACTTTACCTCAACCCCTACTACAAGAGTGGATACAATTCAGAAAAGAACTTGCAGAAATGTCACCTATTGAGATTGACAGATGGATTGGCATTACTGATGAAGTACAGAGTATACAACTTCATGGATATTCAGATGCATCATCCATAGCTTATTCCGCAGTAGTCTATTGTCGAGTAATAACAACAAACAAAGTGATTGTTACGTTATTAGAATCACGAACAAGAGTTGCACCTGTAAAACAACTTTCCCTGCCGAGACTCGAGTTGTGTGGAGCTGTCATGTTGGCAAAGCTGCTGCATCACATTCAAAAGGCCTTAAACATCCCAATGCATGATGTTTATGCATGGACCGATGCTACCATTGTCTTAGCTTGGCTGCAGCGTCCACCAAGCTATTGGTCCATTTTTGTGGCAAATCGCGTCACTGAAATCACTAACATCATCGACAAGGAGAGATGGCATCATGTTTCATCTCACGAGAATCCTGCTGATGTTGCATCAAGGGGCATCTCACCCAAGGAGCTTCAGAGTCATCAGCTGTGGTGGCAAGGCCTGGCTTGGTGAGATGGGTGAGCCACCGTGTCTCCTACCTGCTTCATGTGATACAGAGCTCGAGAAAAAAGTGAGTGTAAAAATGTCAGTGCAAAGTAGTGTAGTGTGTGATAAAAGCAATATCAAAAGTGATAACTCAAATCTACAACAGTGTTTAGAAATTGACATTCTTTCTAAATATTCTAGTCTTAGTAGATTAATTCGCATTGTTTCTTATTTATTGAGATTTTATGTTTGTTGTAAACATAAAGTTAATACTAAACTAAATTTGATACAACCTAGCTATCTTACATACAATGAACTTCAATCTGCTTTGAAGATTCTATTAAAGTTGTCTCAAAATTACAATTTGGCATCTGAAATCAATGCAATAAAACAGAGTTTCAACGGAAAGGATAAATTCAAATCGTTGGCAAAGTTAGAACATGGAATCAAGATAGCTAAGTTGGATCCATATATTGATGAAGAAAATTTGATGAGAGTTGGTGGTCGAATTCACAATTCGGATTTAAATGTTGATATGAAGCATCCTATTATACTTACTAAGGATTGTAAACTCTCTCTTTTGATAATTAGAGATGCTCATTATAAAACTTTACATGGAGGCGTACAGTTAATGTTAAATGTCATTAGGTCTAAATATCATATTATTGGTGTCAGATATATTACCAAATATGTCATCCGGAACTGTTCCATTTGTCGTAGACATGCTCCTAAGTTGAATACTCAACTCATGGGTAACCTACCAAAGGACAGAGTTACTCCACATCGGCCATTTTACATTAGTGGTGTAGATTTTGCAGGACCAATTGTTTTAAAGCTTTTTAGTGGTCGGGGATCCAACAGGACGGTCAAAGCCTACATTGCTATCTTCATATGTACTGCTGTCAAAGCTATTCATTTGGAATTAGTTACCAGTTTAAGTAGTGAAGGGTTCCTAGCTGCATTCCGTCGCTTTACCAGCCGAAGAGGCCATTGTTTTAAATTGATGAGTGATTGTGGGACTAACTTTACCGGAGCTTCTAGAGAACTCAAAGAAAGTTTTGCTGATTGCACTAAAGGTTTGCCAAAGGAAATTTGTGACTTATTAGCTCGTGATGGAACCATCTGGCAGTTTAGTTCTCCGGGAGCTCCCCACCAAAATGGTTTGTGGGAAGCCGCAGTGAAGTCAGTCAAGTTTCATTTGAACAGAGTTTTGAGTGACACAAAATTAACATATGAGGAGTATTCTACTGTATTATGTCAAATCGAATCATGTTTGAATTCTCGCCCATTGGTGCCGCTAAATGAAGACAGTGAAGGAGTATCTGCACTCACACCTGGCCATTTCCTAATTGGGGAAATGCCTATTGTTGTTCCAGACAGAAATCTGGAAACTGTCAAAGTACCTTATGTACAAAGATGGGTATATTTACAACAAAAGTTACAATCATTTTGGAAAAAATGGAGTCAAGAGTATCTTGTTAATTTACAAAAGCGACACAAATGGACTAGTATTCAAGACAATATTAAAAATGGAGATATTGTTTTGATAAAGGATGAAAGGTTGCCACCTTCAAAATGGCTCATGGGTAAAGTCATATCAACCCATCCTGGTTCTGATGGTTTGGTTAGAGTTGTTAGTATTAAATGTAAAGATTCAGTAATTAAGAGGCCTATTCACAAACTTTGCTTGTTACCTACTGAAGATCAGTAAAGAATTTTAATTAAGTTAGTACTAAATATAAGCTAAAAATTCCTAAGTTTAAGTTTGTTTACAGTTATAAGTAACTATATGCATTTGTATGTACCTATAGTATAATCTCAATTGTGTTAGGCAAAGTATGTATCATTAAGTTCCTAGTTAAGTTCCTGAGATAATTAACAATACCTACATACCAATAGGTAAATACATTTAATATAAAACTTGTTCTTTGTTACTTTAGCAAGCATGTATTCATGAGAATAATTGATAAATTATTCATTATTTTCATGTCTTAAAAATTTATATCAGTTTTAATTAATAGTTAACTACTTCTTTACTAGCTATATTTCTTATTTGGATTCCAATGTTGTATGCTGTTTAATTTAATATTGTATTTGAACTTCATTTTAAGGACAGTAGCCCTTGGGGGGCGGAAATGTTTATGAAATTATAAAAGACAGGAATCCAAACCTGTATAAAAAAAAAAAAACTTAGGTTATGTCATCTGTAATCTATGGTTAGTAATAATGTCCGTCATTACTCATGTCTTTTTTTCTGGTGTAAAAAATGGTGTAAAATAAAAGTCAAGAATCATTTTTCAAAGTACTTGTGGTTTAATTTCAAAGTAAAAACGTGTAATTTCTACAATTTGTATTTTTTAAAAAGAGCAACTGTCGAATTTCTTGCCAATTTCGTTTCGGTGCAAGCTTGCTTTACGAACCTGGTGGTAGAATGACCTTTCATAAGAGCCTATAATTTCGGTCTACGTAAAAATAAAGATTTTCATATTAATTTAGTCATCAATAATCATACAGTCTAGATCAGCATCTTCCAACGTCAGTTCATCCCGCATTGACAGACTCTTCAGTCCCTTTAAGCTCTCTTCAAGTATTTTGCTTTTAAACTCCAAGTATTTCGGCACTCCCAAAGTCATCAGGTCGACTTCAGTACCAACTTTATCTTGTACTAGAGGGTCCTCACACATTTTTGCTGTGCATTCATCTATGTAGGTTTTTATAAGTTTTGTCTGATTCATGATTGATGTGATGCATCGTAAATAGTTGACATCTTCATGAGTTTGTGAAGTTTCATTGTAATTTGATGTAATATTAGCACTTAACTCGGAGACCCTGTAATCTGATGTTGTAGCAATGATCCTGTGTGGTACAGAATCGTAAATACAATGCATTAGTGCTAACATTTGGGCTGGAAACCTGGAAACACAATGAAGAATGACCATAAGTGGTATCACCAATAAAAAACCTCTGAATATGGGCATCTGAACTATTTACGTAAACTTTTTCGTACAAGCAAACAAAATTCTATAGGTAAATAACATAGACATAATATAATTCAGTCAAAATAAAATAATAGGTGGCTGCTTAGCAAACTACAGTGTGACCTTACTTTAGGTGACAAAACAAGCATTTTTGGCACCGATAAACTGGCAACATTTTTTCGCGCGGAAAAGTTGATGGTATGAATTTTTCTCATGAACCAAAATCAAAACATTCTAGGAAAATAAAATAGTGTTTTTTTAAGAACCATTGGCATTAGGAATGTTTTTATTTATATCCAGAATATAATCTTGCATACAATAAGTTACTTTCTTTTCAATGCACATTTCCTGTCATACTTTTATTGAGAAGTACAACTTGTTTATTTGCCTATAACTTTGGAATCTATGTGTTAGATACCGTAGTCTATAAAACATAAAGTTTGGATTGGACTTTGGCGGCGTAGACGATGGATTGCTGGGTGAGGAAGCGAAGACCTTCATAAGAGACATCGGCCCTCACCTTAGGGGGAGAGAATAGACATATACCCTGGACAGGGCGGACGGTGTTGCCAGTTTATCGGTGCCAAACATCCTTGTTTTGTCACCAGCAGTTTGGCCACGATGTAGTTCGCGCAACCACCTATAGAATTTTTACGGATTTTTACTGTTTGCTTGTACGAAAACGGTTTACATAAATCATTCGGATGCCCATATCCTCTTTCTTGTCGGTGGGAGAGGCTGTGGTGTGGAGTGACCTACCAGAATGGTGTCTAATTGTCTATGCATCGCTATACAGCGTGGCAATGCTCCCAGATGTCCCGTGTAAAAAAAAAAGAAAAAAACTGGTACCTTTGGGCAATGAGATAACAGTAGTTATAGTAGGTACATACATTACAGTAATTAGTACAAACGTAAAATACCTAATCATTGTCTTTGATACAATTGCAAGGACGGACCTACGTGTTGCCTACGACATACGCAGGCACAAGTTGTAAGTCATTGCAAATTTTGTAACAGTTTCTTTTCGGTGGGTAGATACCTAACGTGCTGGGGGTTTGGCGAAAGAATACTGATTTTGTGCGTGATGAAAATCCCGTCACGATGGAAATCTACGAAAATCTTTAAAAGCTTCAAGTTTCTCTTACTTATCAACAGAATAGGCACGCAATGCCATCGCGTACAGAGACGTGGTACCTATTGAACTCGTTAGCGCGAGCTAACTGAAGACAGCGCCATCTATCGAGCGACGGATGAAATCAAACATGAAAATATAAAATGGAGTTTTGTTAAACACCCTTAACCGCAATCCCATTAGGTGATAGAAGTAAAAATAGGTAAATTAGTATTATTACTAATTATGTCAATATTATTATTTGTACAACATGTACTTAAGTCAACTGGCTTCGTGCTAAATATAGCCGAGTCCACAATATTACAAGCTACAAGAGTAGCTATTCGTTTTTTATAAATAAAAGGTAAGTACATTGTACCTTCTGTCATTGGAATTCTGTTTACAAATTTATTTAAATCAAAAACATGGATATTTGTCCCTGTGACTCAACGCTAAATTATACAAAGCTGCATTGAGTTTGTATGCCTGCTCATTTTGCTTTTGGGTCAGATGGTCTGAGTATGGAAATGTACATATTATCTATAAATTTGCACCCAGACTTCGTTTGCGATGTAATCAATTAAGAATTCATAAGAGGCCCCAGGGTAACATAAGTTAATAACTTTTTGGTTTAAATTATTGCTCAATAAGTAGATGTAATGCTTCTAGAATGTACAGTTACTAATTCCCGCGGATAGAGTGTACAAGCGGTACCTCTGCGGCGAGGTCGCTGGTCATCTTCTCGACGGTGCTCTTCTCTTCTGCGGCGAGCGCGCTGATTGCCTGCTGGAAGCGCGCCAGCTCCACGTCCTGCTTGTCCTTCACGTCGCTCAGGAGCCGCCGCGCCTTCTCTTCCGTCGCAGTTTTAGCTGCAAATTTCAGATGAGGCGCATTTGTCCTCACGTGGGAACAAGGAGAAAATGAACCTCGTTTGTCTCCGATTTTGAATTTGAATTTGACGGCAGATTTGGGGATGAACGGGAATTTTTTTTTTATCAAATATTTTTTGGTATTAAGTACTAAGTACGTATACCTACTAAAATATACACTTACAATCTTTCATCCATGTAACAAGGTTATCAACAGTATTTTGACCGATGTGGTGGTAAAAGTCACAAAGGTGACAAAAGTTCCTGCCCTGCAGTGTATCATAGGTATGTGGATTCAAGGGTAATCCCAATAAACAGTGCAGAACAAGGCCTATTAAAATAAAAAATGCCAAAAATAGTACTAATAGTGAGCAGTAAAACTAACCTAAAGTCTTCCAAAACAATTATAGTTCATTAGATGATTAATTACATTTTCCGCATAAATAACGATGCGAAAATCAAGTCTGAGGTAAATAAAGTTAATATTCTGTAATGCAGAAATAAAAAGTGATTTCAAATCCTTAAAATGAAAGTTTCAGGACATAAAATATACACTATTATTATGAAAATTGTTAATAAGTAACTTCTTGGGAAAACTGCCATCACTATTAATATAATACTATAGTAATAATAGAAATACATTTTGACAAGTTCAAGGATATCCAAAATCACCATTGACAAATAAGTTCCGCCAGCTCGTCAAACTTATAAAGTAGTCTCACTTCCCTTGGAAGCAATGAAAAATAAAAAAGTAATTATGAGCTGGGAAGAATGGATATGATTGAACGTATAAATAAGCTGTCGTCAAGGATTTCTCCGGTGAAAATCAATGAAAATCTAGCTCCATCTCTGCAAAGTACCAGGCGTTCAGCAATTTGGAAGATATTTAATCGAACTTGTAGACCAGACGTAAAATAAGCTGTCGTCAAGGATTTCTTCGGTGAAAATCAATGAAAATCTAGCTCCATCTCTGCAAAGTACCAGGCGTTCAGCAATTTGGAAGATATTTAATCGAACTTGTAGACCAGACGTAAAATAAGCTGTCGTCAAGGATTTCTCCGGTGAAAATCAATGAAAATCTAGCTCCATCTCTGCAAAGTACCAGGCGTTCAGCAATTTAGAAGATATTTAATCGAACTTGTAGACCAGACGTAAAATAAGCTGTCGTCAAGGATTTCTCCGGTGAAAATCAATGAAAATCTAGCTCCATCTCTGCAAAGTACCAGGCGTTCAGCAATTTGGAAGATATTTAATCGAACTTGTAGACCAGACGTAAAATAAGCTGTCGTCAAGGATTTCTCCGGTGAAAATCAATGAAAATCTAGCTCCATCTCTGCAAAGTACCAGGCGTTCAGCAATTTGGAAGATATTTAATCGAACTTGTAGACCAGACGTAGCGCTAGAAGCTGTTTCGTAGCACCGTAGCGGTAATGGCACGGCGTACGCTACGCGAGACAGCGTGCATTATTAAGCGGGACGGAGGTTGGGCGTTGCCTCTTACAGAAAACTCCTTTCACTTTCTGTAGTCCTAGTATCTCGTGTTAATTAAAATTGTCTATATTTTATTTAAAATGAAGATATTATTTAGAACGTATATTGTTTAGTTTATATATGAGATATAAGTTCCATTAAAAAATAAAAATAAAAAAATTACTAATTTACTGGACGGTTCCATTATCGCGGGTACACGCAATTTAAGTTAACGAATATTTGAACCTTACAATCATAACACTCTTAAAAAGCTAGAAATTTAATGTGACTTTTGACTTCTCCCTTCTTGTACAAAGTGTCAGATTGTTAGCGCTTAATTTCTGTGGAAAAAGTAAACTTTTAAATTTTTGTATCGTGGGTGCAACAAGTAAACATTGTATTCTAGCACTCATTAATTCTTAATAAATAAAAACATTTACTTTCATTTTTGAAACAGAAAGATAAATGATTATTGACAAGTTTAACGTCTAAGACATAATCTCCAACTATTAACAACGGCTATTTTACGACACTGTTTCTAAGAGATTATTTTCAGTTTGTATCAACTTTGCGGGTGGTATTATTTTCAAACTCTCCAAAAAATTTAATATGGAATTAAATCGAGAAAAAAAAAGGAAAAAGACTTTTTTCATTGTACTACTCACATAAGAAACAACTAATTTTAAAAAACGATTTAAAAAATTAATGTCGGGAAGCGTCTATAGCGGAATCGCCCTAATCTGACAAATTTCGGTTGCTGTACCACATAACACACATATCATTTTGATCTTAGTTGTGAGATATTTATTGCTCCCAATACATGATTCCATCGATCTTTGCAGTGAAAAGAAATTGCAAACACACTTCAAAAAATTAAGTTCCAACTGTTGTAACTTTAGTATTTATCAAGATAAAAGCTATTATATCTATAATGTTAAAATTAACATTTAAGTATGTTAATTTTATATTATGTTAATTTATTCAATTTATTGTGAGTATGTTTGGGTTGCGTGTTCGGTTTGCGCCCCCTAAGGACTCAATGCAGTATCTCAGTGCCAGTGTAGAACTCAGTATGAATAAAAACAAATTATTCTTATTTTATAATTAATTTGTTAAGGCTAACATTCATCTCCTGAATTGGATTAGGTTTGTTATACCATAGATAACACTAATGCTATTATTAATTGTTCAGAGCAAAGTTTAAATGGATTTTGCAGTTCATACAAAATTCATAAAGCGTTGTGACTAGGAAGTCGTTCTATTCAGCAGATAACGGTTGTTTGAACCGGTTATGCACTGTTGATATTATTTATTATTGGTCTTTGTTTTTCATTATTATTTTCATGAAAAAACCCCTACATGAGCAAAATCTTTCAAAGCACTATCATTCAAAAGTATGGGTAAGCAGTAAATATTTTCGAAATATTTGATTTGGTTATGATATCGGAGAAACAACACTCCGGGTATCTATTGGTTTCATGTACAAATATTCCAGTAAATTATTATTAAATGTTATTATTTTTATTAAACGCCCTTAGTTATTTTAAACGGACGTTTTTAAATAACAAAATGTCCACAAAAAAAAAGAGGGAACGGATAAGTAGCCAATATTTTAACATCTAGTTATAAAGACATAAAAAAAAAAATACGAAAAGGAAGGGATGTGGTGTACCACTCGTAGTCTGTGGCAGTCATCATACACGAGTGTAGGATACAGGTTTAGGTGGCGCCACTGAGATGTACACTAGCGCCACCGAGACGTACTGAGCAAACCTATAAGTAGGGTGCCGCGCAGTAGCTTCTCTCTGTTACATTCTGGCCGCCTCTGCGGTAACAAGTGTTCACGCGGTGAGTCCTATAATTACATAATAGTGTAGTGTATAGATATTATACAGATTAGTAAGCGTAGGACATTACACCGTTTATTAAATGTTACTTACTGTTTACAATTGCAGTTTATTATTTAATAATCCCCAAGCGTCCAGTGGACGCCACAGGTACAAAGAGGATATAATCACTACGTTTTGTTGGGTAGCAACACATAATTAATTAAACAATTTGTTGAAAAGACTTAGTTCTGCTGCATACGCCACGAAAGAAGATGACGCGAGATGCAGCAGCTGACCGTATTTTAGTTATTTTCACAGCATTATGTCAAATGGTATCTTATTATGGGGTAATGCTGCTAACATCAGCACCATATTTGTGCTACAGAAGAGCGCTGTTCGTTATATTTAAAGTATAAAATGGGTCCAAGAGAATCCCTCAAGAGATAAATTTAAAGAATTTATCATTTCAATTATTATGACTATGTAGCAGCGCCATAATTCCTAGTGTTTACTATTTATCTACTATCAACATGTATCAATGGATATTAATTAGTAGAAAAATAAAACTCAAAATGGCAGTCAATCTTTTAATTACTATATACACGAATACGTATACAAAAATAAAATATGTAAGTATAAAATAAGAAGTATAGTAGTGGCTCAAAGGCCACGTCCGCACTGTCAGGGTATACCATACAATTATACACATACTGACTTTTGTTACACTTTGTACTATAAATGCGCGTTTTGAAATAAATTATACATATTGGGAAGTTACCCTGTTAGTGTGGATTGGCCCTATAACAACTGTTGGCTAACAACTTTCAGTGTACGCCCAGCCTAATAAAGTACCCGGTTACTTAATATACACGTTCGATGAATATTTATACAATTTACATCCTTAAAATAAGAGTATAATTCGAAAATATACAAAAATAAACAACTTAAGTATATCAAATAACTATTGCAAATCGCTAGATTTTGAGTGATTAATAAATTATCATGATTTCATTAAAAAATACCAAAATGTTAAACTAACAACATCAGTTCTAAGATTATATAAACAAAATTTTGTGCTAATAAAATTCAATATTAAACACAGATGTACAATATTAAACACAGATGTACAATATTAAACACAGATGACAATTCAATATTAAACACAGATGTACGCGCGTTTATTACTCTGTAACGGTGCGCTGCCCTGCCTAGCGCAAAGCCACAAAGCCGTGCTCCGAGGTCATTGACACAGTGCTCGCGCGTACTTTAACACATAGAGAAACGCCACGTTAGGGAAATCAAATTGTTTTCAAATATAAAGCTAAAATAGAATAAAAGTTGTTAGTTTAATTTTTAGCTACAGCCAGAGATTATTTTGGTATTTTGGCAACTGGCAAGTAAATTCTCGTAAAAATAGTCTTTGTAAATACTTTCCTAGTCGTTCATAGAATTTTTAATATTGAGTTTTTGTTATAATTAAAAATACTGGTAACTTAGCCTCAGTGTATGTAAACAACGAATAAATACTTGGAGTAAAATATTTTATACATTTCATTAAAAACTGAAACGGCCTGTGTAAGTATAATATTTTATAATCAGGTATATTTTGTACCAAAGACAACAATGGCAACTAAAAGTGGAGTCTACATAATATATTTAGATGTTTGTTTCAGAAACCTTTTTACATAATTATAAAGAAAAGTCATGACTTATTTACTCACTAATTCATCATCGCTGCAGCATTCCAAGCTGGAATTTAACAGAGGTTTCCTTTATTATGTAGACAAGGGAAAAGCAGAGGCGGGTTAGTTAGTCATGAATAATAATAAACGTATGTGGGCCTAACTTCAACTATTTTCAATCCATACCTCAGACTGTTTTCATTTGCTACAACATGTCATTTACACTGTCTATATACACTGTTTCAAAGCAGCTAAATATTCTCCAAACTGCTCTAAAGCAGCTAGATATTCTCCACACTGTTGTAAAGCAGCTAGATATTCTCCACACTGCTCTAAAGCAGCTAGATATTCTCCACGTAGCGTCGGGGGTCGCAATCACCCGTTGAGGCTGGGCTGTTCGCGCGTTGGCCGCTTTGGGATGAAGGACACGGTGAGGTCGTCTTCTTCCCGCAGCAGGCAACCCTCGCTGGCCTTGCTGCGGTGGAACAGTCTAAAAAATAATGGTAACACTTCAATACTTGACCAAAAAATTAAGAATTGGTGTTCACTGTGTTTCGGTTTAAGGAGCACTGCAGTGCAATAAGCGCAGTACAACAGTGCAAAATCCTGGTGACTGCATCTGACGGGCAGGTTAAGCGTATTGCTCGGCGAAATGCTCTACAGACTCATACGATATTACAGAGAAAAGTAATATATAGCAAAATAGTTTCCACTTGCGTAGATTAAAACATCGCTTCTATAAAATTGTACAATCGACATTTCATTAAATTCAGTAGATCATATCAATGTGGACTTTGAATTAATAATAAAGCTTTCAGTAAAAGATAATACTAAGCTTAATTGCAAGGAGTAAAAAGTATAGATATAATCCCACAAAATAAACGTACAACTATGCAAAAAATCAAATAATCCCCATAACCTTCTTTAGAACGACACAAAAAATCTCAAAAACAAAACAAAACAAACAAAAGACTTCCATGCATTTTAGATAAATAAAGTATCCAAAAATTTTTCCGTTTAAAAATAAAAGCCAAAAAAGACCAATAAAAAAGTGTTTTTTCTTTTTAATTTCATCAAGGCACTCATACATTTAAACCCTCCACCGTCACCGACGCACACAAACAAACACAGTGTATCAGTATAATCGTATTACAGACAGTCACAACTTTAACAGCGTCGACTTGAGAGAGTCCCGCTTGCCGCTAGAGTGAGACACAAATAGACAGTTGCGTGAGAGTGAGCGGGACAGAGTGCGATATACATCTACTAAGAGACTGTTTCACAACCGCCAGATAAATTTTATCTAACGGATAAACTTGACATTTTGACAGATTCCCAATACAAAAAATGTCACAACATCAAATATATTCGCTAGATATACAGTTTATCTGGACGTTATTGAAACGCCCTCAAAGTGCCGTAATTAAAAATCTACATATTCTTTGCCTTTGCCTGTACTTGTTTCACATAGGCATCACTTACAGGCACTTATGAAAAGCCCACACTAAACTAAAGAAAACTAAAAGTAAACTAAAAAAAAAGGAAACTGAAGAAGAAAATTGTGTAACAGCTACCATAAATAGTTATTGGAACTCTCATTACCAAACATGATATAAGTACTTTTAGTACCCAGTATAAATTACTCTTGAATAATTGAGAACATTATTATGTGCTATTTGTACATATTATGTGCTGTGTGGTCATCTACAAAATTATACTCACTATTAGTGTGCAAATAATTCAAGAAGTAGAAAGATAGTGGAAAAAAGAAACAAAAGAGTAGTAACAAAAGGCCGATGTTGTTATGTGGATGTTTCCTAGAAGCCCTCAATGTGAAATTTTTTAAAGTAACGTGGAATTATTAATATGACCCCGTTACTACTACGATAAGTTCATTAATCGTCTAATCGCGAAACTCAGCTAGCTGCTTATTTTATTTATTTATTTTATTTTTATTATTAATGCACCATACATAAAACATAAAGAAATATAACAAGAGACATGATGTGCAAAGGATAGCTTATCCCTAAATATGAAAAGAGATCTCTTCCAGCTACCCTGATGTGAGTAAGGTGACGAGAAAAGTGGGTTAGGTCAAGCGGCACATAAGTAATTATACTATACTGTAAACCATAAATACTACAATAATATATACTATAGTAAAATGTATATATAATACTTAAAAATACATACTATATAATATAATACATACATACTATATATAAATATATAATAATTAATAAATGAATATAATAAACTTATACATAAAAATGATGCTAAATTAAAAAATAACCTCATCTAAAGATTCTTGAAAAGTTAGGAAAAGTAGTAAACAATATAAAGGTGCGTGCATACTTGGCGAGCGCCGTGCCCCTCTCTGCGGGGCCCAGCTTCTCGTCGAGCCCGCGGTGCACGGACAGTGGACACCGAGTCCAGCTCCTCCAGGTGGACGGACTGCAGGTGCTCCGTCGTGCGTAACTGCTCCACCGACGGCTTGAAGCTGGAACGAGATGTCACCGAGTGATGCTGACCTTTCCAATCAACCTTAACCCCAAAAGCTGGAGATCAAAAAGCCGCACTTCGAAGTATATGTTGTAGAGCTGCAAGTAGCATAATATAGACTTCCTAGAATACACTTTGGTTCCCCATTTACGGCGAGTAGTTTTAGTGTCTATCACTATTAACGAATTCTGTGACCCGTAATAATTAGTAAAGTAACAGCGGCGGCTTTAGGATAAATGGAATGCGCGCCTTGTTTGATACGTTTTTAAATTGTTTTACAATTTACGACAAAGGTTTGCTACAAGTAACTTAGGCCGTCGGGGTTTTTAAATTTATTTAGGTTACTCGGGCAAAACCACGAATACCGCAGTTTTGTTAATTTCTAGTAAAACTTAAAGCACTTTGCGGAGCTAATACCTACATGCGAATTATTAGTTTTTATGTTTATAGAGTGCATGTACTCACGTCTTGAGCAACAGGCTGGAGCAAACCACGGAGACGGAGCTCATCGCCATCGCGGCCGACGCCATCCACGGCTGCAATCAACAACTTTTCTAAATATTTCGCTGACGCAGTGCAATAGGGAAACAGAGGACAGCACTTGTTGCCCGGTAGGTCTGCCATAAGGGTCTTAAATGCCACAAATAGCGGAAACAGAAGATATGTAGGTGAAATTCTATAATTTCTAAATTGGCTCAGGTCTGGTCTGGTGGGAGGCTTCGACCGTTATCACTCTACCAGCAAAGACGCACCGCCAAGCGATTTAGTGTTCCGGTGCGATGCTTGTAGAAACCGTTGGGGTAAATTTACTTACCCTTCCAAGTTAGTACGATAACCGAGTGCCGAGCAGGTTGTACACGGACGCGAACAGCAAGTTGAGCCGGATCCGGCGCACCGTCGTCCTGGACAGCTCCAGGCACGCCACCACGTCCAGCAGGTCATTGTGTTGCAGCAGGTACGTCACGATCCCCTCACCTGTAGCTGCAGGCCGTAGAGCGCGAAGGCTCCGCTGGCCAGCGGTATGCCGAGCGGGTTGTACACGGACGCGAACAGCAAGTTGAGCCGGATCCGGCGCACCGTCGTCCTGGACAGCTCCAGGCACGCCACCACGTCCAGCAGGTCGTTCTGGAAATACAGGAGTCGACATGTATTGGCTTCGGCCAAGATTTTTTCTTTGGATAAGTATCGTCATACTTATACATACAAATTTCGTTTACGTTTCAAAATACCGTAAGATTGTCATTTGCTTCTCGCTCGCTCTATACGACAATGTTAGGGTGTGAGAGAAGTAATCCTAATGACAGTCCTATGACTACAGAGAGTGCCACTCACCGTCATGAGCACCAGGTCGACGGCCTCCACGGCCACGTCGGTGCCGCTCGCGATGGCGATGCCCACGTCCGCCTGCGCCAGCGCCGGCGAGTCGTTCACTCCGTCGCCCACCTGATGACGTCACATGTGTTTATATTAATAGTTCATCTCGCGTCCACATCGGAAAAATAGCATCTTTGGAACTTGGGAGCTTCCAAAGATCATTAATATTTAAAAAGTGTGTCTCAAATCAATAATTTTTTTGCAACGATACCAGGCCAGTCTCACTTATCACGTGACCGTCCCGGCTACAAGTAGGGGTCCGGACCTCAATATTTCAGATGGTTGTCGCTCGCGGGCCGAGTTGCATGCGCTAGTTCTGTACGGTCTATTTTACGCGCAGTCTGACTACGGCAGCCCTAGTACGTCATAAGAGATAAAGTTAGGCGATAGGAAGGGACCACAACATTGCGTTTGTTGCGTGTCGATTTTGAGGGCTGGGCCAGGCGCTATTGCGAACTGAATTGCACTTTTTGTGTCAGCGCTAGAGTCGCTATTTCTTTAAATCATCGTGCGGAGTGGGCCTTCTGTACCTATTTAGTGTTCTGTGACGATACCCCACAAGCGACATTTTATTTTATTATGTTAAAAATAATTTCGAAATCCCGCTACAAACTCCATACTTTGTCCCTATGACCATATCAAAATGGTTTCTAAGACACATTCCTTGTATTTTCTAATTTTCTTTTGAATGGATAAGTCCCAGTTAAAAAAATACAAAGTAGCACTCGGTCCAGTAAATCTTACCATAGCCACTTTCTGCCCCTTCTCCTGTAGTTTCTGTATTTTGGCCACCTTGTGCGACGGCAGCACTTCCGCGTACACTTTGGTTATTCCCACCTGCAACGGAAACATCAATTATTTTATTTTATAAGCTGCAAGATATAGGGGAGTTTTTTCGCTTTTTGACTCAAGAATCAAGAAATATAGAGCCGATAAAGGCAAGTTCCGTGGATCAATTTAAGGGAACTACCAGAATTTACGTGGGCTTTGGGGCTACCGATGGAGGAGATTTGGCAAGAGTCAAGATGGTCCAGCCGACTGCACGCCAAGAAGTAGGTGCACTTGTGTAAGTGTAAGTTGTATTTTTGAGTTTCTCATAAGACTTTCGAGAGATTTATTTTTGATGTTTCTTAAACTTCAGTATTCACTTCGTTTGACTCGCTTGTCGAGCCACCAGTCTTTTATTTATTTTTATTGAAAATAGGCTTGCGCTTGACGACAATCATGCCTGATGGAAAGCCTGATGAGGTCTAGGATGGAGCGCGCTTGCCTAGAAAATGCCTATTCACTCTTCTCTTGAAGGCACCCAGATTGTACTTGGCTGGAATCACGGAGGCTGGAAGGGCGTTCCACACCTTAGCGGTTCGTATCAGAAACGTGGAGGAAAAACGTTTCGTGCGAGTTTGTTGGACGTCAATCATATAAGGATGCCACCGCTCTCGGCGTCTTGCACTCCTATGGTAGAAAGGTGAAGGAGGTACAAGGTTATGCAGTTCCTGAGCACACGATCGATCTATCAACGAGCGCTACCTGTCTGGCTATCGCCACAGCAGTCTTGCGGTTGTCCCCCGTGAGCAGGCACACCTCGAGCCCCATCTTCTTGAGGCAGTACACCGCCAGGTGCGCCTCGGGCTTCACCTCGTCCGACACGCCTGTCGCGCCACCAGTCGATCTATCAACGAGCGCTACCTGTCTGGCTATCGCCACAGCAGTCTTGCGGTTGTCCCCCGTGAGCAGGCACACCTCGAGCCCCATCTTCTTGAGGCAGTACACCGCCAGGTGCGCCTCGGGCTTCACCTCGTCCGACACGCCTGTCGCGCCACCAGTCGATCTATCAACGAGCGCTACCTGTCTGGCTATCGCCACAGCAGTCTTGCGGTTGTCCCCCGTGAGCAGGCACACCTCGAGCCCCATCTTCTTGAGGCAGTACACCGCCAGGTGCGCCTCGGGCTTCACCTCGTCCGACACGCCTGTCGCGCCACCAGTCGATCTATCAACGAGCGCTACCTGTCTGGCTATCGCCACAGCAGTCTTGCGGTTGTCCCCCGTGAGCAGGCACACCTCGAGCCCCATCTTCTTGAGGCAGTACACCGCCAGGAGCGCCTCGGGCTTCACCTCGTCCGACACGCCTGTCGCGCCACCAGTCGATCTATCAACGAGCGCTACCTGTCTGGCTATCGCCACAGCAGTCTTGCGGTTGTCCCCCGTGAGCAGGCACACCTCGAGCCCCATCTTCTTGAGGCAGTACACCGCCAGGTGCGCCTCGGGCTTCACCTCGTCCGACACGCCTGTCGCGCCACCAGTCGATCTATCAACGAGCGCTACCTGTCTGGCTATCGCCACAGCAGTCTTGCGGTTGTCCCCCGTGAGCAGGCACACCTCGAGCCCCATCTTCTTGAGGCAGTACACCGCCAGGTGCGCCTCGGGCTTCACCTCGTCCGACACGCCTGTCGCGCCACCAGTCGATCTATCAACGAGCGCTACCTGTCTGGCTATCGCCACAGCAGTCTTGCGGTTGTCCCCCGTGAGCAGGCACACCTCGAGCCCCATCTTCTTGAGGCAGTACACCGCCAGGTGCGCCTCGGGCTTCACCTCGTCCGACACGCCTGTCGCGCCACCAGTCGATCTATCAACGAGCGCTACCTGTCTGGCTATCGCCACAGCAGTCTTGCGGTTGTCCCCCGTGAGCAGGCACACCTCGAGCCCCATCTTCTTGAGGCAGTACACCGCCAGGTGCGCCTCGGGCTTCACCTCGTCCGACACGCCTGTCGCGCCACCAGTCGATCTATCAACGAGCGCTACCTGTCTGGCTATCGCCACAGCAGTCTTGCGGTTGTCCCCCGTGAGCAGGCACACCTCGAGCCCCATCTTCTTGAGGCAGTACACCGCCAGGTGCGCCTCGGGCTTCACCTCGTCCGACACGCCTGTCGCGCCACCAGTCGATCTATCAACGAGCGCTACCTGTCTGGCTATCGCCACAGCAGTCTTGCGGTTGTCCCCCGTGAGCAGGCACACCTCGAGCCCCATCTTCTTGAGGCAGTACACCGCCAGGTGCGCCTCGGGCTTCACCTCGTCCGACACGCCTGTCGCGCCACCAGTCGATCTATCAACGAGCGCTACCTGTCTGGCTATCGCCACAGCAGTCTTGCGGTTGTCCCCCGTGAGCAGGCACACCTCGAGCCCCATCTTCTTGAGGCAGTACACCGCCAGGAGCGCCTCGGGCTTCACCTCGTCCGACACGCCTGTCGCGCCACCAGTCGATCTATCAACGAGCGCTACCTGTCTGGCTATCGCCACAGCAGTCTTGCGGTTGTCCCCCGTGAGCAGGCACACCTCGAGCCCCATCTTCTTGAGGCAGTACACCGCCAGGTGCGCCTCGGGCTTCACCTCGTCCGACACGCCTGTCGCGCCACCAGTCGATCTATCAACGAGCGCTACCTGTCTGGCTATCGCCACAGCAGTCTTGCGGTTGTCCCCCGTGAGCAGGCACACCTCGAGCCCCATCTTCTTGAGGCAGTACACCGCCAGGTGCGCCTCGGGCTTCACCTCGTCCGACACGCCTGTCGCGCCACCAGTCGATCTATCAACGAGCGCTACCTGTCTGGCTATCGCCACAGCAGTCTTGCGGTTGTCCCCCGTGAGCAGGCACACCTCGAGCCCCATCTTCTTGAGGCAGTACACCGCCAGGTGCGCCTCGGGCTTCACCTCGTCCGACACGCCTGTCGCGCCACCAGTCGATCTATCAACGAGCGCTACCTGTCTGGCTATCGCCACAGCAGTCTTGCGGTTGTCCCCCGTGAGCAGGCACACCTCGAGCCCCATCTTCTTGAGGCAGTACACCGCCAGGTGCGCCTCGGGCTTCACCTCGTCCGACACGCCTATCGTGCACACCAGTTGGTCTGTTAAACAAAAAAATTGGTTGTCTGTAAAGTCGGTTTACGGACGATAGACTTACGTGATAACGTCATAATTGAATGATGAAATAAACGCCTCTCTATCGTTTGTTTCATCGTGCCTCTCTATCGCTTGTTGCGCGCTCTCGCTTGCACGCACAGGCTCAGGTGGAATGTTACGCGGAACGTTACTATTTTTCATGTGCGTTGCTGGTGTTCATCAATTTATTAAACGTTATCACGTCAAAAAAACGTTAAAACAAACGGGAGATGACAGGAACAAAATTCTCTTTCTACTAAACTTACCATTAATAGCCGCCAACACGGCCGTCCGCCCTAGCTCCTCGTCCCTCTGCAGAGTTTCGTGTACTCTTCTCGGAACGGACACGCCGTTGCGCGCCATCCACTCGCGGTTGCCGATTAGCACTATTTGTTCCACTTCCTAAAACAACAAAGGAAAAAAATATCATTGTAAAAATTTTAATTATAATTTACGATCTGCTATTCGTTCCAATCACCATCACATCGAGCTGTAGTCGTCTACTTTTGTTGTAGTCGTCCCAAGCGATCATCATCACAGTCTATCCTCAGCCTTCCTCATCCAGCCGCTTTCTGGCAACCGTTCCTAGTCATCAATCCAAATTAGCTGGGAAACGTCCCACAAATACGCTTGTTTTGTTATGGTCTCCAGTCGAGGAAGCTTTCTAGCGCTAAGGCCATCGTTCCTGCCGCTGTCTGAACATCCAAAAATTCTGGTTTTTCCCTCATCTACATGATAAGTCAGTAAATGAATAAGTCAGGACATTTAAGGCGGCCCTTCCCGGACCATCCAAGTACAACGAATACGTGGTTTACAGGCTTGCTGTTTCGTCTAACGGAATCCTAAAAAAAGGCTCATTCCGAAAAAAACAAGATAACGCCTGTATCGTCAATCGCGCGTTCAGGAAAAAAAAATAGCGCGGAAATTTCATGAAACTTGTTCCAAGAAATACGTGATTTTGAAAAAGCCTTACAAGTATGTGTAAATAATGTTTGTTATTTCGAATCTTTATTAGTTGTACGAGGTTTCTATAGAGTTGTTTTTTTTACTTTTACAATATAAGAGCTAAGCGAAACGACCAAAGTTTATGTAAAATTTCAGCAAGAATGCAGATTTTTGGAGGCATGGTACTTAATTTGTTGCTAATAAATTTTAATTTTTGTTTCTATACAAACCTAGATATAGTGTGCCAGGTACCTACTTGTTTAAAATATTTCAAAAAAGTTTGTTAAAACGTCATAATCGCGTAAGAGGGTTTGTATGAAACAATCTATTGGGAAGGCCGGATCACAAGTAGCTCACCTCTAGATCAGCCCCGTGGGGTCGTATGACCGCGTGCAGTCGCTGGGCCCTGCGCGGAGCTGAGTGCCGCGTCACCCCCGCCCCCCACTAGTTCCACCGGCACGCCTTGTAGCTGGATCGTGGAACCCTCCCTATCGATAGGAAATATCTTAAGTTTAAAAATAATCATTTTGGTACTTGGAATTCTGTTCTTACCGCGGTCACCAAAGGAAAACAGTGATAGTTTCACTGTAATATTAATTTCACGACATTTGACGACCGAATGGCGTAGTGCCTAGTGGTAGCGAACCTGCTGTCTGCGCCGGAGGTCGTGGGTTCGATTCCCACTACTGGTAAATGTTTGTGTGATGAGCATGAATGTTTTCCAGTGTCTGGGTGTTTTTCAATATATTATATTTATGTATATTAGTATGTATGTACATTTATCAGTCATCTAGTACCCATAACACAAGCTATCGCTTACTTTGGGACTAGAAATTTCTGGTATTTTTTTATATAACCCTGTATATAGACAGAGCCGGCTGCACGCACAAAAAAACATGACTCATTTGCCGTTACCTCGCTCTGAGGCGTTCCATGTAAGCCTTGAAGTGCAAGCGAGAGTTGTCACGTTCAACTATCGTCAGTGAACCGACTTTACAGACAAGCAATTTTTTTTTAATGTATCGCATTCAGTTATTCTCTTTGACCTTTTTAATGCGAACTTTGCTCTGAAAGAGTGCCAACTCACGATGGTTGTGAACTGGTTACTGTTACCTTTGTTACTTGGTTTGTGAGCAACACTCATCAGAGCATCTGAATACTCCGTAAAATTTAAAATAATTATAAAAAAAATATCATATTATTTCAAAAATGTAAATTATTGGTAAGTTAAAATTTGTAATGGATTTTAATTTTGGTGATATTAGATTTATTATTATTAGTAGTTAGGTAATCAAAGTGAATCACTGAGGTTAACCCATTTTTGTCACAAAAAATCGCCGTCTACCTTGTGAGCGTTCTCCAGGGGCTCGGCGCCCTTGATGAGCAGGCCCAGCTCGGCGCCGACGCCCGTGGCCACCATGGCGGCGGTGGGCGTCGCCAGCCCCGGGGCGCACGGGCACGCGATCGCCAGCACCGCAGCACCGACAGCGCGAAGTGGAAGGCCGTCTGCGTGATCAGCTCCCACGCGGAGAACCGAGTTCAGGTATATCTCCTGAAAAAAAAGAACCCAAGATTAGTGTCACTTCTTCAATTTACTCGACCTCCCTGGCGCAGTGGCGACGCGCTCAGATTCGAGTGGGAGGTCGCGGGTTCGATTCCCGCCACGGGCCACTTTGGGATTTTATAATTTCTAAATTGGCTCAGGTCTGGTCTGGTTAGGTTAGTAGTACTTGTAGGGAGCTCAAGAAGGCATCCGAACTGGGAAAAGCGCCGAGAGCAAGTACCGCTCGGGTGTCCTCCTGCGTTTCGGCCCAAGAGTCCGAGAGGGCGGTGGGGCCATGGGAAGGTGGAGGTCTGGTCTGGTGGGAGGCTTCGGCCGTGGCTAGTTACCACCCTACCAGCAAAGACGCACCGCCAAGCGATTTAGCGTTCCGGTGCGATGCTGTGTAGAAACCGTTGGGGTAAATTTACGTACCCTTCCAAGTTAGTACGATAACATCTTAGTCTGCATCATCACTTACCATCAGGTGAGATCGCAATCAAGTACTAACTTGGCGCGTGGTCAATATCGGAACTAACACCGCTATCTTATTATACTGTTCGATAGTTTGCTCTGTCTGCATAATTTGTATTTTGTGTTGTTTTGGTTTATTATTAGGTAACTAAAATTGAGAAAATTTTATTAGCTGGCTGTCATAGTATTAGATTTATTCTACAACTACGCCCTCCTGATAATGTCATTCAAGTGCCAAGAAATCCTTGTCGGGCTGTAATAGACGCGGCGAAATTTCGAAACATTTTTTGTCATCTTGATTTTGTTATTATGACCAACACAACCTAGGTTACCATAGAAAACAGTGGATACCAAAAGGAATATGTAAGTATAGTTACAGGGGTGATCGCTTTAATCCTGTCGATGTCGAGTGCCCCGCTGATGGACCAGCACCAGCGTCAGCACCGACAGGAACACCACCATCGGGACGAAGTGCCTGGAACAAATGACAAAAAAGTTTAAGTACCTGCTCCGCCATTGGTAGCTTTATTTACTCCTTCGTTACCCTGCGAAGGAGGGAGAGCAGGGAAACGATAAAAGTATTTAATAATAATAATAATAAATAATAATAAATGTTTTTTATTGTGTCAACCAGATTACAAAAAGTAACTTACAAACAAACTTACTATGTACGGGTGGTCTCTGCTGCGTACTTTAGGCGACCCTGTGCTAATCTAAATCGGTCAAGCCGTTTTTGAAATAAATGGGAACATTCGTTTGCAATATAAATGTATTTTATGGCGCCCCCTGGTGATCGATGTTCGTAACAACTATCTAAGAACCATTGCCGCTGAACACCAAACATTATACAGAAAGCCGCATCTAAATCGGTCAAGCCCTATAGGCATCAGCGACCTTCCCTCAGCGATTTTTTTGTAATTTTAAGTCCATTTCTGATAAGGATATCAGAAATGGACTTAAAATTACAAAAAAATCAAGGATTTAGCCACTAAAGCAAAATTTAGATACACGTGTGTGTGCGTGTGTGTGTGTGTGTGTGTGGTGTGTGTGTGTGTGGTGTGTGTGTGTGGTGTGTGTGTATGTGTGTGTGTATGTGTGTGTGCGTGGATGTGTGTAAGTGTGGGTTATATAAAGAGGACGAGTGTTAACGTATGGACTTACTATTCACTTGACCTGTTTTATTAGGTTTTCTGTTTCTATATAGCTCAAGTTTTGTAAGTAATTTGTAAACAGCTTTTTTGCAAATAAATGAGTTCACATCGTGCATGGAAAGCTTTTTATTTAATTAATTAATATTAATATTATATATAGTTTTTCCTAAACAGCATTTAAATTTCTGGGCATATAGTGTTCGAAAACGTGGCGTGTTAAATATTCTAAAATTGCGTCGTTTATTGAGACGGTCACGTATAAGTCCATCCAATTTATACCATCATCTATCCCTTAGGCTGTATACCACGCGACGGTGCCTGGCGCGGCACGGGCACCTTGCAGCTCTAAGCATTCTCCACCAGGCGCACGATCCATCAACCTGCCCACTTCTTTAGTGTTGCCACTTGCAACCTCAGTCACCCCTTTGGCGTATGTTACCCCACTAACCCTGCGATGGTATCCGCCAGGCGCTGCACAGCGGGGCTAGACAAAGTAACAGTCGGTTGGCGTTAACGCCGGTATAGACAAAAATGTATGGACAAACCAAGTGACTGTAGAAAAACCACGTCCGAGTAGTATTAAACACACTGTGTTTGATAATCGACTATGACAACTTGAACGCTCGCTGGCGTTCTCGCGGACCTTGTAGATTACTTTAGCGTACTTCGCTTGACAATTGACAGCCGACAGTATCAAACACAGCGTGTTTAGTACTATTCAGACTCGGTTTTTCTACAGTCACTTGGTTTGTCCATACATTTTTGTCTACTGGCGTTGACGCCAAACGAATGTTACTTTGTCTAGCCTCGCAGGTCTTGTGAAGCTCTGCGCGTTTACCAAGCGTACTCGCTTCACCTCTGTTGCCTTCGCCACTTGTATCATCACTTACCCCTTTGGCTTACGTTACCCCACTTACCCCGCGATGGTGTCCGCCAGTCGCTGCACCGGCGCTTCGGAGCTCTGCGCGTCTTCCACCAGGCGCACGATCTGCGCCATGTTGGTTTATACTGCCGCCTATTACTAGGGAATCTGCAATAAGATAAACACCCATTAATTTTACCCTTTTTTTATACTATACTAGCTGATGCCCGCGACGTCGTCCACGTGGGATAAAAACTATTCTATCTTTTAAGTTGGACCAAATGACAGATATTCCCGAAGTTTGAACTAAATCGGTTCAGTAGTTTAGGAGTCCATCGCGGACAAACAACGTGACACGTGATTTATATATATTAAGATAGGCTAGCGCCTGACTGTGATCACACCTGATGGTAAGTGATGATACAGTCGAAGGTGGAACGCGCTTGCCTAGAAGATGCCTATTCACTCTTGATTTGAAGGCGCCCGGGTTGTAAGTGGCAGGAAAGACACTGCCTGGGAGGGTGTTCCAGGCCTTTGCAGTGCGTATCAGGAACGAGGAATCAAACCGCTTCGTACGCGTCATTGGTACGTCGACTATGTATGGGTGGAAGCCTTTACGATGCCTTGCCGTTCTATGGTAGAAAGGTGACGGGGGAACCAAATTAAAAAGTTCCTAAGCACGCTCTCCGAAATATATTCTATAGAATACCCTGCAATGATTATTCAGAATTCAGAGCATTCAGGATAATTCATGCCACCGAGTCTGCATCATAATTTTAGTGGGTTGTCCATTTAGTACAGATTTATAGTGGTAAAGTGGATTTGGGTATCGTTTTCCATCCCATCCGTCTTGGATTTGTTTCCATATGTGAACCGTACCTTTAGTGTTGGCGACGGGCATGGACTCGCCGGTGATGAGCGACTCATCGCACGTGCTCTGTCCGGAGATCACCTTCCCGTCCACCGGGATCTTGGCACCGGGCACTACCTGGAACAAATACATTTATAGACATCTTACACCAGATCCAGTCTCTCTCAATCTGTTCTATGTCCACCGCTGGGCACGGGTATCCTCTCGAAATGAAGAGGGTATGGAATTTTAAGTTCAGATAGCCCTCTAAGGGCTTCATAAGAATGCTCATAGTCACACAGCGAGCGATAGAGACAGCTATGCTCGGAGTATCTTTGCACGATAAAATTAGAAATGAGGATATCCGTAAAGGAACCAAGATTTTTGACGTGATAACGTTTAATAAATTGATGAACACCAGCAACGCACATGAAAAATAGTAACGTTCCGCGTAACGTTCCACCTTAGCTTGTGCGTGCAAGCGAAAGCGCGCAACAAGCAATAGAGAGGCACGACAAAACGATAGAGAGGCCAATTATAACGTTATCACGTAAATCTATCGTCCGTAAATCGACTTTACAGACAACCAATTTTTTTTTTATTTTTTTTTATTTCAAGTCTATCAGCTGGAACAACGACAAGCGATGAGCTACGCGTCACCTAATAAACTAAACGCCACGCAAGCCAAGCGCGAGCTATCTTTTTTTTACATACTTGACTGCGATCACCTGATGGTAAGTGATGATGCAGCCTAAGATGTTATCATACTAACTTGGAAGGGTAAGTAAATTTACCCCAACGGTTTCTACAAGCATCGCACCGGAAACCCTAAATCCCTTGGTCGTGCGTCTTTAACTGGTAGGGTGGTAACTAGCCACGGCCGAAGCCTCCCACCAGACCAGACCTGAGCCAATTTAGAAATTATAAAATTCGAAAGTGGCCCGTGGCGGGAATCGAACCCGCGACCTCCCACTCGAGTCCGAGCGCGCCGCCACTGCGCCAGGGAGGTCGTCACAACGACACAACAGGGAGGGTCTCTAGTGTTAGTAAACAGACATTACCTTTAGCACATCCCCTCTCTCCACGAGGTCGACGGGTATGCTCCTCTCGCCGACCTCCCTCCCCTCCTGGCCCAGGGTGACCAGCACGGCCTCCGGGCTTCAGCGACAGCAGCTTGGACAGGGCCTCCGACGTTTTACCCTGGGGGAAAAGGTACCACAATTTAACAGGGCTCTCAACAGTTTAAGATGCTGTATTACGTGGTTAAATGTATGGACTAAAGTCATTGATCTCTCAACGTAAAAATGAAGACACTTGATTTCCGCCATTTTGGCGCTGTTGTTGCGTAACCTGGCGTGAGCGTACATGGAACTGAAATAAAACGACATGCAAAGCGACGGTCACTAGTAAAAAAATTCAATTTAGTACCGTGGACCCTCGACGGGGGCGTTTCAGATCGGCACAAAAATGAACTGTCAATCGTAAAGAATGTTTGATCCAGATGATAGAGATCGGTGACTGAAGTAAATAACGTCACTTGTTCATAGAGTTCAATACAATTTAATTAAATAAATAATAATAAATAAATATATACGGGACATTTTACACATCGCAATCTAGCCCCAAAGTAAGCGATAGCTTGTGTTATGGGTACTAGATGACTGATAAATATACATACATACTAATATACATAAATACAACACCCAGACACTGGAAAGCATTCATGCTCATCACACAAACATTTACCAGTAGTGGGAATCGAACCCACGACCTCCGGCGCAGACGGCAGGTTCGCTACCACTACGCCATTCGGTCGTCCAAATGGCGAACAGAGTAGATAATACACAAAGTTTCGATATGATTAGGCATCCTTTCTTGAAGTTTTGTTTCATACACAAGTTTGATCGAATATTTAGGGACATGTTACTTTGGCTACATGCTCCAGCCACCGTCCCAGAGACACGAAGACAAGCAACATGGGCGGCGTGTCGAACAATGTGAGCGGACTGGTGTCCTTCTGCAGAGCCATCGCCGCTATCACCACCGCCAGAGAGCACCCGTGACTGTAATTAAATTATCATGACAAATAAAGCATATTTGAGGGTAAAAACTTGCAAGTAAATCTTAACGGCCTACAAGCCGTATTTAGGTGATGATGAATTAATAATTTATCTAAAAGAAAATAAACTGCACTTTGTATTATTTAATTAGAATTTAATGAAAAACCTATTGGTGCAAACAAAGGAATAAAAAGATGAATGACAGAACAAAAACGCGCACGCCTGACATTTCAATTGTCACTTGATATGTGACATTTGTCCACAGACACAACTTATAAATCTAATACATAGAGGAGACAGAAGGCGCGAATTTTAAATTTACATTTTAACGTGAATGAAGTTTTATGCAAAAACTATAAAGACAATTAATTTCAAATTTATACGTCATATATTTTGGGTCTTTAATCTAAAATCGCTGAGAAGCAGAAACACGATTGGATAAAATTTTCTCGTAGAAAGTTCTCCCAAAAGTTGCTCCAAAATTTCAGTTTTTCTAGTTTTTATCGGACACTACATTGGTTGTAATTGTAATTTTTGTTTTAAAGTGTCGGTAATAATAATATCCAAAAACGCTTAGAAGCGATTTTTAATAACAAGCTTAGTTTTTGAGTAATTAGGTAAAAGGTCGTTTTTCTGTTATATTCTTCCGCGACGCTGCATGTCGCACCTACCAAATCTCCGTGAGAGTGAGAAAGACAAAAATAAATTCAATAAATCCCCTAAAAGCAGCTATCCTCAACCGATTGAAATGAATTTAATTTTAAGTTTACATAACTATGGTTAGCTAAGTGACAAAATTTTAAACGCAATATGGTGGACGGCCCAAGATGGCGGTCGGTCCAAAATAGCGGACTAGTTACGAAGCTTTTTTCAAGGGTTTGCTGAGAAAAATACGAACAAGTTTAAAAAAAAAAAATGTGAAAATGATTATAAATGATATCAGCGGTGCTAGACAAAGTCACAAGCGTTTGGCGTTAACGCTAGTCGACAAAAATGTATGGACAAAACAAATGAATGTAGAAAAACCACGATAATAATTACTAAACACGCTGTTTGAATAATTAACTACGCTAACTTGAGCGCTCGCTGGCGTTCTCGCGGACCTTGTAGATAACTTTAGTGTACTTCGCTTGACAATTGACAGCCGACAGTATCAAACACGTACGGATTAGTTACCTGATAGTGAGCACGTCCATGTTACAAGTGCCGTGCCGTAACGCTTTATATGCCTGTTTGTAGAAGTGCCAGCCGCCGATGAACTGTCAACAAACAAACTTGATATAAGAAACCCAAAACTACAGTCTACACTGTGCACATACTCGCAAAGAGGTAACTATAGTTTGACAAAAAATGGTGGCACCACCGTCTAAACCGATTGAAGTTCAAATAATTTAGACCAATTCCAGCACCGCGCCATCAGCACCATGAAGTACGACATGTGTCATGACATACAGGGTGCGCCGAGTATCGCGACAACTCTCACCTGCACCGGAGTGGCCAGCAGGAACATCAGCAGGTTCTCCAGGCTCAGCCCCGGCAGCACGCAGCACATGTCATCAGCACCATGAAGTACGACATGTGTCATGACATACAGGGTGCGCCGAGTATCGCGACAACTCTCACCTGCACCGGAGTGGCCAGCAGGAACATCAGCAGGTTCTCCAGGCTCAGCCCCGGCAGCACGCAGCACATGTCATCAGCACCATGAAGTACGACATGTGTCATGACATACAGGGTGCGCCGAGTATCGCGACAACTCTCACCTGCACCGGAGTGGCCAGCAGGAACATCAGCAGGTTCTCCAGGCTCAGCCCCGGCAGCACGCAGCACATGTCATCAGCACCATGAAGTACGACATGTGTCATGACATACAGGGTGCGCCGAGTATCGCGACAACTCTCACCTGCACCGGAGTGGCCAGCAGGAACATCAGCAGGTTCTCCAGGCTCAGTCCCGGCAGCACGCAGCACATGTCATCAGCACCATGAAGTACGTCATGGCCGCCATACAGGGTGCGCCGAATATCAGCGAGATGAGGAACGCGTTCCGCCATTTTCTTATTTCTTCTCTGTCGAAAGTTAACAAATTAAATACTCGTGCCTCCAAAAACCCTACAATACATACCTACATTAAATAAATACATAAAATTCTATGTTTACAATACAAATATAGTTTGAATATCAGCAGCTTTGCCCCACAATAGAATACCAAAGGATACACTGTGGAAGTAGGCGTAATAGACAAGTTTGGCTGTGAATTGCGTAATTTTTCTCACAGTATAAGGAGCTGAACTAAGTCTCGATATGAGCGCCCCATTGCGGTTTATTGTTTAAGGTTCTAAAAAGGCCTGCGACCTCCCACTTGAAAAAGGGAGGTCGCCAAAAGACCTCTAGTAATGTAAGAAAGCGCATGACTCACTTGTGCTCTAAATAGTTGGTGGTGCCGCGATTGTGGGGGCTCACGACGCTGGCCTCGAAGCCGCTCGTTGACCACGTCGCAGATCTTGCGTGCGCCGATCAGCTCCGGGTCGTATTTCACTTTGCCTCTGCGACAAAACACGTTTTGGTCATGAAACTATGTATATGATAATAAGAGCTAAAATATAATTGGCTTTAAAGGCGATTATACAATTATAAGCCCTCTTAAGCAAACAATGCTTCCGTACTTCAATGATAAAAGCGTATTCCTTAAAAGGATCACTTTGTTGCACGTCTGTTCGACGCTAGTGGCTCCTTTGTTCATTACAAACGGGCGCAACGTTGCAATGTAGCGTTTTTGATATTGTTAACTAGTATTGCGAGTATTTTAATCGCTTTCCGCCCGCGCCCCGCCCCGCATTGCCAAACAGCGTATGTTTGGCAAAACAAGATATATTTTGGAGAGTGTGCTCAAGAACTCCACAACCTTGTGCCTCCTTCACCTTTCTACCATAGAACCGCGAGACGTCGAGAGAATTGGCATCCTTATGTGGTTGATGTCCAGCGTACTCGGACGAAACGCTTTTCTTCTACGTTTCTGATAGAACCGCTAAGGTGTGGAACACCCTTCCAGTTTCCGTGTTCCCAGCCAAATACAATCTGGGTGCCTTCAAGAGAAGAGTAAATATGCATTTTCTAGGCAAGCGCGCTCCATCCTAGACCTCATCATTTCTGTTCATCAGACTTGATTGTAGCGCAAGCCTATCAATTATAAAAAAAAAAAAAACTATAAACCGCGTCAGATACGCGTAAGTTATTTTGGTGCAAATAAGATGGTCTTTCAAGCCGTTCACTTTTATCGGGTAAAAGATAAAAAATAAGAACGCGCTTACTTGGAGGTTGTGAGCGCGATGGAGCAGGAAACCACACCGTGCAGTTTAAGTACAGTCTTCTCGGTTTTGTTCACGCACGACGCGCACGTCATGCCCTTTATCTGAAACAAAATCGTACACCTTTTTAAAGAAACGTTTCCAGAAAACTTATATTGGTAACCATAGTATATTTCACACTTTCGTCTTTCACTATACTCATCAAACATAATGTTTGTTACAATTTCATGTATAAAATATCACGATCTCAGAGCTAAACTCGCTACAAAAATGTCTACTCTCCATATCCGGAGTTGGAACATCCCTTTACCTATTATGATTACATCAACCTCGCTGTAGAATGAGTAATGCTATTGTTTCTTAGTTCACCATATGCCTCACATTTTGGCGGTCTCTGGGAGGATGTTGTTATTGAATGGATCTCTTGCTAAGCACTTACCATGAGGTTCAAATCCTTGGGCGCACCGCTGTCGCTAACGAGCTCAGAGGGGAAGCCCAGTTCCGTGATGGATTCAGCGATTTCCGCCGCTGATATCTTCGCGGGCTCGCACCGGACTTCCGCTTTGGCGGCTAATAGTGCTATTACTATTGAATGGACACCTGCAAAAAGAAATCACATCTACAACTATCGCTCCATTATGCCCATGTGACCAAATCTTAGAATTGAACACGGCATTCCATGAATTTTTTTCAGAAAATGACCAACTTTTGTAGTGTAAATAAAAAGTTGTACAAAACAAGTCATCGGTTAGGTTATGGTTCGACATGTTAAAATTTTCCACGCGTTAAGGGGATTGATTGAATTTATTTTTGTCTTTCTCACTCTCACGGAGATTTGGTAGGTGCGACATGCAGCGTCGCGGAAGAATATACCAGAAAAACGACGTTTTACCTAATTACTCAAAAACTAAGCTGGTTATCAAAAATCCGTTCTAAGCGTTTTAGGACATTATTATTACCGATACATTAAAACAAAAATTACAATTACATCCATTGTAGTTTCCGATAAAATATAGAAAAACTGAGATTTTGGAGCAACTTTTGGGAGAACTTTCTATCGAGAAAATTTTATCCAATCGTGTTTCTGCTTCTTAGCGATTTTAGATTAAAGACCCAAAATACATGACGTGTAAATTTGAAAGTAATTGTCTTTATAGTTTTTGCATAAAACTTCATTCAAATTCACCTAAATACGGCTTGTAGGCCGTTAAGAATCACTTAAGTATAAATTCGAAAATCAACCATTTTACGAAACATGTCGGCCACATCATGAAATGATCAGGATCCTTATTCTGTATCTCAATGATCACTGTGACCTTCAGCAAGCTCATTTGACATAAATTTTTTATCCTTTGAAAGTTCGCCACAAAATCATAGTTTCGTTTGACTTAATAGAGCAGCAATGTATAAGGAACCTGCATAAACAACAGTGATAATCACTGGAAGTGTCAATTGTACAAAATATGAGCCTCGGGATAAAATATAATCATTTCACGAAATGAAATGATCAGGATGATCAATTCTGAGATCTGCCAGGGCTAGTATGCGCGCGTAGAGATATGTCTCTCTACTTTTGCCGCTCTCTTTTCTCTTTCTAATCCATATTGATAGACAGAGAAAAGAGAGCGACACAAGTAGAGGACTCTCTACGTGCACATGCTGCATAGGCTGGCCACGACATTCACACTGCTCATGGTGCGAGCATTTTACTTCAGAACCGAACTTCAGACAGAATGTTTACCGTGCATTTTGGCGCAGTGTTTCTCAATGGCGGCGACGCACGAAGCGCATGTCATGCCGCGCACCTCCGCGCCTTCCGACACTGAGGGAATGGTGCCCTGCCACACCAGATTAGAACACCGATGAGGAAACTGAGGATATAGCCATCGGAACCTTTTACGCAAACCTCCTTCACACAAGAAAATAGTAGCGCAGTCTGTCAAATTTCCCACTCCTACGCCACAATATGGCGGAAACCGTCTCCATGGAAACGTGCTGGCAGACTATAATTGACAATTGTAGTGATCTGTGGCGGGGATCGCGGTCTACTTGCTACTGACGCTGTCGGTGTCAAAACAAACACTTTTGGCTTCGGTAAAATGGCGACACTTTATTCACGTTTCGCCGCGTCCAGGGTATAGGTCTATCAATTAGAAGGAACATACAAGTTGTGTACACATGTGATTTCTACAATTATCATTACTGTATAAGTCGCGGCAGGTATGTCACTTACGATCACGTGAGATTGCAGTCAAGTACAGTAGGCGGCATATAACAGTCACGCCATTTGTCTGCTAAAGTTAAATTAACTAGGCTTTAGTGTTGCAAAAATATAAAATCGCAAATTAAGACCCTTAAAGAAAACATTTCGCATCGGCATAATATTTAGCTGTTATTTTGAATGACTATCGATGTTGTACTAACTCAAGATTCAAGGTTATCGTCATTCCAGCGTAGTTGAATAACTGTTAGTGAATTAGATAATACATATTCAATGGCACTTACATTGGCTTGTGTCCTACTTTTCACTGGTGATATTTTGACTCTGTCACCCGAACCTTCTTCGCTTTTTCTCTGTGATACATCTGAAAATAGGACGATGAAAAATAAGATGTTTAAACTACTTATTTTAAGTGTAGCAAAACCTCTGCTGAATCTTGGCTGAATCGGCACCAATTAGACGACGAAGAAATTAAGACGCTCTATCTTGAAATTGACACCGATCCGTTAAGAAAAAATGGTCAAGTGCGAGTCGGACTCGCACACTGAGGGTGCCGTATTATCAAGACCCATGCTCAATAGTATTAAAGCAATTAAATAACCTGCCCACCAAAAAACGAGATAAAAAATCACGTTTGTTATATGGGAGCCTTAATTTTTTATTTTATTCCAATTCAACTGTTTATTTCTACAGTAAATATATGACTAAATATTCTGTGAAAATTTTAAGCGTCTACCTGTTACCGTTATCAATATCGAGCGAAAGCAAGCAAAAAAAAATACGTTTGTTGTATGGGAACTATAAATATTCATTTTATTCTATTTTTAAGTGTTTGTTGTTATAGCGGCAACAGAAATACTTCATCTGTTAAAACTTCAAGTCTGTAGTTATCACGGTTCAAGAGATACAGCCTGGTGACAGACAGACGGAAGGACAGACGAACAGCAAAGACTCCGAAATAGGGTTCCTTCTTTACCTTTCGGGTACGGGAAAAATGAAGACCTGGCAAACCGGGTGGTCGTGGATTGCCAGCTATCCAGGCTTGATACCCAAAATGCGGAATGCGCCTGGCTTGTAAGTATAGGCACCGAACACTAAATAGTACAAGTACAGAAGCTCCACTCCGCACGACGAATTAAAGAAATAGTGACTCTAGCGCTGACGCAAAAAGTGCAATTCAGTTCGCAATAGCGCCTGGCCCCGCCCTCAAAACCGACACGCAACCAACGCAATGTTGTGGTCTCTTTCTATCGCCTAACTTTATCTCTTACGACGTACTAAGGCTGCCGTAGTCAGACGGCGCGTAAAATAAACCGTACGGAACTAGCGCGTACAATTCGGCCCGCGAGCGGCAACCATCTGAAATATTGAGGTCCGAAACCCTACTTGTAGCCGGGACGGTCACGTGATAAGTGGGACTGGCCTGCGGGGCTAGACAAAGTCACAGTCGTTTGGCGTTAACGCTAGTCTACAAAAATGTAAGGACAAAACAAATGACTGTAGAAAAACCACGATAACAATGAACTAAACACGTTGTGTTTGATACTGTCGGCTATCAATTGTCAAGCGAAGTACGCTAAAGTTATCTACAAGGTCCGCGAGAACGCCAGCGAGCGTTTAAGTTGTCGTAGTCAATTATCAAAAACAGCGTGTTCGCGGCCGCGCGGTGGAACTTCACCAGCGCCGTGCTGTCCGCCGCTCACCGTCTTACTCGCATGCAAAGGATGCTGAGAGAAATTAATTAATCCTGGCGAATCTAATTAAGATAATTGGATATTTTAATCGAATTATTGCATTGTCATCGGTCTTTGACAGGTGTGCAAAGTTTGAATTTAATCTGATCGTTCAAAGTAGGACAAAATCGAGCTCAAAGGAGTCGGTTACAAACATACAAACATACAGAGAAAGCTAATAAAAGCGTGTTAAAAAAGATTGCTCGTTGTCGTGAGACATCAGTTCGTAAGTTTCATTTCGCCGCTTACTTTATACGCGCCTGGTATGCTACCTGATAGCAAGGGTGGCCTTGCTACATAATTAAAAAAAAAGTATCAACCTTCGATGGTGTTGACGCAGGACTGGCAGGTCATGCCACGACGGCGATGAGCGCAGTGCTCTCACTGGGCGGCCCCGAGCCCGTCATGTCGATGAGCAGCTCAGTGGGGATTTCACGGGGAAAGAGGTTTCTGGAAACGAAATCATTTCTGAACTGAGTTGTCAGCACAAGGATTTTTGGAGGATGGCACCCTTTTAGGGATCTTAGTTCCCAGTGTCTGAGCTACAGATACTTAGCCTCTAGTAGACCTCAAAATTATCACATATGATTTCAACAGGACTGTATTGTAATAAATATTATATTTTTCGCATGACAATATATTTTTGAATTCCACGTACTATGATAATTAATTTTTCAATTCCACGTTTTTATTCACAGATTTCTGAGATATTCAGTTACTATGGTTGCTATGGTTGAGTCAAACTACATAGATCAAGAGTTAAATTTATGTTGACAAGTACCTAAACTACGTAATTTATTCTACAAAAATATTTTGATTAGTAGGTTTAAAAACATATCTGTTTCAGTTATTCTAGCACGGATTGCTAGCATCTCTCTTTACACTGTCTATAACAATGCACTGTCTATAACAGATTAGTACCAGTAGGTACTAGGTAGTACTGGCAGTACTTTCACACATGTCTGATAGTGAATTAATATCATCAGTGTTGTAAACAGGTATCTAATATCTTCTGCAGTATTTACTCGTGTTGGATTACGTAGTTAGTTATCAGTTAGCGAGGGCGTATATGTTGTATTTATCAAGCGGATATATCAGTGACAAGACAAGACGCAACTGCAAAGTTACGTGAATCTAAATGGAACCGCGCAAGGCACTAAAATCTTCCGAAACCCTTTTAATAAGCTCAGCCGGAAATCCAAAGACACGTCTCTATAACTTGTTTATAGCAGAGTAAACTCTTCTACAAAGTAACCAGCTTTTATCCACACTACCCTCGCAGTATCTACAAGTGCAAGAAAAGTACACCAATCACTAGGACTACTAGGAGTACCGACCTGGTCTCGTCGTCAGTTGAGTCCGAGGGCGCTTCGAACCCCATATCTTCTATGTGGGAGCGGATCGCCTCCACGGAGCACACGCGCGGGTCATAGCGGAAGTAGCCTGCATGCTCGGAGAGTTCCACCTGCAACATAATATAGCCTTGACACTCTGTGGCCGATGACTGTCATGTAACGTGATGATAAAGGGGACAACTCTCCACCTCCCATGCCCAATCAACCTCGCCGTTATGGGGGCTGTATTTCACGAAAGCACCGGCGGTAAGCACGGTATTTGCTCTTGGCGAGATTCTGAGACGGCTTCTTGACTCTCTACAAATTGGTTCTCTTGGTCCTTTTTTCTGTGTCAGTCTGCAGTCACACATTCTGGGGCTGGACGATACAATGACGGATTCACCTCGCACCATCACGGTCTGCAGAAGCATCACCTACCATTCTTAGTCCCGTCACTTCAAACAGCTCCGCCTTTTGTGCCACGCGTGAACTCCCGTAGCTTCCCGAAGTTGACCGCAATATGTGATGATGTTAATAAATACACGCACGGCAAGACTTTTCCTCTTGACAGAGATGCACCCACCTTTACGTGTTGGATGCCAGGCAGTTCGCGCACGGAGCCCTCGATGCTACGCACGCAGGACTGGCATGTCATGCCATTGATTGGCACCCGCACCGCCACCAGCTCCTGATTCGCCTCCTTCTCTCTGTTAACAAAGAAAAACGACGCTTTAGTTAATCAGTATCAGTCTTTTTACATTTCGTACACGGTCTATTGCAATAGGGTTGTGGGTTTCATGGCGCTGGCTGTAAATGTATCGAGGAATTCAATTCGTTTGTGCCAAGCGAGCCGATTGGAAATTTGTACAAGAAACCTGTTCTAATCTTTCAGTTGTCGTAAACAACCCTTAGAATCAACAAGTTTTTATTCAGTACGAGGAATAACAACATGCTTGCACCTTTGTAAGATGCTATAGGTTTGAACCAACCCAAAACAGAATTTAGAAGACGTCGCATCATGTGAAATTCACTGATAATAATATATTCAATGAGTTCTAGGACATCCTGGTAAGTACAAGTAGAGGCATTTTTGTTGCAATAACCGCAACCATCGCGACGGTTCGACGTTTTTATCAGCAGTTACTGTCAATCGTAATCTACCCTCAGTGGTGTTATCATGCGTATCAGATAGGGCATGCAGAACCGGTTCCGGTTCTTAATTTTGAATTCCCGGTTCTGCACCGAGCTCAGAACCGGGTACCCGGGATTTCCCGGTTCTTGGTAAAAAAGTTTTAAATTTTAATTAAAAGCATTATTTTTAATATTCCTACAAAAGGGGCTATTACGATATGTAGTAAACATGAAATAGAAAATTATTTGCCAAAAAACCGACTTCAAATGCCACTACAAAGAGTGAAATAATTTTATGAATACAATTTTGAAGTCAGGCGATTTTTTATAATAATATTATCGTCTTTTCTTCGCACATGGAGTAGGTATTAGGAAGGTCTATGATTGTACGAAACATTCAAGTGTTCTTATAAAATTTGAAGAGTTCCCTCGATTTCTCCAGGATCCCAACATCAGATCCTGACTTGATGACTATGAAACCATCTGGAAAGTACACGTGGTTCAATAAGTCCCGAGACTAAGTACTAAAAAAAAGGTCTTTTTTATAAAATTAATTTTTATTCATCAACATAGTCTCCTCCAAGAGCGATACAGTCCCTCCAACGCTTTTCTAACTTTTCTATCCCATGTGTGTAGAACGATTTGTCTTTGGCTTCAAAATAAGCCTCCGTTGCTGCGATAACTTCACTATTTGAGTCAAATTTCTTACCCTGAAGCATTTTTTTGAGGTCTGCAAACAGCCAGTAATCGCTGGGGGCCAAGTCTGGCGAATAAGGGGGATGAGGAAGCAATTCGAAGCCCAATTCTTTAATTTTGGCCATCGTTCTCACGGACTTGTGACAAGGCGCGTTGTCCTGGTGAAACACCACTTTCTTTTTGTTCATGTGAGGCCGTTTATCCGCAATTTCGTACTTCAATCGCTCCATAAGCACATGTAATAGTCACTATTTATATTTTGCCCCTTTTCAAGGTAGTCGATGAAAAGTATTCCATGCGCATCCCAAAATATAGAAGCCATAACCTTACCCGCCGATTTCTGAATCTTTGGACACTTCGGGCGGCTTTCACCAGCCGCTCTCCACTCCGCTGCCTGCCGATTGGATTCCGGAGTGAAATGGTGTATCCAGGTTTCATGCATTGTTACATACCGACGTAAAAAATCCTTTTTATTATGATTCATCAGCGCCAAACATCGCTCTGAATCATTGATACGTTGTTCCTTTTGATCAGTTGTAAGCAAACGCGGCACCCACTTAGAAAAAAGCTTTTTCATGGCCAAATTTTTATGTAAAATAGTGAAAATACTACCAGCTGAAATCTTCACTATCTCGGCTATCTCTCGCACTTTTACCTTCCGATCTTCCAATACGATTTTTAGGACTTGGTTAATATTTTGTTGAGTCACTGGCACTGCTTCATTTGGACGAGCGTTCCCCTTCATTGGTGTCCATGCGACCGCGTTTGAAGTCGGCATACCACCGACAAATGGTTGCTTTAGAGCAGTGTTTTTCAATCTGTGGGTCGCGACCCCTAGGGAGGTCGCGAAGCCTTCCTAAGGGGGTCGCAAAGCCGTATTCGGGTGATCGACGGCAAAAGAGAAATGACAAGGTTCTACACTACAGTAAAAATACAATATCAGTGAGAAGGATGTGCTTGTTTATTTTTCAAAAAAATCTCAAAGCGTGGTGTGGCAACGTCGCGAAATTTCACCCGCCTTCAAGTTAGATCTGCACGCAACCTACCAAGTTTACTACTAGCTACTTACTTTTAAAGCTTTCGCGGATCCCTTGCATACAAATAAATAATTAATAATTATACATACTTAAAAATCACGCATTTTTCGTGTAGGGGTAGACTACATCTGTCCACTTATAGATAGGTATCAAAATAGAGAAAATTGTAAACAAACTCATTTAAATTAATAAATTTTTGTCTGAATATGTCTTAAGGGGGTAGTGAGAATTTTTCACCCTAGAAAGGGGTCGCGTATACAAAAAGATTGAAAAACACTGCTTTAGAGGGAGCTGATCCTGCATAACATTTTATAAGCCATTGCTGTGCTTCAACGGTATTTTTTCCCATTAAAAAACAATGTTTTATCAACACGCGAAACTCGTTTTTTTCAATTGTATCGAAATTACAACCGTAGCGTCACTTAAATGTTTCAAAATAAATAATTTTATTGTTCCATTTTTAAAAATTTGACACATTCTTGTATTGATAGCCAGTACTTTTTAAAAATCAAAAGAGTTTTTAATATATGCGCCATTTCCAGGTTAGCCTCGGGACTTATTGAACAATCTAGTAGGTATACTCTTTCAAACAAAAAAATAATTTTCGATAAAATACGTAATAATTATTGGATTTTTTAAAGAACCGGGAGAACCGGGAAGTAATATTCAGAACCGGTTCTTTTAACACCTTAAAAATCCCGGGATTTCCCGGGATTTTAAGAACCGGGAATTCCCGGGTGCATGCCCTAGTATCAGACATCAAACACTGTTCTCACGAGAACGATGTGCATAAATATTTGTACAGATGCATTTATTTAATTTATTTAGGGTCTTTTGACCAGAGATATCCGAAGATTGAGCAGTATAGATGCTGACTTTTCAACTTTTACTAACTAAACTTGTCGAGGTGTGTTCTTGGCCATCGGGGTGAGCGACATTTATTTTTAATTTATTTTATATTTTCAATTTTTAGCTTTGCTTCGATTCGTCGTATATCTCAATTCTCATAATATGTTAAAATCGTTTTGTTTTACACGTGAGGTCTGGGTTCTTCTTGGTATTAAATCGTACATCAAGTTAAACCCAAGCACGTACAGATAAGACAATTGCAATAAAACAAGCCAGTTTATTCTGTCCTTTAAAGATCTCACTATAAGTGGGTATTAACCTGTTAATGTTTGACTGCAATAATAGTTCTAAGCACGTTCCTTACATTTACATCTTTGGTGTTTACACGGTAACGTTATCTAATAAACCGTTTGTTTGTTTGTTTGTTTGTCAGGCTACTAAGCGTTTTTATAACTTTCATTTAATCGTTTCAATATCCAATTTTTTGGAACGTAAACTTAATTTTCTAACGATAATTATCTATGTGTAATCCGGTCGGATTTTGCTCCAACAGATTTTCGGTGAGATATTTTTCTTTACAGCATTAAATCGAACGTACAGCAATGATCAAATCGTTTAATTAACTTTTTCTCTTGACATTGATGGTCTGACCTCGAGACTTGTTCGGTTATCTTAGAAAAACAAACAGTAGTTATTTTGCCGATTTCATTCCAAACAAGACCTGAGAGGTGAGGCCCAGTTGCGATATCGAGGAGCATCACTGAATTAAGGGGATTTATTGAATTTATTTTTGTCTTGCTCACTCTCACGGAGATTTGGTAGGTGCGACATGCAGCGTCGCGGAAGAATATAACAGAAAAACGACCTTTTACCTTATTACTCAAAAACTAAGCTGGTTATCAAAAAATCTGTTTCTAAGCGTTTTTGGATATTATTATTACCGACACTTTAAAACAAAAATTACAATTACATCCAATGTAGTGTCCGATAAAAACTAGAAAAACTGAGATTTTGGAGCAACTTTTGGGAGAATTTTCTATCGAGAAAATGTTATCCAATCGTGTTTCTGCTTCTTAGCGATTTTAGATTAAAGACCCAAAATACATGACGTGTAAATTTGAAACTAATTGTCTTTATAGTTTTTGCATAAAACTTCATTCAAAATCACCTAAATACGGCTTGTAGGCCGTTAAGTGAATTGGCTGAAATGATATAAGTAGGTACTTATAACTCGAAAAGTCGATGGTGGATGGCCGGTGGATTCGAATCCTGGACCGTGTAGAGGCTCCCGGTGCTTAATAGAGCGATAATAACGCGATACGATAAGAATCTGTATCGCATGTCGCTTGTAAACATTCCCACGGAACATTTTAATTAGTGAAACAAATCCGAAAGCAAGGTCATACTCATTACTGTGATGTAAACCATCAATTCGGGCTGTTACATGGTGGGAGAATCTGGTCGATACTTGAGCATTACATTTCAGTCATCAAAGCACGATAGCCCATTGGTTCAATTCACTGGCTTTCAGAGTAATGTGTTCAACTCCCATGTAACTCACCTACCTACCTTTGAATTTTCCGATAGCTGAATATAACTGAATATAACGATAGCTCAATGTGTGAGTGTGGGAAACTTTGTCAGAGAGTTTACATTGTTTTCAAAGGTGTCCTGTAGTGGGACATAAAAAGTTATTTCAAAACCTAGAGTTGATTTTGTTTCGTCAAGTTCGCTTCTTCACTAATCCAGCAGGTAGCACTGTGGCTGATTTTCATGGGATAGCCTATGTTTAATCTAAGGCATACTCCATTCCAAACTCCATTCCAAATGTCATTCTTATCGGTTCAGTATCAACATAGTAGGTACTTGCGTTGTAAAGAATAGTCTTTAAATTTTACTACCCCGCGGGCGGCGACTCTTCGATACAAGTGTAGTTGTCCCGAATACCACGTTCTATCTATAAAGTTTATAATAAAATAGGTATATACTACATACGTTACTTACATTCTCTGATACCGCATTTATAGTTTTCGATATTATGAAATTTCGATAAATACTCGTACACAAAACACAACACTATAGTATAAGTAAAAACTTAAATAGGTAAGGCAGTATTGCGGTAACTTGCATTTAATTAAAAAAAAACTCAAATAGATTAAGAGACGTCGGTAAAATTTCTTTCAGCAAACATTTCAGAATATTGTATCATGGCAAAGTCCTAATTACAAATGTTAGGGACAAAGTTTTAACGAGGTATGCGATGTTAAATTTGTTCAGGAAAATTGACTGTAACCAACTAACCACATTTGCGGTAACTTTCGACTGAGATAAGAACACAGCGCATTTGACTGCAGTGACGTCTCACGTCACATCCCGATATACAGCTATACATGTAGGAAAGCTTCTACTCTATGCTTCTGGTATTGCAAATAAAGTGACGGATGATTATGTGATTGTAGCTACCATTTAACAAATTATTGTAATGGAAAATCTATATTATCGCTAAACAATATCCCCAGTACACATATAATATTATGATCAAAAATCAAAGAGAACTTCTACCGAAGCACCGTGGACGAAGAATTTGACTACAATTAAGACGATTGAAAAAAAGTGATTATTATCATTGATTCAAGGTAGATAGATAGTTAAGATAAAATTTTATCTTTTACGCAAAGTAGGGATGAGTTTATGTTTGAATATATGGAATGCTTTTTTATATCTAATCGCAACCGTAAAGTTGCGGTCGACAAGAGAAGCGTCAGGCATCGACTGTATTTCGCGAACATGTTGATATTAATATACCAAACATATGAAAAAAATATTGCACACAAATTGAACAAAATTAGCAATAAAGTCGATTACTAATTAACTACACTACACCGAACCACACCACAACATTACAACTAAGAAAAATTACCGCCGTCTCTTCGACTAATAATACTATCACCGTAACCACAGATAATATAATACTGCCGTAACTATGCTTATCTAGAACTTTGTCTATGTAATATGTATCACTATTGTCTACGTATCTATCCACTCGCTAAGTCACAGGCGCAGTTCAAACTGATTCATAACAGCGTGTTCACATGGCACGAAGTGCGCGCTGCATCGCGTGCGCAAGCGAAAATCAGCCGTGAGCACCAGACAAAGGAGAGCCGAAAGCATTTGCACACGGCGACACTTGTAAGGGAAATTGACTCGTCAGTCATTTTTAATGTTTTTACCCGACTACGAAAAATAAAGTTACCAATTCGACACCTACAAAGTCTCATAATTTGATACTAGTAGTTCGCCCAAATACTTATTAGCTCAAAAAAGTCCACGATTTCCGTAAGATTCGTGGAAAACCGATATTCACGCGGCGGAACAGTGGGTAAACCTAGTCTGTGACTCTGTGTACAAGGCATTGACAAGGTCATCTGACTGATGACTGACGACCCAGCAGGGCGATCGGTTAAAAGTATATCAATCATTAAAGAGCTGTATCAATGTCAAAACGTGATTTTCAAGTGCTGTGATTGGTCAAAACCTATGTTTTGGCATTGATACAGCTCTTACATTTTTAGCCGATCGCCATACTGCTTAATTAATTTGCTTGTGAGATTGTGCACAGGATTTTCCGCTTTGAATCATTGGGATCCTCTCTACGATTTAAGTAAAACGAAATCATCATAATGTAATAATGTATACTTTTAACTCGTTTAATATGCAATAGGTATGCTGTGTAGGTATGACGCTGTTATTGGCGTTGTTTTTAGATCGAAAATATTGAACAGCATGTAATTTTTTTAATAAATATAAGAATGTTAGTAGTGTGTATTCAGGTTTTAATTAATTGAGTAATTAACTAAATAAATACAAAATATATTATTGTTTTTATCATTGATAGCTACTGGTTTAGACGATTCAATGGCAAAATTCACTGAGCGAAGGTGAGACGGAGGACCTTGGCTGTGCCTCGGTCAAATTAAAAGGAAAAACTGCGACTTACATTCAAACTCCCACGAATTCCATTCTCTATAATTCCCAACTCTATGGTAAATTAAAAAAGTACACTGTCACATTATTGACAGCTGAAAGACTAATGGCGCGAAAATCTAAACATGGCGGTTGGCTGAGGTTATATTTTTAAAACATTGAGCAAAATAACGGTTAGTTTATAGCAAGGAGATAATAGATGTTTATATTGTACTCGTATGTTATGATGAATCAGTGATCTAATTAAGGTGGTGTGTTATGTAAATACTGTTAGGTAACACAAACGGTCGATGAGACGGGCACAGATTGCATAAGGCGCGAATCTGCCTGTATTGAATTCGGCATGTTCGCTTTTGATGTCATTTTCCCATTTCTCCCAACTCCAGATACACACTTTTATTAGTTAACACAGCTCAAAGTAAGTAATGAAAATATAAAATGAGGAGAAGTAAAAACATAGCGGTAAAAATGGCGTCAGACCACCGTAGACAACATAAAAAGTCGATAATTTCGCCAAACGTCAAAAGCGCGTTTACAAAGAAAGGATGCGCTGTCCATAGAATATTCACAAAGAGCGCCATTTATGTCGCCACAGCATAAATGAAGTTAACATAAAGGTTGAAGAGGGAGCCCTCGACTTTAAAAGTGCGCCAAAAATACTTTGCCTAAATTGTCAAAACTACACACGCACACTAGCATCCGCACACCGTACAAATTTAAAATTGACACACTCACACTACAAGAAAAAGTTGCCGCACTCACGGAGCTGTCGTTGTTAGGTAGGGCTCTATCTAGGCAGTATAAATCTATGGAAGTTAATAAGATTTGTTTACAAAACACAACGCTGGCCGAGCGTGGTGTGGTGTTCACGTGGATACACTCCATAATGAGACTTTTGTTTATTTTGAATGTCGCACAAGATGGTTCTACCACGTTCTACTGAAGTGTAGAGTTATAGCTAGCCTTATTCTTAAAAGAAGCTGTCACCGAGACGGGTGACATCTAACTTACCTCAACGAAGACTATTTTTAGTCACCAATGCGTGTTTATAACTCAAAAGAGTTCAGTATTTAGTTTTGACTATTACGCTAGTTTGATAAACGCCTGCACGATTCGCAAGGTAATTTTTTCCATGGGAAGAGGTTTAAAATATTTTTCCCTCCTACAGATTTACAATGTCAACCGTGGATAAAACGGAAGAGGACTTTTTACCCCTTTGGCCGTGCTATAGCCGCTGCCGCTGGAGAAAATAATTTTTATCCCATGTGAGAGGATGTGAACGGCGGAAGGAAATTTTAACCCTTGCCCATGATAAGGGGGCTCTTACTGGCGCTATTTATTTATTATTTTTTGGTGATATAGTTTCGGTGTAGGAATTTAATACAAAGACCTGTTTTTCGGCCTCAAAACCACCCAAACGAAGGTACTTATTTGATAAAGTTAATAAGGTTTTTTTTATATCCGTACGATAACTATAAAACTGTAAGCGCAATGAGATGCAAATATGCAGATATAAAATGCATCGAATTTTTTTCCGTTACTATAATTTATCGTGAGTTCAACGCCCAACCCTACCAGAATTTAGGTATTGAGATTTTGTTTCTTAGTAATAATATTGCAAGCTCGAATTTTTCTCAAGAATCACTAACCCAAAATAAAAGTGTCTGAATGTACATCTCCTGAGAATAATTATCGACTGAGTTATTGTGAAAGACACGTGACACGTCTTTGGTTGGACCTTCTAAGAAATTACCAAAATATTGAACAACAAAAATAAGTACAGTCGCGGAATGAAAAGGTTCGCCACCTTAGTGTCGATTTTGCCTTGCACTAGTACTGCAAGTGTCCACGATGTCAACATACTAAAACAATCGACTAGTGCAAACGAATCAATTTGAAAATTGACGAACCTTTTCATTCCGCGACTGTACATAATACGCTGAACAGATATTATGCGAAACAATTTTTATATGAAAATATAGAGGAAGTCGAGGAAGATCAAAGTTAGGTCGATCCATAAGTGTACCTACTATAATCTGTAAAGCATACTTACTTCGAGAGGCAACATCTCCGTATGATGCTTCGGTGTCGGAGCGATACATTTGTAAAGTGTAACATTATAACGCTGCTGAAATCCGATTGAAACTAGGTCATGCACCCGGGATTTCCCGGTTCTTAAAATCCCGGGAAATCCCGGGATTTTTAAGGTGTTAAAAGAACCGGTTCTGAATATGACTTCCCGGTTCTCCCGGTTCTTTAAAAAAATCCAATTATTACGTATTTTATCGAAAATTATTTTTTTGTTTGAAAGAGTATACTTTCCAGATGGTTTCATAGTCATCAAGTCAGGATCTGATGTTGGGATCCTGGAGAAATCGAGGGAACTCTTCAAATTTTATAAGAACACTTGAATGTTTCGTACAATCATAGTCCTTCCTACTCCATGTGCGAAGAAAAGACGATAATATTATAAACAATCGCCTGACGTCAAATTAGTAAACATTAAAAATTATTTCACTCTTTGTAGTGGCGTTTGAAATCGGTTTTTTAGAAATAATTTTCTATTTCATGATTACTACAAATCGTAATAGCTCCTTTGGTAGGAATATTAAAAATAATGCTTTGTATGTTGTATTTATATAATAATGCATATTTAAAATTTTAAAACTTTTTTATCAAGAACCGGGAAATCCCGGGTACCCGGTTCTGAGCTCAGTGCAGAACCGGGAATTCAAAATTAAGAACCGGTACCGGTTCTGCATGCCCTAATTGAAACAACTAGGATGATTAATTTTATGGCTGATAGTAGTGAGTAGATGGACAGACAGAGAAAAGTAGACAAAATTATCTTTGCATATACTACAGGTATAGGATATAAAGATATGAAGAAGAATTTTATATGTCTAATAAAAATATATTCCTATAGCAAGCGGAAAATTAAAAAAAAAATTGAAAACAGCCTTTCAAGTCTTTTGTAGAATTGTGTATTTGAAAAAAAATTAAATATATTTTTTTTAAATGCCTCGACCAAAGGAAATTAAGTTCCGTCGTGGGTAAAAAAAATTCAGTAATATCATTGTTTATTTTAAATCTAAATAATAGACACACAATTACACAAAACATTAATGATAAGACCTTTGGGTGTCGCGCTTAAGTTTACATTGGAATTAGAATAATAATATGTTAATTGCATTGACCAGTTGTAACTATTGTTATACGTGGTCACAGATTACTTACGTGGTATAAGTGTCCATACAAATAACAAGGTAAATATGAACACCAAAACTTTTTATGTACATAACATAGTACGAGTATAAAAGAATGCTGAATATAGGATAACATGAGATATAATATTTCCATTCATTTATTTTCTCTTTGACACATGCTACAGATATAGCAATAGCGAGGGACCAGAAAGAGAACATTTTACCTTTATCTCTCTCTAGTCCATCGCTATTGCTATATCTGTTTCATATGATTTCATGTGTCAAAAAGAGAATAAACGAATGGAAATAGTATAGTTTATTTGGACTCAAGAAATGCATTATAATTTCACGCCATTTTTTCTGCATTTTACAATTATAAAACATGGTTTTGAATTTGCAAAACAAAGTTTTTTTTAAATGTTTTCCAATGTTTCCAATTACCAAAACATTTATCTTGTTTGAGATACCACTTTATAACGGGAAATGTTACTTGAGTATCTTTATGCAAAATAACCTGAAACGAAAGTAATTTAGGAGCTTTAAAAACCTTTTACGTTTTCCGGTATGAAACGTTAAATGTTATCAACACCGCCAATAAAATATGTGGTGTTGGTAAACAGGTTCTTTTACACATGAAATCAGGGGGTCATTTCAAAGGACTCTGTAATCCTTTATTACCATTTAAAGCTACGAGAATCCTAAAAATAATAATTTAAACACCTACAATGACTTGAGTCAATTTTGCTTTTGTTTCTTACAAATCTCGAGGCAAGCGTAAATTTTTCTGGGGTAAAAAATACGGTCGTGTATTAATCCAGAGTATAAACTATCTATATTAGAAATTTCAGCGTAATCGGTTCCGTATTATTCGCGTGAAGTAACAACGAATATACATATAGATACACACATATATTATTTCACCTTTATAATGTTAGTAAGTATTTCAAGTTCTTACAACGTCATTACTATTCAAGTAGGTACGTAACGTTTCATTGAGACTATGGTAAAGTATAGTAGAGTGCGTAAACCATAATAGTATCATATACACATACAAACCTCGAAGGTTGACGCCTTTCTATTACTACACTGTTGCAATACGGTACATTATAGCATATACCGGAAAGGCAAGACCACTTCATTCTTGCTAACGGATGGTCAAAAAGGATTCATACTCCGTGAATCGTGATACGAGACATAATGGCATCTTGATTCAAAAGATTCAGTGGCCATGTGGTACAATAGAACAGACCTTCATTTTGTCTCGTCTGTAATCGAATTTTTTAAATACTAGTATTATAAGCCCCAAAGATTGTATGTACATATGGATGGATGTTTGTTACTCTTTCACGCTGCAACTACTGAACCGATTTGACTGAATTTGCCATAGAATATGCACATAGGCTACTTCTTAGCACGAAAAAATCCGTGGTACCCACAGGATATGCGGGCGTAGCCGCGGGCAACAGCTTGTAAGTACTATACCTGTATTATATTCTAATTGAAGACTTGTGTAGTATGTCGAGATAATAAATGCGCCAATTGGACACGTTTTAAGGTTTAAGCGAGTTATTGACTAATAAGCAATTTGCTATAGTACATCCTAAGAAGACCGTATCCCTAATTAGGTGACAAAATATCAGCCAATCAAAGCACATATTTAATATTTATGCCACATTACGATAAGGTTTTTCTTACACAATCAGGAAAACTGACAAACCATCTGCGAGTACGATGGCAAGTGTGGAGGCGTATCGAATGTATAGAACAAATGCAAAAATGTTAAAGTCACCCTGAAAAGAATAGCAGCTACTGAGCTAATATTAACTTATTTTAATGAGAAATGGAACAATATGTTGTGGCGGTACGCAGTATAATGGCCTTCGATTCCGGATACTATTTTAATTGAAATGATTGATATCTACCTGTGTTATTTTGCCCACCGTTTATACGTTTCAAAATCGTTTTAACAAGTGGGCGTAGGTAGTTTTTAGAAATTGCCTGAAATCATACCTGAAAGAAAGCGAAGATGAGGTTGAGGGTAGAGCTCATTTCTATTTTTATTAGAAACAGAGTTAATAGCAAACTCGTGGTAGGGGGAGAGGATAAAAGTCTGGCGTCGTCGTGGTGTTCACTCCCACCCCACTGATATTTAAAGTTGGTCGAGGCATGCCGCGTGGGCGTATGATATTAAATTCCAACCTCATCCCTCGGAATGCAATATTGACGCCATTACGTCTGACCTTAAACGTAGCTCTGCTAATTGGAATTGCCTGATATTATAGAGATTTTTAATACGTATTTAATCGATCCCAAATTAACGCAGCAAAAGGTCATGTAGAAAATTGCGTTTTAATTAATGTTGGCTTGCTATTGCCCCCGAATTTGTCGGGCTCTGGACAGTAACAAAGACAATTCCCATGTTTTATCTTGTATCGATTCTAATTTATTCAAAGACGACAGTTATATTTCTGAAGCAAGTTCTTGAGTGTACGGTACCACGAAACCTGTCTAGCGAATAGTCTTGATATATGTCCACCCGCGGAAACTAAAGTGTGTCAAGACCAAGACCTGTCGTTTATCTAAATTTTATTGCCGGGCTTCGTTATTTAGCTACTCGTTTTAATTCATTTTCATTCGCTTCAATTTTTGCTGCACATCTGCAATATGGGTATCAAATGAAAGGGTTTCCTGAGAAAAAATCGAATAATTTGCCGTACAAAAGCATGTTTTTTTTTTCAAGAAATATTTTTTCTATGATAACTTATTTATTTTAAAATGTTCAAAAGCTTACCCGTTGTTTTCGTCATCCTCCAAAAGCTTGTACTTAATATTCCTAGAATGCATGTTTGTAGATCAACACTTTACTTTTAACACTTTCAAATGTTAATTTGACATTTTGAGATCTTTACACTGCATTGCACTTCACTCGTAAACAAAACGGTCACTTGGTCTAATAAAATATAAGTTTCTAAAATTAAAGAGCTGTATAAATTAAAGACATTGGTGCCGATTCTGTTGTGCTATATCTCTAAACCAATTTGACGTTTGACGTTGAAAAAATAGTGCTATCCTTTTCCACGGGGAGCATTTTGAATAGGCCAGCACTTTTTTCAGACTTGTCAAAAATAGTTTATATGTAGAGACTAGCTGTTGCCCGCGGCTCCGCTCGCGTGAATTTATGTTTTTCACTACTTCTGCGGGAACCATCGCTTTTTCCGGGATAAAAAGGTACCATAATGTGTTAATCCAGGTAATAATCCATCTCCATTCCAAATTTCAGCTAAATCGGATTCGTAGTTGCAGCGTGAAGGAGTAACAGACAAAGACACACATATATACAAACTTTCACCTTTATTAGGGTTCCGTAGCCGAATGGCAAAAAACGGAACCCTTATAAATTCGTCATGTCTGTCTGTCCGTCTGTCCGTCTGTCCGTCTGTCCGTCTGTCCGTCTGTCCGTCCGTATGTCACAGCCACTTTTTTCCGAAACTATAAGAGCTATACTATTGAAACTTGGTAAGTAGATGTATTATGTGAACCGCATTAAGGTTTTCATACAAAATTTTAAAAAAAGTAATAAATTTTGGGGGTGCCCCATACTTAGAACTGAAACTCAAAAATTTTTTTTTCATCAAACCCATATGTGTGGGGTATCTATGGATAGGTCTTCAAAAATGATACTAAGGTTTCTAATATCATTTTTTTCTAAAATGAATAGCTTGCGCGAGAGACACTTCCAAAGTGGTAAAATGTGTGTCCCCCCTGTAACTTCTAAAATAAGAGTATGATAAAACTAAAAAAAATATATGATGTAGATTACCATGCAAACTTCCACCGATAATTGGTTTGAACGAGATCTAATTAGTAGTTTTTTTGATATTTACATTAAACCTCTAAAAACAAAGTTAGTTTTGCGGTTCGATAAGAAAAGTGGTTTTTATGGTTTTATTACTCCGGTTGTAGGTAGTACGGAACCCTCAGTGCGCGAGTCCGACTCGCACTTGACAGGTTTTTATATTATAGTGTAATGTGCACATATACCTAAACTTTCGTACTTTAAATACGCCGCTCCCAAAATAGGTTCAGTGCTAATGCCGAGTTTCACGACTCTTTAAACTTCAAAAACACGGGACTTTCATACAAACTCCCAACCCCTATTTCACCCCCTTAGGGAAGGATTTTCTCAAAACCGTTTCTTAGGGCGGCCATACACATTACGGTCCACCGCACAGGTTACCTGTGCATGTGTACCTGCACAGGTCAAGTAGCGTGTATGGGGACTTTCCGGTGTACCGTAACGGTCTTCAGTTCTATTTGCGGTGGCATCGAGTGAGGACGAGGACGCACTAGCACTGCTAGGTCTTGCGGTAATTTTGAGGAAAGATTGATTAAAATTTTGGCTATTTTAAAAGCTGAATTAAGAAAACGGAATGCATTTTTAACTGAAAAAGGCGAAAAACCTTGGTTTCCATTTTTTATGCGTTAAGCTAGACCTATCTATGACCTACAATTTTTCTTCGCTGCTCATTCGCAAGAAAACAATGTGCGTCATACTATTACATTCTTACTTCGTAGGCACAGATTTAAGGCAATTTATTGAGTTATATGAGATTATTCAAGTTTCAGAAAAAATATGTATGGATTTTGACATCTGTTCAGCACCAGCGACGATGGGACACCTAGCGGGATAAATCGGCAGCGTGCCTCCCTATTGAACACGTGGTTAATGAAGACGACCTGCGCACACGCACAGGTTCACCGTACGGGCGACCGGAGCAAAATCGAAAATCAATTCTGCTCCGGTCGCCTGCACAGGTCAAAAAACCTGCACAGGTCGGTCGGCATACACGCTCCGGTCTACCTGCGCAGGTGCACCGCACAGGCAGACCTCTCCGGTAAACCGTAACGTGTATGGCTTACATTAACTGACAACTACCCATTAGAAAGAACCTACTTTCCAAATTTCAAGTCAACAGTAACAATATTAAAATTTTCACATAAAAACTTTCATCCCCTATTTTACCACCCTTAAAGGGGAATTTTCCAAAACGACTTATACAAATTTTTAATATCTGAAGCTGATAACCTAAATGACGATTTTCACGTCTCTAACTTCAAAAACACGGGACTTTCATATAAACTTCCAACCCCTATTTCACCCCCTTAGCGGGGTAGTTTCTCAAAATCGTTTCTTAGCTGACAACTACCCATTAGAAAGAACCTACTTTCCAAATTTCAAGTCAACAGTAACAATATTAAAATTTTCACATAAAAACTTTCATCCCCTATTTTACCGCCCTTAAAGGGGAATTTTCCAAAACGAATTATACAAATTTTTAATATCTGAAGCTGATAACCTAAATGACGATTTTCACGTCTCTAACTTCAAAAACACGGGACTTTCATATAAACTTCCAACCCCTATTTCACCCCCTTAGAGGGGTAGTTTCTCAAAATCGTTTCTTAGCTGACAACTACCCATTAGAAAGAACCTACTTTCCAAATTTCAAGTCAACAGTAACAATATTAAAATTTTCACATAAAAACTTTCATCCCCTATTTTACCGCCCTTAAAGGGGAATTTTCCAAAACGAATTATACAAATTTTTAATATCTGAAGCTGATAACCTAAATGACGATTTTCACGTCTCTAACTTCAAAAACACGGGACTTTCATATAAACTTCCAACCCCTATTTCACCCCCTTAGAGGGGTAGTTTCTCAAAATCGTTTCTTAGCTGACACCTACCCATTACAAAGAACCTACCTTTCAAATTTCAAGTTTGTAGGCTTTATACTTCCTGAAATATCGTGATGAGTGAGTGAGTGAGTGAGTGAGTGAGTGGTAACTCTCTTTTATATAGGTATATAGAAGATTTGCACTTCAGAATTGGTACCCTCGACACATGAAACTAATTAATAATTTTTGAGCCGCTAACACAGGCCGCTAATTAAAAAAGAAATACAGTACCAAGGTAAATTTCGCATTTTTTTTTAGATCGGATAGATAGGTACATAATTCTCATACATAAGCACTTTACATGATATTTTTTCTATGTAGAGTTTGTAGAGTTTTTGTTCTAGACTACCTCTTCAATTTCATATCGGCCTAGTTATATCAAGTTCGAAGTATTAATAAAATGTTATCTTCTAATGAGCACGCAGTTTATTTGTTTTACGTAGATATTTCAATATTTCAAGAGGTATGAATGATATTAATCGGGTACTTTTTACAACGGATTATTTTCAACAACAATAAATTTCAACGACAAATTACTTTGATTAAAGGCCCAAAATACCTTTACGTTTGAATTTAAGAGTAATTGAAGACAATTAATTTCTTAAATTAATTGTGAAGACAATTAATTTTTAACCTTCAGACCACTAAAATCACTAAGTGCGCCTTCTAGCCCCTTAAGTATGTTTGCCAAGTCGCCAAACCTAATAGGACAGGACAGCCATTTTGGCCGGACATTTGAAGGGTAAAAAGGCTGGACAGCATACAATATTTGAGGACCATACATGGTTTTGTTTCTCAGTCAGTATTAATAATTTAATAGGTACGACCAAAAAATGTATGAAAGCTTGTTGTAAATCAAGCTTTTTTGATTAAACCATTAATATTGTTAAATCCCAATCATAAATATAAAAAAAATCGAATGCCCAACCAGTTTAATTGCGAAATGTATAAAGGCTAAAGCCAACAAGCCGGACATCGATTGTTCCGGCCGGACATACAATCAAAAAGCCTAACTATGTATGTCTTTATTCGGACATAGCAACCTTAACTTAATGCCATCAGTCTAACATGTAAGAAATAGTACCTACTCGTAACGTTTAAGTGATATCATAAATAAAACTTTTTTCACGTGCTCACAGAAATAATATGATAATTGTAATTAAGAAAAACAAACGATTACAATTTATGCTAAGCAGGTGTAATAGGTACCAGAACAACTTCAACTTCAAGGCTTCGAAAGTAACACAATATTTTAAAGTAAAGTAGTAGAAAACAACAAGGAATTGTTGTTGTTATCAAAAGGTAACATAAATCAACAGTGAAACCGCTAAGGATCGATTTCGATATTTGATAACAATGATAAGATAAGGGTTTTTACTGACTGAGATTTTAAAACGCTCTATTACTTTACTTATCTACTATTTTTAACTAAATTCACAAAAACATTTGGCGTTTATATTTATTCCCATTTAAATGTTTCGCGTCATTTAGTCCCATTTAATATTTGGCATCTATTTAGCCCAATTTAAATGTTTGGCGTTGATTCTTTTACTTATGTCGCTTATTTCTTTTTTTAATAAATAAATAATATGATTGCCATCTATTTGGTCTGACTTAAATGTTTGGCATCTATTTAGTCCTATTACCTAAAGGAGTATCTTTGGAGAGGTTTGAAGTTGGCTTTTACGGAGAATTTTGAGTGACCTCAAAAAGGGGAGAGCCGACTTTCCTATGCACTCGATTGCATGACCCATGTGGCCCCGTATTCGATTCATACTATTTTTTTACACATTCATGCTAATTTCTGATGCTAACGGGCGAGATGACGCCGGGAAACCCCCGTTTCTCGTGCAACTATCCTTATTGATAAAAACCTGGCTGGACCCGCGCGTCGAGCAGTGTGCAACAGTGACGATGTACCCAATTATTACGCCTTTATTGACAGATAAACGATACCATATCGCATCGTGATCGATAAAAAACTAAAATATAAATAACACTGACACCAATAAATAGTTATCTCAAAGAATTAGGGAGCGTTATCAATTCAATGCTGTTCATTTTTAAATTGATATTTTAAATGTGAAAGTTTGGAATTTGGATGTTTATAACCCTTTGACGCAATCGGCAATAATTACGATTTAATAACTGAATTTGATAAGAAACTGGAACACATAGGGCACTTTTCTTCCCGGAAATGTTTTCTTCATTCCCATTCAATCGGTTCCTATCTAGGATAGGATGTAGATCTTATCTAGGATATTTTTGTTACCAAAGTTTGAACGTAGAAACTATACATGGTTTTAAAAATTTTTAACCCCGCATCCGCCACTTTCTTTTGGCATGACGGGCAATCAAATAAATTGAGTGTCTGCAACAGCAAGTAACCGAGGCAGTAATAGGTGTAATACCTCACTAGGGCATCGAAACTCGGTTCAATTTTAAAAACCCGGGTTTTCGGGTCTAAGAGTAATCAAAACCCGGGTAGACCGGTTTTTTCGAGCTTTTCGGTCTTTTTATTGTAATTTTTTTAAATACACTAACCGGCGTTTATATATCGATTCTTTTCAATCTTTTCATTGTTCTTTCTGAAAATGGCCAGTGGAGATGATAATGCCATACTCGCAATTTTACTCTACCTGTTATCACACTCACACTAATAATATTATAAAAGCGAAAGTTTGTGTGTATGTGTGTGTGCGTGTGTAAGTGTGTATGTTTATTACTCCTTCACGCCGCAACTACTGAACCGATTTGGCTGAAATTTGGAACATAGATAGCTTATAACACAGATTAAAACATAGGCTACTTTTTATCCTGGAAAATCCATAGTTTCCATGAAATCCATATTTAAAAAACCCTAATTTTCAATAGTAATATAGCTACAGCTATAGGTAGATTACTTTGACAATCTTTCCAAGAAAAAGTAGGTGTAAGTAAAGGTCATTGAAAAGGAAATTAAATTTTTTCTCGGGATCAGTAAAAAATCAAATTTAACGCGGGCGGAGCCACGGGCAAAAGCTAGTGTCTTATAAACTTACCAAATTCTTTCAATTTTAACAAATAAATAGGTGAGAGAATATGAATCTGCATAGGTACTTACAAATTTTAATAAAACTTGAAATAAAAATTTATAAAATTATTTTCTAAGAATCTCAACTACAAAAATCTCAATCACAGTATATTTTTATTATTGAATTACAATCATAAATATAAAATTAACTTTATTCTTAAAGTTTAAATTGATTCTTCATACGAATCTCATTTTCCTTCGGATACATAGCTAAAATTTTCGAAACTACTTCACTTGTGTCCATCTCTTCATTAATAATATCTTCGTCTTTAAAATAAGCATTCAAGCCCATATCACCTACTTTAGTCGACAAAGGAACCATTTTATCAGGCTTTATTGACTTCCCACCTTTGAATAAATTAAAAAAAATATCTCCAGTAGGTGTTTTATAATCTACGCTATCTTTATTATTATCTGTATCATTGCAATCGGTACTAAGTAAAAAAGTTTGCGATTGAGAGTTTAAAAACGCATCTCCTTGTATATGGATTGTCTCCAAACTCTTATTACCGAGATCTTTATAAGTTTTATTCAAAGAAACGACAGAATTGAATGATTCGCTCTTAGAAAGTACTGTGTTTTTAACCTCTTGGGACGTTTTTGCGCGTTCTTGGGAATTATCAAATAATGTTTGAAACAAATTATCTTCTTCATCGTTCATTCGTTCAATACAATTGGATTCGGACTTATTTCTTTTTTCTAAAGTTTCATCTATAATGTTGGCAGGATTGGATTGATCTATTTTTAAATCGTCTATTCCATAGAACATTCTTGCATGTTATAATTATTTTTGTCTTTTGAATCATAATGTATGGGACAATACCCAGACCCGAGACAACAACAAATATATTAAAAAAACCCGAAAAACCCGAGTTTTAAAAATCAAACCCGGGTTTTTTTGTAATCCTCAAAACCGGGAAAACCCGGGTTTTTTCGGTCCGGGTAAACCCGGGCTCGATGCCCTATACCTCACCGTCGCGTAACAACTTTCACTCGGTCAATTCGCCCACGAGACTTCGGATTAAGTACTTAACCACTTAGTCTGTTTCTGTATCACAATCTAGATTTCTAGTTAACTGTTCTATAGGAAACTGAATGAAAGTTAAATGGCATAGGAATAGGTCGTTTGTGGTAGAGCAAACTAAACAGGTAAGGACGAAGGAGCGCATCACTTTAGTATATGTGAGTTAGTCTACGCTTTTTCAAGCAAACAAAGAATCCTCGAGATTAGTCAAGAATTGACAAAATCATAACCAAATTCCCTCTCATTCTACGAAGAGATCCATGCCCAGCCATGGGACGTAAAATTGGGTCGAGACTAAAACTGACACGAAGCTGCAGAAAGTACGCTAACGGGAAGAATAAGCACCCAAGATTCTAGACTAAATGGGTATAGTCAGTTAGTATTTTGTATTTTGTATCGTCCTGCCCCAGAATGGGGAGAGTGAGTTCATAGGGACAAGGAGCGAGAGGAAACAACTTGTAGGGAGTCAAGAAGGCGCCCCGGGAACACGCCAAGAGCAAGTACCGAACGGGCGCCCTCCCGCGTTTCGGCCCCCATAACCGCGAGGTTGATTGGGCCATGGATGATGGAGGGTTGTCCCTATAGTCAGTTAGTACTTAGTCCGAAGTAACTTGGGATAAAGTGGAAACTCAGAAAATCAACGTTATTTTGTCCGACAAAACTTCATGTTTCTATCTCAGACTACATTAAATAAAGGCTTTCTATTAAAACAAAGTGGACAAATATCATCACACAATGATAAGGTTTTATCTCCTAAAACCTGATTAAATATTGTGCATGTAATATTCTGCATGTTCGTATTTTATTATTAAGTCTGGTAAAGTTTGGTTTAAGAACTAGATTTTTCCAATCCAAACTAGGAATGTTGCAGTTTCAGGTTAAATGAGGCCAGATATTATGTTTTGCAATTAGTTGCATTCAAAGATATGACAATCAAAAAATAAACAAAGCGAACAATGCATTACTGTGTAAATAGGTAAATCATCTTCAAGTAGCTAGATAATAATAGAATAGTTTGAGAGAAAACAAGTATCTACTTTCCTATCCTACAAGACCTAAAATGAGTTACTAATGATTGGTTATTCTCGGACGTTAAAATGATTGAAGTAGGTAGGTAAAGCATTTTTTGATGATTGTACTTGAAAAATCCAGAGAACTCCTGCTTGAATTGGAGACTGGGTTGCAGAGGTACTTGACGTACTGGGTAGGTCTTTTTTATTACGAGGAGGAAATCTCCACTTAGATATCCAATTGGATTATGTGGGAATTTTACCCATTAAAACCCCCTCAGACATCCTCAGCGCTCGTATTGGGAAGCCTCTGGGATTTCATATGCGAATGCACCTGAGACTCCCTTGCTCAATGCCCCTTGGCCTCACCTCTGGCTGACCCTTAAAATTTGCCACTTTCAGGCAAGGTCAACCCCAAGGACCCAGGCTATTAGGAGGTCTGGGATTGCTATGTAAGGCGTCTGCGAGAGGATCAGATCTCTCTCGATCCCTTTCCGCGGCCTCTTTAGAGGAAGAGGTACCTACTGGAGGTAGAGGTCGGTACTAGGTGGGTTCCAGTATCAACTCTAGTCAGTAGAGTGCTGGAGCCTCTATACCTGATAAGTCTCTGGTATTTGGAAATTGGCAACCTTACTCGTGCGTGCTTGGAAAAAAATTGGCGAAGATGAAGTGTCGACAATGTCGGCCTATTTTGACGCCCAAGACTATTCTTTCTTTTTTTGTCTGACTGAATGTATTACATTGAAATTTGGAAAGGGAAAATGTTTAGTGTTTTATTTCATTATCCTTACCTGTTATTCCGCGAACTTTTTTACCTCCCCACGCAGCTGTTTATCTTTTATTACACATACTACAAATTGATACCTATACTTGCCTGAAATCTCATGTACCTAATGGTAACAACGATGCAACCAGTTTCGTACAACTTGGAAGGTGTAAAAACCCGCTACCGGTTGCAACACTGCATCGCACCGGCAGCCCTGAGCGAATTTTAGAAAAATGAAAAAATGAAAAATGAAAAATCTTTATTTTCACATAGGCCCAATTAATAGGCTCTTATGAAAAGTCAAAACTCTACCGCCAGGTTCGGAAAGCAGGTTTGCACCGAGAAGAAATGATAAATTCCAACGCGGCGGAAATCGAACCTGTGATCTCTTACTCAAATCCGAGCGGGCCAAGCCAACTGCGCCAGGGAGGTTTAGTAAAAATCTTTAAATTGTTTACCTTCTGTTTTTTTACCTTACAGACTAAGCTATGATGCAGAGGTCTCCCGGAATCTCGGTTATTAACAAAATGGTTTTTCCTGTTTTTTAAGGCAAGATATTGTTTTGATCTTTTTCTACGGTATCCATTGGCCTATCTCTTAATTGACTATAACATATAAATTATATTTTTGAACTTTTACGAAACAAGTCGTATATTTTTCCTCTTTACTGAACTCATAAATTTAATAAAATAAAATCATAACAATGTGTCTCATGAAACTAGAAATTCGATTGACGTAAAAAAAGGAAAATCTAATAGTTTACAAGGTCTATACGAAACTGCGCCTAGGTATAAATAGTATAAGATCATTGCTGTACAAAAAGAACATTCCCCCCTGTTATTTCCACTTTTTTTTACTTTCGTAGACGTAACAACTCTCAACCCACACAGATTTGCTCTCACAATATGCACTTTCCAGTTTCCCGCGTGAAACGACGCAACTTTTTTTCTCATTTGACACAAAGCAAAGGTAGAAAGTCGAACAGCCGTCCGGAGCGGCGAGATCGCGAATTAACACTGAGGAGTACTGACTACTGAGTAGACCACTCAAATCTAGACGCTCACTTTACTTGGGTTTAGTGGTGTGCGCTGATAAATGTATCGATTTTTTGAAAAACAAAATTTTTGTGATGCTCTTAGGTTACTTTAAGAGGATATACTTGAATGAATGAATGAATGATTATACTTTTATTGCACACCACAAAGAAATAAAAGGACATCACAAAACAACAAAAAAGATAATAGGTACACAATTTGGCGGCCTTATCGCTAACTAGCGATCTCTTCCAGGCAACCAATGCTGCAGAAGTAAGCTGTTGTAGATGCTAGAGCTAGGTGGTGCAGGAAAAAAAAATATAAAATAAATTTATAATAAAATAATATACATAAATATATATACATACATATATGTATATACACAAATTAATACAATAATATAATATATTATACAAAATACAAATAAATATAATATATAAATACATACTTATATATCCTCCTAAATCCATGGAGCCTATAATCAAAATTGCTGTGTTGTTAATACTTATTTTATTTTTGTCCCTCTCGCTCTTACGAATACGTTGTTGGGTGCGACTAGCAGTGTTGCGGAAAAACGACGCTTTACCTTTACCTATTACTAAAAGCTAAGCCATAATAATCAGTTTCTGAGCGTTTTTGTGATATTATTATTGACACATTAAAATAAAAATTACAATTAGGTACATCATTTGAAGTTTCTGATAAAAATTACAAAAAAAATGGAGATTTTGGAGCAACTTTTAGGAAAACTTTCTGTCTAGAAAATATTATCAAATCGTGTTTCTGCTTCACAGCGATTTTAGAATAAAGACCCAAAATAAATGACTTTTAAACTTTGAAAGTAATGGTCTTTATAGTTTTTAAACTAAAGGTCATTAAAAATGGCTGAAATACGCCATCTACAAAATAACGCCTGCTTACATTCATTATCAAGAATTGGCATGAGATTTTCATATATTTCATTAGAAAGAAGTAGATAATATGCATGAAATATAATGTATATTTATCAGTAACCATAACACAATCTATTGCTTACTTTGGGGCTAGATAGAGATGTGTGTAAAGTCCAGGTATATTTATTTTTTACTAAAATTTAGCAGAGTGCACAAAAATGTTCTACGAATAAGTCTAAAACCAGAGACCATGCCACCTGGATGAAAAACTCCGGGGAAGGGGAAGGACCACACGTTCCGCAGTTCGTCGGCAAAGCCCACTTTGGCGACGGGGTGCTGAAGGTGTGGTGCTGTACGGACAAAGACCTGACATGGCTGCGCGAGGCCGTACCACGGCTGAAGGCGCCAAAGACGGGTACAAGGTACACGTTGATAAACCAGGCCGACATACCTGTAAAGGTAAAGTCGGTCCTGTACTTGTACTCGTATCAACGAGTCGAAACCCGCCAACGAGGTGTGAACCTGATACTAGGGATACCGGTTGATCAGATAGAGGGCATAATGGCAAGAGGTAGGAGAGTGTCATACTCTACCGGCACCATATACCTCCGTTTTATCAACGGAGAGGAACAGGGAGAAGCTCCACCTAAAATACTCCCAAAGCCGGACTTGCAACCGATGGAAGTAGAAATAGTGGAAGACCTGCCACCAGTACCAGAACTTACTGAACCGATTAAGAAAATAGAGGAAGTGTCTGAAAAGAGTGAGTCGGAAGACGAGCTGTTGGCAGACACACCCTCCACCTCCACACCCCCATCACTCGCCAAACTGTGGGATAGGATGGCAGGGACGACCACAGAGACATCTACTGGAGCACCTACTGGAACTACCCTGGAGTCAGGCCTCGCAGGAACAAGCGCAGCTCCCACGATAGGGGAAATGCTGAAACGATGGGCCCCCAAGGCCGATCAATAACAACGTCAACATTTCAAAATTCAACCGCATCAAAATGTTACAAACCAACCTCCAGCACAAACACCTCGCGACGGCTAACCTTAGAAGACTGCTGGAGGTTGAACCCGAGACCGTCGTCTTGATCCAAGAGCCGTGGGTCAGGGCACATCGCGTATGTGGCCTCGGAAACTGCAATGGTAAGCTTTACTATAACAGTTTGCAGGAACCACCTAGAACATGCATATATGTACCACGCTGTATAACAGCGTCACTACTAACGCAGTACTGTTACAGAGATCTAACTGCAATCACAATACAAAACGGAATACAACCGGGAGCAGGTGCAACATCAAAACCTCTGGTCATGGCGTCGCTCTATCTCCCGATTGAGGGGCATATACCAACAAAGGAGGTATCGGACCTGATACGTCACTGCGAAACCGAGGACCTGGACCTCATCATCTCAATTCTCAGTGGACAGCAACGCACATCATACCCTGTGGGGTAGCCCAACAAACAACAAAAGAGGTGAGCAATTAGTCTCATATCTACTAACCACTAATCTAAACATACTTAACAGGGGAACAGAACCAACATTCGTCTCGAGCCGCTATCAGACGATCATTGACATAACTCTGGCGTCACACAACATTTCAGGACAAGTAGCGAACTGGCATGTGTGTGATGAGCCATCACTCTCGGACCACAGACGCATCAGATTCGAACTAGACCTGGAGTTAACCCCAGAAACACCTAGGACAAACCCCAGGAAAACAAACAGGAAATTGTACAAAACACTCATAGAAACAAAAATAAATACCACTACCAACATAAAAGACATCCTAAGCATAGAAAGGAATGTTGAAAGTATAACCAGTCACATACAGGTATGCTATGAACAAGCATGCCCTTTACAAACACGGAGAACGAAACAAGCACCAAAACATAGCTGGTGGAATCTGGACTTAGAGAGGAAACGGCAAAGGCTACGACACCTTTTCAGCAGAGCCATGAACACCAGACAGGATAAAGACTGGGACCAATACAAGAAGTTGGTTAGGCAAACAGAACGAAGCTCGTGGAGAAGATTATGTACAAGCATAGAATCAAATGAAAACGCAAACAGAATCAGGAAAATCCTAACGAACGAGACAAATCATACCCTAGGCTCTCTAAAGAAAGCTGATGGGAGCTATACCACTAATCAAAAGGAAGTATGTGAAACTCTGATCGAGACACACTTCCCAGGATGTAAAATAATCAACGAACCAGTTTGGAATAACGAAACTATCACCACTCCCTTGGATGAAGACTGGGAAGTAGCAAACAAAATAGTTACACAAGATAGGGTACGATGGGCTATCGACAGCTTCCACCCTTTCAAAGCAGCAGGAACGGACGACGTATTCCCGGCACTACTACAGTGGGCGAGCGGGAGACTGACTCCATGGCTAATAGGCATCTATAAAGCCTGCATAGCACATAAATACATACCGAAAACGTGGAGGGAGGTAAAAGTGATCTTCCTGCCAAAACCTGGTAAAACAGACTACACCCAACCAAAATCTTTCAGACCAATTAGCCTTACATCCTTTCTGTTGAAAACACTGGAAAGACTAGGCGACAGATACTTACGGGATGGAATAATGCATCACCTGCCAATACATCGAAACCAACACGCCTACAGCACGGGCAAATCTACAGAAACAGCCTTGCATTCGGTTGTGGGCAAAATAGAATACAATCTAGAAAACAAACTATCAACGCTAGCAGTTTTTGTGGACATAGAGGGAGCGTTTGACAAAACGACTTTCAAAAGCATAGACGCAGCATTGGCCAGGCACAAGGTGCCTGACACCCTACGAACATGGATAGGATCGCTACTGGAGAAAAGGGTGATCCAACTGGAGATAAATGGAACTACAAAAGGTATAGTCGCAAAGGGCTGTCCTCAGGGCGGTGTTCTATCGCCGTTACTGTGGAACCTTGTCGTCGACGACCTTATAACAAAACTGAACAGTAACGGTTTCTTCACAATAGGGTATGCGGACGATCTAACAGTCCTCATTGGTGGGAAACAAGAGAACACACTGAGCACAGTGATGCAAAACGCACTGAAACTTATCGAGAGATGGTGCAAGGAAAACGAACTAACTGTAAACCCAAAAAAGACCGAACTAATATTGTTCACAAACAAAAGAAAACCTAATATACCAAAAACACCAACACTCTTCGGCACAAATCTAACGTTATCCACGGAGGTAAAATACCTCGGGGTAATCTTAGATGGAAAATTGAACTGGAAACCACACCTAGACAATAAAATACAAAAGGCGACCATCATTCTGAATCAATGCAAACGCATGATAGGAAAAACATGGGGTTTAAAACCGAAAGTAATACACTGGCTATATCGCACAGTCATTAGAAGCTCACTCACGTACGCCTCACTAGTATGGTGGCCGAGAACACTTCTAACGACGGCACAACAAGAACTGCAAAAATTCCAAAGGCAAGCATGTCTAGCGATCTCTGGGAGCATGTGCACCACACCAACCGCTGCATTGGAAGCGATATTAAATATACCCCCACTACACCTCCATATTAGGGAGGAAGCAGCACTCACAGCGCTCAGGCTGAGAACATGCGGACTGTGGAAAGAAACTCACACAGGCCACACTAAAATACTACAAGAAACAAAGAATTGCCCTTTCATAGATTGGATCTGTGACAAAACAAGGAAGGTACACGTAATGGATAAACCATACGAAATTATCACCGAGGAGGAACAAAACTACAAACCAACCACCAGCACGGTAGACGTGTATACGGACGGATCCAAAATGAACAACGGGACGGGAGCGCGAGTTTACTGCCCGGAGTTAAACATAAAAATCGCCCACCCACTCGGTAAGAACAACTCAGTCTTCCAAGCAGAGTGTGCTGGCATCGAAACCGCTGCAATTGGGATAGCAAACAGAAAGGTAACAAACTTTAATATAAACATTTACAGCGACAGTCACGCAGTTCTCAAGGCACTGGCAAAAACCACCGCATCCTCAAAGCTTTTACTGGGGTGCCACAAAAGACTTAGAACAATATCGAAAACAAACAATGTAACATTACGCTGGATTAGAGGCCACAGTGGTAATGTAGGTAACGACGCAGCCGATGACCTAGCACGACGTGCTGCAACTACGATGGTAATGGGACCTGAACCCATTGTCCCAATACCGTTCAGCGAATACAAATCCTGGCTACATAAAAGCACATACCAGGCACACTCACAAATATGGGAACGCACTACAGACTGTAGACAAGCAAAAACAGCAATAACACATTTAGACAAACGCCTAACAGCAAAACTCTTACGACTCAGTAAAGACAAACTAAGAATAGTGGTAGGCATGATAACAGGACATTGCCCACTAAATAAACACTTTTCCACTCTAGGAATCACGGACAGCCCTCTGTGCAGAGCCTGCATGAAGGAGGATGAAACGCCCGCACACGTGCTACTACGGTGCACCGAAGTGTCGGATCAACGCGAGACCTACTTGGGCTCCTCAGCAACACTCCAAGATATCCTGTGCGACCTGGGAGGCCTCTTCGGATTCTGGAGAGAGCTCGGCTGGCTGGAGTGATCCGGCGAGGACCCACATCGGCGACTCCACGCGCAACGGACGAAGAGATTTCGGCCAATCGCGGAAAAGTCCCAGAAGAAGAAGAAAGAAGAAGAAGTCTAAAACCAAAACTACAAATGGACTCAGCGTCTCGACAAAACAAATTAGCATGGAATGTCACCTAACTGGTATAAATGTGTGTTGAATTGTCTAATTACACTCACTGACACACTAATTTACGATTAACTATTCTAATTTCACTCAAAACCATACTGTTCTGTCCTCGTTTTGCACAAACCTGTTGAATTAGTAAAAATAACGATTTCCAGATAAAATACGCAATTTATCTGAAAGTATTGAGAGTTTATAATGTAGTACATGCAGAAAAGTGAAAATTTTTACGTAAACATTGCCGTAGAGACTCCTAGAAGAGTTGCCAGACTAATCTAATTAGTGGAACACACAAAAACGACATCGTCAAGTAGAGATGTGCAACTTCTCGTAATGTTTGAACGTAATGAATGATATTAAAACTAAAGTGAATTTAAGATGCAGCCTCGCCTTCAGGTCGCGTCCTTTACAAAAAAAACCTGTCGGAACTGACTCACCAGTCTCACCTACTGAACTAAAGAACGCAGTTTCCGGAGCGCAAACAAAATAATGCGAACCTAAGAGCGACCAAGACACCTCCCAATTATGACGATTTATCAGCTTTTTATTAAAATCTTCACATTTAAATTAGTGTTAGGTGTGAGGTTAAGTGAAAGGGGACATACCTTGCGGAATTTTTAGTAACGAAGAAATGTTATCCAAAATATCACTTGGCATGTAAATAATCACAAAAAACACTGTAAACCAGTTCACAAAAAATGTTTTTGCACAAACAATAGGTCAATGCGCGATAGGTATTTTCCAAAGAAAACCGTGTGCGGCAGCTATCCCGTGAAAGACGCCATTTTGATTTCGTCAACTAACGTCATTATCAAATAATCACAGACCATTAATGACAGGTCATTCATGCTCTTCTGTGTAAAATTCATAGACAAAATAAAATAGAGTATGATTCAAACTTATAATAAAATTATAATACAAAAATTAGAACGAAGAGTTAAAAAAATGGAACTATAAAACGTTATCAGTCTATAATTTTCTTACTTTATTTGGGAAAAGTTAGATAAAAACTTTATTAACAAACAGTTAATAAAAATATGATTGTTATCTGTAATAGAGTTGCTAGAATACAAAACTACCCCAAAATGTGGCATAATAAGGGATAAATAAATCGTCAATTACTGTATAATTACTTGTTAAAAAACAAAATTGCATTCTCTTGTTGTTCTTTTAAGAAAATAAAGCTCTTCAACAAATGCATAGAGTGTACAGTACACTCTTAAATAAAAATAAAATTATATACACAGTAACTGTGTATATAATTTTATTTTTATTTTATTTATTTACTTAGAACACAAACAATATACACGTATTACATGTTATACAACGTATTTTTTTAAACACATACTCTTTCACTTACATGTATATCTATAGTGAGTATAACATTGGCAATTAAAAAACATGCAAACACTCAAAGTATAAAGGTGAAAAATTACATACTGATACTCTTATAAATTAATTTTGGTTTTCACAAATCCTGTGAAAACCGTGGATTTTTGCGGGACAAAATGTACCCTATGTTATAATCCAGGGCATAAAGTATCTTCATTCTAAATTTCACTCATATCGGTTCGGTAGTTATGGCAAAAGGAGTAACAAACACACACACACACAAACACACACACACTCATGCACACACACACTTACAACATACACAAACTCTCGCCTGTATAATATTAGTGTGAATTTTGCAGGAAAAAGTGTAGCCTGTGTCCACGTGGTTTGTGGAAACACAAAAATCATGTGGCTGGAGTCTTCTTCTGCTTCAATACGAGGTACCTAGCAGTACCTACATTAATTAAGACTATAACAAGTAATTTTCCAAATTACAGTTTGTAACTTTTATTTAATCTTACAAGTAAATTTCATACTCATGTCATGTACTCCATATAACTATTAAGTGAAATTCTCATGTCACATTACCAAACTCCTCCGAAACGTCTCGATTGGTTCGTTAGGTCATCTCCGAGAATAGTTTGTAAGCTATTTTTTATATCCCAAATAGGGTCAGCTAGATTCTAATAATATTATATTATAAATATATACAGGACATTTAACACATCGCAATCTAGCCCCAAAGTTAGCGATAGCTTGTGTTATGGGTACTAGATAACTGATAAATATACATACATACTAGTATACCTAAATATAATATATTGAAAAAAAAAACACCCAGACACTGGAAAACCTTCACACTCATCACTCACACAAACATTTTCCAGTAGTGGGAATCGAACCCACGACGTCAGATGCAGAGGGCAGGTTCGCTATCACTACGCCATTTGGTCGTCAAATTATGTTATTATGTTTTCAATAATTGTGAGGCATCTGCTGCATTAGTTCTGAAGCCATCACAATAATACGTTATTTACTATGTTTCTTCAAGTGATACACTAATCTACGCCTAAGGCCAGTTGTAAATTCACAGTTGTCACATGAAAACTTCTTTCCGGTGTGAGTCTTTGTGTGGTTTGTAAGGCTGCTGGCTGTAGCACATTTAAAGTCGCAATACTTACAAGAAAAGGGTTTCTCACGAGTGTGCGTCATCATATGAAGTTTCAGAGAATAAGCCTGGATACATTTATAGTCGCAATGCTTACAATGGAAAGGTTTTTCTCCAGTGTGTGTCATGACATGGGTTTTTAAAGAACCAGCATGAGCACATTTATAGCTACAATGTTTACAATGGAAAGGTCTCGCTCCAGTATGAGTCCTCATGTGGATTTTCAAATAACTGGCAGTGATACATTTATAGTCACAGTACTTACAATAAAAAGGTTTTTCTCCAGTGTGACTTTTCATGTGAATACTTAAAATAGTGATTTGTGAACATTTATGGTCACAAAGCTTGCAACTAAAAGGTTTATCTCCAGTATGAATCTTCATATGACTTTTTAAGCTCGAGGATAAGGAAGTTTTATAGTCACAATGCTTACAATAAAAAGATTTTTCCCCAGTGTGAGTCTTTATATGTGATTTTAGATGACTCGATTGTGAACTTTTGTAGTCGCAAAACATACAGTGATAAGGTTTTTCTCCAGTGTGTGTCATTGTGTGGGTTTTCAGTCTACTGGCACTGGAACATTTATATTCACAGTACTCACAACTATGAGGTTTATCTCCAGAGTGAGTTTTCATATGTGTTTTTAGATTGCTAGCCTGTGAACATTTATAGTCACAATGCTTACAACAAAATGGTTTATGTCCAGAGTGAGTCTTCATGTGAGTTCTTAGATTACTACCTTGTGAACACTTAAAGTCACAAAGCTTACACTTGTAAGGTTTCTCTCCCGTGTGAGTTGTCATGTGGATTTTTAAAGAATTGGAGTGGGCAGATTTATAGTCACAATGCTTACAACGGAAAGGTTTTTCTCCAGTGTGAATCTTTGTGTGAGTTTTTAGAGCACTGGACTGTGTGCATCTAAAGTCACAATGCTTACAACTAAAAGGTTTTTCACCAGTGTGAATCAACATGTGGCTTTTTAGATGATCGCTTCTAGAACATTTATAGCTGCAATACTTACAACAAAAAGGTTTTTCTCCAGTGTGAATTTTCATATGAGCTTTTAGAGTTGACATTGCTGAACATTTATAGTCGCAAAGTTCACATGATACAGGTTTACCTTTAGTGTGCGCCCTAATATGCCTCAATAACAAAGTCCTTTTTGTGGTTTGGTATCCACATACATCGCAAGTCAAAAAATCTTGTTTTGTGTTGTTCTTTCCACTTTGTAAAGAAATGTCATCATTACTTGTCATCATTGTATGACTGTCCATGGCGGGTTGGCTGCTGCTTGCAGACAGACTGATTTCCGTTTGAGAAGGCTCCTTTCGAACACGTGGCACGCTGTTGTTTTTTTCTGGAGCAGCAGCGTCAGCACTGTTAGCTCCCGTATATTCTCTGTCCGAGTTCTCGCCACCAACCTCCGCACATGTCTCCGGAGTCCGAACGGATAATCCCTGTTCAAAGTAGTATGAGCTGAGCGTGGACTTTGGATCCAGATTTTACTGTCACCAATTTATTGTATATATACTTAAAGTATATATACAATATATAATAACAAGTATATTATATATATTATACTTGTTATTTTTCACTATTATCACAAGGTTAGGAATAATATCATCAACTGACGGCTAACATGTTATCTTGAGTAGGTATATAAACGTGTGTTGATTTTTTTTACTCCCTGCAAGTAAGTACTCCGATCTCACCTGATGGTAAGTGATGATGCAGCCTAAGACGTTATCGTGCTAACTTGAAAGGGTAAGTAAATTTACCCCAACGGTTTCTACAAGCATCGCACCGGAACGCTAAATTACTTGATGGTGCGTCTTTGCTAGTAGGGTGGTAACAAGCCACGGGCGAAACCTCCCACCAGACCAGACCTGAGCCAATTTAGAATTATAAAATTCCAAAGTAGCTAAAAGCAGTTATTATTTTTAATAATATTATGATACCACTACAAATTTTTGATTGATAACTTAATCTTTATTGTAACAGTTTACGGAACCCAGAAATCAACTCACAAATCGCACTATATACTATGCGTGCCAACAAAGAATAGGACCGCGCTTGCTGCCAACTTCACACGATAACTGTCAAAATAGTACTGCCAGCAAAAAAAGTGCAAAACAGAAATTTCATATATTTTTTATTGTTCATGTATAATCATTATATTCATTTAAAAATACTATTCTTGAATTTTATTAATGGATAATTTTGGATTAATTAATTCTACAGGTATGGAAACACTTTAAAAAATGAACAAATACATAATAAATGTTACTGGTCACCCTAATATGTCGCCATTTTGTGACGCTACTGAGAAGCTACCAGTGTGCCGCTACGCTTTCGTGTATACACGCGTGTGTCCTATATCTGTTGCCTACTAGACTTCCTTGTTATTGTTGGTTTTTTGTTATTATTGTTGACTTTTATTTTCATATTTGTTAAATTTTCGCTCTTGAGTGGACTTTCAACTCAAAATGAGTTCAAAGAGAGGTGCGGTGCTCCATCGTAGAGCACGAGAAATCGTTTTTAATGTGCACAAGTACTTCGAAAATGAAATAATATATTATGTATATTTCATTTCCTACTCATTTATAATTAATTTGGCGTGAAATGTATTAGAAATACCAAAAAAGCGTAAATTAAACATTTAAACGGAATATAATTTGTTTACTGATTTTTTTGCACACCATACACTTTAGTAATGAAGTTTGCGCGTATTTCTGAACAAAATGGCGTCTTGACAGTCCTATTCTCATTTGGCACGCATAGTAAATGTTAATGGTGTGGAAATTCGAAATCATGACCTGGCAACATCACGTTTAACTGTCAAACCGATCCAAACTCCAAAGCAAAAGCAGCTGTACCTACGTGTTTTGAGTTTTCGTCCAATATTTTTGTATTGAAATCTAACATGATTGTGTGATGATCGAGTGGTGATAAATGCGTTAAACGACGATGTCGAGCCGCCGTTCGATGCTCGGTTCGGCGCTGGACTCTCTCCCGGCGCCTTCTGATCCCCTTCGGGAGTTATTCGAGGCTTGCAAAATCGGGGATGTCGCGCGTGCAAAAAAGCTCATAACACCTCAAACTGTGAACGCTAGGGACACCGCTGGACGGAAATCCACACCTCTACACTTCGCTGCGGGTATGTATCCCATGTTTACGTAAAATACATCGCGTTTTCTCATAATATTGGAGACAATAAAAGAGAAAGGTTGCATTATATGTTTTGGCCATTGCATAATTATATTGGTCACGGTAGTTGGTTGCGCCAAATGTCGCTATTAATCTCCTATACAGTTTGTTTCCGAGTTGTTTTCGATTGTGTGAGAGTTCTTTTGATGATAATGTATATACCCGTCATGTTATCTAATGTTGATTATTATTGTTCTTTCCAAATTGATTTTTTGAAAAACAAAATTTTTGTGATGCTCTTAGGTTACTTTAAGAGGATATACTTATTTTATTTTTGTCCCTCTCGCTCTTACGAATACGTTGTTGGGTGCGACTAGCAGTGTTGCGGAAAAACGACGCTTTACCTTTACCTATTACTAAAAGCTAAGCCATAATAATCAGTTTCTGAGCGTTTTTGTGATATTATTATTGACACATTAAAATAAAAATTACAATTAGGTACATCATTTGAAGTTTCCGATAAAAATTACAAAAAAAATTGAGATTTTGGAGCAACTTTTAGGAAAACTTTCTGTCGAGAAAATATTATCAAATCGTGTTTCTGCTTCACAGCGATTTTAGAATAAAGACCCAAAATAAATGACTTTTAAACTTTGAAAGTAATGGTCTTTATAGTTTTTAAACTAAAGGTCATTAAAAATGGCTGAAATACGCCATCTACGCCGTTAACATCTAAAGCCAGGCCTTAGCTGACTTGACCGACTTTTTACCCTTTCGCATGGTTAAGCATTAGCAGTATTAAGATTAATTACGGGAAAAGTAGACGTAAAACTTCAACGACACACGAGTGCGTTTGAGATGGATAACTAAATCAAATGGCACTGGCTTTTACGGTGAAGAAAATCATTGCAACCAAGAATGTGCTGTTAGTGCAGCTTACTAAATCACGCTTGGGTTTTGAGAGGCTTTCGTGGGGGGCTTTTACTTCCCTACTTGTTAACCCCATTTATTCAAAGATGTGATCCATGCCCATTATTTGATCAGTGACGTTTTCATTTTTATTTGTTTTCATTCGTTCTCAATGACTGCGCTTTGACATACAATTACATGTATCTATGTCAAATAGTATACTTATAACAGGAATCATATCAGCATGTAAAGTTTTAGAAGGCGTTTTCCTGTTTGTATTAAAAATACCAACTATTTTTGTGTTATTAACCAATAACGATTGCAAAATATAGTCGGTACTCAGTAGGCGCTTTCTACCAATAAATCATTGCGAGTTCCTACAGCACACATCTGTGGAGATCATTTAGAAATTTTAACGCGCATCACAGTGCTGTGAAGTGTGAATGTTATTTATTCAATCATCGATAAAAATCTATCGACGTAGGAACACCACTATACACATTACTAAGTAATAAAGCCACTTGGTCCAGTATCTCTGGTCTTGCGTTAAAGCACAGAGGAAATTCAACTTTAATTTAATAAAAATAGGATTTGAAATCTTATAACAATATGAAGGGTATGTTTTGTGATAAGTAAAAGATTTGATTGCTATGAACAATCATCATCGACATCGTATTTTCGTCCCACAACTGGTGCTGCGCAAACGCCTTCTAATCTCTGATTAGACGCGATAGTTTCATGCTAACTTATCCTTACCCATTACGCATAGTATGACTTATCTATAATCGTCATAGAAATGTGATCGAAATTAAAAAATGTTTGACAATGCTAGTTGTCATCGATAAGTCACGTGTTCAATTTGTCGATCGGAAATGCTATACACTTTTTTTTGTTCCATTTAAATGTGCAATGAAGATTGTAGATAAGTCATATTATGGGTAACTGATTTTGATAGGATGTACAGGAGATATAATGTAGAGGATTGCACATGGAGTGTTAAAAAATCTAAATTCTAGAGTAAACGGTTCACCAATTATTTGTTTTCTATATTGTCTTTGGTCTTAGTAGCATGCATAATGTCGTGCGCAGGCGCACTCAACGTGACGCAAGGGTCGTGGTTCGATTTCCGGTTGCATATTAACTAGAGATGGGCCGAGTACTCGGTTTATACTCGGTACTCGGTACCGAGTACGCACTCGGCGGGTTTTTTGATACTCGTACTCGGCCGAATAACTCGGTGTCTAGGCCGAATAACTCGGTTTAAATCCTGAGTATAAGTACTGTTTGTTTTTATTCAGTCTTTTTAGATACTTTATGAAAATTAATATATTTAGGCCTAGTTTCACCATCTCTGTTAGATCATTAACACCTCTATTACATTAAAATAAGGGATTAGTAGTTAACTTTTGACACATCTCTCAAGAATTCAATATTGAAATTTTATTTTTGATGACACTTACAATGTAACAGGGAAGTCAATGATCTAACAGACTATGGTGATATTAGGCCTTAGGTAGGTAGATATAATAAAAAACAACAGTGTTAATCAAAAAATATTTATTACTAGGTAATTTAGGAAATCTTTGACAATCTCAATGAATATTGTGTCAATATTACGTTAACAATCACTAGTTATGAGACAAAATTAAGAGAACGGTAAAAAAATAATCATTTCAATAAAATTGTTTACGCGCTCGAAATGGAAGTTTGATTGAACCGAGTTACTCGGCCGAGTACTCGGTTGGGAAAAAATTGGACCGAGTAAAACTCGGTACTCGTTACTCGGCAAAAGTGTTACTCGGCCCATCTCTAATATTAACCGAGGACGATTGATAACAATGTGATAATAATTAATAAATCTATACTTATAATAAATCTGTAACAGGTCAAATTCTGTACATTAAAGATATTTTGAAAATTTTTTTTCGAGGGCACTCTAAAATCGGTTCTGAACCCAAAACTGTATTTTTTTTCATTTTTGTCTGTCTGTCTGTCTGCCTTTCTGTATCACGGCCGCGCATCACGCCGAAACTACTGAATGAATTCCAATGAAACTTGGTATGACTTGAGTTCATACTACGAGAAAGGACATAGGATACTTTTTATCCCGAAATTCAGCATGGTTCCCTTAGGAGAGGGGATAAAAGTTAAAATGTATACTGTTTCTTTGTAGCCAAACTCCTCAGAGACGGCAGGACCGATCGTTATGAAATTTTCAGGGAATGATCTCTGGATGCGGGACCGGGTTTTTATCTATATTTGATGACCCAAAATGCTGAAAGAACCCTGGCCCTGGCCGATTTAATTTTCCCATACAAAAACCAAGGGCGGTACCGGTGTACGGTGGAATCGAACGAATCGCACATCAAATGAAAGAGCGTAAAAAAATAATCGATCCGAGTCGAGGACTTATAATATGTGGAGACTTATAGGATTATCGAGTATTTTCGAAATAAAAATAAAATTAATAAATTGATTTAATGGCGTTGCTAAGTAAACATTTCATTGCTGTCACGTCAGCACCTCTGACAGGTTTGTTTCGAAATTTGTAGCCGGAGTATGATGTCCGACCTCTTTGGTCTATTTAATTTATTTGATATGCAAATAACGTTATAATACCGATTGTGGTTTCGGAGAATATCGAACATTACCTACGTCGATGCCAAGTATTTATTTGTTCAAGAAAGGGTTAACGCTGAAACAGATTGACAAATTAGGACCTGCTCCAGCGTATACAATCGTTAAAAAATGGTCAGAAGAATTGATGACCCACGAGCTGGACGGCCATCACCTTCGAGTACTGAGAACAACGTCAGAAATATTTGGGATTTCATACTCGGGGCCGTTGATCGAAAATGAGAATCAAGGCTTCGAAGCTTTCTGCGAGATGGGTACCGAGGCTTCTTTCAGCTGAACATAAATGCAACCGACTAACGATTTAGCGCAATTGTTTGGAGTTGTTTAAAGCCGATTCACCAAACTTCTTACAGATATTTGTTAGTACTGATAAAACTTGGTAAATCAGGGTTGGATTTACTTTCCTTTGGCAGGAGTTCGGGGGAGAAAGGTGTTGTATTTGGTAGAGGTTTGGTCCCTGATTATAACAATACTATTCGCATTACGAGGTAAGTAACGCACTGTTTTGGAGCTTTTCAAAAAAACAATTATTCAATCTATGTGGCGGTCAGTATAAATCGGGAGGTCTTTTTTCGAAGTTAGGATGATTTTTAGGAGATACAGTAGGACGAGATGGAACACCACACATATTTTGTTGTACCGACGACAGAAAAATTAGGCCACAGAACTTTTTAAATATGTTATTTGTAGTATTACAGAATACAGATTCAATTTTTGACACAAACTTTGACCACTTAGGATGTAGAGCGAGCGAAGCGAGCTCGAGACTTGGGGCACCTCGACTTATCGGATAGGTGACGAAGATTTCTATTCGATATTGATATTTGGGATTTCTGAGTGGTTATTTTCTTTTATGACCACCCAGAAATCGGAGCCCCGCGAAGCGGGGCCCGTCGACCGAGCCTTAAAAAGGGTAAGGGAAAGTCTGAAGGCTAAAAAAGCTCTGTCGACTGACCCTTAGGGGGGGGTGAGGGGTAGATGGTGATGGATAAAGGGTTTCCCTAACTCCTTTACTTCTTCTTGAGGCTACAATTCCCATTCCAAAACATGTATTTCAGTAATTATAACAGCAAAATTGAATTCAAAACAAAAAAAAAATATTTCTTAAAAACTACTACGTGTCGAAAGTTTTAGCTTGGGAGAGGGGAAAAAATCCCATTTTTTTCTTCCCACCCCTTCCCCTTTCGCTTCTCTCCGCGACGAAGCGACTCCATCATCGTCATTTTAATTATTTTATCTTTTTAAATTTGCTCAAGCATGGTGCAATACCTTTTCAGGGAGTGGTATCGGGGGTTAGGGGACACTTCCTCTCCCTCCCTTCCCCCTTCCCGTCCCGCTACTCCTGCCAAAGGATTCTAAATTTTTACCATGGAGTCTTCTTACATTCTCTCCTATCTGCTGTCAACGTGCAATACTCTTCCATACGATCCATCCATTTCTTTTTTGGTCTTCATCTAAGTACTTACTAAACAAACCTCTCTTATTCTGAGAGAAAACCCTAACCCAGCTATTGTGGGGTTGAGATGAAATTCAATTATATTTGATCCAGCGAGAGGCTTCGGCCGCGTTCAATTAAATGTTGACAGAAGTGAAAACCTCAGGTGCCATCTCGAAACAAAGTGAGGCAACGATAGATAGACCATGACATAACTAAAATTCGGTAATGCGAGAAAAAATTACTTTTTCGGCGGATTTTCTTGGATTTGTAATTATACTGATAGGTTCTTAGTTCTTACTTTCCTTTAGTCGGGGAGTTTCAAAAAAATTATTTAATCCTTTTTCAATTACAAGTCTGCAAAAGTCGTGGGTGTTTTAAAATTTTTTTAATTTTCCACTTGTGCTATAGTCCACTATACTGAAAGAATCTGCACGGTTTTTTATCCGCATACGTAACGATTCGTGCCAACTCTAGAGCATCATCAGTTGACTCGTTCGTCACACCAAATAGCTATACAACCACGTTTAGCTATTTGGTATGACGAACTCGTAAGCGCGAGCTAACTGGAGACAGCGCCATCTGTCGAGCGATGGGTGAAATCACAGAAATATAAAATGTTTCGAACCTCCACGTTTCACTCGCAAGCACGTATTTGATGATTAGCATCTATATATAGACAACTAAATAGATTTCTAGAACTTACTTTTCTGTTGTGCTCTCCATCTCTGATGTTTTGCCTGCAATCAATAAAAACTGGTTAGGCAATAGATATAAGTGACTATAGCCCCGCGATAGCTAGTTGCTAGCAACAAAGTACCACAAAAACCCGGCCAAGTGCGAGTTGGACTCTCACACGAAGGGTTCCATCTATAGTACCTAGGGTTCGATATTTTACACTTATGCAGCTATTGTTAAAGTAGAAAAAACGCTGAAAAATAGCGGTTTTATCAAAAACCGCCCCCTTTTTGTTTTTAATTATATTTTATTGTAATTTGTTAAAATAATTACATAATCTGCCCCTAGATTGTGTAAGGGAAACGTATTCATCGTAATCGGAAACAAATTTTGCTCGCCGATTGGCTCGCTGATTTACGTCAGCCAATCGGGAAGCAGAACCTGCGAACGATTGCGATAATGATGAATACGTTTTTCTTACGCAATCAGACCCCTGTGATATTAACTGTGTAGATTATAAAATAAAATAAGCCTTTATTGCTGCCTAGTAAAAAGTTTTGTTTTTTACATTATTTGACACTAAATTTGTTCAATAACCTATGAGGTTTTACAAATTGTGATTTATTCGACGATCGGTTTATTTGACAGCTTGTCCTTCGACAAAGGCCTCCTCTAAAGGTTTCCATCGCTCTCTGTCCCTCGCTATCGTATCCATTCAGGGCCGACGACTTTTTTGAAATCGTCTTCCCAGCGTTTCGTTTGTCGAAACAAAAAAAATTTAGATTAAGTATACTGTCTACCTAATCCAACGTTTTATGAGATACATCCGGACGATAGACAGATGACGGCGTGTGAAGGCTTTGGCACTGTTTGTGGGAACCCTAATACCGCCAATATCAATTGGAGAGCGGTATTGCTTTGTACTGTTGATTGCTTATCGGTCAGTGGCGTCAAAGGTATTTTAACAATCACCTAGTTAACTTGGATAGTCTGGAGGGGAATGGATATTAGATATTGGAATTTATCCCATTAAAAACTCAATTTTTATTTGATATTTTCGTAATTTATGAGCGGAGGAGCTCAATAGACTCCGCTAACCCTGGCACATCGCAGGCGCAGGGGAGCTCGAGTGACTCTGCCAGACCTGCTTCGGGCAACGTTGTAGACGACCCAATGGGCGATGCAGGATCCAGTACCTCCAGAACCCGAAAGGCCTATACAACAACGCCCGAGAAGCTGACTATCTACGCCATGTCAGGCTACAGAAAACTGAGCGGCGCAGGTAGGAAACGTCTCTGGAAGCTACTGGGAAGTGGCCTGAGCCCAGATGAGGCCATATCCCAAGCAAGCAAACCTAGCTCGGATCAGCCTGGCGGAGGGGGTCGCAGGCAAAACCTGAAAAGGAGCCGACCTGAGGACACCTCTCCAAAAGATAAGCCGAGCAAGGCTCCAAGGACAACAGCCTCTCCTGGGGGGCGGGGCAACCCTCCCCTCAGCTACAGGGATATAGCCGGCGCTGCTAGAGTTGGTATCCGCAATGCCGTGCCAATGACAGAAGCGCAAATGCGGTTGGTCCACGATGCTCTGGTCGAAACAATCTTCCTCAGGGGGGAGAGTTTCAATAACAGAGGAGGTGGGCCGAAATTCCTCGGCTTCACCCACAAGACAGGCTGGATTCTCGTAACCTGTGAGAACCAGAGTAGCAAAGACTGGCTTGTGGAAGAAATTTCGCGGTGCAAACCCTGGCCTGAGGCTAGTCTATCCATTATGGAAGACAGCGAGCTACCCAGGCCAGTAACAGCAACAGTCCTCATTCCGCTAGCTGAGGCGTCCACCGTCACAAGGGCGCTAAGTATAATCAGATACCAGAATGAGGGCTTATACCCTGAGCATTGGAGAGTCTTAAACGAAAAGGTCGAGGAGGGAGGCATTGTTGCTGTCCTCTCACTGGACGAGGCTTCTGTTGAGACTCTCCGTGCATGTGACTTCCGTGTCACCATTGGCTTCCGGAAGATGCTGTTCAGGATTAAAGGGGAACACAGAAATCAGGCTTCGGGGGCAATTACAGCGCAGACCGGCAATATAACTGCAGCTCCTGGCCCGAGCGGTCTGGGGGGGTCGACGTCTGGACACAGTGACAGTACGGTGGCTACTCCTGGGCCGAGCGGGTTGGGAGGCAGTGCAGCTGGACACTCGGGGACTGCCTTACCTGTCCCGAGCGGACGGGAGGGGGGGGGGCAGCTGGCTCCAGTACCAGCAACACGACATCCACTCCTGGTTCGAGCGGGCTGGTGGGCTCGTCCATCGCACCGAGCAGCGCTGCAGCTCGCCGAAAGAAAAAGGCTGGTAGGAGGTCGGCAGGTCACCCTCCCGGTACAATAACGGGCGGTGATCAAAACCAACCTCCACCAGTCATAAAAAGGGGCAAATAAAAATGGCTACTCGGGGCGGGGCGGCGAGGGTTCTGCAGGCAAATCTCCACCACGCGGCTGCAGCGGCTGCGGTTGTGGAGAAGTGTCTTGCAGAAGGCGAGTATAACCTCGCTCTCATACAAGAACTCTGGGTCTCGCACTCAAAGATCCTGGGTCTGAACACTGGCGGTAAGTTGCTATCCAACACCAATGGTTGCAGGCCCAGAGCGTGTTTAGCTTTCGGCAAAAACACTAACTTTCTGCCTGTTCCAGAGTTATGTACTGATGATCTGGTGGCGGCTTATGTTAACATCAACGGGTGGGGGGGGCGCAAAATCATATTCTGCTCAGCTTACCTACCCGGGGAGGTCACCAATCCGGCGATGGAACTACTTCCGGTGGTTGAATATGCACGGAAGCACAACGCGGAACTGCTGGTGGGCTGCGATGCAAACGCCCACCACGAAGCCTGGGGAAGCAGTGATACCAATGAGCGGGGTGAGCATCTTTTTGATTTCCTTATAGCCAACTGCTTACAGCTCTTAAACAGGGGAAACGCTCCAACGTTCGTGACAAGAGCAAGACAGGAAGTCCTAGACATCACTTTTGCTACCAACAATTTAGCCAGATACATTGAGGACTGGGAGGTAAGTGATGAGATTTCTATGTCAGATCATAGACATATAAGCTTCAGCTTAAAGTCAACATTTGACGTAGAAACAGTTACTTATAGGGACCCAAGATGCACGTCTTGGGAAGACTATATCAACAATCTAAAGGACCATCTGGAGTCTGTCCCTAAAAGTATTAGATCACTCGAATGCCTAGACCTAGCGGTCGAGACTGTTACTCGGGGGACTATCAGTGCCTTCGAGGACAGCTGTCCGCTAAAGGTGAAAACTACAAGGCATAGGGTACCGTGGTGGAACTCGAGGCTGAAAAGACTACGAGATAAAACACGTAAGCTATTCAATAGAGCCAAAGCGAATAATGACTGGGATACCTACAGGATGGCTCTAAAAGAATATAGCAAGGAGATCAGAAAGGCCAAGCGGGCATCATGGAGAAGGTTCTGCGAGGAGATCAACAGCTTACCTCAAGGAGCTAGATTACACAAAACACTAGCCAAGGCCAATCCCAACCAGCTTGGACTCCTGAAAAATCCGGACGGCTCCTTCACATCAAATGAGAAGGAGACTATAGAACTGCTAGCCAGGACTCACTTTCCAGGAGCGATCAACATGGACGCTGGAGACGTTGTGACCACCCATCCACGCCGACCTAAACCGGAAGACTGGAAAAGGGCTGCTACTGTCTTCAGACCTGGAATAGTGGGGTGGGCTATTAGTTCTTTCAACCTCAACAAAGCATGCGGCATTGACGGTATTACCCCTCTTCTTCTGCAAAAGGGAGCCAAGCTGTTAATCCCGCATCTAGTTAAAATCTTTCGGGCCAGCTATGCCCGGGGATTTATACCGGAACAGTGGACCAAAGTTAAGGTCATTTTTATACCAAAAGCGGGGAAAAAGGACTATGCACAGCCGAAATCCTTCAGACCCATCAGCCTATCATCTTTTCTTTTGAAAACAATGAAAAAGGTGCTAGATTGGTATATTAGGGATGCGTTTCTCATCGAGAAACCCATACACTTTACCCAGCATGCCTACTGCAAAGGCAGGTCCACAGAGACTGCTCTGCTCAACCTGGTCGACAGGATTGAGAAGGCGCTGGAAGATAAAGAAATCGCACTTTCTGCTTTCCTGGATATTGCGGGAGCTTTCGACAATACCCCCATTCGCACACTGGTGGGCGGCCTAGCTAATAAGCAGGCTGACAAAACGACCATCAGATGGGTGGAGGCGATGCTCTCAAATAGGAAAGCCAGAATTGAATTAAATAAAATCTCTATTGAAGTGCTCACTACGAGGGGCTGTCCGCAAGGGGTAGTACTGTCACCTCTTCTGTGGACACTGGCCGTTGATGAACTCCTGTATAAGATGGCTGACTTACGCATTGATACTCAGGGCTATGCAGACGACCTGGTCATCACTGTGCGGGGTAAATGTCAGGATACCCTTTCCCATCTTATGCAAAGAGCACTCAACACCGTTGAAAAATGGTGCACAGAGAACGAACTCACAGTTAACGCTGACAAAACTGTTTTGATACCATTCACTAGGAAACGTAAGCTGGACAAGCTACGTTCTCCAAAGTTGAATAATGTAAGTATTCCGTTCTCGACAGAGGTCAAATACCTGGGTGTAACTTTGGACCAGAAGCTGACCTGGAACGCACACGTGGACGGAGTACTCAAGAAAGCGAAGATGGCATTGGGCATTTGCAATCGGTTAGCGGGCAACAGATGGGGCATAAAGCCCAGGATAATCTACTGGCTTTATGTTACCATTGTTAGACCGATTATCTGCTATGCCTCTGTGGCATGGTGTAGCAAAACGATGCAAATAACAACCCAAAACAAACTAGGCAGCCTACAACGTACGGCCTGTCTACTTATAACGGGAGCCATGAGTACCTCTCCCGGTGCAGCACTGGAGGCTCTCCTAAACCTCACTCCTCTTCACCTGCACATGAGGAGGGAGGCGAGAGCCAGCATGTACAGGCTGATCAGTCAGGGGGAGGTGTACTGGCTCTCTCAAGCCCTGAGGAACTTGCAGGACTCAGTACTTGAAATCCCGGTTTTAGGGATGCCTACAGACACTATGCCTCTAAAACTGGACTTCCAAAAACACTATGCTGTAGAAATTCCCAGCAGAAACGACTGGCTTGAAAACCGGGTCTTCTGGAAACCGGGAAGTCTGAAGTGGTATACGGATGGCTCAAAGTCAGGCAAAGAGGTAGGCTGCGGAATCTATGGAGAGACGGCCAAAGTAAAACTGTACCGGAACCTTGGCATCCATGCCTCCATATTCCAGGCAGAGGTTTTTGCCATCATCGACTGTGCCGAAACCTGTCTGCAAAAGGACTACAAAAATAAAACGATCTATATCCATTCGGATAGCCAAGCGGCTTTATCGGCCCTATCTTCGGAGAAACTTAACTCCAAGCTGGTCGAGAACTGCAGGAGAACACTGAATGCCCTGGCCGCAAGCAACAAGGTAATTCTACGATGGGTTCCTGGCAGTGGCGTATTTACCCTAGGGACAAAAGGGCCATGGCCCAGGGCGGCAGCCTCGGAGGGGCGGCGCAAGCCGCACCTCGCTCAGCATTTTTACTTTATTTTCAAGATCAAGAGAGAGAGCTTTGTTTGTTTGCCTGAACAAATTAGAAAAAAAACCTCATTAGATCATTAGAATGACTATTGTATCTGATTTCTTCAGTAATTCTAGATTAAGTACATCAAAAACTTAACTACTTCTAATGTGCTTCTAAGTTTTATAGACATCAAAACGCGAGGCATCGTTTTACGTATTACTAAAAGGCGCGCCGATGGTGGAAAGCGGGAGACGAACGACGGAATGGAACTCCATCGCGCGCGCGACTCGGGAGTTCAGGCAATTCGGCTAGGGCGGCGCGAATCGATGGTGCAGTACGTGTTTAAATAGTTACGAGTTATTTTTAATCAGAGCATCAAACTTTTAGGTTTTGTTTGACTTATAAATATTTACTTATCTCGGCAATCATATTAAAGTCAGTCTGAAAATAAAACTGAAAAATTTATCACATGCACTATGCGCGAACGCGAGAGGAGATTTTTGTAACCAGCCTTAACAAAGATTGGGGGGAAATTGTAGTGGCTCTTCCACTAAAATTTACTCTACCCACCAAAAAGCTTTCGTAAAAAACGGATTTACACAGAAAACTACTTATGTTACTTTCGGACTTATGGCAACATACGAACTCACAGAACGCGGTCCGTTAAGAGTCGTATCAATTTTGAATTAATGAACAAATTAAATTGCAAATTCACTAATCATACATAATAATATATTGATGACCCAACGAGGTTATAAAAATGTTAGTGGAGATGGACGCGTAGGTATAGAAGTAATTCACATATAAACTTGTAGCGCACGTTAAAAATCACTGTTTTTAGAAGATTGCAATATTATTTTTAACCGACTTCAAAAAAAGGAGGAGGTTCTCAATTCATCGGAATCTTTTTTTTATGTATCCCGATTACTCGAAGATGCGTGGACCAATTTAGAAAATTCTTTTTTTGTTTGAAAGGGTATAGTTCACAGATGGTCCCATAGTCATCAATTCAGGATCTGATGATGGGCTCCTGGAGAAATCGAGGGAACTCTTCAAATTTTATAAGCAAACTTGAAGTGATTTGGGTATTGTTTGAAAGAGTTATTTTTTTCAGGTTGTCTTATGGTCATCAAGTCGGGATCTGATGGTGGGATCTTGGTAAAATCGAGGGAAATCTTCAAATTTTGCTAGTATGCTTGAAGCGATTTAGGTATTTTTTATAGTTACTATTGCATTTCCTTGCAGTCATCAAGTAATGACTGTATTCATCAAGTCAGGATCTGATGATGGGATCTTGGAGAAATTGAGGGAAATCTTCAGATTTTAGAAGCATACTTCAAGTGATTTGGGCTTTTTTTCCAATGCCTTGCGCATTACTTGTTTTCCACTAAAAAGTCAAAAATAAAATGGAAAATTCTTTCCAAAAAACCAACTTCAAATGCCACTACAAAGAGTGAAATAATTTTTAATGTACACCAATTCGAAGTCGGCCAATGTTTCGTTCAATCATTAGTAGTTAAAAATTATTTCACTCTTTGTAGTGGCATTTGAAGTTGGTTTTTTGGAAAGAATTTTCCATTTTATTTTAACTCATAAATTGAGAATTCGTTGTTTTGTCGCGGGTACGTCTTAATTTGGTGCGAACCAGTAACAATTATTATTTACTTACTGATTTATTCTTGGGTTGAATCATGAGCGCCGCGAACAGATCAAAGAATATAATTCTGAGTATTGCGTGGCACTCAAAGACACTAGGTGCAAAAAAATTGCGGCCGTGCCTCACGTCACACTAAATTTTAGGCAAAGGTACGTGAAAGTTTGTATGTACGTATGTATGTTTCTTACTTCTCCACACCACAACAACTGACCTAGTGTCATTCAAATGATTTACTTCATTTAGGCTCATTTTACAAGCACTTATTTGGATGAATTTTGGTATAGATAGCGATAAATCATGTCACTGTTTGAGCCTTTAAATGGACCGGAACCGTAAAATAACGAAAAATTTCGCGCTCGCTTCGCTCGCATATTTAAAGGCGGATATTATTTGAATTTTTTTAATCCCTGGCCGGAATAAATGCCGATTTATCCTATGAAAATTAAATAAAATTATCTCGCTTCGCTCGAGTTTGTTTCTTATTATTCAAGTTCAATAAAATCTGCTCTAAACTAAACAAATCAAAAAGGCGACTATTTTAGCTTGATTTTTACTATCGCCGCAACCTTTAACCTCACAATAGGAGGACAATTAAATTTTTTATAGAGTGGGTAATATTCGTTTATTACTTTGGCGCCTATGACAACAAATAATGGAAATATTATATTGCAAATATATTTTTTAATAAAAAAAAATTGCGTGATTGAAGGGAAAAACGTTTCAGTTCGTAAATAAGTCCACTTATAACCTTCTATAGGGCGGCATATCCTTCTTGGCCCGGGGCGCTGAATCTGAAAATACGCCACTGGTTCCTGGTCACACAGGGATCATCGGCAACGAAAAGGCCGATAAACTTGCAAAAACAGGTGCAAAAGGCAAGCAGATAGGACCTGAACCTGTCTGCGGCATACCTAAAAGCCTGGCGCAACTAACCCTGACAATCTACTGTCGATTCGATCTGGCAATGCGTTGGAGGAAATTGACAGGAATGAACCATTCAAAGGCTCTCATAAAACCTTTCAATGGGAAAGCGGCCTCTGAGGCTCTGGACCTCAATAGGAAAAACTTGTGCATACTAGTGCGGGCACTAACAGGGCACTGTGGACTAAATCGACACATGAACAACCTGAAACTGAGGGATACAGACATGTGCAGACTCTGTAATGAGGCGGCGGAAACGCCGATGCACATGATTTGTTCCTGCCCAGCACTAATGCACAAGCGCAGCAATCTTCTGGGGAAATTCATACTTGACCCAATTGATGCTAAGCTTCTTTCAGCCAAGAAGTTGCTGCTGTTCCTGGCGGCAACAAACATTGGCTGGGAACTGTAGATGGCGGCGTCACAATAGATCGGGGACGGTCAACGTGACACCAGGGACCATGAAGACCTGAAGCCGCAATCAGAAGAAGAAGAGAATTTATGAGCTAATAAGACATAGCAGGCTTATGGCAGTTAAAATGCAGGAATGGCAGTGTCATGTCCTCAAAAATTTTTAGTCAAAAGTGTTCAGTTTACGATATTCGAGATTATAAATTATTGTAAAGATGTTATTGATGATGAATGATGATATTCATTCTAATCAACAATAAAATGAACTGTAAAAAAAATTAGTTGATTAAATTATACCTACTGAATTTTGAATGATATACTTTGCTATCAGTCTATGGCAGGTTTTAAGTGGTAAGCGCTTATACTTATCACATTTCATAACATGTGTATCTATTGCCTGTACATAGTAACTAGGTTAAAAGCGTTTTGAGTGACTGTGCATATTTTTACTTGACTACAGTTACTACAGTAGTGAGGGTTTTCTGTATTAGTGATTAAGTCGATGGCAACATTGAGATAACACTAACAGTCTTGTTTTGAATAGCCAATGACAGCCTTCTATTGAAGAAATGTATCAACGGTTCTCGGTAGATTGTGTGGCGGTAGAAGGTTTTTTAGTCCATGGGTCATTGGGCTCCATGGAGTCAGGGCATTAGGAGTAGATGTACTAGCAGGATTTTTTCCTCCCAAATAAAAAAAGGTGTTTTCAAAGACCAAATGAGTGTGTCAGGTCCATCTATGAAAGTATCAGGCATTATTTTATTAAGTCGTGCATGACTAAGTTCTTATTTATTTATTTATGGCTTGGATTACTATGTTTTGAGAGCATGGAGCAAAGACTACAAATAAAGTAATACCATTAGTACACAATATACGTACATGTTGAAGCCATACTTCTACTCTTTCATTTTATTTTCAGCACTAAATTGTTTTTCCTTTACCTGTAAACAAAGATCAATTATAAATACATGCTAAAAGGAGATTGACCGAAAATGGGCTATATTGCATCACTCTGCGTCTGAAGCACGTATGCATGAAAAATCTTCTTTCAAATTATAATATTACATGTATTTTTTTTAATGATGTGCGAACCGGGGTTTAAAAGTATTATAAAAATAAAAGTTATTAAACGTTTCGACACAAGCGGAACCGCCATAATAGAGTCTGGAAACGTCACAGCCACTACCACTCGGCGAATGATACCAGTTTTTAGCAGGACAGATTAATTTGTTTTGCTGTAATCCGCTACTTGAAAAGATTCTGTATGGTACAATATGCAGGAACACTGCCCACATGAAACACCACACACAATTTTCCAACACTTTCTTCGACGCACGTTTCGTCCCGAACCGGGACATCCTCAGGAGATGTTGACTTCACAATGCGAAATCGTAGAGATACGATTTCGCATTGTGAAGTCAACATCTCCTGAGGATGTCCCGGTTCGGGACGAAACGTGCGTCGAAGAAAGTGTTGGAAAATTGTGTGTGGTGTTTCATGTGGGCAGTGTTCCTGCATATTGTACCATACAGAATCTTTTCAAGTAGCGGATTACAGCAAAACAAATTAATCTGTCCTGCTAATTATGGATTTCCGCAAAATAACGCCTGCTTCCATTCAATATACCAGTTTTTTATAAACCCACTTTTTAAGGGAGAACTAGGATACAATAATACAGGAAATAGATCGAATAATAAAAACCGAAACAAGGCAAGCTTTTTGCACACAAATATCAATTTAGTACCGTACACGTTCGGGGGTGGCGCTTCAAATCGGTACAAAAAAGGAACTGTCAGATGTATAGAATAATTAATCCAGAGATAGAGCTCAGTGACTGATCTCTATTCCATGGATCGATGATTGTCAAAGTAAAAATGGTTTTTGCCATTCTGGCGCTGATGGTTACGTACCTAACCTGGCGCGACCGTCCATGGAACTAAAATAAAATGACATTCGAAACGACGCGACGGTCACTACCGACAAATGTCAATTTAGTACCACGGACGTTCGAGGGTGGCGCTTCAAATCGGTACAAATAGGAACTGTCAGATAAATAGAACTGTATAGAATGATTAATCATTAGAATAGAGATCAGATCAGTGATCTATACAGATTAGAACTGCACCACCTGTTCAAATAATTATTTTCATAGCTGTATATTGAAAAGTAAGGAATGCTTCACCAAACATTTTAATTGCGACAAACAATAGCACTTGCAACACCACAGAGTACATCACATTTATTGTGTTGTTTGATATTTTCATGTGCAGCTAAGGAGGGGGGTAATCCTCCCCCTAAGCCATATTTGTAGGAACGTAATAGTTGCTGAGAAATAAATTTTTTAAATTTAAAAATTTCGAGGTTATTTTTACTATGAAAGGGCGACGTACCGTTACGGAGGGGGGGGGGGGGGAGAGGGGGAGGGCGGTAACCCTCCCCCCAAGCCATATTCGTTGGAACGTAATAGTTGCCGAGAAATAAATTTTTTAAATTTAAAAATTTCGAAGTTATTTTTACTATGAAAGGGCTGGTCGACGGAGCCCCGCGAATGGGTGGTCATAAAAGAAAATAACCACTCAGAAGGATGGCGGGGCCTTGCAGGCCCCGCCATCCTCTTCGTCACCTAAATTATCCGAGTCGGGGCGCCCTATAGTCCCGAGCTCGCTTCGCTCGCTCTTGGACCCTAACTCGTTTGAGACAAAAATCTTAAAAGTTTTTTTTTCTTTGCAGACTAGAATGTAGTGATAGAAGATATAATGTACACATTTCCGCACCACCTATGAGGTAGTATACCTGGCGCGTTTTTTTTATCTAACTCTTGCGCATTACTCAAATTCAACGATGAATTTGAAGACGACATAGCAATAAAATAAAATAACTCGAAATTACTCACCAGTAGCAATGTACGTTTTGGAAAGAAAACAAATAACGACCATAGACAACCACAGCAGAGAGACCACTTTTTTTTAATGTCAAACGTTTCGTTTTCGTTTCAATATTTCAAGTGAAATATATTTCACTAAATTATAATTATTTACTTTAACATAACTCAAATATTAATACTTAATAATGAAGTATACTTTTGTGGGAAAACTAACCAAATGCTAATTAAATGTATTTATTTTTAACTATTAATGTTTTTCTATCGTTTGTATTTCATAGTATAAACAAATCGTAACGTAAGACGAAACATTTTGACGAATCAAATGTGTCAAATTGCGTAATGACATATGAAACGTCATTTTTCTAGTTGTCAGATGCCATAGACTACTGTCAGATGCTATGGTCAGATGCTTGTCTTGAATTTTACTCCGATGTTGTGAATTTTCAGTAATAATTTTTCTTAAAATTTTCGTCTAATTTAAGTGATAATACGAAAGTTAGAGGCAGTATAAAAGGTTACGTGATAAAACTTTGGTGAAAATGTGAATAGATTGTCCGGAAAATAACGGTACGTGAGCTATACCTGAGCCATTTTCCAATTCCAGTCAAAATGTTTCGTCTTACGTTACGATTTGTTTATACTATGAAATACAAACGATAGAAAAACATTAATAGTTAATAAAAGTAAAATTACAAATTTTAAAAACCCCCGACACAAAAAATAAAATATAAAAAGTAACAAATAATATTTTAAACCTATTATAATAATTATTATCGTCACAATATAATATTAAGTACGTTCAAATATTTTTTAATTCAAGCGTCGTCGCATCGTCGGGGGACATATGGACACGTCAAACTTATAACACCCCTTTTGCGTCTCTCTAACGGTCCCCCGACGATGCGACGACGAGTTAGGGTCCAAGAGCGAGCGAAGCGAGCTCGGGACTATAGGGCGCCCCGACTCGGATAATTTAGGTGACGAAGAGGATGGCGGGGCCTGCAAGGCCCCGCCATCCTTCTGAGTGGTTATTTTCTTTTATGACCACCCAGAAATTAGGAGCCCCGCGAAGCGGGGCTCCGTCGACCAGTCCTTTCATAGTAAAAATAACTACGAAATTTTTAAATTTAAAAAATTTATTTCTCGGCAACTATTACGTTCCAACGAATATGGCTTGGGGGGAGGGTTACCACCCTCCCCCTCTCCCCCTCCCACCCCCCTCCGTAACGGTACGTCGCTCTTTAATAGTAAAAATAACCTCAAAATTTTTAAATTTAAAAAATTTATTTCTCGGCAACTATTACGTTCCTACAAATATGGCTTAGGGGGAGGGTTACCCCCCTCCCCCCCTCCCCCTCCCACCCCCTTCCACCCCCCTCCGTAACGGTACGACATCTATACCTTAACCCGGAAAATAACGGTACGTGAGCTATACCTGAGCCGGCTTTTCTACTAAATTTTAATAATAGAACTAAAAATCACTTGTTTTAAGTTGAAGGCAAACATTGTATGAAAGCAGCATAATATCTGTGTCACTACAATGTGCTGAAAGCCCTGAAAACTGCATTTGGTCAGCATAGTGGGTAACGGCCAAAACAAGTAATATGAATGAAGTTCAGTCGACTCATAATGCGCTAATTCTAAGAAAAGACTTGTGAAAAAGAGAAGAAGCTGTGCAATAAAAAAAGGTTAGGTTAGAACAGCAAGTGCGAAGAACTGTTACAAAAATTCTATGATTTTGTGCAAGTGGCTTAAGAGCTTTTTAATATTGTTTTTGCAGGTGAACCGAGAGAAGCAAACGCTAGAGGTGGATGAAGAACTGGAAAGTGTTGAGCTGGAAGAGCTGCAGGACATCCTGCCGTCACATCAACCCAGGTTTATTGTGTACAGGTGTGTTTCATTTGCAGTAGTTGATCTGTCTGGTTGAATGTCCTCATCTTGCTTTACCAAGTAGCAGAGGTTGCGATAACATGGACACATGCTATCAAAGTCATACATCGCTATTATCTTTGTCCTCCTTGCTCTTACAAATATGTGGGTGGGTGTGACAGGCAACATTGCGGAAAAATATGACAGTTCAAAACAATGTTTTACCTAATTGGTTTGTTAATATTGTAAATGGGAAAGGTTGTTAGTTTGGATGGTTTTCACACAGTCACGCCGGCACGACAAACCAGTCTAAAAATATTTTCAGCACGACTTTGACTTTATTTTCAGAATAACTTAACTATATTGCTACTAAATATCAATGGCTATAGTGTTGAAGGCTTGAAGCAAATCTACATGGTGCTACCCGCCCAGTGCGGTGGACTATGGCCATACATTGCTGTGATACAAAACCACTACAAGTTGAATGACTTCTTTTTCAGCTACAAAATGGAGCACAGCGACGGGCGCACGTCGCGCGTCGCCCAATGTGCTTCATATTGTACACGCCGCGGGACGCGCACATGGAGTTCCAGGTTGGTACATTTTTAGGGTTGGTCTCACTTAGCCTCTGCTGTCTCTGTCTGTCGTCTGTCCGTCAGCAGGCTGTATGTTGTAAAACCATAATAGGTAATTTAAATATTTATAGTGTTTATTTTTCCACATAAGAAATGCGATTTTTGCCGTTTCTAGCTGTACCGTAAGAAAAAGTCACATAATATTTCACTGAAAATTCAGCAGTGCATGCCCAAAATTAAAACCCTCAACTCCCTTAGGGTCAGAGGCCTCAACCAATGAGCTATCATCTCATTTGAGTTTCAAATTATTTCAGTTCACTAGTACCTATGATAAACATTGTTTAGGCATATAATTGGGGCGAAATAAAAACACCAACTTTAGCCGTTAGTTTGTTTTAATGAGTTCACCCGAGCATGGTTGTCGAGTGACTAACTTCAAAGATGCAATGTCATTATAATAATGGAATACGCCTGTAAGGATTTGAAATGCAATTAACAATATTGACAAATTTGGTGTTGTGAAGGCGTAGGCCGGAACATCTTCCGCCGCGTTGAAATGACACATTTCAACACCTCAGTTCTTCAGCAGTTCTCAGGTAACTGGATGTAAGATCTTCTGTTGGTACTCTTGACACTCCATTGGGTTCAAAGAACGTTGTGCAGCCATCCAAAACGACAAATCTATAGAGATGCGAGAGTTTTAGTGATTTCTCCAGGCAGATACTTCTTGCGACAACATGGGCTTCAATGATGTTCATGGCTTCAGGGTGCTCATATAATTTTCTCTAAAGGTTGATTTTTGCATCAAATGCTGACGATGGCAACGCAGCTCAGCATACTCCATCGATGAAGTGTCCGGGAGTGAAGGATGAAGGTAATTAGGATATAATGACAAAACAGGAGAAAGGAAGAAAGAACTACTAAGAATTGCATCGATTTGGCAAACAAGTAAAAGTTAGAAAAGGTTATTAAATTTTGTGACCTTTAAATTGTTGAGTTTAAATTCAGCGTTAAATTCATTATATGGCTACTTTGGAACAGTAACACTATTACTACTAATAACACGATTGTAGGTGGTACTTAGCATATTTCATTCTGAGAGATTCGAAATGAGGAGCGCAAGTTGTTAGAAATTAATTGATAATTTGATGATTTGCAGAATAAGCTGGTGGTATTTGATACATACCTATTTCATTATATTTGATAAGTTGCGATTCAGACCTCCACAAATCATACTTATTTAATCTAATGCACGTTTTAACACTCTGATACGCCCCTATTTAATAGCTAGGACCACCCTTTATCCTTATATATTAATTTTTAATATAACACTTGAAAACTTATAGCAATAAAAAGTTAAACTTATTAATTTAGTAAATCAATCTAAATCTCTTGATAACTTAGAATAAATTCAAACTGTAAGTATAATTACTGAGTTTATAAATTCTGATCTTAATAACAAACATGCATGATAATTTCTCTAAATTAAACTATACTAAAATAAAAGAAGGTTGAGGCATTCTTGAATGACCTAAACTATACAACACAAAATATATAATTAACATTATGATTATCGGTTGTGGCTTGATAAACCACCACTGAACAGATCTACCATAACTTACTAGTAACATAAGACCCACCTGGTAACTTAGGACCCACCTTAAAATATGAATAGCATAACCAAAATGTTCAATGCTATTTCTGCTCGTTAAATTAGAGGTAAAATGTCGATAGACAGATGTAGCTTCGTTGACAAGCGCTGACCTACCTATCAAGCCTGATATAAACCAACCTGAGTGAGAATTTCCATACTTTGGCTTCTCAGTTCCAAGAAAGATAATATTTTGTTCATTTCCCAGGACGTTCCAAAACAGATTAGCTCCAACCAACATATCACTGGGCAAAATTTTGTAAAGTTTAGAATCTGACAACACATCTTTAGAGTTCAATGCACTTGTGCTGATAGGGTCTTTAGGCATCTCAACTTCAAAGCAAGAATTATTGACATTCAAACATTCATATATTGGATTAAATTGCAAGTTATATGTTTCTGTTACTGTATTTGAAGGAATATTTATATTATTTTTTAAATCAGAAATTTTAGTGATGAAATATGATTTGTTTAGTTTACTTACAGGAGTTTGAGGAATTTCGATATTTATTTTTTGCAAATGAGACTCATCAGAATGTAAATTTGGTTTATCATCACACTGAGAAGAATTATTATTAAAATTAAAAGATTCATGTTGCGTGTGTTCGCATTCAATTTTATTTGTGAATTTTTCTACTAATACTTTAGCAATTGCAATATTCCTGACGATGTCGCGGTCAATATTTTCGCGCACATCAATTTCATTTGAAAGATTCTCTGGACTTAATACTTCGATCTCATCCTGCAAATCATCAAACCGAACTGATAAGGCTTCAAATCTTGCTAGTTTAACACATAAGAAATTTAATTGGAAATTATCTAATTGTGATTCTGTAGAAAGACTGTTTAAATAATTTTTAAATATTGCAATCTGAGCTTTAATAGACGATCGTTTCATAAGTAAATCTTTTAAAGTATTGGTTTTATCAGACATGGTGAATTATAATTAATGATGCTATTAATAAATTGTTAAATGCTCACGCTCCTCGTTTCTGTCGCGACTCCACCTGTTCGCACGAGTGCGCGGCGCGCGGCGCGGCAGCGGTCAGAAATCCGCCAAGCACCTACTGCAATTATTGCCTGCTGCACGCTGACTATACAGCTGCAATCGCACAGCAGTCGCGCAACCCCTGAAATGTTCGGCAAACAATTAAGTATTTAATAACAAGACAAATTCACGATCGAGTCTACGAATTGCTGACAATTAGTGTGCGATCAACTTTATAATGACAAATTAATATTTATTCAATTATTTTGTCGAAATTATTATTGTAAGATGTAAATTATTATTGTAAGATGTTTAGATTTTAACTACTAACCAAATTCATAAATAAAAATCGAGTGTTGTCACGCAAGCGTAGGTAGGTAGGTTAGTTTACAATTTTTATTAATTATTTGTTGAAAACAGATATAAAACATGAAAATATTGTTACAAAGATTAGAATATCGTTAGTTTTAATGATTTATGGCAAATTTAACGAAATTTCAGTTGAATTAAACAAAAACAAAAGATTTTTACGTCATACAACGGAGGTAGTAAAATAAAAATGTATTGCGCAATGATTTAAATTTACGATTTCAATGTGATATTATAGTAATTTGGACTAATTTACACTAACAATGATACATAATTACTTTATTTACAAAAAGAAATAATATTCCCAATAGCTTTAGCTGCTATTCTGTGGGATTTAGAAAGTTTACAACAGATTTGATTTGGACCAAAATATCTGCAAAGAAATACTTTGTTTACACAAATCAATGCAATTCCTAATAGCTTTAGCCACTATTCTAGGAAGGATAAGAAAGAACAAAGAAGGAAGGACACTTATCTGGCAAATCTTCGCTGTGGTACGATATCGCAGTGTATCGAAGTCTCACGCGCGCTTCTTGCAGATTCTTCGTCGTGGTGTGATATCTCGTGAATCACAGTCTCACGCTTCTTCTTTTTTGCGGGTTCCCCTCATGGGCCACCAATTTATATGTTTAGGCATATAATTGGGGCAAAATAAAAACACCAACTTTAGCCGTTAGCTTGTTTTATTGTTCACCCGAGCATGGTTGTCGAGTGACTAACTTCAAAGATGCAATGTCATTATAATAATGGAATACGCCTGTAAGGATTTGAAATGCAATTAACAATATTGACAAATTTGGTGTTGTGAAGGCGTAGGCCGGAACAAACATTGTTCTACCTATCATACTTTGGCTACAGTAGCGGGTTATGGCGAATATTCGGATTGACGCATTGTGGTTAAATATAGATTGTTGCAATGCGGTAGTTTTGGGGCGTACAATACATGGTATATAGAGTCATTGTCGATAAGCGACAGTTTACCGACAGGAACCGAAGGGATTTGGCGCGATAATTTTAGCTTGGGTGGATTCACCCACGTCACTGAAATGTCGTCCTACAGTAAGTACATCTGGCACCATGAACCTTAAATGGCCATACAAGTACATACACGATAGATAAGACAAGACACGACGTAGACACGTACGTCGTACATACACGACGTTGTTGGCGCGACAACGCGACACGAATCTTCGGCCGCTACTGCAGCCAGGGTATTACAAGTAAGTTTTGTTTGTTTGTGCAGGTGATGTACGCGTGCACGCCGCGGCTGCTGGAGGTGCGCGAGATCACGAGCTCACCAACGAGTGGCTGGAAGAGAAGCTGAGGAGGTAGACCTGCATCTGGCAGCTCCAAAGCAAGCAAGTACCTTCGCAAGCAAGGGTAAACTTTGTTACTGCGATATACATTCTGGGTTTCCTCCTAGCGCGATGTCACCTGCACTGCTAGCATAAATAGACTATTTTCTCCACAGGGAAAGGTTTATTCCTTACGTTTTTTACCAATCTCAGAGCATGCAGAGATAAATCCCCTGTGGATGAACCAGGGCTAAAGTTCACCCTGCAATATATCAAATGTCAACTCAATATCATGTGAGTTATGATTCTGACCAAACCACAGATAAAACTATCCCACCTACAAATGTCAAAAATTATAAGCTTAATTATACGATAAGTTCCGTTAGTCAAGTCCCTTTGCTTTGTCAGTCATTTTCTCCTCTGTCAAAGGATATACACCGCAGATTACCTTTTTGTCCACTGCCCATGCTAGCAGTGCTATTGATCATCGGTGAAGCAGCAGATAGCAGTTCGGAGTGCTATGCATTTGTAAATCATTAAGGTGACATTGAGGTAGAGAGCTAAATAATTGTAATTGCCAGACATGGCATCTTTGTCTTGTCCATACCATTAGGCCGTTTGTCCACCGCGTCCGTTACCGAGGCTGACATAAGTTAACTGCACTTTAAACACTGCCTATAAACGGTCATAGTAAATAAATGTACGACTGCTACTTCGGCGACTTCTCGTGACGTCGGTGACGTTCCTGTGACGACTCCGGTGGACAAACGCCCTTAGGCATCGATACCTGCGGGCAGCGGGGCGGCGGCAGTGGCGCGGGAGATCATTAAGCCTCCCCCACACAGGCGCGTTATTATCGCGCGATAATATCGCAAGCGTTATTGCGATATCTGTTTTCAGTACATTTTGTATTAAGATGGTCATGTAGTTACACACTGCTGCGAAAATAACGCCGCAATGGAAGAATATCGGTCGATATTATCGCAAGCGTTATTGCGATATCTGTTTTCAGTACATTTTGTATTAGGATGATCAAGTAGTTACACACTGCTGCGATAATAACGCGCGATAATAACGCGCCTGTGTGGGACGACGGACGCAGCGTCCTACTTGCATTGCGGCGTACAAAATGTACTGAAAACAGATATCGCAATAACGCTTGCGATATTATCGCGCGATAATAACGCGTCTGTGTGGGGGAGGCTTTAGATCCTGCCGTTCCCGCGCCGCCTCCCGCCCCGCTGCCCGCAAGATTCGGGACAGAGGCTTTATGGTCTCAGTACAAGTTTGAATAAACGTCACCTAGTTTAAAACGGCAATGTGGAAAATGGAATTGTGCATGCCATGTCACCTTGCCGCGTTACACTTGTTATATCTGATGAAATACGTGATTTGTGATTGTCAACCCAATGTATTCAAAAGACAAATATTTAAGTATTAATAATAGCAATATTTTGTATCGCCTATTTTAATTATTCAAAGCTTGCCACTGAAGCTGCGTCTTCGCAACTAAAATGTGCATTTGACACTTGATGACATCTGTCCACTTGTTGGGATTTTGATACTGCGCTTCCTGGTGCGGGGTCGTCATTCCAGCACTTGGCCTCCCAACAGGAATCTCAGTGTAGGAAAAAACAACCAGGAGGCCTATGTCTGCCTTTGAACGAAATCAGTTAAACAGGTGATGAAAGTCCAACCTGCAAGAGCTGACTCTGAGCGTCTAAAGAAGTGATTTATCGATTCTATTCAACTCTTTCGAAAACTAAGGAATGAATATTCAGAATCTATCTATGATGTAAAGGCCTGACTTGTAGCCATTAGTTACGAAGACGTAAAATATCATATGTTTTTTTAATATGCGTAATACTAGTAATACTTTAATATATAATTAATTTTAGTGCTAATGTTAACTTAGTTAATGATGAAATGATGTAGTAAAATATAATTGTATGTTACCATAAAAGTCTTTCAGAAATAATAAAGGAATATTAACAAGCCCCCATGGAATTTGTTTATAAAATATCTCTGATGAAGTATTGGAAATATAGTACATTCCAGTAAGAAGTAACTACTAAAATATAAAATACATACATTAGAGGAGATAAACGTAAAAGAGAAAATAAACGTATCGAAAGAGTAAAGGCGGGTATTTTTGAAATATTTGGCTGCTGATTTTCGGAAGTTTCTGAGCAGAGCAGAGCATGATTTTTTTAATACCAATAAGTCGGTATACATTTCATAGCTTTTTGTACGATACATGACATTTTGATAGTGATGTTATATGCATTTATATTAAAGATATTTGTATTTGTAGATAAAAATGTAGGTATATAAGCGAAACACTGCGATTTGATAACGTATTTTATTTATAACGATAATATATTTTTTGTGTACATATATTATGTGATTGTAATAAATTAACATTGAAAAAGTATTTACATTTGTATCATTTTATTTATTTGTGCCTTTATTGTTTCTGTATCTACATAACATGGACTCGAACTGGTAAACATGTATGTAAGTGTAGAGATCGCCTAGTCATCCCTCCACTACATTTTTCTTTCAACGTGTAAGTAAACGTAAACACGGCATTTTTAGATTAGACGATCTATTCCATCAGCGAATGCTGTACTACTAGACTGTTTGTTCTCATCCCTTTTAGTGAAGTGTTTGTAATAATACTTCTTAGTAATTGAAAAAATACTTCAATATTCGCTAATCAAACAATACTAGTGACATTAGCAATGTTTCGCGCCAATCCAGCGGTTTTGTTTATAATGGCGCTAGTCCACCTCGTGGGCGTGTTTCAACACTAAACGTGTGATTGGAGAACCCGTCAGGGGCTTATGATCAGCGGGATGTCCAGGTGAAAATAATTAAATCTCTACCCCTTTACCCCAACTGCTGGATGGAAAAGTTCGCGAAGATTCTGGCCCAGTTGAATACCCGGACTTCGGGAGCTCGGCGGTCAAATTCGGAAAGCTACGGGAGTTCGCGCACGCGTGGCCACAGAACACTAAATAGTACAACAGAAGGTCGACTCCGCACGATGATTTAAAGAAATAGCGACTAGCGCTGACACTAAAAGTGCAATTCAGTTCGCGATAGCGCCTGGCCCCGCCCTCAAAATCGACATGCAACAAGCGCAATGTTGTGGTCTCTTTCTACCGCTTATAACTTTATCTCTTACGACGTACTAGGGCTGGGGTAGTCAGACGGCGCGTAAAATAGACCGTACAGAACTAGCGCGTACAACTCGGCCCGCGAGCGGCAACCATCTGTAATATTGGGGTCCGAAACCCTACTTGATAAGTGAGACTGGCCTGGCGTGGCGCAAGAGGCGGAGCGGCTTGGAGTGACAAGCCAGCGGATATCTGCTGCGGACAGCGACGGCGGTAGGTGAGTCCGTACTTGTATCGTCCTGCCCCTGAGTGGGGAGACTGAGCACACAGGGACAAGGAGCGAGAGGAAACAACTTGTAGGGAGTAAAGAAGGCGCCCCGGGAACACGGCAAGAGCAAGTAGCGAACGGGCGCCCTCACGTGTTTCGGTCCCCATAACCGAAAGATTGATTGAGACATGGGTGGTGGGTTGTCCCTACTACCCCTGTACTCTTCAGTAATATTATGTATACCAACTACCATAATAAATCGTGGGACGGCACTCCGGGAGTGCCGGCAGAAGTGAAAACTAACAATTACGTGAAGTGTTTACGGTAACGGTGTCGTGAGTTCAATGGTTTTCCCATGTCATAAAACGCCTAATGCGCCTAAAGAAATATCCACTTCATAAATTAAATAAATTAGAAGAACTATGTGAGCTAGTCTATGCTATAGGGCATAGGCGTTTCATTTTTCCTTTGTACCTAAGTATAAAACTCTTTAATAACTTGACCGCTCATTTCTGAGACATGTGGGCAAAACAAGCGTTTTTGTCATCGGTAAACTGGCGACATTTTTTCGCCGCTTCCAGGGTAGATAATATCAGCTATGGCATTCTCGTAACGTTTTCACATACTCAGTGATTCGATAAAAGAAAAAGAAAAAAATATTAACACTGAAAAATGAACTTTACAGTAATTGGCTTAGAGTGTAAAATTGAATGTATTTCAGCATAGGAAATACAATGCTCAACTTAGAGGCGCTTAAGTAATTTCCGACCGACCGAGTCGTATATGGCGTATGAGACCAATATGGCGTTTTGAACTACATTCAATTTTACGCTCTATGCTAATTGAATTAAAATTAATTTTTCAGTGTCCGCAAAAAATGTTTTGAATTCAATATCGTCTGCATAAGTACGGAAATAGAATCACCTTTTTAAACATATCACATCACGAAATGTAGCCGACACGTAACGTGAATAGCCCCCCAGGATAGATATAGTAGGGGAGCCCAAGAGGGGATTTCAGGTCAGATTTAGGATCAGAAAATTATATAGGGAGAATCCTTGCACCCTTTAATTAATGTACCTCTACCAAGTATGAACCCTCCATATGGTGGGGTGTGTTGAGGGGAACCCGTCTGATTAGTAAAAAAAATCAATTCTTAGAAAAACTGGAGCGCGTCAGATTAAAAGAAAGTTGATTAATTACATTGAGAAGATTGTATATCTCAATAATCTGACAATTTAAGCGTGACATTAAGAAACGAGCGAGTCTCGAAGTTGTAAAAAAAATACGTCACCTTGAAATACTCGAGAACGTTTCAATTTTTTTTTTGAAGGAAACTATTAGAATTACAAAGAACTAATAACCTGACAGTTTTCTGACACGATCGAGTCACTTCAAAAATCCCCTCTTGGGCTCCCCGACTATTAGGGAATGGCTAAGTTGGTAATTCGAACTTGAGTCCCATAACTTTAGCCTCGCTCGTGGTGCAGCCGCTGAGATCGACGCCATATTTGAGCATGTCGGTATATGGCATGGTGGCGATCACTTGGTAGCCGCACTTGGCCGCCAGCACTTGCGACGTCTTGGCCGTGAATACGGTGCACGACGCTTTGATTCCGAAGGGCTTGCATAGGTCTTTCCTGAAAAAAACATGTTTAATGACTTATCTAAGATATTTACCATGCTGTCCCGGGTTTCCGATTCAGCCATAAAAAAGGTTCAGGCACTCGTAAATCGGCTCAGCGCGAGTCAGAGATAGCTGCGTAGGAGGGTACCGACTGCACCGCAGAAGGAGAGTCCCTCACTGACAATATGTCAGTCTGCCCCGCGTATTCTGGGGGGGGGGCGAAGTCCGCTCACCCAAATCAACAGTAGAGGAGACAGGGAAGAAGAAGGAAAATACGAAGATGGAAGAAAACCAGGAAAAAGAAAGCGAGAAGCAAGAAGACAAGAAACAAAACAAGAAGGAAGAAAACAAGTTAGAAGAAGATCCGTTCGCAAGAAAAGGGCTGCAGAGAACTCCACCTACTGGCTGCAGTAAAAAATTAGTACAACAAGCATTCCATCCCGGCTTGTTTATAACCAGACCCAGATCTGGTTCTGTAGGAAGTGTACCGCCATCAACACCTGGCGACAAATCAGACACCGATGCGACAACAGACTCCAGGGACAACGTAAGCCCAAGGCTAACTACAAAAAACCCATTCAGTCGTGGAGGCGCCGTGCAAAGGTCTCCTCCGGATGGAACCGGCAACCGCGACGAGAACCCGTGTGCAATACAGACAGAGGAGGCTCCACAACAACACTCAGGCAAAAGTAGAATGTTGCAGTTACACGGCGCACGTGAGAGAAGATGTTCACTAGGCTCAGCAGAAAGCTATAATAACGATAGCGTCAGGAAAAGTCAGGCTGCAAAGAGAGTACGAATGGAAGAGGACGAAAAGGATGGAAGACAGGACGAAATTATGAGAGTTATCGCGCGACTCACAAAAGTAACTGCTGGATTGGTCAAAATTGTGAGCGGTGATGAGAACATTAAGCAAGAAATAAAAACTGGCGTGCAGGATTTAAGGAAGGAAATTGACCAGCTAAATAAGACAACAAATGATTGGGAGTGGAGGGCAACACTGCACAAATCTAAAACTAGAGCGATAATGAAGAGTTCTGGGGAGTGCGGCACGCAAACCGAAAACGACAACATTAATAATACCAAAAATGTAACCACCCAGACAATAACTCACTCTGAGAATAGAAGCGATATAGTAAATAGAGTTGATGCAACTACGCAAACAACAGAGCCCACAAATGGGATGAGTATGCAGGTTGACATAGGCAATGAAGCAATGACATGGTCTCGAGTTGTGTTAACCGACAAGCTAAATGAAGGCTTAGCTCTTAATGACCTGGTACAAATAATTGAACTTGATTGGCCGGAAGAAGTCTTCAAAGCCGTTAAGATGCAGAAAGGGAACCCGCTGACGCTTGACAGAAATTGGGATCTGGTGGTGCTGGCTAAACCAAGAAAGGAGAAAGATGAAAACATGAAGGGCATCAGGAAACTACTTGAAAAAGGTTACCCTGAAGCTATTGAACTTTTAGACGAAGGGGAAGCAGGTCGAGTCGAGTTTGCCGTCCGAACGATCAGGAGCTCCAAAAGCGGAGTAGGCGAAGGAGAGAGGTACACATATGTATTGCCTTGTCATATCACTCTCAAAGACAAAGACGATACGGAGAAACTATACAGGCAATTGGAAGACCTGAAGCAAGTAAGCGACGACCATAATAAGAACAAGAATCTGGCTATCATCATTGAAGCCGGAATAGACAAAGGCAAAGTTAGGAAGATAATCGAAGCAATATGGACCAACGAGATAAGGAAAATCCATATATTAGTAGAAGGACATGAAATGCTTAAGAAAAAAGGAAACGCTAAGGCAAAAAATATGAATATTGAGACTATCACTATATCGGGATATAGGCCGCTATGCCTCTTGGACTGCTATGGGAAACTGTTAGAGAGAATCATTCTCAATAGAATTGAATCACTCTTACCACGCACGCACGTAATCACGGTGGCCTGGCGGAATCGCAATATGGATTTCGAAGCGGCAGATCAACACTTGATGCCATAGGTAAAGTTATTAGTATTGGCGAGGCAGCAAAGCAAGGTTCCCGCCCAAAGAAGAAGCTCTGTGCATTAATAGCCTTGGATGTCCGAAATGCTTTTAACTCTGCACTATGAGAGTTAATTCTGGAGGAAATTAACAAAAGAGGCTTTCCGAGATACATTACAATATTCTAAGTAGCTATCTCCAGGATAGAAAAATTGTTATACGGGACAGTGAGGGAAAATCCGAGACAGTTGCAGTCAGCAGCGGGGTACCCCAAGGATCTATCCTCGGACCAACACTATGGAATATCCTCTACGACGATATACTGAGGACTGATCTGGGCGAAGACGTAAACATAGTAGGCTTTGCTGATGACCTAGCCTTAATAGTCGCTGACCGTAAAGAGAAAAGCCTTATGACAAAGGCAAATAAGGCTCTATCAGATATAAGCGCGTGGATGGAGCGAAGGCGCTTGAGGCTGGCCCCTGAAAAAACGGAAGTAATTATGCTGAGTGGACGAAGAAAGCATGGACCTATTACTTTCGAAATTGAAGGGGTCAAAGTAGAACCTAAAGACAAATTAAAATATCTCGGCGTGTGGTTCGACAAAAGTCTAACATTCCACAAACACGTCGAAGAGGTATCTGAAAAAGCCAACCGCCTCACTACTGCATTAAGCCGCTTAATGCCTAAACGTGGAGGCCCACGATCGACTAAAAGAAGAGTACTTGCTTCAGTGTCTCACTCCGTAATGCTTTATGCAGTGCCAGTTTGGGGGAAGGCGCTGGATTGTGCTAAGTATAAGAATATGCTGAGCAAGGTACAAAGGCAGATGGCTATCCGCATCAGCGGGGCCTACAGAACGATATCACTGGAAGCTGTGTTGGTGATAGCAGGCTTAGTGCCTATTGAGAAACTGGCAAAGGAACGTACGAGAATGTACAACAGAAATACCTCCAAAACACCAGGAGAGGAACGAAAACTGACGCTAGAGGAGTGGCAAGCAGAGTGGGAAAAAGCCAGTAAGGGGAACTGGACCAGGAAACTGATCCCTGACGTCAGGCCTTGGATAGAAAGGAAACATGGGGAGATTGACAACTTTATTACCCAAGCCCTAAGTGGACATGGTGTGTTTAACACCTACTTGCACACCATAGGCAAGATAGATGAGGAGGAATGCTCATACTGCGGGGAAAGAGATACTCCTGAACATGCAATCTTCGAATGCCCCATTTTCGAAAACATTCGAGTAACGGCGCAGGGTGACGAAAGCTGCGTAACGGCGACGAACCTCATTCCGCGAATGCTCGCGAATTCATCGAAATGGGATAAATATGCAGAGATGATGCGAGCCATTATGAAGCGACGAATTCAGGACAACTGGGAGAGGCAAAATAGCTAAGGTCTGAAGACAGCTTTCTACCGGAAGTAATGCGACAGCGGTTCCCGGTAGATCGTTCGGCGGCAGGGAGGAGGTTTTTTAGTCCGTAGGTCATTGGGCACCATTCCCAATGGAGTCGGGCGTTACCAGTAGGTATCCAATGAGGATTTTTCCTCCTCCCATAACAAAAAAAAAAAAAAAAAAGAGATAGCTGCGTCCCAAATCACGCAAAATTTGTTTTTTATTGAACTTAAAATTTCATTAAACGCATTGGGCTTTTTGACAAGGGTAAAATCTATTGAACACGATACCTCATAGTGTTACCGTAACCGACACCTCACACTGTTACCGTAACCGACACCTCTGGACATAAGTTTTTTGCTACTGCCAAGCGATTAATCGTTGCAGTGCGATGCTGTTTAGCTACCATCAAGTGGGATAATAACCCCACGTGGTTCCAAGTAAGCCGTACACCACAACTACAACAACCTAAGGGGTATGATAAATAGCTTACGACTCTTCTCAGACCTACCAATATTATAGGTAGATATATTCAGTGGACCAGCCGAACGAAGATAAAAAATTTCATGAGAATTGGTTGGGCCGTTTCGGAGGAGTTTGGTTACAAGAGAATTATTAAATGGAAGCAGGCGTTATTTTGCGGAAATCCATAATTATAGTAGGACAGATTAAAATTGGTTTTGCTATAATCCGCTGTTTGAAAAGATTCTGTATGGTACAATATGCAAGAACACTGCCCACATGAAACACCACACACAATTTTCCAACACTTTCTTCGACACCGGGACATCTTCAGGAGATGTTGACCTCACAATGCGAAATCGTAGAGTGACTCTCACACGTAACACGAGATTTATTTTTACCTGGCTTCAATCAGCCTGGCCCCGATGTTCTGCCCGCGGTGTCCGGGCAGCACGGTCAGGCCGCTGGACGTCAGGTACCTGTCCACTCCGTAGTGCTGGAACACGTCCACCAGCTTCTCCGAGTAGGTGATGGTCTTGAGGCACTTGCGCCACGTCTCGCCTTTCACCTGAGCAGTTACAGCACCGAAATATAATCAGCTGACACTGCCGTGGTAGCCTGTCGGCTTTGCAAACATGTCTTACCACTTTGTAGTAATAATAATTGGTCAAATGCGAGTCGGGCTCGCGCACTGAGGATTCCGTACTATCAAGATTCAAGACCAATTCCAATCAAGACAACTCTGCCCACCAATTTCAAAACGAGCAAAAAATCACGTTTGTTTTATGGGACACCTTTAAATATTAATTTTGTATTTTGTAGTATTTGTTGTTATATAGCGGCAACATAAATACTTTACTAATCTGTAAAAATTCAAGTGTCTTAGAACTATCACGGTTCAAGAGATACAGCCTTGTGACAGACGGACGGACGGCCGGACGGACAGCAAAGTCTCAGTACAGATATTTCAATCCACGATGACGCGCCCACTCTGTCAAATTCCATACGTGTCGAATGAAACATAAGCGAGTTCGACAGAGTGGGGCGCGTCTTCGTGGATTGAAATATCTATTATAGGGCCCCGTTTTTACTCTTGGGTACGGAATCCTTAAAATACTTGCATACTTTTTCGACGCACTCACATTTGAAATATCCTCTTCCTCATCGTCCCTGCACTTGACCAGCAGTATATTGAAGCCAACCAGCTCGCGGGGCTCTCCTTCCTCCTCCGTGAAGCACGCCAGCGAGACCTGCTGCGAGACGTACTCCTCCCAGTTGTTCCTTATCGTCTGAATTGACTCAGGGTCTGATGCTATACCTGCGCCAGATTCAATTAAGAAATGACTGAAGAATTCGTTATGACTCGGGTCATTTAGTGCAAAGCGGCCTGTACCTCATTTCTTGGATTCATAAACGTGTTAAGTAACGGCGAATGATGGCAATAACTCGTTATCATCACCACATCCTTAGTTCTGTTACGGCCCAGTGACCCAAAATTTTGCTTTATGATAACACCGAATACATAATGAATTATTGATCAAGCAGTCAGCAGATCATCATCAGTAAGATTGGCGTATAAATATCAACCGTTTTTCATCTAAATTCAATTCGCATTTTCGAGTCATTTATTCCTCGAAATCCTGCTCCGGCTCCATCTTAAGCCCTTCTAAGGTTCCGGGAGTGATTAAAATCCAAGCGTGACTGCATGTCGCCGAAAACCTACTAAAACCAATTAGTCTCCATTGTTGGTGTTTTCCTCAAACCTAACAATTCGTAGCCAATGGACGTTCAGTACTGGAATTACTGGACAGAGGCCTCCTGAAGGGAACTCCATCAGGTTTTGCTCCGCGTGCATCCAAGGGCACCCCGCAACTTTCTTAAATATCGTCAAAGCCAAAAAGCCACGTGTGGGTTTGCCATTACAGGACCTCCAAAGTCCATCAGTCTACGTGCGTGCATCTGCGTGCTACGTGCCACACCCATTGCCACTTCAGCTTTTCGACGCGTTGAGCTAATGTTGTTATGAGCTTACCTAAAGCTTGACAGATTGGCTCGTCGCGAATAAAGGTCTCCTGCATCATGTCCAAGCACTGCTTCCTGATTCCATCCTCCATGTCTCTTATTTGGTACCTGTAGATTTTTAGATATTACTAGCTGACCCGGCAAACGTTGTTTTGCTTTTAGGGATGTAAAAAAAAACCTTACAACCAACACCTTACGAAAATACACTTAAAATTTCATAACAATCGGTCAAGCCGTTTCTGAGGAGAACGGTAATAAAAATAGCACGATAATTTTATAAATTAGACTGGTTGAATTGGCAAACGTTGTTTTGCCATTAGAGATATAAAAAAATAGCTTGCGACCTACTCTTAGACCTACCGAACGTAGGTACACAAAAAATTTCATACAAAATCCGTCGAGCCTTTCCGTAGGAGTTTGGTAACAAAAGTAGGCACGAGATTTTTATATATTAGAGAAAAGAAGAAGAAGATATAGGTTAGTGTTTGACTGTTATCGCACTTGATGGAAAGTGATAGCTAATATAATTTTGATGTTGGATATTACAAGAAACGATCTTACACTTTAGCCGGGACGCCGTCTCTCTCCCTGCCCTTGAAGCGAGTCCAAACTCTACCGACTGGCACGTCTGGTGGCCTTTGCCATGGCATTCTGTGGACACAAGAAGAAAACATCGAGGTTGCAGCAACAACATATACTTAACTTACAGCGAAATGAAGACTTGCTAACGTCAAGGGGCAGAAATACTGTACCCGTGGTTGATAAGTCCGTATGCTCATTGTTCTTTTTAGGGTACCAAAACGGAACCCTTATGGTGATGCGTTCGTCCCTATGTCCATCACACTCGATTATTTCAGTAATTTAAAATTAATGGCACATCATCATAGGAATTTAAAAAAATCGCCACTCTGTCTTCTAAACTCAACTTCGGCCGATGCATCGAGTCCAAAGCAAAGACAGCTGGTAAAAAACTCGGCATTTTGAATAAAGTTAAACAGTACTTCACCTCGGAACAGCTCCTAACCTTATACCAGGCACAGGTTCTGTTGTAAAACCTACTTGGATAAGATACTTTGTTAGGTTTTATACTGTCATTTTTTGTAATGTCGAATAAAAAAGATATTGAGATGTTTGAATAGCAACCATTGTAAAACGTTTATTGTGTTTTCTTTTCGCTATTTCCCCAGTATTTAGAACGTGATTCCTGATTCTACAGACTTCAATTACAACACGTTATCAGCACGAAGGCTCTGTATATTTTATCTACGATCAAATTTAAAAGAAGATTGGTGGTGAAATTGTAAGATGTCGTCTGCAGATTCTGGTATGTCCCTAAATGGTATTCCGATACTTCGTAGTAGAGAAGGATACACTGTGTGGAAATTTAAAATGCGAATGTTGTTAATCCATGAAGGATTGTGGGAAACCGTAAACGGAGTAGTGGTCGAAGGTAATAAGACATCCGACCATGTACGGAAGGAAGAAAAGGCTCTTTCTAAGATATGCCTTACTGTGGATGGCGCTGCTATTTCGATTGTTCGACCAGCTAAGACCGCAAAAGAAGCGTGGGGTGCTCTTATGAAATCCTACGAGGATCGAAGTTTGGGTCGTAAACTGTCGTTGGAACGTAAGTTGTACAGGTACTCCTTATCTGACTTTTCTGATTTAGAAGCTTACTTAACGGCAATAACTACTACAGCACTAGACCTGGCCGATATTGGCAAAACCATAGAAGATAGCTCTTTAGCAGCTATTATATTGGGAGGTCTGACGTCTCGCTACGAGCCCATGATAATGGCGCTTGAGAATGGGAGCGTTGAAGTCACAACAGATTTGGTGAGGACTAAGTTATTAAACGAAATGACGAAGGAGACTAAAGATGGTGTGGCTGCGTTGCATACTAAACAAGTTATTTGCTTTCGGTGTAAGAAGCCTGGGCACAAGAGTCCTAATTGTCCTCTCAAAAAGAAGGAGAAAAAGGCAAAGGCGCGTTGCTCTACAGAAAGTTGTTCTGAAGATAAGGGACTGATTGCTTCTAGTAAAAGGAATATGACGAATCGTGGGACGGAATTGGCTTTGGATGGTGTCACGGAACTGGCTTTGTCTGCACCTAATGTTCAGATATCTGAGAAGTGGATAATCGACTCTGGTGCGTCTACTCATATGACTCCACATGCTGAATGGTTTAATAGTTACCGACCCTGTGATGGGAAGATAACTGTCGCAAATGGTAAAAGTTTGCCAGCTGTGGGTTTAGGAGATGTTGCGATTGACACAAAAACCGATTTCAAGAAGATTTTTAATGTTGTACATGTTCCTGATCTAGATTGTAATTTACTCTCAGTCAAAAAGGTAGTAGAGAAAGGTTTATCGATTGTTTTTGATACAAATGGCTGTAATTTTTATAATTCTAATGATGTTTCTTTTATAAATGGTCCTGTTTTACATGGTTCTATTTGTGGTGGATTGTATACTTTAGATTGTACAATAAAGTCGCAAAATGTTTCAGCTTATAATGTTCACACTAATTTGTCCCAGTTTCAGCTTTGGCATAAGCGTCTAGGACATCTCTGCCGTGTCGGTATGGATCTACTCAGAAAAGGTCTAGCTGTTGGTGTGGAGTATACTGAGGTTGACAAAGAACCATGTGTACCTTGTGTAGAAGGTAAGCAGGCCCGGAAGCCTTTCAAAGGGATAAAGTATAAGAAAGCTTCATCACCATTAGAATTGGTCCATACGGACGTTTGTGGTCCCCTGACCACAGAATCTTTTAAAGGTAATAAATACTTTATTATTTTTGTAGATGATTATACACGTTTTATATCTCTTTATTGTATGTCATCTAAGACAGAAGTTCAGAAGTGTTTTTGTGCTTTCCAAGCACTTGTTGAGAGACAGACCGGTACTAAGATTCGAACTCTTCGGTCAGACAATGGTACTGAGTATGTCAACAAGGAGTTGATAGATTATTTGCAAGCTCAAGGGATTCGACATGAAACGTCTGTACCATACAGCCCTCAACAAAATGGGGTAAGTGAACGTTGCAATCGTAGTATTGTAGAGAAAGCCCGTTCCTTGCTAGCACAGAGCTCTCTGTCGAAAGCTTTTTGGCAGGATGCTGTTGAGACTAGTGTTTATTTAAAGAATAGGTCACCTCATCGTGCACTTGATGGTAAGACACCATATGAAATGTGGTGTGGTAGTAAACCCGACCTGTCTCATTTAAGGGTGTTTGGTTGCCGAGCTTTAGTTCACGTGCCTTCATGCCAGAGAACTAAGCTAGACATGAAAGCTTCCGAACATATCTTCGTTGGATATTCAGATGATCCAAGGAGTTATTATTTCCGTAGCGTGGAAAACCCTCGGAGGTTGATTAAGTCACGGGATATTACGTTCTTTGAAAATATTTTTTCAGGATTGAAGGATAAACCTGTTCAGCCTGAAGTTGTTGTGAGCCCCAATGTCATTGATCTTTTTTCAAAAACTTCTTCAGATACCACTTCGCCACAGGAGATTTCTATCTCATCTGCTTCTACTTCTTCTTCATCTACTTCAGAAGATGTGGAAATAGAGGTAGAGCAAGTTGACGATTTTGTGGACGCGACTGATGAAGCTGGTGGTGTTGGTGACACGGAGTCTCTACACTCGGGTGAACAAAGTGATCTGTCTCTGGTTCCTTCAGATGAACCCAGCGATGTATGTCCTGAGAGAAGATATCCTCAACGAGTACGAAAACCTCCTGATTATTATTCATACGGCACTCTCGATGTTGATTTGTTGTATGATGATCCAAAAAGTTATCGTGAAGCTGTTAATAGCGATGATAAAGATAATTGGATCTCTGCAATGAAAAATGAGTACAATGCCTTATTGAATAAGCAGACTTGGACATTAGTGGATAAACCTAATAAAAAGGTAATTCCATGTAAATGGGTATTCAAGATAAAGAGGGACGCGAACGGAGCAATAGTCAAGTATAAGGCGCGACTAGTTGCGAAAGGTTTTAGTCAAGTTTGGGGGACTGACTATAACGAAACTTTTGCCCCTGTGGTTCGAAATTCATCTCTGCGTACCCTTATAGCGTTGGCGGCAGAAATGGATTTGAAGATTCAACACATGGATGTAGATACCGCATTCCTCAACGGAGACTTAGAGGAGGAGGTGTACATGCAACAGCCTGAGGGATTTGCTGAGCACGGGGCAGAAGGTAAAGTCTGTTTGCTCAGAAAATCCATTTATGGGTTGAAGCAGGCAGCTCGAGCCTGGAATATCAAATTGCATCAAACTCTTTCGAAAATTGGCTTTGCACGAACATCTGCGGAATCATGTGTTTACTTGAAAAAGTTTGGTAATGAAACCATAATACTTGCAGTCTATGTCGACGATCTAATTGTCTTTTACAAAGAAAAAAGTTTGTTTGACGTTGTCAAAAATGACTTGGAAAAATTTTTCTCACTAAAAGATTTGGGTGCATTGTCATATTGTTTAGGCTTAAATATTAACCGTGTTGACGATAAAATCGTGGTCAGTCAGAAGACCTATATACAGGCGGTATTGGAGCGGTTTAATATGCGAGATTGCAAGGAGATGTCTACACCTTTGGAGAATAACAAGTTGGAGAAAGGTAATCCAACATCTCCTGGTGAATATCCTTATCAAAACTTGATAGGATGTCTCATGTACCTAGCTGTGAATACAAGACCCGATATAGCTTATGCCACAAGCTATTTAAGTCAGTTTAATAACTGTCACGATAAAAGGCATTGGTTGGCCGCTAAAAGGGTGTTACAGTATTTAAAAGGTACAATGGATTACTGTATTACTTACAGGAAAGTCGGTGGACGTCTGTGTGGATACACGGATGCTGACTGGGCGAACTGTGTACATGACCGTCGGTCATACACGGGTTACTACTTCACGCTAGCAGGTGGACCTATTAGCTGGGAGTGTAAGAAGCAGCCGACGGTAGCCTTATCATCTACAGAAGCTGAGTATATGTCCTTGACCAGTGCTGCAAAGGAGGCTATTTTCCTAAGACGGTTAGTGTGTGACATTACTGGTTTTGCTCATAGGGTGTTGCTATACAATGATAGTCAAAGTGCACAGAAACTTGTGCTCAATCCAATCCACCACAATAGAACCAAACACATTGATACGAGATTTCATTTTATTCGTGAAAAGGTTACTGAGGGTCTTATAGATATAAAGTTTATACCTACGGATAAAATGACAGCCGATGTTTTAACCAAGCCCTAGCTCATCTAAGGTGCGTAGTTAATATGGGTTTAGGGATAAATAGGTAGAATAAGTTTCTATTTATTTATTTTTCTTCGGTTTATGTTTTGTATTTCTGTTTAGTCTGGTAGTAATGTTTTAGTTTTACTACTTTATCTTTTTATTCCCATTAAGGGCGGATGTTGTAAAACCTACTTGGATAAGATACTTTGTTAGGTTTTATACTGTCATTTTTTGTAATGTCGAATAAAAAAGATATTGAGATGTTTGAATAGCAACCATTGTAAAACGTTTATTGTGTTTTCTTTTCGCTATTTCCCCAGTATTTAGAACGTGATTCCTGATTCTACAGACTTCAATTACAACAGGTTCGCTCATGCATGGAGTACTGTAGCCACTTATGAGATGGCTCTGCCAAGTACCAGCTTGATGCTTTGGATTCGGTGAATCGCCGTGCTGAAGACTCATCGGCAACCCGACACTGGTCCACAAAAAACTCCTAAGCCTTGAACATCGTCGTAAGGTCGCCTGTCTATCGGTATTCTATAGAATAAGTATATTTCGGATAGTGTGCTCAGGAACTTTTTAAATTGGTTCCCCCGTTACCTTTCTACCATAGAACGGCAAGGCATCGTAAAGAGGCTTCCACCCATACATAGTCGACGTACCTACCAAAGACGCGTACGAAGCGGTTTGATTCCTCGTTCCTGATACGCACTGCAAAGGCCTGGAATACACTCCCAGGCAGTGTCTGTCCTGCCACTTACAACCCGGGTGCCTTCAAATCAAGAGTGAATATAGGCATCTTCTAGGCAAGCGCGTTCCACTTTAGACTGTATCATCAGTGTCAAGCGCTAGCCTATATACCTATACCTAGTATAAAAAAAATGTTATTTAAAAGGGAGAGAATATACTTTATAAAATAAACTACTAATCTTAATCAGTTCCTTTAATCGGCTTATGTTAGTAATCTTGATATTTCACCGTGTTGGGCGATACCTAACTGGGTACTCAATTTCAGATTAGCTAAGGGTTAAGTTTTTACCTATCTACCTAGTTAGGTGTGAGCAATTTTGGAAATTGTAGATAAGTAAACTGTCTACTATAAAGACCTACCTGTAGACCTGTACCTACCTAAGGGAGGTCGCGGATTCAATTCCCGCCACGGACTATTTTAGAATTTTATAATTTCTGCATCGATATACCATAGGACAAGAATCAAGATAGAGGATCACAAACAAAAATCAACGCAAAAACGGTAGCATTTACCCACACTTAAACATTTGGGTTTCTAATAGAAATAGGTTTACACTAGCAAAAACTTCGGATTATTATAAACCTTAAAGTTAAGCCGGTACGGCTTAATTTTGATTGTTAAACACTTAACAGTTACGACGTTTATCATCAGACTCGGGATAGGCAATAAATTTAAACCGTCACTCGAAAGTCGAAAATCTGCATTACAATATGTACAAAAAATATTTAGGTTTCTACTAGAAATAGGTTTACAATAGCAAAAACTTCGGATTATTATAAACCTTAAACTTAAGCCGGTACGGCTTAATTTTGATTGTTAAACACTTAACAGTTACGACGTTTATCATCAGACTCGGGATAGGCAATAAATTTAAACCGTCACTCGAAAGTCGAAAATCTGCATTACAATATGTACAAAAAATATTTAATCTAATACACAACATTACCCGTACGCAATAGAGTTGAAAATTGTAAATTTATAATTTCTGCATACTCCATTTTAATAATCTTGAAACAAGGCACAATTTCAATTCTTGGAATTATTGTGATTGGAATATGGGAGGTATGGAGTATGCTTATATATTTTTAGGCCAAGTTTTTATTATGACTGATTTAAAAAGTCTAGATCTTAGTGGTTTTTTTTTTAAATTATCATCATCATCATCATCATCTCAACCCCTTTTTAAGTTCCACTGCTGGGCACGGGTCTCCTCTCAGACTGAGAAGGGTTTGGCCATAGCCCACCACGCTAGGCCAAGTGCTGGTTGGCGGGCTTTACACACCTCAGAGATCATTTTTATGAACTCTCAGGCATGGAGGTTTCTTCTCGATGTTTCCGTTAAGCAAGTGATATTTAGTTTCCTAAAACGCACATAGGTAACTCAGAAAAGTTAGAGGTGCATGCCCAGGATTCGAACCCGCGACTGCTTTTTACACGTGTTTTCGTGTATATAATTTTTTTAATTATACACGATTTAAAAAAGAAAAACTTGTAGATGAGTCATTTTGTGTGTAAGTCTTTTTAAAATATATAAATGAAATCACCTGCAGTTTAGGAATCGCTGTTTTTAATAATCTACGTCTTTGCGTGTTCCCAGTAATATCCAATTTGTCGAAATGAATTGAACACAGATACGTATTTTTAGATGACTTGTAAAATTCATCTTGTCTTTCTTTTTCGACTATCGATATCCATTCTGCACAGTAAAATGGAAATCTATGGAATGCCAGGTAATCTACAAATAAAAAAAATATAAAGTACCAATACTACTCCACGCATCCTCTGTCTAAAACAGTCAATGTTGGCTATGGACACAGATTAGTAAAAGAGCAAGATCGGCCAAGGAGGTGTGGTCCGTGCGAACTTATATAGTGTAAAATACACCTCCTAACCGTTTTTGTCTTTAGTGGAGTGTCGTCCAACGATCGCTTCACTGCTCTCGATTTTTATAAAAATGCCGTGTTGTTCAGTGGTTGTTTGCAAAAAATCAAGCAAAAAAGTGAATAATACTAAAGATGGCATCTCATTTCACTCGTAAGTACATGTAATTTTCCATAAAAATCAATAAAACATTATTTAGCAGTATCAAAATATGTAAAGTGACAACTTTGTATCACATTATAAACAAAAACCATCGCTTGCTTACTATAAATCAATCAATGAACCGGCCGGTCTTACGACGCAATGGTTGAGTGTGCTTTACCGATTTTCACTTGCACGTTTCGTGGTGTGTTTCGTGGTAAGGCCGCTGTAAGCTTGCGTATTCGATATTTTTAACGATTTATTTTGTGTGATACATATTTTACGCACCTATCTATATCGATTTGTTCAAGATTTCTAAACCGTTTTGAAAATATTTTATTAATGGTTCTGAGTGCACCTCCTCAATCCTGAACAGCAGAGTACAGAACTCCTTATCCAATGAAATTCAAGAACTTTTGATAATGAATTAATATTTTAAATATCAAGCAACGACTTCATACTTAACCCAAGTCCAAACTCTTCAATCCTGATGCTGCACTCCTAAGCTGTGGGAATCGAGGAACTGTTGAAAAGTTTTTGAAAGACACTGTAAAATTATTTATATTGAAGTATTATTAATACTTATTACTCACCCGACTTCAACCAGTGTGTAGAAATAGATATTATTTTTTACTTTGTGGTTTTATTCTTTATTTCTTTTCTTTTTTCTTTCGTAAGAATCTACTCCTGACAATAAGAAACACAACACAAAAATATTTATTGAAATCGGTCCAGCCGTTCACGCGTGATGTCGTGACCAAGGGATTTTGGGATTGTTTTTTATACATAAAAAAATTGGTAAGTCTGTAAAGTCGGTTTACTGACGATAGTTGAACGTGACAACGTCTTCTTTGTCGCTCGTTCCGCGCTCGCGAGGTAACGCCGGTAACGCCGCATGAGCGAGGTAACGCCGGTAACGCCGGATGAGTCATGTTTTTTCGTGCGTGCAACCGGCTCTATCGAATTATAAGACGTTGAGAAATACGTCAAAAACTAGAGAATAGAGATATTGTGAAAACACGAATATTAAAAAAAGGAAGAATCGATAACTTTAAATTTTAGTCTCTCACTAAAATTAATGGCTTTTCGATGGCTTTCATTTGCGTTTCACCACGGTTGATATTTGTTTGTGTGCATCTGCACGGTGTTCTAAATTGAGTGCTGTTTTATAAACAACAAAGACTATATTTGTTCTAACCACTTTGCACTGATCTATCGGTGTGCGTGGTTTGTAAGAGACTTCACATCTATTGCTGCATGTGTATTTGTAGCAAGTGGTGGGGAAAACTGGCGACAGCAGGTTTCAATACAATTTGATTCATAGGGCCAATCTCGCTCTTTTACTAATCTGTGGCTATGGACGTTGGCGCGTCGTCACAAACATTGGCCAAAACTACACAATAATTTCTAAATAATTTAAATTACTGTTTGATTCTACTTGGACCCGATGAAAATACACTTATTTGGCACAAACTTACCGAAAAAAAAATATTCTCTCTGAAGTTTTGCTGTTGTGGTGGCTATTTTTACAATTTTTAAATGCGCACTGCGGCATTTTGACGCGTCCTATCGTTGGCTATAATTGGACGCTACTAATTTAAAATAAGAGCACACTTGTGTAAGTGCTTTTATTTCGTTGACCGCTTTTTACGTGCTTATCTTGAATCTAGTTCTAATTGGTATATCGATTGAATTTCTGAATTGGTTGGGGTCTGATTGTGTAATAAAATCATTATCGTAATCGTTAGCAAGTTCTGTCTCCGATTGGCCGACGTAAATCAGGGAACCAATCAGCAGACACAATTTGTAAATACGATTGGCCGACGTAAATCAGGGAACCAATCAGCAGACACAATTTGTAAATACGATTGGCCGACGTAAATCAGGGAACCAATCAGCAGACACAATTTGTAAATACGATTGGCCGACGTAAATCAGGGAACCAATCAGCAGACACAATTTGTAAATACGATTGGCCGACGTAAATCAGGGAACCAATCAGCAGACACAATTTGTAAATACGATTGGCCGACGTAAATCAGGGAACCAATCAGCAGACACAATTTGTAAATACGATTGGCCGACGTAAATCAGGGAACCAATCAGCAGACACAATTTGTAAATACGATTGGCCGACGTAAATCAGGGAACCAATCAGCAGACACAATTTGTAAATACGATTGGCCGACGTAAATCAGGGAACCAATCAGCAGACACAATTTGTAAATACGATTGGCCGACGTAAATCAGGGAACCAATCAGCAGACACAATTTGTAAATACGATTGGCCGACGTAAATCAGGGAACCAATCAGCAGACACAATTTGTAAATACGATTGGCCGACGTAAATCAGGGAACCAATCAGCAGACACAATTTGCAATTTGATTACGATATCGATGAAAACGTTTTTCTTACACAATCTAGGGGCTGGTCTGGTCTGGCGGGAGGCTTCGGCCGCGGCTAACCACCCCACTTAAGTTTATAGATTGTACATCGATATAATTGGTATATCGATGAGATTGTAGATAAAAGTAAATCATAACGTCGTGTCTACATCTTACTAGTGTACTTACGAGTATAAAGGATTACATATTATAATTTGCATAGGGACAATCACAAAATATTCACGATTTTCCTCATTATAATAATTAATACAGTAGGTACTTATGTAAAATACGTAATAACAATAAAGTTTTAAATATCTCTGCGCTACTTACAAAAATTATAAAAACCACATAGATGATAGAATAAACAGGAATGTCACTTACTAACTTTTTATTTCAACATTTTTGTACGAAACTTCTCAAAACAACACTTTAGTATTTAAACTAGCGACCCGCCCCGGCTTCGCACGGGTGCAATGCTGATACTAAATTAAATACACTACAGAAAAACTATGAACGTTGTATATAAAAACATAGCGGCCCGCTCCGACTTTGCACGGGCATAAAATATATATTGAATGTCAATGCCTATGTCACTCAATGAAAACATGATTACGATTTTAATCATGTTTTCATTGAGTGACATAGGCAAACATATACCATCGCGGACTTTTTTGTAGACCTTTTTATGGTGTACAATACTGTAGTACATTAATTTGATCTAACTTGTAGGGTTTAGGCAGAGTTTTTGCTAAATTGCTAAATAAGCCAAAAAAATAGGTTAATTTACGACATCACGTTAGAAACCTCTAAAATTAGCAATGTTGCCTTAGTATATGATGCATGTATTATACATATAAACCTTCCTCTTGAATCACTCTATCTATTGGAAAAAACCGCATCAAAATCGGTTGCGTAGTTTTAAAGATTTAAGCGCACATAGGGATATAGGGACAGAAAAGGCGACTTTGTTTTATACTATGTTTGAATGTCAATGCCTATGTCACTCAATGAAAACATGATTAAAATCGATCCAGTATTTTTGATTCATTCATTACTGCCCTTGGCCTGCACGCATTAAATTTGGAGTAAAACAATTCCTCTTTCCCTATATGTACTTACTATAAAGATTTCCTCGTATCTTTGGAATATCTAAATTCATACAATTTTTATTACATTACACATTTTTACTTATTTACTTTTTACATTTTTACCTAGGTATTTATTTCATTTTTACAACAATTAATATATTACAGGATGTCTTTATACACAACGTTCACAGCTTTCTTGTCATTAGACAATACAAACATGTTTTCTCTTGAGGTTACTCTTGAAAGAGCGACATACAGTTGGCCATGTGAAAAACAGTCAACGCTCAAATCTAAGCCTGCAACGTCCGTCCGACCGGTACCGCCCGCCGCAAACGCAAATTTTAAATTTGTAATATCTCCGAAAATATTTGTTTAATTTACATGCTGTAAGGAACCATATTGATCTATATTAATTGCACACTGTATTTAAGGTACTTAATTCGATAAGGATTAATGCTGTATTGCTTAAAATAGCTTCGTAAATAAGCCATTTTTTCACGTAAAAAGTAAACAATAAAAATGGTTAATGTGGGTTATCCCTAAAATATAAACATATACCATCGCGGACTTTTTTGTAGACCTTTTTATGGTGTACAATACTGTAGTACATTAATTTGATCTAACTTGTAGGGTTTAGGCAGAGTTTTTGCTAAATTGCTAAATAAGCCAAAAAAATAGGTTAATTTACGACATCACGTTAGAAACCTCTAAAATTAGCAATGTTGCCTTAGTATATGATGCATGTATTATACATATAAACCTTCCTCTTGAATCACTCTATCTATTGGAAAAAACCGCATCAAAATCGGTTGCGTAGTTTTAAAGATTTAAGCGCACATAGGGATATAGGGACAGAAAAGGCGACTTTGTTTTATACTATGTAGTGATGATTAAGAACTAAGAGTAAACTCACGCGCATGGAAAACAGAATCCGAATGGCTATGTGTGGATACTTTAGGAATAGATAAAGTGGGTGGGTTATCTGAAAACGAGCCTTATCTCGTGGTGATAAGAGCTGGTGGGGCGCAAAAAACTGCGGCTAAATTTTGTATTTGTGCTGGTACCACTTGTAATACACTTGCGAGCAAAACTATGGAATCACCAACTTGTAAATTGCTACGAGCGATTTTAAAAACTATATGACTTATGAAGATGAATGAAAATGGTACCATCTGAAAGGCTATACTGTTCACTTTAAATTGATACCACATTCATTGAAATTGTACATGTATTTCGGGAGCTGTCTTAGTTTGAGTGAATCAGAAAGAAAAATGTGAAGTAATAAGAAATTGAGATTCAGGAAAATTAAATAAATTTTTAGAGATTTTTTTTATTTAGTCTTGCATATTTGGTATCAATATTTTGTGTTGCCTCCCCTGGCCCTAATTACGGCACGAAGTCGATTCTTCATGGACCTGATGAGCTTCTTGATGGAATCTTGTGAGATACCTTCCCATTCCTCTATCAACGCCGATTTAAGCTCATCAACACTTGAAGGAGCCGGATTTCTGGATCGAACCTTCTTTTTCAGCTCATCCCACAAGTGCTCGATAGGATTTAAGTCAGGGCTGAGAGCTGGCCAGTCCAACGTGGCGATACCGACTTCATTTAGGAACTGTGATGTGACGAGTGAGGTGTGACAACGGGCGTTATCGTGCATTAGGAGGAAGCGATCGCCAACATATCCCGCTTAAGGAACGACATGTTCTAGCAGAATATCGGATATGTATCGGTCTGAAGTTAGACCGCCTCCTCGTCCCCCACCAGGCACGAAAACAAGCTCCGTTTTTCCGTCAAATGAAATGCCGGCCTACATCATGCAGGAACCACCCCCATAGGCTACTGTTTCAGCGATACAGCATTGAGCGAATCGCTCTCCAGGCCGCCTGTAGACTCGGCCCCTTCGGTCGCTACCATGCAAGCACATTCGGCACTCGTCTGAGAACAGAACTCGCCCCCATTGCTCGACTTCCCAATCAAGATGGGCACGAGAAAATTGAAGGCGTGCTTGTCGGTGACCTGCCGTCAGTTTTGGGCCTGTGGCAGGCCTTTTTGAAGTCAAGTTCGCTTGCTTGAGTCTTCGCCGAACTGTCCACTCACTAACAGTCACCCCACGAACTTGTCTGAGCTCGTGCTGAACGTCGACACCAGTCAAATGGCGATTTCGAAGTGAAGTTGTTGTGATGAAACGGTCATCTCTGTCTGAAGTGCATCGGCGCCGTCCAGATCTTGGTCTCGGGATGAAGCCTCCAGTCTCCCGAAAGCGCTTGTAAACTTTCGAGACACAAAACTGGCTTATTTGGAGCTGCCGTGCCACAACTCGCTGGCTAAGCCCTTGTCGCAGTAAGGTAACAATTTGCGCTGCTTCTGTTGGTGTGGTATCCATTATGGTCCAAAGTTACGAGTCGAAATAAGCGGAGATGTGTACTGGTCAAAGTGTAACATGCGACTGATAAGAGAATTCTGATACCATGAGCTTTTATAGGATATTAATGTCGCGCAACTCGCCAGGACTCGTGAAATCGAAACTGTCTTTTTTCTTTCTGCTTTACTTAAACCAGGACAGCTCCTGAAATACAGACACAATTTTAATGAATATGGTATCAATCTAAAGTCAACAGTATAGCCTTTCAGATGGTACCATTTTCATTCATCTTCATAAGTCAAATAGTTTTTAAAATCGCTCGTAGCAAAATACAAGTCGGTGATTCCATAGTTTTGCTCGCAAGTGTATATGACATGTGAGTAGTGTGCGTTTTCATTGTCTGTTTATTTATTGTAGTTTTGCAAAAAGGGTACAAAAATTGTGGCGCCACTGTCCACAGTCGATTGAAATTTGAGTAGGTAGATCATTTGGACAAAGAAGCACAGAAATCAGAATATTAAAACAGCTTTCGGAACGTGGCGGTAGAGTAATAAACATTATGATTTTTTCTTTAAATGATAGGTACCTACATCACTGAGAATAGAAACAACAATATTATTGAATGCAACTCGGATCAGGAAAACAAAAAATTAGAATAATAGGGCAAAACTCTACTAAGCAACTGTATTGTCTAGTAAGTATAATGATTATAATGTAGGTACATTACCTAAGTACTAGATAATTTTGTAATTGAAATTATTTGAATATTTTTGCAACGAATCAGGAAAGCTTATTCAATTTTAATACCGACTGAAGAGAATTAGCAAGGTAGGTATGATGATAATTTTTACAACAAGATATTCATATTTCTTCTAGGCCTCTAGGTAGGTTATTTACACAGGCTGCAGCCATATAATACCATTTCCGATTTTTAGCCGCTCTTCAATTCATTGTTAATCACGTTTCCTCCTGAGAGTCCTCTCTGCATCATTAACCCGCATTTTCACTAGGGGACATTTGATGCGCGACTCTGTCGTACTCATTACTACTTACTCTCTCGACATTACGATATTATGATACTGCATATTAAATACGTATATAGGTACCTCTACAGGAACCAACCCCTTAAATAAAACCCATATGATTATCGAGAGCGAGATATGGGTTTGATTATCAGATTTGGCTAAGCTTTGTTAAAAAAAGAATATCAATACTATTGAAGTAGACGGTATTGCATATGACCCTTTTATTAAATATGTATCTTACTAGAAAGTTGCCATGTCATCTAAATTTGACGAGTCAAAAATAGAGCGGCACACTCCACAAATTCTAAGATAACACTATAATTTCATTTCTCCTCCGCACTTACCTAGGTACCTAGTCACTGTTGAGACGGGGCCCCGTAATATAGGTAATGTTTAAATGACGAGCACTCGGCGTTAATTTCATAAAAAACAACGGGATAAATCTTAATGACGGACGGGAGTAAAAAGTACAAACTGACAGAAAATTCGTGTTTGAAAAATGCGTGGGTTAACCATACCGCGTATAACGTGGAATATATAACGTATTTTTTTTGTCTTGATGATCATTATCAAGGAAACCGACTAGCACCTCCACCCTCCCGGACACAGGCCTCTAACCTGACGTCCTGCCTCTGTCTCCTGGATTGACAGCTGGACAGTGCAGAGTGGCTGAGACAAATAAATTATCGTCTCAATTTATCGCTGGTTCACAATTGTAGCTTTAGCCATAATTATGACATACCTAACTAGTAACTACAATCACCTGTCGACCGGTCATTACGCAGCTATTTTGAATTAAATTACAAAAAAAAAGAATGACTGATGCTTTCGATAGCTTATGTGATCAATCTGTCGATCGTATGATTAGAAATTCGAAAAATAGTAGACACTGTCTCTAGAAGACCCTCTGGCCTTAGATGAAATGAAGAATTTTCAATTCTATTCTATTCTGAAAGGTTTCTATGACCATTGACCATCCGTGATAAGTTTAAGCCCTTGAGGCTGGCAAATGTAGATTGACATGTTTCACTTAGGTTTGATCGTATACACTCAGACGAATCCTTACTGTGCATACGTATGTACCTAGGTTTTAATATTAGGTGTAGCGACGTACCGTTGTTCGTATTTCAGATTTACACCTCGTCCTACTTTCGGATAAACAATATAAATATTTGTAGCAGCGGGAATAGAATCTGGGACGGTCGACAGATTCACTGACGGCTCGCGTTAATGTGGGTGGAACTCCTGTTTTTGGGTTTTTAGATTTGTCGGAGCAACCGCCTGACGGAAATTAAAGCATATGCTTATGTATTTTTATTAAGATCTGTTCGTTTTATCCCCTGAAAGAGTTTTCATCTCTCCAAAGAATGAAAATCCATGGAAGAGACATTTATGCGAAAGTGCAGCTTTTTAAAATATGTCGAGTTTTCTTTATTTAATGTTGCAGATATAGTAAATGATCCTCTTGTCGTCTCATGAAATAGACTTTAATTTTTAACCGGTCTCTTAAAAACACTAATAGGCTGGTCTTCTCTCTTTGGCTAGACTAGCTTTGGCTATACAGCACTGGCCAAGTGGGGTTCAGGAAACTAGTACACATAATGTAATTAAAGACTAAGTACTTCCTTTCTTTTAACCCTAAATTCAGCAGCTCAGAAGATGTCTCCAAACCAAAAGTGATGTATCAATTATGAAATTAAACTGTTTTGGCGCAACAAACAACTACGTTCATAATTATTGCGTAGACGCCGGTGCATGGCTCGTCCTTTGCGATTAGGTATCAACCACGTCGGGTAATACTCGTAGATACTCATAACTTGACGTGTTCTGACGATATCTCATATCATTACTGGGTCAGTGGGTTCTGGAGTGGTTCTCGGAGATGAAACGAAATTAATCTGTATTGACCGTTCGTAGTTTGTGAAGCTTTCGATGAGGGTCGATGGCCTTCCCGAAATATGACTGGGAAACCAGGCCGAAAGTTGGCATTGTTCTGAACATTTGGAGCACCGGGAAAAACAAATAGTTTATTAATGCTAGCCGATGTGCCTCGTCTTCGCACGCTTCTAATGAAGCGTACAACTTACACCTGTTTACATGTTTATTGAAGTCTTAAAATATAATATAGATCTACAATGTAATGTAAATTATAGAAGGTAACAAGACAATTATAATTTTTTTGCCCTTGAGTAGGAATTGCATATCTACAATGTAATGTAAATTATAGAAGGTAACAAGACAATTGCTCTCCTAGCTCGCTCCAAGGCGTTTAATAATAATAATAACAGTAGTGTCACCGTCAGCTGCTCGCTATTTCGCCACTAAAGTTTGAAGGAAGGTAGGCCAAAGAAAAAGACCCCGGCGCCGCACAACCCACGGCCCGGACATCTCATTCACAGTTTAGTGCATCGCTGTTTCGCACGTTTTAAATCATAATTAATGTTTTGTTTTTTCTCTCGAGATAAGAAGGAGGTATATAGTTTTTTATCATTCCGAAAAGGAAGAATCATAAAAGTGGTGATTGTGATATTGATTATTTAGTGAAAATACTGTCGTCGAACATCTTCACCGGATAGCGTTAGTACGCAGCATAACCCGAGCCGTGAGTACCTACTCAATTATAAAGTGAAAGTACCTAACAGGATCTGATATGGTCCAGTGACTAGGATATCTGACTCTCACTCAGCAGGCTCGGGTTCGATTCCCGGCAACGGAAACAGATCACAAGCAGGCTGCGTGTTTCTCAACTAGGAGTTTCACATACACCTTTACAATATAGGGTTGCGTGTTACTCATGCAGGAGTCTCACATACGCCCATACTATACAGGGTTGCGTGTTTCTCATCTAGGAGTCTCACATACACCCTTTACTAATAACCGAAGCATAACTGCTACGCAGACAGCGAACCGATCGCCGCCATTGATGTCGACGTCACGAAGGATGCTTTTACTGGAACGAATGTAAGTAGGTACTATAACGTTGCTGACATCGGCCCCGCTGCAATATCGGCTGTTTTGGTCTCCAGCGTGCCTCTTTTCCCAGTTACCTGTTACTAGTTGCTGTACGATTGCTGTTGTGACGGATTTACCTACAGAATATTAGACCCAGTCTGAGCATGTTAAAAGATTATCCGAAAGGATAGAAAATAAGCAAGTATTAATTCTTCGTACGCTGTCATCACCATGCGTAGCTATTAGGTACTTTACTCTTATCCTGTAAAGATGAAAAATCGATACCTGCTTAAACGGATTCAGCTCAAGTGCATTCGGCTCGAATCTTATACATATTATTTTCAACATATCGTCTCCTCCTAAGGAGACTTATTTTTTTCTGATGCATAAAAGAGAGCGAAAAGAAAAATCTAAATCGATGAGTTGATCATTTTTTGTAAGAATTTGACTGAAACTTAAAAGTCAACAAAAATTATTATTAATAAATATAGCGCAGATAATTAAGATCTGTAGTACGCAAGCTTATGGCCACCACCACAGCTACCAGCAGGCAGCCGTTTTTGCTCGGCCGCTTGCGCGGCAACCGCCCTACGCGCGGCAAGGCGGACGACGAGTCACGTGACGTGTCGACGCAGCTCGCCGCTTCCTCGAGGAAGACATCGCGGCAGTAGCTTCCATGATACGGACACAAGGAACGGTAAAGCTGGCAAGCCGCTTGATTTATTTCTACAATGACTGACTATTCATTTAATGTCAATCATTATTTTGTTTATGATTTAATATCAATTATTCTACAATTTCATAGTGGATATCAGGTTATGTCATGTCATATCCATTGCCATATTCGTGATTATATATTACATAAAAGAAGTAAAATATACTACTAGACAGAATATTAAATACCTATTATTTTAAAGAATCTATAGATAATCTTTTTTTTAACATATATGGGCATAATTTCAACCATTTTACTTTCAATGTGAAGAAATTAGAAAAATAAACTCATAAATACATAGTTTTTCTTTTTAAAACTAGAAGATCTTAAAAACAAGTATTAAATTAATATCAAACAATAGTTACGTCATTTGTACACCTTGAATAAAGACGTAATAATTTCCTTTTTAAGTAAATAAAGATTTAAATTACAATTCAAGAAAATTTTATGCTTTCAGTGAAATAGCAATCTCTAGGAATTTAATGTGTTACCATTTGGATGCAATTCAGCTCCAGTATTTACCAAGATTAAGCATGTTGCAAAAGTATTGCGACCCTCGGATACTTTTTTCATCTTTTATTGGATAGGTATATATTTTTAATGGGGTTTAAAATAATTGTTTACAAAACGTGGCCGATACAAGATCCGACACTAAAATACTTGGGATTTATTTTCTATTTATTACAAATAAAAGTGTGTTAACTCCAAATTAATTATGTTGATAATATTCAATCAAGCCATATAAATATATATATTTTCATATGTATATATAAATGATAATAATGTGACCATTTATGAAGAAATTAGGAATGTCAACCATAGATTACCCACTGCTGGTGATACAAAAAAAAAAAAAAATTCGAGCGCTGTAAATGCTTAAATCTACACGAAGATCTATATATATATAATATGCTGGTAAGCAATAATATGGATTAAAATCATGAAAAATAGCAGATAGTACTTATGCCATGAAAACATTTACTGATGCCTCAACAACTGGGGATCATGCTTGTGGAGCATGGAGAGAACAGGAATGACAGCTACACACAAACAGTCTCCAGGACCGAAAAATTTGTGTCTTGTATTGACAGTGCGACTGAAATATGCAAATATCAATAGAATGGGGACATATAATTTTCAAATTTGACAAATATTGCACAGGAATCATAATAATGGTAAAAATTGTGTAATATAACGGTCTGTGGTTCAAAAATTTAAAAGACTTATTTCATATAGGCCTGGCCTACGGGCACTTATAAATAATTAGTGAAATATAATTATTCTTACTTATTAGTGATTAATATAATTGCACATGCTGATTACTTATGCAGTTCTGACAATAAAATCACGGATGCAGAATCACCATCTTAATATCTAATGGGAATTATCGAATTGAGCTTATACAATTAACATAACCACGATGATAATTGGTAATCTCTCGACAGATTTGTTTGCAAGTGGGAAAAACCACAATTGTATAAACATAATAATATTATGGGTCATGGTGTTGGATTCCGATGTCTTTACAATTAACGCATATACTATATCGTGGAGAGATCAGCTTACACACACATTGAAACAAATAAATTTTGAATACAAATCTAACTAACGGTCAAGAACGGGGATTCTGTTGCGGTAGTGCCTCAATGGCCCACATACCCGTGAAACCCCCTCTATAAGATACCTACTTAACACCAATACTGCATTAATTTTAAAATCACAAGATTTTTTTTTTAAATAATAATAATAATTAATGTAAGGAACGCGCAGTGTTGTGTCAAACCACCGTGATTGAAGGGAATAGGTATCTTATCTGGATTACACTACTCTGAAGAGGAGTCTTATTTAGTCACCCATCCCAGTAAGGATGATGTCACTTTTAGACAATGTACCTACTCTTAAACAGTAGGACACTTGTTGTATAAGACAATTTACTTATGGCTGCTGAAAGCCATAAATTGGAGATTGAATTACTTACTGCGGTCAAACATATTTTTAATGATGGGATTTACATATTTTTAATAATGTGATTAAGAACATTTTATTCATTCTATTCTTTTGTCCCATATGGCTAGACACGAACAACAATCATTGTAGATATTTTCCTTTATTTTTGTTAGGTCAAGATATAGCTAATTATGATTTAACTTCTATAATATACATGTTGACCAAGTTTCGGACTGCTTAACAGACCTTGTATCGTACCTTTATGAAAGTTCAATTTATATCAACTAAAAACAATGGGTACTTTTCGCAGTTCACAGAGTTAAAACTCTGTCGGCGATATATATATAAATAATATTAATTTCACAAACACTGAAGTAATAATAAAATTTTTAAACTGTATAAAGACCTCACGGCTGCTATAGCCATAAACACCAAGTTTATATTTATCTTTACTAAAAAAAAAAAAAAACCGGAAATGCTTTAAGTACATAATATATCTATGGTAAGAGAACTAAGGACCTTCGAATCTATCTACATTATTCGTTTCATTCAAAAAGCCTCATGGTAAAAACTCTTCTTAAACATTGAGTAGTTGGTCATATTCGCTGCACATTACTAGGCACGCGTCGACTTCGAACGCCTGCAGGTTGGGAGTTAGTTCATAGTACAGAGAGTATTAGGAATACTACACGATTGTCAATAAATTCTTTAGTTTTTGAAAAATACTATGCTAGTATAGTATGGCATGAAGTTTAATTAGAGGATTTGTTCAAAATATATCAATACATAATTTAATTAATTCAGTTAATTACATAGATCGTAATAGAATTATACCTTCGTATATTTTTCAAGCGGTTGTTGATCATTCGTATTATGTGTACTTAATGTAAAGTTGTTTACAACCAATTCTAAAACCAATGTTTAAGTAATTTTGCTATATTTCTGTTTATTATGAAATTAGCTGTTATTATGGAAATATTCTGTTTCGCGGTTATTATGAAATTTTCTGTTTCTGATAACAATATTAATTAATTACTTTTTTTGATATGCCATAAATTTATGTTTCACGACACTAACTTTCTCTCAACATCTACTGTTATTATTATTATTAAACGCCTTGGAGCGAGCTAGGAGAGCAATTAATGATTAAACGAACTTACCTGTACGTGAAGTTCAATCATAATTGCTCGAAGAGCTCGCTCCAAGGCGTTAGCAACCCTCCCTCCCAAGATGGACATGCCATTGCCCTGGGCGTGAAACATAAGTTAAAAAATAATTAATAAATAATCAATTTATTTTAGGCACAGATTCTTTGAATAAGGATTCTTTGTTCTTCAAAGAATCTGTGATTCTAAACAGCTCTGCTCTCTCTAAACTAAATGAGATGTCCGGGCCGTGGGTTGTGCGGCGCCGGGGTCTTTTTCTTTGGCCTACCTTCCTTCAAACTTTAGTGGCGAAATAGCGAGCAGCTGACGGTGACACTACTGTTATTATTATTATTAAACGCCTTGGAGCGAGCTCTTCGAGCAATTATGATTGAACTTCACGTACAGGTAAGTTCGTTTAATCATTAATTATAATTTTTTCGCCCTTGAGTTCTGAAATCCTGATACGATTTCTTCATTTTCAAACTTCGATAAATGGTAGTACTTACTTATTATTTTATACAGATTTCCATCCCCTATTTAAAAATTACTTGGAGCGAGATTCCAACTATCTTGTAAGTAAAAGTGTAAGTAACTATCACTCGAATAAATGTGTGATCCTGATTGATCTTCTATCACAAAATTAACGGAATACCTGCAGCTCTATGGTTGACAAACCACAGTGCTGCTCTTCCGTTTGTTTTGTCATATGAAACGTTTCTCAATGACGCAGAAAACATTATATCTCATGTTTACGAGCCAAATAAAATAATTAAAAGCTCGTTCAAAAACTTATCATTTTTAATTAATTAAACAAGCGTTTGTTATAAAACCGTTTGGTATGACTAGCATGTGGTAATGACCATTGTGCCCATGTTTCATGCCAAAAAATGCCCCTCAGCTAGTTCTACGGGAGGTATACGATATTGTGATTTGTGCACCTATATAGTAAACAGAACTGAAGACAGACTCATTGGTATTTGACGAATTAGAAGACAGATATTGATACTCAAGTACAAGTTTTAATAAGGTGTGCGATTTTTTATGAAAGTGACTTATTTTTCCGGTATCTCACAGTTCTCACTCGTTTGGAACGTAGTGGCATTTAGGGGATCCTGGTGGACTACCATTTATGCAGGGGATCTCGAATTTGATTACCGTTACCAGCTAGTTCCCTCGTGAGGGTCCGATACTCTCTTTTAAATGGTCTGATCGACATAGGATGTATACAACGTGTTCAGGACGAGTACCAACAAATTTAGGGTTAGGTTCCTTATCGAAAAGTAATCGAAAATGGCTAAGGAACATAAGTTCTAAAATTGATATTTTCGGAGAAAATAATTTTTCTTTTGTAAATAGATCCAAAATTGTGCCCCATATATCGCACTCTTATTTTTGCGACGTTGCCAAACTTAAATCATTCAAAATTACTATCAATACGGTGTGACTAGTGATGAGCCAGTAGAAGTTATCTTGTCGGCATCGATAGTCTTACCGCGTACGGTAAAACATAAATTTATTCCTTAGATTTTAATGTTTTACATTTTGGCGATATTGAAAATCATTAATTTTAAACTTTATGATTGGAAATGAAACCATTACGTACTTTGCACCGCCAGTAGGTATTGGTAAAAGGTTGGAATACCAAAGTAAGCTAAATTGATTTAAAATCACTCAAGCTTACATACTGCCGCGTACTTACCTTACTCGAAAATACAAACAAACACAAGTCACGTATTAATACAATTCCGATATTTTTGACTGCGTAAATGTAGGTAGGTCTGCAAGTTCCTACCTATTTATTTCGCTTTTATGGTTCGTGATACCTTACTTAACTACTTTTATTTAAATCCCTTCTTTGCTATTCGAATCGGCTAAACCAAGCTCGTAAATTACATTGAGTAATCAGGTAAACAATTAAGTCCATTAGAAAGATTCTCAGTATCGATTGTCGATATTGTTAAAAATTATAAAAAAAGCGCACCACAAGTGCTTAAGCTCCTGAAGTTTTTTTGTTATGTTCGGGTTTCTCTTTCTCTCAGGTATTAGTATCCCTTAGTTAAACTGCGATCGATATACTAATTGTTTCCTTATCTTTATTGTTGAAGCAACCTTACGTGTGCCGAGAACTATCAGGGCTGTACACTTTAAAGTAAATGTGATTTGACGTTTTTATTTTATTTACAATTTACATGCATATGATAGTATGTTATTAATAGGTACAGCTATCAATAAAATGAGTAATTAATATTGAGTTATGCCATCTTTTACCTGAAAATCATCGTGAGGAAACCTGAGAATTCCTTAAAATTCTCGAGTTATGTGCAATCTGCCACTCCACTTGAGGCTAGCGTGGGGAACTGTTGGCTTGTCTCCTCGAGAATTGAAAAGAAAGTGGTGCTAAACGTTGAGCCGAATTGCCAATTTTCAACTTGATCGCAATTAACGGCCTACAAGCCGTATTTAGGTGATTTTGAATGAAGTTTTATGCAAAAACTATAAAGACAATTACTTTCAAATTTACACGTCATGTATTTTGGGTCTTTAATCTAAAATCGCTTAGAAGCAGAAACACGATTGGATAAAATTTTCTCGATAGAAAGTTCTCCCAAAAGTTGCTCCAAAATCTCAGTTTTTCTATGTTTTATCGGAAACTACAATGGATGTAATTGTAATTTTTGTTTTAATGTATCGGTAATAATAATATCCTAAAACGCTTAGAACAGATTTTTGATAACTGGCTTAGTTTTTGAGTAATTAGGTAAAACGTCCTTTATCTGCTATATTCTTCCGCGACGCTGCATGTCGCACCTACCAAATCTCCGTGAGAGTGAGAAAGACAAAAATAAATTCAATAAATCCCCTTAAAGATTGCTTCGTGTACTACGTGGGGTCTGATTGTGTAAGAAAAAGCTTTTCATCGTTATCGTTACTAATTCTGCCCACAGATTGGTTCCCTGATTTACGTCTACCAATCGGGGGGCAGAATTCACTAATGATTACGATAACGATGAATACGTTTTTCTTACTAGGGGTTGATTGATGCGCTTTATTAATGAAGTGATAACCATTACATTTTCATTAAGATAGGTTTTATGCTTAGAGATGGACTTTCAATGTACTTTAATAAACACCATACGTCGCCCGTTTTACGGGGAGGCAATAATAATTTATCCTTTTATTTTATTTGCTACTATTGGTCCTGACTTTTCTTTTCTTCCACATTCATCATTTTTAAATTCATGGGTAAAGTAAGGTGACAGTCACTTTACTTTACCCATTCTTTAAAACGATACGAATCGTTGGTAAAATATGTAAGACCTAACAAATATTTTTTAAATTTTTATTAATTCCTTATTGTGACAACCCTCGCTTGTAGGCAATAAAGTGCGACTGCTAGTAATCGAGTACTGTTAGCAAAAAAATATTAAATATTGGTTCGAAAATAGGGCTAACTTCACTTTGAATTTATTGTCTCTACCGAGATCCATTGTTTTCGTTGTTCGTTTACTCTTTTAAAAGCTTACTTGTGACTTGACCTCCGTCCTGCTCGCAAGTTTCAGTTCGGTGCACTAATTTTCCTAGCCAACTATCAGCGACCTAAAACTATTAAGAAAATCTTGATCCGCCGCCAGGAATCGAACTTGTAACATCCGTCCTTATCACTTCGACGTAGAGGTCTTCACTCTCGTTGAAAGTAAGTAGTTAAGCAGTTACCATAACTGTCGATTGTTTCGAACGAAACCAGACAGTCATTTCAATTTTAACAAAGCAACTTGTCTCTAATCTCAAAAGTAACAAACAATTTTAATAGGTACTTAAGTAAGATTTATTAATTATTATCAGAAGCTTCGGAAATAGTTTTTGCTGACCCTACGAACGCCGCTGACAAGAATAGATTTTACCAATGAAAAAAAATAGCGCTCATTGAAAGTAAATTTAAGACCATTCATAAGTTCTGTTTTAAAATGCGACGATGCCAGTTTTTACATAAAGGTGTGTGTAACATGGATAGTTGGAAATAGTTGAATTACTTTGTATGAAAACTGAATTTTCTTTTTTTATTTTATTTAAAAATTATTCTTTATGTGGTTCGATTCCTATAAGTGGTCTGTTCAATACCTCCAAGTTGTTGGTATTGCTCCTGAACACTAAGCATGAGTTTTATAATATGTACTGTAACAATTAGGCGTGAAAACTTCATGAGGCGCGTTGGACATTTTTTGAGATGGAAAAAACTATTGAATTCGCGACACTGTTACCTTTGTTACACCTCTGTATCTTTCTTACCTAGGTATCTGTAGTGCACAAGTTTTCTGTAAACTGTGGTTGAGGTTTGTCGGTCACTTTGGTTCTTTTGCGGATCTCCTCATTTTAGAGTCACGGTCACTCAGCGAGCGATGGAGAGAGCTGCAGTGCTATTCTTCAAAATGTCCATCCCTGAAACATCTGTCAGACAGCTGCCAAATCGAAGATGGGATGCAAAATTGTATTCTGCAATTAATTTCATTTCGCTCGACTACCATCCATGCGCTGCATTGGCGGTAACGGGAGGTGTAGAAAACTTGAAAATTCCTTGTTTGTATGAAAAATGGTATTCTGCAGTGCTAATGTCCATCCCTGAAGCAGCTGTCACACAGCTGCCACCGAAGATGACAATATGTCAAAATGTATTTTTTACCCACGACGGAACGGAGTACGGGTATATGCGTTTAGGGTGAGAGACCGTTTGTACATTACTCTGTTAAAAAGATTTTATGTTTGTTTGTATGTTAAATTGTTCACAAAAACCAATAATGCAAAAATATTTTTGTTTGTTTGTTTGTTTGTTTGTGCACGTCGATGTTCCCATTTATTTCAAAAACGGCTTGACCGATTTAGATGCGGTTTTCTGTATAATGTTTGGTGTTCAGCGGCAATGGTTCTTAGATAGTTGTTACGAACATCGATCACCAGGGGGCGCCATAAAATACATTTATATTGCAAACGAATGTTCCCATTTATTTCAAAAACGGCTGGACCGATTTAGATGCAGTTTTCTGTATAATGTTTGGTATTCATTGGCGATGGTTCTTAGATAGTTGTTACGAACATCGATCACCAGGGGGCGCCATAAAAATATTTACAGTGCAAACGAATGTTCTCAATTATTACAAAAATGACTGAACCGATTTGGATACAGTTTTGTATAAAATATTAGTGAGTCATTGGCAATGGTTTGTAGATAATTGTTCTTGTGATTGAACAGCAGGGGGCGCCACAATAAACGTCTCTTTATGACTTGGAAGGGATGATGCCTTCAAACGCTGCATATAGAGGAGCTAATGGCTAGTTTGAAGATTAATTTTCATTTTTTAATAATAATATAATTTAAATTACATTAATATATTAATCGAAAAACTATAAAACAAGTGGAAAATTAAAAAATTTTAAAACACCCACGACTTTTGCAGACTTGTAATTGAAAAAGGATTAAATAATTTTTTGAAACTCCCCGACTAAAGGAAAGTAAGAACTAAGAACCTATCAGTATAATTACAAATCCAAGAAAATCCGTCGGAGCTGCCATTGCTATTTTCGTTTCCAATATCAATTAATGTAATTAGTAAGTATTGATAAACTGCCGGTATATGAGAAGTATCAAGAAATTGAATTAGTCATCAGCTGGTAAACAGCACCATCAACACCGTCATAGGCAAAACACAGCAGCTCCGGCGGATTTCCTTGGATTTGTAATTATACTGATAGGTTCTTAGTTCTTACTTTCCTTTAGTCGGGGAGTTTCAAAAAATTATTTAAAGGATTTAATTACAAGTCTGCAAAAGTCGTGGGTGTTTTAAATTTTTTTAATTTTCCACTTGTCAACTATCAATTAGCTCGACTACCATCCAAGCGACATTAGCGCTATATTAGCGGCTAGTATAGTATTATATTATCTGTGTTAGCGGTAACGGGAGATGTAGAAAACTTAAGCATTTCTTATTTGTACGAAAAATGGTATTCTGGAACTTCTGATGACATAAAATCAACAATACATCTGCGTCGCAGCCTTAGACTTTATATGTCAAACTAAAAGCTAGGTTTTTGTGGTTTCGTGGATGTATGGTGTTGTTTCGTCCTGGAAAATAGCGAAATTTGTGTTTGAATAACAAATTTTAGTGTTTTTCTTGAGGACAATGTTGTTTTAGATACCTAAAGTGTAAATACAATTGCGAGTGAAGATAAAAAAAATCACATAGAGGTCCGCGAGCTACGTCCTTTTATCTATACGCTCGAAATACGAAGAGTACCTTCTTACGGAAACAAAAATGTTTAAACGCTCTCTCAACGTCTCGCAAAATAGTATAGTTAATAAGTAGTAGGACAATATAATATCTTGCTACCATAGGAACGACGTCGTCTATATACTCACTACAAAGATTCTTATAGACATCCCTGGTGCTTTCATCTCGGCTCATCTTAAGCCGGACTACTACTAAGGACGAGATTCCCTTACAATTGGGAGGACTTTAAGTCATATCCGATACCATCCCTAGCCAAGTGTGGGCTGTCAGCTTCACAAACCTTTGGGTACCTACTGTACATCGTAGATTAAAGATCTTTTATACATGACTTCCTTCGCCATGTAGGAATAATGTGCTTGACCATTGAAGGAAGTTAAAAGGTAGGGGAAAATTAAAAGATCATACTAAAATGAATTTTAGATATCATTTATTGAATTCTGTAATGTTAGAAATAAATAAAATTTATTCAAACTTAAGTATAATATTTTTTCTTACCCTTTACTTACTTTAAATAGGTACAGAAAAATTATTAAACATTAATAACTGTCATCATTAAATTGGTCTCCTATAATAATTATTTGAAAAAGTTATACAACTTCAAATATTAATTGTTTTTTAAGCAAACAACTACAGCAGAGGTAGGTTAGGTCTCCTTAGAGCAATTCTATTCCTAGGGCCCATATTGCTGAGTACTTTGATTTTGCTTTGCCACCGGACCAACTGCAATATATGAATTTTTATTACATAATGATTTATTGAAAATTCAACTAGGTACATAAGTTAGAGATGCATTATTTTAATTAAGTAAATTTGATACCTATATGAAGCTTACCTAATTATTTTATTAAAAACCAAACATGACTTGGCGGCCTAGTTGTTTTTTCTTGTCAGCGACTTTGTAGTTTGTAGTTTCTAACTTTCTATAAAAGCATTTAACAATCGACTTCCGTGGCACCCCAGGTAGTAGATACAATCTTGAGCACAGATAGCTCGAATCTTACAGATCGAGGAGGTTTGCGCGATACCCAATTCATAGGACACCCAATTTATCTACTGTGTGGTCTGTGCAATTTATTTTAAAAAATAATACTAATAAAAATAAGTACCTATGTAAATACGACAACTATTGCCAGTGCCAGACTTACATTATTTGGTCTCTGTGACAGCCCATTGACAGATTAATTTTTTAGGACAAGAAGGTAATGGATTCCTACCATTCTGCCTTCATAGGATACACAACTTTGAACACGTATTTTTCCTACGCCGCCCCTACCGCGGTTGCAATCGATTCGCCAAAAAGACAGCTATGATGTTTAAGACTTCTAGAATCGGATGCAAGAATGAAGTATTTCAGCGGTGTTATGCCTGACGAATTCATAGCTGCATAGAAGTGTTTTTTAGGATTCCGTACCCAAAGGGTTAAAACGGGACCCTATTACTAAGACTTTCGCTGTCTGTCCGTCCGTCTGTCACCAGGCTGTATCTCGTGAACCGTAATAGCTACAGACTTGAAATTTTCACAGATTATAATATACTTATTTCTGTTGCCGCTATAACACCAAATACTAAAAACTGGAATAAAACAAATATTCAAGGGGGCTCCCATACAACAAACGTGTTTTTTTTGCTTCTTTTTGCTCGATATTAATAATGTTAACAGGTGTTCCCAAAATATTTAATGATATTATATTCACTTTGAAATTGTTTAATTAAAATAAAAAAATAATTAAGTGAGGCCATACAATACACGTGATTTTTTGCTCGTTTTTGGATTTGGTGGGCAGAAGTGTTTAGTTCAGTTTAATACTATGTATTGAGGATTAGTCCTGATAGTACGGGACCCTCAGTGCGCGAGCCCGATTTGCACTTGACTATTTTTATTATAGATTGCGTTGCAGCCTAGACGTAGACACCATCTGTCAAACTAAAAGCTAGTAAAATGTAGGTTTTTCAGACGATTTAAATTGTTTTTAGCGAGGTTTTGTGGATGTTTGGTCTTAGGAAATGCCGAAATTACTGATTGAGTAACAAAAAGAAGCATTTTTCTGTGTGGGCAATGTAACTTTAGATACCTAAAGTGTGAAGACATTTGCGAGTGAAGATAAAAGTTTCTACAAATTCATAGTTTTTATCCAAACGCTCAAAATAAAAATATTTAAACGCTCCCTGAACGTCTCGCAAAATGATTTGGACTTATATCTTGCTGCCATAGGAACGACGTCGTCCTGGTAGACACGCTCCTTGGTGATTTCATTTCAGCTCATCTTAAGCCGGCCTTACCACTAAGCACGGGACCCTCTCATAATTGGAAATACTAAAAGTCATAACTGATATCATTCCTAGCCAAGTGTGCAGCTTCCCAAACTTTTGAGTATCTAGGTGCATCGTAGATACTTAAAGAGCCTTCATACATGACTTCCTTTACCATGTACTTACTACGTACTACCACAGATAATATAATACTATACTAGGTACTACTAAGATAAAGTTACGCTCGACTTGTAAGAAGTTTAAAGGTAGGGGAAAATTAAAAGATCATGATCAAATTAAATTTACTACCTACATATCATTTATTTCATTCTGTAAGGTTACAAATACTTAAATAATATTATTTAAACTGAATAAACCTTTACTTACTTAAGTATTTTAAATAGCGAAAAATTTAAATGAAAAAATATCTCGAAGCAAGAATATCTAATACCTATGCGCTTATAAAATTGGTGTCCTATAATAAGAATTTGAAAAACTTGTTATTTCATATACCTACTTATTACTTGTAATAAGCAAAAGACTATCGAAGAGGTAACTTTGGTCTCCTTAGAGTGATTCTGGGTCCATATTCTTATGTCATTCGTAGCTTTGTACTTTCTATTAAAATCATTTCACGCCGTCCGTGGCACGCCTGGTGGTAAAATCTTGAGCCTTGTCAGATGTGTGAAGAACAAGATGATAAGATCTTAATTCTTAGAGCGCAGACTGGTCGAATCTTATACTCATTCAAGACCGACGAGCTTTCGAGCGATGTCCATAGGGTACGCAACATTTTACTCCAGCAATTACACTGGTACAAACAAGTACAATTATACGTACGAATTAGGAGTTCCTTGGTTTTATTAATATGTAGCATGAATTAATGTAAAGTAAAATAGTAGGTATAGGGCGTAAATATGTAAATATTACGATTATGATTGACAGGCTTACATTATTTAGTCGATGCCAAAGAGATAACAGTGACACACCATTGACAGATTTATTTTTAATTACAAGAAGGCAATGGATTTCTAGCATTCTGCCTTCATTGTATATGTAACTTTACACATGTATTTTTAAATATCTTTCAGTTTAATATTTAAACATATGTTATAATGATAAAATAAATATTGATTTCATCGAAGAACTATTAAAAGGTCTTAATTTTGGAATCGTAATATTTTACCGGCATTCAATCTAATTTGTGTCAAACACAAGTACTTATAGTACGATTCACGAAAGATGACCACAAATGGCGGGTCTTTTCTTCGACCGAATTTCGACGACCGAATGGCGTAGTGGTAGCGAACCTGCCGTCTGCGCCAGAGGTCGTGGGTTCGATTCCCACTACTGGTAAATATTTGTGTGATGAGCATGAATATTTTCCAGTGTCTGGGTGTTTTCAATAATATATTATATTTATGTATATTAGTATGTATGTATATCAGTCATCTAGTACCCATAACACAAGCTATCGCTTACTTTGGGGCTAGATTGCGATGTGTCAAATGTCCTGTATATATTTATATTTATTTATTTATTTTCTTCATGTACACTCATGAAGAAAAGACTTAAGCCAAAATAATTACCATATATTAGTTAAATAAGACCATATATTATATTAGTTAAAATAAATAAGACCATAATATTAGTTAGATAAGTCCAAAGAGACCTAAAATAGGCCCGCCATTTGTGGTCATCTTTCGTGAATCGTACTATAACAGCGCTAATAACGCGGTTGCCATCGATTCGCCAACAAGACATCTATGCTTTGCAGAATCGGATGCACCATGAAGTATTACAGCGATGTTATACCAGACGAATTCAGAGCTGCATAGATGTCAGCTCGTCGCTGTTTTAGGTATTTTTGCAGAATAGCACTACAGTGCTCGGAGAAGGAATCAGAAATGAGGAAAATAGTAATCCTGAGCAATTACTGCTTCACGGCAGAATGGGTGACACAGCGGTGATATCTATATGGACAAATTCTGCAAGAAGAGTCCTATCAGCCTATCACTAGCTAATCTATTATATTATTCTCTACGCCCTGAAGATGTTTTCTTCTGTTCAAAATACGAGTAGCATTTGTACTATTTCGCATGGAATTGCCGCATACCGCGAGTAGTATTAGTATTTTAGGAGGTGTCAATCGTCAGACATGCACGCGACATACAAGCGTATGTATATTTAGCTTGGACATCCAGACAATTACACGATCACATGCGGCAATCGGCATATTACATTTGGCGCGTAACGTAACTCTAACTAAACTCTATTTACCGCACTCAAATAGCACTTCCCTTGACCCTTTCACATACAACAGTTTCCTGCCACCCACTCCGTCGTCATCTTCTGTCCAACGAGATGGTGGACGTCCCGCACTAGGTACCCTTATTTGTACGCAGTCTCCACTCCAGCAACTGTATAGCTTGTCTATTCTATTTCTATTACATTAGAAGATATATGACGATATCGCTTCCGATTTTCTAAAATGTATGGGAATGACATACTCGGTCGACAGGTTGATCACGTAACTTATCAATGACGAATGGCATTCCCGTACCTTTGAAAAATTTCGACGCAACATCGTTCTATTTCTACAATAGGAAAAGAATCGATAAGGCAACATGACTACGAATGCAGGACTTTTCGTTCTTCGATCTAAAAGACGAAGGAACATCAACCCAGGAGATATTGTCAATTAGGAAGTGGATTGTGGCGTATCAAGAGCTAAACATTGTCCAGCACATAAAGATCGCAAAATTGCAATGGGATGGACATGTAGGTACAATGTACATGTCAGAGTGCATGCTTTCGCGATCCTTTGGTGCCCCATCTGGGACGCAGGCGGCTCCGCTGGGTTTTAGTGGGTATTCTGACTCAGTCAGCGAGTCCCACATACCCGGCCGGAGACTGCGCGGTTTTGACCCGCTCAGTCTACGGACGGGATGCGTAAACGCATTTCCCAGCGACAAAAAAAAAAAGAAAAAAAAAAGGTAGGTACAATGTACATGAGGGATAAGACGTCCCCAAGAAACTACTGATCTCACACCCAGACGGCCATAGAAATGTTGGTCGGCAAAGCTTCGTTGGCTAGATGGTGTGGAACAAGATGAAAAGGCTGTGGGAGTAAAAAATTGGGACAAATATGCAATGGACACAGATCCCACTATAGGCTGTAGAGCCATTGATTATGATGATGATGATGAGGTACAGTGATAAGTCATTTGACCTATTTCAGCACAGTGAGAAAGTGATCACCCGTCGGTCATTGACACTAAGCTTCCAGGTATCCACGTCATTTCCTCGTCACCATTTTTAAAAAGGTCAGGAGAAGTTTTCAGAATAACTTTATTTAATTGAAGCATTAACTCTAAAAACGTCGAATCTCGAAATGTGTTACGCTGTTGAGGATTTTTGGATGGCAAACAAAAGGCTATTTCTGAATTAGATAGTTTCATACCGCGTTACGACATACACATACATAGGCTACTCACGCACACACAACCATCATTCTGCACACAAACACAAACAGAATACAAAATCACATTCGCACCATAAACATACATACACATTTTTATATATATAATTTACAAGCATACTCGGGTGAAACCGTAGTATTAGCTCACAGTCGTGCCGCGAGGCGAGTGACCTACCGAAATTTGCTGAGTGCGCTCTATGCACATTGCACAATGCCGGCATCGCCAGTCGCTACCTATACGCCCGATCATATTGCATTGTACACCTTACCGCGAATTAATTATAAGTTTTCTGTGTGCGTAATAAAAATTTAACAAGTCGGAGCTGCTTTCTTTCGCTAACCTTCTGATCATAGAAAAGGAATTGGGGATACCACCTTCACCCAAAAACCCCACACTACTTTGTTTGGTAAGATCGTAGCGTGATTTATTTTGTCAAAGAAATAACTAATGTTGGGCCTATTTATTCCAAATACCATTTCACTTTTAGTTCAATTTATCCAGATCCAAAAGTGGGCAGTTATATTTGGTGACGACCCCATACTTATGGGAATTCGTAGAAAGCCGTTAGAACACACATAAATTCAAATTCAAATTCAAATTCAAATGACTTTATTGTTAACATTATTGCTAGACATAAAAAATTATACATAGGTAGAAATAATAACAAGGAACAATACATTTGCATTACAACTACTTTAAAAACTAGCAATAAACAATAGGTCACAAACTCAGCAATGTCAGGCATTGGCAACAATGCCCAACTCTGATTTTCAGACATAATCATTTATTCTATGGGAAGTGCTCTGAACAGCTGTTTGAGGTAATTCCACTTTCCAAATTCTCTGTGTGTATAGCTACACTTCTGCTTACAAATATTTTCCATCCTCACGGTTTCGACCACCCGGTGTACCAGATCCTTCTTCCGCATGCATGCAAACTATGGAACCGTCTTCCAACAGCAATGGAAGACCATATACGACAAACTCTTTAAGAACCGGCAATGCCTTATAGCGTACTGCGTACCTACTCTGGAAAGACGAAAACCAAATCGCTACCAGTCTCGATAAAAACTTTAGCATCCATTTGATGAGTTTTATGTGGTTTTAGAAAGAAAGAAAGAAAGAAAGAAAAATCGTTTATTCGGAATCACAACACAGTTATAGTCCGCCAGAATACATTATAATTATTTTATGTGAAATTGCGTGATTCCAAAATGGAGTCCACTCAGCGTTTGCTACGACCGTGGTACGTTTTATCACGGTTTAGGCTAGATTACCGCTCGTCGAAAATCTTAGCAACTGTTTCAAGTTCATGGGAGCTTTTACACACGTCTCCACAAAAGATTCGCCGCTGTACACACACACGTGCCTACGTATAAACACGAGTGTACGATAAAGTAAACAAACACTAGTTTGCAGATGCGCCGTGATCCTCGGCTATTCCTGGCGAGTGAGTCAGTCAGTCAGTTACCTGAGACTTGAGACGTGGATTGGTATCAGATCGCCTGACTGCAGGTGCGTCGGCTTTGACCTATTTACTGGTACCACTAATAATCTCAGTTACCCTAGATTTACTGAAGATAACTGCAATGCAACGCTTTTGAAATAAATGAGCCCAGAAGAAAAGTTTTCGTCTGTTGAATTATTAGAGCGATTACCTCTGTTTCACGCATCGAAGTTTACAAAATACCTCATAGGTCCAGTGGTAAGTATGTTCGTCTGCAGATCACGAGGTCTTGATTTCGATTTCCGGGTCGCGCCACTAAAATATACTTAGTAGGTTTTTAGGGTTTTTGTAGCAAAGAGAATTACAAATTAGTATAAGTTATTAGATGGAAACAGAGCGGCTTGTGTGAGAATATCAGCGGTGATGTATCGGATAATGGTTTCAATGATAACACCAAGATGAAAAGTTAAGTGCGTTTGTGGAAACTAAATATCATTTGCGAACAAATTAGCGGAAGGAATACCTACATAGGGAGCAAACCTGCCTGCCAGAGAGTATAACTATAACCCGGTTTCCTCCTAGCCAGCGCGGTGGGCTATTGTCGAGTCCTTTTCATCGGTGCCCAAAAGTGGGACATAAAATTGATTATAAATAATGATGATTACGTAGACCACCTTGAGTGTTTAATTTTTTTGCGAGCACGCGCTGTATTTACCTTGCACGTCATCAGAACATTACAACAGTCCGCTTCTTCCTACACTATCACTGGAAATCGTAAAACTTACACATAAAACTGTTTATATACGGGACCGTGTGCGTAAATTGTGTAGATACCTGCATGTAGTTCGTGGTCAGCTTGTTAGTTCCCCACGGATGGGAAAAATCAAAAGCTCCTATCAAATCGACTCTGGGCAATTGTTTGCTCAAATGCGAAGTAAAGATGGTCATAAAAGATGGTCGCCTGTCCAGTAGGTAGGTACGCAACTTGGCCTTATCTCCTCATTATAGTATCGACTTACACCAGTTAAAATTAACTGCCATTCTATATCTGGAGACGTTTAACTATGTTGTTAAAATAGACTGTGGTTAAACTGAGAATGGACAAATGATTTCAAACTTTTAAATTTAAAAAAATCAATAGATTTGCGTTTGAGAAAGCAGAAAATGCTTCGTCGACAAAATTTAAAAATGACTGGATAAATTTTGATGTAAATAAATATATCAAGACACCGCAATCAAGCCCCAAAGCTTTCTAGTTGTGGAAATTGAACCCTCGAGGCTCGACCCCGTCGCAGAAGGCAGGAACACCAGTAGTCGTATATTAAAACGTAAACCAAATAATGCAAGGAATTATTGTTGTTGAGCAATAACAGAATCGTTTGATTTTCATTAGCTATGAAAATCAAATGAAAATCAAGTGATTTAGTCCAGTCAATGAATAATCTAAAAGGGGGTGTAGAGTGCATGAGAGGGGACCTAAGCAATTTCTTCTGAAACTTGTTCAGGGTACTTAGGAAGTTAACATACTAAAAGTCCTGACGTCTCGGAGGTGAGCCGGAGTGGGGAGGGGAGGGGGGGGGAAAGGTACCACTTTTGGGTTTTTCACTAATATCTCAGAAACGGTGCGTTATAGGAAAAAAAATCTTCTAATAAATTAAAGCTCATAAAATTATATCCGGTCAAGTTAGACATAAAAATAGTGGTCAAATAACAATAATTCCGACAGAGCGAAATCTTCGTAGAGACCTTAGGTTTACCACAAGGAATAATGTGTCAAAAGTCCCCATCAATCCTATGTGTGCAACTAAAGTTATTCGGGGTCAAATATCAAAATTTGAGGTTTTTTGGATTTTTCTCGAAAACGGTAAGTTTTCTCAAAAATAAATTCAGGCCAAAGTTGTAGATCTTAAAATTATCTACAAAAATGGTCCTAATGATTTTTTTCCTAAGAGTTAACATTCCTGAGATATCGCGATTCTAAGAGTCACATTATACATGATATGCACACATATATACATAATCAGGCAATTACAATTGTAGTTGCTGAAGATATTGATTTCTTAGTAGTTACTACTTACTGCAAGGACTCCAATGGATAAAATAGTTTATTTTCTATAATTTCCTAACATTAACCGTTTATGCAGTGTACGCAACGGAAACTCTCAATACGGAACAAATTTTCCCATTTTTGCAACATTTTTCATTGATGCTACTATTGTATTGGTCGTAGCGTGATGTTATGTAGCCCATAGCCTTCCTCGATAAATGGACTACCCAACACAAGGATAATTTTTCGATGAGGACCCGTAATTTCTAAAAAACAACCACGTTGATCCGCTTCTTCGTTTCAGCGAAATGTCGATATTTGAGAAAACTTACCGTTTTCGAGAAAAATCCAAAAAACCTCAAACTTTGATATTTGACCCCGAATAACTTTTGTTGCACACATAGGATTGATGGGGACTTTTGACACTTTATTCCTTGTGGTAAACCTAAGGTGTCTACGAAGATTTGGCTCTGTCGGAATTATTGTTATTTGACCACTATTTTTATGTCTAACTTGACCGGATTATAATTTAATGAGCTTTAATTTATTAGTAGATTTTTTTTTCTATGACGCACCGTTTCTGAGATATTAGTGAAAAACCCAAAAGTGGTACCTTTACCCCCCCCCCCCCCCCCCCTCCCCACTCCGGCTCACCTCCGAGACGTCAGGACTTTTAGCATGTTAACTTCCTAAGTACCCTGAACAAGTTTCAGAAGAAATCACTTAGGTCCCCTCTCATGCATTCTACAACTCCTTTATTGACTGGACTAATTCCTATTGTGCCATTTGACGGAAACCGTAGCCAACCATAACCTAAAGCAACGCAGCACATCAGTCCAGACACTTTTATTCAGGCTCACGCTTTCCCATGACTCATCATTAGTCTTAGTTTATCACTAAATACTAGACAGCGTCCTATAATTCTGTCGTTTTTTATCAGTTACTGGGTACCTAAATAATTTGACTGAAACGTGAATACAAAGCATAATAAATGGAATTTAAAAATAAAAACTAAAAGATCATCAAACTTTGAGTGGCGATGTTCAACGTAGGTATATGTTGCCGCCATTTTGGATCTGTGCCAAACGTCAAATGTGTCTGTGTAAACGCTTACAACCTTTACGTCGATTCGCACTTAGCACAATCTTCTCATAATATACAAAACTGATAAATACATTGAACTAATGCTTCCATGACCTCCAAGAACCCACCTATTCACGAATAAACCTGGAGCCTTATGACATACCTATGTATCTACGACCATCACAGAAATCTACCGATCGCTCATTCCATGAACAGCAGTAGGTACCTACGTTGACTATAAGGAACAAAATTCAAAAAAATTATGAGAGTGACAGTTGTCTTCGATAAGTCACGTGGTAAAATCGATAGGATAGGTATGTTATTCCCGTACATTTTTTGAACTTCGTACTATGAATATGGAATGAGTGATCGTTCTATAACGATCGTAGATATTTATGTCATATGGTTTCACCCTGATGGTATGTGACCATACAGCCAATGACGCTACTGTATCAACGAAGGAAACGAATGAAAGAAGTAAACCAATTTTGAGGTTGCTACACGGCAGAGCACCGGAACGCTAAATTGCCTGTGTCGTTTTGTAGGTTTTGTAGTCAAATTATGATATTCCAATGTGACTTGTGCCGAGAATCGAATCCAGGACGGAAAGCAGAAAAGTCGTCTACACTTGTAGAAATCGACCCATAGTTTTGATAGTAGTACAAATTCCACATCGATAGGCAATCGTGCTTCGTAGAGCACGCCCTGCCACATGGACTGTGGCAACGCCTCAGGTCTCTGATACAGGAGTACGCGTGCTGGACGGTAGCTTACACCTAGTAGCAGCTGAAGACTCGACGAGCACTATTCAAAATGCGACTCAGGCTTAAAGATTCTGCGCGCACTCTCATGTCCCAAACAATGTAATGTCATCTAAAAATAGGACTTTAGCACTCACTGCTTACTGTGAGCTGTGACGATACGGGAAAAGGTTACGTTTTCATCATTCTGAGTTCCCGTAAAGCCTCTTGCAGGATCATTTTTCTGTCCGTCTGTCTTTCACTCTGTGCCTAGGAACGGGTAAAGCTAACAAGTTATAATTATTGATATTAAAAACTAGGTTAGACCTGTGATTTGGACGTAAAAGAATCAAAGCTCTACCATTATACTATATTACTATATTATATACTAGTATTATCACACTTTAAAGATATTCTGGTATTACTTAATATGAATTATGTGGCTCCGGAAACTCGTATATGGAGTTCTCTTCGCGTTAATTTACCCTCGATTGAGATTGCAGTCAAGTCATAGAAGCGGTTTGATTCGTCGTTGCGTGGTCGCAACGCGTCTGATAAACGCACCACAAATGCCTGGAGACCCTCCCTTCTAGGTACCCTTCCCCTACAACTTACTTATCTTCAAATCAAGAGTGAATAGGCATTTCCTACGCCAGTGCGCGCTCAACCTTGTTGACTGTTTGTATCATCACTTTCCATTGTGTGATAAGTGATAACAGACAACCGTAAGCCTAATATTGGGTAAACATTGAATATATTCAAGAAATACCTAGAGCTTGTGTAATTCTTTCTTAATTTACATAATAAAATAGTTTTGCCGACATTCTTGATAAAATATCCACGCCAACAGTTTTCCGCCTTCTTAAACTAGCGGCTAGACTAAACATAAAATAATACTTACATATCTACGAGTAAGTATCTATATTATCTTGAGTACGTACTTCAGAAAAGTGCTTTATGTATATATATTTTTAATAAATAGCAAGGAACTACCTACTTGACTACAATCGCACCTGATGGTAATTGGTAAGGTAGGTAAGTGAAGATCCAGTTGATTAACTCGTATCTCGCTAGTCGCTAGGCGTTCCGTCTTTACGGGTTTGAAAATCCTGAACTGGCCCATGCCGGGCATCGAATGTGGGACTCTACCCTACTGTTAAACAACGCACCTAGTTTTAGCCGGCTAGAACTTTCTGATTCTAGTTCTACTTCTAGTTAAATCTTGATGAGCCTGTATTATGCTATTAATTTGATTTTATGTCAGTTCAGTGAATTCATAAAACTATTTACAGAATCCGCTGGTCTCTTACCTATAGCCGCTAGCTCCACCTAGAATCTAGATAAATAAATAAATGTTGATTAGTTTTTTAATGAGTTTAAAGATCCTTGGATAACGATTAAGCTGGTATGCTTCAGTAGTACATTAGCATTCATTAGCGAATGAATATTTTTGAATATATGAGTTTGAACGATCATCAATCTTACCGGCTACTTTTTGGCTATACGGCAAATCAGGCTACGGCCATAGAGTCCATAGACCTTTGAATTCCTTGCATGACTAGGTTCTTGAAAGGTCTACTACTATTCTTCATTGCAAGAAATGATAGTTCATTAGTCCAGACTCCAAACTTCTGCTTCTCTAATCTGGGACGTCGAGATTCGAGGCTCCTTGCCACGCGTACTTGTGAATGAAGTTGGGGCACATGAACAAAATGTTCTCAAAGATGTGTCCACAAAACCCCACTTTTGCCCAGTGTGAGTGGTGTGATAAAACCCCCTATTCTGTGAGGAGACCAGACTCAAGCAGTGCAACATAAAATGACAAAAAATGAAAATGAAAATCTTTATTTTTCACATAGGCCCAAATAATAGGCTCTTAGAAAAGTCAAACTCTACCGCCATAAAAAGGGCTGAGAGAAAATCTGTGCCAGAAATCACTCGGCCTGCCAGAAATCTCTGAGCTACTATCCATATAGAAACAATGTGCTAGCTCGACATAAGGCACTACAACAAATAGTTACACAAAATTTTTTAATTAAATATCTACGTATAAAAATCGCGTGGGATGTTTTTATTTCGCTGATACATCAAGCCAGGCCCAAATATACACCGCCCTGCCCTACTTACATTGATGCTAGCGCGTTTGACATACTTCAATCGGTAACACTTTGCAGTTCTACAGGTTTGTAGTTTTGTGACTCATGGACCTACCAATACCCTTCCGGAAGCTCTAAGTAGGTACTGTCACCTACACTGCTTTCCTAGCATTATGATCAATCTGTGAATTGTATGTAACTGAGGAATCGCAGAGTAGTTTCCATGGCCGTATAGCGTTTCTCTATTTATTAAAAAAATAAAAATGAACAATTTTTTTTACTCTATACAAGTTAGTACTTGACTGCGATCTCATCTTATGGTAAGTGATGATGCAGCTTAAGATGTTATCGTACGAACTTGGAAGGGTAAGTAAATTTACTCCAACGGTTTCTCTATGCATCGCACTGGAACGCTAAGTCGCTTGGCGGTGCGTCTTTTCTGGTAGGGTGGTAACTAGCCACGGCCGAAGCCTCTCACCAGACCAGACCTGAGCCAATTTAGAAATTATAAAATTCCAAATTGGCCCTTGGCGGGAATCGAACCCGCGACCTCCCACTCAAATCCGAGCGCGCGCCACCGAGCCAGGGATGAACAAGAAACGTTATATTTCCGCGATTTCAAATAAAAAGAAAATTCCTGACCTAACTCATCGTAGGCCAGCCCAAACCCAAACTTTACTGACTTTTCGAGTAACTCTTCGATAATAATTTACATGAAATTTACATTGTTTATATTTGTTGCAGGTACTTACAAAAATCGGCATACTATAAAACCTCTAATATTTTTATAAATCTGAAAATCGATTTTTAATTTAATTTGAAGATAAGCTACAAATAAAACAGCTAACAGTGTAAAATGATGTAAAATTTCCGTGTGTGGAAAACTGGGGGTAGTTTTTATAAGTCGTGTGACGTAAAGGGGGACAGAAATAGGAAGAGTGGCTGACAAAAAGAAAGAGATGTCGCTAGTAGCACCGAGACGAGTCCAGCTGGATTGGGCCCCTGCTATACCATGGTGAGTTAAGTTTACTTACTGTTGTAGGTACCCCTTAATACATGCTAAATACCATGAAATCTCCTTTTTTTGAGATTTACGTAAACCTTTTTCTGCTTGTACGAAAACAGTAGCGCCAAAATTCTATAGGTGGCTGCTGAGCGAAGTACAGCGTGGCCTTACTGACAAAACAAGCATTTTTGGCACCGATAAACTGGCGACTTTTGTGCGCCGCCGCCAACTGTCCGCCCTGTCCAGGATTATTGTCTATTAGTACAATAGACAACAGTGTTCAGAATTTTTGTAAGTCACGAAATACACCATCAGGAAAATATTTACTTCTACTACAAAGTTGTGTATATAAATCTAGTAAAACAATAACATTGCGTTAAAATACATACCTACACATAATCAAATAAAAGAAAAGTAGTGAAAATCTCTGAGGAAAATCTTCTATAGAGGTCGTTGCCCTCAACAACTAACTTCACGCCGCAATGAAAAAACCCGTCCCGTCAGCTGTGCCGTGTGCGACCGCAGTCCGCAGCGCACTTCATTACGTCAAAAAGACCTGTCATGGCATCGCGATCGGTGTCGGATTCGTGCTAAAATCACGAGAAAAATGCGAAAAATATGTCGCAGGATGCGTTTAAACACGTTACGCGCGTAGCGAGACAGTTTAAGGACTCAAAACAATAAAGAAAGAGTTAACAGTTCGCTTGTAAAGTGTATTTTCAGTGAATTTTCAGAGTATCTAAATTTATTCCGACCGACCTATCTCGGTTTTCTGGGTGAGTACTGCAATTTACCCACGCATTTGAGCGACGAGCGTAATTTTTAGACAAAGCTGCGTTAGTGCACGATTATATTCTTGTGCATTTTATAAGGAAAAATCCCTGTGAATTGTTAAAAATCGATTATATGTGGGTGGGATAGCACAAAATATAGCTCTCTCATTTCCGTATAACCCGACTGCGTTGCGAAGTGACGTAACCACGGTTATACTGCATAGCGGCACGGTGCAGATTATTCGGCCGGGTTGCTATTGTCATCTCTCTTTTTGCTAATTTCCGATAATTTTTCAATTTTCTTTAGCAACTTAACATTTTATTTATCAACAAAATACATATATGCACAAATTCTAATTGAATGTAATTTATTTATAGAATTATAAATTTTAACAGTAATTATATCTTTTTGTATATTGTGTTTAGTTATTATGTTTAGAATATTTCTTTCATTGTTTAGCTATTTCAATAACTTAGACTTATGTTTTGAAAGTTTTAATACATGTACTAATTATTCATTATTATTGAATGACATCTTTGTTAGTTTAGATATTCTTTGGCTTATTCATTGAGTTTATTATGTACTTAGGTTTATTTATTTTTTTACTGAAGGAAAGTAATGATGAATTCAATGTTATACTTGCTTGCCTTTACATTATTATGTATTTTAGTTTTCTTGAACACACCTCCATCAGAATTATGTAAAAGTAGGGAGATGCTCAAAGACCAAGAGGTTTTCGAGCATCTCCCATTTATGGTGCATTTATGTCTCAAGTCTTAACCATGGATGAATACACTGCATAACACTGCACGTAAATTCTTATTAGTTTTATTATATTTATTGTAATTATGGCAACTTCACTGAATACATAATATTAGTAACTAAATAGAGCCAACATAATAGTTTTGAAACTGGTAGTGACTATAAAATAAGTTAAACCTTATGAAAAAATATTTTAGCTGAATCCATAGCTTTTTACGCAAACTCAGTTTGGAGTTGTGCTCTGTGTCACTCGGCAAATAGATTCTCTTAAGTGCCATCAGGAGGGTCCAGTTTATAGCGGTTTACCTGTAATGTACCCATGCACATCTTCTTCTTCTTTCTTGATTGCAGCTTCAGGTCTCCATGGTCCCTGGTGTCACATTGACCGTCCCCGATCTATTGTGACGCCGCCATCTACAGTTCCCAGCCAATGCTCGTTGCCGCCAGGAACAGCAGCAGCATCTTGGCTGGAAGAAGTTTAGCATCAATTGGGTCCAGTATGAATTTCCCCAGAAGACTGCTGCGCTTGTGCATTAGTGCCGGGCAAGAGCAGATCATGTGCATCGGCGTTTCCGCCGCCTCGTTGCAGAGTCTGCACATGTCTGTATCTCTCAGTTTCAGGTTGTTCATGTGTCGATTTAGTCCACAGTGCCCTGTTAATGCCCGCACTAGTATACACAAGTTTTTCTTACTGAGGTTCAGAGCCTCAGAAGCTGCTTTCCCATTGAAAGGTTTTATGAGAGCCTTTGAATGGTTCATTCCAGTCAATTTCCTCCAACGCATCGCTAGATCGAATCGACAATAGATTGTCAGGGTTAATTGCGCCAGGCTTTTAGGTATGCCGCAGACAGGTTCAGGTCCTATCTGCTTGCCTTTTGCACCTGTTCTTGCAAGTTCATCGGCATTTTCGTTGCCGATGATCCCTGTGTGACCAGGAACCCATCGTAGAATTACCTTGTTGCTTGCGGCCAGGGTATTCAGTGTTCTCCTGCAGTTCTCGACCAGCTTTGAGTTAAGTTTCTCAGAAGACAGGGCCGATAGAGCCGCTTGGCTATCCGAATGGATATAAATTGTTTTGTTTTTGTAGTCCTTTTGCAGACAGGTTTCGGCACAGTCGATAATAGCGAAAACCTCTGCCTGGAATATGGAGGCATAAATGCCAAGGTTACGACACAGTTTTACCTTGGCCGTCTCTCCATAGATTCCGCAACCTACCTCTTTACCTGACTTTGAGCCATCCGTATACCACTTCAGGCTTCCCGGTTTCCAGGAGACCCGGTGCTCAAGCCAGTCGTTTCTGCTGGGAATTTCCACAGTGTAATGTTTTTGGAAGTCCAGTCTTAGGGGCATAGTGTCCGTAGGCATCCCTAAAACCGGAATTTCAAGTATTGAGTCTTGCAGGTTCCTCATGGCTTGAGAGAGCCAGTAAACCTCCCCCTGACTGATCAGCCTGTACATGCTGGCTCTCGCCTCCTTCCTCATGTGCAGGTGAAGAGGAGTGAGGTTTAGGAGAGCCTCCAGTGCTGCACCGGGAGAGGTGCTCATAGCTCCCGTTATAAGTAGACAGGCCGTACGTTGTAGGCTGCCTAGTTTGTTCTGGGTTGTTGTTTGCATCGTTTTGCTACACCATGCCACAGAGGCGTAGCAGATAATCGGTCTTACAATGGTGACATAAAGCCAGTAGCTTATTCTGGGCTTTATGCCCCATCTATTGCCCGCCATCCGATTGCAAATGCCCAAAGCCGTCTTTGCTTTCTTGAGTACTCCGTCCACGTGAGCGTTCCAGGTCAGCTTCTGGTCCAAGGTTACACCCAGGTATTTGACCTCCGTTGAGAACGGAATACTGACATTGTTCAACTTTGGAGAACGTAGTTTGTCCAGCTTACGCTTCCTAGTGAATGGTATCAAGACAGTTTTGTCAGCATTGACTGTGAGTTCGTTCTCTGTGCACCATTTTTCAACGGTGTTGAGTGCTCTTTGCATAAGATGGGAAAGGGTATCCTGACATTTACCCCGCACAGTGATGACCAGGTCGTCTGCATAGCCCTGAGTATCAATGCGTAAGTCAGCCATCTTATACAGGAGTTCATCAACGGCTAGTGTCCACAGAAGAGGTGACAGTACCCCCCCCTGCGGACAGCCCCTCGTAGTGAGCACTTCAATAGAGATCTTGTTTAATTCAATCTTGGCTTTCCTATTTGAGAGCATCGCCTCCACCCATCTGATGGTCGTTCTGTCAGCCTGCTTACTAGCTAGGCCGCCCACCAGTGTGCGAATTGGGGTGTTGTCGAAAGCTCCCGCAATATCCAGGAAAGCCGAGAGCGCGATTTCTTTGTCTTCCAGCGCCTTCTCAATCCTGTCAACCAGGTTGAGCAGAGCAGTTTCTGTGGACCTGCCTTTGCAGTAGGCATGCTGGGTTACATGTATGGGTTTCTCAATGAGGAACACATCCCTAATATACCAATCTAGCACCTTTTCCATTGTTTTCAGAAGAAAAGATGATAGGCTGATGGGTCTGAAGGATTTCGGCAATGCGTAGTCCTTTTTCCCCGCTTTTGGTATAAAAATTACCTTAACTTTGGTCCATTGTTCTGGTATAAATCCCCAGGCATAACTTGCCCGGAAGATCTTAACCAGATGCGGGACTAACAGCTTGGCTCCCTTTTGCAAAAGAAGAGGGGTGATACCGTCAATACCGCATGCTTTATTGGGGTTAAAAGAATTAATAGCCCACCCCACAATTCCAGGTCTGAAGACAGTAGCAGCCCTTTTCCAATCTTCCGGTTTAGGTCGGCGTGGATGGGTGGTCACAAGGTCTCCAGCGTCCATGTTGATCGCTCCTGGAAAGTGAGTCCTGGCTAGTAATTCTATAGTCTCCTTCTCGTTTGACGTGAAGGAGCCGTCCGGATTTTTTAGGAGTACAAGCTGGTTAGGATTGGCCTTGGCTAGTGTTTTGTGTAGTCTAGCTCCTTGAGGTAAGCTGTTGATCTCCTCACAGAACCTTCTCCATGATGCCCGCTTGGCCTTCCTGATCTCCTTGCTGTATTCTTTTAGAGCCGTCCTGTAAGTATCCCAGTCGTTGGTCGCTTTGGCTCTGTTGAATAACTTACGTGTTTTATCTCGGAGTCTTTTCAGCCTCGAGTTCCACCACGGTACCCTATGCCTTGTAGTCTTCACCTTAAGCGGACAGCTGTCTTCGAAGGCGCTGATAGTCCCACGAGTGACAGTCTCGACCGCTAGGTCTAGGCATTCGAGTGATCTAATACTTTTAGGGACAGACTCCAAATGGTCCTTCAGATTGTTGATATAGTCATCCCAAGACGTGCATCTTGGGTCCCTATAAGTAACGGTTTCTACGTCAAATGTTGTCTTTAAGCTAAAACTTAAATGTCTATGATCTGACATAGAAATCTCATCACTTACCTCCCAGTCCTCAATGTATCTGGCTAAATTGTTGGTAGCAAAAGTGATGTCTAAAACTTCCTGTCTTGCTCTTGTCACGAACGTTGGCGCATTTCCCCTATTTAAGAGCTGTAAGCAGTTGGCTAAAAGGAAATCAAAAAGATGCTCACCCCGCTCATTGGTATCACTGCTTCCCCAGGCTACGTGGTGGGCGTTTGCATCACAGCCCACCAGCAGTTCCGCGTTGTGCTTCCGTGCGTATTCGACCACCGGAAGTAGTTCCATCGCCGGATTGGTGACCTCCCCGGGTAGGTAAGCTGAGCAGAAAATGATTTTACGCCCCCCCCACCCGTTGATGTTGACATAAGCCGCCACCAGATCATCAGTGCATAACTCTGGAACAGGCAGAAAGTTAGTGTTTTTGCCGAAAACTAAACATGCCCTGGGCCTGCAGCCATTGGTGTTGGATAGCAACTTACCGCCAGTGTTCAGACCCAGGATCTTTGAGTGCGAGACCCAGGGTTCTTGTATGAGAGCGAGGTTGTAGTCACCTTCCGCAAGACACTTCTCCACTATGGCAGCCGCAGCAGCCGCGTGGTGTAGATTTGCCTGCAGAACCCTCGCCGCCCCGCCCCGAGTAGCCATTTTTATTTGCCCCTTTTTATGACTGGTGGAGGTTGGTTTTGGTCACCGCCCGTTATTGTGAGCGTTTGCCCTTTACCGGGAGGGTGACCTGCCGACCTCCTATCAGCCTTTTTCTTACGGCGTGCCACAGCGCTGCTCGGTGCGGTGGACGAGCCCACCAGCCCGCTCGGACCGGGAGTGGATGTCGTGTTGCTGGTATTAGAGCCAGCTGCCCCTCCCTCACGTCCGCTCAGGACAGGTATGGCTGTCCCCGAGTGTCCAGCTACTCTGCCTCCCAACCCGCTCGGCCCAGGGATAGCCACCGTGCTGTCGCTGTGTCCAGACGTCGACCCCCCCAGACCGCTCGGGCCGGGAACTGCAGTTATATTGCTGGTCTGCGCTGTAGTTGCCCCCGAAGTCTGATTTTTGTGTTCTCCTTTTATCCTGAACAGCATCTTCCGGAAGCCAATGGTGACACGGAAGTCACATGCACGGAGAGTTTCAACCGAAGCCTCGTCCAGTGAGAGGACAGCAACTATGCCTCCCTCTTCGACCTTTTCGTTTAGGACTCTCCAATGCTCAGGGAATAAGCCCTCATTCTGGTATCTGATTATGCTTAACGCCCTTGCAACGGTGGGCGCCTCAGATAGCGGAATGAGGACTGTTGCTGTTACTGGCCTGGGTAATTCACTGTCTTCCATAATGGACAGACTAGCCTCAGGCCAGGGTTTGCACCGTGAAATTTCCTCCGCAAGCCAGTCTTTGCTACTCTGGTTCTCGCAGGTTACGAGAATCCAGCCTGTCTTGTGGGTGAAGCCAAGGAATTTCGGCCCATCTCCTCTGTTGTTGAGACTCTCTCCCCTGAGGAAGATTGTTTCGACCAGAGCATCATGGACCAGCCGCATTTGCGCTTCTGTCATTGGCACAGCATTGCGGATACCAACTCTAGTAGCGCCGGCTATATCTCTGTAGCTGGGGGGAGGGTGGCCCCGCCCCCCAGGGGAGGCTGTTGTCCTTGGAGCCTTGCTCGGCTTATCCTTTGGAGAGGTGTCCTCAGGTCGGCTCCTTTTCAGGTTTCGCCTGTGAGCCCCCCCGCCAGGCTGATCCGAGCTAGGTATTCTTGCTTGGGACATGGCCTCTTCTGGGCTTAGGCCCCTTCCTAGCAGCCTCCAAAGACGTTTCCTACCTGCGCCGCTCAGTCTTTTGTAGCCTGACATGGCGTAGATAGCCAACTCCTCAGGCGTTTTTGTATAGACCTTCCGGGTCCTGGAGGTTCTGGGTCCTGCGTCGCCCATTGGGTCGTCTACAATGTTGCCTGGAGCAGGTATGGCAGAGTCGCTTGCAGTCCCCTGCGCCTGCGATGTACCAGGGTTTGCGGAGTCTATTGAGCTCCTCCGCGCCTGGGAAACTCCAGGTGTTGCGGAGTTTATAGAGCTCCTCCGCTCCTGGTTTGGTTCATCCGAAGTGGATGATGTTGGGTTAAGGTCCTTTGTTATGTCTGAGTTGTCCATACAAAATCCCACGAGCAGCTAGGGAAAAACGGTCACAGACTTCAGAGCCCCGCATGAAGCCTGAAGGGCTAAAATACTCCTCGATGCGCCCTGGTTTCGAGGAGACACCGTTCGAGACTGAGAAAAACCCCCTCAGCCACGGGTCCATCGGCACGGTACGTATGACACCTTAGACTGGGGTGTGTGTTGTGTAATAGTGTATTTGTGTGTGGTTTGACATCTCTGTGCTGCGCGCCCCACCCCGTTCCCAGGGAAGGCGCCCAGCACAGAGAGATGTCAGTGTAGTGTGTAGTGTTTGTTCTGCTGTTGGGGACGTTGTGGAGAGAAGGAAAGTATGTGGATCCAGGAGGTCTTAGGCGCGCACCGCAGGAACAGACAGGCTGCCCCGCAGCGCACGCCATAGAGCCTCCCGGGGATAGGATGGGCGTAGGTACTTGGATCATAGGAATGATGGGGTGGGAACCTGAACAGTGTTGGGTGTGTCACTGAACAGACCTCTTGTCCAGGGCCCGTAGGGCAGCGGCTATCCGCAACCCAGCCGACCCGCCCGGTTCCATGAGGAATGGCCCACTGGCAGTGTCCCTTGTGGCTACAGAGCTGTCCGAAGAAGCAACTGTATCCCCAAAGAGCACCTCCGTGCCGGGATACCCATGCACATACATACTGAGAAAGTATGCAGTCCTAGTATACAAGGTATGAGTTTAATTAGTATTAAACATGCCCGCAGCAACCCATGAAACTTCGTCCCATAAACACATTGAAAGTTAAGAAGTGCAAATTATTGGCTATCTTAAATTAATTAAATTATAAACTTTTCATTGTTCCCAGTTCCTTGATCAGCTGATCATCAGCTGTTTTTAGGGATTACAGCTTAACATTTTTGAACACCTCAATGGTGCATTTTTGAACACCTTATTACCTTTGGGATATGAGCTACAATCTCATGTCATTTTTTCATGTATCTATCAAAACACCATGCCCAACTCTAGGCTTTCGGCTGGTTAGGGCAAATAGCTCCCAGTCTGTATGTACATGGAACCTCCTGCAGACAGTGTAGTATTCTCTGGAAGAGGGCAAGTATACTCCTCCGAAGGAGGTTTTCCTTGCTGCAACTAGACTAGAGAAGGGTTGTCTATTATGACATAACTTTTTACATATTGAATGGAAGCAGGCGTTATTTTGCAGAAATCCATAATTAGCAGGACAGATTAATTTGTTTTGCAACAATCCGTTACTTGAAAATATTCTGTATGGTAACTATGCAGGAACACTGCCCACATGAAACACCGCACATAATTTTCCAACACTTTCTTTGACGCACGTTTCGTCCCGACACCGGGACATCCTCAGGAGATGTTGACTTTACAATGCGAAAACTCTACGATTTCGATGACTTCTGATAACTTTTTACATTACAATTATTCAATGTGTAGACGTTTGAAGACATACTGTAGCAAATATGGGCGGTTAAAATAATGAGCATAATATTTTTTAATTTATGCAAATAAAACTGACCAGTTAACAACACACATTAACATAAACCTACTTACAAATAAAACTGACCAGTAACAACACACATTAACATAAACCTACTTGCAAATAAAACTGACCAGTTAACAACACACATTAACATAAACCTACTTACAAATAAAACTGACCAGTAACAACACACATTAACATAAACCTACTTGCAAATAAAACTGACCAGTTAACAACACACATTAACATAAACCTACTTGCAAATAAAACTGACCAGTAACAACACACATTAACATAAACCTACTTGCAAATAAAACTGACCAGTTAACAACACACATTAACATAAACCTACTTAGTTATCATGAGAAGATTAGAACATAATATTATTATTTACCAGTGCCAAAGTATGGTATTTATATGCATTTAGACTGAGAGACAGTTTGCTCATTTATTTATTTGTTTGTTAATACAAATCTATTTTCCGATTTGTCTAAAAGACGGCTGGATCAATTTAGATACAGTTTTCTGTATAACTTTGAGATTTATTGGAGACTAGCTTTTGCGCGCGGCTTTGCCCGCGTTAATTTCGATTTTTCACAAACCCAGAGATTCAGATTTTTCAAAAACCTGAATTTCCTTATACTTTCAAGAAAGTAGCTGATGGTATCCCTCGCGTGAACTTCGTTTTTACATAAATTTTGCGGTAAACACGGAATTTCCAGAATAAAAGATAAGCTGTATGATAATCCAGGATATCGTTTATCTTAACTCCAAATTTCAACTAAATCATTAGTTTCAGCATAAAGGTATTTCTACCGCGAAAATTAGGGTTTTTCACATATTTCTCGGAATCCATGGATATTTCTGGGATAAAAAGTAGCCTATGTACTAATACACGATGTAATCTATCTCCATTCCAAATTTCAGCCAAGTCGGTTCAGTAATCGCAGCGTAAAGGATTTTTCTCCTGCGTGGAAATCGATTTTTCGAAAATCCCGTAAATCTATGGATTTTTCCGGGATGAAAAGTAAACTTTGTTCTAAATCATTACATAGTTTACCTCTCATCCAAATTTTTGACAAATCGTTTCAGTAGTTAGGGCGTAAAAGGGTTTTCCTCCCGAGTGAATTTTGGTTTTTCACATATACCGCGAAAACCATGGATTTTTTCAGAATAAAAAGTAGCCTATGTATTAAACCGGGATATAATCTACCTCTATTCCAAATTTCAGTCAAGTCGGTTCAGTGATTGTGGCGTAAACGATTTTACTCCGGCGTGGAATTCGACTTTTCAAATATCCCGCAAAAACCATGTAATTTTCCGGGATAAAAAGTAACCTAAGTGCTAGATCCTTATTCAAATTTCATTATGATCGTTTCAGTAGTTGCGGCGTAAAGAAGTTTTTCTTCCGCAGGAATTTTGGTTTTTCACACATCCCGCAGAAACCATGGATTTTTTCGGTATAAAAATTAGCCTATGTATTAAACCAGGATATAATCTACCTCTATTCTAAATTTCAGACAAATCGATTCAGAAATTGCGACGTGAAGGAGGATTTCCCCCACGCGTATTTCTATTTTTTACAAATTTCGCGGGAACTATAGATTTTTGTGGGATAAAAAGTAGTCTATTTATTAATCCAGAATATAATTTAACTCTTTTTCAAATTTCAGCCAATTCCGATCAGTAACCGCGGCGTGAAGAAGCATTTCATCGTAATATCTTTGGACCCCCGTTTCACCCCCTAGGAGGTAGTCTCATAAGTAGGGGTGGAATCAAAAAATAAATAAATAAATAATAAATAAATAAATGCTTTATTACTCCAAAAACAACATAAATCGTCTTAATTATAATACTAAGTATACTAAAGTTACTCTAGTCCCAGAGATAGTGCTTCTGAAGCTGAACTAGGGTTTCCTGTGCTTCAGCTTCAGTGCCTTTTCCCCTTATGCTGTTACATAATATCTATTTTATTTAAAGTTTAAACAAGGAATTAAAACAATAGAGCATAAAGATAATTGACAAAATTAAATAATATAATACATACATAGACACTATAGGTGAACCTCTCTACGATAAACTAAATAAATATTCATAAAAATGTGTGTCTGCGTAATGTGTGTGTGTGTGTGTGTGTAATGATAGAGAACGAGAGGGTGTGTTCAATTCTGTAAAGTGTGAATGATTATGATATTATATAAACATCTAATCTAATTGGGCATCTATTACTCTTATTTATCAGAAGTTACACTAATTGTAGTTACTTTAAAACGACTAGAAGGCTTTCAGTTTCCTCATATGATAACTTGAGTAAGTGTGAGATAGCTACTTTTTTGCAATTTATTTTATTAAGTGGGTAGATTTGTGCCAATGCATTAACTTTATTGTAAATGTAGGGTCCTAAGAAATAATAGAATTTTTTAATAAACGATGTATTTGACTGTGGTATTATCGCTACTCTGTGTTTGACTCTTCTGTTCGTTAGAGATGCATCATACATCAAACTAGTATGTTGCTTTAACAAAATACTTAGGAGAAATAATTTCCTGACAGATAAGACTTCACAGTTTCTATATAGCAGTGATGTGGGGTACAAAAATGGTCGAAACGTTGCTACTTTCAGAATTGCTCTTTGCGCGATTTCAAGTTTCATTAAATATGTTTTAGAAGTACCTCCCCATCATGATATGCAGTACGTGATAATAGATTGACACAAGGCCAAATATATCCGTTTTAATATGTCTGGTTCTACTACATGCCTGAGATTTTTAAAAATATAGATCATTTTATTTAATCGGTTTTTTAAAGTATCAATATGTTTATAAAAGTTTAATTGAGAATCTAAGGTGACCCCCAGATATTTTATACTTTCAACCTCTTCTAATACTGGACAGGTGCAAGAATTCACAGTGGAGTAGAAACATGAATGGGCTAATAAATTGAGGTTGTTTGGAAAATTACTAAGTTTTCGCATCGAGAACTTGATGTATTTCGTTTTATTAATAATAAGCGACAAGTAATTATCGTATAGCCATTTATTTACGGAATTTAATCCAGACTGCGCAGCTTCAAACACTTCACTCCATGAGTCTGCAGCAAAAACTAGTGCAGTGTCATCTGCGTAAGAAATTATTTGACCCTTTGCTAGTTCTAATCTAGTCAGAAAATCAATATATACCAGAAAAAGGGTAGGTCCCAGAATGCTACCCTGTGGTACACCATGGGTGACCAATAGATCACTACTAGTAAATGAATCCACTCTAACACATTGATATCTTTCTGTTAGATAATCCTTGAAAAGTTTTAGCTGAAGGCCCCTAACCCCAATGCATTCCAGTTTGTTGATTAAGACTGGGATGCTTACAGTGTCGAAAGCTTTAGCCAAGTCCAGAAAGATGCATATACATTTTTTACCTCGATCAAGATTTGTTGCTATATAGTTTGTCAAAGTATGCACTGCTGCATCAGTGGATTTACCACATCTAAAACCAAATTGGTTGGATGATAAGAGATCATTATTCTCTAAATATTGCACCAGCCTTATATTAATAATTTTTTCAAAGATTTTAGATATTGATGGCAAAATGGATATCGGTCTGTAATTCCCAATGTAATTTTTGTCACCATTCTTATATATAGGCCGAATCTCTGATTTTTTTAGAACCTTAGGAAAAATACCTTTTTGTAGGCAGCAATTAAGAATATGAGTTAAAGGCGGAATGAGTATGGTTTTACAATGTTTAAGAAGATTATTCGAGATACTATCCCAGCCTACCGCGCAGTCATTTTTTAAATTCATAATGATATTATTGACCTCCTCCTCATCAGTATTCAGCAATACAAAAGATTTTAATTGCTTTTGAGAAAGTTTATCAAATTTAGGCGTGGTATCATCTCCATTCTTAAATGATGCAGCCAAATTGCTACCAACCTTGCTAAAATAGCTATTTATATAATCAACCGATAACTGCGGAGTTCCCTGAAGATTCAACAATTCTTTACTATACTCTGTACGCTTGGAAGGACTTATAATATTTTTAAGGACGTTCCATAACTTTTTATTATCATTTCTGGCTAAATTAACCTGTTCTTTGTCATAGTTTATTTTAATTTTTTTCAATAATGAATTACAGAAGTTTCTGTAACGTTTATAGATTAGGCAGGCAACATCATCGTCTGGAGAACGTCTGGCTTTCTTATGCAATTTATCTCTATGCCTTATACATCTAAGTAGGCCGGGTGTAATCCATGGCTTAATGATCTTTTTACGTCTAGACAATGTGACTAACTGTGTGTTATTATTTACAGCGGTTTTTATGGTATTTATAAGGTCATTTAAAGCAGAAATTGGATCTGGATTGTTGAGCACAACATTAAAATCACTGCTTAGAATATCAGAGTAAAGTTTTTCTGAATTAATTTTTCTAATTTTAGTAGTTGAATAATGCGTTGTAAGCAATTTCATTTGAAAATTTAGTATAACGGGCTTATGGTCAGTTAATTCGGTTTGAGGGACTATAGTCATTGATGGATTTTTTGATTTCAACAAAACGTGGTCAATGCAAGATCCACTAGCATCGCGCGTAACTAGAGTATGGGCAGGTAATAATCCATGAAAAGCCATTAAGTTTAGATATTTTTCCGAGTTATTGTCCATTCTACTTGGTATTATATCTATGTTAATATCACCAATCATTACAATATTCTTATATCTGGAGTATTTTTGAAGCGTATTATCTAAAACAGTCAAGAAGTTATCAATATTTTTAAATGATGGGGAACGGTAGATGGCGATTATAACTATATCATATAATTTTAATACTAAACAATTCCCTTCTTGAAAAGGAATTTCTTCATGTTGAAATTCATGTTGTTCTTTAATAAAAATAACTAGACCGTCATTCTGGTTTATAAGGGATTTTGATGCTATTGAGTTGTATCCACTTATATACGGCAGAGATACTGTGTTTGCAAGCCAACATTCTGTTAAAACCATCCATCCATCCAATAATCCATCTCTATATTGAGTCTAGACAGTAAAACCTCAAAGCCATTCATATTACAATTTATACTTCGTATATTCTGTGTTATTATTATTAAATTTGAGTCCTTTGTTGAATTAATAAGTCCTGAACATTCCTCAGCCTCACAAGCTACCTGTTTAGAAACCGAAACATTGTCTAAGTCATCAGAAATGTCATTGATATTATTGAATTTTATTGCCAAGTATAAAAATTGTTAGTACTGCGTCTCGTCTATTGACTCTATAATATATAATAGTTTTTTTGGCCCAATATGTATATAAATAATGATAATGTTGTGATGTAGATTGCAATAATTTGTGGAGTGTGTGTGTTATTAAGATATTTAATATATAAAATATAGGTTTATGTAAAAATATAAGTAGGTTCAGTATGTATACAGTAGAGTGTTGATTATTACAAATATCGTGTAAGAAATATATTATAGTAACTCTTAAAACTAGTCATGCCGCTTTTCTAAGGTTTTCAAGGTCTTCTTCCGTTGTATTCTTAATCTGTGAAGATTTTTCCTCTTTCCGTAAATATACAATACCTCGTGAGGTCCAGCAAAATGCATATCCAAAGTTTTTCTGAAAATGTCTAGCCAAATAGAAGAGCTTTTGTGTATTTTGGGTCAAAGTTTCGGAAACGAATAGAGGTTTGTTTGGTCCAGTGTAATTTAAATGAGACGTATTCAATTTTTCATTCTTGGGTTTTGATTTATTGAAAGTTTTTACGTTGCTTATGATTTTCTCCTTTATGATGGCACTGGAAAACTCCGCAATGATCGGATTTGACCCATCCTTCGAATTAATTCGGTACACGTCTCTAATGTCCGAATTCCCCAAATCTATCTTAAGAACTTTGCCAAGACCTTTGACAGATTCCGATAGGCTCTCCTTTGTTTCTCCGCTTTTCTTAGGGATATTACGTATTTCTATTCCTGTGACTTTAGATTTTCGTTCCATACTTTCTATTTTCTGCTCAAGCTGAGAAATTTTTATCTTGTCCTGCTTTCTTTCCGATTCCAGATCAGAGATGCGCGACAGAAATTCGTCATACTTGCTCGACATCATGTCTACGCTTTTTTGCAAGCTGACATTTTGTTCTCTAATACTTTGTATTGAGCTTTTTAGATCTTCAAACAGCTTATTTTGTTGTTTAGAGAAGGTTTCGAACATGTAGCTTAGATATGATGGGATGATATATGGTTGAGATCCATCTTGTTGTCCCTGCTTACTCTCTGTATTTTGCAGTAAAAGCATGGGAAAGTTAGGCGCAGGATGGCAGAGATATGATTTTGTTACTGGAGCCGCGCCGTCAGTATCTTGCAGCGTTTGCGCTAGTTCAGCGTCCGCGGTGGACTGTGGCAGGGGTGAAGATTCGGGAGTTGTAAAGTGCTCGAAGTTTTCTGTTAAGTCAACGGCTGGAGATGTTGATGGTATCAATGATATTTGTTTTTTACGCTGTGTTACGTTATTATCCTTATTTTGGTCCGAAGAGATAGTCGGATGTGTCGTATTTGTAGGCCGAATAGGCGTATTCGAGTTATCGGTTTTCGGCAGTTTGCTACGACAACCGTGGCAAGTCCATGCTTTTTTGTGCTCCTTTGTCATAAGGCCAAACTTCTTTTCAGAGATGTTAGCGCAAAGAAGGTCATAAGTTTGCCTGCATGTTGAACATTTGAGGAAGTCTCGGCTTTTCGTAATAGTATTTTTGCAGCCTGCGCATTCAATTTCGCTAGTTCTGGTTGACATACTTCTATATTGTCAATAACTATTTAATATGTACAAAAAATAAAATAAAAATAAAAACCAAAAATGAAGTATGTATCGAAATGTCACCTGTCACCGGGTTTCGAACCCTCGCCTTCGGTATCTATGAGTATGCGTTATACACGTTGCGCCACGCTGACTTAGGTATCAGCGGCGAAAAACAAGAAGTGATTAGTCGTATTCGATGTTTATCACAAAAGTGCAGGTAGTAAAACAATTTGTTTTGATCGTGAATGTCACATATCGAAATATAAACAGTTATAATCACTTTTTAAAATGCATTTCTCATTAATATTGTCCACATTTAGATCACTTTACTGTTCACACAAAAGAGTTTCCTCGATTTATATAGTGTTATTATATTATTGTGATAACCAACGAGTGTTGTGATTGTTTATGCACTTGTCTTACGCGTGAGTCTATGCCGGTAAGGTGTTTTTAATTTTGAGAAAATTCACTGTTTTGAAATCATTTTACAAACTACAAACACTGTCACAGCATAATTATGTATAGTATACTAATTTGGTAAAACTTTTACTTATATTTAGTGGTATTTGTATTTTTAAAACTTTTATAAACACGGGGCTAGTGTTAACCCTTTTTGAACGAGGAACTTTGTTATTTTTATCCAAAAGCCTACTTTTCGATTTTAAGGGGATTTATTGAATTTATTTTTGTCTTTCTCACTCTCACGGAGATTTGGTAGGTGCGACATGCAGCGTCGCGGAAGAATATAACAGAAAAACGACCTTTTACCTAATTACTCAAAAACTAAGCTAGTTATCAAAAATCTGTTTCTTAGCGTTTTTGGATATTACGATTACCGACACTTTAAAACAAAAATTATATTTACATCCAATGTAGTGTCCGATAAAAACTAGAAAACCTGAGATTTTGGAGCAACTTTTGGGAGAACTTTCTATCGAGAAAATTTTATTCAATCGTGTTTCTGCTTCTTAGCGATTTTAGATTAAAGACCCAAAATACGTGACATGTAAATTTGGAAGTAATTGTCTTTATAGTTTTTGAATAAAACTTCATTCAAAATCGCTTAAATACGGCTTCTACACCGTTAATGAACACAACTTGAAAATTGACGGATTTCCATATATGTAAAATAAAATTCCTTATTTAACACCCTTAGCGGTAGAATTTCAAAAATTCCTTTCTTAGTACACATCTAGGGTGTTAAAAGAATATTCCCTGAAAATTTCATGTTTCTTCGTTCAACCGTTTGGGCAGTAGCTTGTCCAAAAGCCAGCCAGCCGGGACCAAGCCTTTTTTAGTTTTAACCCCCTTTTTAGAGAGTTAGGGATGAAATTTCCAAAATCCCTCGGACACCCATTCTCTTATTTTTATTCGAAAGTCTACATACCAATTTTCATGAATCTAACTTGAAAAATGAGGGACTTTCATACGAACCTAAATCCCTTATTTAACCCCCTTAGGGGTAGAATTTCAAAAAACCCTTTCTTAGCGAGCGGTTTGGGTTCACAAAGAATCTTCCCTGAAAATTTCAAGTTCTTACGTTCAGCCGTTTGGCATGTAGCTTGTCTGTCAGTCAGTCACTCAGGACAAAGGCTTTTATAGTTATAGATGATTCATAGATGTAATTTATCAGATTGTTCATGTACCAATTCATTATGTTTATTGAAATCGTAGATAAGTAGCATAGTCGCATCCTAAAGCGTTCACATTTTCTCATAGCAAACCTGTATAGCACCTCTAAGTCCACAGTGCTCTGTAAGCGCCCGCTTCTACAAACATTTCTATCGAGGCATTTCCCGACGTTTATCTTTTGACTATGTATCGTACTAGACACTGTAGTTGCTAAGGAGTTTTAAATAACTTCTCGCCTCCTCCCGAGGGACAGAATCAATATCGGCGGTGTCCTACGGGATATTATTATGTTAATTTAATTAAAGAGCGCGGTGGTTGGTTATCGATCAAATCTATTCTTGGTACAAGTTAAGTACAAGCTTTTAACTTGCAATGTTTGTATGTATGTTTTGGCCAAAACTTGCAACTGAGGTATAAAGCAAGTATTCTCCACCAATACAAATACACGTTTAGTTTCAGTTCAGTATTCGGTATAAATTTTAACTTTATAACTAGCACCCGTCCCTGAAAAAAGACTATTAAGGCTCTAGACTGATTTTATTTTCGTCCTCCTCTTCGGACAATGCCAGATCCTGACCCACCGTTTACACAAAATGTAATTTATGGAAAATCATCTTACGAATATATGATAACTTGTACATTAATAATTATTAATGCAGAACTTGCGGATAAAAAATGTAATATTAAAAGGATTTCACTTGACTTCCTGTTTCTCTGGCACGATGGGCGGCCATTTGCATTACTTTCTATGCATACAAGACTAAATAAAAGAGCTTCGTTACAAAAAAAAAAACGAAATAGAATGGATATTAATTATTTAAATACGTTATTTTATTTGTTAATTATTATTAATCGAACAAACAATATGATTGAGTAAAGTATATGAGTATTATTGAAAAAAAATATTATTTTGTTATATCATAGCATCGAATGCGCGCGTTTTGTGTAACGAAACGTATTTCAAGATGTCAATGCTACGTACCTACCTAGTCTATGTGTCTATCTGACACATCATAGACAAGTGAAAATTGGCATTGTTTTAGATTGTTGCGAGGCATACAGTGTTTATCGTGCGATTTTGAATGTTTATTGTTTTTCCTTACCGACGACTTTTGCTATACTATACGGGCTCGATCTCGCCTACTCGCTGATTTACGCTACTTTCTACGGATTTGGATAACGAAGTTGAGGTGCATTAATTGTCTCAACGAATCACTTGGATAGCTGTTGCGCTTGCTTGCTGTGCAGTGTGCAAGTGTCACTGTTGCGATAGTATCCTAGTAAGTTTAACTACTAGGTACTTCATTTCAAGCCATATACTTTCTCTCGAGAATTCTGAAATGCTACAGAGCTTTTTCTTACTAGTTTCACAATTATAAAATACACATAACCTACAATCATTTTTAAACTTAAACTTAGATTTATTAAAAACCGCAAGTTCTAGAGGTATCAAAATAGTTTTTTTTTGTTATTAGGAATAAAACCGCAGTAAATGCTGCAAACAGCATGCTTGTAAACGACTTTTAAAAAATGGGTCACATGCCCATACATTTTCTGGCATTGTCCTTTGTGGCGTTACCGCGTTAGTGGGTGCGACAGGCGCGAATTTCACAAAACGACGACGTTTTACATAATTACTAAAAAAACTAAGTCGGATATCAAAAATTTATTTCGCAGCACAGACACAAATTAAAAAAAATGAATTGAAAAAATTGAAATTTTGAAGTAAATTTGGGAAACTTTCTACTGAGATTTGTTTTTCCAAACGTATTTCTGCCTCGAAGCGAATTTAGATTAAAAACCCCAAATAGGTGCATAACGTTCAAAATTTTTTACCTACAGGTCACTAAAAATAGCTCAAATAAAAATCGATTTAGCCCTTCAGTATCTAACGGACAGTTGAACAGATGGAAAGAAAAATAGGTATTCTTTAGTCTAATAAGGGTTGGTTTTCCTCAATTGAGGTACGGAACTCTAAACTATAAACAGTAAGCTAGCCTTCACATCGGTTTTCGATTGTAAAACTTGGCAAAAAACCGTGATATTGTCGCCGTTCTCGGTCGCTCTCGCTCCTCGTAACAAAAGGCCATTATTGTTTATTTGTATTTCGTACGACGAAAGGTCACGCTGTAATTAGAAGGGTTTCCACTGCTCCGCTACGCCGGTGCAGTGGTCAGCAAGATTGCACATGAATCCGAAGTCTTGTATTCGATTCGCGAGCTGGGTCAAGAACATTTAGGGCGTCTGCGGCTTTGTTCGCGTAAACACTATTTTACCCTCCCTTTTGGGGTAGAATTTTCATAGATCCTTACAGATGCTCACTTCATCTAAATTCTAATCCATAGCTTGTATGCCACACTACATAATCCGTCCAGAGGTTAGCTATGCGTTAATGATTGGGCAAACGTTGTTTTGCCATTTAGGGGTTCTGGTAAATAGCTTACGATCTATTCTCCGATCTATCGAACGCACACAAAAAATTACATAAAAATCGGTCAAGCCGTTTCGGAGGCGTTTGGTTACAAACACTGAGTTGTGACATAATACTTTTATATATACTAGCTGACCCGGCAAACGTTGTTTTGCCATATAAATTTTTCTCACTTAGGGACATAAAAAATAGATAACAACCCGCTGCCGGACTCAGAGATCATACCCTGAAAATTGCATAACGATCGGTCGGGAATTTTGTGTAAAAAATTCGTGATATCTACCAATCCGAAGTATGCGTTGTTTCGGAAAGCAAGGGAAGGCATTGGTCGACCGGATTATATTTTCCGGTATTGTTGGGAAATTCTTTGATGAAAAATTTTTATTCAGTCTCAACAACATCTTTTATGCAGCCTTGTGTCCTGCATTAGCCGATATAGGTCGGCGGAAAATGAAATTGCGGCTAAGTTGGCTAAGGAAGCTTTACTTACTACACAAGTACCACTAATATACAGCTAATTCTACTTGTATACAGCTACTGTGCGGCACTTTCTTTGAATGCTAACTTGACAATGGATTGTTAGGATGTTTACTTTGATGGAGGAATTGTCAGCCAAGTTTGACTTCGTCTTCCGTTAGGAGACAATTATTGACATCTTGGTTAAGATTGATTCCTATACATAGGTAGTATGTTAGGCATCCCCTTAAATTGATTAAGTACGAGGTAAAATAACTAAGCCAAGTGGGTATCTTAAGAAAGGGCTCGACTTTTACATTCTAAAACATTTATTTTTATGGGTATGTAATAGTTTACTTAGTTTTCGTTTTATCGTGCATAACAATACGATTCCTCTCCTTTATCTCAGAAGTTTACCAATTGATAAATCTAAAATGGTTAGGGTCAATAGCTAGTTTACACGAAAAACAAAACAAACTCCATAGATGAAAATGATAGTTATTGTATAGAGCCAAATCTTTTTCTAGCATGGCTTTTAGATATGAGCAATAAACGTCTGCACTTCTATAAAATAAAAAAAAAGATAAAAAAAAACTTGAGAGGTGTCAAGGGACACCCGGATGGAACGTAGTATATCTGGCTTGCTTTCTATAAGAGAGAGAGAGAGAGAGACAAACAGAGAAACATGCGCACGCCGCACGGCTTACTATTGCAAAAGGTGTCGTTACAACTTTTCGTCTTAATTTTTTCCGTCTAGCCCCCTTTCGCAACGAGCGATAAGGAACTTCGTTCCAAAAAATATTAATCTAGAATTGTAAATCATTATGAATGAAAAAGGGATCTCTATAGTTTTACTTTTTCAGCAGTAGGAACACATTCTCGTAACCTTTCCACACACTCAGTGATGTGGTACACGCAAAAGAAATAAAAAAACCGGCCAAGTGCGAGTCGGACTCGCGCACCGAGGGTTCCGTACTCAAGAAGTACTGAAGCAAAATAAGCTTAGGTAGTTATAGCTAGGTACTTTCAAGATTCGTTCGTACTAATGTAGATGTAACACGACCAAAACTGTAAAGCTACGTTTACACAATGGCGTATGCTGGCCCACTGCAGGCCATCGCACAACTGTAGGCCACGATCACTTGGTGTGTACACAATGGCGCATGGCTCATTGCTGCCCGGTGAGGCACTTGCGATGGACGTGGAAGTAGTTTAAGGCGAAATCAACGACTCTGCGCGCGAAATTCAAAATTTTCGTGGTTTTTTGCAATTTGTATGCTAGTTACAAGCAGAGATTTTTATATAAATAAACACGTGAAGACGACTGGAATTCCCGCAATTTGACTGCCATGAGCCTACTATGTCTTATTACCTTAAAAATTGCGAAAACCACAAAAAATTTGAATTTCGCGGGCACACCCGTGGCATATGCTCCTTACGTACATGACTAAGTAATTTTTTATCATTTTTAGGCAAACCATGAACAATCTGCTGAGCGAAATGCTTGCAGAACCATCCGGAGAATTCGATAATTCGAATTTATCAATAATTTAATAATTATTAATTTGAATTTAGTAATTTAATTTTGTTGGAAGTAGTCGCAACAAAAGAATACACTGTTCAGCGGTCGGTGGCGAACTGAGCAATGGGCCATTGTGTGAACACTACAGACCACGCAACGCCACGATTCCTTTGAAGTGTGCGCCAAAAACCGACAACTTCCCGATCGCGCGCCATCGTCGACCATTGCCCGCCATTGCATACCATTTCCCCGTGTACACAATGGCGATGGCCTGCAGTGGGCCAGCATACGCCATTGTGTAAACGCTACTTAACGACCAAAGATGTAAAACGGTAATAATTACCTTTGTTAATGAACCGCAAAACTAACTTTGTTTGTAGTGGTTTATTGTTAATATCAAAAAAACTATGCTAGTTAGAGCATTGGCTATAGTTTTCCTTTAAAATATACGTAAATTCCTATTGACCATAATTATTTGAGATTTTTCGATTGGTAAACTCCGGAGATAAGGGGGGGGGGACGGTATTTTTTTAGACATTTTCCCCGACAAATCAAAAACTATCATGACTAAAAATAATTAAAAATCGGTTTTAGAATGTACAAAGTAAACCCTTTCTTAAGATATCCCACACAGTACAGTTATCTCACTTTTAAATTTCAAACCTCCGATTTTCCCCCCTTTTTAAATAAGAACAAAAATAATTTCCATTTTTTTTTATTCCAGTGTCATTGGGCCACTAATATATACAACTATTCCAAATTTCATATCGATAGCTCTGGTAGTTACTGAAATAATCGAGTGTGACGGACAGACAGACAGACAGACAGACGGACAGACAGACGGAGAAAGTCGCACCATAAGGGTTCCATTTTACCATTTTGGTACGGAACCCTGAAAAGTATTAACACTGAAAAATGAACTTTACACCTATTGGCTTAGAGTGTAAAAGTGAATGTATTTCATCATAGGAAATACAACGCTCAACTTTGAGGCGCTTAAGGACGTGCTCCCAAAATAGATAGGTATCAAATCGGACTAAATACATACGCACGGCCTACACTCACACAAAGGTGCCTTGAAATGAGTGAATCAACGCGATTTTGATACTTTGAGATAAAATTTTATATTTTGTCATTTAGGTATTTTATTATAACGAAATAACTTCGTTCTAAGGTTATTTATTATCTCGCTGCAGACTCGGTCATAAATCATTCGAGTGTTTCGCTCACCGACATCGTACCGGCCGACGAGCGCAGCCACGTGTACAACATATGCGGGGAGTTGAGAGGCTGCCAACTATAGTAGTGTTATTATCTCGCTGCAGACTCGGTCATAAATCATTCGAGTGTCTCGCTCACCGACATCGTGCCGGCCGACGAGCGCAGCCGCGTGTGTAACATATGCGGGGAGGTGAGAGGCTGCACCACTATAGAAGTGTAATTATCTCGCTGCAGACTCGGTCATTAATCATTCGAGTGACTCGCTCACCGACATCGTGCCGGCCGACGAGCGCAGCCGCGTGTGCAACATATGCGGGGAGGTGAGAGGCTGCCAACTATAGTAGTGTTATTATCTCGCTGCAGACTCGGTCATAAATCATTCGAGTGTCTCGCTCACCGACATCGTGCCGGTCGACGAGCGCAGCCGCGTGTGCAACATATGCGGGGAGGTGAGAGGCTGCCAACTATAGTAGTGTTATTATCTCGCTGCAGACTCGGTCATAAATCATTCGAGTGTCTCGCTCACCGACATCGTGCCGGCCGACGAGCGCAGCCGCGTGTGTAACATATGCGGGGAGTTGAGAGGCTGCCAACTATAGTAGTGTTATTATCTCGCTGCAGACTCGGTCATAAATCATTCGAGTGTCTCGCTCACCGACATCGTGCCGGCCGACGAGCGCAGCCGCGTGTGCAACATATGCGGGGAGGTGAGAGGCTGCCAACTATAGTAGTGTTATTATCTCGCTGCAGACTCGGTCATAAATCATTCGAGTGTCTCGCTCACCGACATCGTGCCGGCCGACGAGCGCAGCCGCATGTGCAACATATGCGGGGAGGTGAGAGGCTGCCAACTATAGTAGTGTTATTATCTCGCTGCAGACTCGGTCATAAATCATTCGAGTGTCTCGCTCACCGACATCGTGCCGGCCGACGAGCGCAGCCGCGTGTGTAACATATGCGGGGAGTTGAGAGGCTGCCAACTATAGTAGTGTTATTATCTCGCTGCAGACTCGGTCATAAATCATTCGAGTGTCTCGCTCACCGACATCGTGCCGGCCGACGAGCGCAGCCGCGTGTGCAACATATGCGGGGAGGTGAGAGGCTGCCAACTATAGTAGTGTTATTATCTCGCTGCAGACTCGGTCATAAATCATTCGAGTGTCTCGCTCACCGACATCGTGCCGGTCGACGAGCGCAGCCGCGTGTGCAACATATGCGGGGAGGTGAGAGGCTGCCAACTATAGTAGTGTTATTATCTCGCTGCAGACTCGGTCATAAATCATTCGAGTGTCTCGCTCACCGACATCGTGCCGGCCGACGAGCGCAGCCGCGTGTGTAACATATGCGGGGAGTTGAGAGGCTGCCAACTATAGTAGTGTTATTATCTCGCTGCAGACTCGGTCATAAATCATTCGAGTGTCTCGCTCACCGACATCGTGCCGGCCGACGAGCGCAGCCGCGTGTGCAACATATGCGGGGAGGTGAGAGGCTGCCAACTATAGTAGTGTTATTATCTCGCTGCAGACTCGGTCATAAATCATTCGAGTGTCTCGCTCACCGACATCGTGCCGGCCGACGAGCGCAGCCGCGTGTGCAACATATGCGGGGAGGTGAGAGGCTGCCAACTATAGTAGTGTTATTATCTCGCTGCAGACTCGGTCATAAATCATTCGAGTGTCTCGCTCACCGACATCGTGCCGGCCGACGAGCGCAGCCGCGTGTGTAACATATGCGGGGAGTTGAGAGGCTGCCAACTATAGTAGTGTTATTATCTCGCTGCAGACTCGGTCATAAATCATTCGAGTGTCTCGCTCACCGACATCGTGCCGGCCGACGAGCGCAGCCGCGTGTGCAACATATGCGGGGAGGTGAGAGGCTGCCAACTATAGTAGTGTTATTATCTCGCTGCAGACTCGGTCATAAATCATTCGAGTGTCTCGCTCACCGACATCGTGCCGGCCGACGAGCGCAGCCGCATGTGCAACATATGCGGGGAGGTGAGAGGCTGCCAACTATAGTAGTGTTATTATCTCGCTGCAGACTCGGTCATAAATCATTCGAGTGTCTCGCTCACCGACATCGTGCCGGCCGACGAGCGCAGCCGCGTGTGTAACATATGCGGGGAGTTGAGAGGCTGCCAACTATAGTAGTGTTATTATCTCGCTGCAGACTCGGTCATAAATCATTCGAGTGTCTCGCTCACCGACATCGTGCCGGCCGACGAGCGCAGCCGCGTGTGCAACATATGCGGGGAGGTGAGAGGCTGCCAACTATAGTAGTGTTATTATCTCGCTGCAGACTCGGTCATAAATCATTCGAGTGTCTCGCTCACCGACATCGTGCCGGCTGACGAGCGCAGCCGCGTGTGCAACATATGCGGGGAGGTGAGAGGCTGCCAACTATAGTAGTGTTATTATCTCGCTGCAGACTCGGTCATAAATCATTCGAGTGTCTCGCTCACCGACATCGTGCCGGCCGACGACCGCAGCCGCGTGTGTAACATATGCGGGGAGTTGAGAGGCTGCCAACTATAGTAGTGTTATTATCTCGCTGCAGACTCGGTCATAAATCATTCGAGTGTCTCGCTCACCGACATCGTGCCGGCCGACGAGCGCAGCCGCGTGTGCAACATATGCGGGGAGGTGAGAGGCTGCCAACTATAGTAGTGTTATTATCTCGCTGCAGACTCGGTCATAAATCATTCGAGTGTCTCGCTCACCGACATCGTGCCGGCCGACGAGCGCAGCCGCGTGTGCAACATATGCGGGGAGGTGAGAGGCTGCCAACTATAGTAGTGTTATTATCTCGCTGCAGACTCGGTCATAAATCATTCGAGTGTCTCGCTCACCGACATCGTGCCGGCCGACGAGCGCAGCCGCGTGTGCAACATATGAGGGGAGGTAAGAGGCTGCCAACTATAGTAGTGTTATTATCTCGCTGCAGACTCGGTCATAAATCATTCGAGTGTCTCGCTCACCGACATCGTGCCGGCCGACGAGCGCAGCCGCGTGTGCAACATATGCGGGGAGGTGAGAGGCTGCCAACTATAGTTGTGTTATTATCTCGCTGCAGACTCGGTCATAAATCATTCGAGTGTCTCGCTCACCGACATCGTGCCGGCCGACGAGAGCAAGACACTCGAATGATTTATGACCGAGTCTGCAGCGAGATAATAACACTACTATAGTTGGCAGCCTCTCACTTCCCCGCATATGTTACACACGCGGCTGCGCTCGTCGGCCGGCACGATGTCGGTGAGCGAGACACTCGAATGATTTATGACCGAGTCTGCAGCGAGATAATAACACTACTAAAGTTGGCAGCCTCTCACCTCCCCGCATATGTTGCACACGTGGCTGCGCTCGTCGGCCGGCACGATGTCGGTGAGCGAGACACTCGAATGATTTATGACCGAGTCTGCAGCGAGATAATAACACTACTATAGTTGGCAGCCTCTTACCTCCCCTCATAAGTTGCACACGCGGCTTCGCTCGTCGGCCGGCACGATGTCGGTGAGCGAGACACTCGAATTATTTATGACCGAGTCTGCAGCGAGATAATAACACTACTATAGTTGGCAGCCTCTTACCTCCCCTCATAAGTTGCACACGCGGCTTCGCTCGTCGGCCGGCACGATGTCGGTGAGCGAGACACTCGAATGATTTATGACCGAGTCTGCAGCGAGATAATAACACTACTATAGTGGTGCAGCCTCTCACCTCCCCGCATATGTTGCACACGCGGCTGCGCTCGTCGGCCGGCACGATGTCGGTGAGCGAGATACTCGAATGATTTATGACCGAGTCTGCAGCGAGATAATAACACTACTATACTTGGCAGCCTCTCACCTCCCCGCATATGTTGCACACGCGGCTGCGCTCGTCGGCCGGCACGATGTCGGTGAGCGAGACACTCGAATGATTTATGACCGAGTCTGCAGCGAGATAATAACACTACTATAGTTGGCAGCCTCTTACCTCCCCTCATATGTTGCACACGCGGCTGCGCTCGTCGGCCAGCACGATGTCGGTGAGCGAGACACTCGAATGATTTATGACCGAGTCTGCAGCGAGATAATAACACAACTATAGTGGTGCAGCCTCTCACCTCCCCGCATATGTTGCACACGCGGCTGCGCTCGTCGGCCGGCACGATGTCGGTGAGCGAGACACTCGAATGATTTATGACCGAGTCTGCAGCGAGATAATAACACTACTATAGTTGGCAGCCTCTCACCTCCCCGCATATGTTGCACACGGAGGCTGCACTACTATAGTAGTGTAATTATCTCGCTGCAGACTCGGTCATTAATCATTCAGCTAGCTAGAGGCTAGCTCTATACGTTTAGGAGATCCAGTAGTAGTCTTCGAAGTATACCTTCAGGTCACTCAACCAAGTCAAGTGGAAAGGTCTTTTCATAACTAACAAAACGAGCCCAAACTCGGCACGGCTAGCTCTATACGTCTAGGAGATCCAGTAGTAGTCTTCGAAGTATACCTTCAGGTCACTCAACCAAGTCAAGTGGAAAGGTCTTGTCATAACTAACAAAACGAGCCCAAACTCGGCACGGCTAGCTCTATACGTCTAGGAGATCCAGTAGTAGTCTTCGAAGTATACCTTCAGGTCACTCAACCAAGTCAAGTGGAAAGGTCTTGTCATAACTAACAAAACGAGCCCAAACTCGACACGGCTAGCTCTATACGTCTAGGAGATCCAGTAGTAGTCTTCGAAGTATACCTTCAGGTCACTCCACCAAGTCAAGTGGAAAGGTCTTTTCATAACTTACAAAACGAGCCCAAACTCGGCACGGCTAGCTCTATACGTCTAGGAGATCCAGTAGTAGTCTTCGAAGTATACCTTTAGCTCACTCCACCAAGTCAAGTGGAAAGGTCTTTTCATAACTAACAAAACGAGCCCAAACTCGAGACGGCTAGCTCTATACGTCTAGGAGATCCAGTTACCAGTAGTAGTCTTCTAAGTATACCTCCAGGTCACTAGTACGCTTGGGGAACAAATAAAATAAATGGAATAAAATAAATAAACTCAATTCTAGCTAATTATAATAAAATATAATATTGTAGGTACTGTAGGTGCTTACCTTTTCAAAAATATGTCAGGACAGTATTACGTAAAGTATCAAGATAGTTATTGCCAAATATCCGTGTACGTACAGCGATGTTTTTCAATCAGCAACTGCTCGCAAACGACGTGCAGTCCCACTCGCGAAGGCAGCCAAAGGCTGACTGATTGATATTTGAATTTTGAAATAGTAGAAACCTGTGACCGAGTAAAATAAAATAACCCTTATTGTAACCTCTTTAAGATTTACGCTTGTAAGCAAAATATGTGAAAACAATGCACGCGAACTTAATTTTTTTTCATTTACTGTTTGTCTTTTTTTTGTTATTTTTTCTACCACCGTGTATAGATGAACATATCTACTGTAAGTTGATATTTTTAAAAGACATAAAATCGGTATGTTTTTACAGAAAAATGTACCGAAACTCACTCCTAAATCGCCAATTTTGTGAGAAGAGATGATTTAAACTATTTTTATAGTACTAAAAGTAAAGATTTTTAACCAATTTTTCTACCACGAATTGTAGATAAAAGACCAATCTTTGTGTTGTTATTTTTAGTTCCATTATATTTTGTTTATTCTAGTCACAATATGTACCGAAAACTCCACGAAAACTGCAATGTCCGTAAACGCACCCTTAAGTAATTTCAATCATGGAACTGTCGACCAATATGGCGTTTTGAACTACATTCAATTTTACGCTCTATGTCGATTGTATTAAAAATAATTTTTCAGTGTTCGCAAAAAATGTTTTGAATTCAATATCGTCTGCTTGTGTTCGTAAATACCATCACCTTTTTAAACATATCACAAATCACGAAATGTCGCCGACACGTAACGTGAATAGCCTCCCTGAACCTTCGGTATAAGAACGAATGACCCTTGACCGGGATTACTGTTGTGTGTTGTGGAGTAAATCCAGGACGATATGGCTTGTTCCAGGGAGCAGGAGCCTGGTTGCGAGAGGGAGCCGTCGTTCAAACGCCCCTCCCGCCCTCCCGCCCTCCCGCCACTCAGGTACCTATCATCATCACCATCATCTGCACCTTCATCATTTCATGTCCTGAAGACCGTCCTGCCACAGTTGGTGCGCTTTGGTATCTATGCGGGAAATCTAGGTTTATTTTATCTCGCCGCACGAGCCAATTCAGGATTTTAAAATTTATAAAAAAAGATTGCGACGAATTGAGAACCTCCTCCTTTTTTTGAAGTCGGTTAAAAATAAGTCCGGTATTCAGTGTGCGGTAGAAGGATTCATATATGTCATGAAATAAAAGTTTTTAAAAAAATGTAAACGTAGGTGTTTCCTATTCATTTAGATTTAGTTCAACATTATAATCAAAATTTCAAGTATGTTGCTCATTCTGTCCTGGATCTATAAGTCCGTGTAAAGATTCCAACGTCCAATCAGACAAGTCACAACTGACTGTGACGTAGTGAGCTTAAGGGTGCTTTTCCACCAGAAATCCTAAGCTACGTTTTGTGCCAACGGCATTAAGTTAAGTAATTGCAACCAGTACTTACTTAATTTACCTGAAAACTTTTCAAGTTACATCTAACTGCTGTAACTTACGTGCGGGTTCCATACCAAAATTAGTAAAAATTAAATCCTTGCGGTGCAACTTTATCCATCCGTCTTAAATGTCACTGAAATTAGTTATTGAGAGAATATATAAATAATAAAAGTTACATTCAATAATAATAATATGTTTTTGTCATAGGTATTATTTCTTCCTGTTGATATTAATAAAACATAAAAATGTTAAATTAATATTTGTTTTATTTATCAGTAAAGTACTTATCTACTTGGTTTGGTAACCAAGTTAGTACCTACATCAAAAACTACTGAGAAATGAAGCTGACTGCACCAATAGGAATCACTTAAATAACATACTATAAATACTTACTTAACTTATAAACTTAGTATAAATATTTCATACTTTCATATTATGTAGGTAAGTAACTAGGTACCTACGGCGTTTTTTATAACTTGCTACAGACAAAACCTACCTAAGTACTGTAATGATAAAAGATGGTGGTATGGTGTGGGATAAAAGTTAGGTTATGGGTGGTTGGATGCGAAACCCTATTGGAAGACCAGACACTGAGTCAATTCAGAGCGTATGAACCTTTGAGTCAAGGGCCGTTCGGCGAGATCACATCAGGGTCCCTCACGCTTCGTGATCATCAAGGATAGGCATTAAATTAGACGACAAACAGCAAAGTACAAAGTACATAATTATATTTAAGATCATTGAAATTGGTTAGTTTTTTTACAAGAGGTTTACTTAATTAGTTACGTGCTTAAGTACTAGGTCAAGCGCGATCGAATCTTTTCCAAAAGTTCATGTTTGCTTCAAAGGGACAAGGGTATCGCCTGAAGGGCGTAAAAAGGGGAAATCACTTCCCTGTGCTCTCTGTGAGTCAAGTCCGTTTACGCCGTGCTGTAGGGCTTGAGGAGGCGGCGCACCGGCGGGCCAGCTACTCTGAGATGGTGCTGTGTGCTGGGTCCCACCGGTGTGATGTCAGCTGCCAGCAACTCGCCTGTCGAGGGTGTGGGCATTCAGCGGCGCGCCCAAGGTGTAGCAGCTCGACACTCGGCGCGGTCAAAGATAGCGATGCTTTGCGGTCGGGTTGGAGACTCGTTTCTTAGAAGAAGGTCCACTTTAGCACTTTATTCGCGCACACGACACTTCCGAGCACTGACTCGATATAACGTTAGGCTCTTTACTTAGGCTAGAATATCGGATCGCGTTACGTGACCGTCACAAGACGATTTTTCGCCGGCCACATGGCGGCGTTGGTCGCGCCATGTTGGCGCGTTTTCAAGCGAACATATTATGTATTTCCCCAGGGAGTCGGTTCCTGGGGCGTTAAAACGCGGTCGCGAAGCGAACCTCGAAAGGAAAAGGACCTTCCGGCTTCAGCCGGAGGGGCTGAAGGCCGTTCACGTCATCGTGAACAATAAGATTAAAAGAAAAACTCCGGAGCGCATGAGCGCGTCTCGAGAGATTTCGCCCGACTGCCTGAGTGTTGCTAGCCTCGCCTACTTGTGCGGGCTTGCCATAGACACGATTTGGCGAAATGTAGTGTGCAACACTACAATACCCCCTTTTTCGGCAAAAGAGATAGCCGGGCTATCTCACAGGCCTCCCACTTCAAAGGAAGAGTCGTTGCTCTACAAAGAGGAAATGGGTTAGAGGTAGGGTGTTTGTAAGAGTCCAAGTGTGTATGTGGGCGTCTATAGACTAAGTGTGAGTTAGATTAAATTTGTTAGTATTAATTTTAGCTTTAGTTTTAAATATCCTATGTAATTATCTTAACTATATTCAACTGTTCCTTTTGTGCTGATCCACTCATATTTTCATAATTGACTGTTTAGTTTGCCTAAAGTGACCCGCAGGGTTTGAATTTAGAATAAAAACCTTTTGTACTTCTCTTTCTTACATCATACCTAACATACTTGATAAGTTGTAAATAGTTGAGGTACCTCATAAGACTTATAGAATTGTAGTTCTGAGATTAGTGTTTGTGGTTAGTGAACTGAGGAAAAAAAAACTTATTTTCTATTTTAATTTGATAACTATCTTGTTTATTGTAAATGTTGTATTTTATTATAGTTTAGGGTAGTATGTATTTACTATATATGTATTTTGTTTTGAATATAATCATAATTTTTTATTTTTTGTTACTTGAGTATTGTTAATTAATATATGTAATTTTAAGTGCTGAAAAGGAGATGTTCTATTTATGTTCATCCTTCTCATAGAGTGTGCTTTAAAAGTGTTAGTGTGTTTACATACCTAATTATTTACATATGTACATTTTTTATATATATATTATGTGAGTTTTTTTGTAAAGGAAAAAATTCCTAATAAATTGTAAATGGCAAAAACTTGGTTTTAATTTTTCCCAGGAGAGTATCTATAATTTTGTGGAAAGTAAGGTTTTGTCTATATACTAGCTTAGGTGTAGTAATATAGTTTGGTAAAAAATGTTGTGAAATTTAGTGTTAAGAAAGAATGTATTTCAATGGTACATTCTGGTTTTGATATAGTGAAAATAAAGAACTAAATCAAATGTTTTGATGTGGTTTTATGTTTGTAGGTTTGACATATTGTGTCTTAGAAAATTTAATTATGTCCCCGTAGTATGGTAGTTGTTTTGTTTGCTAAAGGTCAATGGAGTGTGGCTTGGGACTGCAATTATGTCGGATGATTTTTCCATTTTGAGATAAGTTTCTTGAAAAGGGTAACAATATACCAGTTAGGGTTAGAGGTTTTAATTAAATAATAAATTACTTTACCTTAAGTGTTGGGGGCTTGTGACGGTCTCGCGACGTTACTTTCGTAAACACACGTTTATATTACGTAATATTATACGCAGGCGCCGGTTATGTCACTGTTCCGATGTGTCTATTACAATTATTGCGTTATGTGAGTTGTTTTTAAGTTTGTAAATACTGCTATTCAAGATTTGTTTACGATTCGACTGTCAATTTTAAATGATAGAAGACAAGTTGACGTTTTGATGCGTCAAGTGTCAGATTAAGAGAAAAAGTTGTGTCACAGATTGGTGAATTAAACGTCAATGTATCATAGACCATCGGTAGACAATTGACATAAGCGGGACCGACGCTGAATACTGATAAGATCTGTGGCAATCATAGTCAATGTGTTGCTAGTTCACAAAGACATTTCAAAGACATAGTTATAAACGGCACAGATTAGGCAAAATTTATACTGAACGAATGTAGACAATACAAAGTGTTTATATTCAATGGTACCAACCTTGACAATCACGCGAGTGAGTTGAGTGACTGATTATTCTCTTTCATTCGGGCGCCATATTGTAATGATAAGAGATGATGGTATGGTGAGGGATAAAAGTTAGGTTATGGGTGGTTGGATGCGAAACCCTATTGGAAGACCAGACACTGAGTCAATTCAGAGCGTATGAACCTTTGAGTCAAGGGCCGTTCGGCGAGATCACATCAGGGTCCCTCACGCTTCGTGATCATCAAGGATAGGCATTAAATTAGACGACAAACAGCAAAGTACAAAGTACATAATTATATTTAAGATCATTGAAATTGGTTAGTTTTTTTACAAGAGGTTTACTTAATTAGTTACGTGCTTAAGTACTAGGTCAAGCGCGATCGAATCTTTTCCAAAAGTTCATGTTTGCTTCAAAGGGACAAGGGTATCGCCTGAAGGGCGTAAAAAGGGGAAATCACTTCCCTGTGCTCTCTGTGAGTCAAGTCCGTTTACGCCGTGCTGTAGGGCTTGAGGAGGCGGCGCACCGGCGGGCCAGCTACTCTGAGATGGTGCTGTGTGCTGGGTCCCACCGGTGTGATGTCAGCTGCCAGCAACTCGCCTGTCGAGGGTGTGGGCATTCAGCGGCGCGCCCAAGGTGTAGCAGCTCGACACTCGGCGCGGTCAAAGATGGCGATGCTTTGCGGTCGGGTTGGAGACTCGTTTCTTAGAAGAAGGTCCACTTTAGCACTTTATTCGCGCACACGACACTTCCGAGCACTGACTCGATATAACGTTAGGCTCTTTACTTAGGCTAGAATATCGGATCGCGTTACGTGACCGTCACAAGACGATTTTTCGCCGGCCACATGGCGGCGTTGGTCGCGCCATGTTGGCGCGTTTTCAAGCGAACATATTATGTATTTCCCCAGGAAGTCGGTTCCTGGGGCGTTAAAACGCGGTCGCGAAGCGAACCTCGAAAGGAAAAGGACCTTCCGGCTTCAGCCGGAGGGGCTGAAGGCCGTTCACGTCATCGTGAACAATAAGATTAAAAGAAAAACTCCGGAGCGCATGAGCGCGTCTCGAGAGATTTCGCCCGACTGCCTGAGTGTTGCTAGCCTCGCCTACTTGTGCGGGCTTGCCATAGACACGATTTGGCGAAATGTAGTGTGCAACACTACAGTACCTATCCAATTTGGATGATAGAAAAAAGTAGGTAATTACTAATTATCCAATTTATCTTTAATTAGGTAGGTACCAACTTATTTTTCATGAAAAAGATTTTTAATAATTTTTAAGTAGGTGAGTAGGTACAAGCGGGACATTTACAGTGAATATAAATTCCGTCGTCGGTTTATTTGAGCATCCTCCACACTTTGAGGATCATTTACTTTTATGACATGTCATAAAAACCGAGCCTGGGCTTCTTTTTACAAAGTTTTTTCGACAACGCGTATGTGCGTTCCCGGCACACGCTAATAGCTACTTCCGACACATATAGGTGTTAAAGGCACAGGATCCATAGTCGAACACAAATGTGTGATACGGGGCACCCTGCCGAAAATATAGGCAGCTAATGTGTATTTAATTGGATTTGATTTGTTGAAAATCAAGCAACGAAGCACATCTCTGGTGGACAAGCGCCCTTATAGAGCTCCTGATGTGCTGTAGATATGGAGTCCTATAAACGTGTTTTTGTTTGCACAGAGTCGTCGTCGTCTTCCGCTGACACAGAATCCCAGGGCTCCGGTTCGGCGCCCGCGCCTCGCCCTCGCAATGAACCCCAGGTACGCCTCATACTATAGATATTGCAATCCACGATGACGCGCCCCACTCTGTTAAACTGCATACGAATCGAATGAAACATTGGATGATTGAAATATCTATACGGACTGTATTTTACTGTTTGCTTATTTGCCTTCTGACTAAATATCGGTTCACGGTAAATAAAAATAAAAAAACAAAGTATTATTCTTTCAAAAAGGCCTAACTTATACTTAAACTCTACCGCCATGTCCGCAAAGATGTTTTGCACCGAGAAGAAACGTTCCTACTGTTCCGTATCATTCATATTTTTTAAAAGGAGCTAGTGCTGAGGTCTTTGCCCGTTCTTCTCGGTAGGAAACCACTAGGAAACCTTTCCGAACGTGGTGATTTTAACTCTTTGCGCAAGTGACTGTCAGGCCTGTAAGTCGATTTGAAAATTTTCATTGTCTCTATTAGTCGAATCATCAAGTGGCAGATAGAATTACGTGATCAGGCGTCATTAACGTTGAAAAAAAAAATAACAGGCTTGCTACAGTCGTAGTTTAACACAGTCACTGTATAACGATGTTCATTAACACAACGATTTATCAACTACCTTATTCAGGCATAGGTAGCAAGGTTTTTCACATAAGTACTGGTCGCATTTTGTAGTTGAATTCTCATACTAGTAGTGTATCCATATTTTATCAGAAGTGACTTTAATAGAAAAAAACTCAGGATACGGTGATAGCCAGCTAGATAGCTAGGTTCAGACCTATAGCCTATCGTGATTCGTGTGGAAGGGTGTTCGAATACCGGGCACAAACCGACTTTATGGAAACATTTTCTAATCGGCGAAGGAAAACATCGTGAAGGAAACCGCATGCCTGAATGTTGTTAAAGGTGTGTGAAACCCGTTAGCTCGCATTTGGCCAGCGTAGTCGGCTACGGCTATACCTCTCTTATTTTAAGAGGAGACTCGTACTCAGCTGTGGCCAGTGCTTTTTAAGAGAAGACCCGTACTCAGCTGTGGGGCTTGAAAAGGGGTTTAACAGTTATTGTAAGGATGAAGTCCATGGAACAATCTGTGTTACAAATAATGCAGCATGTGTCAAAAGTGAGTTTTACTCAGGTGTGTTTCTTTGTAAAGTGTGTAACTGGTCTAGGGATCCTCGCTAATAATGCTTGTCGTTCCACAGAGGGAAGTGCGGCAGGCCGAAGCCGCCAACGCCAGAAGGGTACAGCCGAATCCTTTATTAAGGTAATAGAGTGAAAATAACAACATAATATATTGTCATATTTTGATACGTAAGCCAGTGAGCGGAGAACTTTTCTAAAAATGGTAACAAAGTCACTTATGACTAAAATTGCATAAATCTCGTGGCTACTCTTGACTACAGTAGTGTTATTATCTCGCTGCAGACTCGGTCATAAATCATTCGAGTGTTTCGCTTTTGTTGTTCTGCAGTAACGGCACAACTCAACAGAGAACAACAAAAGCGAAACACTCGAATGATTTATGACCGAGTCTGCAGCGAGATAATAACACTACTATAGCGGCAATTATCGTCACGAGCTTATATTATAGTCTGTCGTCGACGGTAAAATGTTTACAATGATCGTGCAATCATCTTTTATTTTTTTATTGGATCCGCCAACAACAACCGAGCACAACAACAACATTAATTAGCTATCTACATACTCGTTACCCATGTCAAGCGTCGTTTGGTGTCCGCAGATAAAGCTATCATTGCAATCTCACGCGCGCATCTCTTTGATGCGTGCCCCAAAAACCGGGGAGTCCCCGATACTCCACAGTCCCCACAACCACAGTTAACGATGACGATCATCGTTGACTACGTAGTCATTCTCCGCTACACTATTATGCCAGCATCCCACCCGAGTCATAGAGATAACAAAACCTGGGAGACGCCCCCTCATTCATTCATTCATTCTAGCCTAGCCTTGCATGACATGCGGCGCCATAACGAGCGCCAAGATTTGTTGTCAAATGTTCATGTACTTAGTGACGAAAACCGCCATCTTATGCGCCACTTGACAGATAAAAAATAGTCACACTAATTTTGTAGATGGGGCCTGTCCATATGTGTTTCCTACGTCTGTGACCCGAGTACACTGTTCATATAATGCAGTTTTCGATCTCGAAGCTGTATATTTTGTGTTCGTATTCCTTCAGAAAGTCGGTAAAAAAACTGCTCCAGCATTTCTGTGAGGATGCCGTGTAAAAGTAGGATGCATAACAAATATCGTTTCCGCACCAAGCAGTGTGCGTGTCCACATGCAGACCGTGTCACTCAAACACTGACCCAAAAGGGATAGTGGCTTACAAGAAATTTCCATTTAGCAGTCTTGCCTGCTGTGCAAAGCTGTGCAGCACTACTTTGATTCGGTTTGAAAGCCACTAGGCTGAAACACTGACAAAACTGACGAGTGTATTGCGTCGTATATGGCAAGGTAAAGTCCTCGGAAACACTGCATCTAGGGCCGTACCACGTATAAAGGTCTGTGCGTACCACCATCTCTTAAGACAGTAATGTTGTAGTACTGTTTTGACATTTTCATACTATGTTTATGAAACTATTTTTAAACAGTATGCAGCATTATTGCTTTAAGAGATGGTGCTATGGTCCCTGATTTGATGACAGGCGATTCGTCCTTCTTTGTAATAAACTAGGAAGTAGTTATGCACTCTTCTTAAGGATATCTCACTAATTCTGCGATAACTTAATTTTTCAGTGAACGACAAAGATCGCTCTAAGAGAGCAGAATTATTTTACGCGGAGAAAAATATTTTCATTACATATTTAAGGGATCTGGATAGTCGTCTTTGATAAATCATTTTTAGTGGCATTTGTCGCAGGTCCCGGACTCTCCCGAATTTTGGGGGCAACCGGTCCCGCGAGGCGTCCCGGTGTGATACGTCCCGACGGGCCCAGCCCATCACCATGGCGACCGAGGATCTGTTGCAACCGGGACACGTCGTCAAGGAGCGATGGAAGGTGAACCACTCTACTAGTCTATCACTTTAATACAGTTACCTTTAGGGTGCAAAATACCATAACCCAAAAACACACCTAAATGTACAGAAAATTTACTGTGCAAAATGATTTAAAGAAATAGCGCCTCTAGTTCCGACTTAATAAAGTGCAATACAGTTCGTAACAGCGCCTTACATCTATGACTTTATTAACCTAAACGTAGTGCTCTCTTTCTGTCGCATTATTTATCCCCCTATCTCTTTCCGGCTTGCTACAAGGGTCCTTGAAAACCGCTGGGCGGTCCGCGGTATATAAGTACTTGTAGCCTTAGTACCTACAGTGCCAATGAAGCCTCCGTGCTTGACAAGTTCCAATAGATTTCATTAAAGAGGGACATCCCCCTATCATATTATCATTGCGTAAATGGCCTACTTTAAATATCTGGATCTCAGCGTGTTTGCAGTCTTAAAATACGGAGTCAATTCTTGCGTGGGACTAAATTAACGAGCTTTTAACAGCTGCTGAAAATTCTTTGCTATTAAATTTTACTGACATGATTGCAACATCTGAATTATACGAGGTGCTTCAATTTTATTGTATGCAAGACAATATCCTCTGTGAATGGGTCTTTACGTTACGATCATCCTCTATGAATGGCCGGATGTATATCTGATTGCTTCCTTACATCTTTGTCATTGAGGCAACATTTATTCATCGGTTCTTGATTACCTTTGTATATAAGTGCGATAGAGCTATTCTGTTGTGTGCGTTTGTGCTATTTGAAAGCGTGAGATTCGATTTCGAGATATAGGTTAAATCGGAACTGACTTTTGACAAGTTCTTGCGGAAATGCCAGCTTGACAGGGTTATAATCCTTCGAGAAAACATGAATGACAGTTTTAGGATTCCGTATCTTGAATGATGATGCAGTACCATTATAATATGGTAATTTTGATACCCATCTGTGTGCCACCTTCTGCTCTTTTTTCTCAGAAACCAGTAAAGCTATCAAGTAGAAATTCATACCAAATATTTTCCTTTGAATGTAATAATGAATGGAAAAATGCTCAATGCTCTGAGTTAACCCAATCAAAGGTTACGGCCAATTAATTAATTATTTATCTTAAGAACTAAAGTCCCGTAAGATAAGGAAAGAAGCATAGGTCATATAGATGAAATTGAGGAAAAAATTCAAAATTATGTAAAGTAAGTTCATAAAAATAAAAATTATAAATACCGCAAAGACGCCTTACGCATTCAGAATGTTCTCGAAAGTATCCCCCGCTTAGTACGTGAGCCCAACTCGCACTTGACCAATTTTTTTATAAATATAGGCTTGCGCTTGATGCTTGAGGTCTAGAATAAAATACGCTTGCTAAATGATTCTTAGATCCCATTCACTCTTTTGTAGTAGGCACCCACGTTATACGTAGCTGGAAACATGGAAGCTAGCAGGGTATTCTAAAACTACGCAGTCCGTATCAGGAAGGTAGACGAAATCCTTTCTTCCCAGACGTATGTAAACCATTGGATGCCACCGTTTTTGGGGTCTTGCGGTTGTATGGTCGGAAAGTGAAGAAAGTACAGTCCGACAAGGATCTCTTGGCACTTAAATGAAATGTTAGGAGGGCGTAGTTGTAGAACAAAATATGGTGTAGAAGTATGGCAGTCAGCTAATGAAATTTTGTCAATTTTAGTTAATAATAATAATAATAAATACACTTTATTTGCACCACACAAGAAATTATACAAAACAGAAATACACAATAAACTAATTTTAGGCACAAAAGGCGGCCTTATCGCTTAGCAGCGATCTCTGCCAGGCAACCTTGAGAAAAGGAAAACAAAGGAACTAGATTTTGCAGGTGGTGTAGATTTATAAACTATATACATACAAATAACTACAAACTAATACATAAACTAGGTTAAACAAATAAACAAAGATATTCAATACATAATCATCAAACTATAAACTAATATATACAATATAATAATATAATGTCCACTAATAAAGACAAAATAATATGAATAAATAACAGTCATCATTTGCATCAACTAGGTACTGAAATAGTGATCTTTGACCGCATTCTTGAAAATGTACAAAGATTTAGACTGTCGTATCTCGAGGGGGAGTGCATTCCATAAAAGAGTTGCCTGTACGGTGAAGGATTTTTGGAACATCTTTGTTTTATGGAATGGCATTTTAAGTGTCAAGGTACGACAGGTTCTGAGGTCTGAATGTTCCCCAAGAAATTTGAATTTCTCCTTGAGGTAAGGAGGGGTTCTAGGATCATATAATACACAGTACAGTAGAGAAAGAACATGCAGATCCCGGCGACGGCGGATAGGGAGCCAGTTGAGCTTTTGTCGAAATTCAGAGATATGGTCATACTTGCGTAGGCCAAATATAAACCGAATTGCAAGATTTTGGAGACGCTCAAGTTTATTAAGCTGGTCTTCATTCATATTGAGAAAGCTTGCGTCCGCGTAGTCAAGTATAGAGAGGAGGAGAGATTGTGCTAACATAACCTTGGTAGGAATTGGAAGAAAAGACTGCAACCGCCGCAACGAGCTCATCTGCAAAGGTTTTCCTGCTTAATTCTTTCAGGTGTGTGGCCCATGACAGCTCCCGATCTATATGTACGCCGAGGTCTTTAACAGAACCGCAGTATGCAATGGTAACCCCATTAAAAGACACTGGAGGAAGATTAGGCCAGTCAACTCTGGCGATCATCCCGGGGCTACCAATAATTATAGCTTGGGATTTAGCTGGGTTGACCTTCAGACCAAACTGAGTGCTCCAAACAGATATAGCAGCGAGGTCTCTGTTAACAGCAGCTACTGCAGAACTAAGCTCACCAATAGGTGCTGAGCGATAGATTTGGATATCATCTGCATACATGTGATAGAGAGAAGAGATGTTATTTGTGATAGAATTAATGAAGATTGCGAAAAGTAAAGGAGACAACACGCCACCCTGAGGGACCCCAGCCGTAACATCACACCAGGATGAAAAACTTTCATCTACCCGGATGCGCTGTCGGCGGCCTTTGAGGTAACTCCGAAACCAGTCTACCACCGATGGAGATATGTTAATAGAACGTAGCAGCCTCAGCAAGATATCATAGTCAACAGTGTTAAACGCATTACTAAAGTCAAGCAAAGTGAGAACTGTGAGCTGCTTATTGTCCATCGCCAATCGAATGTCATCAGTCACCTTTACAAGTGCAGTAACTGTGCTATGTCCTGACCGAAATCCAGACTGCAACGGACTCAGGAGTAGATGTTTATCAAGGAAAAGCCTCAGCTGATGATAAACAAGCTTTTCGAGGACTTTGGACAGGAAAGGTAAGATGGAGATGGGGCGGAAGTCAGAGACAGAAGTAGGTTTAGCCTTTTTTGGAAGAGGAATAATTTGTGCATTTTTCCAAGCATCAGGGAATTCGCCAGAGGAGATGGAATAATTGAGGATATGAGTCAAGACAGGAGAAACGATGTCAAGGATAGGTATGATCATGTTCCGGCTAATACAGTCAGAGCCAACAGCATTCGAAGCGATGGACAAAGTGGTCTTCTTAACATCACATTCAGTGAAAGACTCGAAGGTAAATGGGACGAAGTCAGGAGTGGAGCAAGAAGAAAGAATACTAAGGGTACGCTCTTTTTCGACACTATCAATTGTGTCACAGGTTGAGAAGTGTTTATTAAGAAGTTCAACATCAATATTGATAGGTGTCTTATGAGAACATTTGCCAACTCCAAGTGACTTTAGAAATTTCCAGGTTTTTGCTATATCCCCATTTTCAACTGAGCTATGTATGTGGCGTCGTTGGGCATCCCTACACAATGTATTACAGCGATTCCGGGCTTTATGGTATTTTTGGCGCAAGGCATCAGTGTCATTAACTTTATATTTAGATTTCGCAGCGTTCTTTTTATTCATGGCGGATTTAATCTCGTCAGATAACCAAGGAGCTGGGAGATGCTTAATTTTAATTGGCCGTAATGGAGCATGAATATCATAAAGTTGTGTTATCAGCGAATTAAATACCTCAACTTTACGGTCAACAGCATCGGCACCAGCGACAACAGTCCAGTCTACCTGCCTGGCATCATCGCAGAGGCTATCTCTATCAATTCCACCAAAGTTACGATGCAGAAGAATGGTTGGTTTTACTTTGGGAGGACGAATTTTATAGGAAAGATAGACTAAATCATGATAAGAGAAAGCTTCAGCAGGGCATTGACCATGCTTAAACACTAGATCTTTGGAATTCACCATGATCAAATGTAGAAGAGAGGGAACACACCCAGGTGAGAAATGTGTGGCAGCGAGAGGAAGGATATGCATGCCACAGGAATCCACCAACGATTGCAGGTTCTTGCTACGCGAATCGTTTTTAATTAGGCACGTATTAAAATCGCCCATAATAATAGTGTGGTCGTAAAGGGGAACTACTTTTTCTAACAGAGTTTCAAGGGAAAAGAAATAGTTAGGAACAGAAGGAGGGCAGTAAAATACTCCGAGTAATGTTTTTTTATGGGAGAGGGTAATTTCCAATAATAGGTGCTCGGCTGCGTCCGGTAGTGGAGGCTGAGGAGACGACCCAACCACGGGGGCACCATCTCATACATCGAAAATTGTAGTACTAGAGTATGTTCATAGAGGGCATTAGGGGTAGCGATTTGAAATTTATTTCATGAAATTATTAATTAGCGTCAGCTCACTAGCGACAAGCGATAATAATTTGAACTACATTGCAAGATGTGGTACGATACGGTCAGCTAGGCACATCAGCGCCAATAGATGGCGTTTATTTTGTAATTAGACTATTTTATTTTTTTATGAATGAAAATGTGCATATTTTTTTATAATAATATGGTTCCCGGTTATAGCACTATATTTATAAAGTATCCAACTACAGTTCAGATGTATTTTAATTGTCAAAATACTTTCATTTGTACCGACAATTACGAGGTGGTAGCAGCAGAAATTTTCACACACACATTCAAAGGTTTGTTGGTTACGAAGCTGTTTACTAATTTCGTTTTTATTGACAAATACTCACTGGCCTATTGGTACAAACACTAGCTACAATGACTACGTATACAGGGTTCTATTCACTGACTTGAAATCCTTTTTTTATTTTTTTATTGTTTAAAATTATTATTATATATTAAATATAAAAATGAATTTTTGTCTTGTCTGTGTGTATGTCCTTTATAGAATCGTAAACTATGCATTGATCATGGTGATCTTCAGCAAAAGTGTTGTGCATCAGCCCACGAAGGTTTCAGAGTTAGTACGGGTTGGCGGGCTTCACACACCCCTATCATTCCAATATTTTAGTTAGTGGCGTAGAAACGCGCGCAGGGTAGGTACAACTAGTATGTAATATAATATTTTTATACCTAAACTAGTTTTTCGCGTGGGGGCGCGGCCCGCTAAAGCGGACTGCGTAACTGCTTGTATCAATCAATCAATCAATCAATCAAATTATTTATTTGCTGATATAGGTATTTACAAAGTTGGTTATTACAAATATATAAGATCTAACTATATCACACCATATTGGTATGCAAATTTAATTCTTAAAGAACAAAAGTAAATAAATTTTAAGAAGCTCAGACTAAGAGAGAAAATATATCTAAATATTAATTTACCATGATCATTGCACAATAAAATATCTTGAAAAAATTACTAATAATAACAATATTTCACCTATATCAAATGTCAAACTTTAAATCGTAGTAAAAATTGTCATAATGTCAAGAAATGTCACACTGCTAAAGGAACAATAACTCAGACCAATAATCCCATAGACACAAGGCTAAAATAAAACAAAGTAAACGTATATCTTATTCAAGTTTCTAAATAGTATCAGTATTAGTGTGAGTGAGACAAAAATCAGGTGTCAGTTTTTATTTTTTTTTGACATGTCACAAGGTCCAAATATTTTGCAACCATTTGCAACCTTTTAATACTGCCAATTTTAAAAGTATTCGCGTTTCTGGTCGAATTACCTCAGTCGTCGTATATATTTAATTTTGTCTCATAATATTTGTTGATGTTTCGTGAGAAGTGCTGAAAAGATTATTTATATTTTATTGTGAAAAAATGTGAAAAAATTGAGATTTGTATATAAATTTAAGTATAATGTGAGATGATTAAAAATGTCTTGTTCGGTAGAGGGTTGCAAAACACGTATCTCACAGAAAGAAAACGAAAATAAATCAGTTGGATTGCATCGGTAAGTTTTAAGCTATTTTTTCATATTATAGAAGTAAGTATTTTGCTCAGAAAAATGTAAAGAAGAAGCACAATTTAGTAAACGTCCGGGTAAACACCCAATTACAAGATGGTTTACGGTAATTAAAATAATTTTTAAATATTTCGGAAAACGCAATTTTAGGTTATAAGTGTTGTGAAATTTCAATATATCGATAGTGTCAATATGTCTGTAATTAGAATAAATAAATACTCTTTAGATTTCCTAAGGATGAAGATATGAGGACGAAATTTTTTAAACTTTCGTGTACGAACATTTTTTAATAGTTGTTGTTTGTTATAGGAAACACCATCACCAAACCCCAGAGAGGTGTTGAACAATATGGCTGAGCCAAATATTTTGAAAAGAAAACTTTCGTGTACATGTGGCACTAATACTGAAGATGAGTCTTATAAAAGAATACAAATATTAGAAAAAAAGTAGAATATTTTAAAAATGTTTCGAAACGCCACCTTAAGAAAATCAATGCCCTCACAAAAAGAGTAACGCGACTGAATGAAAAATATATGGCAAAACAACGTTTGAGGCGTTAACTAGTCGTCGCAATACATAACATTGTCGTGTCAGTGTTTGTATGTTTGTAACCAAACCCCTTCGAAACTGCTTGAGCGATTTCTCTGAAGTTTTTGTGTACATTCTTTAGATGTAAGTATAGGTTGTAAGCTATTTTTTATATTTCAAATGGCAAAACAATGTTTGCTCAGTCAGATTTATTATTATAAAAAACTATTTTAAAAATAAAATGAAGTTTTCTTTCATATCCAGTAATAAAAAGTCTATATCCAAGTCTCTTCAGAAGTTATGGTGGTTTGTAGGCAGTTTTTTATAAAGTAATCATTTTGCGACTTTTGTGTTAACTTAATTATTTTATTTAATCTCTTAGTATATTCCTTAAAAGTTGTTTTATTGTTTTTATTTTTAGGTGCCAGCCTATATGACCATAGAAGTTTTCTTTTCTTTACGCAACACTGTTTTATACCTTTTGATATCCACGATGGCTTCTTGTTAAGAGACACTTTTATGCGTACAATAGGAAAACAAAGATCATAGAAGAGCAGGAATATATCATAAAATTCATTAAAAGCTGCATCTGGATGTTTGTGGTTTTTTGCTCCAGTAAAACTTAAAGCCGCAAGTGCTGATTTAAATTTTTCTATATTCTCTCTACAGTAATCGCGTCTTTCGATGAACCAATATTTTAAGATACAGGTTTTCTTGACTGGGCATTTCAATACTTGAGCACAATGATCAGATATTGCAAAATCTATTACCTCCGCTTTACTTTTATGTATATTGTGTATGATATTGTCTATACAAGTTCCACTAGCTAATCGAGTTGGCTCACGTATTGATATTCTTAGGTTATGGCTATTTAGTATGTCTTCAAATTTCTGAGTTATATTATTCTTTTTTAGGAGATCTATGTTAAAGTCGCCACATATAATAACTTTTTTGTTTATGAAACCAATCGTATTTAAAGCCTTTTCCAATACATTAAAAAAAAGATTATAATGAGTTAAGGTATTGTTCGGCACACGATAACAACAGACTATTATTATTTTATGACTAATAAGTTCTATTGCACTAATTTCAATAATGTTAGCGATGCTTAGTTTATTTAATTCGTTAATCAATTTATAATCGTGACCATTTTTGACTAAAATACATGAGCCTCCATTCCTATTGTTTCTAGCATAAAAAGAGGCTAATGTAAAATTTGGGATACTTAGAGCACTGATATCTGGCGTCGTCATGTTATGTTCTGTTATACAAATAACGTCTATCGGTTTATTTTCTACATGTAATTCATCGATATGAGTAGTGAGAAGATCTGATTTACTTATTAAGCCATTAATATTTTGATGAAGAATATGTATAAAATTGTACACGACATAGTTTTGTTTATTTGTTACGAAAAAAATTTTTCCTGTCAGCAGTGGTCTCATTTAGAGTAGTTTCTGAGTGCTGTATATTGCAAAGTTTTGTGTTTTTTGCAGATGATGACTGTCGTTTTGAAATGATTTTAAAGTAATAGGGAATTGTTCCTTTAGGATATATATTAGCAGTATTTTTTTGAACGTTCTTGGGAATTCTGGAGTCTATTTGTCTACGTAAATTATATTTTAGAAATGTACTGTCATAATCAAGTTGGTCCAAAGTGCGATTTATTTTATTACAGAAATCCCAAAAATTTGCTTTTTTAGAGACAAAGTTATTTTCATATTGAACAAAATGACAATTCTTAAAACAATGAGCAATCAATTTTATCTTAGCATTAAGTTTAATTAAATTTAAGCATTTGTTATTAGCAACACTCAAAATTATAACAGAGCACTTATTGCTTATTGATTTCAAGGCCGCTGAAAGTTCAATGACAACCTTCATAGGATTTGTATCATGTTCTCCTACGCATAATATAATGCGATCGTTAGTTGAAAGATGTAGCTAAATCCGAGTATGAGCGACCACGTAAATTGCTACAAGCAGTTATGCGGGCCGCGCCCCCACGCGAAAAACTAGTTATTACTATATATATAGCTACTCGTGCTGATTCACTGACTCACTGATTGATCACCTCTCCTGAACAATTTTGTATGAAAAATTTTTTTTTCACTATGCGTTTCGTATAAAAGAGAAAAATTCATTCGGAGGAAAAATACGGAGAGAGCTGATGATTGAGGATTTCGAAGACGGGTGAAGAGCACAGCCAGGGTATCGTAGATAGGTGGGGGGTGCTCGACCAAATGTCATTTGGAACGTCATCCAATTGCCAGTGAGCTGAAAAAAAATTCAAAATGGCGGACTCAAAATGGCCGCCAAACGAATTTCGCCAATATCTCGAAGAGTATAAAAGATGGAAGAACGGTTTCTTGACAAGAGGTGATCAAGATTCGAAGGTCTACTCGATGGATAGAAAAAAAAATCAAAATGGCGGAATTTATTTTTTTCCATACAAAATGTAAGGGGAATTTTGAAGGGGTTTTTTATGAGTGGGAAGACAGCACGCGGGCCACATGTGGCCCGCGCCCCCACGCACCCTACTAGTTACTATATATATAGCTACTTGTGCTGATTCACTGACTCACTCACTGATTGATCACCTCTCCTGAACAATTTTGTATGAAAATTTTTTTTTTCAAGGATAGGGTCGTATAAAAGAAAAAAATTCATTCGGAGGAAAAATACGGAGAGAGCTGATGATTGAGGATTTCGGAGACGGGTGAAGAGCACGGCCAGGGTATTGAAGATAGGTGGGGGGTGCTCGACCAAATGTCATTTGAAACGTCATCCAATTGGCAGTGAGCTGAAAAAAATTTCAAAATGGCGGATTCAAAATGGCCGCCATTCGAATTTCGTCGATATCTCGGAAAGTATAAAAGATGGAAGAACGGTTTCTTGACAAGAGTTGATCATGATCCGGAGGTCTATTGAATGGAATTAAAAAAAATTAAAAATGGCGGATTTTTTTTTTATCATAGAAAATGTATGGCGAGTATTGACTCACAGAGAAAAATATGGGAAGGGATGATGACTGAGGGTTGTGATACTTTTATAGGCGAGAAGACAGCCCGCGGGCCACATGTGGCCCGCGCAACCACGCACCCTACTAGTTAATATATATATAGCTACTCGTGCTGATTGGCCACTGACTGACTCACTGACTGATTGATCACCTCTCCTGAACAATTTTGTATGAAAAATTTTTTTTTCATGGATGAGGTCGTATAGAAGAAAAAAATTCATTCGGAGGAAAAATACGGAGATAGCTGATGATTGAGGATTTGGGAGACGGGTGAAGAGCACGGCCAGGGTATCGAAGATAGGTGGGGGGTGCTCGACCAAATGTCATTTGAAACGTCATCCAATTGGCAGTGAGCTGAAAAAGAATTCAAAATGGCGGATTCAAAATGGCCGGCATTCGAATTTCGTCGATATCTCAGAAAGTATAAAAGATGGAAGAACGGTTTCTCGACAAAAGTTGATCAGGATCCGAAGGTCTATACGATGGATAGAAAAAAAATTCAAAATGGCTGACTTTATTTTTTTCATAGAAAATGTATTGGGAATTTTGTAGGGGTTTTTATGGGCGGGAAGACAGCACGCGGGCCACATGTGGCCCGCGCCCCCACGCATCCTACTAGTTAATATATATATAGCTACTCGTGCTGATTGGCCACTGACTGATTGATCACCTCTCCTGAACAATTTTGTATGAAAATTTTTTTTTTCAGTAACCATTTCGTATAGAAAGGAAAAAATCATTAAGAACAAAAATATGGAGAGAGCTGATGATTGAGGATTTTGAAGACAGGTGAAGAGCACGGCCAGGGTATTGAAGATAAGTGGGAGGTGCTCGACCAAATGTCATTCGAAACGTCATCCAATTGCCAGTGAGCAAAAAAAAAATTCAAAATGGCGGATTCAAAATGGCCGCCATTCGAATTTCGTCGATATCTCGGAAAGTATAAAAGATGGAAGAACGGTTTCTTGACAAGAAGTGGTAAGGACCCAAAGGTCTATTCGACGGACAGAAAAAAAATTCAAAATGGCGGAAAAAATTTTTACCATAGAAAATGTATGGCGGATGTTGAAGTGACTAAAAGTTGGAAGGCAAATAGGGGGAAGACAGCACGCGGGCCACATGTGGCCCGCGCCCCCACGCGACCTACTAGTTAATATATATATAGCTACTCGTGCTGATTCACTGATTGACTGACTGACTCACTCATTGATCACCTCTCCTGAACAATTTTGTATGAAAAATTTTTTTTTCGTGAATGAGGTCGTATAGAAGAAAAAAATTCATTCGGAGGAAAAATACGGAGAGAGCTGATGATTGAGGATTTCGAAGACGGGTGAAGAGCACGGCTAGGGTATCAAAGCTAGGTAGGGGGTGCTCGACCAAATGTCATTCGAAATGTCATCCAATTGGCAGTGAGCTGAAAAAAATTTCAAAATGGCGGATTCAAAATGGCCGCCAAACGAATTTCGTCGATATCTCGGAAATTATAAAAGATGGAAGAACGGTTTCTTTACAAGAAGTGATCAGGACTCGAAGGTATATTCCATGGACAGAAAAAAAAACAAAATGGCGGAATTTATTTTTTTCCATACAAAATGTAAGGGGAATTTTAAAGGGATTTTTTTAAAGGCGGGAAGACAGCACGCGGGCCACATGTGGCCCGCGCCCTCACGCGACCTACTAGTACTATATATAGCTCGATTACCACTCACTGACTGACTGACTGACTGACTGATTGATACAATTGTTCTCCCAGAAGGAGACTGAAAACGATATAATGATGTATGAGGGATGTGTTCGGGTGCGGGAGTCGAGTAGGGAAAAATTATGACATTTCAGAAAAACAAGATGGCGGCTGACGTGATTTCTGTAACTTTTTTGTTTTCCGACCGATTTCGTTCAAACTCGCAACGATTGTAGATATTAGTAAACGATTAATAGAAAAAATGGAAAATTTTGGAAAAACAAGATGGCGGCCGAGATTTTCGCAAAATTTTCTCCTGTAAAGTTTTGTATGAAAATTTTTTTTTCACAAACACTTTCGTAAAGAGGAGACCTATTTCTTTCGGGGACAGTATGGAGAGAGCTGATGATTGAGGATCTTGGAGACGGGTGAAGAGCACGCTAAAGGTATTGGAGATAGGTGGGGGGTGCTCGACCAAATGTCATTTGAAACCTCGTCCAATTACCAATGAGCTGAAAAAAAATTCAAAATGGCGGAAAAAACATGGCCGCCATACAAATTTCGTCGATCTCTATCTCAGAATGTATGAATGATAGAAAAGTGGTTTCTTAGCAAAACATGATCTGGACGAAGAGGTCTATTTATTGAAAAGAAAAAAATTCAAAATGGCGGATTTTTTTTTTCATACTAAATTGTATGGTGATTGGGTACCTACCTACTAATTTTTGCTAATTCCGAGTATGACCGACCACGTAAATTGCTACAAGCAGTTACGCGGTCCGCTTTAGCGGGCCGCGCCCCCACGCGAAAAACTAGTTATTATACTATATATAGCTCGATTACCACTGACTGACTCACTGACTGACATATACAATTGTTCTCCCAGAAGGAGACTGAAAACGATATAATGATGTATGGGGGATATGTTCGGGTGGGGGATTCGAGTATGGGAAAAATCTGACATTTCAGAAAAACAAGATGGCGGCCGACGTGATTTCTGTAACTTTTTTGTATTCCGACCGATTTGGTTCAAACTCGCAACGATTGTAGATATTAGTAAACGATTAATAGAAAAAATGGAAAATTTTGGAAAAACAAGATGGCGGCCGAGATTTTCGCAAAATTTTCTGCTGTAAAATTTTGTATGAAAAAATTTTTTTTCACAAACACTTTCGTAAAGAAGAGAACTATTTCTTTCGGGGACAGAATGAAGAGAGCTGATGATTGAGGATCTCGGAGACGGGTGAAGAGCACGCTAAAGGTATTGGAGATAGGTGGGGGGTGCTCGACCAAATGTCATTTGAAACCTCGTCCAATTACCAATGAGCTGAAAAAAAATTCAAAATGGCGGAAAAAACATGGCCGCCATACAAATTTTGTTGGTCTCTATCTCGGAGGGTATGACAGTTGGAAAAGTGGTTTCATAGCAAAAGATGATCGAAATGGGGATATCTATTTAGTGACAAGAAAAAAAATTCAAAATGGCGGAATTTTTTTTTCATAAAAAATGACCTAGAAGACCTAGAAGGAGACCGGAAAACGATAATATGATGTTTATGGGATGTGTTTGGGTACGGGATTCGAGTAGGGGGAAAATATAACATTTCCGAAAAACAAGATGGCGGCCGACGTGATTTCTGTAACTTTTTTGTTTTCCAATCAATTTCGTTCAAACTCGCAAGGAATGTAGGACTTGGTAAACGAATAACAAAAAATGTGGAAAAATTTGGGAAAACAAAATGGCGGCCGATATTTTCGCAAAATTCTCTCCTGTAAAATTTTGTATGAAAAAATTTTTTTCACAAACACTTTCGTAAAGAGGAAAAATATTTCTTTCGGGGACAGTATGGAGAGAGCTGATGATTGAGGATCTTGGAGACGGGTGAAGGGCTCAGCCAGGGTATCGAAGATAGGTGGAGGGTGCTCGACCAAATGTCATTCGAAATCTCGTGCAATTGCCAATGCGCTGAAAAAAATTTCAAAATGGCGAAAAAAAGATGGCCGCCATACAAATTTCGTCGATGTCTATCTCAGAATGTATGAAAGATAGAAAAGTGGTTTCTTAGCAAAACATGATCTGGATGAAGAGGTCATTCTATTGAAATGAAAAAAAATTCAAAATGGCTGAACATTTTTTTTCATACTAAATTGTATGGCGATTGGGTACATAAGAAAATCCAAAGTACGGACTTTTTGCTAAATCCGAGTATGAGCGACCACGTAAATTGCTACAAGCAGTTACGCGGTCCGCTTTAGCGGGCCGCGCCCCCACGCGAAAAACTAGTTATACTATATATAGCTCGATTACCACTGACTGACTCACTGACTGATTGATACAATTGTTCTCCCAGAAGGAGACTGAAAACGATATAATGATGTATGGGGGATGTGTTCAGGTGGGGGATTCGAGTATGGGAAAAATCTGACATTTCCGAAAAACAAGATGGCGGCTGACGTGATTTCTGTAACTTTTTTGTTTTTCGACCGATTTCGTTCAAACTCGCAACGATTGTAGATATTAGTAAACGATTATTAGAAAAAATAGAAAATTTTGGAAAAACAAGATGGCGGCCGAGATTTTCGCAAAATTTTCTCCTGTAAAATTTTGTATGAAAAAAATTTTTTCACAAACACTTTCGTAAAGAGGAGAACTATTTCTTTCGGGGACAGTATGAAGAGAGCTGATGATTGAGGATCTTGGAGACGGGTGAAGAGCACGCTAAAGGTATTGGAGATAGGTGGGGGGTGCTCGACCAAATGTGATTTGAAACCTCGTCCAATTACCAATTAGCTGAAAAAAAATTCAAAATGGCGGAAAAAACATGGCCGCCATACAAATTTTGTTGGTCTCTATCTCGGAGGGTACGACAGTTGGAAAAGTGGTTTCATAGCAAAAGATGATCGAAATGGGGATATCTATTTAGTGACAAGAAAAAAAATTCAAAATGGCGGAATTTTTTTTTTTTCATAAAATATGTATGGAGAGACCTAGAAGGAGACGGAAAACGATAATATGATGTTTACGGGATGTGTTTGGGTACGGGATTCGAGTAGGGGGAAAATATAACATTTCCGAAAAACAAGATGGCGGCCGACGTGATTTCTGTAACTTTTTTGTTTTCCAATTAATTTCGTTCAAACTCGCAAGGAATGTAGGACTTGGTAAACGATTAACAGAAAATGTGGAAAAATTTGGGAAAACAAAATGGCGGACGATATTTTCGCAAAATTCTCTCCTGTAAAATTTTGTATGAAAAATTTTTTTTTCACAAACACTTTCGTAAAGAAGAAAATTATTTCTTTAGGGGATAGCATGTAGAGAGCTGATGATTGAGGATTTCGGAGACGCGTGAAGAGCCCGCTTCAGGTGTAAAAGATAGGTGGGGAGTGCTCGACCAAATGTCATTTAAAACCTCGTGCAATTGCCAATGCGCTGAAAAAAATTTCAAAATGGCGAAAAAAAGATGGCCGCCATACAAATTTCGTGGGTGTCTATCTTAGAAAGTATGAAAGATAGAAAAGTGGTTTCTTAGCAAGAGATGATCAGGACGAACAGTTCTACTTATTGAAGAGAAAAAAAATTCAAAATGGCGGAACATTTTTTTTTCATACTAAATTGTATGGCGATTGGGTACCTACCTACTAATTTTTGCTAAATCCGAGTATGACCGACCACGTAAATTGCTGCAAGCAGTTACGCGGTCCGCTTTAGCGGGCCGCGCCCCCACGCGAAAAACTAGTTATACTATATATAGCTCGATTACCACTGACTGACTCACTGACTGACATATACAATTGTTCTCCCAGAAGGAGACTGAAAACGATATAATGATGTATGGGGGATGTGTTCGGGTGGGGGATTCGAGTATGGGAAAAATCTGACATTTCCGAAAAACAAGATGGCGGCCGACGTCATTTCTGTAACTTTTTTGTATTCCGACCGATTTCGTTCAAACTCGCAACGATTGTAGATATTAGTAAACGATTAATAGAAAAAATGGAAAATTTTGTAAAAACAAGATGGCGGCCGAGATTTTCGCAAAATTTTCTCCTGTAAAATTTTGTATGAAAAATTTTTTTTTCACAAACACTTTCGTAAAGAGGAGAACTATTTCTTTCGGAGACAGTATGGAGAGAGCTGATGATTGAGGATCTTGGAGACGGGTGAAGAGCACGCTAAAGGTATTGGAGATAGGTGGGGGGTGCTCGACCAAATGTCATTTGAAACCTCGTCCAATTACCAATGAGCTGAAAAAAAATTCAAAATGGCGGAAAAAACATGGCCGCCATACAAATTTTGTTGGTCTCTATCTCGGAGGGTATGACAGTTGGAAAAGTGTTTTCATAGCAAAAGATGATCGAAATGGGGATATCTATTTAGTGACAAGAAAAAAAATTCAAAATGGCGGAATTTTTTTTTCATACTAAATTGTATGGCGATTGGGTACCTACCTACAAATTTTTGCTAAATCCGAGTATGAGCGACCACGTAAATTGCTACAAGCAGTTACGCGGTCCGCTTTAGCGGGCCGCGCCCCCACGCGAAAAACTAGTTATAATATATATAGCTCGATTACCACTCACTGACTGACTGACTGACTGACTGATTGATACAATTGTTCTCCCAGAAGGAGACTGAAAACGATATAATGATGTATGAGGGATGTGTTCGGGTGCGGGAGTCGAGTAGGGAAAAATTATGACATTTCAGAAAAACAAGATGGCGGCTGACGTGATTTCTGTAACTTTTTTGTTTTCCGACCGATTTCGTTCAAACTCGCAACGATTGTAGATATTAGTAAACGATTAATAGAAAAAATGGAAAATTTTGGAAAAACAAGATGGCGGCCGAGATTTTCGCAAAATTTTCTCCTGTAAAGTTTTGTATGAAAAATTTTTTTTTCACAAACACTTTCGTGAAGAGGAGTACTATTTCTTTCGGGGACAGTATGGAGAGAGCTGATGATTGAGGATCTCGGAGACGGGTGAAGAGCACGCTAAAGGTATTGGAGATAGGTGGGGGGTGCTCAACCAAATGTCATTTGAAACCTCGTCCAATTACCAATGAGCTGAAAAAAAATTCAAAATGGCGGAAAAAACATGGCCGCCATACAAATTTTGTTGGTCTCTATCTCGGAGGGTATGACAGTTGGAAAAGTGGTTTCATAGCAAAAGATGATCGAAATGGGGATATCTATTTAGTGACAAGAAAAAAGACAAGAACTAAATAGTAACGGGGTTGCCGCCTCTAAATATTTTTACCTAAACATATAATAATATTTCGGGGTGCGCCATATAGCCTAACGTCCATAAAACGTGTAATTATTTTATTAGCTATGATTCATTTTCAATACCTAAGTATACCTAATTTTAAGTCTGCATTAATAAAATAATGAGTAATATTCATCAGTTGACGTAATATTTGATTTTGGTAAAACCGATCAAAAACTACTACTATAGGCAAATAAAAGAAAGTATATTTATTTATCATAATCATCATCCTCGCAATAGCCGTGGAATAGGTACCTACCACCTGTATAATAGGTAGTCCGTTTTGTCTTTGTTTGTCAACACTAATTTGACATTCGAAGGAAAAAGAATAAACAGAGTATAACTATTTCACAGCTATTTCACATTTATGAATAAGGGGGTTAGTATAATACTGCGATATAGTTCATGTTTTCAAAAGAATTTTTCCCTAATTTCTTCCGAAAATTCATACAGTTGGCAATACCTGACCAACGCAACGCAAACGTCGAAAACAAAGTTTTAATTTTGTATCAAATGCATACAACGAAGAGCGGCAACATCGCTTGCTGTCTTATTTTATCAGCGAACTGGCAACGCAGCATTTACTTTCACGCAATCCAGCTGATTCGCACACTACTAAACGAATGATAGCGTACGACACTGTTGCCGTCTACTCATACATTGACAAAAATTAGTAAAAATTTCGATCTCATTTAGTTATTATTTTATAGTTTTCTTCATATAAGAAAACGCGGCGTGGCGCGCGGCGTGGCGGGTAGCGTGATCGCAACCGCTCGCCCTTGTCCGCTTGTCGCCCGCGATCAGCTGACGCGCCGCGCCTGCGAGCGGCCGACGGACGTTGACCTCTTATTACGATTTTTGCTGTTTGCATTGTAATGAGAGTTTTAAGCAAATAAATGATTTTTGATTTCTTTCTTTCTTTTTTTTGCAAAACCTGTTCTATTTCCCCGATGCTAGTGGAGATTCTCGTGTGGTCCCATTTCAATTGGATTAAAAACAAGTTTAACTGTTTTTAACCCGTAATACAACGTGATACGCTTGATGCGAGTAAGGTATAATATAATATTAGAGTAGGTATTAGGCAATTAAATAATATAATAAGTGATGTACCATCAGTCATCAGCAGATATTCGTGGTTCGGTAGGTAGAATGTAGATGCCATGCCAAAGCAACGTCATCTATCGGGGTTCGATCAAACTGTTCCGTAGAGTAGCGCCACCTATTTTTAAACTTATTATCTGCTATGAAGCTACTCGCAGTAACAGCGCCATTATTTCCAGTTTTATCCGTCGGGTGGACCACCCCAAGAAATTAAGCTTGTCGCATTTCTTTCTTCGTGATGGGGCATCTGTACTAGTATAGTATTATATTATCTGTGACCCAACGATTGAGAAAGGGATATGAGAACGTAGATAGATCGCTACTCCTCCGCCCCCCTTACCGACACGATCATTCCGGATTAATCTAAATCCAGGTAAGGAATACGAGGTGGAAGGTAAACTGGGTTTAAGCCACGATTCTGATACCAAGATTGCATGTAAATTACGAGAGTCGAATGACGCAAGCAAATCGGGAAAGTGAGCCGGGATACTTTGTGCATTAATATGTACGACATTGAAGTTCTTCACGCAGTCTGAGAAGTGAGAATCGAGAGTTACATTAAGAGGAAGAAGAGATGTACTGTGAAAACTATCATTACTAGATGACGACAATGAAAGAAAAAGATCACTATCCATGTCCATACCGTTGCTACTTGACGACATAATATTATATTATTATAAAAAATGTTATATTAAAATAAAATATATATATATATATATATATATATATATATATATATATATATATATATATATATATATATATATATAATATAGTCTATATCAATTATTTAACTCTAACTTATTCAATAAGTTGGATAAAACTAGAATCCAGTATTCCTAATCCGCCAGCTGATTGACAGAAGCAAATAAAACATTAATCACGCTTTACAGATAGAAATTTGTAGACTTTTAACGGCCTAAGAACAATATTTAAATACATTAACAATATAAAAATGAAATTAAAGAACAACAACGAAAAAGAAATTAATAATGCGCACTAAGGTTTATAAAAATCCATGTGTCCGCAACTCTGTCCACATTGTCTATGGTCAACCGTATGTAATTATGTCGTCGTGACTGACAGGTCTGTGCTCGGAGGGTCTGTGATCTGTGGTTGTCTATGTCAGTGATGACAGGTGACACAATCACAACATAAAATTAAACCAAAGAAAATCAAATTACCTACCTACCGCAAAGAAGAACATTAAATTACAGTAATAACTACCTACGACATAATTAAAACATAGTGATCTATCTGCGACATATCTTCAGAACTTGAGTGAAAAACAAACTTCGGATAAAACAAGTACAGACAAGTCAGACACATCGAACGAATGAAAAACCAAAACACTAAACTAACGAACTTATTTCTTAGCCACTCTTTTAACTCTCTGGCTAGCTTTTGAGGCTTCAGGGGCAGCAGCAGCAGCAGTACCAGTAGGCGCCTTTGAGGGCACCGGGGCCTCCTGAGTAGCGGCGGGGATGTTCTTCAGCTCTGCCATCGTAGCTACACGATGACGCTTACCCGAGGGGTCCAGCACCATGATATTGCCCTCTCTAGTCCAGCACCTAGCGACACCAAATCGCTCCCGAGCAGCCAGGAACACCTTGTGGCGACTTTTAATGAGGAACTCTGACAGTGTAACCCCCGTACCCTTCAGTTTAGTTCTTGCAGACCAAACCGAGGCTCGTAATGAATAATCACTGAATTTTATTAAAATGGCACGGGGCTTTTCATCAGAAATACGGCCCAGTCTGTGGCAGCGACTAAAAGAGGCAGAATCAAGTTTTGGCATTTTAAGCCGCTCAGAAAGGAACTTGCTCACGGTCACTTCGGGGTCCTCGGCGTCTGTCTCCACAAGCCCGTGCACGATAAGAATCTTACGTCTCGAACGCATTTCTAGCTCATCCTGCTGCCTCGCCAGCAGCTCCACTTGCCGCTGCAGGTTTTCAAGGGCTGTCAGCACGAATGACCGGAAGGCTCCAAACTGGGAGGTAATGTTGGAGGTTGGGCTTGTAGCAGGAATGGCACCTTTTAGCTGGTTTTGGAATTCTGCTAGTTGTGACTTAACAAGCTCTCCGAGATCAATAATGTTCTGCTGTAGGTTTTCCATAGTGCGGCGACTGAACAGTGATAGTGAAAGTGAGGTTAAGTGCACTCGGTATTAACAGTGAATTACAGTGACACAAACACTGGCTAGGAGACTGGCGGATTTAGGCAATTTACAGGTACATAATTTATTTACCTAAGTATATAATTGTAATTTAAAAAATAATAATAAAACGAGAGCTTTAAAATGTATGTGTACTTTTTACTTTGCCTACCCGCGGAAAAAAAGTTATTTTTAAACCAAAACAACACAAAATACTTGCAACATAGGTACCAACAAATATGCCGACGGAGCGAACTATCAAACAGTGTCCCAAGATAGCGGCGTTAGTTCCGATTTTGACCACACGCCAAGAAAGCCTTGTCGCACTGTGGCTGTGGAGTTTAGTAGTATTAAAATTGGAACTGTCATTTCTTTCCAGGTGGTAAAGAAAATTGGTGGCGGGGGGTTCGGAGAGATCTACGAGGGTCTGGACCTGGTGACGCAGGAGCAGGTGGCCCTGAAGGTGGAGTCGGCGCGCCAGCCCAAACAGGTGCTGAAGATGGAGGTGGCTGTGCTCAAGAAGCTGCAAGGTAGGATGGTTCCTCGGTTGCTGTCCTTAAAGTTAGGGTTCATCATCATTCAACATCATCATCACGTTAGTTCAGTCTCTGGACGTTCACTTTTGGACAGATACCTTCAAAAGCGCGCAAAACTAAACCCTGTCCTCAGCCTTCCTCATCTAGCCACTTCTCGCCACCCGATTTTCCTCATCAGTACCACGAACTGGAGGGCTCCCCATACTAATGTCGGGGTTGCATGGAGAAATTGACGTCCAAGACCACCACCGGGCACCACTTATGGGTCTGGAGCCACTCATTTTAACTTGGAACTTTCATAAAAGTATTGTAAGGTCGGTACATTTTTTTAGTGCTCTAGCATATGGACAGTTAGACATGGTCATTTGTGTTAGCGCCATTCTATAAGTAAACATAGCTACATCTTCTGAAGCCCTACCTACGTGTTCTTAAGCACTACCTACCTGTTATTGGCTGCTGTGAGTTCACAGTCTCATCAATAAAGGAGTCAGGCGGTACATCCAAAGATTAAAAGCGCCATCTTGATTCTGGATAAGTTACGACACGCCTCCGAGAGCATACGAGGTCATCTATCGCTGTTCTTGTTCTTATAACCGTTGTGTGTTTTATTGTTTAAATGAGATATTATCATTTTTTATTACGTTGACTGTTTATTTAAATTGCGAATTACAAACGAATCAATTTGTGCCAATCGTATCAATTCCGACTGGTCTGAATATAGGCACGGATAGGCCAACGTCACAACATGGCGCAGGTTCGATCGTACACTTATTCTGAACGCACAAAGGGGTTAGTAGTACCACAGATAATATAATACTATACTAGTACAGATACCCCATCACGAAGAAAGAAATGCGACAAGCTTAATTTCTTCGGGTGGGCCACCCGACGGATAAAACTGGAAATAATGGCGCTGTTACTGCGAGTAGCTTCATAGCAGATAATAAGTTTAAAAATAGGAGGCGCTGCTGCTACGGAACAGTTTGATCGAACCCCGATAGATGACGTTGCTTTGGCAATAGTTGCAGTTATGAAAATGCTAATAGATGGCGAATCAGCTGGATTGCGTGTAAGTAAATGCTGCGTTGCCAGTTCGCTGATAAAATAAGACAGCAAGCGATGTTGCCGCTCTTCGTTGTATGCATTTGATACAAAATTAAAACTTTGTTTTCGACGTTTGCGTTGCGTTGGTCAGGTATTGCCAACTGTATGAATTTTCGGAAGAAATTAGGGAAAAATTCTTTTGAAAACATGAACTATATCGCAGTATTATACTAACCCCCTTATTCATAAATGTGAAATAGCTGTGAAATAGTTATACTCTGTTTGTTCTTTTTCCTTCGAATGTCAAATTAGTGTTGACAAACAAAGACAAAACGGACTACCTATTATACAGGTGGTAGGTATACCTATTCCACCGCTATTGCGAGGATGATGATTATGATAAATAAATATACTTTCTTTTATTTGCCTATAGTAGTAGTTTTTGATCTTGTTTTTCCAAATCCAATCCAAAGGCCGCCATCTTGTTTTTCCAAAATTTTCCATTTTCTCTATTAATCGTTTACTTATATCTACAATCGTTGCGAGTTTAAACGAAATCGGTCGGAAAACAAAAAAGTTACAGAAATCACGTCGGCCGCCATCTTGTTTTTCTGAAATGTCATAATTTTTCCCTACTCGAATCCCGCACCCGAACACATCCCCCATACATCATTATATCGTTTTCAGACTCCTTCTGGGAGAACAATTATGTCAATGAGTCAGTCAGTGAGTGAGTGAGTGAGTGAGTGGTAATCGAGCTATATATAGTATAAATATAATAATAACTAGTTTTTCGCGTGGGGGCGCGGCCCGCTAAAGCGGACCGCGTAACTGCTTGTAGCAATTTACGTGGTCGCTCATACTCGGATTTAGCAAAAATTAGTGGGCAGGTACCCAATTGCCATACAATGAAAAAAGAAATTCCGCCATTTTGAATTTTTTTCTTGTCACTAAATAGATATCCCCATTTCGATCATCTTTTGCTATGAAACCACTTTTCCAACTGTCATACCCTCCGAGATAGAGACCAACAAAATTTGTATGGCGGCCATGTTTTTTCCGCCATTTTGAATTTTTTTTCAGCTCATTGGTAATTGGACGAGGTTTCAAATGACATTTGGTCGAGCACCCCCCACCTATCTCCAATACCGTTAGCGTGCTCTTCACCCGTCTCCAAGATCCTCAATCATCAGCTCTCAGCTCTCAGCTGGACAAATACAGGCTATTTAGGTATAAAAATATTATATTACATACTAGCTGTACCTACCCTGCGCGCGTTTCTACGCCACTAACTAAAATATTGGAATGATAGGGGTGTGTGAAGCCCGCCAACCCGTACTAACTCTGAAACCTTCGTGGGCCGATGCACAACACTTTTGCTGAAGATCACCATGATCAATGCATAGTTTACGATTCTATAAAGGACATACACACAGACAAGACAAAAATTCATTTTTATATTTAATATATAATAATAATTTTAAACAATAAAAAAATAAAAAAAGGATTTCAAGTCAGTGAATAGAACCCAGTATACGTAGTCATTGTAGCTAGTGTTTGTACCAATAGGCTAGTGAGTATTTGTCAATAATAACGAAATTAGTAAACAGCTTGAATGTGTGTGTGAAAATTTCTGCTGCTACCACCTCGTAATTGTCGGTACAAATGAAAGTATTTTGACAATTAAAATACATCTGAACTGTAGTTGGATACTTTATAAATATAGTGCTATAACCGGGAACCATATTATTATAAAAAAATATGCACATTTTCATTCATAAACAAAATAAAATTATCTAATTACAAAATAAACGCCATCTATTGGCGCTGATGTGCCTAGCTGACCGTATCGTACCACATCTTGCAATGTAGTTCAAATTATTATCGCTTGTCGCTAGTGAGCTGACGCTAATTAATAATTTCTTTCAAATGGCTACCCCTAATGCCCTCTATGAACATACTCTAGTACTACAATTTTCGATGTATGAGATGGTGGCCCCGTGACTATACACTCTAATGTTAGTTGGATACCACAAATAACATGTACGGGTCCATTAGCTGAAATTTAGCGAGGCGATCTCAACTGAGCGGTTAGTACAGGTTTTGTACGAATTTCGAGTCGACTCGCATCGCACAAACGAATCGAATGCTTCCATACGTTTTCAGCCAGCGCCATCTATTGACAGCCGCATGTCAGTGACTGTCCATAGATGGCATTGGCTGTAAATGTATGGAGGTATTATATTCGTTTGTGCGATGCGAGTCGACTCGAAATTCGTACAACATTCTGAGGAGTTACGAGTAGGTACTACAGGTTTTTGTATGAATTTCTAGTCAACTCGCATCGCACAGGCGAAGCGAATTTTTCCATACATTTACAGTCAGCGCTATTTATTGACAGCCGCATGTCAGTGACTGTCCATAGATGGCGTTGACTGTAAATGTATGGAAGAATTCGATTCGTTTATGCGTTGCGAGTCGACTCGAAATGCGTAGAAAAACCTGCACTAACACTGATGCCACATCGGCGAGCAGACAAATGGACGATGAAATACACGCATCTATGTACAGTGGTCACGGTTAATGAATTACCCAAGTTTCTCAAAGAGGGAACAGATATAACCATTCTCACAAACGCAATGAATTATGCAGATTTCTCTTTGTTTACCTTCCAAAACACAATCTCATTGGGGCGTTTCCAAATTCGTTAGCAACCAAATTGAATAGAATCGTTAAATTTCCATTCCTAACCACCGGTGAACATTAGCATCATAAGAAAATGATTGCCCAATTTCGGGCCACCGGTTCCGGCAAGTCAAAAAAATGCAAAGTCGCTCGCAGAAGGGAAAATGATTGAAAAAATTCGGGAAATTGACGTAAATTGGTCTCCTTCAAATACCTAGCAATCGTTTTCAGAATATCGATGAGACAGCAAAAGCGGTATTATGTACCTACACTGATAATAATCAAACGCAAATAGTTCAGGAGGTGAGGAATAAAAGCTTAGATATCCACTTTTAATATATTTTTTCATGAAACCGGATTTAAATGGTAAGTATGGATAAGTTAAAGTGCGACTTTGGCATTTTTCTGTCCGCTACCATACTACCTCACGATTCATATCAAAGAACATTGGGTGGTTTAGAATGTTTTGTTTTGTTTTGGGCTCATTTTACTAAGAGATAAGTGCCATCTTGATCAAAAAGGGTTTACCATGTGATAAATTCCAATATTTTAAGCCGACAAAGTTAAAAAAATGAAAAGTGGACAATAAGAAATCAAATACCGTGTCAGTTAAAAAAAAAACCACACAAAATATAATATAAATACAGGCGCCGCCTACAGTGGTGTGGTACCTACGGATTACTGCGCCTTTCTTCGCACGACTTAATTCAATGAAAACACCTCTATATTACATTTGTTTTTACACAAAAATGCACTTAATGGATCTTAGCACTATAAGATTTTATGACTCTACACACTCATTACTTTATACACCTTTATTTCAAGCCGGACAAGCATAAAGTGTGATGTTCTTGATTACGCTGAGATAAATTGAATCGCACTCTCGTTTTTTTCTCATGGTTTGTATGTGGATTGTGTGTAAAGAACTTTGGGTCGTCACAAATCTGAGTTATAAGATATAGCTACAGTCGGAATTTCAGCCAAATCGTTTCAGTAGTTGTCACACACTTTCACTTTATTAACGGGAAATTAGGAAGAACCATGCCTTAACCTCAAAATACTAGCAAGCACAAGCTTTGCTATAATTAGTGAGGTAATAAAATATGAGCTAAAGATTGCGGGGGTGATAGTATTTATTATCTTGACATGTTTACTGTTCATGTCTAGATATTTGCTTTAAAATATCCACTCTAAGATATAAGTCCGTGCATCGACAGATTAAAACACAAAACATTTCCACACACAGATGATCTTTACTGGACACATTCAAACACATATTTTATTGAAACACACAACGATGATACTGGCATAACCCATAATTTTACTGTCGTAAGTCAATATTCTTTTACAAACGCGAAAAATCAAATAAAATTTGAATTTCACGGGCAAATCCTTGAGCAGGCAGGGCGTTAAACTTTATAGCGATACACGTAATCCGCGACATAGCGTTCTCGTGCTAGCTTAGCGGATGAGTTCAATTGCCTCGCCAAGGTTAGTTAGTACTCAGGGCTGTTTGCAACTGCATAATATTGTACAGTAATGGTCCACCGCGTTGTTTACTTTGCACTTCAACGTAATTAATAGTTTAATGGCTCTTGGCAAGAACCTGTTCCTTCGCTATACTAGTTCTATACCCAAGACCTAATTATATTGCGGAGAGTGTGCACAAACACTTTTTAATTTGGTTCCCCCGTCACCTTTCTACCATAGAACGGCAAGGCATCGTAAAGGCTTCCATTCATACATAGTTGACGTACCAAAGACGCGTACGAAGCGGTTTGGTTCCTCGTTCCTGATACGCACTACAAAGGCCTGGAATACTCCCAGGCAGTGTCTTTCCTTCAAATCAAGAGTGAATAGGCATCTTCTAGGCAAACGCGTTTCACCTTAGACTTTATCATCACTTTCCATCAGGTGTGATCACAGTCAAGCGCTAGCCTATATAGTATAAAAAAAGTACTTCGTCATTGCCCTCGAGTTCATCTGTTCTTTGCTATCCAGGGGGTACCGCTTTCCCGATACAAAAATGCATATTTGAGTCCCTCTCTAGACCTTCACCACCATTGCTCTGTTTACGTATTTCATTTAAGATGTTTACGAGTAAATATTGACAACATTGTATCTCGTCGGAACATAATCGTTTCTACTCTTTTTTATGTCACACAACTGGACAAGTGTTTGTATTGTACCTTTTACAAGAGTTTGTACGTTAGGCCTTGTAAATAAAAATATTTTGGCTTTTGACTATTGCTATTTAGGAATATGGTAACAAACCCGTCTTAGATACTAAAACAAGCTAGATATTAAAGGAATTAAATAACCAACAAATCATCAATAGTCCTGATCATTAGACACCAGTTCTTTACAAAAATCAAATTCAAATAACAAGAATTTAAAACAAATAAGTTCGAAGACGAAGAAGGTTCCCAATAAGATTTCCGATATTGCGTAACTTTTCTCATTCTATTGCGGGATCATATTTTATCGACCGAGAAGATTTCACAAGTTGACCGATCACGGTCCCATTGAAACGATAAAGTTACGCGTACTGAATTTGGAGTGACGCCAAGCACGAGATGTGACCTCACATCCATGGCTTTTTTAATACATTTGCTCAAAAAGTTGACATTTCCATGTATGTTTAGCGTGCGCAAAGTTATTCTTTTCCGCCCTAGTGCTTTTTTTTTTTTTTTTTTTTTTTTTTTATTGTAGATAGGCTTGCGCTTGACGACAATCATGCCTGATGGAAAGCAATGATGAGGTCTAGGATGGAGCGCGCTTGCCTAGAAAATGCCTATTCACTCTTCTCTTGAAGGCACCTAGATTGTACTTGGCTGGAAACATGGAGGCTGGAAGGGCGTTCCACACCTTAGCGGTTCGTATCAGAAACGTGGAGGAAAAACGTTTCGTGCGAGTTTGTTGGACGTCAACCACATAAGGATGCCACCGCTCTCGGCGTCTTGCAGTCCTATGGTAGAAAGGTGAAGGAGGTACAAGGTTATGTAGTTCCTGAGCACACTCACCAAAGTATATCCTGTAAAAAACCGCTAAACAGGCAACGTTGCGCCGATGTTGTAAGCTGAGCAGTTTTGCCCGCGTTAGCGATTCCTTGCCGATTATTCTGCGAGCGCGGCGATCAACTGAGTCCAATGCATCGAGCTGATACTTGGCAGAACCATCCCAAAGGTGACTACAGTACTCCATGCCGGAACGCACCTGAGCCTCATATAGCGTCAGAAGCTGTTCGGGCGTGAAGTACCGCTTAACCTTGTTGAGGATTCCTAGTTTTTTAGCAGCTGTTTTTGCTTTAGCTTCGATGCATTTTTTTGTGTTTTCCTCCTACGCGGCACCGGAGCGGGCGTACCAGGAGCGCATGAACACGAACACGGCATGCAAACACGCAGCAAGCAAACAGGTAAAAGCAATATTTTTTTTTCGCAAATGTATTAAAAACGTCGTTCAATGCACGTGCGGAATTGTCATTTTTACTCGTCCTTATAGTTCCCTCGCCTTCGGCTTGGGTCAACAAACTGGGACTCGTAAAAAAATGACAAACTTTCCGCACTTATATTGAAATGTACTATTATACGGCCGTTCGCCACTTCGTACTTACAAGGCAATCAATGCCAGTATCCACCAGTCAACTTTCTGAATGACTTTTGACGACCTCCCTGGCGCAGTGGCGGCGCGCTCGGATTCGAGTGGGAGGTCGCGGGTTCGATTACCGCCACGGGCCGCTTTAGAATTTTAAAATATTCTAAATTGGCTCAGGTCTGGTCTGGTGGGAGGCTTTGGCCGTGGATAGTTACCACCCTACCAGCAAAGACGCACCGCCAAGCGATTTAGCGTTCCGGTGTGATGCTTGTAGAGACCGTTGGGGTAAATTTACTTACCGTTCCAAGTTAGTATGATAACATTTTAGGCTGCATCATCACTTACCATCAGGTGAGATCGCAGTCAAGTACTAACTTGTATAGAGTAAAAAAAAATGCCTCGTTGATTTAGTTGTTGGCATCTTAAAGCCTGGATGCGTCTCTCTGCTTGTCTGCGACTTATTTATTCACTGATTCACCATCGCCCAACCCTATTATGTACAGGTGCCGGCAAACTTCTTGAGCATGAAGTGACGTAGTGGAGGCAAGTTAACGCACGCGACTCTGCGCCTACGCGCCCCGCACTTACCACCAAAAGGATTTAAAATTCGCTTGAGCACAATCAAGGTCATAACACAAGAAGTTTGCCGTGTTGTACTTGAACATAAAAAGACACTGCACTTTTTTTGCACTGGAGATAAGAAACAGAGGTGGGTCGGCTACTGTAAATTGATACCGTTAGAGTTACCCTCTCTGATATCCGCTACATACCTATCTCTACATCAAAGCAATGAATTATACTCTTTGTCTTCATAATTGACGTAAAAACACCTACTCGTACGAAGCGGTTTGATTCCTCGTTCCTGAGACGCATTGTCAGGGTCTGGATTACCCTCCCGGTCTTCATCATCCCCACCACCTACAACTTGGGTACCTTCAAATTAAGAGTAAATAGACATTTCGTATGCAAGCGCGCTCCATTTTAGACTGTGTCATCACTTTCCATCAAGTGTGATAGCAGTCAAGCCGAACAGTGAAAAAATTAATAATATGTAAATTATGATTTTTTAAGTTTGTATGTTGCGATGATTGTAACTCCTTCGCGCTATTATTATCAAAGCGATTATAGAATTAGTACGGCTTGTTAGCTAAAAAATATGTGAATAACGGTACCATCTGGCAGAAAGTACAAAACTTGGCATGCAGATAGCTTTGATATGTGTGCCTCAATATTGAAAAAGAAACAGGTTGAAGGACTGGTTTTTCCCCCCTCTCCCCCCTCTTTTGTGTCCCTAATTATAGTATTTTTAATTTTTTTTTTAAACTACTAAAGCTAAGAGAAAACAGTCTAGAGATTTTTTTTTCTTCATAAAATTATCTACAAAACAGTCTTTGGATTTATCTTCATAGGACTTATAGTTTTCAAAATATGCATAAATCTATTTAATTTTTGCAAGAAATTATGGGAATAATATTAAAATGGTCGCTAACACGGGCCTACTACGGAGCTATTAGCCGATGCGGTGGAGGTGGAAGGAGATGGAAGGTCCTACAGACTGCACTGCATCATTTTTAGATGGGCCTGCTGTGTGGGACTAATATAACGTTTGAAGACTACCGCCATAGTTTTATAAACTATGTAACGAACCGAAAGGAGAAGAGAGTAGGTAGATGTCATTTTTGACGTTTATAAAGACGACAGCCTCAAGAATACTACTAGAGAAAAGCGAGGAAAAGGCCTCAGACAAAGGGTCACAGCAGCAGGCAAGCTGCCAAGAAACTGGCAAACATTCCTACGCTCTTCGGAAAATAAAGTTGAACTTTTCTATTTTCTAGCAGACGGACTCCAGGAAAAACATGACACAAAAACTATTGTTGCAACTAAAGGCGAGGAAGTTGTATGCAATGACACCACAGACGTAGCTTCCCTGAAGTCGAAACAAGAAGAAGCTGACTCCAGAATCCTCCTTCATATTTTTCACGCTGTGCAGCACGGTCACACGAAGGTTTTAATAAGAACTGTGGATACAGATGTGGTTGTGATAGCTGTTTCCCTGTATGGTAAACTCGAAAAAATGAAGTTAGAAGAATTTTGCATATCCTTCGGTGTCGGTAAAGCTACACGTAGTATCGCTATCCATCAACTGGTTAATACACTCGGTCCAGATATATGCAGTGGCATTCTGTTTTTCCATGCGTTTACTGGCTGTGATACTGTATCGGGCTTCAGTGGAAAAGGAAAGAAGTCGTTTTGGAAAGCATGGAAATCTTTCCCTGAAGTCACCAAAATATTCAAAGAATTATCACAGCCTGTAAATGTGATTGAAAACCATCATTTGTATCTTTTGTCAAGATATGTTATCATAACATATGATAAAACAATTGACGTAGAAGACATCAATCAAGCGAGGAAGGCATTATTCATTAAAGGATAGGCTGCCACCCACATTTAGTGCTCTGTTAGAGCATACAAAACGGGCATGTTTGCAAGCGGGATTCATCTGGGGTCAGAGCTTGATAGCAAACCCTGAATATCCCAACTTCCAAAATTGGGGATGGAAGAAAGAAAATGGTGTCTGGACTATGGAGTCCAGACACCATTTTCTTTCTTTGATCGTGCTCCATACGAGCACGATCAAAGAAACTGCAGCATCCGTAAAGGAGTTAACTAAGTGTTCCTGCCGCAGCTGTATTACAGGTCGATGCCTATGTAGGAAGTCAGGGCTTCCTTGTACTGGCCTCTGTAAGTGCGGGGGAGATACCTGCGATTGTAATTAAAATAAATATATGTATAAGTATAATTTTCACTGACTGAACTGGTTGTTTTAAGTTACTTGAATCCTAGTACAGTCCCCTGCAGCTAAATGTATCCAGTTCCAGGGTATGTATGGCAATAGGCGCGGTGTCCGCCATACTAGCCTGTATACATTTAGCTGCAGGGGACTGTACTTATACCTATAAGGATAAGCTTTCGTGCTTCGGAGTCCCGTAAACATATTGTACAGCCGCAAAAAAGGAGTTATTTCGTTGAGCCAGACGCCGTAAGCTGTAACTCGGGAACCAAACCTTCTACAATAATTTGTTAGGTATCGTTTTGTAGCTTAATGTATACAGTTTTTAACCTTTTTGGTCCATTTTATCACAACACCTTTCATTTAGCATTAAGTGAAGAAAAAAGAAAAAAAGTGATTATTTTTTTCATAAGTTCACAATATAATGACGGCTTTATTAAAAAACTATTAGTCTTATAACTATAAATGTGGTATCGTTTTGTAGGGAAATTATCGTCAATTATTTGGTCCTTGAAAAGTAAACTCATCAGTCCTACCGTTTTTGTAAAAAATGAAAAAAAACAAAATGAGGGAGATAAAATGGGTGGAAACGGGGGGGGGGAATCATTTCCCAGCGTGTTTCTCTATCGACATTGAAGCACATATATAAAAGCTACATGTATGCCAAGTTTCATGCTTTCTGCCGGATGGGACCGTAATTCAAGCTAACAAGCCGTACTAAATAGCTTATAGCTTATTTGCATAAATCACTTACATTACACATAATTTTTATCTGAGAAACCACTGGTTTGGCGCTATTTAAACGCAAAATAAATTAGCCTGGAAAACATTATTATCATACTGGCGGTTTTTCTCATTATTCAAGCGTGCAATAGAAAAACGGTCCTAGGAGTGAAGCATAATTTTTGCACGAAAAATCTCTAGACGTTTTTACTCAAGAAAATAATTCCACTGTAAACTCTGGCAAGGGGACAGAAGCTGGGATATTACTAAAAAAAATAACTACCTTTTACCCATAATTCACACATTATCTTTCATCTAAGAAACCACTGGTTCGGCGCTATTTAAACGGAAAGTAAATCGGACTGGCAAACATTATTATCATATTGGTGGGTTCTCTCATTATTCAACCGTGCAGTAGAAAAACGGTCCTAGGAGTGAAGTGTAATTATTACATAAGAAAATAATTCCACTGTAAACTCTGGCAAGGGAGCGGACGAAAGCCGGGATATAACTACAAAATAACTGTTTTGAGATAATGAAGAAGTAATTTAAAGTAAGCTCTGCAACAAGCGTGGGCACTGGGCTCTGATAAGAAAACTCAGGATATGGGCATCCGAACGGTTTACGTAAACATTTTCCGTACAAGCAAACAGTAGCGACATCTGTCAAAATTCTATAGGTGGCAGCTGAGCGAACTACAGCGTGGCCTTACTGTTGGTGGCAAAACAAGCATTTTTGGCACCGACAAACTGGCGAAATCTTTTCGCGCCGTCTGCCCTGTCCAGGTATATATAATATGTCTATTGCACTGGGTATAGTTACAAGGAGGAGCGACGCTGTAGTTTTCTTAGTTGGCGAAATTCCAACCAGACTCTTTTCCAGTTTCCGACATACTGAATAGTATCTACAGCATGGACTGAGAGCAAGTGACAATGTTTTTGAAATAAAAATGTCATGTACAGGATAAGCGTCTCAAACTATTGGAAATACAAGAAAACTCTCTTAGGACATTATCATATCATCTTTGTGAAAATTATTCTGGCAGTCTATGCTGTGAGAAAAATTAGGCAGTGAACAGACATTGATACAGCCAAGCTTGTCTATTATGCCTATTTCCACAGTGTTATGTCGTATGGTATTCTATTATGGGGCAAAGCTGCTGATATACAAACTATATTTGTATTACAAAAGAGAGCAATTAGATCCATATACAAAATGAAGCCACGCGAATCTCGCCAAAAATTTAAAGAAATAGGTGTTCTTACAGTGGCATCGCAATACATTAATTATAATTGCTTACTCTTTGTACGTCAAAACATTAATAATTATAAGCAACGTATAGATGTAAGTAACCGTCCAATTAGAAATGGCGGACACAAGTTAGTTGTAGTACCACACCGTTTACGTAAAGTACAGAAGTCCTTTGTGGGGTTGAGTGTACGCTTCTACAATATGATCCCGAAGTCTGTTTTGGACTTACCTTTACACAGGTTTAAAGTGACTGTCAAAAAACATCTAATAAATCGGGGTAACTATACTATTGAAGAACTTTTCTATTACAAGAATTCTTGGAATGATAGGGATATAAAATGGCTTTCTTTATATTGTTGACAAGGGATAAGAAATGATTTTTCGAAATTTGCCAACTTTCGAGTGATTGACGCTTTTATATGATTCCGAAGGCAGTAATATTTAATATAGTTTTACCTTTATATCTGTTCAAATAAACTGTCAAAAAACGTCTTTAAGTCAGGCTTCTGCATCCTCGGAAATAACTGTAGATATAAGCTGTTTGCTAGGAAGATAGTAGATACTGATATAATTTGATGATCAACATTTTAAACAGATGTTTTTAGTTGCCGAGTTTCTTGCTCGTTCTTCTATGTGCAACAAACTTTCCGAACGTTTCGGTAGAGTCTGTGATTTCCTAAGTTAATTCTATGTGAAAGAATAAATATTTTGATTTGCTAGGATTCAAATTAATTGCTAGGATTCAAAGTAAACAAAAACGTTTTAATAATTTTAGTACCGATGCCTCAAAAAACCGCTGCATCGACTCTTAAACCAAAAGACTAGTGTTTTAAAAATTTCTATCTATAAAGCCTTATCCCGAAATTGAATTAAAAAAGTTCGTCCATAACGGAAACCAAGCGTTATTAGGAAAAGAAGTTCAGCGGTGAAATTGTTTCATACTTTATGCTAAAAGTTACTGAATTTTAGCCAAATATTATAATTTTCACTTTATGATGCTTACAAGTCAAGAGCCGTCTAATGAATTTATTGGATACTCCTTTTAGAAGCTTTTTATATACTTTGTTTAATACTTTTATAAAAATGCCTGAGGGTGAACGGAATACAGTGATTTTTTTTCACTCGTCCAAAGGTTATAAATTGCGAAAACTCCTTTCTTATTTACTGTGCAATGAGAACATTGCAATGAGATCCAGAATGTGAACTTTTACAATAGGTTTAATCTTCCTATATTTCACCAAAACAACTTATAAATAAGGAAAGTCACTTTCAAAGCAAAATAATATCAATTTGATATATAATCTTTGTTTATTAAGGGCCGATTTTTCAATCGCCACATAAACGTTAACTAAGAAATAAATACGACGTTTTGACAGATTTTGAATGGCATATGTTTTAAATTTATTCCTCAGATAGTCTATCTGGCAATTGAAAAATTGGGCCTTGATTGACCAAATGACAGTTAAAACGACATTTTACTGCATCGAAATAAAAGTTTGAATATAGACATAAAGACACACCCACACACTTTTGCATGTGAACTATAGGTAAAATACTTTGAAAATATCTCGCAAAAATGTTTTAACACATCGCTAATTTTTATGAGCAGGTATGTTGGTACCCCATAACTCAGGAATTAACAAAGGTACTCGATCAGTTATTTATTAGCGCTCTCGGTCGTTACTCACGTTAACGGTCCGCTCAGTCAATAATGCGGTAATATCCACTTCATTAACGCGGCCCTTAAACAAACATATCCATCAACGGCACAATACATTTTATTCGGATCGGAAACGCTATATTTTCATACAAGCGCCCTATATTAATCAAAAATTTTTTCCGGAACAACAACAATGATTTCCATTGGATTTGTGAAAACCCCCAATTTATGCATTATGCAGGCGGAGGATTGGTCACTACTTTTTTGGACTCCTCAAACCCTTAAACTTAAAATAAATAATAATAAAATTAGTAAACTATTATTGATAGGTACTTACTGTAATAGTTTCACCTATTAGATTCTTATCGTAGAAACGACTCCACATTTGCAGTTCCTAAATGAACATTGGATGAAATTGTAGTTTAATTATTACACTTCTCAATCTTATACGAGTATATTGGTTCCCATTCCGAACGAATCAATAACTTTTAGGGCTCCGTACTTCAAGGAAAACAGATCCTTTATTAGGATCACTTAATTTTCCATCTGTCTGAAAGAACGGGAATAGCTATAAGTTGAAATTCATACAATCGTATTCTAAAACTCAAAACCTAGTGGTATTTTGTCAAAAGTCAACAAATAAAAGAAGAAATTTGAGACAAGTAGGACTATGCGATTTAAATAATAATATAATATGGTATGATATAGCGAGAACTTGTATTGTATTGTATTATGTACCATCTTAGTAATAATATGTACCTATATCAGCAAATAAATAAATTGAATTGAATTGAATACTTTGGATTTTTGCGCTATATGGTGACGACTATGTAGTCTTCATAAAATAGGCAGTATTTTTTTCATTTTACTCTATACAAGTTAATACTTGACTGCGATCGATCTCACGACCTAATGGTAAGTGCTACTAACTTGGAAGGGTAAGTAAATTTACCCCAACGGTTTCTACAAGCATCGCACCGGAACGCTAAATCGCTTGGCGGTGCGTCTTTGCTGGTAGGGTGGTAACTAGCCAAGGGCAAAGCCTCCCACCAGACCTGACCTGAGCCAATTTAGAAATTATAAGATTCCAAAGTGGCCCGTGACGGGAATCGAACCCGCGATTTCCCACTCGAATCCGAGCGCGCCGCCACTGAGCCAGAGGGGTCGTCACTAATTGTAGCTGTAGACTTTTATAGTATTATCAACAATTTTTTTAATGGTTTGATTGTACAGAATCCATGAACGAGCCCGACTCGCATTGGATCTGTTTTATTAGAAAACTAATTAATGATAAAATTATTTCCAAGTCACTTTAATTAAATTAATTAACATAGGTACTTAATTAAAATACAGAATTTTTTTTTCGTATAAAGATACGGATTTATGTATAAGTGCTCAATAATATTATGGGAAAATAAATTTAAAAAGCTACGATTAATTATGTATGTTCGACGACCTAATGGCGCAGCGATAGTGTTCTGCCCTCTGCATTGGAGGTCTTGGGTTCGATTCCCCCAACTGGGCCCTGTTCATCAAACATTACAAGCCTTGTTATTACAAGCGATTCTCTTGTAAATTTCTGCATTTTTACAAACGTGCGTTCATGAATACTACACGTCTTAATTACAAGCTACAAGTTACGTAGTAAGTATACTTGTAATACAAGTGCTTTTTCACACGTATGTTTGTAGTTTGTTCATCAAAAATGCCACCGTTGCTTGTGGCTTGTAGTTTGTGACAAAAAAATTGGAGAGTCTTCGCGGACCCTTCACTTGTAGTCTACATAGGTAGACTTTTTTTATTAAAGATAGGCTTGCGCTTGACGACAATCATGCCTGATGGAAAGTAATCATGAGGTCTAGGTTGGAGCGTTAACCAAAACTTTCCTATCACTGTTTTACTGTCTTTTGGGCCATCAGTCCTAAAGGCCGGTAAACTACTGGTACATTAGGCTTAACTATCTTCCATCTAGGGTTAATGACTCACGTTAGACGTAACGAGTAATTGATAAGGATCTGGAACGAATACGTACCATTTTAAGCAGAAAATGGGCTAAAGATAAGATTAGTCTAGAAGACCGATAAGAAACCTGATAGGGGCAAGATATGGGCTGAAAAACATGCGCATCCGAACGATATACGAGAACCTTATTCATGCAAGCAAACAGTAGCGCCATCTGTCAATATTCTATACGTGGATATGATGAGCGAACTACATCATGGCCTTACATTACATTGACGACCGAATGGCGTAGTGGTAGCGATCCTGCCGTCTGCGCTGGTGGTCGTGGGTTCGATTCCCACTACGTATAAATGTTTGTGTGATGAGCATGAATGTTTTCCAGTGTCTGGGTGTTTTTCAATACATTATATTTATGTATATTAGTATGTATGTATATTTATCAGTCATCTAGCACCCATAACACAAGCTATCGCTTACTTTGGGGCTAGATTGCGATGTGTAAAATGTCCCGTATTATTTAAAAAAAATATATATATATATATGGTTTTTGCAAATCGTTAATAACATTTTATATCGGATCGAGAAAAACGAGTATCAAGGCAAAAGTAAAAGGCCTTTTATAAAAATCCTATTCACTCAACCCTCTCTCAGTAAAACACAAACTTTCAAAAACTCCTTTAAACTAATAGGCTAAACTTTCAACTCGATCCGAATCCTGTAAAAAAGATCCCATCAAAACATAAAATATGTGAAAGGAGAGCCAAGTACATACCATAGAATTTTATGATAATATCTGCCTTGGTTGTTGACTTCAACGACAAAAGAAGTGATATCTTAATGGGTGCCAAGTTCAATGATCAATCCTGAAATTTATTTATAACAACATAAAATATCATATCTTCTTATAAATTAGGCTAATATATTGAAGCCTCAGGTCTGACTTGGCTAGTTCTCATATACGAATTATTATTCGTTCGATGGCTAGTTTCTACCAGCAGGCCAAATTTTCGGAATAATAAAATAAAAAGCAACAAGTAACAGGTAACTTGCGAAGGCTATAATATAATTCGTATATGAAAACTAGCCAAGTCAGACCTGAGGCTTCAATATATTAGCCTAATTTATAAGAAGATATGATATTTTATGTTGTTATAAATAAATTTCAGGATTGATCATTGAACTTGGCACCCATTAAGATATCACTTCTTTTGTCGTTGAAGTCAACAACCAAGGCAGATATTATCATAAAATTCTATGGTATGTACTTGGCTCTCCTTTCACATATTTTATGTTTTGATGGGATATCATTACTTTTTGTAAATAAATTATTAGTAGGTACTTAATACCTACTTATAACAGTATTATAATTAAACTAAAATTCTTCTCAATTTTTATTTCAACTATTGCCTATACCATACGTACTTTCTAAAAGAATTATAGCTAGTAATAATATAACCACAAATACAAAAGAATTATTTAAGGAAATCTATTGATTGAATGAAAGAAAAATTGGTTGCCTGTAAAGTCGGTTTACTGACGATAGTTGAACGTGACAACGTCTTCTTTGTCGCTCGTTCCGCGCTCGCGAGGTAACGCCGCATGAGCGAGGTAACGCCGGTAACGCCGGATGAGTCATGTTTTTTCGTGCGTGCAACCGGCTCTGTCGATTTATAAGACGTTGTCACGTCAAAAACCTTTGAATTTCGTGGCATAAATCGCAACCTTATAGGTCAGATATCGAGAGACAACCGGACAGTAAGACGCCGCGCGCGCTTATGAGCGCGGCTGCCGAGTGCCGCCTGCCTCTCGCTCGAACAACCCGCACCGTGCACCGCGCGCCGCGGGCCGTGTAGGTACCGAAATCTTCGCCGCTTTAGGGATAGAATCAATTTATTGAAAAAGTATAAAATGATAAAAATTTACCAGTTTCTGATTTATTCCTTTAAATTCACATAATTACTCACCTGTATACCAAATTGAACTTTCTAGGTCATCTGGAACTGGCAGTCACTAAGTATAAGTTAAGTGTTCTTAACAGAATCAATTAAGTGAAAAAGTATTATAAAATGATAAAAATTTACCAGTTTCTGATTTATTCCTTTGTATTCACGCAATTACCTACCTGCATGCCAAATTTGAACTTTCTAGGTCATCTGGAACTAGGTTATAGTTTTGATCTATAGGTCAGTGATAAAAATGACGATTTTTGGACGTTAATATCTAAATAACCGCTTGAGATGTGTTTATGAAATTTGGAGCATATATGTATCTTGCAAGTCTCAATATATGAGCCAAATTTGACACGTTAATGTCAAATAGTTTTTGAGATATGAGGGTGTCAAAAGTGGCTCCAAATGGTTCGTGTAAAATTACACACGGTGCGCTTGCCAGTACTGTATACTTTGTACTTGGCTTGACACGCTGACCGCGTGTCTTGATGTAAAAGCTACTTGAATTCTATTGAATCGTCGGATACTCTGAGCTCGTTTCCTTTTTAGCTTGTTTACTTTAATTAAGTAACGTTTCCAATTATTGGAAACCTTTCAGGGACATCGAATGGGAGAAAGGGCGGGCTTTCTCATTATTGATCATTTCGCCTTTTGAATTTAAACTGCGCTGATTTTGTTTGTGTTCTTACTATAATAGAATGTTTGAGCTCAATCGCTGTTTTTCCTAACAAATTGTTTCAGAGAGGAAAAAAATCTTCTAGTTCTTTGAGTTTTTTGTTAAATAATAATTGGTCCATGGACCAATTATTATTTAATAGATAGTTATTTGTACAACCGCCTTCGGTAGCCCATAGTTAACGGAGTAGAAGCCGTATTTAAGGGGTTTTGAATGAAGTTTTATGCAAAAACTTTAAAGACAATTACTTTCAAATTTACACGTCATGTATTTTGGGTCTTTAATCTAAAATCGCTAAGAAGCAGAAACACGGTTGGATAAAATTTTCTCGATAGAAAGTTCTCCCAAAAGTTGCTCCAAAATCTCAGTTTTTCGAGTTTTTATCGGACACTACATTGGATGTAATTGTAATTTTTGTTTTAAAGTGTCGGTAATAATAATATCCAAAAACGCTAAGAAACAGATTTTTGATAACCAGCTTAGTTTTTGAGTAATTAGGTAAAAGGTCGATTTTCTGTTATATTCTTCCGCGACGCTGCATGTCGCACCTACCAAATCTCCGTGAGAGTGAGAAAGACAAAAATAAATTCAATAAATCCCCTTAAGTTAGACGGCTGAACTGTTTTTTATTAAGAGTAGTTTTCGGTTGCGTATATGTAAAGCTTTTTAAGCAAAATAGGGTTCTCTAGATAATCCGTCAAAGGCTATTTCACCCGCGAACAATACTGGGTGCATGAATGAAAGTCAGGAAAACCTAGTACAATACCGTATTTGCACGTAGCTGCTGAACCTGGCGGCTGCGGGCATAATAAATGCAATAGGAGAATAAAAAAGCCCACAAAACCGATTTTTTTCCATTCACGGTCAGTTCTTCAAACAAGACTTTATATTTTTGACCTCTGGACTATAGTCGGCAGTCTTCCAAGACAAATATTGGTCCTCATTTAAAACGTTTAAAATATTTGCTCTGGAGTGTAGTCTTGGATTTGTTTAGTTATTTGTGTTTATGTCCCACAACATTCCTGCGTTCCACGTGCAGAGAGTTTTAGTTGACTTGAGTCACGATAAAACATTAATAAGTCAAGGCAATATTAAGGGCTGTTAGTATAATAAACTTTACGGTTTAAAGATCTTTATTTCTCAAAATATAAGGTTTTTAAGTCGTAAAGTTATAAACTTAGTCATCTCCGTCAACCTACATAATATGAACAACTGATTGACACCGAATTTCTTTCTCTTAGAGAAGAAAAAGAAGAATTATGGCAAGTAGACTATAACCAGTTTCGACGGGTCAACGTGCTTCCCGAAGCACAATAGCATTAATCACTCACATCAACACAAAAGGTGCAATATTGCCGCAAAAATAGTTATAAATTTTATTAGTCCTCATACTTTAATAAATAGTCATAATTATGAATAATGAATATGAGATATGTAATTATAAAATAATTACGCGTTTATACCCATTACGCTTATCACCAGTCCATCCAACTAGGTGTGAGTTTACTATATCAATTATCATATGCTATCATAATAATTTTGACACCTGCAAAGAGCGTATTGACGCTCTGAGTCTAGAGCATGCAATATACCGCGATACTGCGGTATCGGAGATGTAATACCGCAAAATTTGCGATATTGCGATTAGCAAATCGTTAAATTGATGTTAAAATAAAACTACACTATGTGTTATAATTAATCACAGACAATACTATTTTTTTTATTGGAACTGTTGATGTCTTTGTATTCAATAACACTTTATTTAGTTGTATTCACTTATTAAAAAAAAGAATTGATACACGAATACGATTGTTTCTTGTCAAAATAATTATTTTTTCACACATAACTGTGGTTTCAATATAGCAAAGTTCACATTTCTAATCTCGCTTTTGCAGTAGGTACCTACTGTAAAACAGCGCGAAATCTCTCTTTAGCGACGATGCTCGAATCACACTCAACTAAAAAGGACTCCGAAATTCAGACCTGACTTTTGCGAGTGAGTAAAGCCGTTCATTCTTCCATATGATGTGTTTACACACATAGCTTAAAAAAACCATATATAATTAATTTTAAAAAAGTTTATATTACTTTGTCTCTGCCCGCCTGGTTGTATGCGATTGTTTACGGCGGGTTTCGCCGGTCTCATTAAAATTCGCGGCGCGATGCGTTGTCCCAGATAACACTGTTGCCGTACGCATTTTTACCGGTTCTGCTCCATAAATTTCTGGACCCTCTGTCCTGAGGCTTTGGGTACAAATAAATTGATGATAAAGTACGCGGATTGGATTGTTTTATTTAATTTATTTCGCACACGCGCTCTGGGTGTGAATAATTAAACCTTTGATTAATTTAGTTTGCTACTGTTTATTTGAATATTGAATTGTTTCATCATTTCATTATTTTCCTGTCCTTTTTCCACGTTATGTGAGGTCGGCACAACACGTTTTCTGCTTCCATTCTATCAGCTGTCAACTCGCAATCCACTCCTTTCACACGCATATCCTTTTCCGCAGAATATTAAATTGTTTAATTTCATTAAATGTCTTACAAGAATGAGGACCCTTTTAAACACTTCCAAATTTAAATTCGAATAGGTATTTTTTTTATTAATTCAATCTGTAAACCTCAGCAAATAACAAATAATTATCTACACAAGTCGATATTTTCAACATAAAATAGCCTAAACTAGACTTGGCTACTAGGTTAGTTTAATCCAATAATACTCATTTCGCTTTCGATTTCAGTTTCGAGGTTAGATTCAAGTGATGCCAAATAGACCATCCTAATGGTCGCTCACTGCTTGAATTTGATAGCGTTTGGAAATCGGCATCTCTGCTGCAGAAGGAGGCCCCAGATCTGATTTCAAGTACTGACTATTATATCTATTGGCTAGTTGTTGCCCGCGGCTTTGCCTGCATGAATTTCGATTTCTATATGTTTCGCTATAATAAGTCAACCTAAAAATATAGACATGTGGTTTCATAGACTTTTTTCTATAACTTTTAAAGTAGAACAGAAAGAACCAACGCAGCGCACGCAATTGCAGCTTTTCAAAGGGAACAATTTTTCCAGATTTTTCAACATTTTTCATTGATGACCCGCTCCTATTGGGCATAAAGTGATGTTATAAACACTAAAGCCTTCCCCGATAAATGGACTGTATAACACAAAAATAATTTTGGCGCGTTCAAACAAACAAGTAAACAAACTCTTCAGCTGTGTTCGCATAGAAGAAGAGAAAAATAATATATATAGGTAGATTTTAAATTAAGTCAGGTATGTTTTGATGTGAAGCCGAAAAGCCCTGTCGTGGGGACCGCATACAACCAAGCGTACAACTTACAAGATGGCTGGATGAGGAAGGCTGAGGACAGGGTTTGGAGCGCTCGCTTGGGAAGGCCTATGTGTCTAACAGTGGACGTCTACAGGCTAGTGTGGTGATGTCATAATGTTATGAAGATAACTTTGGACGCATCTGGCTGCCATTGTGCATGGATAAGAGGTTAAAGTTTAACCGTATACGTCTTACGCTTTTCTGCAGTTCTAGTCATATTATGTCCCATCCATTATCCATCCATTTTAAGATCGCTTTAGTATAAAATGTTTAAGGATGCGCGGAAATCACCTAACCAAAAATTCCATACATATCTGAATTTCGTTTTATTTCCATCTTTAGCAACGCCATGTGACTAGAGTTGGTAATGATAAACATAGTTACGTAATCTGCGATTGTGTAACGACCCAGCTGCAGTATTCTGTAAACGCCTGCGAGTGTGCGATGGGAATGAACCGCGCTTGTCGGTGAATAACCCCATAAACATACATCAAACAGCGCCCGTGTTTTGTTGGCAGACAACTCGACTAGTGGCTGGCAAGGTCGTCACATTTTCTGCACGTTTGAGCACTACTTTACTAACCCACATAATTTATAGGTGCTTACCTGTCAATTTTATTGGTTACGCTCACTAATAAATTATTCACGCGTATATTACAAGTGCTTGGTTAGTTTGTTACGACGTAAACAAAGTTGCATTCCACGTGAGTCATGAATTGTAAATTATTATAAGTGATGAAGGAAGTCATTAATTGTAGATTAAATATGTAGGAACATTTGTTTCTGAGTATAGGTATTAATTTTTAATAAAGAACTCAAGTAAACGTACAGGTGGGTCATCGATGTTAAGGAAACACCGCTGCCCATGGACATTTGCACCAGGGGAATTGCAAATGCATTTGTAGTTTGTTTGTCCTCCACTTGAATAACCTCACGATGAAGCTTTGGGGGAACACTGCTGCTGGTAACTGGTTCCATAATTTGCACGTGCTCGGAAAAAAGGATCTGGCAAAACGGGTGGTCGAGGATTGCCAGCCATCCAGGTAGTAGGGATGAAACGCATTTCTGCATCGGGGTGCAAAAGTAGGATCTCCTCAAACAGCTCCTCAGAGCACTCCCCATTGAACAATAGATAGAACGCACATTGAGAGCTAAAGTGAGTGCTAACGTCTCTACGGTGTTCCAGAGATTCCTGATTGTTTATAAGACTGTGGTCGTCAACAAGTCTAAGCCCCTTCGCACACGGTTCGTAAGCGTAAGCGTAGCGTAATTCATGCGTAAGACGAGAGTAGTGAGAGCACGAACGTATTCAAACATGTCCGCAGACGAAGCGGTGTTGCAGCGAATCGTAGGAGGTGTTTATTAGTATTACGATAGTCGTAGCGTACTGGCGTAAAAACACAAGCATAAGAAGTAATTTTTTCATTATTTTCTATAAAAACACCTGAATTTATGTATGATTTTTGCCTATGATTTTTTTCAGTCATACACAGGTATGATTTTTATCAGTCATACATATAGGTATGATTTTTTTTGAATGAATGATGAATGCAAAAAATTGCATTCATCAAACTGGTTGAAGAATACCAGTCTACTAATAGTACTACTACGTCTACGCGACGATTCGTTTGTGCAAAAATGCAGGTCCCCTACGTGTAAAGTCATAACGATACGCTTACGCTTACGAGCAGTGTGCGAAGGAGCTAACATCCCGCTTTTGGATCCGATCAAAGGGGACTAGCTAGTATTATCATTATACCTATAAGTGGATCAGTTGTGGCGACTGGCGTAAGATGGGTGTTATTTAATTATTTATAGGCTAATTAAAGTAAATAAGGGAAAAGTAATCCCATGTACCTCAGAATATTCAAATTCAAGCCGCTACCTTTTGAATGATTAAAGTCCTCTTTGAGGAAGTGCCATAGTATTTTTCAATTTAAGAATTTTTAGAGCTTAACTTAAAAATAATGATGGGACAAAACGGAATGTTGATTAATTCTTTATTAATTTGTTATTCCGTCGTCTTTTATTCCGTCTAATGACATGTAAATATTTATTAACCGACTTCAAAAAAAGGAGGAGGTTCTCAATTCGTCGGAATCTTTTTTTTTTTATTTATTTTTTCAATTAAGGTTATAAAAAAGATGGAATACATCAACAGAATGTAATGTTTAATTTACTAACTATAATATTTATTTACTTAAGTGTAACATTTTTCGTTTATTGACATGCAAATATTGTGTTCTCGTGGATACCTACCTACTTTAGGTACCTATATAACGTTCATAATAGTTAATTATTTGCATATCATTAAACCGAAAATGTCTCGTGCTCTAAATTGTATCACCTATTTTTGTCCAATGTTTCTAGCAAAAAAATAAACAATTTCAAAAGTCAATAATTTGTGTAAACTACGTACATTTTATTACTCAGCCATATTAATACTAGTTAATTATATGAATACTACTAATATTAATACGGTTTGTAAGTGTGTCCTTTTTTGGAATTTTTGATTTGCAGTAGGTAAGTACCATGAGAATTTTTTTTGCCCGTAGTACCCCTAAAAGCTCTAGGGGTACCACGGGCAAAAAAATTACCCGTGGCATCCCTAGGGGCTATCGGGGGGATCACAGGCAATAAACGTAATTATTTACTTGTTTTATTTAAAAAATCTATATCCCCCTGTTCTCTTAGTATCTGATAGTGTATTCACCTGGATTTATCCCAAAATATACCAACAGCAATAGCAGCGAAATAGCTACAAAAATAATCTAGAAATGCACAATATATTCAACCCCACACCCATTTAGAGCCATAACGGGTTAAAAATGCAAATTCCCACAAAATAAACGCAGCCGTTTCATAAAAATGGCCATAAATATTAACAGTATTGTAGTACGGCTGTCAGAAACATTTTACAGTTTCGGTTACTTGAAAATATAGCTAAGTGCTTTTATTGTATTGCAGGCATTCCATTCATTTGTTTCATCATCTTTAAATAATGAATTGAAACAGTTTTTGGTAATGTAAGGTTTTCTAACAATTGTCCCAAATTTAAATTAGCTTTACCGAGAAAATGATTTTTATCAACTGGTCACACTCGTGGCCGCTTGGTGGGACGTGGCATTTAAAACGGGCATTGTGGAGCTAGCGCTCGAAGTGTGCGGACGTATTAGAAATATAGTCCTTGTCAGTTTATATTGGAGTTTAATTGAATTGTAACCTCGCCGACACGTGGAGGGATGTAAGGGGATTCTACATCTCAGAAGCCAGGGATAAACCAATAAAAATGTAAGTACACGCCTACAACTAATTATAACCTATAAAGTTGGATTGTTAAACTTTGTAGTTTGTTTTCACGATTAGAAGTATATTATTAATTTCGTTTAAAAAAAAAAAATATTATATCTTTACTGTCAAAAATAAATAATAAATACAGTCTACTTTCTAGTACTAAGCCTAGGTTAAACAATTATAAGCAACACTACAGTTCATACAGGAAACCTTTCTCAGAACTTGTTGGCAAATACATTTTGAAAAATACCACGATAACATTCCTAAATACTTGATAACTATTTGCTAAATCCATGTATAAGTTAGCTGCAGTTTGCAGGTATACATTTTTATCATATTTTAAGATACTGAGTCGATAGATATTACAAATCGCTTCTCGGCCTTTTGGCTAAGATCAGAGTGTAGTATATTATAGTGATCCGAACCTAACGCTAAAGCAAAAAAAAAAAAATGTTGAAGCCGTTTTATTAAACAGACTACCTACATTGAACGCATGATATTCACGAAATGCCACTTACCTCCGAAATTTAAGCTGATGTTATACTTATCATGTAATTTTAAATAGTTTTATCGAATAAACTAAGAAAAGTTAAAATTGAGGGTAAAAAAAAAAAAATGATAAATTGGATATTCTGATTGTTGCGTCTGGGGGTTTATAAGGGGGGTCAAAATTTCGTTATTTTTTGCGTAGGACGCATAGTTTCCAAGATATAAGGGATTTTTGTCTTTTCAACAAAAATCACGTTGCCCGATTTTTTATCTAATGCACACAATTTTCCGGCTACGAGTTTTAGATAATGTTGGACGGAGCGCAGGAACTCCCCGACGCAGCCGATCGCGCTCCAGGCGCAGCCTCACTCGCGGGCGTGATCGCGACTCCAGTCGACGCAGCCGCAGCTACTGCCGCCGGCTGCAGGATGGCGAAGAGGCGCTGAGGAAAGAACAGGAGCGGGTTCGCCAACTGGAGCTCGAACTGCAACGAGAACGAGACGCGGAGCGTACGCCGCGGGTCGCTACAAAGGGCGACGCGAGGGAGCCGCAGCTGCGACCGAAGCCGCAGCCGTAGCCGCAGCCGTAGTCGCAGCCGTGGTCGCAACCGTGGCCACGAACGCGGCCGTCGTCGCAGCAGCGGGGGTGCCCGAGGGGGACCACCGAGGAGATTCTAAAAGGTCACGTAGCCCATCCTTTTCTTCTAAAGACGTAACTCAAATAATTAAGTCTATTAAAGATATTTTCCTCGTCCCAGCCGTAGACCATCGCACATTCATTGACTTTTTTTAGCCAAATATCCATACGCTGGTTCTTCTCCGAAGGGTTAAACTCAGGTATAATGTTTTTACTATCTCTATTCGAAATTTGTGTGCTATGGCTCGGCTGTGACGGGGAAGAGCACAGTACATTTTGCAATGCAAAAATTGTCCGGGTTAGCTATAAATTGAACCTTGGAACGATCGAATGGCGTAGTGGTAGCGAACCTGCTGTCTGCGCCGGAGGTCGTGGGTTCGATTCCCACTAAATCATAAATTTTTGTGTGATGAGCATGAATGTTTTCCAGTGTCTGGGTGTTTTTCAATATATTATATTTATGTATACTAAGTATGTATGTATCAGATAACTAGTACCCATAACACAAGCTATCGCTTACTTTGGGGCTTGATTGCGAAGTGTAAAAAGTCCCGTATATATTTATTTATTTAATATGGTACGAAAGTCAGAGCTCGATTTTGTACAGCTGGTCGGAATGGCAATTGGCAAACCAAATTGTTAAACGCTTTTCCTTGCGAACAAAATTATGGGCAGTTGCTTGAAGACATGTTAAAGCGCAAAAGTAGGATTAACGAACCCATCCAAAACTATTTTTACGAAAAACTTTCATTACTTAACCAATGCGACATAAGCGGCAGGCGTGCAGTCGACTGCATAATCCACGGCATTAGTGATAGGACCACAAGGTCTAGCGCATTAGCGCTACGGTGCGATGAACCTGACGATTTATTGAAGTTCTTAATTAGCAATAATAGACTTGCTCATTGGACAAACCTTCACTGAACAACCTCACGAGTCACGTTGTTGTTTTTAAAGACGTGAATAGACTACAATTTATACACGTGGACTCAGAACTGCCTAACTTTATTCAAAACGATGACAATGAACGGCTCCAGATGGTCAGTATTGTAGCACACTGTAACCTCCAAGGAACTGCTAGCGTCAAGGTCAGAACTGGAACGCTATTTACCGGCAGTATGGTGGTTGATACGAAGGTAGTGGGCAAGCTAGGTGAGCAATACATTATTTACGGCGGGGTTTACGAAGTCAAAAACGGTTCATTCTACGTCACAGTGCAACCCTGCGCCGTCCCATGTCAGCTTCAGGAAACTTCCAGGGCCGAAAGAGTAGAATCAGTTTATAGACTTGTGAGCGGGGAGATTTCGACAGCTATGGGCACTCGCACCGAGTCTACCTCAGGTAAGAAATTCGACGAAAGTCTAATACAAGTAGACGAGATGGTTTCCGATGAAGCTAGGGCCAAGCTTCTAGACGTGCTGCGGCGCCATGAACAGTGTTTTGCGCATAACTTGGCAGACCTTTGATGTACTAACGCGGTAGAAATGAACATAGAGTTGAGCAGTCAGCGCCCTGTAGTTTATAGGCCGTATCGCCTCTCTCACCGCGAGAGAGAGAAGGTTCGTGAAATGGTCGACGAGATGTTAGAAGCGGGGATCATTCGAGAGTCAACTTCTAACTACGCTAGCCCAATAATACTAGTGAGGAAAAAGAACGGTGGCGTACGACTATGCGTAGATCACAGGCTGCTCAATTCCCTGACCATAAAAGAAAGATATCCCATCCCGATAATAGAGGACCAAGTGGCGAGGTTGTCGGGACAGGCGTGGTTCATTACTCTTGATCTCATGTCAGGTTATTATCAAGTACCGATATCGGAGGACAGCAGGCATTTGACTGCTTTTGTGACTCTCGACGGTCATTACGAATATAATCGTATGCCGTTCGGACTGGCAAATGCTCCAGCTGTCTTCCAAAGGATGATGAACCACGTTCTGGGACAGGCTCGATTTAATAAGGCCACAGTGTACTTAGATGACTTGTTGATTTTTGGTGAAACTCCGTTTGAATGTATAACGCGTTTAGAAGAAGTGTTAATATTGTTAGAAAAGGCGCAGTTAAAACTGAATCTATTTAAATGCAGTTTCTTACAAACCAAGATCGACTACTTGGGGTACAAAATTAGCGCAGCTGGCATGCGCCCAGGTTCTGCCAAAATTCAGAGCGTAGCCGATTTTCCCTTGCCACAAAATGTGCACAACGTGCGCCAGTTTTTAGGACTTGTGAGTTTTTTCCGGAAATTTATACAGTCATTTGCCCAGATAGCATACCCACTCACTAAGTTGTTAAAGAAAAATGTAACGTGGGAGTGGACGACTGAGCAGAAAGACTCATTCGATGTCCTAAAGTCCAAACTGATAGAAAGGCCTGTCTTGGCATTGCATGATCCTACAGCCGAGACAGAACTCCATACGGATGCGTGCAGTAGTTTGACTGTCATATCCAGTATAGATCAGGTACAAAAATGAGTCATGTGGACGCCCTTTCCCGGAATCCTACATACGATAAGGACACTACAGACCTCGTAAGATATCCACCAGTACTGGCAATTTCCGACGAGGATTGGCTGCTGACTTTACAACTAGGAGACCCTGAATTGTGCAGGATTAGGGATATTGTCAGTAGTAAACTAGATCCCAAAGGATTAACTCACTTATGAGACAATTATGTGCTAAGGGACAATAAGTTATTTAGGTGCCTTGGGGGCGATAAAGAGAACGTCAGATGGGTGGTTCCAAAGGGTGCAAGGTGGTAGCTATGTAAGATATATCACGACGATATTGGTCACGTTGGTTATGAAAAAACCCTGGAACGCATGAAGAAAAGTTACTGGTTTTCAAAAATGAAACGGTTTACGAAAAAGTGTGTTAGTGCATGTATAGATTGCGCCTATACTAAGAAGGCTGCCAATGGGCGAGAGGGATTGTTACACCCCACTAAAGATGCGATTCCATTTCACACGCTGCACGTCGACCACCTTGGACCCTTTGTGAATTCAAAAAGGGGGTTTACACATACGCTAAATGTCGTGGACTCCTTCACTAAGTTCTTGTTTATCAAGCCTGTACGGAGTACTAGATAGTACTGCAAATGTTATAAAAGCATTGCAAGACATTTTCGATATATTTCGAGCACCTGATCGATTGATTAGCGATCGAGGTTCTTGCTTCACTGCTCATGCGTTCCGAAGGTTCTGTCTTGAGCGAGGCATAAAACACGTGCTGAACGCAGTGGCAAGTCCTAGGGCCAACTGTCAAGTAGACAGTCATAGTAGTACAGGACCATACTTGACTGTTTGACAGCCCAAAATCTACGCGACAATGAGAAGGATTGGGACAGTAAAATTGGGAAAATACAATGGAGCTTGAACAACACCATACAAAAAACCACAGGGAAAACACCAGCCGAAATCATTTTCGGTACGGCAATGTATAGTGAAGTCAAGCCAGCCACGCGGTCGTGAATGATACTCGCGAGTATACTAATTTATCTGATCTCTGCACTGAAGTCAAGGAAAAGATCGATAAAGCCCAAGCTGTGCATAAGGAGCAGTACGATCGGAATAGGCATGCCGCTCGTACATATAGCAAGGGTGACCTAGTTAAAATAACAAAGGTTGCGTTTCAAGGTAAAGGTCAAAGCACGAAGCTAATGCCTTCTTAAGAGGGGCCTTTTAGGGTTATTAAGGTTATAGGAAACGATCGTTACAGGGTCGCTTCAATCGCGGGTTTTGAGGGTATGAAAGGAAAACGCAAGACCACGGTTGCCGCTGATAGAATGAAACCATGGATTCAGGTAGCTTCGTTACGTTTAGATGAAACAGACAACGAACAAAGCGATGCTGAATCAATTGAATGATTATGCTCTAAGTCCCTTCCGGCCAGTTTCAAACTACCCAGAACATATATGCAATTTTATTGTAATGTTGTTGTACGTTGTGACTTAAATGAAATTTAATGCGAGGACGTTGTTTTGTGGTGTTTCAGGTCGGGCGCGAGCTACAGACATTCGCGCCTGGCCTGATGCCGCACAGAACAATCACAAGAATCTATATTTAGAAATTAGATAGCAGGATATTGTGATCTAGCCCTGTTTAACTGTTGTTAAATCCATGTTCGTGAATTTGAGATATATTGTGTAAATATCACTTCGAGTTTGGCTGAATAATTCATGCTATATATGGTGATTACAATAAATGGTTCCGATTTTATGATGATTTTACGATTATAAAGTTAGTTATAAATGGTTACAAGGTTTCAAGGATAGTTATAAGTGGTTACAAGGTTACAAGGATATTAATAAGTGGTTACAAGGTTACAAGGTTACAAGGTTACATGGTTACAAGGTTACATGGTTACAAGGTTACATGGTTACAAGGTTACATGGTTACAAGGTTACATGGTTACATGGTTACAAGGTTACAAGGTTACATGGTTACAAGGTTACATGGTTACAAGGTTACAAGGATAGTTATAAGTGGTTATAAGGTTACAAGGTTACAAGGATAGTTATAAGTAGTTATAAGGCTACAAGGATAGTGAAGTTATAAGTGTCTATTTGGTTACAAAGATGAAAATAAGTTTTTGTTAAATTATATAGCGAAATTATTACTTGATTTACACGCATTTTGTCTCTTGCTAATTTGTTGATGATGAATAAACTTTAATTAACGGTTTGCTTATTATAATACATTTGCAAATACAACAAAAATACTGACATTATTATAACGAGTATTATAAAATCGAATATTGTATAGTATATTATCTGAATGCCTCGTTCTGCCAAGTGTAAGGTTTTATATGGTCCCACCTGGTGCATGCATGAGGACATGCATGTCATCAGGATGGTCGAGTGTAAGGTTTTCTAACAATTGTCCCAAATTTAAATTAGCTTTACCGAGAAAATGATTTTTATCAACTGGTCACACTCGTGGCCGCTTGGTGGGACGTGGCATTTAAAACGGGCATTGTGGAGCTAGCGCTCGAAGTGTGCGGACGTATTAGAAATATAGTCCTTGTCAGTTTATATTGGAGTTTAATTGAATTGTAACCTCGCCGACACGTGGAGGGATGTAAGGGGATTCTACAGTAACAAGTTACGTATGTAATTATAGCAATTTATTCATTATGTTTTTATGTTGTCTGTAAGATGTATTGTTGAAGAGGACATTGGACCCATAATTGAAGTATCCTTTAAAAAAGAGTTACGGTTTTACCAAAATGGATACGTAAGAGTAAATACTGAAATAATTATTTCACTACTTCTCAATGGTGTCGACTACCAGAGGTTTAAAATTTAAAATCAAGGTCAACTGTGGGGATTTCAAAGGACCTCTGAAACTCTGACCTAGATTTTTATTTTTTGAAATCGAGTAAAATGTCAAAGAAGATACCGTTCCTCAAATCACCGAAGTTTAAGTAAACAAAAATCTGAAATAATTAAGTATGGTCATTGGTGCCTTTTGTTATAAAAACAATAAAACGAACTGTGATAAGCATAGTTTTTTGTAACTAACAATTAAACTTCATACCTGAGGTTGAAGGTAGCAGTTCGATAAGAAAAGTGGTTCTTAAAGTTTTATTTTCTCTGTAGTAGAAACTAAAAAGAACGGCGCACGAGTCCAACTCGCACTTGGCTCGTTTTTAAGCTATATTGCATAGCTTCTATCGCGGGCCTTGAGCGTGGAGACCGAATCCAGAAATTCCGTAACGAAAATAACCTAACACCCCCACTCCGACCGGCACAGCGGTGATACTTTTTAGTTTTGCCATCAGCTATCGATGAATAGCAGAACTTTTAATGACTTTTGAAATATCACGCTTGTCTCTTTAGTTCAGCAACTCGTCTCTAGGTGGCATAATTGTAATTGTAGGTGGTATAATTATAATTGCATAAGTTGATATTTTTATCAAACAAGACAAGCGCGATATTCCAAAAAGTCTTTAAAAGTTCTCTTCTATTCATCGATAGATGGCAAAACTAAAAAGTATCGCCGCTGTGCCGGTCGGAGTGGGGGAAGTTGATAAAAAAAAGCTAAGCATAATAGCTTTACCGCGGCAGTCTCCGAGTGCCACACGTCTTTTTTTTCCTATGCTAGGAAAGTATATCCTACGCTTCTGTATCTCCTACTCTCAATAATATTTCCTTCTATGTTGTAAATTTTCATTGGAGATTCGTTTCGTAGTGTTTAAATTCTGAATCATCACATGCGACGTCGTCAGAGGTGAACGGCCGACACATTCATGACGCTCGGGCCATATAATTAAACTGGCCGGTGTGTATACTGTATAATACAGGGTTACTCAAAGTGCGGTTCGGGAACTCCAGGGGGTTCGCCGTTTGACGATAGGGGGTTAAACAAGAGACGACGAAGTACGACAAGGTGTATATAATGGCGGTTTGGCGACTGACAGGTGCGTGCGTTTGGTATTCTGTGGCGCATATTAATAAAGAAAATTAAATAAAAAAAGTGACAAAAGGGTAGGGGTAGAAGGGTGAAGAATACCTACTTTACGACTTCTTTGTGACCACCAAATAAAGCAAATGTTCTTCTCTTACCTACCAAATATAGCAAAAATTTCATAAAAATCGGTCAAGTTTGAGTCATTTCGAAGGGGAGCGACAACAAGCCCGCTACAAGACTTTTGAGAGAGATGTGAGAGGGTTGGGTGTTAGCTGACCACCTGGGAACATTAATGGACCCCCACGTGGGACTAAAACTTTGAGAAAGCCTGGTATAATACAGCAAACTGCAGTACTAGCTATTAATAAATAACCCCTCTCCCTAAATCGTTTGATAAGGCATTGTTGCACGCTTTATGATGGCAAGTCCCTAACATTCTGATTGGTGTAGGTACTGTTGTCTATTACACTACTAAATAATTGGTTATCTAGATTGTAGTACCTACCTATGTTAAATATGAGTAAGGTACCTACAAATCAATTCAAGACCCGAGAGCTTACATAATATTGCACTGGAAAAAAGGAATGAAAACCAACCCTTTTGCTGCCACATATTTGGTCATCCAATAATAAGAACCTAGTGTTTTAAATAATGTTTAAATCTTGAAGTTGAACTCCACGTGTTTGCTTACCTGAAACAAATAAAAGAATAAAGTAAATACAGGTGGTTAAAAATCCGATTATAAAAATGTTCACTTACAAAAAGTTACAGGCAATGGCACATTAATGACTTATATAAATTTTTGTAATCTCATTTTATTATCCCATTCGATAGGTTTTTTTTAATAAATTATTATTAACGTCTGACAATTAAACACTTGTGTGCTTGTTTAACACCTGTCTTATAACACTTGGGTTTCTGAGCCAAATCTTTATTGTCAAAATCCATGCTGTCGTTTGAAATATACGAAGTAATAAAGACAAACAAACAAGCAAACAAGCGCGAAATCATAACTTTTTCTTCGCAGTCGGATAAACAGCTGATGCAGTCAATTTACGTTTTAACTGCTAAATTTTCAAAAAACAATGAAATTTAGGGCCGTAAATACATTCCTGAGCTAAATTTCTAAAGAATCGAAATAGGTACCTGTTTAAATAAGTATAGTAGTAAGTAGTAGCAATTATCCCTATCAAAATAAACGGTCGTGTTATCCAAATTACAGTACAATTATTATTAATAATATTTCTGAAGACCGTGCATCAAAAAAGATTACCTTAATCGACGCATTTAAAGTTGCAACAACTAAAGCACGGTCGCGGACCACGAAGAATTTCGTACATTAACCTGTTACTACCTGTCTCTGTCACTCCCGCGTCAAAATAATGCGGTCACGCTCGCACAGGACGGGGTCATTGCATCTGTGCGAGCGTGACCGCATTATTTTGTATTATATGACAGAGACAGGTAGTACGAAATTCTTTCGACCGGACTTTACATTTGATTCACCAGTTTAACGACGGATCTTGGCGGATGCATCATTTAATGGACCGTAAACAAGATACGTCCTGTTGCTTTTAGAATCGCTATTTATGAGGTCAACACATTTAGTATTTAACCAACAAAAGTAAAAAGTCGTGGCCATCCCCTTGTCGAATGAGTAAGACCGGCATTCAGTCATACTCAGAAATACAGAAACACAATATATTTTATACAAAGATTTAACAAACTATTACTGGACGACCCTCGAAAGAGATTGACAGATTTATTAAATAGGTACATAATAAAACAGCTCTAAGAATACCTTATAGCACATAATATTTATTATAATACCTTACGGTACAGAAGTTTCACTTCGCAAAATGATTGAAATAGCGCTGACTCAATAAAGGCCAAATCAGTTTGCAACAGCCTACGTTGTTATTAACCTAAACGTTGTGTTCTCTTTCTGTCGCGTTGCTTTATCTGCCCTCTATCTCTTTTCGGCTCTCTGCTGTAGGGTTAGTACAGGTTTTTGTTCGAATTTCGAGTCGACTCGCATCGCACAAACGAATCGAATTCCTCCATACATTTACAACCAGCGCCATCTATTGACAGCCGCATATCAGCGACCCGCTGAGCGGTGGGCGCTATTTGTTGACTTTGTAGTTTGTACCAACTGTGCGAGTGATACCTCCCTTCATCAGCAACACTGCACCATACAGTAAGTACTATCCTTCGCAAGCAACAGAAAGTAGAAATTCACACACATCTATCCATTCAGTTAGATGTACTAGCTCAGGTTCAAGTACTCACATTCCTATTACCTAATTAACGTTCTAATTTCACTGAAGTACCTTAGTAATGCCTCAGTGCTATTTCAAACTAGTTGCTTCTTAAAGAGAACTCCAGACGGAGGCATTGAAATACAACCTCAGTCAGTTCTAAGGCTTAATATAGTCTTTGCTAAATTCAGGCGTTGCCAACATTTCTCCCGAGACGTCTTACGAATTGAAAATACGTTAACGCAGAATTTTTCAGCATGTTTGTTGTGACTTTTGTGTTACCGTTCATACAGTTTTTGTATTACTATAATATGGTTCTGTATAAAAATATTCATTAATTAAAAAAGCATTTAGGTGCAGTATTGTTTTTCTTACGCTCTGTTAACCGTTCTTACCTAGTTCAATTCTGACGGCAAAATATGATCTACTTACTTGGTAGGGGTAAGAAAACCCCTTAGGGTCTTTATTTTACACGCAAGAGATATAATAGCGTAAAAACGCATAGTTGGGGGACATAAACGAGTAGAACTCAGTAATTACTACCTACTCATTTAGTATTAGTACTCATATAAGATTTCAGTGCTTTTTACTCTCAAAGACGCGAGCGTGTTCCGCCAGTATACACGTTAAAGGCAGATTTTATCATTGCCGCCCTAATTAAATTCCAAGACACAATTTGAGGCCGTCACCACTCGCGCGCCATAAAGACTACTTTAGACGACAGAATTCAGATTGCAGCCCCGTTCCGTTCAGAGGCTTAATGGTCAATGCATAATTTAGTCGTCGCAAACCTTTGGTCTCAGATATCTTGCGGCACAAATTTACATCGTACAAACGCCCCGACCTCTCTGACGTAAGCTACAGTGAATCCTTAATGACGTAATTGAAGTGCCACGATGCTAATGTCCTTTAGGAGTCAATTGCTTCCGGATAGATTCACATCTACTGCCACCCAAATTGCATAATTAAATATGTTGTGTCATCTGGTTCTCCCGTCACTGTTTTGCCATAGAACAGCAATGAATCGTAAAGGTTTAAATCCCCACAAAGTTACTGTAGGCGAACCCTTTTACGATAAGTTCGATGATTTGACTCCCGGCCTCCTTCTTCCCCACCACCTTGGGTGTCTTCAAATAAAGAGTGGATAAGCATCTCTTAGGCAAGCACTCTCTACCATATCGTCACTTTCCATAAAGTCAAATTCTGTATGAGATCAATGTATGTCCTTACCTAATTTATGTATGAGACCAAGATGATGTGATGGAAACACACGGCCATAGTAAGTGTACGACCACAACTTCAGCACAGTCAAACAACCACGATTTCATCCAAATTGGCACAATTTACTTCTTCGTCTACATCCTCACTTGTAGATCGCAGTCAGAAAAATAAAACTAGTAACAATAGTTTTAACAAAACGAAGGCTGTGTTCTTTTGATGTTAGGGATTGTGTGAGTACTTATAAGTGTGTGTGAGAGAATTTGCAATCTAATGTGCTTCTTCGGCTACACATTTCAAGGGCGAAAAGGTTGACATTTAGGACTGGAAAATTCTTAACAGTCATCCGTTATGGGTCATAGTTTACAACGCTAGGCTGTCGTTAGCTCGGTTTAAATTAATGTGATCCCAGTTAACAGTTTATTGCGAGATAATGAGATAAGTTGAGCCATTCATTTGATTCATTGCCCAAGTATGGGACGACGGCCAGGGGATTAATGTAGTGATTTACAAGAGTCTACAACGTGTTCTCTTGTGTCGTGTAAAATGAAACATCTGGCTATGAACTTAAACGCGCTAGTAACTTCTGGTTTTGCTTCGTAATAACTTTTATTTTAGTTTTAATAGATAGATAGATAAATACTTTATTGCACACCACAGAATAAAATATAACAAAAAGTAGAAATAATGAAATCACAAACTTAGGAGTACAACTTGGCGGAGTAATACTAAGTGCCGTGGGTAACCAAACGAAAATAAGAAAGGACTGTCTCCAAATAAGTAGGGGTATACATTATATTATCATTATAAGTCAAAAGAGAAATTTTATTCGTCGAGAGCGTTATTTTGAATTCAAAGCGAAGGAAAGGATTTTAAAGTAGAATTCTAAGGGTAACGAGGAATCCAATAAGTCATTCCTTGCTCTGTGAATCCAATATATGACCGGAGACTAAAATATTTTGACCTCTTGTGGCACACATCGTCTTTCACCACTATGAAGTAGTGTAGAGTCACCATAGGTACATATGAGAAAAAAACTAGGAGTTTAATTGAAATTTCTATGCATAGACAAGAAGGAAACGGCAAAATTTCCAGAAAAGAAAAAAAAATAAGAGAAAAGATGTATGACAAGATCGCAGGCCAAAATTAAAAAAGTTTTAATGAAAAAGCTCTTAATGGATAAATTGTAATAAGTGAAAATAAAGAGTTATTTAGATATACGTGTTATAAATTTTAAAATGAAAAAAATTTTGCATGAAAAAGCTCTTAATGGATAAATTGCAGGAATACCGCTGCAGTTAATGTCCCGTGCATTATCTTTCGCCGATTCTGTTTAAATTACCCAGAAGTGATTTATCATCGCCGTGATACGAGTGTGGTTTGTGAGTTGGCTCGTTTCGCTCGCGATCTAATTCACGTTTCACACAGTGAGTGATGTGAAACAAGAAAAAGAAAAAAAATAACACTGAAAAATTAACTTTACACTAGGTATTGGTTAGTGTAAAATGGAATGTTTTTCATCATAAGCTATCCAATGCTCGACTTTGACGCGCTTATATATTATTAATTTAATTAAGTAAATTTAATTTCACAATTGTTGACCATATTGCGTTTTGAACTACGAGTACTTACATGCAATTTTACGCTCTATGTCAATAGCCGTAAAATACATTTTTTAGTATTCGCAAAAAATGTTTACGACGCGTTACGTGGATAGCCCCCATATCTCAAAAGAGAAAACGGAACTCGTTACAGGGGATCCTTCCTATTGACAGCCGAATGTCAGCGACTGTCCAGAGATGGCGTTTTCTGTAAATGTATGGAGGAATTAAATTCATTTGTGCGATGCGAGTCGACTCGAAATGCGTACAAAAACCTATCCTATTAGCTCTAGATTAAGTATACCAGAGCTGATGCATTGTCGTCACGCTAAGATTACATTAGTTTCGCATTCAGGATTCTAAGTATTCGATATGTTGCCGGTAATAGTTTTTCTTGTAATTTACTACAATGTAAACCTTTATTGAGTGAAATGTTCTTTGTTTTTGCGGTGACGGGAGTATAATAGAGTAAAACAAAGCTCCCCTCTGATTGAACGAAACGAATAAGAAGTCTGGACTTAACATGATACCGCTTTGAAAGTTTGACTCCGGGACAGAATGTCCCACCAAAACACTACCACAATGCAATTGTTACAGTACCTACGGTATAAGTATTTCAGTCCACGAAGATGCACCCCTTTCCTTTACAATCGCTTATGTTTTATGCGATTCGTTCTTCCTAGCTGGAAGAAGTGGAGCGCGTCTTCCGGGGTTTTTTTATCCTAGAAAAATCCATTTAATATACCGTAGCACGGAACCTGAACTCAAAGCTTATTTACTCGAAAACATCATAATACATCTAAACGTTAATAATGTGTAAAGTAAATCAAAGGATAAGTACACTACATAAATAATATACGTTCTAACTTCAAACATGGCATACGTTTTTAGCAACAATGAAACGTTTACAATTCTTCAAATCGTCTCCACGTGTAAAGATTGTTTTGGTTATAGCATAGGTAAGGTCCAAACATTAGCATTCTAGTAACCGCGACACGTTTTTAATGTGTCACTATCTAAATAAAGCAGATCAAGGTTATGCAGTAAGAAACTGCAGCCTCTGCTAATATTGAGCTGAATATAATTAATTATAATTCAAGTAGGTCACAGAGGTTTGTTTTTAATTGGTTAGTTATTAAAATTCACCTCACAGTCGGTTTATTTTTTATTTTTATTTCAATAGATGCACAATTGTTTCCTAAAAACTAATATCCCGCCAAACTGATTAACAGTTTGTTAGCGAGTTAGCGCTCCTATTCCTAACATTAACAAACTACGATCTACTTCCTAGCTAACTAACTACTTTTAACTACAATTTAACTTACATACAATGATGCTCATATAAATACCAATAATATATATACACTTATGATTATTTGAAATGCATTATGACTTGTTGAAGGACAATAAAAAATTTATAATAACAAAAGATATGATACAAATTTATTAGTATAGGTGAGAAATTTATTGCTGTAATTTTAGTCTGTGAAGAAATCCATCATCATATTATGTGAAGAATAATGATGAGTCATTGTTCATCCTAACATCGAAATCTTTTAAAGATATTAATTAATTTTGATTTTGATTAGCTCTAGTTATGTAAAGTGTAGATACACTCCACACAATTAATATTGTACCAAACACAAAAGCGATCCATTAAGCCGCACTCTCTGCCAACTTTTAAATTAGAATTATGGTAAAACATTTTGGGGCAGCTTAATTATGTATGGTGAAGACCCATGTTTGCCCTCAGGGGCCATTTCGCCTCGGCATCGGATTTCTGAACTATTTCATTCAATATTTAAGCTTCCGCACATGACCTTTGCCTAAGGCTGCTTTTTCACCAGAGATGTCCTATGCTACGTTGCTATGGATGCGTTTGATATCTTACCAGTCATATTCATTGGTGCACATAGCTTAGCACTGATGGAAATCAATTCAACTAAGATATGTTTTTTTTATTAATATTTTTTTTTAAGCTTGCTATGGATGCTTGCTATGTTATGGGTCGCGAGTGGTGTAGCTATGTGCAGAGTAGAGTACCTACAGTATGCCTGCGTTTGTCGCTGAAAACTCGATATCGCTGTCGCGGTTGCCCTCACCGTTTCCCTACTTTCTTCGAGGAAGATGCGCATCTTCATAGCGCATTTTCCTCGCACAGCTACATAGCTTAGTGTTGGTGGAATCAGTCACATATTTTCGTAGCGTATTAGATTTCACATATTCGCAGCATAACTGCCATAGCACATCTCTGGTGGAAAGGCACCCTAAGTGTGTTCGTACATTGTTTTGAAAGTAAACCATTTACTGTCTTTAGATGGCATTGCTTATGTAAAAGGAATACACACGTTTTTCCTCTCATGTTTAGTATGCATGGACGCATTATATCTAAATCAGGAAAAGCAAAAGAACTATGAAACTACTTGGATAAGATTATTTTATCACAATACGTTGGAAGTTGGAACGACAGTGGTTCTGAAGTGATATTTTGCTGCCTTTAGTCCACATAATTACAAAATATACTACACTGACACGACTTAAAAAACTATACTTATAAACTTCAGCGAATCCAAAATCTAGCTATTAGGTTCATATTTGGCTTACGCAAATATGACCATGTATCCCAATTTCGTTTGAAGCTCAAGTGGTTACCTATTCGCCTTCGCCGGAATCTACATAATGTCTCTCTTCTGTACTGTGTATTGTTTCATCCCTCAGCTCCTAGTTACTTGAAAGAAAACTTTAAATTTCTTGGCTACGATAGGACTGATAGCATGGTTTTACGTTCAGCTGGGAAGCTCATACTTACAGTGCCTCCACATCGGACCAAATATTTTCAAACTTCTACATCGGAAGTACATTTAATTTTACACTCTATATATAGATAGTAGAAAGTTATTTTTTCAAGGTAAATTTCTCATTTTATTTCATGATTTACTTCACTCAGCTTGTGAAAACAGGACGCGTATCGCCTAGCTGATCACTATGTCCTTGATTTCACTGTTTAACCGACTGCGAAAAAAAAAGGAAAAGGAGGTTCTCAATTCTTTATTAATATGATTATGATTTATTTTTATACAACAAAATTAAACACTAAACTCATACGCCAGCAGTCAAAGAAGTGAACGTGTTATATTTCACAGTGATTACGGCGGATTTTTCAAACCGTCCTCCTATTTTCCCGGCCAGTGGAGCGTGTGACTGCAAAACTCAACGACGTGCGAGTCCGGCTGTACAAAGGCTTAGTTATCTCGCATCAGTCCCACATCCGCAACTCCTAACACCCTTGTGCAACTCGTCTAACTCGTAAATAATGTATGATAAAACGAGCATATTTGTTTACTGTTTTGTTCTGTGGGCCTTCTGAAACACTCATTTTTTTGACGTGATACCGTTTAGTAAATTGATGAACACCAGCAGCACTCATGAAAAATAGTAACGTTCCGCGAACCGTTCCGCGTAACGTTCCACCTGAGCCTGTGCAGTGTGCGTATGCAAGCGAGAGCGCGTAACAAGCGATAGAGAGGCACGATAAAAATTACATAAAATAATTTTATTTATTTTATTTATTTATTTGTAATCAAACAGCATAAATAATGATTGTGATTATGAGTTATGATTACGATTACGATTATGATTATGATTATCATAATGATTATGACATTATCACGTAAATCTATCGTCCGTAAACCGACTTTACAGGCAACCAATTTTTTTTTACTCTATGAAGTTAGTACTTGACTGCGATCTCACCTGATGGTAAGTGATGGTGCAGCCTAAGATGTTGTCGTACTAACTTGGAAGGGTACCTAAGTAAATTTACACCAACGGTTTCTACAATCATCGCACCGGAACGCTAAATTGCTTGGCGGGTGCGTCTTTGCTTGTTCGGGTGGTAACAAGCCACGGCCAAAGCCTCCCACCAGACCAGACTTGAGCCAATTTAGAAATTATAAAATTCCATAGAATTTTTAGAATCGGTTAGAAGAAGCCATAGATTTCGGCTGTCGGAGTTTTGGGAGTTATATGTTTGGGATAGCATTACATCGCTCGCTGGGCAGCGAAAGAATACAGTCATTCGTCAGGACAACTGCATTCTAGAGTTCTCTGTAATATTTTCAAAAGATACACTTTTTGAGAGCCTGGCAATCCGCACTTACCCAGCGTGAATTACTTACCCAGGGCAATGCCCTATAGTCGGGCATAAAAAGGATTTTGTAAAGTTCCGGTTTCAACAGAATATTAATGTGTACTTGTTTAATTGAGGGAGCCAAAAAAAGCCGTGTATGGAACAAGAGACCTATACCAACTATAACATACAATCACGTGCTTTATATATGTGTATATTTTTCCTTCGGCTAAAATGTTAGCTGGCTTGGTGCCGAATTCTCGCAGAAGGCCGGGTTCAATCCGATAAATATATGTACCAACTTACAACGGACATACGAATGTGCAAATTGAGATCAGATAATAATATTTGCAGAAAATGGAACATTTATAAAATTATTCTTGGCCTAGTTTTATACATTCTGTTATCCAAATACTGGCTTAAATTTTCGGGTTGGGCGAAAAATTTCTAGTTAAAAAGTCTAAAACAAACTGAAATCAACGCTGTATTACTACTGTACTTCGGTGATCAAGATTTATGTACTAATTTTAAATTATTATCATGCGATGAAATCGCTAAAGTCGTGGAGATTACACTTTCAAATAGAGATGGAATAATACAAGAAATTTCATAAGGAGTCATGTTTTTGGGTGATAAAAGTATTGTTTTATTTTATTAGAACGGTTCCCTCGAAGCCTTTTAACATTTACGTGAGAGGAATCGCGGAAAACAGTTGGTATTTGATCAAAACAACAAGAACATAATGTACGAGTATCAAGTAATTCCCAACTTATTAATTTCGCAAAAACAACAGTAGCATTCGCTATTCCCCTCACGCAGAGAGCGCCATGTTTTGCAGCCTGTGACGTCAGAGGTCAGAAGTGCCCTAAATACTTTACCACTTCCCACGCTCCGGATCTTCATTAATCAAGCAGATATGGATCTTATTAAGTTTCTGAGAGACCGCGCGTGTTGTTCGAAATGTGATACTTGTTCACAAACCTACGCGTTGTATTATTGTCGTTGTCTATTATCGAGTCCCGTACCTCAGAAGAGAAAAGACGACAACTCTTATTTAAATTATTACTTTGTTGTCAGATTATTCACAACTTCGAACTCTTTTCATGGAGATGATATTATCGAGTTGAAGTCAATATCAAATACTAATATCCGTAAACATACAAAAATCATGGCCGTATAACCGTAAATTTATCTTGCAAAGTCATTCAAAATCTTTAGATTAATTCCTGTTAACCTGATAGAAATAAGATTGTCAGAATGCTGTGAAAATTTCCCATACCGAGTTGATTTAATTTCTAAGCTTTTATCACAATGACTGACGGTTTTTATCATTCTTCCAAAACACATTACATTTGCAGGGAAGAACATATTTTTCATAACATAGAAGAATTTTTGCTAGTAATTTAAAGTTAAATGAAATAGTGTTTGCGCAAGTTTCTCGAAAAAGCTTCTGAGTTAAACAATGCAAATACACTCATAATACTTACTTGCTTAATACAAACACGGGGGTGTCAGTTACCTCTGGTGCCAGAAATTCCTGCCTCACAGCCTCACACAATATAGGTACCTTTTATTCGGTTTTGGCCAGGCACGACCCTGGATTAATTTTAATTAAAGCGAATATCATTTCCTTTATTTTCCTAGCTTAGTAAGAGGCAAGAGCATTGTATATAACGTTTATTAGTTCATTTTGAGGCCGCACCTTAGGCAAATGCGTTCCATGCGGGCACAGATAATATAATGCGGGTATAATTGTGTTATTTAATAGAATTTAAATAAGGTTCATGATAACGAACTGAAGTTTAATATTTTCATACACGGCCCGCTGGTAATGGGTTTTAGCCATCCGCGAAGGTGAAGTAAAATATCACTTATTATTACATTTTACTAAGTCTTTGGGAAGTAGGGTGTACTTATAATGTAGCTAAACGCAATATTGCTGCACAGTATTGCTGATACTTTTTTCAAATAATCCACCAAACAAACCTGAATAATGCTGCTCTGTGTTTTATTCACACATATACAAAATTAGGCACATTGATTAAGAAATGGTAAAAAATAAAACTTATCACTAGCTTATTCTAATTACTAAACAATTTAATATTTATGACGCTTACCTGATTCAGCAATTTAAACGTTTAATGAAGTTTATAACTGGACTTCACATTTTAATCAGCGAATTGTCACTTTTATAAAGTAGGTAATTCGACTGTCATGTTCATTTACTCTTTACTTATTACATGACATAAATGCCTATAAGTTAATCATTTGTTAAAAATAAATTTTTTGATAAGATTTGATTTGACATAGGTGATAGGCAGGTCATATGAGCCTCTATCTTCAAAATGTCCAATGAGGATATACAACAATACACTATCGATCCCAGAAGAGTTGAGTACACAGAGAGCGTTCATAAATCAGTGAATTGATAGAACACATCGTATGTGAAAGGGGCAGAGGCCTGTGTTGGTTTCTCGGCCATTTCGCTCCATCCGGTGATGTGGTTGACGGATTACAGCCATTTCCGTGTACGCCGGTGGCCGTAGGCTCACTTCACATTGAGGATTAGTCTGTAACAAGTTTTGTTATAATCCAGCAAGACAATTTGTTAAATCATAATCCCGTAATACATAGATTTATATGTCGTCGCTCACCCTCCGACTAGAAAGAGCCCTACCTGACAACAAAAGCTCCGTGAGTGCGGCAACTTTTTATAGTAGCGTGTGTCTGTGTGTGTCAATTTGCAATTTGTAAGGTGCGCGGATGCTAGTGTCTGTGAAAAATTGTGTTAAGGTGACTAGGGTATGTCAACTTAGAGTATTTATTGCCGCACTGTAGAAGTCGCCAGCGGCCTCTTGGACCTCTATGACCACGAGTATATATAATTTTTGTAGAATTTATTAACACCATTTGGGTGAGGCCGCCTTTTTTTGCTGATTTCGCAAACTTTTTTCTCCGCGGTTCATATTTTGAAAAGTATGATATCCATCTAATTTTTGAAAACAACGTAGGATTGAGCAACAAAAGGGCTCAAGTGAACATTATAATTGTTAAAGTTCAGTTAGTAAATTAAAAATATATTTCGAATGGAACTTGAAAAAAGTGACGGAAATTACACAAAAACTCCTATCCGCCGAGGCAGAGGTGCACTTTAACCTTTGCTGTAGCAAAAGGATAGAGGATTCTTGAGATACAACTGATGTTTTAAGAATACTTATATAACTAGCTATCTATGCTTTTAATTTCGCAAGGGGTATCCTAAGACTTTCTTTAAATTTTTGTCCAAAACAGTTATTGCGTTAAAAATTGAAATTCAACGCCACTTTGTCAACGCCACCAATATTTTTCATACCTATTGAAGTTTGGAGTCAGGGAGGTTTAAATCGGGAAGTGGCAACATAGAGTTACTATAGATTAAGGACAGCGGCTCGATAGCGGTTATTATTTTGACGGTTGACATGTGAATGTAAGATCCGGATTGTGTACACACTTTTTTCGAAAGACGATTTTTGCGCATAAAAATGTAAATTTAACTGTTTCACTCAAAACTATCAGTGCACCGTGTGATTAGAAGTGAAAGCTATATTTGGTGCTATAATGCAAGTCTAATCTTACGTTATTTACAGAGATTTATGTAATTTTCTCAACGCGTCGGTAGCGTAGAAGTAAAAATTCGCCACCATTTTGGCTCTTCAACGCCACTGGTAGCGTAGATATTCGCTACTTCCCCTACGCCACCAAATAAAGGTGAGTATTCACTCGCAAATAGAGAAAATACCGAGCAAAGCTCGGTCACCCAGATATGGCAGTTAAAATGGCGAGTAAGTTCTCATTTTGTTCGGACTATACAGCAGGTATACTCATGGACATGAGTGATAGGATAACCGAAATTATACGTACCTGCGTATATTTTGTATCACATAAAAATAATGTAAGATAAATAAATTTGATTTTATTTATTCAATGTGTTTCCTTGTGCATTTTTATGTACATATTATTATGGTTACTATTTATAAAATACATCAATATATGTAATATATAAAATACATCAATATAATTTTACATATGTATGCGAACCTTTTCATTTAACCGTCACTATTATACGCCACTCAACGTCACCGACGCGTAGAAGTTTCTACGCCACCATCGCAATACTTCTGCGCCATATCAGCAAAAAACGGCGGCCTCACCCATTTGTATCAACTAGATGTATATCTTGCCTGGATTTCACTTGCATGAATTTGTCACTACATATTCCGGAATAAAATCTATGAAACTGTTGGATTTGTAGCGGTTTCTGGCATACAACGACGAATTTTTCAACGATCTATAAGTACAACTTCATACGCTTGGGCCACAAACGGTCTTCAGGCATAAAACCTGCCTGGAGGAAAATCTCCCTATTATCCTCCACTACCGACAAAGGTTTTTTTTAAACTCATAGCTATTAAAATTAGGAACATAAGTCGGTATATCGGCGTCGCTTTGGAGAACTTACCACAATAATATTACACTAGTCGTCGCTAATCTGAATTAGAATCGCAAATTCACCTTTAACATTTCTCTTGAAATTTTCAGGTTCTAAATTTATATTTAGAACCTGAAAATTCCAAGCGATCAATATTTGTTGATCCTGAATTAATGTGCTTTATAAAATGCACATTAATTCAGGATCAACAAATATTTCACTTCATTTCATCTCACTCCTGTGATCTGAAGGGAGCGTAAACACGAGAGAACGTCTATTTGACCGTCTCTGACGTAGTAAAGATTAGGAAACAGTTTTCTTTTATGGCTCTTGTGTGAGCTTTTTTGTACACTTAAGTGACTCTTATATAACTTTCGGCGGAGTTCACTAATCGGCAAGATTTTATGAGAGCGTTCGGCCGTTCATGTCGAGGTCGTCATGGAGCAAGGTTTATCTTAAACCTTTAATCTTTAACGGCGATAATAAGCGGCCGTGGGATAATTTTTCGTTTTTACGTTGTAAGAAATGGGCCAAACAGGGATATCTAATAGTTTACTATTGTTATATCTCAGATTACAGGTTTTTTCTGTATTCTGAGTGTTATATATAAGTAAAAGAATTTCTTGACACTTTTATATTGATAAAGCCCTTTTATATTGATAAACCTTTTATATTGATAAACCTTTATCAATTTATTTCAAAATAACAATATCATATTTTTAATATATTAGGTTTATTTTTTTTTGTAGGTTTGTTAGTGTAGGTAACAAAATACTGAAACTGAAAGATTTTTTACAGCTTATAAATAAACACTTATTTTGAATGGAGCAGAGTGCCATCACCATTATTGTTTTGCTTTCTTCTACAGTTTTAGGTTACCAACTTCATAGAAAACGTAAGTGCACTCGGGTGGGCTTAGAAGAGAAAATATGGGACTATTTTTAGATGATCTATTAGAACATTAATATATGTTTCTCTCCTTTGTTATGTTCCTTGTGCGGTGCAAATAAGAATAATAACATTCTCAGAACTTACTCTTACAATGTTCCGTGCTCTTACTAGAGAAGATTACGGGAAAAAATCTGGAAAATGAACTTAAATAGGCTAGGAAACGTTGATATTTTGAAAAATAATTTATGTAGAGGTGCCTTAAACATCGCTGCCGTTGAAAGCGGTTAATTAAAATTTAAATTAAACTGTCACACAACTGCACCCCAACTAATATTCCGAGGTCTTTATGACAGTGTAAATATTTACGCTTTTCCAGTAGGGGACGCGAAACAAGGTCACTGGGAGCCTCTAGCTACTTAAGGGAGTAGACATATACCCTGGACAGGGGCGGACGGCGTGAAAAAATGTCGCCAGTATATCGGTGCCTAAATACTTGTTTTACCGGCAACGCTGTAGTTCGCTTAGAAGCCACCTATAAAATTTCGACAGATGGCGCTACTGTTCGCTCGTATGAACGGTTTACGTTAATCGTTCGGATGCACATGCTCTGAGCTTTCCAGACTTATTGAATGAACACCAGCTTGTTTGGTATCCGAAACCCGTTCTATGAATTTTAAACGTTTTAATATTCCGCTATCCGCTGCTCCAGTCCGAGAATCCGATGGAACATACCGCCAGCGCATGAATCACGAGCTTGATGCTCTTAAAGGACGTGAAACCATCGTCAGGTACTGTAAGTCACAACGCTTGAGATGGGCCCACCTGGAGCGTATGCCTAAATAAGAAGCGCTTAAAAAAAATTCTTATCGCTTTTAGTGATAATAAGTTAAGGCGATAGCACTATATATGTGTCTGTAACTTAACACTAGTGCTATTGCCTTAACTTATTATCACCTTTCTAAAAAAACGACATTTTCTAAAAATAAATCCTAGCTAGATCGATTTATCAACCCCGATTTTATTTTGTATGTAGTTAAAATAGGTCCTTTTTCGTTAATTGTGAGAAAAGTGCTAGAGTATGCTTAGAGTTTATCTACACAACAGAAACAGGGACCTATTTCGATCAGTCAATCCGTCGGCCCCCGTCCTATAAAACCGCTGACCTATTGAGCGTAAGTTACAACGAATAATGTGTTGTATCTTATTATCAACGGCGAGCACAACGTCGAAAAGAACTCGCCTTAGAGAATGCGTATGGAATACTCGCCTACACATCGGTGTATTTGCGAAGAGACAATTTGGAACTAGTTTTAATTTAACGAGTCTTTGGGCGATCTGCATGAATGGACTGCCGTTTGTTCCATACATATCAAGATATTCTTGTGGCCACAAATTTAATGCTTTTGAGAAGTGTTAGATGGTGTAGATCGTTTTTAGGGTTCCGTACCAAAATTATAAAAATGGAACCCTTATGGTGCGACTTCATTTATCTGTCTGTCAGAGGCAATTAGAGATGTGTAGAAAAGTTTTTCTATATTTGAAAGCTGAGTATGTAATCAAGTCTTATCTATTGAATTTTAATTTAGTAATTTGTCCACCTCTGCCAAGCATTAATATTTTCCGATGTAAGTAATTAGGTGATCAACCTGTTTCCATAGTACTTGTTATTATAATTACATACCTAGTAAGTAACGTAATATTATAACAACCTTCTAATAACATCAATAGTCATGTAAATTTGATACGCTAACACCAATATGTTATTCTGAGTCCAATTCAATATGATCACTGTATACGATGAGATGATTAATGAGACAATTAATGTATTAATGGCGAATATGTTAACTATTGTAATAAGCTAATGAAGCGCAGTACATGATGAAGGTTGGGCCATTAATTAATTTGTCACTCATCCCACACGGAAATAGCTCTAAGGCTTAAAATTGATAACGGTTTGGTTTCTATTTCATGTATATCTATGGATCTCTAATCCATGTATTTTCAAAGTAAACTAATCCATGTATTATCTAAACGTATAAATTATTAAGTTTATACGCTTGATTGCAAAATCTAAGAACATTGACGACCGAATGGCGTAGAGGTAGCAAACCTTCCGTCTGCGCCGGAGGTCGTGGGTTCGATTCCCACTACTGGTAAATGTTTTTGTGATGAGCATGAATGTTTTCCAGTGTCTGGGTGTTTTTCAATATATTATATTCATGTATATTAGTATGTATGTATATTTATCAGTCATCTAGCACCCATAACACAAGCTATCGCTTACTTTGGGGCTAGATTGCGATGTGTTATTATTGAGACTGAAGAATCCTAACGTAGAAGAAATAATATAAGAAGTAAACATACAAGATATTTATAAGATTATAATATACTCCGTAACTCTTTTATTGTTCCAATTGTCACGAACAGGCTGGACTACAGAAAAAAGAAGTATAATTTTTTTCTTAAATCTATGGTCTTTCCTTAAAACTGCTCTATAGTTTGTTGAGGTGATACTTTTTCGAGGTTTGTATTAAGTTAAAAAATATCCAGTTTCGGAAAAACCACGCGTAGTTTACATAACCCAACGTGCACTTGAAAAATTCAAGTAGAATTATTCAAGCTTCAAACTTTAACAAGACTTCAATATTTAAAAGAAAATTAAGTTAAAATGAAGCCCCGGGGCTTGGAACTTGGTACGAACAGAACTAAAGGTTCATTCATAAAGTTTGTATTAAGGCGGCCCTAATTAACATCTTTCCTACGAACCCTTCTTTTAAGTTTATTTTCTCAGAATAATAACGTTCATTTTAATGTGCCTACGCCAACCTTATGTCAATAATTTTCATCCTCGATGTTTTAATAGACTCGAAATGTATTTTTCTTAACTTAGGTATATATTGAGAGTTCAACATTAGTAAATTATCAAACTTGTATATATGACTGCGTATTTTTGCCGGTAATAATATAGGTATTGTTTAGGTTTTACCGACTGTGAGGGCAATAGGTAAATTCCCCTCCAGGCAGGTGTTATGCCTGGAGATCGCTTGTGATCCGAGCGTATGACGTCAGCACACTCAGCAGTTATATTTTTAGAACGCTCGTCGAAAACTCTGTCAGTGTGTTCTATTGCGCTGGTTACGCCATCTATCGAAGGCCGCTACACGATTATAAGAAAAGTTTGAGAAATCTAAAATTCCTATCATAAGTGATTGTTCTATATTTGAAGTAAATTGAATTCTTAGTTCCAAGCAATAACCAGAACACTAACATCCATTTTACCAGGACCAACCCCACCTTAGGTATAGTGGTTTAATTAGTAAAATAGTTTCCCCATAGGTGCGGATTTCTGGCCAATTATCGTCTCCACTGTAGTGTATACTAAACACCCTTAATTACTGTACTGCGCCCAGGTTGATAGCCCTTGAATTAAATAGGGTCGGTAACAGAAACTTTCATAAACAATTATTGCATACCGTATTATAAATTAATACCAAGTGGATAAATAAAAAGTTGTTTGAAGTAGGCTTAATTTGCAGTTTTACATAAATACTATATAATTATTTTACAGACACACAATGTAATTATTACTATGTAATTATTTTACACAAAAAGTCACCGCGATGGAGTTTTAATTCATTACTGTATCTCTCTCTCAGGTAATGAAAACTTGTTTCTTACAAGTCTCAATAACGAAGGGAGATAATATTATTAATACAAATATTAGGTTAAATTAGGGCCGCAATTAGAGTGTCTATTTATTTTGCATAATAATTAACCTAGAGGCGTTGACTATACCACGGGGCCACCATCTCATACATCGAAAATTGTAGTACTAGAGTATGTTCATAGAGGGCATTAGGGGTAGCCATTTGAATGAAATTATTAATTAGCGTCAGCTCACTAGCGACAAGCGATAATAATTTGAACTACATTGCAAGATGTGGTACGATACGGTCAGCTAGGCACATCAGCGCCAATAGATGGCGTTTATTTTGTAATTAGATAATTTTATTTTGTTTATGAATGAAAATGTGCATATTTTTTTATAATAATATGGTTCCCGGTTATAGCACTATATTTATAAAGTATCCAACTACAGTTCAGATGTATTTTAATTGTCAAAATACTTTCATTTGTACCGACAATTACGAGGTGGTAGCAGCAGAAATTTTCACACACACATTCAAGCTGTTTACTAATTTCGTTATTATTGACAAATACTCACTAGCCTATTGGTACAAACACTAGCTACAATGACTACGTATACTGGGTTCTATTCACTGACTTGAAATCCTTTTTTTATTTTTTTATTGTTTAAAATTATTATTATATATTAAATATAAAAATGAATTTTTGTCTTGTCTGTGTGTATGTCCTTTATAGAATCGTAAACTATGCATTGATCATGGTGATCTTCAGCAAAAGTGTTGTGCATCGGCCCACGAAGGTTTCAGAGTTAGTACGGGTTGGCGGGCTTCACACACCCCTATCATTCCAATATTTTAGTTAGTGGCGTAGAAACGCGCGCAGGGTAGGTACAGCTAGTATGTAATATAATATTTTTATACCTAAATAGCCTGTATTTGTCCAGCTGAGAGCTGAGAGCTGATGATTGAGGATCTTGGAGACGGGTGAAGAGCACGCTAACGGTATTGGAGATAGGTGGGGGGTGCTCGACCAAATGTCATTTGAAACCTCGTCCAATTACCAATGAGCTGAAAAAAAATTCAAAATGGCGGAAAAAACATGGCCGCCATACAAATTTTGTTGGTCTCTATCTCGGAGGGTATGACAGTTGGAAAAGTGGTTTCATAGCAAAAGATGATCGAAATGGGGATATCTATTTAGTGACAAGAAAAAAATTCAAAATGGCGGAATTTCTTTTTTCATTGTATGGCAATTGGGTACCTGCCCACTAATTTTTGCTAAATCCGAGTATGAGCGACCACGTAAATTGCTACAAGCAGTTACGCGGTCCGCTTTAGCGGGCCGCGCCCCCACGCGAAAAACTAGTTATTATTATATTTATACTATATATAGCTCGATTACCACTCACTCACTCACTCACTCACTGACTGACTCATTGACATAATTGTTCTCCCAGAAGGAGTCTGAAAACGATATAATGATGTATGGGGGATGTGTTCGGGTGCGGGATTCGAGTAGGGAAAAATTATGACATTTCAGAAAAACAAGATGGCGGCCGACGTGATTTCTGTAACTTTTTTGTTTTCCGACCGATTTCGTTTAAACTCGCAACGATTGTAGATATAAGTAAACGACTAATAGAGAAAATGGAAAATTTTGGAAAAACAAGATGGCGGCCTTTGGATTGGATTTGGAAAAACAAGATCAAAAACTACTACTATAGGCAAATAAAAGAAAGTATATTTATTTATCATAATCATCATCCTCGCAATAGCGGTGGAATAGGTATACCTACCACCTGTATAATAGGTAGTCCGTTTTGTCTTTGTTTGTCAACACTAATTTGACATTCGAAGGAAAAAGAACAAACAGAGTATAACTATTTCACAGCTATTTCACATTTATGAATAAGGGGGTTAGTATAATACTGCGATATAGTTCATGTTTTCAAAAGAATTTTTCCCTAATTTCTTCCGAAAATTCATACAGTTGGCAATACCTGACCAACGCAACGCAAACGTCGAAAACAAAGTTTTAATTTTGTATCAAATGCATACAACGAAGAGCGGCAACATCGCTTGCTGTCTTATTTTATCAGCGAACTGGCAACGCAGCATTTACTTACACGCAATCCAGCTGATTCGCCATCTATTAGCATTTTCATAACTGCAACTATTGCCAAAGCAACGTCATCTATCGGGGTTCGATCAAACTGTTCCGTAGCAGCAGCGCCACCTATTTTTAAACTTATTATCTGCTATGAAGCTACTCGCAGTAACAGCGCCATTATTTCCAGTTTTATCCGTCGGGTGGCCCACCCCAAGAAATTAAGCTTGTCGCATTTCTTTCTTCGTGATGGGGTATCTGTACTAGTATAGTATTATATTATCTGTGACTATACTTTCGTTGGTGCTAGCACCCCTGCATTATTTAACCCGTTCAAATAACAAGGAAATTGTTAAGTCTATTAGGAATATCATAGCGTAAACCATACATAAACATCCTGAAATATTGTGATGGCAGCTGACATTTTGAACACTTTTTACTTAATATTACTTCTTGGACAAAAAATATTTTCATGCGTCGAAAATATACGAATCATATAATTTTATCCTCTATAATGATTTTAAATCAACGTCAACGATACTCGAAAGCAGCACAACTACTTACAGAAAAATGAAATGAGGTCTATAGAAAACGAGAAAAATTGATATTCTAATCGAAACCGAGTAAACGACCGCTTAGCACAGTTGCTCTAATGAGCCGATTTGTGACAGTACCCACACAATCATTATTGTAATAGATGGCTCTAGTTTATAAAACCTTTCAAGAAATCTTAATAGCGCAGCGGTGCAAGGATAACAGATTTCATTTTTATTTACAAACATTGTCGGTAACCAATAATGCAGCCTATCGGTGCCTACGTTGCACAATCGATGCAAACATTAAGAGGATTTAAATAAAAAAAAGAAAAAAAAAACCTTTTATTTCTCCAATTTACACTAGAATACCTTTACATTGAATAAAAAATAGTACATCGCTAAGTAGGAGAACCCTATTTATAGGTGAAGGCCTCCTCCAGGTTGGACCAGGTTTTTTGATTTTTAGCTTTTATAAGCCAGTTTGGACCTGCTATCTTTTTGATGTCGTCTTCCCAGCGATAGTACGGCCACAGATAATATAATACTATACTAGTACAGATACCCCATCACGAAGAAAGAAATGCGACAAGCTTAATTTCTTCGGGTGGGCCACCCGACGGATAAAACTGGAAATAATGGCGCTGTTACTGCGAGTAGCTTCATAGCAGATAATAAGTTTAAAAATAGGAGGCCAGTGGGGGTCTTCTCCGACAACCGAAGTCCGTCGGCGGTACGGGCCTCGAGGCTTGGCCTCCTTGCCCGGGCATGTCCTCACAGGCAGCTCCACTGCCTGGATATCCTTGTTTCAGCCCTTCTAAACCGGGCTGGGGCCGCGTCTGTCTGGCGTCGGCCTTTGAGGTATGGGTGTCGGGTTTGGTTGCTGGGGCATCACATCGCACGCGTCGTCCTCTTCGTCATCAGCGTAGAAGCCACTTTTGGGAGGCACCGTTGATTGAGGGAGTAGGAGCTCGCGTGGCAAGGGACGCCCGTTCGATGGTCTCTCTTGCAGCGGGGCTATTCCATGGAGGTGTACACATGCACTTTTGTCCGCCCGAGCAAACATAGTGCGTGCTAGGTGACGAATAAACTCCTCCACGGTTGGAGTGCGGGTGTCCCTGTGAATAACGTCATTGCGGACGTATCGCGGAGCTCCTACGATGAGGCGCAGGCATCTGTTCTGCTGGACCTGGAGTCGTTTCTTCTGATACGCTGGGCAGAGGGCGTACCAGGCTGGTGCCGCGTACGTCAGGCGCGAACGGACGTAGGCTTCGTAGACTCGCAGTTTAGTTCTGGTGGTAAGGTTGGATGTGAAGAGCGAGTGGAGCATCGATCGAGCCGCCGCTGCCTGGCAGACCACGTGATCGACTGTGGTTGCCATGCGTAGATTTCGATCGATGTAGCACCCCAGATATCGCACCGAGGTCTTCCACTCTACGTCCTGTCCCCGAAGTTTCAGCTGACGTAGCGGCCTGGAGCCGCCGGTCAGCAGAGCGGCAGTCTTCCCAACGTTGACTGCCATTCTCCACTTATCCAGCCACTCCGGAAGCAGGTCCAGCAAGCGTTGCATCTTGTTGGTAGCGACGATCTGGTGGTAAGACGACGCGAAAAACGCACTATCATCTGCATATAGGGCTAGCATGACATCTTCTTCACCTTTTCGTAGATGTTCTCGCAGGGTAGGGATGTCATCCGTGTAAGCCGCGTACAAGCGCGGCGACAAACAGCTACCTTGGGGTACTCCAGCTCTGATGGGACGTGGTTGAGAGTCTACACCCTCTACCGAGACATGGAAGCTTCTGCTTTGTAGGAAAGACGCAAGCACTCGAACAATCGCGGGCGGCGTGGAGGTATTGAGCAACTTGGCTAGTAACCCAGCGTGCCACACTCTGTCGAAGGCCTTCTCTATATCGAGGAAGACCCCGACGGTGCAGTGCTGGTTATTAAGTTGGCTGGCCAAGTAATTGGTCACTCTTGCCAGCTGGAGCGTTGTCGAATGGTTACTGCGAAACCCGTACTGCTCCTCGCGCAGGGGCAGGTGAGGCTCGAGTCGTCGCAGCAGCAGTCGCTCAAATAGCTTGGCGATGTGCGAGAGTAGTGTGATCGGCCGATAACTCGCAGGTAGGCGGCGGTCTTTGCCTGGTTTTGGGATGACTATAACTTTCCCTCTCTTCCATGCTTCGGGGAAGTGTCCGGTGCGGAGTATTCCATTATAAAGTCTGGTCAGCGCGACTAAACCTCGTCTTGGTAACTGTTGAAGTGCAATGTTCGGAATGCCGTCGGGACCGGGTGCTTTACGCTTGGCTAGACGAAGAGCTGCCTTTCGTAGCTCGGACGGGGAGATAAAATCGTCTCCCCGGAGTGGTGGTATAACGGCAGACTGGAATTCCTCAACTAAAGAGTTAACCGCAGCGTGATGCCGGACAATGTCAGGCTCTGTCTCATTTGGTTGGTTTGGAGAAAACTGGGTTTCCATGTATTCCGCCAATATTTCAGCCCTGTCGCTAGCGGAGTATCTTCTTTTACCCGCTTTATCAAGAAGAGGATAGATGGGCGTATCTTTTCTAGTTAATTTCTTACAGAGGTGATATAGCGTGGTCTCATTTTCTGATGCTTGATCAACGATATCCTCCCAATGATCGTCTTCAAGTGCCACGAGAGCCAGGGATAGCTGCTCCGCAAGACGATTAAGGTCTCGTTTCACCAATGGGCAGCGTGTGCGCGCCCATCGCTGACGTAGTACTCGTTTTCTGCGAACCATGTCTCGCAGCGGGCGTGGCAAAGGGTCCTGTCGTCCAAATGGTTTTGAGAGAGTGACGGTGGCGTTGTCTTTGGCCGTTCGAATGGCATTGGTTATATTCCTTGTGGTCAATTCCACATCGTCAGCTGAAGAGATGGGTCCTGTTAGCTCCATATCAGCTATCTGTTTTGCGAAGCGCTCCCAGTCGACACGTTTCCGGGGGGTTCGGGGTATTTGGAAGCCGTTACGAAGAGTCATAGACACCAGTATTGGTAAGTGCTGAGTGTCAAGATCGTAGAGCACCTCGACATCAATGGGCTGAGTTATTCTGTGCAAGAGAACAATGTCCAGTACGTCCGGCTGCCAACGAGCTTCGGTAGGAATATGAGTCGGCGCTCCTGGACCCAACACGCCATATCCATTGCGTTCGCTGTCTTCGAATAACCACTTTCCAGCTGGGTTGATGACACGTGAGCCCCAAGCTTGATGTTTTGCATTGAGATCACCTACAACTAGTGTAGGCTCCTGTGACTCGAAGAGCGTACGTATGTCTGAGGCTTCGAAGGACTGTGAGGGTGGTTTATAGGCGGCAAACAGGCGTATCTCCTTGTCTCCGGCTTGTAAACGAACTCCTTGTGTGCGAAGGCTCACAAAAGGTGAATGCTCTATTTCTTCATGGACGATATCACGCCTTACTAGTGCCGCCGTACCTCTGTAAGCATAGCCTTGAGGAGAAATTTCGTCACGCCGGTAGATGAAGAAGTTGGGAACGTTAAGTTCTACGTGGACCGAGAGCTTAGTTTCGCCCAAGAGGATAACATGTACGTTCTGCGACTGGGCGAGTAGGGTAAGCTCACGGATGTGGCCTCTTATGCCACCTGGGTTCCAATATAGGACCCTTAGCGTGAAATCGCTCTCGCAATTAAAGTCAGTCCTTGTAGGACGGCTGGGATTAGTCCCTGGCCCTGGGTATATGTCGTTAGGGCGACCGTTATTGCCTCTATGATCGCCCGGAGGATGGGTGTAAAATCCTGCGCCTGTGTCAGGGGCGGTGGTATGACTTCCGTTTGGGGTTGTGGCTGAGGCATTGTGCGCTCTCTGTGTTCCGATTCTACTGTAGGTACTGGTCTAGGTTGCAGAGTAGATGATGCCGTAGGTTGCGCCGTTATGGGCCTAGGCTCTCTATTCCTCTTTTTCTTATTCTTTTTCTTTCCAGGTAGAGGTTGTCCTCTCTCTGTTGGTGGGTTCGCCGGCGGGGCCAACGTGGAAGGGCTGGCATTCCCTGCATTCACTACGGCTGGGATCACTTGAGTGGTGGCTATAGTTTGTTTCCCTATAGAATCCTGCTCGACATCCATCTGCTGTATTGAGTGTAAAGGTGCCGAGGGTGCAGTAGTGGGCATTTCACTGGAAGAAGTGGCAGGGGGCATTTGCCGCGAATTGTGTATGGTCGCTGATGGCATCATTTTAGGTGCAACTTGTGCTGGTTCATCCGAGGCTGCTTGATGCGGAGCTTCGCGGGTTGGTGCAGCGGTGGAGCGGGGATTTGGTGAAGGGCGTCTCCCTATTTGCCTCCCACTTTGAGGTACGATTGGTCGAAGAGGGGCTAGGTTGATACCTCTCTTCCTTGCTTCTTTTCTAAGGACCGCACATTTGCGATCCCTTGCTGTATGTGCTTTACCACAGTTAGCGCACTTCGGTGGGTCTGCTGCAGGTTTTGTACAGTCCCGCGCAAGATGCTCGCCGGCGCAGCGTACGCATCTTTGTGGGCGGTGACAATTGTCTGAAGCGTGTCCAAATGCTTGGCACCGGTGGCACTGCGCAGGGCTCCTGCCTGGTTTCCAAGCCTCAACTGTAACTCCAGGCATACAAAGAAGTTCTTTAATTCCGTAAAGGACCTGCAATTGTTCCTTGTTTAGATGGTCTAGCTGTACGAAGTAAGTACATCCGTGACGGCTCTTAGTGGGTAGAATGGCTTTAGCCCTCGTTGCTGGGAATCCAATCTCCTGTAGTGCCGCCACTACTTCGTCTGGTGGTGTGTCCAGCGGTAACCCCCTTACCGCCACCTTGGTTGGTATTTCAGAGGGAGGGCTGTAGCAAAACCAGGAGATTGTTTTATCCTGGTGAGACGCTTCTGAGAGATAACGCTGTATGATCCGAAATTCTTGTTCAGATCCTGGCAAGAAGCGCACTCCTTTTCCCATAGGTCGGGCGTTAGGGGCGTGACCAATCCTCTCTTTTAGAATGTTGAAATGACTAGTCCAATTGGGTAAACGTTCTACAGTAATAGGCGGGTAGGCAGATAAACGCTGTGTAGGTCTAGGAACAGCGTTTTGTTGATTTTGAATGTGGGCCGAATGCGAATCTTGCGCAGTGGCGGCCGCTGCGTAGCTTATACCCGATGGTCCCGGCTGGGGTGACGGCGGTCTTGATAACAACTGCACCCTTTCGACAGTAGGTACCAGTTCCGCGTAATTTGTTGAGTCACGGGACGAACACTCGGACTCTTGCGAGCAACCCGCTACTTGGGTTTCTTGTTGTCCGTCAACACAGCTTGATGACTGAGGCATATCAATCGAAAGATGTTGTCTAAAGGACATGTTACTTACGTCCTTTTGTGTCTTGACAGCGAAATAGGAGGCGCTGCTGCTACGGAACAGTTTGATCGAACCCCGATAGATGACGTTGCTTTGGCAATAGTTGCAGTTATGAAAATGCTAATAGATGGCGAATCAGCTGGATTGCGTGTAAGTAAATGCTGCGTTGCCAGTTCGCTGATAAAATAAGACAGCAAGCGATGTTGCCGCTCTTCGTTGTATGCATTTGATACAAAATTAAAACTTTGTTTTCGACGTTTGCGTTGCGTTGGTCAGGTATTGCCAACTGTATGAATTTTCGGAAGAAATTAGGGAAAAATTCTTTTGAAAACATGAACTATATCGCAGTATTATACTAACCCCCTTATTCATAAATGTGAAATAGCTGTGAAATAGTTATACTCTGTTTGTTCTTTTTCCTTCGAATGTCAAATTAGTGTTGACAAACAAAGACAAAACGGACTACCTATTATACAGGTGGTAGGTATACCTATTCCACCGCTATTGCGAGGATGATGATTATGATAAATAAATATACTTTCTTTTATTTGCCTATAGTAGTAGTTTTTGATCTTGTTTTTCCAAATCCAATCCAAAGGCCGCCATCTTGTTTTTCCAAAATTTTCCATTTTCTCTATTAATCGTTTACTTATATCTACAATCGTTGCGAGTTTAAACGAAATCGGTCGGAAAACAAAAAAGTTACAGAAATCACGTCGGCCGCCATCTTGTTTTTCTGAAATGTCATAATTTTTCCCTACTCGAATCCCGCACCCGAACACATCCCCCATACATCATTATATCGTTTTCAGACTCCTTCTGGGAGAACAATTATGTCAATGAGTCAGTCAGTGAGTGAGTGAGTGAGTGAGTGGTAATCGAGCTATATATAGTATAAATATAATAATAACTAGTTTTTCGCGTGGGGGCGCGGCCCGCTAAAGCGGACCGCGTAACTGCTTGTAGCAATTTACGTGGTCGCTCATACTCGGATTTAGCAAAAATTAGTGGGCAGGTACCCAATTGCCATACAATGAAAAAAGAAATTCCGCCATTTTGAATTTTTTTCTTGTCACTAAATAGATATCCCCATTTCGATCATCTTTTGCTATGAAACCACTTTTCCAACTGTCATACCCTCCGAGATAGAGACCAACAAAATTTGTATGGCGGCCATGTTTTTTCCGCCATTTTGAATTTTTTTTCAGCTCATTGGTAATTGGACGAGGTTTCAAATGACATTTGGTCGAGCACCCCCCACCTATCTCCAATACCGTTAGCGTGCTCTTCACCCGTCTCCAAGATCCTCAATCATCAGCTCTCAGCTCTCAGCTGGACAAATACAGGCTATTTAGGTATAAAAATATTATATTACATACTAGCTGTACCTACCCTGCGCGCGTTTCTACGCCACTAACTAAAATATTGGAATGATAGGGGTGTGTGAAGCCCGCCAACCCGTACTAACTCTGAAACCTTCGTGGGCCGATGCACAACACTTTTGCTGAAGATCACCATGATCAATGCATAGTTTACGATTCTATAAAGGACATACACACAGACAAGACAAAAATTCATTTTTATATTTAATATATAATAATAATTTTAAACAATAAAAAAATAAAAAAAGGATTTCAAGTCAGTGAATAGAACCCAGTATACGTAGTCATTGTAGCTAGTGTTTGTACCAATAGGCTAGTGAGTATTTGTCAATAATAACGAAATTAGTAAACAGCTTGAATGTGTGTGTGAAAATTTCTGCTGCTACCACCTCGTAATTGTCGGTACAAATGAAAGTATTTTGACAATTAAAATACATCTGAACTGTAGTTGGATACTTTATAAATATAGTGCTATAGCCGGGAACCATATTATTATAAAAAAATATGCACATTTTCATTCATAAACAAAATAAAATTATCTAATTACAAAATAAACGCCATCTATTGGCGCTGATGTGCCTAGCTGACCGTATCGTACCACATCTTGCAATGTAGTTCAAATTATTATCGCTTGTCGCTAGTGAGCTGACGCTAATTAATAATTTCTTTCAAATGGCTACCCCTAATGCCCTCTATGAACATACTCTAGTACTACAATTTTCGATGTATGAGATGGTGGCCCCGTGGTAGTACTAAAGCACGGTCGCGGAGCACAAAAAATTTCGTACATTAAGGGGATTGATTGAATTTATTTTTGTCTTTCTCACTCTCACGGAGATTTGGTAGGTGCGACATGCAGCGTCGCGGAAGAATAAAGCAGAAAAACGACGTTTTACCTAATTACCTACTCAAAAACTAAGCTGGTTATCAAAAATCCGTTCTAAGCGTTTTAAGATATTATTATTACCGATACATTAAAACTAAAATTACAATTACATCCATTGTAGTTTCCGATAAAATATAGAAAAACTGAGATTTTGGAGCAACTTTTGGGAGAACTTTCTATCGAGAAAATTTTATCCAATCGTGTTTCGGCTTCTTAGCGATTTTAGATTAAAGACCCAAAATACATGACGTGTAAATTTGAAAGTAATTTTCTTTATAGTTTTTGCATAAAACTTCATTCAAAATCACCTAAATACGGCTTGTAGGCCGTTAACCTGTCCAGATGCAATGACCCCGTCCTGTGCGAGCGTGACCGCATTATTTTGACGCGAGAGTGACAGAGACAGATAGTAACAGGTTAATGTACGAAATTCTTCGTGCGACCGCGACCGTGCTATAGTCGCTGACATGCTTCTGTCAATAGATGGCTGTTATGTATGGAGGAATTCGATTCGATTGTGCGATACGAGTGACTCGAAACTCGTACAAAAACCTGTATTAACTCTTCCGTATGTCGGTCGGCACTCGGCAGGCAAAGAGCACGTGTGCCGGTTCATCGGCTGCGGCCGCAACGCACGCTTCAACTGTGTTGTGATGCAGCTCCAGGGCCGCAACCCCGGGGCGCTTTCTCCCTCTCTACCACACTTAGGTATAGTTTGTCAAGCACGTGTGCCGGTTCATCGGCTGCGGCCGCAACGCACGCTTCAACTGTGTTGTGATGCAGCTCCAGGGCCGCAACCCCGGGGCGCTTTCTCCCTCTCTACCACACTTAGGTATAGTTTGTCAAGCACGTGTGCCGGTTCATCGGCTGCGGCCGCAACGCACGCTTCAACTGTGTTGTGATGCAGCTCCAGGGCCGCAACCCCGGGGCGCTTTCTCCCTCTCTACCACACTTAGGTATAGTTTGTCAAGCACGTGTGCCGGTTCATCGGCTGCGGCCGCAATGCACGCTTCGACTGTGTTGTGATGCAGCTCCAGGGCCGCAACCCCGGGGCGCTTTCTCCCTCTCTACCACACTTAGGTATAGTTTGTCAAGCACGTGTGCCGGTTCATCGGCTGCGGCCGCAATGCACGCTTCGACTGTGTTGTGATGCAGCTCCAGGGCCGCAGCCCGCAACCCCGGGGCGCTTTCTCCCTCTCTACCACACTTAGGTATAGTTTGTCAAGCACGTGTGCCGGTTCATCGGCTGCGGCCGCAATGCACGCTTCAACTGTGTTGTGATGCAGCTCCAGGGCCGCAACCCCGGGGCGCTTTCTCCCTCTCTACCACACTTAGGTATAGTTTGTCAAGCACGTGTGCCGGTTCATCGGCTGCGGCCGCAATGCACGCTTCAACTGTGTTGTGATGCAGCTCCAGGGCCGCAACCCCGGGGCGCTTTCTCCCTCTCTACCACACTTAGGTATAGTTTGTCCGCTATCATTTTGTCGCGCAGTCGGTTGCGGCGTCGGTATTCTCCAAGGACTTCAAACGACGCCAAACTTTCGCATGTACTCGTAGCGATAAATTCTAACCGAATAGACTTTACTCCACCTCGTTGCCCTTACCATATCATGATGTGGCCGCTGACTTGATGGTTTCGATGGGCAAATTGCTATACAACGTGTAAAGAAATTGGGAAATAATATTGAAGAGTACATAAAGTGTGTTTGTTATGAAATCCTTGTGACTTATAAATAAAACTAAGACATAAAACTATAAGTTAAACTCGAATACCTAATAGTTTTTGAAAATAACAACTACAGTTTTAATTGAAAGTACAGTTTTAGTTGAGCACTAACGCACCACGCCTCCGGCCGGCCGCTGAAGGTATAGGTCGCACAGCGAGAGTTGAGGCGAACAACACATGCAAAGTTTATGTATCTGTACACGATCGATGCGCTGACGTCTTGCAGTGGTCCCGCTTGCACAAATCAGTTATAATTAGCAAGAGCGAGATAGCTAGTGTTTTTGACATTTGAATAAGAGTGATACTGAGTGTTTTATGAAAACTAAGCGTATTATTAGAAAATTATTTGGCTCTTAAAGTATTGTTTTAGGATATGTTTTTTGAAGGTGGTTCACTTTTTTGAGTTGTTATTATATAAGTTGAGTTATAATTTTGTTTTGATTGTGATTTTGCTTTTATAATAATACAACGTTAGATTTAAATATTACTCATTATAAAATACTTTTTATTTGTATTGACACAGAATACCATAATTTATACCTTATGCTAAGTCAATCTGTCAAGCAGTCAATCAATCAAACTACAAGCGATCAAGAGACATATAGATAAGAAGTGCAAAATAAAAGGTTCATCAGGTATTTTTCTTTCAATCTTCAAACCCCAGCACGTAACTATATTTTGTGACGGTAATTACTATGGAATTTTCTTCTCCACAGGACGCGGCAAAACACTACATGGACAAAGTCGTGAAATTGTATTTTTAATGGATTAAATTTTTTTAGAATTTAATATAATTATGACTGAATTGTATAAACTGACGTCCCCTGTCTTACATCTTACAAAAATGAAACACCTTGTATGCAAATATTACGTTAGTGTGAGTGTCGTGTTCGCCTCAACTTTCGTTGTGCGACCTATACCTAACTCTTTTGTTAGGTAGGCCGAGTAGCCACGTGTCGGTTATTTAACTTCATTCGAGTTGTCATAAACAAACACTTAGAATTTTTTGAATTGGTTTGTATGGTAAAATAAGCATGCTTATTTTTATTATTATTAATATTGTTACAGGGTTCCTTAAATATCCTTCATTATTATTTCCAATTCAATTTACACGTTGTAAAAAGATTTAACAACCTCTTTGGCGTGGTTTGATGGGCTGTTGCATTAATTCGGGAAGTCCCGAATTCAATTCTAGGCACGGGCCGTGGTCACTATCTGAATATCTGACTATAATCTCAAGAACTTTATGTGCAGTACCTATATTGAAAAGCTATCCAGGGTCTTCAAATATTAAAAGCAATAGATTCAATACACTCGGTCGGGTTTCTACATAGAGATATTAAACCTGTGAGTATACCTGTTTATTTTATAAGTTCCTCATCTTATCCCAGTGCCACGTCCACTTTTTGTATTATGAATGGGACTCCCATTATATTTGCTTCTCGCTCGCACTATAATAACAAGGTTAGTGTGTGGGAGAGAAGCATATACATGTCTGTCGTCTAAAATGCTGATGGCGCTACTAGTTCCGGCGTGGAGTACTGCAGTCACCTATGAGATGGATCTGCCAAATACCAGCTCGATGCATTGGACTCGGTTGATCGCCGCGCACGCAGAATAATCGGCAAGGAATCGCTAACGCGGGCAAAACTGCTCAGTTTAGAACACCGACACAGTGTTGCCTGTTTAGCGGTTTTTTACAGGATATATTTTGGAAAGTGTGTTTAAGAATTCCACAACCTTGTGCCTCCTTCACCTTTCTACCATAGAACCGCGAGACGTCGAGAGAAGTGGCATCCTTAAGTGGTTAATGTCCAGCGTACTCGGACGAAACGTTTTTTTTCTACGTTTCTGATAGAACCGCTAAGGTGTGGAACACCCTTCCAGCTTCCGTGTTCCCAGCCAAATACAATCTGGGTGCCTTCAAGAGAAGAGTGAATAGGCATTTTCTAGGCAAGCGCGCTCCATCCTAGACCTCATCATTTCTGTTCATCAGACTTGATTGTAGTCAAGCGCAAGCCTATCAATTATAAAAAAAATAAAAAATAAATAGTACTTTAGCACGCGCTTTACCTGATCTACTGTCTAATTTTTGGAATGCTTATGATTGTAGAGTAACTTCGGCATCGGTCGGCACCCCTCCAACTGCAGGCGCGTGTACATGCTGGACTTGGGGCTGGCGCGTCAGTATACCACCAGCAACGGACAGGTGCGCCCGCCCCGAGCCGCTGCCGGCTTTAGAGGTGAGTGGAAACCTTTATTTCCCAAGACTGCATTGCATAATAATTGAACTTTCGGTGGTACCCATACGGTACACCCTGCAAAAACAGTTTTATTTAATTAGTTCAACTTAAAAACATACATGTAACTAAACTCACTAGTCACTGACATAGGTCAACGTATCTACATATAAATGGCAATGGGTAGGGCCCATAGATCCTAGAACCTATGGCGGGTGGGGACCTAAAGTGCTGGGATGGCGACCCCGCACGGGAAATGTTGGTATTTGTTGGTATACCTCCGACTAGATGGACTCACGACATTAAGAGGGTCGCGGGAAGTCGTTGGACACAAGCAGCGCAGAACTGTGTCGGTTGGAAATCATTGCAGGAGGCCTTTGTCCAACAGTGGACGTCCATCGGCTGAAACGGACAAAAAAGCATACATACAATACATACATGTAATTGTTGACGATACTGTTAACAGGCACGGTTCGGTACGCGTCCATCAACGCACACAAAAACAAGGAGATGGGCCGACACGACGACCTGTGGTCTCTGTTCCACATGCTGGTGGAGTTCGTCAACGGACAACTGCCGTGGAGGAAGATCAAAGACAAGGAGCAAGTAAGCGCACTTCCGACCTGTATTTACTGTGTATAAATAAATAAATAAATTGTTTATTTGTGAACAGAAAATTAATACAGTTATCTTAAAATTACCCTGGACCCCCAAACTAGGAAACCCGTGACTTGGGGGCCGGTTTCTAAACTTAAACTAAAAAACAATTTTTTGACACGGACGGACAACAGTAAATGTAACATAACCATTTATATTAGTGTGGTTGCGAGTGTATAGTTTGTGTGTATGCGTGCGTGTGATAGTGTGTGTGTGTGTGTGTGTGTGTGTGTGTGTGTGTGTGTGTGTGTGTGTGTGTGTGTGTGTGTGTGTGTGTATGTGTGTGTGTGTGTGTGTGCGTGTGCGTGTGTTAGAGTGTACATGTTTGATAATTATTACCGAATAAGCTTTTCAGTGTCATGGTAATTTAGATCACTTAAAATATTTCTTAGTTTACTTTTGAGCTTATATCTGTTAAGATGGGAGGTCTTGATCTTTTTGTTGATATTTTTATACAAATATAAGCTCATGTAGTTAAACTGTCTCTGTGCAAATGAACTGTGTGTGCGAGGGACGTGAATATCTAACCGACGCCGGTGAGGGTAAGTATGGACCGGTGGAGGTGCTGGGTGGATTTGATGATAACGAAGAACACTTCTTTCAATATACAGTTGCCGAACTGTAAGTAATTTTGCGGTTTTGTATAGTTCCTCTGTGGGGAATCTGCGGGGCTTACCAAGCATTACCTTTATGATGGCTCTTTGGGCTCGTTCAACCTCAATCATATGAGTAGTGGCTGCGCCTCCCCATACTGATATACAGTAAGTGATTAGGGATTCACATCAGGCCTTATATACTTGCATTTTTAATTTATTGTCTACAATGTCGCGGAGATTTCTAAATATTGGTATAAGCCTTCTGACTTTATTGGCAAGTGTTGTGATATGTGGGTGCCACGTCAGGTTTCCGTCAATGATGACTCCTAGGTATCTCATGGTATCTACTATTACCTGTTGAAAAGGCTAAACGTTATGCTCCGATTCCACTCAGGCTAGCTCTATGGTGCGTTCAATAGAGTCTCAATATTGTTTGTTCGATTTTTAAATTTACTTTTCTAGTTCCACAAAATTTAATGAGCTAATGATGATCCTTATGTGACCCTGTATAGGCCTTATTTGTTGGCTCTTTTCTTTTAGGTTGGATTAATGAAAGAGAAGTACGACCACCGCCTGCTTCTCAAGCACCTGCCGTCAGAGCTGCGGCAGTTCCTGGAGCACGTGCAGCAGCTGGAGTACGCGGACACGCCGGACTACACCATGCTCGCGTCGCTGCTGGAGAGGTGCTGCAAGCGGCGCGGCATCCGGGACACCGACCCCTACGACTGGGAGAAAGACGTGAGTGATCATCACATCAGAGCTGCGGCAGTTCCTGGAGCACGTGCAGCAGCTGGAGTACGCGGACACGCCGGACTACACCATGCTCGCGTCGCTGCTGGAGAGGTGCTGCAAGCGGCGCGGCATCCGGGACACCGACCCCTACGACTGGGAGAAAGACGTGAGTGATCATCACATCAGAGCTGCGGCAGTTCCTGGAGCACGTGCAGCAGCTGGAGTACGCGGACACGCCGGACTACACCATGCTCGCGTCGCTGCTGGAGAGGTGCTGCAAGCGGCGCGGCATCCGGGACACCGACCCCTACGACTGGGAGAAAGACGTGAGTGATCATCACATCAGAGCTGCGGCAGTTCCTGGAGCACGTGCAGCAGCTGGAGTACGCGGACACGCCGGACTACACCATGCTCGCGTCGCTGCTGGAGAGGTGCTGCAAGCGGCGCGGCATCCGGGACACCGACCCCTACGACTGGGAGAAAGACGTGAGTGATCATCACATCAGAGCTGCGGCAGTTCCTGGAGCACGTGCAGCAGCTGGAGTACGCGGACACGCCGGACTACACCATGCTCGCGTCGCTGCTGGAGAGGTGCTGCAAGCGGCGCGGCATCCGGGACACCGACCCCTACGACTGGGAGAAAGACGTGAGTGATCATCACATCAGAGCTGCGGCAGTTCCTGGAGCACGTGCAGCAGCTGGAGTACGCGGACACGCCGGACTACACCATGCTCGCGTCGCTGCTGGAGAGGTGCTGCAAGCGGCGCGGCATCCGGGACACCGACCCCTACGACTGGGAGAAAGACGTGAGTGATCATCACATCAGAGCTGCGGCAGTTCCTGGAGCACGTGCAGCAGCTGGAGTACGCGGACACGCCGGACTACACCATGCTCGCGTCGCTGCTGGAGAGGTGCTGCAAGCGGCGCGGCATCCGGGACACCGACCCCTACGACTGGGAGAAAGACGTGAGTGATCATCACATCAGAGCTGCGGCAGTTCCTGGAGCACGTGCAGCAGCTGGAGTACGCGGACACGCCGGACTACACCATGCTCGCGTCGCTGCTGGAGAGGTGCTGCAAGCGGCGCGGCATCCGGGACACCGACCCCTACGACTGGGAGAAAGACGTGAGTGATCATCACATCAGAGCTGCGGCAGTTCCTGGAGCACGTGCAGCAGCTGGAGTACGCGGACACGCCGGACTACACCATGCTCGCGTCGCTGCTGGAGAGGTGCTGCAAGCGGCGCGGCATCCGGGACACCGACCCCTACGACTGGGAGAAAGACGTGAGTGATCATCACATCAGAGCTGCGGCAGTTCCTGGAGCACGTGCAGCAGCTGGAGTACGCGGACACGCCGGACTACACCATGCTCGCGTCGCTGCTGGAGAGGTGCTGCAAGCGGCGCGGCATCCGGGACACCGACCCCTACGACTGGGAGAAAGACGTGAGTGATCATCACATCAGAGCTGCGGCAGTTCCTGGAGCACGTGCAGCAGCTGGAGTACGCGGACACGCCGGACTACACCATGCTCGCGTCGCTGCTGGAGAGGTGCTGCAAGCGGCGCGGCATCCGGGACACCGACCCCTACGACTGGGAGAAAGACGTGAGTGATCATCACATCAGAGCTGCGGCAGTTCCTGGAGCACGTGCAGCAGCTGGAGTACGCGGACACGCCGGACTACACCATGCTCGCGTCGCTGCTGGAGAGGTGCTGCAAGCGGCGCGGCATCCGGGACACCGACCCCTACGACTGGGAGAAAGACGTGAGTGATCATCACATCAGAGCTGCGGCAGTTCCTGGAGCACGTGCAGCAGCTGGAGTACGCGGACACGCCGGACTACACCATGCTCGCGTCGCTGCTGGAGAGGTGCTGCAAGCGGCGCGGCATCCGGGACACCGACCCCTACGACTGGGAGAAAGACGTGAGTGATCATCACATCAGAGCTGCGGCAGTTCCTGGAGCACGTGCAGCAGCTGGAGTACGCGGACACGCCGGACTACACCATGCTCGCGTCGCTGCTGGAGAGGTGCTGCAAGCGGCGCGGCATCCGGGACACCGACCCCTACGACTGGGAGAAAGACGTGAGTGATCATCACATCAGAGCTGCGGCAGTTCCTGGAGCACGTGCAGCAGCTGGAGTACGCGGACACGCCGGACTACACCATGCTCGCGTCGCTGCTGGAGAGGTGCTGCAAGCGGCGCGGCATCCGGGACACCGACCCCTACGACTGGGAGAAAGACGTGAGTGATCATCACATCAGAGCTGCGGCAGTTCCTGGAGCACGTGCAGCAGCTGGAGTACGCGGACACGCCGGACTACACCATGCTCGCGTCGCTGCTGGAGAGGTGCTGCAAGCGGCGCGGCATCCGGGACACCGACCCCTACGACTGGGAGAAAGACGTGAGTGATCATCACATCAGAGCTGCGGCAGTTCCTGGAGCACGTGCAGCAGCTGGAGTACGCGGACACGCCGGACTACACCATGCTCGCGTCGCTGCTGGAGAGGTGCTGCAAGCGGCGCGGCATCCGGGACACCGACCCCTACGACTGGGAGAAAGACGTGAGTGATCATCACATCAGAGCTGCGGCAGTTCCTGGAGCACGTGCAGCAGCTGGAGTACGCGGACACGCCGGACTACACCATGCTCGCGTCGCTGCTGGAGAGGTGCTGCAAGCGGCGCGGCATCCGGGACACCGACCCCTACGACTGGGAGAAAGACGTGAGTGATCATCACATCAGAGCTGCGGCAGTTCCTGGAGCACGTGCAGCAGCTGGAGTACGCGGACACGCCGGACTACACCATGCTCGCGTCGCTGCTGGAGAGGTGCTGCAAGCGGCGCGGCATCCGGGACACCGACCCCTACGACTGGGAGAAAGACGTGAGTGATCATCACATCAGAGCTGCGGCAGTTCCTGGAGCACGTGCAGCAGCTGGAGTACGCGGACACGCCGGACTACACCATGCTCGCGTCGCTGCTGGAGAGGTGCTGCAAGCGGCGCGGCATCCGGGACACCGACCCCTACGACTGGGAGAAAGACGTGAGTGATCATCACATCAGAGCTGCGGCAGTTCCTGGAGCACGTGCAGCAGCTGGAGTACGCGGACACGCCGGACTACACCATGCTCGCGTCGCTGCTGGAGAGGTGCTGCAAGCGGCGCGGCATCCGGGACACCGACCCCTACGACTGGGAGAAAGACGTGAGTGATCATCACATCAGAGCTGCGGCAGTTCCTGGAGCACGTGCAGCAGCTGGAGTACGCGGACACGCCGGACTACACCATGCTCGCGTCGCTGCTGGAGAGGTGCTGCAAGCGGCGCGGCATCCGGGACACCGACCCCTACGACTGGGAGAAAGACGTGAGTGATCATCACATCAGAGCTGCGGCAGTTCCTGGAGCACGTGCAGCAGCTGGAGTACGCGGACACGCCGGACTACACCATGCTCGCGTCGCTGCTGGAGAGGTGCTGCAAGCGGCGCGGCATCCGGGACACCGACCCCTACGACTGGGAGAAAGACGTGAGTGATCATCACAAAGTATAGTATATTGTACCCAAATTCGCAAATAAAGATAATTGAAATAAATAGAATGTGGGTACTAGGAATAATAGATATAGTTGCAAGTTGACCAGCTGACAGGTGTTATTGTAGTTGTATGACAAACTAAACCTATCAGCTGGTTGTATAAAATAACTCGAAAGTAAAAGACGTATGCTCTATTCCAGTCGGCGCCTGCCACGCGAGCTCGCGCCGCCCTCGCCACCGGGGCTGACCACGTGCCATCCCCTGACCACCAGCCCGACAAGGTTTGTATACTCCGCGTAGAACTAAGCACACGCAAACGCAAATACACGCACATGCATACGCAAATCTACGTACGCGCACACACACACACAATGGACTGATCCTTTACGAAAAGTATTGCAAATTAATTTCTTGCTGAGTTGCTGATAATCAACGGCTAGAATTTCTATTCCTATTCCACTAGTTATTCCATTAAACCGAAAAGTTTTACTTAAAATAGCTTTCAATTTATCAGTTTGAATTTTTGCGAGGAAACGCAACCACCATACCTTATGGTTCGTACGTCACTGTGTGATTCACGTTCGTACGTCAGCATTATGCCAAATTCAAAATATTAATAATGGATCACAAAGCCAGAGTGGTTCAATGGAATTGCCTAAGTCTCAACCTAATTAACAAAATTAGGAAACCTGACCTAATTCAATTAATAAATAAGCAAGATCCTTTTCTCATCTGTCTCCAAGAGACATGGTTGAGAAAGGAATCATTGTTTAAAATGCCAGGGTTTGTTTGTCTCAGAGAAGACAGACTTGATGGGTATGGTTGAGTGGCAATGCTCATCAAAAATACTCTGGCATTTACACCTATCACTCTACCTGTACATAGCGATGACTTATCTGTTATTGCAGTTATTGTAAATAGTATATGTTATGTATCTATATATTTCTCCCGTCCTAACAATGATATATTTAATGAAATTAATGAAATATTGAATTTTTTACCAAAACCATTTTTATGTTTAGGAGATTTTAATTCTCATCATCAGTTATGGGGTTGTACCACATCAACTTACTATGGCGAAAAGTTGTTAGATTTAATTAGCTCACATAATCTGTGCATTTTAAATACCGGATCTCCAACACGACTTGCTCGAACACCTAGTGCTCTAGATTTGTCAATTTGCACTCCTGATCTTGCTTCTTCTCTCACTTGGTCACCTGCTGAATCTACTTATGGTAGTGATCACTACCCCATAATAATTACTTTCCCCTTTGAAAAACCTCCAAAGCAAGTAAGACAACCACGTATAAAACATAAACTAAAAGATGCTGATTGGAGTATGTATAGAGTAGCTGTAGAACAAAAAATTAAAGATTTACCTAAAATAAGTCACTCTGACATATTAGAATGCTCACAAGCATTAGCTACAGCAGTAAATGAAGCTGCAAATGAATGTTTTCCGTTAAAAAGGTGTGGTTTGGGATTTATTCCATCCCCACCATGGTGGGATGCAGAGTGTACTAATGCAGTTAAACAAAGAAAGAAAGCTGAGAAACAATATTGTCAGAATATAACTGATGAAAATTTTGATCATTATTTACATATTGCTAATACTACTAAGGAGCTACTTAGGGTAAAGAAATATGAAGGGTGGCAAAGGTTTTGTTTATCTTTAAGTCCCAATGTTTCACCGTCATTGGTTTGGCAAAACATTAGAAGGTTTAGATCTGCATTTAAAGATACTCAACAAAATAAAATTTCACCAGAACTTGCAGAACAAGTCATGGATAGCTTGGCTCCTCCTTATGTACCTGAATGTCCCATGGTTATAACGCCCACTTTAAATTATTGTAATAATGCTTTAAATTCGCCGTTTACACTTATTGAATTAAAAGGCGTACTTTCATCTACCAAAGATTCTGCACCAGGTGAAGACGGGATTCCTTATTCCTTCTTTTCAAATCTCGATGATAATAGTCTTAGTTACTACCTTTCTTTGATAAACAATGTTATGATTAAGGGCATCGTACCCGACTCCTGGAGGTCCCAAACATTGATTCTAATACAGAAGCCGAATAAACCTAGTGCAGATCCAACATCTTATAGACCGATTGCATTGTCATCGGTACTGGCTAAAACTGCTGAACATCTTATTAAAATTAGGCTGGAATGGTTCTTAGAACATAATACATTATTATCAAAAACTCAGTTTGGTTTCAGGAGAGGTAAATCTACTCTTGACAGTTTGAACATTTTTACCACAGATATAAGACTAAGTTTTTCTAAAAATGAGTCACGTTGCTGCTTTCCTAGACATAAATGCTGCATATGATAATGTTAATATTTCAATTTTAAAAAATAAACTGCTAGCATTAAATGTTCCTAATTTATTAATTAATTTTATTGTAAATATGTTGTATGAAAGATATATAAAGTATTCATTAGATTCGTCTGAAAATGAAATTAAAAGAACTGTGTGGAAAGGTTTGCCACAAGGTTCTGTAGTTGCAGCATGCGGCAGTATTTCTCCCGCGTGAATTTCAGCTTTCCGGAATAATAGTATCCTATTTATTAATACAGGACGCAATCTACCCCTACTGCAAATTTCAGCCAATATAGTTTTCATATTGCGGCACGAAGGAGTATTTCTCCCACGTGGAAATCGGTTTTTTTAAATATCCCGGAAACCGTTAATTTTTACGGGTAAAAAGTAAGCTAAGTGCTAGATCATTATCTAATCTACGTTTAATCAAAATTTCACCCTAATTGTTTCAGTAGTTTTTCTCCCACAGGAATTTTGGATTTTCACACATCCTGCAGAAACTACGGATTTTTTCGGGATAAAAGGTAGCCTATTTATTAATCTGGGATAGAATCTACCTCTATTCCAAATGTCAGCCAAATTATTCAGAAGTTGCGATGTGAAGGAGTATTTCCCCCACGCAAATGAAGCTGTGCAGGGAGTCCGTGCCCACAATTCTGAGCGGGGCTTCTGGACGAGATGGACTCATTAACGGCCTACAAGCCGTATTTAGGTGATTTTGAATGAAGTTTTATTCAAAAACTATAAAGACAATTACTTTCAAATTTACACGTCATGTATTTTGGGTCTTTAATCTAAAATCGCTTAGAAGCAGAAACACGATTGGATAAAATTTTCTCGATAGAAAGTTCTCCCAAAAGTTGCTCCAAAATCTCAGTTTTTCTATGTTTTATCGGAAACTACAATGGATGTAATTGTAATTTTTATTTTAATGTATCGGTAATAATAATATCCTAAAACGCTTAGAACAGATTTTTGATAACTGGCTTAGTTTTTGAGTAATTAGGTAAAACGTCGTTTTTCTGCTATATTCTTTCGCGACGCTGCATGTCGCACCTACCAAATCTCCGTGAGAGTGAGAAAGACAAAAATAAATTCAATAAATCCCCTTAAATACGCGATTAGGATAGCCAAAATTGCTATTGAGAGGAACAGAACAATCGATATAGATGCGTAGTGCGTTCTATAATGTAAGAATATGGGACTGACTCGTATAGAGATCGAATTGTTCTGGTCCTCACAAAAGCTAAAGCATTTGGCTGTCCTGTGTACTCCAGGCATTGCGTCATGTTCGACAGTTAAATGATTTAGTATTTTATTGTATGTATATATTGTTAGTGTATTATTGTTTTATATTATTGAATATTTATTGATAAATTATTGTGATAGGAAAGATCTCTTACTATGAAAGGGGACACCGAATTTTCAATTAAAAAAAAAAAAAAACATTTCTAGGAATCTGTGAAGAGAAACTAGAAACATAAAAATTGTGTCGCAGTCTTTAAACTGGTTCCCTCTATCGATGGCAGATGCAGAATTATAGTCCGAGGAGTCAGAGCTGATGTTTTCTGCTTTGTAAGCAGAGGCGAATTGCCTTACTCTGGCTAAAATCAGTTGTTTTCAAACATCATGATCTCTTTGAAGATACAGAATCGTAACACACAGTTTATGTATTTCCAGAGCTACGTGCTTAGCTCCATAGAGGGCCGAGTGGCGGTGGAGTACCTTGACAGCAACCCTGAGGTGCAGAAGAAGAAATACGCCTTCAAGTGTCACAGGATTAAAGACGGTGGTATGTGTGGATTTTATGTTACTGACAGTGTGTTTGAGATAGTTTGAATCTACCTATAAAATCTCTTAAGTAAATGAAGTTGCACATCTCTTATAATAATTTGTTTTTTTTTTTAACACGTTGCAATCTAGCCCCAAAGTAAGCGTTAGCTTGTGTTATGGGTACTAGATAACTAATAAATATACATACATACTAATATACATTAATATAATATACTGAAAAACACCCAGACACTGGAAAACATTTATGCTAATCACACAAACATTTACCAGTAGTGGGAATTGAATCCACGACCTGTGACGTAGACGGCAGGTTCGCTGCCGCTACGCCATTCGGTCGTCAAAATTTAGATGTTATGTATCAAATTGTCTAAAATTAAACTGTTGTTTTTTTTTCAACTTTTTTTGAAAGATTTTTTTCAAATGAACTAATGAAAGTGACGTCACACTTTAGTAATGCCACCGTAGCTCTATATCACCGTCCTGTTTCTTCCGTATCAACTCTGACACTGGCGAGGTGTATTGTGCCTAGTCGGCACAGCTGTAAGCCATAACCCCAAAATTGAATTGAATTGACAAACTTTCATTTTGTGAGAAAGGAACAGAATTCTAACTGTATTTCATTGTTTGATTTTAATTTTATTTGAAAATATTCAAAAAATCCACAATTCGACACACTAATTACGACGAAATGTTTGCCATTAAGAAAAATCCTAAGCTAAGAGGGTATGGGCTGAGGCTGGAATTCCAGCCGGCGACTACAAAACCCTACAAGCATTTCATTGTTAACAGAGTTATAAGACATTGGAACGAACTGCCTGAGGACATCGTAACAGCTGAATCGCTAAACCAATTCAAGAACCGACTCGACAAACATCTGAGCATGCAACAATGAGCACAATTGATATAGGCGCATCAGCGAAAGCTGCTTAGCCTATCCTATACCTTTAAACGAGCAATTCTTGTATATATATATATTTCTATATAATCTGAATCGCGGAAACGGCTCGAACGATTTTCATGAAATTTAGTATACAGGGGGTTTTGGGGGCGATAAATCGATCTAGCTAGGATTCACTTTTAGAAAATGTCGAATTTACCAAAAAAAATATGAACCCTGCTGCCATCTATTGGCAACCGAGCAAAGCTCGGTCACCCAGATATTTATTAAATAATAATAATAATATACTGGCTCATTTGTAAGCTTTTCTTGGTTTAGTTTTGTGTTCGATTAAAACATAAAAGTTATTCACTTTGTACTGTTACGTTTTCAGGCTTAGAAAAGATCTACCCAGTGAATGCGATTAGTTTCCACTCAGTGTACAACACATTTGCTACGGGAGGCTCAGACGGTTATGTCAACATATGGGATGGCTTCAACAAGAAAAGGCTTTGCCAGTTCCACAGGTATTTATTTTAAATAGCTAGAATTTATACTGTGTACTACGTTCACCTGCATCTGTAACCATATAACATATCTATCGATCGTCATAGAAATGTGTCGATCGCTAATTCAATATCCAAATTTAAATCAACTAGCAAACCCGGCGAACTCCGTTTCGCCACCAGATGGCTTTCCCGCTAAAAAGATTTCCCGCTTTTCTGTTGAAATTTTTCCTGAATTTTCTTTGCTACAAACCTCACGGAGCCCGAGACCTTTCCAACGAATGCAAAACCGTGGAAATCGGTTCGTGCGTTCTGGAGTTATAGCGTTAGGAAGGAAAACCCGACTTATTTTTATATAGCAGATTATTGTTTGAAAACGAAATTTCCCATCGGCAGATTGATCACGCGACCATTATACTCAAACATATTTGGCGCGATTTGTGAGTGTGTGAGAGAGTAAATGTAAAGTAAATGGCAGGGTTGTTTTCAGTTTATATAAAAATCTTTGCTTGAAAGTGTCCAGTTTGAAATATGTAAAGATGGAGCTGCCGTTTTTGCAATTTAATTGAAATTAACCTTCAATGGTGCCAATTCTGTAGTGTACAATCTCTAAACAAAACTAATCTGATGCGCCTAAAATTAGGCGCCGTGTCGAGTTGGCGAAATATTGGACGTGGTAATTTGGAGATAATGCACAAGAGAATTGGCACGAATGTCTGATTATCTAATAAATAAAGGTGATGTTACACCGGAGGACCAGCAATGCTCACTGTAGCGTTTGTCTCCAGACAGGCCAGTCTCACTTATCACGTGACCGTCCCGGCTACAAGTACGGGTCCGGACCACGATATTTCAGATGGTTGCCGCTCGCGGGCCGAGTCTATTTTACGCGCCGTCTGACTACGGCAGCCCTAGTACGTCGTAAGAGACAAAGTTAGGCGATAGAAAGAGACCACAACATTGCGTCTGTTGCGTGTCGATTTTGGTGGTCTCTTTCTATCGCCTAACTTTATCTCTTACGACGTACTAGGGCTGCCGTAGTCAAAAGGCGCGTAAAATAGACCGTACAGAACTAGCGCGTACAACTCGGCCCGCGAGCGGCAACCATCTGAAATATTGAAGTCCGAAACTCTACTTGTAGCCGGGACGGTCACGTGATAAGTGAGACTGGCCTGCTAAGGGTTTGATATTGAAGCAACGTCCAAAGTTAGGAAATGTCTTCAACTTTTTCAGTAATACCTAAATTACCTACAGATTTTGATAAACATTGAGTTCTACTTTTTGTCTTTTGAGCAAATTAGATAACGTTTCCCGTACTTGGCGCCTTATGCACATGAAGAGAAAATTAGCTGTGTGCGTGGTTGGTAGTGGAGTTAACAGATTTTGCTATGCCAATGTTAATAGTTTATTCACTCTACGTCGTACGCTAACTGTCCACTGTACGTATCGTTATTATTTCATAAAAAAAATGACCAGTGTACAGTGAAATCTCGAGTTTTAATCCTGACCTTCGGCACATACATTTTCGGCAATAAACCTTGCAGCATGCGCCTAAATCGGAATTTTTGTTTGTAGAAGAAACCTCAGGCGGTACGGCCATTTCATCCCGAGCCAGTGGGCGCAGCACCCGACGCCTTCTGCTCCTGTCATACGTGCCTCGTGGCTTCTGGGCTCGGCTGTGCGCGAGAGTGCTGGCTGACCCCGCGTTGGCTCTCCACAGCCCTAACTTGTACACCGCGCCCAGAGAGGTAAGATCCGCTAAAGTCCGGTCGCGGAGCACGAAGAACTTCGTACAATAACCTGTTACTACCTTTCTCTGTCACTCTCGCGTCAAGATAATGCGGTCACGCTCGCACAGGACGGGGTCATTGCATCTGTGCTCCGCGTGCACACAATTCTTCGTGCTCCGCGACCGTGCTATATATATAACTCGATGGACATCTATCGCGAGACGGTTAACAACATTGCTAAGTTTGAGGGTACTTAAAAAAAGCAATATTGTATCAGAAGTGGGATCAAATCCTTGGATGTCACCGCAGTCAAATGCAGGCAGCATCTGCCATGAAGCATTAATGGAGAAGCATTACTGTTTGAAGACCACTGTAGCCAAAGACTTTACTGGATATAATAAGATTTAGGATAGTGAAGAGATGATGTGAGCAGTGCAGTGCAACGTGCATTGAAATGCGATACAAGACACACGTTGCATCTCACGTCTTACTCCTCTCGCCATTCTTTGCCATAAAGAGGCTCTGCATGTCTCCAGATGGAGATCGACGACAACGTGCTGAAGGCTCTGGATTTGAACTGGTGCTGGAAGCTGTGGAAGACCGGCCTGAAGCTGGTGTGCGGCTCGCTGACCCTGCTGGCGCTGCGCGAGCTGCCGCCGCGGTACGACCCGCTGCTGGGCGCCGTGGGCGACGAGGACGAGCCCGACGAGCTGTTCCACTCGATGCGGTGAGTGGATCGTGAAGACCGGCCTGAAGCTGGTGTGCGGCTCGCTGACCCTGCTGGCGCTGCGCGAGCTGCCGCCGCGGTACGACCCGCTGCTGGGCGCCGTGGGCGACGAGGACGAGCCCGACGAGCTGTTCCACTCGATGCGGTGAGTGGATCGTGAAGACCGGCCTGAAGCTGGTGTGCGGCTCGCTGACCCTGCTGGCGCTGCGCGAGCTGCCGCCGCGGTACGACCCGCTGCTGGGCGCCGTGGGCGACGAGGACGAGCCCGACGAGCTGTTCCACTCGATGCGGTGAGTGGATCGTGAAGACCGGCCTGAAGCTGGTGTGCGGCTCGCTGACCCTGCTGGCGCTGCGCGAGCTGCCGCCGCGGTACGACCCGCTGCTGGGCGCCGTGGGCGACGAGGACGAGCCCGACGAGCTGTTCCACTCGATGCGGTGAGTGGATCGTGAAGACCGGCCTGAAGCTGGTGTGCGGCTCGCTGACCCTGCTGGCGCTGCGCGAGCTGCCGCCGCGGTACGACCCGCTGCTGGGCGCCGTGGGCGACGAGGACGAGCCCGACGAGCTGTTCCACTCGATGCGGTGAGTGGATCGTGAAGACCGGCCTGAAGCTGGTGTGCGGCTCGCTGACCCTGCTGGCGCTGCGCGAGCTGCCGCCGCGGTACGACCCGCTGCTGGGCGCCGTGGGCGACGAGGACGAGCCCGACGAGCTGTTCCACTCGATGCGGTGAGTGGATCGTGAAGACCGGCCTGAAGCTGGTGTGCGGCTCGCTGACCCTGCTGGCGCTGCGCGAGCTGCCGCCGCGGTACGACCCGCTGCTGGGCGCCGTGGGCGACGAGGACGAGCCCGACGAGCTGTTCCACTCGATGCGGTGAGTGGATCGTGAAGACCGGCCTGAAGCTGGTGTGCGGCTCGCTGACCCTGCTGGCGCTGCGCGAGCTGCCGCCGCGGTACGACCCGCTGCTGGGCGCCGTGGGCGACGAGGACGAGCCCGACGAGCTGTTCCACTCGATGCGGTGAGTGGATCGTGAAGACCGGCCTGAAGCTGGTGTGCGGCTCGCTGACCCTGCTGGCGCTGCGCGAGCTGCCGCCGCGGTACGACCCGCTGCTGGGCGCCGTGGGCGACGAGGACGAGCCCGACGAGCTGTTCCACTCGATGCGGTGAGTGGATCGTGAAGACCGGCCTGAAGCTGGTGTGCGGCTCGCTGACCCTGCTGGCGCTGCGCGAGCTGCCGCCGCGGTACGACCCGCTGCTGGGCGCCGTGGGCGACGAGGACGAGCCCGACGAGCTGTTCCACTCGATGCGGTGAGTGGATCGTGAAGACCGGCCTGAAGCTGGTGTGCGGCTCGCTGACCCTGCTGGCGCTGCGCGAGCTGCCGCCGCGGTACGACCCGCTGCTGGGCGCCGTGGGCGACGAGGACGAGCCCGACGAGCTGTTCCACTCGATGCGGTGAGTGGATCGTGAAGACCGGCCTGAAGCTGGTGTGCGGCTCGCTGACCCTGCTGGCGCTGCGCGAGCTGCCGCCGCGGTACGACCCGCTGCTGGGCGCCGTGGGCGACGAGGACGAGCCCGACGAGCTGTTCCACTCGATGCGGTGAGTGGATCGTGAAGACCGGCCTGAAGCTGGTGTGCGGCTCGCTGACCCTGCTGGCGCTGCGCGAGCTGCCGCCGCGGTACGACCCGCTGCTGGGCGCCGTGGGCGACGAGGACGAGCCCGACGAGCTGTTCCACTCGATGCGGTGAGTGGATCGTGAAGACCGGCCTGAAGCTGGTGTGCGGCTCGCTGACCCTGCTGGCGCTGCGCGAGCTGCCGCCGCGGTACGACCCGCTGCTGGGCGCCGTGGGCGACGAGGACGAGCCCGACGAGCTGTTCCACTCGATGCGGTGAGTGGATCGTGAAGACCGGCCTGAAGCTGGTGTGCGGCTCGCTGACCCTGCTGGCGCTGCGCGAGCTGCCGCCGCGGTACGACCCGCTGCTGGGCGCCGTGGGCGACGAGGACGAGCCCGACGAGCTGTTCCACTCGATGCGGTGAGTGGATCGTGAAGACCGGCCTGAAGCTGGTGTGCGGCTCGCTGACCCTGCTGGCGCTGCGCGAGCTGCCGCCGCGGTACGACCCGCTGCTGGGCGCCGTGGGCGACGAGGACGAGCCCGACGAGCTGTTCCACTCGATGCGGTGAGTGGATCGTGAAGACCGGCCTGAAGCTGGTGTGCGGCTCGCTGACCCTGCTGGCGCTGCGCGAGCTGCCGCCGCGGTACGACCCGCTGCTGGGCGCCGTGGGCGACGAGGACGAGCCCGACGAGCTGTTCCACTCGATGCGGTGAGTGGATCGTGAAGACCGGCCTGAAGCTGGTGTGCGGCTCGCTGACCCTGCTGGCGCTGCGCGAGCTGCCGCCGCGGTACGACCCGCTGCTGGGCGCCGTGGGCGACGAGGACGAGCCCGACGAGCTGTTCCACTCGATGCGGTGAGTGGATCGTGAAGACCGGCCTGAAGCTGGTGTGCGGCTCGCTGACCCTGCTGGCGCTGCGCGAGCTGCCGCCGCGGTACGACCCGCTGCTGGGCGCCGTGGGCGACGAGGACGAGCCCGACGAGCTGTTCCACTCGATGCGGTGAGTGGATCGTGAAGACCGGCCTGAAGCTGGTGTGCGGCTCGCTGACCCTGCTGGCGCTGCGCGAGCTGCCGCCGCGGTACGACCCGCTGCTGGGCGCCGTGGGCGACGAGGACGAGCCCGACGAGCTGTTCCACTCGATGCGGTGAGTGGATCGTGAAGACCGGCCTGAAGCTGGTGTGCGGCTCGCTGACCCTGCTGGCGCTGCGCGAGCTGCCGCCGCGGTACGACCCGCTGCTGGGCGCCGTGGGCGACGAGGACGAGCCCGACGAGCTGTTCCACTCGATGCGGTGAGTGGATCGTGAAGACCGGCCTGAGGCTGTAAACTGGACCATTAAGAAAAGAGACGGCAGATTGTCCTTAACTCTAGAAATGCCCAGAAGCGCCATCCTGCGTTTCGGTTCAACAGTCCGCGAAGATTGTAGGCATGGGTGGTGGGAAACTGTCCTTAAGCCTCGGGTATTCCTTCCCGTTTAGTTCCACCAGTCCACGAAGATGGTAAGACCATGAAGAAAAGGTGGAAGAAGAACCTGTTCCATTACTGAGCGGGTGTTTTCCCGCATAACGTTCCTAAAGTCAGTGATAGTAAGGGCATGGGACGTGGAACATTATCCCTAAACAAGAGACCCATACCCTGGACCCGGGTGACCACGAGAAAAAGTGTTACACACAGTTTACCGGTGTCATAGATGTTTGTAGTGCGACAGCGCCAATAGTAAGCCGATAGCAGTATTGTCTATAGACCGCGGTCCCCGCCGCAGATACCACATTGTGGCATGTTGGGAAATTTTGACAGACGGCTTTATTATTTTTTTGTATGAAGGGTTTGCGTAAAATGTTCTGACGAACCAAATCCTCAGGTTCCTTATCGGTGCCCTAAACCTTACTTACTGAAAGCTTATTTCAGAAAACATGACCTATAATAAATTTGTTTTAATATTATATCTTGTCAAAATCAAACAACTATCACGTAATAACACTTATTATTTTTAATTCAAACTAGCCGAAACAATTATATTTTACAACCATCTCAAAAACCCCCGTAGGTAACATTTTTTTGAAACTCCAATCTAATAATAATGTTTTTAAAAAACTTCATAACACCGATCTGTCATCGGTAGTCTATACTCTATGTTTACGAGGTAAAATGCTATGTAGTACAAAGATCGAGTACATTATTTAAGAAATTGGCTAATAAATAACAACAATCTGTTTGATTATTCGTCAGGTTCCGCGTACGCCAGGAAGGCATCTGGTGCGAACTGGACGTGCAATCATCGGCGTGCGTCGAGATACTACTGCCGGCGGAGGTGTGCATCGTGCGCAGGGAGGACGGGCTGCCCATCGGTGGATGTCAGGTGAGGCCTGCTCATCAGTACGTGGCCAGACCAGCGGGGCTAGACAAAGTAACAGTCGTTTAGCGTTTACGACAGTACTTAGATAAAAATGTACGGACAAAACAAGTGACTGTAGAAAAACCACGGCCGAATAGGGGAAAACACGCTTTTTTGAAAATCGACTACGACAATTTGAACGCTCCCTGGCGTTCTCGCAAACCTTGTAGATAACTCTAGCGTACTTCGCATGACAATTGACAGCCGACAGTGAACAACGCTAAGCATAGAGTAGTTTCTGCTTTCATTTGTTTTCTTCGTCACGTGGTTTGTCCATACATTTTGACGTGACAACGTCTTATAAATCGATAGAGCCGGCTGCACGCACAAAAAAACATGACTCATCCGGTGTTACCGGCGTTACCTCGCTCTGAGGCGTTCCATGTAAGGCTTGAAGTGCAAGCGAGAGTTGTCAACTTGTCACGTTCAACTATCGTCAGTAAACCGACTTTACAGACAACCAATTTTTTATCTACTGTCGTGAACGCTAAACGACTGTTACTTTGTCTAGCCCCGCTGGCTCACTTGTCACGTGATCGAGACGACTACAGGTAGGCGTCTAGACGCCAATATTTCAGGGAGCTTCGGTGCGCCGTCTGTTCAGCCACGGAATACCATAACGAGGCAGCCCTAGTACGTCGTAAGAGATAAAGTTATGCGATAGAAAGAGACCACAACTTTGCGTTTGTTGCGTGTTGTTTTCGGAGGCCGAGCCAGGCGCTATTGCGAACTGAATTGCACTTTTTGTGCCAGAGCTAGAGTCGTTATTTCTTTAAATTATCTTGCGGAGTGAACCTTCTGTACCTGTACTTTTATTTATTCCGTGACGTGGCTGAAAGTACAGGAGGTTGAATTGTAGAGTAGAGTTAATGTTCTCCGTGGAAAAATATTACCAAAAATACTTGTAGTTACGAAAAAAATCTCAGATGATAATCGGGGTATAATTAGCAAGAAACAAGATTTCGTCCCCTGCTGTTTCTAGCCTGTAGTTGGCAAGAAACGCCAATTTCTCGGATGTTGGAAAATTTCTGGTCCGCAAATTTAAATGGCAAAAAGGTAAAATTGTTATCTTATCCAAAATGAAGGATGTATAAAGGAGTGTAATATTTTTTTTTACATTCCACAGAGCATCAGTCACCACACAGTGACAGAGTGAGTCACCGCCATCGTACCGCACAGAGGAGGGCGAGGACGGGTGGGAGGTGTGGTACGGCGGCGCGGAGCCGGAGCGCGCGCACACGCTCGTCGCCACGCCCGCCGCCTTCACGCACCACCACACGCTGCGCGTGCCGCCCGGTGAGTCGCCGCCATCGTACCGCACAGAGGAGGGCGAGGACGGGTGGGAGGTGTGGTACGGCGGCGCGGAGCCGGAGCGCGCGCACACGCTCGTCGCCACGCCCGCCGCCTTCACGCACCACCACACGCTGCGCGTGCCGCCCGGTGAGTCGCCGCCATCGTACCGCACAGAGGAGGGCGAGGACGGGTGGGAGGTGTGGTACGGCGGCGCGGAGCCGGAGCGCGCGCACACGCTCGTCGCCACGCCCGCCGCCTTCACGCACCACCACACGCTGCGCGTGCCGCCCGGTGAGTCGCCGCCATCGTACCGCACAGAGGAGGGCGAGGACGGGTGGGAGGTGTGGTACGGCGGCGCGGAGCCGGAGCGCGCGCACACGCTCGTCGCCACGCCCGCCGCCTTCACGCACCACCACACGCTGCGCGTGCCGCCCGGTGAGTCGCCGCCATCGTACCGCACAGAGGAGGGCGAGGACGGGTGGGAGGTGTGGTACGGCGGCGCGGAGCCGGAGCGCGCGCACACGCTCGTCGCCACGCCCGCCGCCTTCACGCACCACCACACGCTGCGCGTGCCGCCCGGTGAGTCGCCGCCATCGTACCGCACAGAGGAGGGCGAGGACGGGTGGGAGGTGTGGTACGGCGGCGCGGAGCCGGAGCGCGCGCACACGCTCGTCGCCACGCCCGCCGCCTTCACGCACCACCACACGCTGCGCGTGCCGCCCGGTGAGTCGCCGCCATCGTACCGCACAGAGGAGGGCGAGGACGGGTGGGAGGTGTGGTACGGCGGCGCGGAGCCGGAGCGCGCGCACACGCTCGTCGCCACGCCCGCCGCCTTCACGCACCACCACACGCTGCGCGTGCCGCCCGGTGAGTCACCGCCATCGTACTACCATTTTGTTGGGATTTTTTAAATTTGCCGCCATTTTGTTAAAATTTATATTTGCCGCCAAATTTATATTTGCTGCTGTTGCCAGGTGACGGCGCTGTGCACGCTGGGCGAGGAGGTGTACGTGGGCACGGCGTGGGGCTGCGTCGTGGTCGCGCACGCGGCGTCGCTGCGCCCGCTCACCGTGTTCCGTCCCTACGAGGAAGAGGTAACGTGGTAACCCGTGTGACTGGTACAGACCTGCTGTTGCCAGGTGACGGCGCTGTGCACGCTGGGCGAGGAGGTGTACGTGGGCACGGCGTGGGGCTGCGTCGTGGTCGCGCACGTGGCGTCGCTGCGCCCGCTCACCGTGTTCCGTCCCTACGAGGAAGAGGTAACGTGGTAACCCGTGTGACTGGTACAGACCTGCTGTTGCCAGGTGACGGCGCTGTGCACGCTGGGCGAGGAGGTGTACGTGGGCACGGCGTGGGGCTGCGTCGTGGTCGCGCACGCGGCGTCGCTGTGCCCGCTCACCGTGTTCCGTCCCTACGAGGAAGAGGTAACGTGGTAACCCGTGTGACTGGTACAGACCTGCTGTTGCCAGGTGACGGCGCTGTGCACGCTGGGCGAGGAGGTGTACGTGGGGCTGCGTCGTGGTCGCGCACGCGGCGTCGCTGCGCCCGCTCACCGTGTTCCGTCCCTACGAGGAAGAGGTAACGTGGTAACCCGTGTGACTGGTACAGACCTGCTGTTGCCAGGTGACGGCGCTGTGCACGCTGGGCGAGGAGGTGTACGTGGGGCTGCGTCGTGGTCGCGCACGCGGCGTCGCTGCGCCCGCTCACCGTGTTCCGTCCCTACGAGGAAGAGGTAACGTGGTAACCCGTGTGACTGGTACAGACCTGCTGTTGCCAGGTGACGGCGCTGTGCACGCTGGGCGAGGAGGTGTACGTGGGGCTGCGTCGTGGTCGCGCACGCGGCGTCGCTGCGCCCGCTCACCGTGTTCCGTCCCTACGAGGAAGAGGTAACGTGGTAACCCGTGTGACTGGTACAGACCTGCTGTTGCCAGGTGACGGCGCTGTGCACGCTGGGCGAGGAGGTGTACGTGGGGCTGCGTCGTGGTCGCGCACGCGGCGTCGCTGCGCCCGCTCACCGTGTTCCGTCCCTACGAGGAAGAGGTAACGTGGTAACCCGTGTGACTGGTACAGACCTGCTGTTGCCAGGTGACGGCGCTGTGCACGCTGGGCGAGGAGGTGTACGTGGGCACGGCGTGGGGCTGCGTCGTGGTCGCGCACGCGGCGTCGCTGTGCCCGCTCACCGTGTTCCGTCCCTACGAGGAAGAGGTAACGTGGTAACCCGTGTGACTGGTACAGACCTGCTGTTGCCAGGTGACGGCGCTGTGCACGCTGGGCGAGGAGGTGTACGTGGGGCTGCGTCGTGGTCGCGCACGCGGCGTCGCTGCGCCCGCTCACCGTGTTCCGTCCCTACGAGGAAGAGGTAACGTGGTAACCCGTGTGACTGGTACAGACCTGCTGTTGCCAGGTGACGGCGCTGTGCACGCTGGGCGAGGAGGTGTACGTGGGGCTGCGTCGTGGTCGCGCACGCGGCGTCGCTGCGCCCGCTCACCGTGTTCCGTCCCTACGAGGAAGAGGTAACGTGGTAACCCGTGTGACTGGTACAGACCTGCTGTTGCCAGGTGACGGCGCTGTGCACGCTGGGCGAGGAGGTGTACGTGGGGCTGCGTCGTGGTCGCGCACGCGGCGTCGCTGCGCCCGCTCACCGTGTTCCGTCCCTACGAGGAAGAGGTAACGTGGTAACCCGTGTGACTGGTACAGACCTGCTGTTGCCAGGTGACGGCGCTGTGCACGCTGGGCGAGGAGGTGTACGTGGGCACGGCGTGGGGCTGCGTCGTGGTCGCGCACGCGGCGTCGCTGCGCCCGCTCACCGTGTTCCGTCCCTACGAGGAAGAGGTAACGTGGTAACCCGTGTGACTGGTACAGACCTGCTGTTGCCAGGTGACGGCGCTGTGCACGCTGGGCGAGGAGGTGTACGTGGGGCTGCGTCGTGGTCGCGCACGCGGCGTCGCTGCGCCCGCTCACCGTGTTCCGTCCCTACGAGGAAGAGGTAACGTGGTAACCCGTGTGACTGGTACAGACCTGCTGTTGCCAGGTGACGGCGCTGTGCACGCTGGGCGAGGAGGTGTACGTGGGCACGGCGTGGGGCTGCGTCGTGGTCGCGCACGCGGCGTCGCTGCGCCCGCTCACCGTGTTCCGTCCCTACGAGGAAGAGGTAACGTGGTAACCCGTGTGACTGGTACAGACCTGCTGTTGCCAGGTGACGGCGCTGTGCACGCTGGGCGAGGAGGTGTACGTGGGCACGGCGTGGGGCTGCGTCGTGGTCGCGCACGCGGCGTCGCTGCGCCCGCTCACCGTGTTCCGTCCCTACGAGGAAGAGGTAACGTGGTAACCCGTGTGACTGGTACAGACCTGCTGTTGCCAGGTGACGGCGCTGTGCACGCTGGGCGAGGAGGTGTACGTGGGCACGGCGTGGGGCTGCGTCGTGGTCGCGCACGCGGCGTCGCTGCGCCCGCTCACCGTGTTCCGTCCCTACGAGGAAGAGGTAACGTGGTAACCCGTGTGACTGGTACAGACCTGCTGTTGCCAGGTGACGGCGCTGTGCACGCTGGGCGAGGAGGTGTACGTGGGGCTGCGTCGTGGTCGCGCACGCGGCGTCGCTGCGCCCGCTCACCGTGTTCCGTCCCTACGAGGAAGAGGTAACGTGGTAACCCGTGTGACTGGTACAGACCTGCTGTTGCCAGGTGACGGCGCTGTGCACGCTGGGCGAGGAGGTGTACGTGGGGCTGCGTCGTGGTCGCGCACGCGGCGTCGCTGCGCCCGCTCACCGTGTTCCGTCCCTACGAGGAAGAGGTAACGTGGTAACCCGTGTGACTGGTACAGACCTGCTGTTGCCAGGTGACGGCGCTGTGCACGCTGGGCGAGGAGGTGTACGTGGGGCTGCGTCGTGGTCGCGCACGCGGCGTCGCTGCGCCCGCTCACCGTGTTCCGTCCCTACGAGGAAGAGGTAACGTGGTAACCCGTGTGACTGGTACAGACCTGCTGTTGCCAGGTGACGGCGCTGTGCACGCTGGGCGAGGAGGTGTACGTGGGCACGGCGTGGGGCTGCGTCGTGGTCGCGCACGCGGCGTCGCTGCGCCCGCTCACCGTGTTCCGTCCCTACGAGGAAGAGGTAACGTGGTAACCCGTGTGACTGGTACAGACCTGCTGTTGCCAGGTGACGGCGCTGTGCACGCTGGGCGAGGAGGTGTACGTGGGGCTGCGTCGTGGTCGCGCACGCGGCGTCGCTGCGCCCGCTCACCGTGTTCCGTCCCTACGAGGAAGAGGTAACGTGGTAACCCGTGTGACTGGTACAGACCTGCTGTTGCCAGGTGACGGCGCTGTGCACGCTGGGCGAGGAGGTGTACGTGGGGCTGCGTCGTGGTCGCGCACGCGGCGTCGCTGCGCCCGCTCACCGTGTTCCGTCCCTACGAGGAAGAGGTAACGTGGTAACCCGTGTGACTGGTACAGACCTGCTGTTGCCAGGTGACGGCGCTGTGCACGCTGGGCGAGGAGGTGTACGTGGGCACGGCGTGGGGCTGCGTCGTGGTCGCGCACGCGGCGTCGCTGCGCCCGCTCACCGTGTTCCGTCCCTACGAGGAAGAGGTAACGTGGTAACCCGTGTGACTGGTACAGACCTGCTGTTGCCAGGTGACGGCGCTGTGCACGCTGGGCGAGGAGGTGTACGTGGGCACGGCGTGGGGCTGCGTCGTGGTCGCGCACGCGGCGTCGCTGCGCCCGCTCACCGTGTTCCGTCCCTACGAGGAAGAGGTAACGTGGTAACCCGTGTGACTGGTACAGACCTGCTGTTGCCAGGTGACGGCGCTGTGCACGCTGGGCGAGGAGGTGTACGTGGGGCTGCGTCGTGGTCGCGCACGCGGCGTCGCTGCGCCCGCTCACCGTGTTCCGTCCCTACGAGGAAGAGGTAACGTGGTAACCCGTGTGACTGGTACAGACCTGCTGTTGCCAGGTGACGGCGCTGTGCACGCTGGGCGAGGAGGTGTACGTGGGGCTGCGTCGTGGTCGCGCACGCGGCGTCGCTGTGCCCGCTCACCGTGTTCCGTCCCTACGAGGAAGAGGTAACGTGGTAACCCGTGTGACTGGTACAGACCTGCTGTTGCCAGGTGACGGCGCTGTGCACGCTGGGCGAGGAGGTGTACGTGGGGCTGCGTCGTGGTCGCGCACGCGGCGTCGCTGCGCCCGCTCACCGTGTTCCGTCCCTACGAGGAAGAGGTAACGTGGTAACCCGTGTGACTGGTACAGACCTGCTGTTGCCAGGTGACGGCGCTGTGCACGCTGGGCGAGGAGGTGTACGTGGGGCTGCGTCGTGGTCGCGCACGCGGCGTCGCTGCGCCCGCTCACCGTTTCCGTCCCTACGAGGAAGAGGTAACGTGGTAACCCGTGTGACTGGTACAGACCTGCTGTTGCCAGGTGACGGCGCTGTGCACGCTGGGCGAGGAGGTGTACGTGGGGCTGCGTCGTGGTCGCGCACGCGGCGTCGCTGCGCCCGCTCACCGTGTTCCGTCCCTACGAGGAAGAGGTAACGTGGTAACCCGTGTGACTGGTACAGACCTGCTGTTGCCAGGTGACGGCGCTGTGCACGCTGGGCGAGGAGGTGTACGTGGGGCTGCGTCGTGGTCGCGCACGCGGCGTCGCTGCGCCCGCTCACCGTGTTCCGTCCCTACGAGGAAGAGGTAACGTGGTAACCCGTGTGACTGGTACAGACCTGCTGTTGCCAGGTGACGGCGCTGTGCACGCTGGGCGAGGAGGTGTACGTGGGGCTGCGTCGTGGTCGCGCACGCGGCGTCGCTGCGCCCGCTCACCGTGTTCCGTCCCTACGAGGAAGAGGTAACGTGGTAACCCGTGTGACTGGTACAGACCTGCTGTTGCCAGGTGACGGCGCTGTGCACGCTGGGCGAGGAGGTGTACGTGGGCACGGCGTGGGGCTGCGTCGTGGTCGCGCACGCGGCGTCGCTGCGCCCGCTCACCGTGTTCCGTCCCTACGAGGAAGAGGTAACGTGGTAACCCGTGTGACTGGTACAGACCTGCTGTTGCCAGGTGACGGCGCTGTGCACGCTGGGCGAGGAGGTGTACGTGGGGCTGCGTCGTGGTCGCGCACGCGGCGTCGCTGCGCCCGCTCACCGTGTTCCGTCCCTACGAGGAAGAGGTAACGTGGTAACCCGTGTGACTGGTACAGACCTGCTGTTGCCAGGTGACGGCGCTGTGCACGCTGGGCGAGGAGGTGTACGTGGGGCTGCGTCGTGGTCGCGCACGCGGCGTCGCTGCGCCCGCTCACCGTGTTCCGTCCCTACGAGGAAGAGGTAACGTGGTAACCCGTGTGACTGGTACAGACCTGCTGTTGCCAGGTGACGGCGCTGTGCACGCTGGGCGAGGAGGTGTACGTGGGGCTGCGTCGTGGTCGCGCACGCGGCGTCGCTGCGCCCGCTCACCGTGTTCCGTCCCTACGAGGAAGAGGTAACGTGGTAACCCGTGTGACTGGTACAGACCTGCTGTTGCCAGGTGACGGCGCTGTGCACGCTGGGCGAGGAGGTGTACGTGGGGCTGCGTCGTGGTCGCGCACGCGGCGTCGCTGCGCCCGCTCACCGTGTTCCGTCCCTACGAGGAAGAGGTAACGTGGTAACCCGTGTGACTGGTACAGACCTGCTGTTGCCAGGTGACGGCGCTGTGCACGCTGGGCGAGGAGGTGTACGTGGGCACGGCGTGGGGCTGCGTCGTGGTCGCGCACGCGGCGTCGCTGCGCCCGCTCACCGTGTTCCGTCCCTACGAGGAAGAGGTAACGTGGTAACCCGTGTGACTGGTACAGACCTGCTGTTGCCAGGTGACGGCGCTGTGCACGCTGGGCGAGGAGGTGTACGTGGGCACGGCGTGGGGCTGCGTCGTGGTCGCGCACGCGGCGTCGCTGCGCCCGCTCACCGTGTTCCGTCCCTACGAGGAAGAGGTAACGTGGTAACCCGTGTGACTGGTACAGACCTGCTGTTGCCAGGTGACGGCGCTGTGCACGCTGGGCGAGGAGGTGTACGTGGGCACGGCGTGGGGCTGCGTCGTGGTCGCGCACGCGGCGTCGCTGCGCCCGCTCACCGTGTTCCGTCCCTACGAGGAAGAGGTAACGTGGTAACCCGTGTGACTGGTACAGACCTGCTGTTGCCAGGTGACGGCGCTGTGCACGCTGGGCGAGGAGGTGTACGTGGGGCTGCGTCGTGGTCGCGCACGCGGCGTCGCTGCGCCCGCTCACCGTGTTCCGTCCCTACGAGGAAGAGGTAACGTGGTAACCCGTGTGACTGGTACAGACCTGCTGTTGCCAGGTGACGGCGCTGTGCACGCTGGGCGAGGAGGTGTACGTGGGGCTGCGTCGTGGTCGCGCACGCGGCGTCGCTGCGCCCGCTCACCGTGTTCCGTCCCTACGAGGAAGAGGTAACGTGGTAACCCGTGTGACTGGTACAGACCTGCTGTTGCCAGGTGACGGCGCTGTGCACGCTGGGCGAGGAGGTGTACGTGGGGCTGCGTCGTGGTCGCGCACGCGGCGTCGCTGCGCCCGCTCACCGTGTTCCGTCCCTACGAGGAAGAGGTAACGTGGTAACCCGTGTGACTGGTACAGACCTGCTGTTGCCAGGTGACGGCGCTGTGCACGCTGGGCGAGGAGGTGTACGTGGGGCTGCGTCGTGGTCGCGCACGCGGCGTCGCTGCGCCCGCTCACCGTGTTCCGTCCCTACGAGGAAGAGGTAACGTGGTAACCCGTGTGACTGGTACAGACCTGCTGTTGCCAGGTGACGGCGCTGTGCACGCTGGGCGAGGAGGTGTACGTGGGGCTGCGTCGTGGTCGCGCACGCGGCGTCGCTGCGCCCGCTCACCGTGTTCCGTCCCTACGAGGAAGAGGTAACGTGGTAACCCGTGTGACTGGTACAGACCTGCTGTTGCCAGGTGACGGCGCTGTGCACGCTGGGCGAGGAGGTGTACGTGGGGCTGCGTCGTGGTCGCGCACGCGGCGTCGCTGCGCCCGCTCACCGTGTTCCGTCCCTACGAGGAAGAGGTAACGTGGTAACCCGTGTGACTGGTACAGACCTGCTGTTGCCAGGTGACGGCGCTGTGCACGCTGGGCGAGGAGGTGTACGTGGGGCTGCGTCGTGGTCGCGCACGCGGCGTCGCTGCGCCCGCTCACCGTGTTCCGTCCCTACGAGGAAGAGGTAACGTGGTAACCCGTGTGAAATAGAAATAGAAATAGAAATATCATTTATTTGCACAAAACACGTATAGGGTTATTACAATATTCGGTACATAATGTCTCAGTGCTTCGCCAATTTACAGGCATGCAAATATTAAAATAGTTTTAACAATATAAGTCAATATGATTAGTAGTAATTAATCCATAGTTATCAGATACATCCACCAAAAATTCAAAGTTACATAGTATAAAATGTCTAATATATTAATAAAATATGTCTTGCAATTTTAATAATTATTGATTTCATTCTAGTACTTATTGTCTAAATTAATTAAATTATGGTATTTATAATCATATGTCTATAACAGTCATAAATCATAAGTAGAAAAAAAAAAACAATACTCACATAAAAGGAAAAGAAACCAAATTCTGAATAATAATAAGTTCCTTTAAGTATAATACAAGTACCTACATTGATATATTTAGATAAGCTTGCTTTATTTACACTTCTTATTTTGCATAAATTCCTCCACTGAGTAGAATACTTTATCTGTAAGCCATTCTTTAAGTTTATTTTTGAATTTATTACGTGGCAATGTTGTAATCGTTCGGGGAATTGCATTAAATATTTTAACGCACATTGCACTACAATTTTTTAAGTACATGGCCGTCCTTGGCACTTTATTAAATAATAATCGGTCCGGGTTTCTCGCATTTCGAGGTAACCGATCCGCCGCCTTTTTGAACAAATGTGGGTTCGATTTTACGAAAATTGCTACCTCCAAAATGTATATACTAGGGAGTGTAAGTATTCCCAAATTTTTGAAAACTGGTTTGCATGATTCATACGGCGCCTTACCAACGATCGCCCGTATGCATTTTTTTTGAGCAATGAATACTCTGTTGATATCTGTAGAGTTACCCCATATTAGAATGCCATATTTTAAGACAGAAAATACGTATCCATAATATGTAGTAAGGACTGTGTTCCTTGTAGAGGTTTTCCTGAGTTTATTTAACAAATATGCACATTTGTTTATTTTGTTGCATACTAATTCGACATGCGATTTCCAGTTAAGGTGTTTGTCAAGCCTAATACCTAAGAAAGTGATTTCATCTGTTTCTTCTATTGATTGATAATCGTAACTTAGATTTAATGCCGTTTTACTAGTGCTATTATAATTTGAGAATTGAATGTATCTGGTTTTTGATACATTAATTGATAAATTATTACAATTGAGCCATTCTACAATTAGTTTAATTTTGTCATTTATGTCTGATTCATCCTTTATATTATTATTAGAACATGTCAAAATAAGCGAAATGTCGTCAGCGTATAGGATACATTTGTCAGATATTATATCTGGCAGGTCATTAATGTACAATATAAATAACAGTGGACCAAGTAAACTCCCTTGGGGCACTCCGAATAGATTTTTCTTGGAGGTGGATTTAAAACTAGTTAAAACTCTATCTTTATTTAAATTAATTACTTCAACGACCTGCTTTCTATCTTCAAGATACGTCTTTATCCATTCAAGAGCTGGACCTCTGACCCCGTAATTATCTAGCTTACACAGCAATAGCTCATGTGATACAAAATCAAATGCTTTTGACATATCAAAGAATATGACGATAGGTCGTTTCAGAGAGTCCAGGTGTGAAACAACTGTGTCAATAAGATTAAAACATGCGTCTGTCGTTGATTTTTGTTTTTGAAAGCCATATTGCTCTCTTTTAATTATGTCAAACTTCTTAATAAATAAAATTAGACGATTGTACATCGCCTTTTCAAAAATTTTTGAAAAAATTGATATTAAAGTTATAGGTCTGTAGTTTCCCAGATTAGATTTGTCCCCCTTTTTGTAAAGTGGTTTGACTAAGGCAAATTTAAGAAGAGAAGGGAAACACCCGCTTTCAAATGATTTATTTATGAGATACGTAAGAACCGGAGCGATCTCATTAACTACTGCCTTTATAATTTTAGTGGCTATTTCATCAAATCCCACCGCTGCAGTATTATTTAGCGTTCTTATTATTTTAACTACCTCATTTATACCGTAAGGTGCAAGAAAAAAGCTGTCGCATATTCGTATTTTGTTTGTATTTTGTCTATACTTTGGTGCTCCGTTCGTGAGGGCAATGAGATGATCATTAAAAGCATTTGCTATTTCTCGCGGATCGGACACTATGTTCTCCTGGACCTTTACTTGGCCTATTAAATTTTTAATTCGATTTTTATTGGATTGGCCTTTTATTATGTTCCAACTGGTTTTACATTTATTTTTAGACAGTGCTATACGTCTCTCATTACAGTATTTTTGCGAGGCTGACAAACAAGTTCTTAAGATTTTTGAGTATTTCAAGTATGCATTTTTATATGGTGTGGTTTTATTTTTATAATATTTGTATTGAAGTACTCTTTTGACTTTACAACTTTTCCTTAATCCTTTCGTAATCCATGGTAACTTTGAACTTTTGTTGTTAATGTGTTTAATTTGGATAGGAAAACATAAATTATAGAATAAGGTGAACAATTCGTGGAATTTTTCGAATGCTAAATTTATATTAGGCTCTTCAAGCACTTCCTTATAAGATAGACTTGATAGGCATTGGCGGAATTTGTTAATGTTTTCCTGATCATAATTTCTTGTTTTTATATAATAGTTATTTATAACTGGTTCTTTCCTTTGCATCGGTATGCGCAAGCCTTGTGCTGTATTGTGGTCTGACAAACCCAGGCTGTATAGTTCACCTACTGCAGTGTCAAAATTACTTAATATATTGTCGATACATGTTTCTTTTCTAGTGGGTTTATTTATATGAATTGTCAAATTGTAATTATTTGCAATGTCAATTAATGTTTTCTTTAATTTGTCATCCTTTAGTATATTAATGTTAAAGTCACCAGCTAGAACTATCTTTCTATTTCGTTTTTTTAAAACCCGGTGTAGTAATGCGTCAAGATTTTCAAAAAATACGGTCGTGTTCCCACTTGGTATTCTATACACACAAATTATTAAAATGTTATATTTAATTACGTTTATGCCACAACATTCAAAATTTCCGTCCTGAGTTAAGTCCTTTAAATAGTCAATTGTTTCATATTTAATTTCGTTTTTAATAAAAATGCAAACGCCACCTCTTTTTTGTTTTTTATTCCTACAGTAGGTTGAAGCTAACTTATAGTCATTTAGAACAGCGTTACTTTCATTATTTTTATCTAGAAAAGTTTCCGATAGACATATTATATCTGGATGTTTGCCTTGGTCATATAGGTCTAATAGAGCAATTTCCAGAGAATCTTTTTTTGCCAGCAGGCTGGCAATGTTTTGGTGAAATACATTTAGATAGTGTATGTCATTTTTCGTGAAACTGGTTTCTGTATTCGGTACCGTCGCGGGGAAAGCATTAAGTTTTTTGATGCCGGTGTAGGGAGCTGGGATTTTACAGGAATTACTTTTTGAACTTTTTTAAAATAATAAGGAATCGTTCCTTTTTTCGGACCAGGCGACTGTGTAAGAGAGTTTACATTTATGTTGGGAATCCTTCCACCTCCTTGCAATGCATTTAATGGCTTACGTAGATTGTATGATAAGTATTTTTTATCATAATACATCTGATCTATAGCGAGATTAATTTTGAAACACATTTCCCCCAAATTTTGTAAATAAGGCAAGTTATTATTATATATCAAATGTATGAACTTACAATTAGCGACATTGTTGGCAGTTAACTTCAGTAAATTATTTAAGTTGTATTCATTAAGATATACATTTTTATAAACACTAAGTAGTATTATAGGGCACAATTTACTAAGTGATTTTAATGCCGAGGACAGATCAATTGTAAGCTTTGTGGGATTACAATCATGTTCGCCGACACAGAGTACTATTTTATCTTCACTGCAAATGTCAAAAACTTTGCAGGATTTTACGATTTCTTCACATGATGCTTCTGGTTTTATGAAAGAAATTATTTCATATTTCTCATATTGGGTGTTACGTCTTGACTCAATAAGCATTTTTCCCAGGCCAGTACACTGTCGTCCTCCGATTATAAATATCTTTTTAGCATTTTTTGTAATAATTTGTTTTGTGTTGTCTGCGGCCGTCTCTGCGTTATCTAGTGATTGTTTTACTAATAATTTTGTTGCTTCGTTTAGTTCCATAGATTTAGTTTCAGTTAGTACGTTGCTACTTTCGCTTATATATACTTCGGCGTTCTGATGCTTGCTCATAGTTGTGGTACATTCATCTTCCTTATTCGGCGAGTCAATGATGAGTTTTGTTACATTATGTTTTAATAGTTTAGCTCGACGTACTTTTCTTTTCCGAGTTGATAGCGCCGGAGTGGAACTAGTATTCAACAAGTCTTTTAACGTAGATACTTGTTTGTTAAGTGAATCAACTTTATTTTGTAACTCCCTTTTTTCCAGTATGATTGTCTCTAGCTCGTTTTGTGTGCTATCAAGTTGTAGTCTTAATGCAGAAATTTCGGACTTCAGACTCTCGACAATATGCGGCGCGATGTTGGTGGACAAGTCTAAACTTCTATATGAAAAGTTGGTTTCGTTTGAATTTGTAGGCGATGAAGTGTCCAGCTCTTCATATGACTGTGTTTCCAGCTGTTGTTTTTTTCGCAGCGTGACATTATCATAGTCGTCCATTTTTTGAATTTTGGCAAGTATTCTTATATATTATCAATTTTCTGGCAAGTCAAAAATTAAATGTTGGCTGATCGGGATGGTTGGATCGTGTGTCTACGGCTTAATTACAACTTGTTATTATCTGTTCGATGTCAGTGTCAAATAGTAATCTAGTCTGTGGAATTCATGTGACTATTTGACGTTTGTCAGTTTGTTTTGACAAGAATCTGTTGTTCACTGTTGCTGGTTTGGTTATTTGTTTACGAAAATTCTGATGTCACTTCCAAATTTAAAAATTTTACAGGTTAACGGTTCTCGTTTTTGATTACTATTTACCAGGAACATAAAAATTTCGACTTACAGTGCTTATAACAGTGGCTTAATGTTATGGTATGTTTAATTTAGTGGTTAATTAATCCAAATGTTGTGTCACAATAGCTTTATATTTACTATTTTCTTGACTATAGACGGTGTTCACTTTTTCTTGTTTTAGTGGAGATTCTTATGTTGAAACACACTTGAATATATTTAGTCATTAATTTTACGATATAATTCCTTGATAAAAACACTTTTCACACTATTTAATGAAGTATTTATATTTTAATTACACAAATAAATACAGAATCGATGTTGACACTTAGGACTGCAGCGCCCTCTCTCTGTGACTGGTACAGACCTGCTGTTGCCAGGTGACGGCGCTGTGCACGCTGGGCGAGGAGGTGTACGTGGGCACGGCGTGGGGCTGCGTCGTGGTCGCGCACGCGGCGTCGCTGCGCCCGCTCACCGTGTTCCGTCCCTACGAGGAAGAGGTAACGTGGTAACCCGTGTGACTGGTACAGACCTGCTGTTGCCAGGTGACGGCGCTGTGCACGCTGGGCGAGGAGGTGTACGTGGGGCTGCGTCGTGGTCGCGCACGCGGCGTCGCTGCGCCCGCTCACCGTGTTCCGTCCCTACGAGGAAGAGGTAACGTGGTAACCCGTGTGACTGGTACAGACCTGCTGTTGCCAGGTGACGGCGCTGTGCACGCTGGGCGAGGAGGTGTACGTGGGGCTGCGTCGTGGTCGCGCACGCGGCGTCGCTGCGCCCGCTCACCGTGTTCCGTCCCTACGAGGAAGAGGTAACGTGGTAACCCGTGTGACTGGTACAGACCTGCTGTTGCCAGGTGACGGCGCTGTGCACGCTGGGCGAGGAGGTGTACGTGGGCACGGCGTGGGGCTGCGTCGTGGTCGCGCACGCGGCGTCGCTGCGCCCGCTCACCGTGTTCCGTCCCTACGAGGAAGAGGTAACGTGGTAACCCGTGTGACTGGTACAGACCTGCTGTTGCCAGGTGACGGCGCTGTGCACGCTGGGCGAGGAGGTGTACGTGGGGCTGCGTCGTGGTCGCGCACGCGGCGTCGCTGCGCCCGCTCACCGTGTTCCGTCCCTACGAGGAAGAGGTAACGTGGTAACCCGTGTGACTGGTACAGACCTGCTGTTGCCAGGTGACGGCGCTGTGCACGCTGGGCGAGGAGGTGTACGTGGCGCTGCGTCGTGGTCGCGCACGCGGCGTCGCTGCGCCCGCTCACCGTGTTCCGTCCCTACGAGGAAGAGGTAACGTGGTAACCCGTGTGACTGGTACAGACCTGCTGTTGCCAGGTGACGGCGCTGTGCACGCTGGGCGAGGAGGTGTACGTGGGGCTGCGTCGTGGTCGCGCACGCGGCGTCGCTGCGCCCGCTCACCGTGTTCCGTCCCTACGAGGAAGAGGTAACGTGGTAACCCGTGTGACTGGTACAGACCTGCTGTTGCCAGGTGACGGCGCTGTGCACGCTGGGCGAGGAGGTGTACGTGGGCACGGCGTGGGGCTGCGTCGTGGTCGCGCACGCGGCGTCGCTGCGCCCGCTCACCGTGTTCCGTCCCTACGAGGAAGAGGTAACGTGGTAACCCGTGTGACTGGTACAGACCTGCTGTTGCCAGGTGACGGCGCTGTGCACGCTGGGCGAGGAGGTGTACGTGGGGCTGCGTCGTGGTCGCGCACGCGGCGTCGCTGCGCCCGCTCACCGTGTTCCGTCCCTACGAGGAAGAGGTAACGTGGTAACCCGTGTGACTGGTACAGACCTGCTGTTGCCAGGTGACGGCGCTGTGCACGCTGGGCGAGGAGGTGTACGTGGGGCTGCGTCGTGGTCGCGCACGCGGCGTCGCTGCGCCCGCTCACCGTGTTCCGTCCCTACGAGGAAGAGGTAACGTGGTAACCCGTGTGACTGGTACAGACCTGCTGTTGCCAGGTGACGGCGCTGTGCACGCTGGGCGAGGAGGTGTACGTGGGGCTGCGTCGTGGTCGCGCACGCGGCGTCGCTGCGCCCGCTCACCGTGTTCCGTCCCTACGAGGAAGAGGTAACGTGGTAACCCGTGTGACTGGTACAGACCTGCTGTTGCCAGGTGACGGCGCTGTGCACGCTGGGCGAGGAGGTGTACGTAGGCACGGCGTGGGGCTGCGTCGTGGTCGCGCACGCGGCGTCGCTGCGCCCGCTCACCGTGTTCCGTCCCTACGAGGAAGAGGTAACGTGGTAACCCGTGTGACTGGTACAGACCTGCTGTTGCCAGGTGACGGCGCTGTGCACGCTGGGCGAGGAGGTGTACGTGGGGCTGCGTCGTGGTCGCGCACGCGGCGTCGCTGCGCCCGCTCACCGTGTTCCGTCCCTACGAGGAAGAGGTAACGTGGTAACCCGTGTGACTGGTACAGACCTGCTGTTGCCAGGTGACGGCGCTGTGCACGCTGGGCGAGGAGGCGTACGTGGGCACGGCGTGGGGCTGCGTCGTGGTCGCGCACGCGGCGTCGCTGCGCCCGCTCACCGTGTTCCGTCCCTACGAGGAAGAGGTAACGTGGTAACCCGTGTGACTGGTACAGACCTGCTGTTGCCAGGTGACGGCGCTGTGCACGCTGGGCGAGGAGGTGTACGTGGGCACGGCGTGGGGCTGCGTCGTGGTCGCGCACGCGGCGTCGCTGCGCCCGCTCACCGTGTTCCGTCCCTACGAGGAAGAGGTAACGTGGTAACCCGTGTGACTGGTACAGACCTGCTGTTGCCAGGTGACGGCGCTGTGCACGCTGGGCGAGGAGGTGTACGTGGGGCTGCGTCGTGGTCGCGCACGCGGCGTCGCTGCGCCCGCTCACCGTGTTCCGTCCCTACGAGGAAGAGGTAACGTGGTAACCCGTGTGACTGGTACAGACCTGCTGTTGCCAGGTGACGGCGCTGTGCACGCTGGGCGAGGAGGTGTACGTGGGCACGGCGTGGGGCTGCGTCGTGGTCGCGCACGCGGCGTCGCTGCGCCCGCTCACCGTGTTCCGTCCCTACGAGGAAGAGGTAACGTGGTAACCCGTGTGACTGGTACAGACCTGCTGTTGCCAGGTGACGGCGCTGTGCACGCTGGGCGAGGAGGTGTACGTGGGCACGGCGTGGGGCTGCGTCGTGGTCGCGCACGCGGCGTCGCTGCGCCCGCTCACCGTGTTCCGTCCCTACGAGGAAGAGGTAACGTGGTAACCCGTGTGACTGGTACAGACCTGCTGTTGCCAGGTGACGGCGCTGTGCACGCTGGGCGAGGAGGTGTACGTGGGCACGGCGTGGGGCTGCGTCGTGGTCGCGCACGCGGCGTCGCTGCGCCCGCTCACCGTGTTCCGTCCCTACGAGGAAGAGGTAACGTGGTAACCCGTGTGACTGGTACAGACCTGCTGTTGCCAGGTGACGGCGCTGTGCACGCTGGGCGAGGAGGTGTACGTGGGGCTGCGTCGTGGTCGCGCACGCGGCGTCGCTGCGCCCGCTCACCGTGTTCCGTCCCTACGAGGAAGAGGTAACGTGGTAACCCGTGTGACTGGTACAGACCTGCTGTTGCCAGGTGACGGCGCTGTGCACGCTGGGCGAGGAGGTGTACGTGGGGCTGCGTCGTGGTCGCGCACGCGGCGTCGCTGCGCCCGCTCACCGTGTTCCGTCCCTACGAGGAAGAGGTAACGTGGTAACCCGTGTGACTGGTACAGACCTGCTGTTGCCAGGTGACGGCGCTGTGCACGCTGGGCGAGGAGGTGTACGTGGGGCTGCGTCGTGGTCGCGCACGCGGCGTCGCTGCGCCCGCTCACCGTGTTCCGTCCCTACGAGGAAGAGGTAACGTGGTAACCCGTGTGACTGGTACAGACCTGCTGTTGCCAGGTGACGGCGCTGTGCACGCTGGGCGAGGAGGTGTACGTGGGCACGGCGTGGGGCTGCGTCGTGGTCGCGCACGCGGCGTCGCTGCGCCCGCTCACCGTGTTCCGTCCCTACGAGGAAGAGGTAACGTGGTAACCCGTGTGACTGGTACAGACCTGCTGTTGCCAGGTGACGGCGCTGTGCACGCTGGGCGAGGAGGTGTACGTGGGGCTGCGTCGTGGTCGCGCACGCGGCGTCGCTGCGCCCGCTCACCGTGTTCCGTCCCTACGAGGAAGAGGTAACGTGGTAACCCGTGTGACTGGTACAGACCTGCTGTTGCCAGGTGACGGCGCTGTGCACGCTGGGCGAGGAGGTGTACGTGGGCACGGCGTGGGGCTGCGTCGTGGTCGCGCACGCGGCGTCGCTGCGCCCGCTCACCGTGTTCCGTCCCTACGAGGAAGAGGTAACGTGGTAACCCGTGTGACTGGTACAGACCTGCTGTTGCCAGGTGACGGCGCTGTGCACGCTGGGCGAGGAGGTGTACGTGGGGCTGCGTCGTGGTCGCGCACGCGGCGTCGCTGCGCCCGCTCACCGTGTTCCGTCCCTACGAGGAAGAGGTAACGTGGTAACCCGTGTGACTGGTACAGACCTGCTGTTGCCAGGTGACGGCGCTGTGCACGCTGGGCGAGGAGGTGTACGTGGGGCTGCGTCGTGGTCGCGCACGCGGCGTCGCTGCGCCCGCTCACCGTGTTCCGTCCCTACGAGGAAGAGGTAACGTGGTAACCCGTGTGACTGGTACAGACCTGCTGTTGCCAGGTGACGGCGCTGTGCACGCTGGGCGAGGAGGTGTACGTGGGCACGGCGTGGGGCTGCGTCGTGGTCGCGCACGCGGCGTCGCTGCGCCCGCTCACCGTGTTCCGTCCCTACGAGGAAGAGGTAACGTGGTAACCCGTGTGACTGGTACAGACCTGCTGTTGCCAGGTGACGGCGCTGTGCACGCTGGGCGAGGAGGTGTACGTGGGCACGGCGTGGGGCTGCGTCGTGGTCGCGCACGCGGCGTCGCTGCGCCCGCTCACCGTGTTCCGTCCCTACGAGGAAGAGGTAACGTGGTAATCCGTGTGACTGGTACAGACCTGCTGTTGCCAGGTGACGGCGCTGTGCACGCTGGGCGAGGAGGTGTACGTGGGCACGGCGTGGGGCTGCGTCGTGGTCGCGCACGCGGCGTCGCTGCGCCCGCTCACCGTGTTCCGTCCCTACGAGGAAGAGGTAACGTGGTAACCCGTGTGACTGGTACAGACCTGCTGTTGCCAGGTGACGGCGCTGTGCACGCTGGGCGAGGAGGTGTACGTGGGGCTGCGTCGTGGTCGCGCACGCGGCGTCGCTGCGCCCGCTCACCGTGTTCCGTCCCTACGAGGAAGAGGTAACGTGGTAACCCGTGTGACTGGTACAGACCTGCTGTTGCCAGGTGACGGCGCTGTGCACGCTGGGCGAGGAGGTGTACGTGGGGCTGCGTCGTGGTCGCGCACGCGGCGTCGCTGCGCCCGCTCACCGTGTTCCGTCCCTACGAGGAAGAGGTAACGTGGTAACCCGTGTGACTGGTACAGACCTGCTGTTGCCAGGTGACGGCGCTGTGCACGCTGGGCGAGGAGGTGTACGTGGGCACGGCGTGGGGCTGCGTCGTGGTCGCGCACGCGGCGTCGCTGCGCCCGCTCACCGTGTTCCGTCCCTACGAGGAAGAGGTAACGTGGTAACCCGTGTGACTGGTACAGACCTGCTGTTGCCAGGTGACGGCGCTGTGCACGCTGGGCGAGGAGGTGTACGTGGGGCTGCGTCGTGGTCGCGCACGCGGCGTCGCTGCGCCCGCTCACCGTGTTCCGTCCCTACGAGGAAGAGGTAACGTGGTAACCCGTGTGACTGGTACAGACCTGCTGTTGCCAGGTGACGGCGCTGTGCACGCTGGGCGAGGAGGTGTACGTGGGCACGGCGTGGGGCTGCGTCGTGGTCGCGCACGCGGCGTCGCTGCGCCCGCTCACCGTGTTCCGTCCCTACGAGGAAGAGGTAACGTGGTAACCCGTGTGACTGGTACAGACCTGCTGTTGCCAGGTGACGGCGCTGTGCACGCTGGGCGAGGAGGTGTACGTGGGGCTGCGTCGTGGTCGCGCACGCGGCGTCGCTGCGCCCGCTCACCGTGTTCCGTCCCTACGAGGAAGAGGTAACGTGGTAACCCGTGTGACTGGTACAGACCTGCTGTTGCCAGGTGACGGCGCTGTGCACGCTGGGCGAGGAGGTGTACGTGGGGCTGCGTCGTGGTCGCGCACGCGGCGTCGCTGCGCCCGCTCACCGTGTTCCGTCCCTACGAGGAAGAGGTAACGTGGTAACCCGTGTGACTGGTACAGACCTGCTGTTGCCAGGTGACGGCGCTGTGCACGCTGGGCGAGGAGGTGTACGTGGGCACGGCGTGGGGCTGCGTCGTGGTCGCGCACGCGGCGTCGCTGCGCCCGCTCACCGTGTTCCGTCCCTACGAGGAAGAGGTAACGTGGTAACCCGTGTGACTGGTACAGACCTGCTGTTGCCAGGTGACGGCGCTGTGCACGCTGGGCGAGGAGGTGTACGTGGGCACGGCGTGGGGCTGCGTCGTGGTCGCGCACGCGGCGTCGCTGCGCCCGCTCACCGTGTTCCGTCCCTACGAGGAAGAGGTAACGTGGTAACCCGTGTGACTGGTACAGACCTGCTGTTGCCAGGTGACGGCGCTGTGCACGCTGGGCGAGGAGGTGTACGTGGGGCTGCGTCGTGGTCGCGCACGCGGCGTCGCTGCGCCCGCTCACCGTGTTCCGTCCCTACGAGGAAGAGGTAACGTGGTAACCCGTGTGACTGGTACAGACCTGCTGTTGCCAGGTGACGGCGCTGTGCACGCTGGGCGAGGAGGTGTACGTGGGCACGGCGTGGGGCTGCGTCGTGGTCGCGCACGCGGCGTCGCTGCGCCTGCTCACCGTGTTCCGTCCCTACGAGGAAGAGGTAACGTGGTAACCCGTGTGACTGGTACAGACCTGCTGTTGCCAGGTGACGGCGCTGTGCACGCTGGGCGAGGAGGTGTACGTGGGGCTGCGTCGTGGTCGCGCACGCGGCGTCGCTGCGCCCGCTCACCGTGTTCCGTCCCTACGAGGAAGAGGTAACGTGGTAACCCGTGTGACTGGTACAGACCTGCTGTTGCCAGGTGACGGCGCTGTGCACGCTGGGCGAGGAGGTGTACGTGGGGCTGCGTCGTGGTCGCGCACGCGGCGTCGCTGCGCCCGCTCACCGTGTTCCGTCCCTACGAGGAAGAGGTAACGTGGTAACCCGTGTGACTGGTACAGACCTGCTGTTGCCAGGTGACGGCGCTGTGCACGCTGGGCGAGGAGGTGTACGTGGGGCTGCGTCGTGGTCGCGCACGCGGCGTCGCTGCGCCCGCTCACCGTGTTCCGTCCCTACGAGGAAGAGGTAACGTGGTAACCCGTGTGACTGGTACAGACCTGCTGTTGCCAGGTGACGGCGCTGTGCACGCTGGGCGAGGAGGTGTACGTGGGCACGGCGTGGGGCTGCGTCGTGGTCGCGCACGCGGCGTCGCTGCGCCCGCTCACCGTGTTCCGTCCCTACGAGGAAGAGGTAACGTGGTAACCCGTGTGACTGGTACAGACCTGCTGTTGCCAGGTGACGGCGCTGTGCACGCTGGGCGAGGAGGTGTACGTGGGCACGGCGTGGGGCTGCGTCGTGGTCGCGCACGCGGCGTCGCTGCGCCCGCTCACCGTGTTCCGTCCCTACGAGGAAGAGGTAACGTGGTAACCCGTGTGACTGGTACAGACCTGCTGTTGCCAGGTGACGGCGCTGTGCACGCTGGGCGAGGAGGTGTACGTGGGCACGGCGTGGGGCTGCGTCGTGGTCGCGCACGCGGCGTCGCTGCGCCCGCTCACCGTGTTCCGTCCCTACGAGGAAGAGGTAACGTGGTAACCCGTGTGACTGGTACAGACCTGCTGTTGCCAGGTGACGGCGCTGTGCACGCTGGGCGAGGAGGTGTACGTGGGGCTGCGTCGTGGTCGCGCACGCGGCGTCGCTGCGCCCGCTCACCGTGTTCCGTCCCTACGAGGAAGAGGTAACGTGGTAACCCGTGTGACTGGTACAGACCTGCTGTTGCCAGGTGACGGCGCTGTGCACGCTGGGCGAGGAGGTGTACGTGGGCACGGCGTGGGGCTGCGTCGTGGTCGCGCACGCGGCGTCGCTGCGCCCGCTCACCGTGTTCCGTCCCTACGAGGAAGAGGTAACGTGGTAACCCGTGTGACTGGTACAGACCTGCTGTTGCCAGGTGACGGCGCTGTGCACGCTGGGCGAGGAGGTGTACGTGGGGCTGCGTCGTGGTCGCGCACGCGGCGTCGCTGCGCCCGCTCACCGTGTTCCGTCCCTACGAGGAAGAGGTAACGTGGTAACCCGTGTGACTGGTACAGACCTGCTGTTGCCAGGTGACGGCGCTGTGCACGCTGGGCGAGGAGGTGTACGTGGGGCTGCGTCGTGGTCGCGCACGCGGCGTCGCTGCGCCCGCTCACCGTGTTCCGTCCCTACGAGGAAGAGGTAACGTGGTAACCCGTGTGACTGGTACAGACCTGCTGTTGCCAGGTGACGGCGCTGTGCACGCTGGGCGAGGAGGTGTACGTGGGCACGGCGTGGGGCTGCGTCGTGGTCGCGCACGCGGCGTCGCTGCGCCCGCTCACCGTGTTCCGTCCCTACGAGGAAGAGGTAACGTGGTAACCCGTGTGACTGGTACAGACCTGCTGTTGCCAGGTGACGGCGCTGTGCACGCTGGGCGAGGAGGTGTACGTGGGGCTGCGTCGTGGTCGCGCACGCGGCGTCGCTGCGCCCGCTCACCGTGTTCCGTCCCTACGAGGAAGAGGTAACGTGGTAACCCGTGTGACTGGTACAGACCTGCTGTTGCCAGGTGACGGCGCTGTGCACGCTGGGCGAGGAGGTGTACGTGGGCACGGCGTGGGGCTGCGTCGTGGTCGCGCACGCGGCGTCGCTGCGCCCGCTCACCGTGTTCCGTCCCTACGAGGAAGAGGTAACGTGGTAACCCGTGTGACTGGTACAGACCTGCTGTTGCCAGGTGACGGCGCTGTGCACGCTGGGCGAGGAGGTGTACGTGGGGCTGCGTCGTGGTCGCGCACGCGGCGTCGCTGCGCCCGCTCACCGTGTTCCGTCCCTACGAGGAAGAGGTAACGTGGTAACCCGTGTGACTGGTACAGACCTGCTGTTGCCAGGTGACGGCGCTGTGCACGCTGGGCGAGGAGGTGTACGTGGGGCTGCGTCGTGGTCGCGCACGCGGCGTCGCTGCGCCCGCTCACCGTGTTCCGTCCCTACGAGGAAGAGGTAACGTGGTAACCCGTGTGACTGGTACAGACCTGCTGTTGCCAGGTGACGGCGCTGTGCACGCTGGGCGAGGAGGTGTACGTGGGGCTGCGTCGTGGTCGCGCACGCGGCGTCGCTGCGCCCGCTCACCGTGTTCCGTCCCTACGAGGAAGAGGTAACGTGGTAACCCGTGTGACTGGTACAGACCTGCTGTTGCCAGGTGACGGCGCTGTGCACGCTGGGCGAGGAGGTGTACGTGGGCACGGCGTGGGGCTGCGTCGTGGTCGCGCACGCGGCGTCGCTGCGCCCGCTCACCGTGTTCCGTCCCTACGAGGAAGAGGTAACGTGGTAACCCGTGTGACTGGTACAGACCTGCTGTTGCCAGGTGACGGCGCTGTGCACGCTGGGCGAGGAGGTGTACGTGGGCACGGCGTGGGGCTGCGTCGTGGTCGCGCACGCGGCGTCGCTGCGCCCGCTCACCGTGTTCCGTCCCTACGAGGAAGAGGTAACGTGGTAACCCGTGTGACTGGTACAGACCTGCTGTTGCCAGGTGACGGCGCTGTGCACGCTGGGCGAGGAGGTGTACGTGGGCACGGCGTGGGGCTGCGTCGTGGTCGCGCACGCGGCGTCGCTGCGCCCGCTCACCGTGTTCCGTCCCTACGAGGAAGAGGTAACGTGGTAACCCGTGTGACTGGTACAGACCTGCTGTTGCCAGGTGACGGCGCTGTGCACGCTGGGCGAGGAGGTGTACGTGGGGCTGCGTCGTGGTCGCGCACGCGGCGTCGCTGCGCCCGCTCACCTTGTTCCGTCCCTACGAGGAAGAGGTAACGTGGTAACCCGTGTGACTGGTACAGACCTGCTGTTGCCAGGTGACGGCGCTGTGCACGCTGGGCGAGGAGGTGTACGTGGGCACGGCGTGGGGCTGCGTCGTGGTCGCGCACGCGGCGTCGCTGCGCCCGCTCACCGTGTTCCGTCCCTACGAGGAAGAGGTAACGTGGTAACCCGTGTGACTGGTACAGACCTGCTGTTGCCAGGTGACGGCGCTGTGCACGCTGGGCGAGGAGGTGTACGTGGGGCTGCGTCGTGGTCGCGCACGCGGCGTCGCTGCGCCCGCTCACCGTGTTCCGTCCCTACGAGGAAGAGGTAACGTGGTAACCCGTGTGACTGGTACAGACCTGCTGTTGCCAGGTGACGGCGCTGTGCACGCTGGGCGAGGAGGTGTACGTGGGCACGGCGTGGGGCTGCGTCGTGGTCGCGCACGCGGCGTCGCTGCGCCCGCTCACCGTGTTCCGTCCCTACGAGGAAGAGGTAACGTGGTAACCCGTGTGACTGGTACAGACCTGCTGTTGCCAGGTGACGGCGCTGTGCACGCTGGGCGAGGAGGTGTACGTGGGGCTGCGTCGTGGTCGCGCACGCGGCGTCGCTGCGCCCGCTCACCGTGTTCCGTCCCTACGAGGAAGAGGTAACGTGGTAACCCGTGTGACTGGTACAGACCTGCTGTTGCCAGGTGACGGCGCTGTGCACGCTGGGCGAGGAGGTGTACGTGGGGCTGCGTCGTGGTCGCGCACGCGGCGTCGCTGCGCCCGCTCACCGTGTTCCGTCCCTACGAGGAAGAGGTAACGTGGTAACCCGTGTGACTGGTACAGACCTGCTGTTGCCAGGTGACGGCGCTGTGCACGCTGGGCGAGGAGGTGTACGTGGGGCTGCGTCGTGGTCGCGCACGCGGCGTCGCTGCGCCCGCTCACCGTGTTCCGTCCCTACGAGGAAGAGGTAACGTGGTAACCCGTGTGACTGGTACAGACCTGCTGTTGCCAGGTGACGGCGCTGTGCACGCTGGGCGAGGAGGTGTACGTGGGGCTGCGTCGTGGTCGCGCACGCGGCGTCGCTGCGCCCGCTCACCGTGTTCCGTCCCTACGAGGAAGAGGTAACGTGGTAACCCGTGTGACTGGTACAGACCTGCTGTTGCCAGGTGACGGCGCTGTGCACGCTGGGCGAGGAGGTGTACGTGGGGCTGCGTCGTGGTCGCGCACGCGGCGTCGCTGCGCCCGCTCACCGTGTTCCGTCCCTACGAGGAAGAGGTAACGTGGTAACCCGTGTGACTGGTACAGACCTGCTGTGCCTGATGTAACGGTACAGAAGGTTCATTCTGCAAGGTGATTTAAGGAAATAGCGACTTTAGCGCTCACACAAAAAAGTGCAATTCAGTTCTCAATAGCGCCTGGCTCCGCCTCCGCTATGCACCTAATTTTGTGCTCTCTTTCTATCGCGTAACTTTATCTCTTTTGACGTGATAAGGTTGCCTCGTTATAGAGCGCACGTAGCGCGTGAAATAGACCGTACAAGAACTAACGCGTGCAACCTAGCCGGCGCACGGCGGCCGTCTGAAATTAGTACGTCGAGACGACTACCTGTAGTTTCTTCACGAAACTACAGGTAGTCTTCCGTTGCATTCACGTTAACGTGAATGCAACGGTTTATCCGAGGAAGGATTGCCGCTAGATGGCGCTATTTAAGATAGTTACAGTTTTTAATCATTTACTCCAATCGTAATGAACTATTTTTAATAATATGTGTTTTGCGGAAGTACAACGTTGCCTTTTATTTTATCACATCATTATTTTAAACTAAAACGTAACCATTTCGTTATCTAGTTCAAATATAAAAATCTGTCATCTCTATCAGCGTAGGGACACGACGAGCACCCACACATAGACGCTATGGTTTCAATCCAGGATCTGTGGTTCTTACGTTTTCTACCAATTGTTAGCGTAAAAAAGGACATAGATGGCGTATATCAATACTCAGAGATATCATTTATAGTCCACAATATCAGATTTTCGGAGAGAGATCAATCAACTCCGAGCTGGTACTAAAATTTTCTTGATAAAAAACAAAAAAAAAACTAGTTATTGCCCGACCCAGGGATCGAACCAAGGAGCTCATAGAGTAGGTATATCATTACAGTACTACTGTAACTCTATGCACCTACTACCTTGTTACTAAGTATCTAACAAGTAATTACCTACCTATAGACATTTTACTCCACGAAGACGCGCCCCATTTTGTGAAAATAGCTAATGTTTCATTCGATTCCTATGAAGTTTGTCGGAGTGGGGCGCGTCGTCGTGGATTGAAATGTTTATACCTATCTACTTATACTATAATATTGATATCTATTATTTTGACGACCGAATCGCGTAGCGGTAGCGAACCTGCCGTTGCGACGTCAGTCGGTCGTGGGCTCAATAGTGGGATATTGGTAAAGGTTTGTGTGATAAGGAGGAATATTTTCCGGTGTCTGGGTGTTTTTCAGTATAGGTATTATATGTATAATATTATATTCTCTAATATTTAAAATTCTCTCGCCAATTTTGTTACCAAACTCCTCCGAAACGGCTCGACCGGTTGTTATGAAGTTTGCAGTGTATGATCGGTAGGTCTGAGAGCAGGATGTTATGTTTTTTTTATATTCCTAATGGCAATTCAACGTTTGCCGGGTCAGCTAGTTTATGTATATTAAGTATATATAGTATATATACTTATATATACATATATATATATTTATCCCGCAAGCAATCTGACACCCGCTGAAGAAAAAAAAACCTGTCAAGTGCGAGTCGGACTCGCGCACTGAGGGTTCCGTACTTCAACCGGAGGAATAAAACCATAAAAACCACTTTTCTTATCGAACCGCAAAACTAACTTTGTTTTTAGAGGTTTTATTGTAAATATTAAACTACTTATTAGATCTCGTTCAAACCAATTTTCGGTGGAAGTTTGCATGGTAATGTACATCATATATTTTTTTTAGTTTTATCATACAGTACGCGCGGCGAAAGTTTGGCTTTGACCGTTATTGCGCAGAAATCAGAAATTGGGTATCAACCAATCAGAGAAATCAGAAATTGGGTATCAACCAATCAGAATATGGGTACCCATGCGCAGTAATCCCCTCCACCCGAAGGTCAAAGCCAAACTCTCGCCGCGCGTACTGTACTCTTATTTTAGAAGTTACAGGGGGGGGGGACACACATTTTACCACTTTGGAAGTGTCTCTCGCGCAAGCTATTCATTTTAGAAAAAAATGATATAAGAAACCTTAGTATCATTTTTGAAGACCTATCCATAGATACCCCACACATATGGGTTTGATGAAAAAAAATTTTTTGAGTTTCAGTTCTAAGTATTATTACAGTATTACAGTACCCCCAAAATTTATTACTTTTTTAAAAATTTGTGTGAAAACCTTAATGCGGTTCACAGAATACATCTACTTACCAAGTTTCAACAGTATAGCTCTTATAGTTTCGGAAAAAAGTGGCTGTGACATACGGACGGACAGACGGACAGACGGACAGACAGACATGACGAATTTATAAGGGTTCCGTTTTTTGCCATTCGGCTACGGAACCCTAAAAATCAACGCAAAAATGGTTGCATTTACCCACAACACGGATTTCTTTTAGAAAAAGGTTTATACTAGCAAAAACTTCGGGTTATTATAAACCTTAAAGTGAAGCAGGTAAGGCTTAATTTTGATTGCTAAACACATAACAGTTACGACGTTTATCATCAGACTCGGGATAGGCAATAAATTTTAACCGTCACTCGAAAGTCGAAAATCTGTATTACAATATGTACAAAAAATATTTAGTCTAATACACAACATTACCCGTACGCAATAGAGTTGAAAATAGAAAACGCGCGTGTGCGCGTATAACGTGGTGCGGTAGTTCAATTTTAGCACATAAATATTACCATAATCCTAGGTCCTCTTTAGGTAGATACTTGATATTGTACCTCACATATTTTGCTACTTTCTTTACTCGGCTCATAATCTAAATATATAAAAGAAGACACTGACTGACTGACTGACTGACTGACATATCAACGCACAGCCCAAACCGCTGGGTTTAGAGACTTCAAATTTGGCACACAGGTTCCTTATGAGGTCTAGGGGTGCACTAAGAAAGGATTTTTCAAAATTCCCCCCCCTAAAGGGGTGAAACGGGGCTCCAAAGTTCGTATTTTACCAAGCTTCAATACTCCTTCACGCCGGAACTACTGAACCGATTTGGCTCAAATTTGGAATATAGATAAATTGCATCTTGGGTTAACACATAAGCTACTTTTCATCCCGGGAAAATCCATGGTTCCCGTGGGATTAGTTAAAAACCGAAATTCACTCGGAAAAAAATCTTCACGCCGAAAGTACAAGACCGATTTAGCTGAAATTTGGAATGGACATAGATGATATCTTGGGTTAATAAAAAGGCTACTTTTCATCCCGGAAAAATCCATGGTTTTTGCGGGAAAACTGAAAAATTGATATTCACACGTGAAAAATACTACTTTACGCTGCACTTACTGACCTGATATGACTGAAATTCGAAAAGGAGGTAGATTTTATCCTGGATTAATACATAGGCTACTTTTTATCCCGGAAAATTTCATGGTATATCAAAGAAGATACTGACTCACTCACTCACTGACATATCAACCCACAGCCCAAACCGCTGGGTCTAGAGACTTCAAATTTGGCACACAGGTTTCTTATCAGGTCTAGGGGTGCCCTAAGAAAGGATTTTTCAAAATTCCCCCCCTAAAGGGGTGAAACGGGGCTCCACAGTTCGTATTTTACCAAGCTTCAATACTCCTTCACGCCGCAGCTACTGAACCGATTTGGCTCAAATTTGGAATGGCTATAAACTGCATCTTGGGTTAACACATAAGCTACTTTCTATCCCGGGAAAATCCATGGTTCCCGTGGAATTAATTAAAAACCGAAATTCACGCGGAAAAAAATCTTCACGCCGCAAGTACAAGACTGATTTGGCTGAAATTTAGATTGGAGATAGATGATATCCTGGGTTAGTAAAAAGGCTACTTTTTATCCCGGAAAAATCCATGGTTTTCGCGGGAAAACTGAAAAATTGATATTCACGCGCGAAAAATACTACTTTACGCTGCACTTACTGATCTGATATGACTGAAATTCGGAACGGAGATAGATTTTATCCTGAATTAATACATAGGCTACTTTTCATCCCGGAAAATTTCATGGTTTCCATGATAATAGTGATAGATAGTATGCCTTCATGCCGTAATTACTGAACTGATTTGGAATAGAGATATATTATATCCTGGATTAATACTAAGGCTACTTTTTATCCCGGAAAAATCCATGGTTCCTTCGGGAACAGTGAAAAACAGATATCCACGCGGGAAAAATATTTCTTCACGCCGTAATTGCTGAATTGATTTGGCTGAAAATTAGAAAAGAGAAGGCTATTTTTTATCCCGGGAAAATCAATGGTTATTTCTGCCGCGTGAATATTTGTTTTTCACTGTTCCAGCGGGAGAAATACTCATTCACGCTGCAACTATTAAAAATTTTTGGCTGAAAGGTAAAATGGAGATAGATTTCGCTCTAAATTAACACAAAGGCTACTTTTAATTCCCGAAAAATCGATGGTTCCCGTGAGAATAGGGAAAACTGAAATTTACGCGGGCGAAGCCGCGGGTATCTGCTAGTATATAATATTGCTACCTCGGGGTAGAAAGGTCGTAAAAACCAAAACCCTACTTTTCAGGACGAGCAAAAAAGAAAATTTTTTAAACTTTTTGGCAAATAACTTTTTTGTTTTTATAGGTATATTGACCCTATTAAGCGATATTTTATTAATTCTATATGTTTTTTGCAATGGATAACCTTATTATATTCTCAATCTCTTAGTTTAGAAGTTAGCTTGGATTTACGACCAATAATTTTTTGAAACTTGGTTCATACACCCCCTAATTATTTCAGTTGTGACATTGTAATGAGTTGTAACTAGATATAAGTCGTTGTTATTGTGCTAAAAAACCATTAACATAAAATAGAGAGAGTCGTAAAATCAATAGGTACCTTCTGGACGTTGAGAGTCGTAACTATGATAACTTTATAGTAATTTACATAACTTAATATAAACTTGAGTGATAAAATCCATTTAACCTAAGTACCTACAGGTACCTACATATGAACTTATTACAATTTTTAACCAGTTAATAAATCAAAATTACTATTTAAGTATTTTTTTTACATTACCAATTTACTTAAAGCAAAGTACAAAGTGATTTAAGGCTTTCCTCGTGGTTTGAAGACAGAATTTAACGATTTTTACGAGTACATACCACGATTATTTGTAAATACATAATATTTTGCCAATATTTCGTTCTAATTGCATAGACCGTATCGGTCTACCCTCCTCCTAGATCTTTTTGACTTCATTTCGCGAGTTGTCACGCAAACACACACTAACAACGTCATTTTTCACCCTTGCTTTATTGCGACTTTGCTTCGGTTTGTACAGTTCTACAATCGTATTCCACGTATTGGCTAATTTAAACCCGTCTTCACGATTGAAATTCCAGTGTTTTTGAATTTCTAGAAGCTAGAACCAGCCTAGGTATAAAGTGACGGTCTGTGGATAAAACCATGGGGCTCAATCCAGTGTAGTACCTGGTTGCAGAAGATTCTCCGCGATCGATGACTTCTGAGGTTCATTATTCCTAACCGTTTTTATATTTAGCACACGGGTAGCTATGGATCTCTTCGTTTGCCCAAAGTAAAAAAAGTACAAAATACTTAAGAAGACGTAAAACACAACGTTAATCAGTAATTATTATCATTAACGCTGATCAGAGCATCATCTTCTTATGTTGGAAATTAACAAAAATATAAAACTTTGACAGCACTTTATTTCTATATTAATTTTCACCTCGGTCATCTTCATCGTCTTCGTTTATTAGGGTAAATTCAAAAATTTATCTTGATATGGTTTAAGTATGATTTATTCATCACATAAACGTATCAAATCATTGTATTTTGCAGTTGAAATAGGCAACTGATGGTCATTCAACTTTAGTAATAATTTACCAAATGCTCGCTATTTCCATTTTTGTGAATTTATCAGTTATCGTGAATTCGTACTCATCCTTTTCCCTTTTTCCTTTTTATAGATTCTTCATAAAGATTGATTGTTTCTTCTAGTACCTCTTCACATACAGAATACTTAATTTGTACTTGTTTTTAAAAACTTTACAATCCTGATATCTGAAATGAAAGTGTGTTTTCGGACGGTACATCGCTGGGGACAAAAATCCCGAGACGAAGAAAATTCGGGAAATCCTTTCTCGTAAATTGTTTCTTGTTGTCAAATACAAAACTCTACGTCGATGGGAGTTTGTCTGTCTTGTTTGTTGGAGAGTCGATGGGATGTTTCTAGTAACAATTCATCAGCTGATAACAATATGTTATCAGCTGATGAATTGTTACTAGAAACTAAATAAGTATGTTAGTTTTCTGTTTCATTTCATTCATATTCTCATTGTACACAAAAGAAATATATCTTTCCTTGGCTTAGGAAAACTGATATTCTATTCATTGTTGAATAATATCATGTAAAAACCGATTCTCGAACACGTTACATCTGATCATCATTACCATTACTCTTACACTGTTTCTGGTTCTTAAGTTTCTTAAATTCTACACAAATGATAACGTTTTTGAGTTCCCGAGGAAGTGCGCAGGTAGCGTTTCAATCAACATCTTTACGTATTCTTTATCATCGGAAGAATATTTGGCAGGGACATTGCCTATCCTTGAGTCATTTTTCATTACTCTCACACTGTTTCTGGTTCTTAAGTTTCTTAAATTCTACACAAATATAACGTTTTTGAGTTCCTGAGGAAATGCGCAGGTAGCTTTTCAATCAACATCTTTACGTATTCTTTATCATCGGAAGAATATTTGGCAGGGATATTGCCTATCCTTGAGTCATTTTTGGCCTTGCATTCTTTAAAATGCGACTAACTGTACAGTAAAAATTTCTTAGTACAATTTACAAGGCAGTATTTATCCAGTAGAAATTGTAAATAGATTGTTATTAAATTTTGTAAGACCCCTTTGTTCGGCTCACAAGGATTTTGTCCCATAGTTCTTTATAGTTCTGAGTCTTCTTCTCTGTTTTTGTACCTTTCACCTTTATCTTCAAGTTGTTTCCGAAACATTTTTGTATTAATTGTTTTTTCTTACGATTATATTACGTTGTTAATGTTGGTCAACGTTGGTTGCCTTTTTATTATGTTGGTTAATGTAAAATAACCTTTACTAATAGGAGTCAGTGTGCTGGGAAAGAGATTGGAAGGATTCTAGTGACGGTCCCCGTAGATTCCAACTAAATTATTTGAATTTATTCATCTGAATATTATAAAAAAGGAAGAAAGTGATTTGGAAGTAGAAGCCTTGAGAAATAGTAAACTACGTCGTATAAGCCCTTAATATCATCAAAACAAAAAATCAATTGAAAGCAAAAGGTGTATAAACCATGTATAGATATTTCAATCTACAATGACGCGCCCCACTCTGTCAAACTCCATGCGAATCGAATAAAACATAAGCGATTTTGAATGAATGGGGCGCGTCTTCTTAACATCTATTGTCACCGGCGTCAATTCACTATCTGTTCTCATTGAACCACACCACTTGACCTCTTGAGAAAACGAAAATTAAAACTAAATTCTTTAACTATTATCTGCATTACTCTAATCTATGACGTTGATAAAAAATGGAATGGGAGGCCCGTTATTATTGTAAAAAAAAGTATATTATTTTATAATAACGTAAAAAATTAGTATGACGAGTCGCCGACGATGTACCTACATCTTCTTAAAATGTATTTTTTCGAACGTAATTTCGTTTCAAGTTATTTGTTTAGGGATGCAAAAGCCAATTTGCACTTCACGAATGTATTCCGAATGGGTGTAGATACTTTATCGTCAGTTGATCAACTTGAGTTCAGGGTGTAAAAACTAAATTGTAATTATCATTGGTTTTTACAACCAAGCGCATTTTGTTACTTAGGTATTACACCATACTTGGCTCAAATCTACTGTCTTTTACACCCTGAACTTCTAAATTAATATGGTATTACTCCAAATAGTTATAGCAATAATAGTTTTTTTGGTTCTTACATCATAAATTCCACAAAAACTGTGTTCAAACTTTGAAGTCATCTGGGTCGTATAACTCGTTATTTTGCGAATTTGAAAGCGTCACAAAGACAAATCGATAGAGCGGGAAATTTTGAATAAAACTGCATTCATAACTCATTTTCGGTAAAATGGTTTATACGACCTTTCTACCCCGAGGTGTCAATATTATATAATGATATAATGCTCGGCTCCATCTTTTTATATGCTCGCCAAACTCCTTCCCGACTGTTTTATTAGCACAAAATGAAAAATGATTAGGTATAAAAATATCAGTAAAAAGAAAGACCTGTGGCACTCGGAGACTGCCGCGGTAAATATAAGTTTTGCCCAAATGCAAGAACAAGACGAGACTCAGCCAGTCTTGGTCTTGGTCTTGCGCTAGTATATGTGGTCTTGGTCTTGGTCTTGGTCTTGCACTCCGAGTCTTGGTCTTGGTCTTGGTCTAGCAGCAAGAGTCTCGCAAGTCTCGCAATTATCTATTAGCCTATTGCTGGTCCCGAACTCCTACACTCTCCGAAACGACACTCATAGCCACAACGACCTCCTATAGTAATGTTATTATCTCGCTGCAGACTCGGTCATAAATCATTCGAGTGTTTCGCTTTTGCTGTTCTGCAGTAATGCACAACTCAACAAAGAACAACAAAAGCGAAACACTCGAATGATTTATGACCGAGTCTGCAGCGAGATAATAACACTACTATAGCGCAGTGACGCGCGCCTGGATTGAATGGGAGGTCGCGGGTTCGATTCCCGCCACGGGCCACTTTGGAATTTTCAATTTTATAATTTCTTATTTGGCTCAGGTCTGGTCTGGTGGGAGGCTTCGGCCGTGGCTAGTCACCACCCTACCAGCAAAGACGCACCGCCAAGCGATTTACCGTTCCGGTGTGTGCTGTGTAGAAACCGCTAGGGGTTGCTTACCTCTTCCAAGGTAGTACGATAACATCTGCAGCTGCATCGTCACTTACCATTAGATGAGATCACAGTCACGTACTTACTAGTAGTGTGTAAAAAAAACGGAGGTCGGCCCGCGAAATTCAAATTTTATTTTGTATTTCGCAAATATTTAACTAGTAGGTACAATGAATTAGGCTCATGGCATCCATTTTGCGAAAAAATTGGTTGCCTGTAAAGTCGGTTTACTGACGATAGTTGAACGTGACAACGTCTTCTTTGTCGCTCGTTCCGCGCTCGCGAGGTAACGCCGCATGAGCGAGGTAACGCCGGTAACGCCGGATGAGTCATGTTTTTTCGTGCGTGCAACCGGCTCTTTCGATTTATAAGACGTTGTCACGTCAAAAAACAATATCATCTTCACAGGTTTATATAAAAAAGTTTGCCGAGTTTGACGTGAGTTCGCAATTCACAAATTGGTTGATATTCGAACTACATTTCTAAACTGGACATTTTCAAGTACTTAAACATCTTTTTCTTCTAATATATAAAATTTTCTCGCTTTTCTTTATTACCAAACTCCTCCGAAACGGATGGACCGATTGTTATAAGTGAGAAAAAAAAATTGGTTGTCTGTAAAGTCGGTTTACTGACGATAGTTGAACGTGACAACTCTCGCTTGCACTTCAAGCCTTACATGGAACGCCTCAGAGCGAGGTAACGCGAGCGAGGTAACGCCGGTAACGCCGGATGAGTCATGTTTTTTGTGCGTGCAGCCGGCTCTATCGATTTATAAGACGTTGTCACGTCAAGAATTATATGGCAAAACAACGTTTGCCGGGTCATCTAGTTTTACACTGTGAAGATTTTAGTAGGTAGGTACCTACTCTTATTTTCGCAAAGTGAATTCCATAAGCCTACTTCGTTGGATTAGTTAAATAATTGCGAAAAATAGAATTTTTATGAACTCAACAAATTCGAGTAGGTACCTACCATGTAATTCGGATGTAAACAGCCGCGCCAGCGAAGTATTTTTATCATGTATCTATACAACGCCATCTATCATGATGGCGTTGTCCAACTTCAAAAATAATATGTCAGACACGTAGTTGTTTTAGGTTGTTATAATAGATGTCGCTAGTAACACAAGGTGAAGGTATGTACTTAGATACGCACACATGTGTAAATTTGGCGTTTTTTAAATGCCGTATTATTCTTTAACTAAAGTAAATATTCGCCTGATATTTAAATTGCGGGTATAAAAAGTCCTAAGTAAATCGTAAATATCAATAAATTTAACAACAAATGTATATTTTTCAAGATTAATTCAAGTGAAAAATGTATGAGAGCATCTCCTAGCTTGTGGCCCTTAACGATCGCTCATTCTATAGCACAGATTTAGGAAACAATAAGGACAGACCCCGTCTGCAAAATTAGCGTGACAATTTTTAATCTGTAGAGTGTCGCATAAGATGGCGTCGCCTAGTAACTCAGTAGTCAGTACCTGAGACCTACACGAACATTTGACAAAGAATTTTGGCGCTCCTCATGGCGCTGCATGTCACGCAAGGCTTGGCTATGAGTGAATAGAGCGCCGCCATACTTCTGTTATCTCTATGTTCTATGGCTTGCGTAGAAAGAAACCAATAATTGTCTATGGTTAGCGATACCTAACATCAAAATAATGTCAATGTCACAAGAACCCATATAAGTCTCGCAAGCGATGACCTATTTATAATCTGTGCATCGATAATAATCATTAACGCCTTGGCAAGATGCTTGGCTATCATTTGGCAACTTTGGTGGGAGAAACGTTTTTTTTGTTTTATAATATTCGTATAGATGTGTTATGTTTCTGTGAGCGCAGGTCCGCGCAATGGTCCCGCTGTCGCCGCACGGCAGCATCCGCGGCGCGCTGCTGGCCACCTTCGGCGCTGGCTACAGGCCTCTCGTGCAGCGGTACGCACCCGCGCAGGTGGGTAGCTGGGTTGCTTCTTGTCGATGAGCGCAGGTCCGCGCAATGATCCCGCTGTCGCCGCACGGCAGCATCCGCGGCGCGCTGCTGGCCACCTTCGGCGCTGGCTACAGGCCTCTCGTGCTGCGGTACGCACCCGCGCAGGTGGGTAGCTGGGTTGCTTCTTGTCGATGAGCGCAGGTCCGCGCAATGATCCCGCTGTCGCCGCACGGCAGCATCCGCGGCGCGCTGCTGGCCACCTTCGGCGCTGGCTACAGGCCTCTCGTGCAGCGGTACGCACCCGCGCAGGTGGGTAGCTGGGTTGCTTCTTGTCGATGAGCGCAGGTCCGCGCAATGATCCCGCTGTCGCCGCACGGCAGCATCCGCGGCGCGCTGCTGGCCACCTTCGGCGCTGGCTACAGGCCTCTCGTGCAGCGGTACGCACCCGCGCAGGTGGGTAGCTGGGTTGCTTCTTGTCGATGAGCGCAGGTCCGCGCAATGATCCCGCTGTCGCCGCACGGCAGCATCCGCGGCGCGCTGCTGGCCACCTTCGGCGCTGGCTACAGGCCTCTCGTGCAGCGGTACGCACCCGCGCAGGTGGGTAGCTGGGCAGGTTCGCTGACATGCGGCTGTCAATAAATGGCGCTGGCTGTAAATGTATGCAGGGATTCGATTCGTTCGTGTGATGCGAGTCGTCTCGAAATTCATTGTTTCTAGAAATGTCATTGACCTTGTTTACAAGTTTCAGCCGTTGCCAGTAGTACCGATCGATTGTGAACCTTATTCTGTTCGTAATAAGATTCATCTCTCGTGTGCAGGCAAACAACGCAACCACGCACAGCGGGTTCTACTGCATGCTGTGGCACGCGCAGCACTGGCTGCCGGACTAGCGGACAGACACAACACACACGGATGTGCCGGTTTGGAGCAAACTTGTACAAGAAGACAGCGCGCGGTGGAGAGACGAGTCGATTTGAACTAACTCGCGTTCATGAAATGACACCTTAAGGTGGTTCGTTCGTGGAATAGCGTCTTAAAAGTGGTCAGTTCGTGAAATATAGCGTCAGAATAAATAGTGTCTTAAGGTTGTTCGTTCATTAGATGGCATCAAAAGATAGTTCGTTCATGAAATGGCACCTTAAGCCAACCAGTCCATCGCAGCGGAGCCGAGAAACAGAAATAATTACTCAATAAGATTGTACAAACTTCCCCTCAACACACCCCACCATATGGAGGGTTCATACTTGGTAGAGGTAGGTACATTAAAGGGTGCAAGGATTCTCCCTATATAATTTTCTGACACGCTCGAGTCACTTCAAAAATCCCCTCTTGGGCTCCCCTACTAAAAGAAGGGACACTTCTTTGAAGGATAAACAATAAATTCCAAAATAATGATCTCGAATTTCATGTATGCTGTGTTCTGTCTCTCTTCCCGCCAAATTCGATTTTTGAAACGAAGTTTCTTTTCGCACGGAAAAGAATGGGCATTTTCTTTATAGGCCAAAAAATAAGTAGCCCATCTTGGGTGTACCGCCATGTTGGATTTAGAATGACGTCACACAACTAGCCGTGAATTGTCTTCCAAACACAAACTTTTAGCTCAGTCGGTTAAAGAATATCTATTTCAAAAAGATTGGTATTAAAATTGAATATTTTCTATTATTAAGTTGCAAGATTCCAATAGATGAAAGCTTCTAGGTAAAATGGACATTTTTTGCAAAGATTCAAGTTGATAGGCTTGCGCTTGACTAATGGACAGGAAAGGATGGAGCGCGCTTGCCTATATTCACTCTTCTCTTGAAGGCACCCAGATTATATTTGGCTGGGAACACGGAAGCTGGAAGGGTATTCCCGCAGTTTTAATGCCTGTTGTCTTATTCGCCTAGAATTTACGAAATCAAATTGGGTATTTCACTACAATTTTTTTATCACATTATTATAAACTAGGATAAAAATAAAACGAACACTGAAAAAACTAATTAAATCGATCAAATAACAAAAAAGTTATAAGCATTTAAATATTTCTGATAGACAGAGATAGGGATATTAAATTGTGACGTCACACCTCACGAATTCTATAGTAGATTCGTGAGGCTTCATACAAATTTTCGTTTTGCGAGAAAGGGATAGAAGATTCCAAAATTAAAATGACAGCAACTTTGTAAATCTTTGTTGGATTTTAATTTATTTTTCAGCGTACGTCATTATTTTTATTCTAGTTTTTAAAAAAGTAATAATATTTATCAAATTCAAAAGTAGGAAAATACCCAATTAAATTTGGAGCAGAAAGCTTGATGTACGGTACCCAGTTTGTACTTATAATTCACTGTATTTAGCTAGCTGTACTTGTCTCAAACAATTTTATAAACCAAAGAAGTTAATAAATTAATGATGTCTTGAATAGGTACCGAGTTTCATTTCTTCGACGACTTCCTGGACTGGGCATTCATTTGACATATATTTTTTATCCAACGAAGGTTCGCCACAAAATCTGACTTTCCTTTCACTTAATAAAGCAGCAATGTATAACAAACCATAGACAATAGTGATCATCACTGTCAGCTCGTTTTTTTTTACTGTTTCAGAAAAAAAAAATACTGCAAACAACCTGCCAAACTTCGCCTCGGCAGTCGGCACACCATTTTTTTTCTTACCAATTTCAGGTGTCCTTTTCGTGGGAATTGTGGTATTTTCCATTAGCTCGATGACGAATTTAATCAATATAGATTGTTAGGACCATGGATGTATCGAATCCCGTATCAAGTTGTATCAAATCCATACTATTTTTTATAGACTAGTCTCCACAAACTCCTATAATTTTTTTTAACATCCGGATTCCAAAGGTATACCTACGCATGTAAACTTATACTTCTCAATAAAATCTGTATGACAGGAAATGTGCATGGTGCATAAATAATCTAATATATTCTCGCTTTTCTTTGTTACCAAGCTCCTCTGAAACGGCTGGACCGATCGTTATGAAATTTTCAGGCTTTATTCTCTGGGTCTGTGAGCAGGATTGTTATCTATTTTTTATGTTTAGTGAGAAAAAAATTTATATGGCAAAACAACATTTGCCGGATCAGCTAGTCTTATATGTATATAAAATTCTCTCGCTTTTCGTTGTTACCAAACTCCTCCGAAACGGCTGGACCGATCGTTTTGAAATTTTCAGTGTCTGAGAGTAGGTTATCTATTTTTTTTGTATACCTAAACGGCAAAACAACGTTTGCCGGATCAGCTAGTAAAATAAATAAAATTTTATACCACCTTTGGTCATTCTACTTTTCCTCGGGAACTGTGGATTTTCCGGTTCCGGTAAGTTTTTACAAATGCGTAAACAATCGCTAGAACATGAGAACGCTTTGATGAGACCGCTCAGTGGCGCGAGCACGTCCGAACACGCTAGAGCCTAGAACGCTAGCAACTATTCGCGCCTCACATTCACACTAGAAGAATTTGATGTAGTGGGGATAGAATGAGCATTCGCTCGTTTGATGTAAATCGACCTTAAGTCGATGACTACAGTCACTCATACATTTTATGATTTTTCTTTCTATACAGCTATGAAGTTCTCGTAACGTTTTCACACACTTAGTGATGTGAAACAAGAAAAAGAAAAAAAAAATAAACACTGAAAAGTGAACTTTACGCCTATTGGCTTAGAGTGTAAAATTGAATGTATTTCATCATAGGAAATACAATGCTCGACTTTGACGCGCTTATGTAATTTAAATCGTAGAATTGTCGACCAACATGGCGATTTGAACTACATTCAATTTTAAGCTCTATGTCAATACTATTAAAATTAATTTTTCTGTGTTCGCAAAAAATGTTTTGATTTCAATATCGTCTTATGTACGTAAATGGCACCACATTACACATCACGAAATGTAGCCGGCGCGTAACGTGAATAGCCCCCCAGTTCTGGGGACACGGTAGTGTGAAGTGTCCCCGCCAGACGAGTCAAGCGAAGCGCGAGGGCACTACCTATCTTTTCTCTATCTAGCTACATTTTTTTTCATCTCACCCGCTCGGAAAAGAGATCCAAAATGCGGGCGGGAAATGCTCTAATATTTTAGGGCCTAGGCCACAAAATAATTTTCATTTCTCCCTAGGGCGAGAAAGTAGTATGAAAATCCTTCCTCGCCCTAGGGCTGCAAAGCATTTCCAAATTTAAACATGACGTAATCTGGTATTGCGTTTATAATGTCTAAAGCTGAACACTTCTTTTTTTTTAATAACACATATGGTCAGTAACGAATCTTCCAAAGCGATGGCAATATCAACCGAGATGTAAACAATAGAATGAATGCGGGATGGATGAAATGGCGACAGGTCTCAGGTGTCATATGCGGTCCAGGAATGCCTCTTAAAGTTAAGGGGAGAATTTATAAGACGGTCGTCAGACCTGTCGTGTTGTATGGATCAGAGTGTTGGGCGGTAAAAGGGACAGATGAAAGAAGAGTGCATGCGACCGAAACGCGTATGTTGAGATGGATGTGTGGTGTGACGAGAATGGATAGGATAAGGAACGAGTACATAAGGGGAAGTTTTAAAGTTGCGCCAATAACAGAAAAGATGAGGAGTAAAAGGTTAGCGTGGTATGGACATGTTATGCGGAGAGATGAAAGTCATGTCACTAAAAGAACGATGAGTACATATGCATGTGCAGGGACGGAAAAGTCGAGGAAGACCGAAGAAGAGATGGATGGATTGCGTGAAAGAAGATATGCGTGTGAAAGGAGTGGATTGCGAGTTGACGGCTGATAGGAGCGAATGGAAGGAGAAGACATGTTGTGCCGACCCCACATAAAGTGGGAAAAGGCAAGGAAGAAAGATACGGTCAGTAACGAAGTTCGACCTTAGAGTTATAGTATAGGTACATTAGTTTTTTGTTTTTACATTTTCTTAGAATATCAATAAATAACTGTTTTTATATTACTTCTTTTTGCGCAATTGTAACTACATATCTCACAAGAAAATGGCTTTTCACTGTGACATACTACGCCTTAAATGAAGGTTTTTTACTAGAATGGATACTCATATGTTTATTTAAATTACCCTTTAATGCGCACTTATACCTACATAACTGACAGGAATATGGCTTTTCTCCAGTGTGAGTCCTAATATGTTTCACTAATGTACTCCTAACTTTACATTTTAAATAACTACAAAACTTACACGAATAAGGCGTCTCGCCAGTGTGGGTCCTCATATGACACACTAAACTACATACATTTATAACTACATAACTTACAGGAGTAAGGCTTTTCACCAGTATGAGTTTTTATATGCCTGTCTAATGTGTTCTTCTGCGCACTTTTATAACCACACATCTCGCATGAATAAGGCTTCCGATAAGTTTGCATTGCAATATCATACGACGCACTGCACTGCGCTCATCACCCTGAGACATCAGTAGTCAGGTCTCACTGTGTCCAGTAATCACGTCGTCGTGCAGTGCGCTTCAAACCCGTACACAGCAACACGTGACTGCTTCACGGTACAACAACTGACACCGCGTTGTATCTACTAGCTACCCGGACGACCTCCCTGGCGCAGTGGCGGCGCGCTCGGATTCGAGTAGGAAGTCGCGGGTTCGATTCCCACCACGGGCCACTTTGGGATTTTATAATTTCTAAATTGACCCACGTCTGGTCTGGTGGGAGGCTTCGGCCGTGGCTAGTTACCACCCTACCAGCAAAGACGCACCGCCAAGCGATTTAGCGTTCCGTATCACAAAGTGCTAGCCAAATATATTTTAAATTTTAAATAAAGTAATAAGAAATTTAATTAGCACAAAATAATAGGGCTACAGAAAGTGATAGGAGTTTCTTGTCCAGTTTGTGTGCCACTTTGACATTATAACGTGCCGGATATTCACCACACAACGCATCTTTAGTCGGTAAGAAGCACCGCCCATCCTCCGTCCCGCTTATTTGTGCCAGAACAAAGACACGCTGCACTCGCGCTGTCCCGCTTAGCCTGCGCGTACGCTGACCGCAACCTACCTGTTGCGCTGCGCGCCTACAACCGCTACGAGTGCTACAAAACAGCTACATACCGCTACGGCGCTACTCCTCCAAGTTGCTAAGCGCCTAGTACCTTGCAGAGATATTTGAGGGAGCTCGATTTTTGTTGATATACATATTCATAACGAGTCTATAATAGACGACAAAAATCACAGTGGATGTTGACTGTTATTTAATACAAGCACAATAAGTACATCTAAACGATCATAAGTAAGAGGCGAACTCCCTGTACGGATATGATCGCCTGGTACATTTGACTCCTTGAGCGAAGACTACGGAAATCTTTTAGCAATAAGGACAGAAGAAGGTACATAAAGATTCATTCAGACGTAAACTTCTAACGAATATGCACCGCACACCTCCTAAGCATATAGAATCAGAGGGGTCATCGCGTCAAAATGACCCGGTCCAATCTCCTGCTTCACTACCTCGCCCCAAACGTCAACGTACACTCAGTTCTCCTCCATCTAGTTCAAAAAAAGAAAAAGAGCATGATGAATTGATGTCTATTATGACCAAAGTAATGGAAGAAATAACTGAAATACGAAAAACAAATGTTGAAATGCAGAAAAGCCTGGATTTTTACATAAAAAGAAGTGACGAACTAAACGAGCGAGTTAACAAACTAGAGGAAGAAAATATGAGACGTGAGTTGAAAATTAAAAATTTAGAAAATAGGGTCGATGAATACGAGAGGCAGACCAGAAGCACTTGCCTGGAGATAAGAGGAATTCCTTGTAAGGCAAATGAAACAAAACAAGACCTTTGTGTGTTAGTGGAAAAGCTGCAATCAAAGATAAAAATGGAAGTGCAGCCGCATGCAATCAGGGATGTGTTTCGATTAAAAGGCAAGCCAAATGGCGAGAGACCCATAGTGGTAGACTTCTCCACTACCATCACAAAATCGAACACACTGCTTGCTGTGAAGCAATACAATCGCAGCAATATTACGCAAAAACTGAACACCAGCACTTTAGACGTAGACTCCAAGAAAACTCCAGTCTTCGTCTCTGAATTTTTATCAGCCAAAGCTAAAAGGTTGTACTTTTTATCCCGTGATGTACAAAAAACTTGTGGTTACGACTTTTGCTGGACGGTAAACGGTTGAGTGTTTCTGCGAAAAGCCGAAGGTCTCCCAGCCATTAACATCACCAATGAAGCTCAACTGGAGAATCTTAAGCAAAAAAACCTATGAAGTACGGTGCCCATAGAAGGAATATTACAATGGTTCGATTAGTTTTAGTTGTTTTAATGTTATATGGACTTACATTTAACCTAAGGTGTCTACTTTATTATTCGATGTGGTATACATTTACGTTACACTTTTACATCTGTCAAGAAACACACATATATTTATCATACACACTGAACAACTCCAAACTACACACTATCACGATTAGTATAAGTAGCTCATACAAACTAACATTATGTACAGTGATGACCTATCAGCTGTTTTTGCGTTTATTTACAAGCCAATTCCAATCTGTAAATACTTTGAGAATCCCTATACTTCTTATTATCTACAATTATGGATATAGTTCAACAAAATAACTTATGCCACTTTATAGATGACCTCACGGTTGCTCCCGCACAAATATGTTATCCAGAAACATGCCGGAAACATATCACTTGTAACAATAATTCAGTCAATATACTCACTATGAACATTAGGAGTGTGAACAGTAACATTGTGCCCTTTGAACTGCTGCTTCACAGAATTGGCCTCCAATGTGACATATTAATATTGACTGAATGTTGGATAGATAATGACAAGCCCTTTCCAGTTTTAAGTAACTACACCTCGGCTTATACTAGAAATTGTATCAATAAAAATGGTGGTATTATTGTATAGGTACAGTAAAAGTCATCTAAGTATTGAAGTTGAAGAACCTGATTTTCAAGACGCAAACTGCCTGGTAATTAAACTAGGCAATAATATTGTTATAATAGCTATCTATCGCTCTCCTTCCTTTTATAACACTGATCAGTTCTCTCACTCACTAGATAGTATTTTAAATTCATGTAAAAAATTCAAAAATATAATATTACTAGGTGACTTAAACATTGACATACACCCTAACAATACAGATAGAAATGGGCATTTACACCTTTTTTTGAAAACTGTTTTAAATTAATCCTGTGATCGTAATAAACCAATAGAATTTTTATTTCAATTGTTCAAAACCAATAAAAGCCTTAAAAACGATTTTATAATTACGATTTTTAATTTTCGCGCGGAAACGGCTCGCGACGTCACTCCGTTAGTAACCATAGACTAGAGCTAGACAATCAACAGTAGTATAACCACAGATTAATGATACTGTATCTTGAGTAAAACCAAAAAGTAAAACAAATGTCAAACGTCGGATGGTCATGTTCAGAATCCAGTAATAAAATCTTTAAAGTGGACTGAAAAGAAAAAAATTAGATTTGTAGCAGACTAATGTTAATATTTTAATGAATTTTCTTATAATTTACGTAAAAACATTTTACACATATTGCTAGCGAGTTGGTTCAGTCAGATGTAAGGTCAGATGACTAAGTATTAAAATTTAAAACTTACACTTCTGAACGAACACATAATCTATTTTTATCTTTAGCGCAATCATAAATCGAACACAGACTTCTAACAGTACAAGAAACACTTGTTGATTAAAAGCTCCAAGTTTCGTGATCTGTGGCTCCAATACATTGGAAACAGGAAAAAAATAAAAATATTACAACTGTTAGAGCCCTGCAAAAGACGAAGTATAAAATGAGTTCTAAAGTTTATCATTGGTGTCTTGTGCCTGAATGCAAAAATACAAGTGTAAAAACGCCACAAACCTTAAACATGTATTTTTATATTTTTTTCTTACATGATGTAAAATACCCTATTGTGGTCTGTGATGTACTCTGTGGCGATAATCTAGGTTGTGTAATATCCATGGAGTAATTTGTATATGTGTACCACAGACCACAAAACTAGATGTGTACTGTCACGGTACTGTCGGTGTGACGTCACGTTATGGTGGATGGCGTTTTTGGACAGATAAAAAAAAGACGATTTTTAAAATGGAATTATAAAATTCACTTTGCAATTTTATGAATAAATAGTGACGTTTCCCGTTTACTTTTTTCAAAATCTATCTTAAACATGCATTTTTATATTTTTTCTTACATGATGTAAAATACCCTATTCTGCTAATTACTTAGAACTAACCGCGAGTCATGGCCTCCTACCTAGTCACCACTTCGGAACTAGAGGAGATAGATGTCTGGATCATATTATGTTAAAAAGCAATCTTAAATGTAAAACAGTAGTCTTAAATACATATATAACCGACCATCGCCCCATTCTCTTAAATATTGAAACAAAAACCAGAACTTTTAGTAGCGTAAAAACGATAAATAAATTAGATTACCCCAAAATAGCCCACCAAATTAAGTCGCTTAATTTTGAAGATATATTGAAAACCCAAGATGCCAATCTTGCAGCCACAATTTTAACAAATAGATTAGTTGAAGTCATAAAATATAACACTAGAAATTTAAAAGTTTCTAACAGACATCGTTTTATCAAACCATGGATCACATTAGGCATTCTACGCTGTATGAAAAATAGAGATAGAATGCATATTCGTTTAAAAGCTACACCTGAGAATAAGATTTTAGAGATTACTTATAAAAGGTATCGAAATTTTTGCAACAAATTGTTAAAAAACTTGAAATTAGATTATTATAAATCTGAGCTTAACAGGAACAAAAATAATATAAAGAAATCTTGGCAGACTATTAGACAAATCACGAACATTGATAAATCAAAATCCAATAACGAAAGTATATTACTCAATCTAAAGCAAACTCCCCGAGATTCCGTTAATCATATTAATAAGTATTTTGCTGGTGTGGGTAAATCTTTATGTGAAGGCATAAAAAATCAATTACCAACGACTAAACCTGTTAGTTTCGGAAATGAATCTATGAAGAGGCAAGTTAACACTATTGGCCTTCTGGAAACAAATGTCTATGAGGTTCTTGACCTAATAAGGGGTTTAAAAATGATTGTGCAGCTGGAATAGATGGGATTACAACAATTGTCCTCAAACAGTCGGTAGCAACTCTAGCTCCAATTATAACTCATGTGTGTAACATTAGCCTTATGTCTGGAAAGTTTCCAACTGTCTTTAAAAAATCTTACATCATACCTGTTCATAAAGGAGGACCAAAAAATTGTATTGAACATTATAGACCAATCTCCATTCTTCCAATACTGTCTAAAATACTAGAGAAAATAATTAATCGAAGACTAACTTCTTACTTAGAAAAATATGGTACTCTAGCAACAACTCAATATGGTTTCCGTGAAGCTCGGTCCACTGAAAAGGCGGTATTAGATCTTACCAGTTTTATTGTTGACGAACTTGATAGAAAGAATAAGGTGATAGGGATATTTCTTGATCTTGCTAAGGCCTTCGACACTGTTTCGATACCCACTCTTGTGACAAAGCTGGAAAAAGTTGGAATACGAGGCCAAAGGCTATGTCTTCTTGAAGATTATTTAAAAGATCGAAACCAGACAACAAGAGTAGGGAATACGTGTAGTGGAGAAGAGTCTGTAACTTATGGCGTTCCTCAGGGCAGTGTTCTTGGGCCTACCCTTTTCCTAGTTTATGTAAACGACCTTTGCAACCTAAAATTAAATGGTGGAAAAATATTTTCCTATGCTGATGATACGGCGCTTATATTTAGTGGTCGAGACTGGAACGAAGTTAGATCTTGTGCTGAGCGGGGTCTTTCCATTGTCACTGAATGGTTACGTCGTAATTTATTGAGTCTTAATGTAGGTAAAACAAAATATATTGCCTTCACTGGCTCACGTGGAAAAAAACCGCATATGGTTATTAGAGCCCACTCAAACTGTATTGCTGAATCTGACAATTGTAGCTGCCCTATATTACAGTCGGTTTTTAGCCTTAGATATCTTGGAGTCATTATTGACAACAGATTAAATTGGAAGGCACACATAGAATCACTCTGTTCAAGAGTTAGAAAACTAATATTTGTATTTAAAAATCTACGTGATTTGACCAATTATGAAATAGTACTCAAAGTATATAATGCTCTTTGTAGATCAATTTTGACGTACTGCATTACAAGTTGGGGTGGCGCAGGTACAACTCACATGCTAGGTTTGGAGCGTGCGCAACGTGCTGTCTTAAAAGTTGCCACGTTTAAGCCCTTCAGATACCCAACTGCTGATCTATATAGAGAATGTAAGGTACTAACTGTACGACAGCTATTTATTCTGAACTCAATCTTGGCTCAACACGCAAAAGTATCCCAATTAGTTGAATCTAACCTAAAAACAAAGCGAAGACAAGACAAATGTTTTGACATCCCTATGGTAAAAACTAGATTAGCCCAACATCAATCAAAGTATTTATGTCCGTTTATTAACAACAAAGTCAGTAAGTATGTCAAAAACCTAAAATCACTTACAAATAGGGATTTCAAAATTGCTGTTACGGATTTCCTATAATCATTGAACTATGACGAAACTGAAAAAATACTTAAAGTATTCACTAACTTACAAACATGCTCATACTCAGTCACACTCACACAACACACACACTTGCACACATACGCACACACACACACACACACACACACACACACACACACCCACACCACATTCACAACACACATACACATTCACACACATACATCTATTCATACCACAAGTGTAATATATAAATTAATAAGTAATTTTTATATATAGTTTTTTATTTTATTTTATTTTCTTAATATTGGCTTCACGAGATCCCCCGAAGGGTATGCAGACCTCTGCAATACAAGTTCAATCTTAGTGCAGAGTCTGCGCGCTAAAAATCTGTGTATAAAATACAAGCCATTGCAATCTCATTTTGTAACATTAGATATTAAGCCACAGTTGTAAGTTTTGTATAATAAATTATTCTTATTCTTATTCATATAAACTTCCAACCCCTATTTCACCCCCTTAGAGGGGTAGTTTCTCAAAATCGTTTCTTAGCTGACACCTACCCATTACAAAGAACCTACCTTTCAAATTTCAAGTTTGTAGGCTTTATACTTCCTGAGATATCATGATTAGTCAGTGAGTAAGTGAGTGGTAACTCTCTTTTATATATATATAGATATATACAAGAATTGCTCGTTTAAAGGTATAGGATAGGATAAGATATCAATTATTATTAATAAATAGAATAAATAAAGCAGAAAAGCAGTATTTTTTAAAATAAAACACCGTAAAAATATTGTCAGTCTTACACTTTATTGCAACTCTGATATGTAACATCTATAATATAAAAATACAGATAAGTAATTTTACTTCCAAGTGTTGGGTGATTTATTTAAAGGTACAGGGTACACATACTACGTAATAGCACGTTAACATGCTAGTTTCGAGTATTTGCTATTAACTACAGGTAAACCGCTTTAAACATGACCCTCCTGATTGAAACAGGCAATTAATTTCAGCGAAACAATTTAAGGTATTTTACAATTATTATTCATTATCCAGCTATTATTAAAATAATACTTTACTACAGTCTACAGATCGTAAAATTAACAAATAATACTTGCAACAGTGCATATCTCTGAATATTCTAAATATAAACCCTACTGTGGGGGCGCCCACGCACACGCAAATAGCCAGTGACAATGTATTTGACAGAACAAATGGATAGAAAAATTAGTTACATTTTTGCCCGCAACATGGCGAGGGTACTAGTATAGTATTATATTATCTGTGGCGAGGGTTTTCATTTTAATGGCTAGTGGTACAGTACGCGCGGCGAAAGTTTGGCTTTGACCGTTATTGCGCAGAAATCAGAAATTGGGTATCAACCAATCAGAGAAATCAGAAATTGGGTATCAACCAATCAGAATTTGGGTACCCATGCGCAGTAATCCCCTCCACCCGAAGGTCAAAGCCAAACTCTCGCCGCGCGTACTGTACATAATATATTTTAGACGTAGTCAAGTTTTAGTAACAATAAATCATAAAAATTTATTATTATAGGTATGTATAATATCAAATAATTTAATCATAATTTTCATAATAATATTGTTATACTGCATAATCAAACTTCAGTCAGGCTTCGTCAACTTTTTAGTTTTCTATAATGTCATTGGTCAATAATTGTGATTTTAAACATACAACATCTAAACTAAATAATATTAATATACCTACTAAAAGGTTTTACACTCAGTCACTCAGACCATCGACCGGTTGTAAGATGCGTGTCCACACGAGATTGCTATACTATGTTTTTGGCAATCCGTTGATTTTGTAGCTTATGAAAACAAGCTATAATGCTATTGCTGCGTTGTCACAAACCGTAGTATAGCCACAGAATACCAGACTAGGACGTTGCGGTACAGAAGGTTCATTTCCCAAAATGATTTAAATAAATAGCGACTCTAGCACTGACACAATAAAGCGCAATTCAGTTCGTAACAGCGCCTTAAGACTTTATTAACCTAATTGTTGTGCTCTCTTTCTGTCGCGTTACTTTATCTCCTTCTATCTCTTTCTGGCTCGCTAGGGGTCCTGACGAAACTGCTGAGCGGTCGGCTCTATACAGGGTTATATACAAAATACCAGACCGCTTTCGGCCTGTAGTTGTTTACATTAAAAATTTAAAACTAACAACTTTTGTAATACGACTTTTCAAAATTCAGTGTTAATTTATTTCATACAAAACATTTAATAAATCGTATTATTTCTGTAAAGTGATATTACACTGTGAAACTAAATACATGTGATTAGCGAAACAGTCACCACAATCTACTGTCCCAGTTGCCAAACCGCTGCGAGCAGTTAAAGAATACGCGGAGCGAATGAGATGGATAAAATGCCACACAAACAAGTAGTAACAAGTAGCGTATCTCAGTAAAATATTGCATACTTGAGTGTCAAAATATCGAGTTTGAAAAGTCGTAGAACAAAAGTTTTTAGTTTTAACGTAAACAACTACAGGCCGAGAGCGATCTGGTATTTTTTTATATAACCCTGTAGTGTATAGTGTATTCTTGTGCGAAGGGGCTTACTTGTAGACTATGAACTCTCTGGCTTACTTAGAGCATCTCTGGTGGACACGCGCCCTTTCACCGGTGTCGATTCTGAGTATCCTTAACACCGATTATCATCTATTTGAGCACCGAAGTAATACTAATGTCGCTCGCACTACGCGACGTGGAGTTATCCGCTAACTTGGCATTTGTTTATCCATTGACGGTTCGGTACGAAATGTTATTTTATAAGTCTCAGTAAAACAGCAATGTATGTGAGCTCTGTGGTTATTATTTTGTAGTGGTTTTTGTAGAATAAGGTGTAGTGGTCTTCGATATTTGACGATAGATGGCGTAACCAGTCAACTAGCACACGCTGACGGAGCTTTCGACGAGCGTGCTATATATACAAGTTCTGACGTCACACGCTCGGATCACAAGCGGTCCCCAGGCATAACATCTGCCTGGAGGGAAATTTCCCTATTGCTACCAACACCGGCAAAAAGACATTTCTGCGATGGGTAAAGACCATTGATCTCGCTACACTGTTACCGTTATCGACACCTCTCCATATAACTACCTGTAGTGTAGATTGTTTTGTACCCGGAGTGCCATTTTTGAAGTGAAAACTTTTTGCGATGAGTAAAAACCATTGAACTCGTTACCGTAGCGTAACCGACACCTCTGTATTTATATGTTTTTTTTTTCAATCAAGTTAGCGGATAGCATTTTTACTGGGACGGTACAGTTGTTAATAAAGCTCGTGCAATACTCTAGCGATATTATATAATACTGATTCCTTATATTCTTAAGTGCCTGTGAGTTAGGCCTATGTGAAACAATAAATTTTTTAACGTTATACAATTTTGAAAAATTTCAAGACTTTGAAAAAGTTCTTAGTTTCCATGATAAGAACTAGGAAACAAAGGTTTGAGAGCATTTTGGTATTTTCTTAGGGTTCCGTACCCAAAGGGACAGGACTTGCGACTGGATCCTATTACTATGACTCCGCTGTTCGTTCGTCTGTCTGTCTGTCACCAGGCTCGTGTCTCTGAAACTATGATAGTTAGACAGTTGAAATTTTCACACATGATGTATTTCTGTTTCAACCATAACAATAAATACTAAAAAAAAATTACAAAAGCTTCCATACAACAAACGCGATTTTTCTGTCGTTTTCATAGATAACGGTACGGAACCCTCCATGCGAGAGTCGGACTCGCACTTGACCGGTTTTTTTATATAGAACTTATTCCTCCCCACTCTCTGAAGTTCCCGAGGAGTCATCCTGAGTGACCACCTTACTCCTACCCCTCCCGGTCAATAGGTCATCTCTCCCCCCTCCCTTCTTAGCTGCACTCTCCTTCTCTAGCTGTGTGTTCAACTCTTTGTCCGTCTCACTCTCGCGCGCATCTCGGCCGGTGTAAGGGTGTGACGTCTCGCTCTTCACTCGTAGTTTCCTTGTCTTTGGTGGTGTTGGCCGGAATGATCAGCTCGCCGAGAAGATTTCTAGAAATAAAGAGTATTATAAACATCTAAAAAATTAATTTCCCATGTCACAGTGTTTGTAATGACACTAGACTCTAGATAATAGACTCCTCCAAAACGGCTTGACCGATTTTTATAAAGTTTTTGTTTACATTCGGTAGAATGGGCTATTTTTCATACCTCTAAATGGCAAACCAACGTTCGCCCCGTCAATTAGTATTCATACAATAACTGTTTCATTATGACCAATAAAATATTATTTGGTTTTTCAATGAGGAAATTACTACTACTAGACTGAAGTAGTGTTTCGCCCCCGTGCCTCATAGAGTACGTTAAATCGTTGGTCCTGCGCCTTTTCGTTTTCCGATCGTGTCCGAGCTGTCGTCCCATGAGATTATGAGAATGTGGAATAGAGAGTGCACCTGCGCCTTATAATGTGTCCCACACTGATGGAAAGTCGCAGCAGACATTGATCGGTTTGGAAGAAAGGCTCTTTATAAAACCGCTGGGTGGTCGGTGGTATAAATAAATAAATAAATATACGGGACATTTTACACATCGCAATCTAGCCCCAAAGTAAGCGATAGCTTGTGTTATGGGTACTAGATAACTGATAAATATACATACATACAATATATTGAAAAACACCCAGACACTGGAAAATATTCGTTCTCATCACACAAACATTTACCAGTAGTGGGAATCGAACCCACGATCTCCGGCGCAGACGGCAGGTTCGCTACCACTACGCCATTCGGTCGTCAAATGGCAAAACAACGTTTGCCCAGTCAGCAAGTATTCATATAATATACGCCTGGTTGGTCTAGTCGTGAGCATGTTCGACTGCAGGTCACGGAGTCCTGGATTCGATTCCCAGGTCAGGCGAATAAAATTTAGTATTGGGTTTTTCTATCATGAAATTCTTAGTACTAGCTCGGTGTTTAGAAATTGACGGTGTGTTTCTTTCCCCGGGGAGGAAATAGTCCTCTGTCCATGATATTATCTGCCAATGCCTACTCGCTCACACACCCTCACACATGCTCACTCACGCACACACACAAACGCACACACTCAAGTAATTTATAAGCTAAGCAAGTTTTCTAAATTGTAACAGTAAGTGTAATTATTAGGTTTAAAATAGGAATAAATAATGTCTAAATTAACATCCAGGAAGGATCTACCCTCTGTAACACAGGTTTTCCTTCTGCAGAGGCTAGAGCATTCATATGTTTGCATAATGTCATGTATTAAAAGCAATAAATTATTATTATTAATGTAGATATATAATCGCCATGACCGGATCGCCTTCCATGATAGGTTCTTTAAATAACCGCTGGGCGGTCGGCGGCATGTACTTGTAGCCTATGTTCCTAGTGTCAGTGGAGCCCCCCCTTTTTTTTATAGACAGAAAATGCCTAACGCATACCCCTCCAGGGGGGGATGGGTTATGTGGGGCTTGCACCCACTAAAAAACTGTCTGTTTCCACGGCGGACCTGCTGGCGGGAGTACGGGATTCACTTTCGTATTCACCGCGCTGTATCAGTGGAGCCCCCTGGTGGAGGGTGGTGACACTCACGCCACGTCATCAGCGCTGCGCGGTCGCCAGCGGAAGAACTCATCGCCCAGGTTGAAGGTGAGGTTGCTCTTCATCATCAGTTTCACCGCACGACGCTTACCCGCCTCATCACCACCGTCCAACTGGTTGTCCAGCTCCTGAAACATGAAGAATTTATATTTATATTATATGTTTGACATCAATAAACACATACCCAGGACAGGACGGACGGCGCAAAAAAAGGTTTTGCCGGTTGTTAGGGCAATAGGGAAATTTCCCTCCAGGCAGGTGTTATGCCTGGGGACCGCTTGTGATCCGAGCGTGTGACGTCAGAACTTGTATATATAGCACGCTCGTCGAAAGCTTCGTCAGCGTGTGCTAGGGTACTCTGGTTACGCCATCTATCGTCAGCTATCGAAGACCGCTACAAGGTCACGCGGTAGTTCGCTCAGCAACCACCTGTAGAATTTTGTCAGATGGCGCTACTGTTTGCTAGTACGAAAAAGGTTTACGTAAATCGTTCGAAAAATAAAATAAATATTTCTCTCTGCTCCACTCCCATACTAGCAGAAATGATTATTTTGTCATTTTTATAGCTATAATGGTACGAAACCCTTCGTGTGCGAGTTCGATTCGCACTTAGCTGGTTTTTAACCGACTTCAAAAAAAGGAAGAGGCTCTCAATTCGTCGAAATCTTTCTAAAATACGTTCCGTTCAGACAATTGATTTGAGCAAGTGTAAAAATCACAATCTTTATTCTTTCACTAGGCTTAACTCACAGACACTTATGAAATGTCAGAGTCTACTTTTGCACCAACAAGAAAATTGGTACCTACTAAATAAATGTCTCACCTTCGTTGGCAGCGCAGAGTCGTACTCATGCAGCTGGTAGTGGCTACGTACCGCCCCGTGCGGCTTGTCGTGTTGACGTACCGCCCCGTGCCTCTGGTCGTCCATGCGTTCCGCCCCGGGCGTGTTGGTACGTCGAAAGCGCGACTCGCCTGCGAACACACCCACAAACAATCGAATCTTCATACAAGAAAAAGTAACTCCATTTGTCAAAACTGCTATACTCGGACGACCGAGAATCGTCCGTGAGAACTAATAACAAGTATAGTGATCTGTAGCGTGGATCGCCGTCCATAGACAATACTGCGGTTGGCTAACAACTGACGCTATTGGTGTCAAAAAAAAACATTTTTGACACCAGTAACTAGCGACATTTTTTCGCGCGGGCCGCCAGGTCTATTACATAAGTACAATATATTGAAAAAACACCCAAGACACTGGAAATCATTCATGCTCATCAAGTCATCACATAAACATTTACCAGTAGTGGGAATCGAACCCACGATCTCCGACGCAGAGGACAGGACCACAATCGCTGTGTGAGCACACTGCTCACATGCAGTGTACTGAATCTATATTTGATACACACAAATCAATAAGTTATTACACTTGTTACATTTTGTATAACCTCTGACCAAAAAGAAAAGGTTGTCTGGAAGAGATTGCCTATGGCAATAAGACCGCCTTTTGCGCATTACGTTTTGTATGATTTCTTGTTTGTTATGTTTTCTTTTCTCGTAATGTGCAATAAAGTATCAATTCATTCATTCATTACTTTAGCGTGAATGAGTAACCGTTCGGCGATAGCGCGATATATGCCTATACGGCAAGACATGTTGAAACCCTGACTTCTATCTAATCTTTATACTTAACACATGTATGCAAATAAATTGTTTGATTTGATTTTGATTTGATTTGATATTCGCTAATTATCATTATATTTTCCATGAGAGCAGCCCCACGCCCACCAGTGGGCAACCACCGTCACTCACCAAGCGGCCAGTGCTCGTCGCTCGCGCGTTCGTTCAGCAGGGGCGCGTCCTACAGCGAAGAGGCCTCTCCCTCCCCCTCCCTCTCCCGCTCCTTCTCCCCCTCCCGCTTGTCCTCCCTGCACACACACAAAGACAATTACTTTCAAATTCAAACGTCATGTATTTTGGGTCTTTAATCTAAAATCGCTTAGAAGCAGAAACACGATTGGATAAAATTTTCTCGATAGAAAGTTCTCCCAAAAGTTGCTCCAAAATCTCAGTTTTCCTACTTTTTATCGGAAATTACAATGGATGTAATTGTAATTTTTGTTTTAATGTGTCGGTAATAATAATATCAAAAAACGCTTAGAAACAGATTTTTGATAACTGGCTTAGTTTTTGAGTAATTAGGTAGGTAAAAGGTCGTTTTTCTTTTATATTCTTCCGCGACGCTGCATGTCGCACCTACCAACGTATCCGTGAGAGTGAAAAGCCAAAAATAAATACAATAAATCCTCTTAACGAAATCTGACATAATTTATCCACCTTAGATCGAAAACTAATCATGCAAAACCCTTCAGAAAGGTCTGAGAAACCGGAGAACATACTCGTACATAAAAAAATATGCGTAAAATTTTCAACCGACTTCAAAAAAGGAGAAGGTTCTCAATTCGGCTGGTTTTTTATGTATGTTACCTCATTACTCTTGACTAGGTGAATCGGTTTTGATTATTCTTTTTTTATTAGAAAAAAATATTATTTTACTAGCTGACCCGGCAAACGTTGTTTTGCCAGATAAATTTTTTTCTCACTTAGGGACATAGAAAATAGATAACAACCTGCTCCCACCGAGAGAATATACACTGAAAGTTATTATTATTAAAGTTTCATAACGATCGGTCCAGCCGTTTAGGAGGAGTTTGGTAACAAAGAAAAGCGAGAGAATTTTATATATTAGCTATAGATGATGGAGATACTTTTAAATCGATATCTGACCTCTTATAGTTTTAGGTATATTACTGAAAACACTGATAAGAAAACTTAGGATGTAGGCATCCGAACGATTTACGTAAACGTTTTTCGTACAAGCAAACAGTAGCTGTCAAATGATTGACATCTGTCAAAATTCTTGGCCGCTGAGCAAACTACAGCGCGGCCTTACTGTTGGTAGCAAAACAAGCATTTTTGGCACCGATAAACTTTCGACATTTCTTCGTGCCGTCCGCCCTGTCCAGTATATATATATGTCTATTCATAGTTTTGTTAGCAAACAAATAGAAAAAAAAACAAAAAAAAAAAATTGGCGCGAGTCCCGTTTTAATGTCTATTCATAAAGCCTACTAGGTATGTCTTGTTAGCAAACAAATAGAAAAAACCAAAAAAAAAAAATTTGTGCGCGAGTCCTGTTTAGTTCATCTTTAAGTCCGTTAAAAATGGGTTGAGAGATTACGTCAATTTAGTGCAGATTGTGAAAAAAAAAAAAGTTAGGCACTTAACACCGTTATCAGTCACGATTAATATTGTCACATGAGTCACGTCACATCTGTCAAGCTGCGGTCACTGGAAGGTGTGCCGTGACTGACGTGTGAAGATGAAGTCCTGTACATAATTATACATATAATTTGTATAACATAGCCACAGAGCTGGCAGCAATCTAAAATGGGCTATATCCACCGATAAGAAACCTTGTATATTAGAATCCGAACGATTTACCTACGTAAACCTTTTTCGTACAAGCAAACAGTAGCGCCATCTGTCGAAATTATATAGGTGGCTGCTGAGCGAACTACAGCGTGGCTTTACTGCTGGTGGCAAAACAAGCATTTTTGTCACCGGTAAACTGGCGACATTCTTTCGCTCCGTCCGCCTTGTCCAGGTATATGAGTCAATTGCTATATCAGTAACTTTGCTGCTTTTTTGACGTGATAACGTTTAATAAATTGATGAACACCAGCAAGACACATGAAAAATAGTAAAGTTCCGCGTAACGTTCCACCTGAGCTTGTGCATGCAAGCGAGAGCGCGCAACAAGCGATAGAGAGGCGCGATAAAACAAACGATAGAGAGGCCAATTATGACGTTATCACGTAAATCTATCGTCCGTAAACCGACTTTACAGACCACCAATTTTTTTTTAACTATACCTATATGCTAGCGCTTGACTGTGATCACACCTGATGGAAAGTGATGATACGGTCTAAGGTGGAGCGCGCTTGCCTATTCACTCTTGATTTGAAGGCGTCCAAGTTGTATTGTAGGTGGTGGGAAAGACAGTACCTGGGAGGGTTTTTCAGACCTTTTAGTGCTTATCATACATAGATATAAAATACTAAGGATGACGGGTCAGCGCTAAAAAGTGTCCGTACCAAAAGAGAGATAAAACGCGAAAAGGGAGACAATCGCACTATAGCTAGTTGCAAGTAAAATTAGTCTGTATAATAATGGTTTGAGGCATAAATTACAATGTTTTAGTTTGTTTACAAAAATACACATAGATACCCTCGTTTATATAAAGGTTTTCTCGGGACACCGTGTCCTTAGAGTAAGTCAAGGGTATCATAGCACGCACCCTTCCATATAAAAAGCATATCTTAGTTGAATCCGTTTCCACCAGTCCTAAGCTATGTGTACCTATCGATACGATTGGTGGATATATCAAACGCATCCATAGCACCGTAGCATAGCACATCTCTGATGGAATAGCAGCCTAAGGGTACCAGTTGTACGAAAATGGTATGGAACCAATATGGATATTTACAATAAAAAATATAAACACATTATAGATCATTTCCAATATAAGTATGCAGGGTTCATTTCCGCCATTAAGAAATATTAATAATTTTCTTAATGGTAGATGTGGTTTCTTTTATATTAACTATGTAAACACAGAACATCTAGAACAACTCCCATTTAAATATAAAATGTGCAATCTAGAAAGTGGAAACTTCATTGGCTCCTGTGCTAACTATATTTAGAATAAGATTATGTATTATGTATTTAGAAGAGAAGAAGAAGAACCTTAAAAAAACGATTTTAATCACCACCTCTTAGACTATGTTGGCTCAATCCTGTTCGGCCCATTTACCTCAAGTATCGAGTGGGCAGTCGTGAGTCGTGACGAATACGTGTTAAAAGGGCCGATCGATCGATAAAATAATATTAATGGGATTTATTGGATTTATTTTTGTCTTTCTCACTCTCACGGATACGTTGGTAGTTGCGACATGCAGCGTCGCGGAAGAATATAATAGAAAAATGACCTTTTACCTATAAATTACAAAAAAAAAAGCGAGTTATCAAAACTCTGTTTCTACACTTTTTTTTGGATATTGTTATTACCGACACGCAATTACATCCATTGTAGCTTCTGATAAAAACAGGAAAACTGAGATTTTGGAGCAACTTTTGGGAGAACTTTCTACGGAGAAAATTTTATCCAATCGTGTTTCTGCTTCTAAGCCATTTTAGATTAAAGACCCAAAATACATGACGTTTAAATTTGAGAGTAATTGTCTTTATAGTTTTAAAGTAAAACTTCATTCAAAATCGCTTAGATACGGCTTCTACGCCGTTAATCACCACCTCTTAGACTATGACTCAATCCTGTTCGGCCCATTTGCCTCAAGTATCGAGTGGGCAGTCGTGAGTCGTGACGAATACGTGTTAAAAGGGTCGATCGATCGATAAAATAATATTAATGGGATGGATTTATTTTTGTCTTTCTCACTCTCACGGATACGTTGGTAGGTGCGAAATGCAGCGTCGCGGAAGAATATAACAGAAAAACGACCTTTTAGTTTTACCTAATTACTCAAAAACTAAGCCAGTTGTCAAAAATCGGTTTCTAAGCGTTTTTGGATATTGTTATTACCTACCGACATATTAAAACAAAAATTACATTTACATCCATTGTAGCTTCTGATAAAAACAGGAAAACTGAGATTTTGGAGCAACTTTTGGGAGAACTTTCTATAGCGGAGAAAATTTTATCCAATCGTGTTTCTGCTTCTAAGCCATTTTAGATTAAAGACCCAAAATACATGACGTTTGAATTTGAGAGTAATTGTCTTTATAATTTTTAAGTAAAACTTCATTCAAAATCACTTAAATACGGCTTGTACGTCGTTAAAAGGGCCGATCGATCGATAAAATAATATTAAGGTTATTTTGGTCCTTCTCCCTCTGAACAATACGTTGGTGGGTGCGGCAGCGTTGCGAGAGAATTTGCCAGAAAAGCTACGTTTTACCCAATTACTAGGAAACTGATCCAGTTATAAAAGTTAGTTTCCGATAAAATAATCGAAAAAAAAAATGTTATTTCTGTAAAAAAATGTTTATTTTTATTTGTGCATAATATTTAGTTCTTATTTTTTGTTTTCTATACCTACTTCGCTTTTCTTGTTTTAATTGTTCCCACATCCAGGGCATCTGGAAGAGATCCTCATTTGTAGCGATAAGATGTCCTTGTGCATGTCCTCTCTATGTTTGCGTTGCCGTTTGCCGATTACAGAGTAGGAACAAGTAGAGTATCTTTGTAAAATATTGAATATTTGTTATTTCTCAAAATATTGAGTAAAAAAAGTCGTAGAACAAAAGTTGTTAGTTTTAATGTAACCAAATAGGTACATGCTGAGAGCGATTAGGTATTTTTTATATAAACCTGTATAACGTAGCGATATGATGATGCCGAAGCCAGAACTCAAAATTATACCCTAGTTCTGCTACTACAAGTAGAGTTATATTGGGAGTCCTGGATCATCGCCCAAAAACGAGCAAAAAATCACGTTTGTCGTATGGGAGCCCCCTTTAATCTTTATTTTATTCAATTTTTCAGTATTTGATATTATAGCGGCAACGGAAATACACTATCTGCGACAAGTGTGTGTAACTATGACGGTTCAAGAGATACAGCCTGATGACAGAAGGACGGAAGGAAGACGAAGTTTCAGTTATAGTGTCCGGTTTTTTACTTTTGGGTACGGAACCCTAAAAATGGAGATTTTGGAGCAATTTTTTGCATCAATCGTGTTCCTGGCTCGAAGCGAATTTAGATGAAAACCCTACAAAATACACAACACTTGAAATTAGTAATCGTTTTTACACTTATTTACCTTAAAAGCATTGATGCCTAGGTATACCTATAAAGCGATGATGACTAGGGCATGCACCCGGGATTTCCCGGTTCTTAAAATCCCGGGAAATCCCGGGATTTTTGAGGTGTTAAAAGAACCGGTTCTGAATATGACTTCCCGGTTCTCCCGGTTCTTTAAAAAAATCCAATTATTACGTATTTTATCGAAAATTATTTTTTTGTTTGAAAGAGTATACTTTCCAGATGGTTTCATAGTCATGAAGTCAGGATCTGATGTTGGGATCCTGGAGAAATCGAGGGAACTCTTCAAATTTTATTAGAACACTTGAATGTTTCGTACAATCATAGTCCTTCCTAATACCTACTCCATGTGCGAAGAAAAGACGATAATATTATAAACAATCGCCTCACGTCAAATTGGTATACATGAAAAATTATTTCACTCTTTGTAGTGGCATTTGAGGTCGGTTTTTTGGAAATAATTTTCTATTTCATGTTTACTACAAATCGTAATAGCCCCTTTTGTAGGAATATTAAAAATAATGCTTTTAATTAAAATTTTAAAACTTTTTTACCAAGAACCGGGAAATCCCGGGTACCCGGTTCTGAGCTCGGTGCAGAACCGGGAATTCAAAATTAAGAACCGGAACCGGTTCTGCATGCCCTAATTGATACGTAAAACGAAAGCTCGTTAATAAAGCTTACTATAGTATTAAGGATTATTTACATGAATCAAATCCTTGGTAAAAACTGCTGTACTTAAATCAAATCCTTGGTATAAAACTGCTTTATTATAATAACTAGCTCAACTAGTTTTAAGAGCATTTGTGAAGTGGTGATAACCGATAACAAAACCCGACTGAGTTTGTTGTGGGCTTCTTCTCAGTGCAGGGCGCGTTGGAACCCTCGTAAACTTAGTTTTAAGTCGACTTGTAGTTATCACCGTACATAATATTATGTAACAAATATTGTTGACGTTTTACAAGTGCCTTGTAATGTTAGCTAGGCCTATGTGAAATAAATATATTTTGACTTTGACTTTGATAAATAATACTAAGGATGACGGGTCAGCGCTAAAAAGTATCCGAACCAAAAGAGAGATAAAACGCGGAAAGGGAGAATCGCACTATAGCTAGTTGCAAGTAAAATTAGGCTATATAATAATGGTTTAAGACATAAATTTCAATGTTTTAGTTTGATTATAAAAATACACATACCGTCGTTTATATTTAGGTTTTCTCATGACACTTTTTTCGTGAATTTTGTACTACACCCGCTGTCCTTAGATAGTAATTCAATGCCTAAAAGTTACTAAAAATCTTTTAAATAACACCATTCGGCTAAAAACCGGCATGTTTTGAAGGTGATAAATGTAAATAATAAACGAGAACAAACAGCGAAGCGTTTTGAAATCCAAAACGTTTTTAGAACGCACGCGCATACGTAACGGAAACTAGTAAATTTATTTTTGTATCTTTTGGAACGGGTTTTGAATTTTTTTTTAAATCGCTATTGTGTTATGCATATTTTTGAACTCGTTTTTAATTTGATATTTTTTTCTAAGGGACTCAAAATAAATCTAAACAGCTGACACATGATACATGATTAAATAATAATAATAGTTATTTGTTATGCAAGGCCGCAAAATGGATTTTTGGGCCGAGTGTCAAATTTGAATGCTGAGCGGCGAAGGATTCTAGGGTTGAACCCTGAGCGCAGCGAGGGGTTCAAAGAATAGAATCCTGAGCATAGCGAGGCATTCAAAGGACACGAGACCCAAAAAAATTTGCGGCCGTACATAACACAAAATTTTTCATCTCACCACAGCGAGGAAAATTACTTGAAGAACACTTGGATCGGCATTGCGAGTATGTAATATGTTGTCTTTAGTAATACTCTGCAATAACTTCACTCACTTAATTAAATCCACCCTAAATCATCACTCATCTTATAACAAAAAAGGTAATTAATAAAAACAAGATATTAATATTTATCACGATCAGAGAAAAAATGAGATACATACTTTTTTTTTCTACTTTTATTTTGGATGCGTTCAGAAATATCAATTTCTGAGAACCAACGATAATAGAAGATTAAAAAAAAATAACAACAAATAAATAAACAATAAGTAAATATCATGGATTTAATTAGATTTCCTCTATAATTAATCAAACTAAATAGGAGTATTATTTTTATTGATATTCTAAGAAAATGTAAAAACAAAAAGTAATGTAGGCTACACCTATACAAACTCAAAGGTCGAACTTCGTTACTGACCGTATGCATTATTTAAAAAAAAAAGAAGTCTTCAGTTTAATGGTGGCACCACACAAGGCTATTTGTATTTGCCTATTTTTTATATTTGTCAAATAACTTCCATTTGTGGAGAGTATATTTGCCAAAATTATTGCCATATTTGCCTGTTTGGCAAATACAGCCAATAACATATTTGGCTCCATGAGGTCGAAAATTTTGGCAAATACGCGATCATCCAATCACAAATACAAATAGCCATGTGTGGTGCCACCATTAGACATTATTATAGACGCAATACGAGATTACGTCATGTTCGAATTTAGAAATGCTTTGCGGCCCTAGGGCGGGAAAGGATTTTCATACTACTTTCTCGCCCTAGGGAGAAATGAAAATTCTTTTGGGCCCTAGGGAATATAATAGCATTTCCCGCCCGCATTTTGGGCATTAAAAATCTCCTTTCCGAGCGGGTGAGATGAAAATTATAATATTTACAAAATATGTACACCATCCAACTGATCATTTATGGGCATAGTGATGGCAAAGACGCCGGCGCTGTTTCCTCTTTGTATGGCTAAACTTAGCCGTTGAGCTAAATAAGATGTAATGTTATTTGTAATTATTATGTAATGTTATTTGTATTAATTAAATCACACTATGACACTTGACACTAATGACACTTGACACTAATATTATAAAGGCGAAAGTTTGTGTGTAAGTGTGTGTGTGTGTGTAAGTGTGTATGTTTGTTACTCCTTCACGCCGCAACTACTGAACCGATTTGGCTGAAATTTGGAACATAGATAGCTTATAACCCGGATTAGAACATAGGCTACTTTTTGTCCCGGGAAAATTCATAGTTCCCATGGGATATTTAAAAAACCCTAATTTTCAACAGTAATCTATAGCTACAGCTATAGGTAGATTACTTTGACAATCTGTCCTGAAAGTAGGTGTAAAGGTCAAAAGCTAGTTATTCATATTATTAATTATTTTAAATCTAATTTTGTAAATATTATCCCTGTAATAAATTTCTTTCTAATATATATAAAATTCTCTCGCCAATTTTTGTTACCAAACTGCTCCGAAACGGCTCGGCCGATTGTTATGAAATTTTCTGAGTGTGTTCGGTAAGTCTGAGTAGGTCGTAAGCTATTTTATATACAAACATATATCCATACCTAATGGCAAAACAACGTTTGCCGGGTCAGCATGTAATTATTTAATTACTTTTTATTGATGCCTATTGGTGTTTAGAAAATTGAAAACTACCAGATTGAAGCTGCCTCGGCAAACGTTGTTTTGCCATAAAGGAGTATGAAAAATATAATGTTGTATAGTACTTACGACCTATTCTGAGACCTACTAAATGTAGACACAAAAAATCAAGTCGTTTCGATAAATACATATGGTTAGTGAATCCCGTACTCCCGCGAGCGGGTCTATCGTGGAACAGATAACTTGCATTAAAATATCATATGATGCACTGCGCAAAAAGCCCGTCTTTTATAAAAGTTCGACTTCTCGACTTTTCGCTTTTGCACCAATTTTGAAAAAAAAACCTCGAAAAAAAATGATCACACGTTTTATTCCATGTTGGTTTTATAAAAAAATGGTCTCGTTCCAGTGTGCTTTTTAATGGAATTCCTCAAATCAGCGCTTATTATAACGCATGTACCGTGTAAGCACGTCCGATTTTTAGGGTTCCGTATCAAAAGGGTAAAAAACGGGTACCTATTACTGAGACTTCTCCGTCCTTCCGTCTGTCATGAACTGTGATAGTTACGTTACACATTTGAAATTTTCATAGATGATGTATTTCCGTTGCCGCTACAAAAACAAAAAAACTTGAGAGGTGTCTAGGGACACCCGGATGAAACGAAGTATATCTGGCTTGCTTTCTATAAGAAAAAGAGAGAGAGAGAGAAAGAGACAGACAGACAGAGAAACATGCGCACGCCGCACGGCTTACAATAGCTTACTATAGCAGGCCAGTCTCACTTATCACGTGACCGTCCCGGCTACAAGTAGAGTTTCAGACTACCATATTTCAGATGGTTGCCGCTCGCGGGCCGAGTTGTACGCGCTAGTTCTGTACGGTCTATTTTACGCGCCGTCTGAATACGGCAGCCCTAGTACGTCGTAAGAGATAAAGTTAGGCGATAGAAAGAGACCACAACATTGGGTTTGTTGCGTGTCGATTTTGAGGGCGGGGCCAGGCGCTATTGCGAACTGAATTGCACTCTTTGTGTCAGCGCTAGAGTCGCTATTTCTTTAAATTTTCGTGCGGAGTGAACCTTCTGGTACTATTTAGTTATCTGTGACTATAGCAAAAATTGTCGTTACAAATTTTTGGTATGAAATTTTTCCGTCTAGCCCCCTTTCACAACGCGCGATAAGGAACTTCGTTCCAATACTGAAAAAAATATATTTTATTTAGCGACGATTTTTCAATCGCCAGGTAAAAGTTAAATTAAATAAATATGACGTTTTGACTGATTTTGTTTGGCATAAGTATGTTTCAAATTTATTCCTCATAATATAGTCTATCTGGCGATTGAAAAATCGACCCTTAGAAGATTTAACGGAGCTCGTATTATACATCAAACTTTATTCCTCAGATCAGTCTATCTGGCGATTGAAAAATCGACCCTTAGAAGATTTAACGGAGCTCGTATTATACATCAAACTTTATTCCTCAGATCACTCTATCTGGCGATTGAAAAATCGACCCTTAGAAGATTTAACGGAGCTCGTATTATACATCAAACTTTATTCCTCAGATCAGTCTATCTGGCGATTGAAAAATCGACCCTTAGAAGATTTAACGGAGCTCGTATTATACATCAAACTTTATTCCTCAGATCAGTCTATCTGGCGATTGAAAAATCGACCCTTAGAAGATTTAACGGAGCTCGTATTATACATCAAACTTTATTCCTCAGATCAGTCTATCTGGCGATTGAAAAATCGACCCTTAGAAGATTTAACGGAGCTCGAATTATAACATCAAACGTAGTTGTAGGTAAATGGGACTTCTGACTTCTGCATCATCATCTCGCTACGTTTTTTTTTTTATAATTGTCTCAATTTTTTATTTCTGGAGACGTCAGTGTTATTCTCCGACATGTATCGGAGGTTTGTATGTGTTCAATTTAATAGCGAATACAGGTATTCAATATAATAAATGTAATCTCGCTACGTTATATAGATAACCTAGCTGTTGCCCGCGGCTCCACCGCGTCGGGTTTTCGCTAATCCCATGGGAATAATGGATTTTTCCGGTATAAAAAGTAGCCTATGTGTTAATCCGGGTTATAAGCTATCTATGTTCCAAATGAGACGACTATTATTTTAAACCTGCTTAATTGGAAACCCTCAATTACTGGTACATGTGTCTTGGTCCCCATGAGATCCCAATTATCCAGGTTTCACTGTAATATTAGTAGGAAGTAGGATGGTACGGGACTAGGGCATGCAGAACCGGTTCCGGTTCTTAATTTTGAAGTCCCGGTTCTGCACCGAGCTCAGAACCGGGTACCCGGGATTTCCCGGTTCTTGGTAAAAAAGTTTTAAAATTTTAATTAAAGCATTATTTTTAATATTCCTACAAAAGGGGCTATTACGATTTGTAGTAAACATGAAATAGAAAATTATTTCCAAAAAACCGACTTCAAATGCCACTACAAAGAGTGAAATAATTTTTAATGTATACCAATTTGACGTCAGGCGATTGTTTATAATATTATCGTCTTTTCTTCGCACATGGGGCAGGTCTGATTATACGAAACATTCAAGTGTTCTTATAAAATTTGAAGAGTTCCCTGGATTTCTCCAGGATCCCACCATCAGAACCTGACTTGATGACTATGAAACCATCTGGAAAGTATACTCTTTCAAACAAAAAAATAATTTTCGATAAAATACGTAATAATTGGATTTTTTTAAAGAACCGGGAGAACAGGGAAGACATATTCAGAACCGGTTCTTTGAACACCTTAAAAATCCCGGGATTTCCCGGTTCTTAAAATCCCGGGATATAAAATAAGGCCCTATACGGGACCCTTCGTGTGCGAATACATCTCGCACTTGGCCGAGTATTATTTTTTAATTTCGAATTTTAAGTATACGGTGCGTCGGCGGCCGACACGCGCCCGACGGAAGACGGGAAGATTACGACGAAAGAATATTGAAAATAAAAATACCGTAATTATGTGGGTAGGTACATAATAATGTATATTTAAACAAATAAAGATGTACTACAAATCGACCCTATTAACTGGCTAAAACGGACTACTGATAAATCGACCCTATTAAGAGCGTTCAAGCGGCGCGGCGTGCCTAGCCTTTTGGTCCATACTAAAAAGGAATTCGTTCCCGCTGACGCAATTTTGCGCGGATAATGGTATTACAAAAAAATTTAGCCAGTGACATTGAATATTAATTGAATTAAACTACTTTAATTCAGAAATAACAAAATATCTTGAATTTTATCCTAAAATAATAAGTAAGTTTAATTTATCGAAAAGTGCTAAAAATGACACTTTTCGGTTTATGGTTTTTGAATGAAAACCTAGGAAAAATCGTGTTTTTTTTTTGAGACACTTTTTAGTAAATGTTATTAATTTTCTAAATATGTCATTTTCATAAGTTTGTGTTATGAAACATGGCAAATATCTTGCATCAAAATAGAGCTTCCACCGCAAAGTGAGTAATTAGCCTTTACCTTAAACTTTCTAATGAGAAAGTTATACACATATTTTCAAATATTTTTGAGACAAAAACTAGATTATGAAATGCCAAATAATATGATAGCAATTATCTAATCAATAATTGAACACATGACACTCTTATGTTACGTCGAAAATTGGCAATTTTGACTCAAGCATAATTCCAACGCATGAATGGTCTTAACTGGCTTAACTTAAACGCTTATTTTCGCTGGACCTACAGGCAGGCCAGTCTCACTTATCACGTGACCGTCCCGGCTACAAGTAGGGGTCCGGATGCCAATATTTCAGATGGTTGCCGCTCGCGGGCCGAGTTGCACGCGCTAGTTCTGTACGGTCTATTTTACGCGCCGTCTGACTACGGCAGCCCTAGTACATCGTAAGAGATAAAGTAAGGCGATAGAAAGAGACCACAACATTGCGTTTGTTGCGTGTCGATTTTGAGGGCGGGGCCAGGCGCTATTGCGAACTGAATTGCACTTTTTGTGTCAGCGCTAGAGTCGCTATTTCTTTAAATCATCGTGCGGAGTAAGCCTTCTGTACTTGTACTATTTAGTTTTCCGTGCTACAGGTTAAAAACTATATAATAATATGTATTATATTTTGGGTCTTTAATTTTAATTTGCTTCGAGGCTGAAACACGACTGGAAAAATCTCAATGCCTATAAAGTTTTTTCGAAAAGTTGCTCAAAACTCTCCTTTTTTTCAATTTTATCGGAAACTATGAGTAAGTAAAATGGATGTATAAAATACTTATATATATTATGTATTCTTTTTAGGGTTCCGTACCTCAAAAGAAAAAAAACGGAACCTTGTAAGATCACTTTTTTGTCCGTCTGTCTGTCTGACACGACCAATAACGATATTATTAAAGATATCGACATGAATTTTCATTTTCAATACCTACAATTTGGGCATGTTCAAATAGGCAAGTGCGCTCCACCTTAGACTAAATAATCACTCTCCATCAGGTGTCAATGTTATTGACACCTTAAATACAACACGTTGACAATATTAAATAAGTATGAACATTTAAGTTTTATATTTCGGAGGTCAATAAAGCCATCCTGTTCCGCACACTGACCAAGAATTTTAATTTTAATTCATTTTATTCGCTCTCGTATAAAACCAGGGTACTATCACACAAGTAATATCAAGACTAAAGTTTGTGTGTATAAAAATTTATTAAATAATAATATACGTTGATTAATTAACAAAAAAAAAACCGATTTCAACTCTCATCAAACTATTGTTGAATACATCGTTTCCAATTAAAAATTTAAGACTTACATGGTTTTCTCATGGATATACCATTATCAGAACTGGAGTAAATTGAAATGGGATCATACGGCATCAGCTTTCTAATAAAAAAATCGGTTCATCGAATCAAAAGTAATGAGGTAACAAACATCAAAAAAATTGGTTGTCTGTAAAGTCGGTTTACTGACGATAGTTGAACGTGACAACGTCTTCTTTGTCGCTCGTTCCGCGCTCGCGAGGTAACGCCGGTAACGCCGCATGAGCGAGGTAACGCCGGATGAGTCATGTTTTTTCGTGCGTGCAACCGGCTCTGTCGAATTATAAGACGTTGTCACGTCAAAAAAAACATACAGTCGAAGTGAGAAAGGAGGTCTTTTTGAAGTCGGTTAAAAACCCCCGACCACCACAGTTCGACTTTTAAACGCAAGATGGCTGCCACCACAAAATATGTGGTAGCATCCATCTTGGATTTAAAAGTCATATTGTAAAGTGTACTCAGTGGCGTATTTTGAAATTCAGCGCCCCGGGCCAAAATAATTTGTCGCCCTATAGAATTGTAGAATTCGTATTATTCACGGACCGAAACATTTTTTTCTTTAAAGCTTTCGATATTTTTAAAACCACCAAGCATGAAACGGACTTGTACCTACCATCACGCAAAGTTTATTTTATTAAATACTAGCTGATGCCCGCGACTTCGCCCACGTGGGATAAAAACTATTCTTTCTTTTAAGTTGGACCAAATGACAGATATTCACAAAGTTTGAACTAAATCGGTTCAGTAGTTTAGGAGTCCATCGCGGACAAACAACGTGACACGTGATTTATATATATTAAGACTAGCAGTGCCCAAGGACTCCGTTCTGCGTTAGAAATATTTTTGTTCCGGTCCGTTTGTCCCGCGTAATACTTCAGATTCGGGATAAATGAAAAAAATATATCATTTAGTACGTTAACGTCCGTTGCGTAGGGAGCTGACCTACCTATATCGCTACTCAACGTCCGTTAATTGCAGTTATTGTGAGTTATCAGTAGGAGATAGGCATATGCTATCGAGAACTTTTTTTACAGATTTTTAGAACATACGTCCTTTAATATTGTAATACATTGTTTTGTTCTATCCTCAATAGTTTCCGCAGCGCACGCGATGGAAGCAATTTTTTTTACAACTTAGATTAAATTATTCAAGTTTATTGAAAGATGCGTAATTAATTTTGGAAATTATTATAGCCTATGATACTCCACAATAACATAGCTTTCTATTGGTGAAATAAAATCATTTCGTAATTCCCTCTTCAAAAATAGTAATATGATAAAATTTTGTAGGCGAAAGAGTTTAAAATCACAAATAGCCGCAAATGAAATGAACTTTAAATTATATCTTGAAAACTAGATATGCGAGCGAAGCGAGCGCGAAATTTTGCTGTTTTTTACCGTTCCGGTACCGTTTCAAGTAAGGACATCTCTGTGCCAAATTTCAGCAAAACTGGTTCAGTTGTTGGAGGGTGAGAGTAAGAAACATACAAACTTACACATTTATACACAAAATTTCGCCTTTATAATATTAGTGTGATGTGTGCACGGCCGCAACTTTTTTACGTCTCCTGTCTATCAATACCATGCCACACTCAGAATTCTATTCTTTGAACTATTCGCTGCGCATGGTTTAACCCAAGAATCTTTCGCTGCTCGTCATTCATACTTTGATACTCGGCTCAAAAAGCTATAGTTTGCAGCTTTATTACTAATAATTGCTGGTGGTTCGCTCCAAACTACCTACCCACGAAAAAATAACGAGATCGAACGCTCCATCAAATCTAAAATTTTTAAGTTAAAATAATCTTGTGATCCTCTAAAGCAGTCGTTTTTAACGGTACAACACAAGCTAATGAGAAGTTAAACAAAGCTTCTATGAGCGCCCCTCTCCAATAACATTTTTATAATTTTGTATGCAATTAGTACCGGTTTTGGTTTGGGTTATCAATATACGGATGATCAGTGAATTTGAAATCATTCTGTTCATTATTTTAGAAGTGACACGAATCTGATGGACCGCATTATTTGAGTTCTTTCATAATTATGTTGCCATAAACCCGTAAGTAGCGTTGGTAGTTTCTGTGTAAATCTGTTTTTCACGAAATTTCTTTCGTGGGTCAAGTAACTTTTAGTGCAAGAGCCACTACAGTTTACCTCCAATCTTTATTGGCTGGTAACAAAAATCGTCTGTCGCCACCCATAGTCTAAATGACAAACTTTTCCCAGTTTTATTTTCTTGCTGAGCCTAATTAGAATAACTTGTAACGACTTAAACACGAACTGCATCACCGCTTCACGCCGCTCTAGCCCTGAATTGCCCGAACTCCCAAGTTACGCACGCAATGGAGTTCGACAGATCTAACGCCGCCCGTCATCCGCCCTCTCTAATAAAACTACGCTGGACTTCACACTGTCAACTTAAAAAGGTTGATTTTCGCCAGTTTGGCGCTAATTGTTGCGTAAGTTGGCATGAGAGTCCATGGAACTAAAATAAAATAACATTTAAAACGACGGTCCTTTGCAACAAAATGTATATTTTAGTACTAGGGAACTTCAAGGTAGGCGCTTCAAATCGACACAAAAATCAATTCTATAAAGTATTAAGTCAAGATTACTGATTCTAAAGAGGTCAGCTCCCGCCCTCTACCATCGGTGCGCTGTCAGTAATAACTTAATGTTTAAACGATGCCTTGCGTTGTTATGTCTATCAAACTTAGAATCACATAAAATTTAGTTAAGTTTTTGATGTACTTAATCAAGAAATATTGAAGAAGTTATAAAAACGCCTTTCTACTGATCTAATGTGGGGAGTTATTAATTTGTTCAGGCAAAAGAATAAAGGTATCTCAATAAAAATCTAAAACTGAGCGAGGTGCGGCTTGCGCCGCCCCTCGGAGGCTGCCGCCCTGGGCCATGGCCCACTTGTCCCTAGGGTAAATACGCCACTGAGTGTACTAGTTACTAGTCAAGGCCCTTTGATTTAATACCATATTGAGGGAGTCGTGAAAAAAAATCAATTCGCCATTTTGTGATGGCGGCCATCTTGAATTTGAAATTCATTATATTTAACAACTTGTTGTCACTTCATAATTTCCTGTAGGTTGTATGTTACGTCTATAAATCACCCCTATGTGAAATAAACAATTAGATTTTGATTTAACTTACTTTTGAAATACTTATCCCGAAAAACCCATGTTTCCAGGGGATTTGTGAACAACTAAAATTCACGCGGGCAAAGCCCGTAACAAAAGCTGCTATACGCAAAATATTTGATGACCCAAAATTTAGTGACACTAAACTCGATACTAAAGATCGTAATAATTTAATTTTTACATATCCGATTCGACAAGATAAAATTTTAATTGCGTATACTTTTACGAAAAAAAAAAATGAATTAACTAATTGACAGACGTCGCGAGGCCGACATTTATTTTTTAAAGACGGCGCTTAAAACTAATGTCGGGTAATTCAATAAAGGCCACAAAATTGTTTATTATTATCGCCACTAAACATGGGTATTTTCGGTTTCTTCGCTTGCCGGCGACATTTTATCTGCTACTTAGTTACGAAAAATTGTTTCGCTCCGGTTCATTTCATATAGGTACCCGTAGATATGAAAAAGGATTCACTGAATTTATTTTTGTCCTTCTCGCTCTCACGAATACGACATGCAGCGTCGAAGAAGAATATAACAGAACTAGTAGGGCGCGTGGGGGTGCGGGCCACATGTGGCCCGCGTGCTGTCTTCCCGCCCATAAAAAATACCTTCAAATTTCCCCATACATTTTCTATGGTAAAAAAAATTCCGCCATATTTGATTTTTTTTCTATTCATCGTGTAGACCTTAAGGTCCTGATAAACTCTTGTCAAGAAACCGTTCTTCCATCTTTTATACTTTCCGAGATATCGAGGAAATTCAATTGGCGGCCATTTTGAATCCGCCATTTTGAAATTTTTTTCAGCTCACTGCCAATTGGATGACGTTTAAATGACACTTGGTCGAGCACCCCCCACCCATCTGCAATAGCCTTGGCTGTGCTCTTCTCTCGTCTCCGAAATCCTCAATCATCAGCTCTCTCCGTATTTTTCCTCCGAATGAATTTTTTAGTTCTATTTTTTCGAAATGGTTATCGAAAAAAAAATTTTTCATACAAAATTGTTCAGGAGAGGTGATCAATCAGTGAGTCAGTCAGTGAATCAGCACGAGTAGCTATTCGCGCAAATAACCTAGAAGTTATTTGCGCGAATAGCTACTCGTGCTGATCAGTCAGAGTGGCAGTCGCGGAATGAAAAGGTTCGCCAAATTAGTGTCGATTTTCCCTTGCACTAGTACCTACTGCAAGAGTCCATAATGTCAATATACTAAAACAATCCACTAGTGCAAACGAATCCATTTGAAAATTGACGAACCTTTTCATTCCGCGACTGTACATGTTCTTAATAAAAACTTTGCTCAAACATACTCATTTACTTCATGTTGACTCCCAATAGCTCCATAATGTGGGAAATGATCTTTTGGGATACAATATTTAAAGGTGAAGTGAGAATTTTCGAACGATGTTTTTATTAAAAAAAATGTAGCCGTGATACTATTGCTCATATTGCTAGCGCAAAATTCATTGTATATATATATATAAGCTTACAATGAGTACTCAGAACATTTGCGAAAAATTACAGAAAAATTGAATTTCGCTTACTAAAAATACCTTTAAACAAAGAGGCGGAGAATTTAAAGAAGTCGTTTCGTGTCGTTTCGAATTTCGTTCTGCGTATTGGTTGCGAGTGAGCGTATAAAAACGCCGTTTTCTGTCCGAAGGTCTCGGATTTGACAACTGATAAGTGGAAGGTGTGAAACCTTTTAAAGTTGCATATTGAAGCATCACAGACTATAAGTTAGTGTTATTATCTCGCTGCAGACTCGGTCATAAATCATTCGAGTGTTTCGCTTTTGTTGTTCTTTGTTGAGTTGTGCATTACTGCAGAACAACAAAAGCGAAACACTCGAATGATTTATGACAGAGTCTGCAGCGAGATAATACACTACTATAGTGCTTCGTATGGGAGGAATTCGTTTCGAGCATATTATTATGCATTATTGAAAAAAAATATTGCGTGATTGTCGTGGAACACTCGGTTCGAACGAAGTTTCTTTCGAAGCCAATTGAAAAGTCGTTAGTTAGATTTTTTTTTTTATAATTGATAGGCTTGCGCTTGACTACAATCAAGTCTGATGAACAGAAATGATGAGGTCTAGGATGGAGCGCGCTTGCCTAGAAAATGCCTATTCACTCTTCTTTTGAAGGCACCCAGATTGTATTTGGCTGGGAACACGGAAGCTGGAAGGGTGTTCCACACCTTAGCGGTTCGTATCAGAAACGTAGAAGAAAAGCGTTTCGTACGAGTACGCTGGACATCAACCACATAAGGATGCCACTTCTCTCGACGTCTCGCGGTTCTATGGTAGAAAGGTGAAGGAGGCACAAGGTTGTGGAGTTCTTGAGCACACTCTCCAAAATATATCCTGTAAAAACCGCTAAACAGGCAACACTGCGTCGGTGTTCTAAACTGAGCAGTTTCGCCCGTGTTAGCGATTCCTTGCCGATTATTCTGCGTGCGCGGCGATCAACCGAGTCTAATGCATCGAGCTGGTATTTGGCAGATCCATCCCATAGGTGACTGCAGTACTCCATGCCGGAACGAACTTGAGCTTCATACAGCGTCAAAAGCTGTTCGGGCTTGAAGTACCGCTTAACCTTGTTCAGGATGCCAAGTTTTTTGGCGGCTGTTTTTGCCTTTTCCTCGATGCATTTCCCAAAATTGAGATTGGGTGAGATGTTAATACCCAGGAGGTCGATATGATCGCTAATCGGAACGGATACATTTTGAAAAGTGGGAGCCAAGGTGAAGGGGCTCTTTTTTGCGGTGAATAAGCACGCTTGCGTTTTGGTAGCGTTAAACTTGACTAGATTAGCGTCACCCCACTCAGACACTTCTTTTAGAGTCAAGTTAACGCGATCTACCAATGCCTCTCTTAGCTCTAGTATCTCAGCACCGCTGGCTTTAGGACTAGACATGTATCTCTCCGAAATCCATCAGCGTAACCAAATAAACCTGGTTTAAGCAAATCGTTGATGTGCAGCAGGCATAATGTCGCGGAGAGAACAGATCCCTGAGGTACACCGGCATTGACAGCCATTAGGTCTGAAGAGTGACCGTCAACGACCACTCGAAAAGACCGTTCTCTCAGGAAATCAGATATCCAGCTACAAAAGCCAGCGGGTATTCCATATGCTGGGAGTTTGCTGAGTAGGCTGCCGTGCCAGACTCGGTCAAAAGCCTTAGAGATGTCGAGTGAGACAGCGAGCGCCTCACCGTATTTCTCTATGGCTTCGCCCCATGTGTGCGTGGCATACACAAGAAGATCGCCAGTGCTCCGGTTGGAACGGAAGCCACTGACGGTCCGACAAAAGGTCATTTTCCTCAAGGTATGCTAGGAGCTTGTGATTGAGTACACGTTCCATACTTTTACAAAGGATGGACGCAACTGCGAATTTGCAAAATTCGCAGCTTCCCAAACCCCAACACTTTGGTTTTGGGTAGTGATTCTAGTTCCAGGTACAAATCATTAATGTTATTTGGTTCAAAACTTCAAACCTCACCGCGGAACGAAATCTCAAAAATTCTCGTGCCAATTTATGTTACCAAACTCCTCCGAAACGGCTCGACTGATTTTGACGTGACAACGTCTTATAAATCGATAGAGCCGGCTGCACGCACAAAAAAACATGACTCATCCGGCGTTACCGGCGTTACCTCGCTCTGAGGCGTTCCATGTAAGGCTTGAAGTGCAAGCGAGAATTGTCACGTTCAACTATCGTCAGTAAACCGACTTTACAGACAACCAATTTTTTATGAAATTTTACGTGTGTCGGTAGGTCTGAAAGTAGGTTAGGTTAGGTTAGGTTAGTGTGAAGTGTGAAGTGTGTGAATTATAGTAAACAAATTACCTTTCTCCAGCAACTGCGCGAACATGCTCTGCGCGTTCGAGTGGTGGTGCTTCCACCGCAGGCAGTACTGCTGCAGCGCCATCGCCACTTACTAGCTAATAGCACTTTGGTCTCGGTGGTTTGGTCGCACCCCGGCCCTCAAGGCTGCGGGCGTAAGGTACTAAGGTACTGGAATGTTCTTTCGGTGGTTTCCTGTTCCTGGAACAAATGAACGATATCATATAAAAGCACTGATAAGAAACCTCTGACCTGGACCCTTATTCTGTATCTCAGTGATAATCACTGTTGTCTATGGATCGCTATACATTGCTGCTTTATTAAGTGGTACGAAAATAATGTTTTGTGTAAAACCTTCAATGGATAAAAAATAAATGCCATTGAAGGTCACTGAGTGATCTTCACTGAGATACGGAATAGGGGGGCTGAGCGAACTACACCGTGGCAGGCCAGTCTCACTTATCACGTGGTCGTCCCGGCTACAAGTAGGGGTCCGGACCTCAATATTTCAGATGGTTGCCGCTCGCGGGCCGAGTTGAACGCGCTAGTTCTGTACGGTCTATTTTACGCGCCGTCTGACTACGGCAGCCCTAGTACGTTGAGAGAGAGAGAGAGAGAGAGAGAGGGGGGGGAGGGGGAGAGAGAGAGAGGGAGGGAGGGAGAGAGGGAGAGAGGGAGAGGGGGAGAGAGAGAGAGAGAAAAAGTGTCGTCACAACTTTTCGTATGAATTTTTTCCGTCTACGCCCCTTTCACAACGCGCGATAAGGAACTTCGTTCCAATAATTCAAGATCAAAATATTAATTCCAGAGTTTTAGCCAGACTTAACGAACACCTAAAAAATTGGTTACGACCTATTTCTTGTCAGACCCACCGAATGTAGACAAAAGATCTCATAGCAATCGGTCCAGCCGTTTCGGAGTTGGTAACAAACACTATGACATGAGAATTTTATTATTAGAGAATCTTTCTAATCTAATATATAAAATTCTCTCGAGTTTCTTTGTTTTCAAACTTCTACGAAACGGCTGGACCGATTGTTATGAAATTTTCAGTGTATTATCTCTGGGTCTGGGAGCGGGTTATCTATTTTTTAAGTGAGAAAAAAAAACGATTATGGCAAAACAACGTTTGCCGGGTCAGCTAGTAGATTTTATAAGAATTATTGACTGAGGACCGAATATGACTGACGACCGAATGGCGTAGTGGTAGCGAACCTGCCGTCTGCGCCGGAGGTTGTGGGTTCGATTCCCACTACTGGTAAATGTTTGTGTGATGAGCATGAATGTTTTCCAGTGTCTGGGTGTTTTTCAATATATTATATTTATGTATGTAAGTATGTATATTTATCAGTCATCTAGCACCCATAACACAAGCTATCGCTTACTTTGGGGCTAGATTGCGATGTGTAAAATGTCCCGTATATATTTATTTATTTATATTTATTAGCATCAAAATTCAAAGTAAATTGGTAGAGTAGCTTAATTTAAAAAAAAAACTGTGCAAAGTAAGTATGTAATGCGATTTCAGCTTAAAATACCTACTACTTTCCTTACATGTCCATATCTATTTTTAATTTTTATTTATAAATTCGTCTCATTTTATTTTAAAAAGCAGTTATGAATCAAGTTAACATGTCGTGAGAATGTACATATACATTATGCATACATTTATAATTATATGGCTTAATTATTTTATATGAAATCACATCATGCATTTCGGAGATTTTATTAAGGCGAAGTCTGACACTTTTTTGACAATTTCACTGATTTAAGATGTCGTGAGTCTCAGCTAGTGACAGAAGCTGGCACTAGCGAGTAAAATTCAATTTTGTTCTTACGGAAGTTTGCGCTTTTTGATTAGTCCGCCTTCGAGTCATTCATCAATTTTCTCATTTGTTTTTTTTTGTAGAATTTTTCCAGCTACTACTTATAATGTCTACATACTTTAGACATACGAATTTCGAGAACGTATATTCTCCTAGTTTTTCTCATCGGTATCTTAAGGTACTATAATGGTATCCCGTGCCGGTAGTGATGAAAACAAGTAAATAATTACTTAAAAACAATTAAAAGCACGACTGCCCTGTGGTAAACGACTTATTCCAAAATTTATTTTTAATATTTAACTAAGAATATAACAATTAACAACAATATTATAATAGCATGATAAAATAATAATAAATTATAATATTAACAAAAAGTATACACTATATTATTGGCCTATGTTACTCGGAATGATGTAAGGATTCGACGATACCCCAAATGTCCAAATCTCTACAGCCGTTCAGAAGCTATGGTGGAATAAAGAAACTCACATACATACATAATTACATATATATGAATCCTAAAAACATTACACTCGTTTTGGACAGTCGTGTAAAATGTGTGTCACACGGGGCCAAAGGATATTGTTATTGAGCTTCGAATATTAACGGTGTAGAAGCCGTGTTTAAGCGATTTTGAATGAAGTTTTATGCAAAAACTATAAAGACAATTAATAATTATGCAAAAACTTTCAAATTTACACGTCATGTATTTTGGGTCTTTAATCTAAAATCGCTAAGAAGCAGAAACACGATTGGATAAAATTTTCTCGATAGAAAGTTCTCCCAAAAGTTGCTCCAAAATCTCAGTACATTAGATGTAGTTGTAATTTTTGTTTTCAAGTGTCGGTAATAATAATATCCAAAAACGCTAAGAAACAGATTTTTGATAACCAGCTTAGTTTTTGAGTAATTAGGTAAAAGGTCGTTTTTCTGTTATATTATCCCGCGACGCTGCATGTCGCACACTCGCACCTACCAACGTATCCGTGAGAGTGAGAAAGACAAAAATAAATTCAATAAATCCCCTTAACATCAGGCCTGCTTATTTTCTTGCGTTAATAATTATATTAACAAAAAAAAGCACATCGCCTTAACGCTCGATTCGGTGGCACGCATTTTACACCTTGCATTAACCCGAAGCTACTTAACCGGCAAGTACCTACTCACGTCTCTCGTGATATAATTAGCTGTATGTAGCAATGTAAATATAAAAACTTATTTACCTCTCAAGTCTCAACTTTATTACTTATGTATTAAACCGCGACTTATTAAAATACCTACTGCCATGTAGTCTGAGAGCTAAACGACACAGATAATATAATACTATACTAGTAAACGATTATTTACTTAACCGATTTTTATTTTTTAGTGATCAAAGAAAGTTATCTACACTATATTAAAATTATAAAGAGGAAAGATTTGTATTTTTGTATTTTTGTATGTAACGAATAAACTCAAAAAGTACTGGACCGATTTTAAAAATTATTTTTTCATTAGAAAGCTACATTATCACTGAGTAACATCTAAGGCTATATTTAGTACTACATTACTATAGAAATCTTTAGAAATTCCTATTAAAACCAACCGAAGGTGTAAAAAAATTAGCCATAAAATGTCTTTCATCGCATACGCTGCGAGATAGGACAAAAAAATGTTCTACAATATTATATAATATATCAATATCTACAAAAAACTTCGCGAGACTATGTGTCTAACTATTGTAGTTACGTCACTATAACTACTTTTTTACATTTAACAAATTGATAGAAATGCCGATCAAAATCAGACCGTACCATTTATACATTTTTATCCAAATAAATAATTAAATATTCAAGACTGTCTCAATACCTGATGATTACTTTTTGAATTATTGAAATCGGACATTCCATTCAAAAGATATCATGAAATAAAAATAAAAATACGGGTCCCGCGGCCGGTCAGCTCGCACATGTTCCGCGGATCCCGATGATACCAACTGATTTGCCCATATCTTTTAAAAGGTTACAGTTCCCTTTAAAAATATCCTTTGCCCTAACAATAAATAAATCCCAGGGACAAACTTTTTCCATAGTTGGTATCGACTTAAGGAAAGAGTGCTTTTCCCACGGGCAATTGTATGGTGGCACTTTCTCGAGTAGGATCTCCTGAAAATCAATACGTTTTGTTGCCACCTACAAATACCACAGCCAACGTTGTGTACAAATACCACAGCCAACGTTGTGTACAGGGAGGCTTTAAAATAAGCATACAATTTTTTTCTAATTTAGTGATTCATGGTCGTTTTAATTAGCATGCTTATAACTTAAATATCTGTACCTATTTATGTCTACCCGTGCGAAGCCGGGACGGGCCGCTAGTAATACATATAGGTACTTTCAAATTTAAACGTCAACCCCAAAGGTATTCTATATAAAAAAGAGGTAGATATCGCACTTACGCGCGGTATTTGTTGCCGATGAAGAAAATTACAAAAATTATATGAACTTTATAAGTTGATATTTTTGCAGTCCGGTTTTTAATTATTTTCAATTAATCTTGTTCCTCAAAGTCACTTGACGTATTTGGCTCATTGGACTAAGCTCCTTCCCAAGAGCCATCCACATAATATTCCATAATCTCTTAGACTTTACGTCCAAACCGTCCAATACTTCGACATTATGTCATTAAAAATTATTATAATTTATTCATGTCAAAAGTAAACTTGACGACCGAATGGCGTAGAGGTAGCGAACCTGCCGTCTGCGCCGGAGGTCGTGGGTTCGATTCCCACTACTGGTAAATGTTTGTGTGATGAGTATAAATATTTTCCCGTGTCTGGGTGTTTTTCAATATATTATATTTATGTATATTAGTATGTATGTATATTATCAGTCATCTAGTACCCATAACACAAGCTGTCGCTTACTTTGGGGCTAGATTGCGATGTGTCAAATGTCCTGTATATATTTATAAAAAAAAAAAAACTACCTGTGGGCTAAAAACTTTCCGGAGCCCGAACTACTTAAAACAATAGGGTATTTCACTCAAATCAAAATAAGGATTTCTTTAACTCATTTTTCAATCAATATTCAACCGACCGATGGTTATAATTTTTTTTTAATTCGATAGGTCTGAGAAGTAGGTCGTAAGCAGTTTTTTTATTTTTTTTTATATTCCTAATGGCAAAACAACGTTTGCCGGGTCAACTAGTCGAATATAATAAATTCTCGTGCCAATTTTTGGTACCAAACTCGTCCGAAACGGCTCGACCGATTGTAATGGGATTTTCAGTGTATATGATCACTAGGTCTAAGAGCAAGTTGTAATCTTTTTTTTATATCCCTAAACGGCAAAACAACGTTTGCCGGGTCAGCTAGTTTATATATAAAATTCTCTCGCCAATTTTTGTTACCAAACTCCTCCGAAACGGCTCGACCGATTGTTATGGGATTTTCAGTGTATATGATCACTAGGTCTAAGAGCAGGTTGTAATCTTTTTTTTATATCCCTAAACGGCAAAACAACGTTTGCCGGGTCAACTAGTCGAATATAATAAATTCTCGTGCCAATTTTTGGTACCAAACTCCTCCGAAACGGCTCGACCGATTGTTATGGGATTTTCAGTGTATATGATCACTAGGTCTAAGAGCAGGTTGTAATCTTTTTTTTTTTATTTATCCCTAAACGGCAAAACAACGTTTGCTGGGTCGGCTGGTCTTATTTATAAAATTCTCGTGCCATGCTTTGTAACCAAACTCCTCCGAAACGGCTCGACCGATTGTTATGAAACTTTCTGTGCGTGTTCGGTAGATCTTGGAGTAGCTTGTAACTTTGTAAGACATTTTTAATATCCCTAATGAAAAAACAACGTTTGCCGAGTCAGCTAGTAACAATATAAAATCGAAAAAAGGCACCCCAGTCTATGCCCGCCCGATAAGGCCTTATCAAGTATTTTTAGAGTCGTAAGTACAAATAAATACCGACGAAATATACTAAACAAACACGCCCGAATATAACAAAGAGTTGGTCAAGTGAGAGTCGGCCTCGCACACTGACGGTTCCGTATACTATCAAGAGAGATCAATTCTCAATAATATCAAAATAGTAAACCATTGACGTAAAGTACGTTTCAATATAAGTGCGGAAAGTTTGTCATCTCTTTACGAGTCCCGGTTTGTTGATCCAAGCCGAAGGCGCGGGTCAACTATAGGGACGAGTAGAAATGACAATTCCGCACGTGCATTGAACGACGTTTTTTAATATATTTGCGGAAAAAAAAATTGGTTTTATGTGTTTGCCTGCTCCGTGTTTGCGTGCCGTGCTCGTGTTTGTGCGCGTCCTGGTGCGCCCGCTCCGGTGCCGCGTAGGAGGAAAACAAAAAAGCACTAGTGCGGAAAAGAATAACTTTCCGCACGCAAAATACACATGGAAATGTCTACTTTTTGTTGCAAATTTGTGGTGTACTAGTTTTTAGTTGTATGCTGTAATTTGTCTATGCCGTTCAATTGACTTATATTATAATAGGTGGTGGTTAGGTTAGGTTAGGTTAGGTCAGGTTAGGTTAGGTTAGTCCACACCTGTCATTCCCTATTGTCATCCTTGTAATATGTCTGTTACGTAAAAAGCAAGTTGAAAGTCAAACGCGTTTTATTGTGAGCTCCAAATATAAAACAGGCGACGAGGATAGGATTAAAAAGTATTATATGTATAGGTACAATGTAGTAAACTAAACACCAGCTCTGCCCACCAAATTCAAAAACGACCAAAAACATCACGTTTGTTGTATGGAACGAAATTCAAAGAAAAAAAAGATTCCGACGAATTGAGAATCGGCCTTCTTTTTTTGAAGTCGGTAAAAAACCGGCCAAGTGAGTCAGACTCGCGCTCAAAGGGTTCCGAATCATTATCTATAAAAACGGCAAAAAAATGGCAAGTTGTTATAATATGGGAGCCCCCTTAACGGTGCAGAAGCCGTATTTAAGCGATTTTGAATGAAGTTTTATGCAAAAACTATAAAGACAATTACTTTCAAATTTACACGTCATGTATTTTGGGTCTTTAATCAAAAATCGCTAAGAAGCAGAAACACGATTGGATAAAATTTTCTCGATAGAAAGTTCTCCCAAAAGTTGCTCCAAAATCTCAGTTTTTCTAGTTTTTATCGGACACTACATTGGATGTAATTGTAATTTTTGTTTTAAAGTGTCGGTAATAATAATAATATCCAAAAACGCTAAGAAACAGATTTTTGATAACCAGCTTAGTTTTTGAGTAATTAGGTAAAAGGTCGTTTTTCTGTTATATTCTTCCGCGACGCTGCATGTCTCAGCTACCAAATCTCCGTGAGAGTGAGAAAGACAAAAATAAATTCAATAAATCCCCTTAAATACCTATTTGGTTTATTTTGTTTTAAGTAGCCATTTTGCTATTATAGCGGCAACAGAAATATATCATTGGTGAAACTTTACATAGAGTCTGGAAACGGACAGACAGCGGAAATTAAGAAATAAGGTCCCGTTTTACCGTTTGGATGCGGAACCCTAAAAAAATTTCCTCTCCTGTACAAATAATACCTACAATTATAGAATGATGTCAGCTTGTAATCGAATACAAAACGTCGCGTCGTAGTTTTGAGAAAAAACTATGTACTTACTCGCAAACGACTTTGCTTGACAACTTTTTTTATCCTCTTTAAAGCACCTACTTGACTACGATCTCACCTGATGGTATGTGATGATGCAACCGAAGATGTTATCGTACTAACTCGGTGAGTAACTCACCCCTAAAGGTTTCTACACAGCATCGCGTCGGAACGCTAAATCGCTAGCATCGTTGCTGGGGTGGTAAGTAGCTAAACCGTCCCACCAGACCAATTGGGTATTAGTTATTACACCATGACTTTTGAAATTGATAATAGTACCTACATTACTGCAGGGGCCAGCAAAATAAGCATTGATGTGGATGAACGGACCGAGGCGGAGCCGAGGCACACATACGTGAGTCCATCAATGCCTTGTGGCCAAGGCTTGTAGTTGTATAGTACTTTTCTCAACCAATGCGCGGAAATTTAATTTTAGACAGATATTTTCGAAAGTTTGCTTTTTTTTTACTAAACAGCTTTATATTCGCAAGCCAGTTCGAAATTAAGATAAAACTTTTGTGTTACAGTCCGCGAGGCGTAAGCTGAGCTTTGCATTTGTATGAGTGTACATAGATAGTGTAGGTGTAACATTGGCCTAAAGCGCGGCGCGTCCCTTGCTTTTGTATAAACCGGTTTTTACTGCTTTTTGACAATCGGCCTGAGGCGCGGTGCGTCCATCGCACTCTACTTTTAGTGATCACTCACACAAATGCAAAGCTCAGCTTACGCCTCGCGGACTATACCTCCTCCTTGGTTGCCATGACGTGGCAAGAACGTCACATGTTTAAATAACGCGACCCGTATTAACGCTAAACACCGATAGCAAAATAATTTGATTGATTGTTTGAGTAATGGACTTTCATACACCTTTTGGCAGCCTCTGATTGGCCGGTACAGCAATTTCGATTTATCCCGAAGAAGGTTGTCAAATTAATGCTTAAGAGCGTTTATGCGGCACGGTGTGAATCGCGTGTCGCTCCATACAAAAAAGGAATTCCGTTCCCGCTGACGCAATTTTGCGCGGAAAATGGTATTACAAAAAAAATTATAGTAAAATAAATATACAACTTATTAAAATAGTAAATAACCAGTGACATTGAATATTAATTGAGTTACATTACTATAATTCAGAAATAACAAAATATCTTGGATTTTATGCTAAAATAATACGTTTAATTTATCGAAAAATGCTAAAAATGGCACTTTTCGGTTTATGGTTTTTGAATGAAAATCTAGGAAAATCGAGTTTTTCTTTTGAGACCCTTTTTAGTAAATGTTATTAATTTTCTAAATATGTCATTGTTATAAGTTTTTGTTAAGAAACATGGCAAATATCTTGCATCTGCGTAGAGCGTCGACCGCTATTTTAGCAAACAGCCTATGCAAAAACTGTTCTAGTGAGAAAGTTATACACATATTTTAAAATATTTTTGAGACAAGTTCTAGATTATGAAATGCCAAATAATATGAATTAAATTATCTAATCTATAATTGAACACATAACTATTTTATGTTCCTTCGGAAATCGTAAATTTTGACTCAAGCATAATACTAACGCATGAAGCGCCTTAAATCTCCAAGCATGACATACAGACGGACAAAATTCCAAAACTATCACTAACCGCGATAAGGGAGGGACTGCGTACCTCTGACCGGGGCGTTATCTTTTCAAAATGCCGCGCCGGCTCGCTGTTATCTCGAATTTTCGAACTCGAAAACATATTTTTAAACGACCGTAGATAAAATTTGATAAGCGCCGCAGTCATTTCGACGATGGAAAATTTTGAGTTTTTGACGTGACAACGTCTTATAAATCGATAGAGCCGGTTGCACGCACGAAAAAACATGACTCATCCGGCGTTACCTCGCTCATGCGGCGTTACCGGCGTTACCTCGCGAGCGCGGAACGAGCGACAAAGAAGACGTTGTCACGTTCAACTATCGTCAGTAAACCGACTTTACAGGCAACCAATTTTTTTTTTAAATCATTACCTTTAATTCAGTTTACTGCTCAATAGCTGTGAATGATGCAAACTTCAAAACTCCAATCTAAGTAGGTACCTACTTACATTTCGATATAAGTGCGGAAAGCTTGACATTTCTTTACGAGTCCCGAAGAGACGAGTGGAAATGACTATTCCGCACGTGCATCGTTCAATATGGAAAATTTTGAGTTTTTTTTAAAATCATTATCTTTAATTCATTTAACTACCTACTCAATAGCTGTGAATGATGCAAACTTCAAAACTCCAATCTAAGTAGGTACCTACTTACATTTCGATATAAGCGCGGAAAGCTTGACATTTCTTTACGAGTCCCGAAGAGACGAGTGGAAATGACTATTCCGCACGTGCATCGTTCAATATGGAAAATTTTGAGTTTTTTTTAAAATCATTAACTTTAATTCAGTTTACTGCTCAATAGCTGTGAATGATGCAAACTTCAAAACTCCAATCTAAGTACCTACTTACATCTTGATTATAAGTGCGGAAAGCTTGACATTTCTTTACGAGTCCCGAAGAGACGAGTGGAAATGACTATTCCGCACGTGCATCGTTCAATATGGAAAATTTTGAGTTTTTTTTAAAATCATTATCTTTAATTCATTTAACTACCTACTCAATAGCTGTGAATGATGCAAACTTCAAAACTCCAATCTAAGTAGGTACCTACTTACATTTCGATATAAGCGCGGAAAGCTTGACATTTCTTTACGAGTCCCGAAGAGACGAGTGGAAATGACTATTCCGCACGTGCATCGTTCAATGTTTGTAAATACATTTACGAAGAAATATTCATACACTTATGGCTTACAGAAGCGAAACCATGCTTTACCCCAGATGCATTAAATACCCAATTCTATTAAAAATAATTCTTATGGATGGATTTGGATCTACATGCAGGGGGAAAACAGAAAAGCTCTAGTGCGGAAAGGAACAACTTTCCGCCCGTTAAACAAACATGGCAATGTAATTTTTTTGTAAATGTATATTAAAAAATGTTGGACAAGTCCATCTATCGAGGAAGGCATCACATTATAGACCAATAGGATCGGAGCATTAATGAAAATTGGTTGTCTGTAAAGTCGGTTTACTGACGATAGTTGAACGTGACAACTCTCGCTTGCACTTCAAGTCTTACATGGAACGCCTCAGAGCGAGGTAGGTAACGGCTGCGAGGTAACGGCAACGAGGTAACGGCACATGAGTCATGTTTTTTTGTGCATGCAGCCGGCTCCATCGATTTGTAAGACGTTGTCACGTCAAAAAAATGTTACAAAAACGGACATAATTATATATTATGTATACCTACTGTACACTCGTCATCCTTGACATCTGTTAAATAACTTAATAAACTTAGCTGAAATATTACTCGTATTTTCAACGGGGCGTTACTCAGACCACCAGCTTTCCGTGTCATGTCAAAATGGATTCCTTTCTGAATACTTCCCGGTAATAAAAATAGCTATGTCAAACACTGACGATTGTAACGTCACTTCTGCTACGTACTGTCAAAGCACTACCAAGGCTGCCTCTCCACTGGTGCGGGGAGAGGAGAGGAGCGGAGCGGTTGAAATTTTTTAACCGATTTTAAAAAAGAAGGAGGAGGTTCTAATGGGAAGACAGCAATAATAATAACCAAATAATCCATAGTAAACCTTTAATATCCGCTGATATCGTTAATACCACTGACTTTATATACTTGCATCCAAAGATTTAAATCGCTAGATGAGCCCTAAGCTACATTGCGCACATCGAAAACGTCCACAAACACGCTGAGTGAATGATCTCAGCATGCTGTAGTTGCACGTGTGACAGAGAGAGTGACGGACGTTGTCTACAAATTATTTGATAGTTTTTTCACCGTAAACTTATATCAAAATGCCTTCTTCTTCTGCCTTCTGCCTGTGAGTGTAAGATGACAACATGTCGCACAAGTGTCGCACACAAGACAAAAACGTGGATGTTTTTGGAGGCTTAGGGCTCATCGGCTTAGAGCTCATCTACTATTTAAATCTTTGCTTGCATTACCTACCGATTAGTTATGATTGGTTGTATAATGCTTTGATATGCTTATGAAGTTTGGGCGATGTACAATTTAATTCACGAGGATCACCCCACCGAGGATCCTCATCGCTCAAGTGGAAACGAAGCCTTATCCGAACATCGCATCGGACCGTATCAAAGTAAACCACCTGTCGAAATCGTCGCAGGGTTTTTGTCAAATTGACAGCGCTTAATTTGACAGCCCGCGGGCAGGCAATTTACTGTAAAATTTATTATACACACGCTCCGATTGTTTTGTCAGTGTGTTAATGCTTGACGATTTTTAACGAAGAGCCAAATTCGGTCGGTGAACAGTGAATATCAAGTGGCTCGGTTTTAAGAAACCTGACGATATGGGCATCCGAACGATTTAAATAAATAAATATATACGGGACATTTTACACATCGCAATCTAGCCCCAAAGTAAGCGATAGCTTGTGTTATGGGTACTATATATAACTGATAAATACATACATACTAATATACATAAATATAATATATTGAAAAACACCCAGACACTGGAAAACATTCATGCGTAAACCTTTACATTTTTCATTTACGTAAAACTTTTTCGTACAAGCAAACAGTAGCGCCGTGTGTTAAAATTCTATAGGTGGATGCTGGAGCGAACTACAGCGTGGTGTCAAAACAAGAATTTTTGGCACCGGTAAACTGGCGACATTTGTCCATTATGATATAAAGAGGTGTGACTGTGTTACAAGTAAGACGTCGATGTCTGTCCGTATGTTTCATCGTAGCTCTCAAACGGATGGACCGATTTCGATGCGGTTTTTTTCTTTCGAAAGCCACTTTCCTTGCGGTGGTTTTCAGCTATGTTTGATTAACATCGGTCCAACGGTGTAAGAGTATAAGCTCTTTTCCAAAATTATTATTATTATTTATTTATTTATTTGTGGCAACTATATGGCCCCAAATATAGAAATTACATTATTACTTATAGCTAAATTATATCGAAATGTCAAAATTACAATACTAATACATATATCACAAAATATGAATTTACATGCAATTTCAAGTATTATAATATATCCTATATACTGGAGAGTCATGTCTTTGTCCTAACGCCCTCAGAATGCTGTTGCCACTTGCCCACACTCTTCGCATCAGAGATGCTATACGAATTATATAAAGTGTAACAAACATAAAAAAATACATACCACGCACACACACACACATAGACACACACACGGACACACACAAATTATAGTCACACGTATCCTCTCACGAAGCCAAGTAAGACCCACCATGTCCAAAGTGGGTCCAAATCCTATATCTGTGGTCCAAATCCTATATCTGTGGTCCAAATCCTATATCTGTGGTCCAAATCCTATATCTGTGGTCCAAATCCTATATCTGTGGTCCAAATCCTATATCTGTGGTTCCAAATCCTATATCTGTGGTCCAAATCCTATATCTGTGGTCCAAATGGTATAGGCGGGCTTTAGTTTCACTTGCATCACATTGTCAGTAATGTCACTTATGAATGTCAATTAATTCGGAGCTCGCCGCGCTTCCGAAATCCGAAGCCGATATCAAAGTATATACTTTGTAACTTGTAACTTAAAGTAAAATAAATAAATAATTTATTTATTTAAAAAAAAAAAAAAAAAAAAAGTCGAGCGGCGCGCAACTGTCTCTGGTTTTTTGTCCAAATTGGCAGCGCGGGCTTCGCAGGGCGCATAATTTATTGTGATCAGTGAGCGGGGAGAGCATGGAAGGCGTCGTTTATAACACATTGTCTATCGCAAATACTAAACTCAAAAGTAAATTTAATTGCAAACGTCTCACGATTTGTTAGAAATTTCAAATGCCATGTCAGCCGTTATCGGCTGACAAGCTGACGATTTCGAAGACAAGTGGCAAAACAGGGGTAGGGTAGGGTAAACACAATTTCATACAATATAACGACTTGCTATTATCGCGTGACGTAGCATCGGGTCTCATTAGAGTCATTGTAACTGCTTTCGGTAGTCTATAGTAGTGTATATCTCGCTGCAGACTCGGTCAAAAATCATTCGAGTGTTTCGCTTTTGTTGTTCTTTGTTGAGTTGTGCATTACTGCAGAACAACAAAAGCAAAACACTCGAACGATTTATGACCGAGTCTGCAGCGACATAATAACACTACTACAGAAGAGATACATAATATGTTATATTATTTGAGCGAAAGAAAGACTTCTACGCCTTTTCCGGACACTGACAGAGTATCGTAGAACCAATCTGTAACGGTGGGCGAAATGTCGACGCCTTCATCTCATTTCCCACCTCTCACGGTTAGCGACAACCGAGTTAATTTTCAAAAAGCCTTAACGGCCTACAAGCCGTATTTAGGTGATTTTGAGTGAAGTTTTACGTAGAAACTATAAAGACAATTACTCTCAAATTTAAACGTCATGTATTTTGGGTCTTTAATCTAAAATCGCTAAGAAGCAGAAACACGATTGGATTAAATTTTCTCGATAGAAATAGTTCTCCCAAAAGTTGCTCCAAAATCTCAGTTTTTCTCACCTTTATCGGAAACTACATTGGATGTAATTAGAATTTTTGTTTTAAAGTATCGGTAATAATAATATCCAAAAACGCTTAGAAGCAGAGTTTTGATAACTCACTTAGTTTTGAGTAATTAGGTAAAAGGTTGTTTTTCTGTTTTTTCTTCCGCGACGCTGCATGTCGCACCTACCAACGTATCCGTGAGAGTGAGAAAGACAAAAATAAATTCAATACCCTGACCCGTCAAACTACCTTTTGCCGGGTCAGCTAGTATACATGTAAAATCCTCGTATCACAGTGTCTGTAACCAAACTCTCCGAAACGGCTTGACCGATTTTTATGTTTTTTTTCTACATTCGATAGGTCTCAAAATTTCGTATTTTTCGTACCCCTAAATGTCAAAACAACGATGGCCCGGTCAGCTAGTATTATAATATAACTACCTAGGTACGTGTAGGTACTTTCAAGAAGGATATATAATATTTAAATTATTATTTCAGAAAATTACACAAAAAATCCAAATAGTAGAGGTCGTATTCATTTTATTATAATACATAAATTAATTAGGTATTGAAATTTTTAAATTTATTAACCCTTTCTAAAAAAGACCTCGTTTGAAACTGGTATAATTCCAGTAAGAAGTTTATAGACTTCGAAATTTAAAAATTATGAGTGAATTCTTTTTTTTTCGTGGCGAAAGAATAAAGGCAACCGATCTCGCCTTGGATACAGTTTTCTCATGACAACGACGTAGAAAGTAAGACAGTCGTTAAGGCTCGCCGCGCGACCCTGACCGCCAAAATCACAAAATGTATGAGTGAATTTTTTTTTTCGTGGCGAAAGAATAAAGGCAAGGAACCGATCTCGCCTTGGATATAGTTTTCTCATGACAACGACGTAAAAAGTAAGAACAGTCATTAAGGCTCACCGCGCGACCCTGACCGCCAGAAATCACAAAATGTATGAAAATCAAGTTATTTTACGAAGTACAAAGTTTTGCAATCTCGCCCGATGGGAAGTGACGAGGCAGTGGAAGGTTTTATCGTAATACCTAACTTGGAGGTTAAAAAAAAAACTCAAATTGCTACACAGCATCGCACCGGAACGGTAAGCACACTGCATGTTTACGATCGAGAAATTGCGGAAATGGCGGATACTTACTTGAAAATGTCCAGTTTCATTTCATTTCATTTCAAACTATGTATGAGTAATTTGTTATTAGAGGAAAAACAGCGTTTTGTCAGGACTCAGGACTGCCCGACCAGTTTTTGAGTAATTTCTTATAAAATATACACTTTTGAACCTAGATTGTGGTACAATTACTATGTGTAACGATTTGCGAATAACTAAAATGAAATTATAATTTCGTGGCTTATTGAAGAGTTGCGCGAAACAAATTCAAAAAAATTGAAGTGGTAAGTACTTAAACTAATTTAATCACAGTCAATGTCACAAAATGTATGAAATTTTACCATTTCATGTGATTAAATTAGTTCTTAGTGGCACTTTATTTTTTTAATTTACTTCGCGCAACTTTAGCGATTTAGTGTTCCGGTGCGATGCTGTGTAGAAACCGTTGGGGGTAAATTTACTTACCCTTCCAAGTTAATACGATAACATCTTAGGCTGCATCATCACTACCCATCAGGTGAGATCGCAGTCAAGTAGGTACTAACTTGCATAGAAAAAAAAAACACTTAAATTTCGGAAATGGCAGTATCGTCTTCACATATTTAATTCATATCAAAATCTATGCTTATTTAATATTCCAATTTTTTAGGAAATTAGCCCGATTGTCGAGTTTGAAGTGAGTAAACTCACAATGCTCAGTTAAATTTCCATTACTTGGAACACTTTAAGCAGTTAGCAGAGATTTTGTGAAGATGATACCTATTAACAATTCTCGCAATTTTATTGTAATAAGCCAATATTTTTAATTATAATATAATAATAATTATTATTCTTTCATATAGGCCTAAGTTACAGACGCTTAAGATAATAATACTATAGTAGTGTTATTATCTCGCTGCAGACTCGGTCATAAATTATGCGAGTGTTTCGCTTTTGTTGTTCTTGTTGAACAAAAGCGAAACACTCGAATGACTTATGACCGAGTCTGCAGCGAGATAACACAAATACAAAAATAATATACTCTACCGCCACGTTCGGAAAGCAGTATTTCTACCTACTACCTCATCAGAATTACGAAAAACCAAAACTAAAATTGACTTGTAGGTACTTCGTCCGGTGGGACTGGGAGGCTTCGCCCGTGGCTAGTTACCACCCTACCAGCATAGACGCACCGCCAAGCGATTTAGCGTTCCGGTGCGATGCTTGTAGAAACCGTTGGGGTAAATTTACTTACCCTTCCAAGTTAGTACGATAACATCTTAGGCTGCATCATCACTTACCATCAGGTGAGATCGCAGTCAAGTAGGTACTAACTTGTATACAGTAAAAAAAAAACTTGGCGGGCAAACCCGTTTCGATCGCCTTAAGAGGTTAATTTTGAAATTAACGGGGTCACCAGACCAGGCTGACCATAAAATTTTGGGGCCCGCTTTTTAACACCTACGGGCGCCGCCTCGCGGCCCCGCCCATTAGCGAGCATAAATTCATTAAACCTGAAACCAAAAAATGATTACCTACTTAGTAGTTAGTAGTTACGTTATGATTAGGGTCAGTTAGGGTAAGAGGAACACAGGGGAAAGAGGAACACTAACATATAACTTATTAACTATAGCTTTACTACGTTCCTCTTTCCCCTGTGTTCCTCTTACCCTAACTGACCCTACCTACTTAGTAGTTAGTAGTTAGTACCCCATACTTTAGAGATATTTATTTATGAACTAGCTTTTGCCCGCGGCTCCGACCGCGTTAAATTCGATTTTTTACTAATCCCGAGAAAAAATTGAATTTCCTATTCAATTACAACCTACACCTACTTTCAGGAAAGATTGTCAAAGTTATCTACCTATAGCTATAGATTACTGTTGAAAATTAGGGGTTATTAAATATCCAATGGGAACTATGGATTTTTCCGGGATAAAAAGTAGCCTATGTTTTAATCCGGGTTATAAGCTATCTACGTTCCAAATTTCAGCCAAATCGGTTCAGTAGTTGCGGCGTGAAGGAGTAACAAACATACGTGACACTTACACACAAACTTTCGCCTTTAAAATATTATTATAAATAATAAGTGTGAATAAGTGTGATAAATGTGATAAGTGTGAAGTGTGATAGTGTGATTATTTTCTTTAATTTTAAATATTTTTAATGTACCAACTACCTCATAATATTATCCAATAACCGCTTTTTACCCCAATGGTTGCTTGGAAGAGATCTCTGTGTAGCGATAAGGCTGCCTTTGTACATTTGTTTAGCTGTTTATTTTATTTCTGTTTTTCTTCGTTTTTGTTTTGGTGTACAATAAAGAATTTTCCATCTATTTCAATACACAAAGACGCGCCCCACTCTGACAAATTCGCTTGTTTCAATCGATTCGTATGGAGTTTGACAGAGTGGGGCGCGTCATCGTGGATTGAAAATTGAAATATCGACACCTTCTTGTAATAGCTTCTAGACCCTGAGTCTCCTGTATTAGTTTGTGAGTTAGCATGTTTGCTACTCTTTCACGCCGCAACTACTGAACCGATTAGGATGAAATTTGGTGGATTGAAATATCGACACCTTCTTTTAATAGCTTCTAGACCCTGAGTCTCCTGTATTAGATTGTGAGTTAGCATGTTTGCTACTCTTTCACGCCGCAACTACTGAACCGATTAGGCTGTAATTTGGAATACATTTTAGTTTATACTATAACACATAGGCTACTTATTATCGCAAAAATTCAAGCGGGCGGATCCGCGGGCATCAGCTAGTGCTATAAATCTAATATGTAAAATTCTCGCATCAATTTTTGCTACCTAAAAAACTCCACCGAAACGGCTCGATTGATTGTTATGAAAGTTTCTGTGAAAGTTCGGTGGGTCTGAGAGTAGGTCGTAAGCTATTTTTATAGATACCCCTCATGGCAAAACAAAGTTTGCCGGGTCAGCTAGTCAAATATAAAAAATTGTCGTGCCAAATTTTGTTACCAAACTCCTCCGAAACTGGCCGACCGATCGATATGAAATTTTCAGGGATGACCTCTGGGTCTAGGAGCGGGCTGTTATCTATATTTATATCCCTCATGGCAAAAGAACGTCTGCCGGGTCAGCTAGTGTCACATATTATTGTATAGGTACCTACTTAACTTCTTTAGAAGGTAAGTACCTACCGTTTTTTTATAACTTGAATGTAACATGCGCTTGACGTAAGCTAAAATTACGAAATCGATTTCGCGACCGAATAAGTAAACGGGAGGTGGAGCGAGTTTATTTTTGGACTACCTATAATAGCTGATAAAAATAATTAATTATTTGTAAAAAAATCCTTTTATAGAATTTTAATGTTCTTTTCACATCTCATGCTTGTTAGGTAAGTGTGTATTTTTGGGGGTCCGTATCAAAATGGTTAAAATGGAATCGACTTGATTCGTATCGTCGCCGTCGATTGTATCATTAGTGATACTATAAAGATATTATGTTTGTTATAGTATCACTAATAATAACTAAATACAACAATATAAACAATAAAAAAATAGCTTAAGACCTACTCCAACCTACGGAACACACACAAAAACTATATAACAATCGGTCGAGCCGTTTCGGAGGAGTTTGGTAACAAAAATTGGCGCGAGAATTTTATATATTAGAGACTAGCTGTCCCGGCAAATGTAATTTTGCCATTAGGGATATAAAAAATAGCTTACAAGTTACAACCTATACTCTATAAAAAATTGCTTACAATCTACTCTAAAACCTACCGAACATACACAGACAATTTCATAACGATCGCTCCAGCCGTTTCGGAGGAGTTTGGTAACATAAATTGGAACGAGAATTTTATATATTAGAGAAGATTAGATTGGGTATGGTGGCAGTGTTTGTAAGAAAACTCAAATTTTTAAGTAGGCATATTAGGTAGGCAAGTCTGGAGAATAGGACGCAAGTAAACTAGTTTTCATACCTCTAAGTGAGAAATAATAAATATGGCAAAACAACGTTTGCCATGTCAGTGAGAAATAAATACAACTATAGTAGTGATATTATCTCGCTGCAGACGCGGTCATAAACCATTCGAGTGTTTCGCTTTTGTTATTTGTGGAGTTGTGCATTACTGCAGCAAACAAAAGCAAATGATTCATGACCGAGTCTGCAGCGAGATAATAACACTACCTACTATACTATAATCAAAAATACATTCCCCGCGGCGCGCCCCGCAGTGTGCGAACAGCTTGACCGTTTTGAAACGCTTTGTGGTCGTTAATTTACTTCCCGAGCCAGATACATAAAGAATGAGACGATTTGAAAACGCATTGAAAACGTCCGTCAAACGGAAAATGCCTGGCTAGTCATGCAAAACGGCAAAAAACGCGTTTAGTTAATGTTAAACTACTTTCAATTCCAAGTAAACACGGGTTAGGTTATCAGCTTCAGATATTAAAAATTTGTATAAGTCGTTTTGGAAAATTCCCCTTTAAGGGTGGTAAAATAGGGGACGAAAGTTTTTATGTGAAAATTTTAATATTGTTACTGTTGACTTGAAATTTGGAAAGTAGGTTCTTGTCGTGGTAGTTGGTAGTTGTCAGTTAAGAAACGGTTTTGAGAAAATCCTTCCCTAAGGGGGTGAAATAGGGGTTGGGAGTTTGTATGAAAGTCCCGTGTTTTTGAAGTTTAAAGAGTCGTGAAACTCGGCATTAGCACTGAACCTATTTTGGGAGCGGCGTATTTAAAGTACGAAAGTTTATATGTGCACATTACACTATAATATAATAAAGGTGAAAGTTATTATATATGTGTGTGTTTGTCTGTTACTCCTTCACGCTGCAACTACGAATCCGATTTAGCTGAAATTTGGAATGGAGATGGATTATTACCTGGATTAACACATTATGGTACTTTTTATCCCGGAAAAAGCGATGGTTCCCGCAGAAGTAGTGAAAAACCTAAATTCACGCGAGCGGAGCCGCGGGCAACAGCTAGTTATCTATATAACTAGCTGACCCGGCAAACGTTGTTTTGCCATATTATTATTTTTTATCACTAAGGGATATCAAATAAAGATAACAACCCGCTCCCGGGCCCAGAGATCATACCCTGAAAATTTCATAACGATCGGTCCAGCCGTTTCGGAGGAGTTTGGTTACAAAGAAAAGCGAGAGAATTTTATATATTAGAAGATTTCCATTCCACATTGTGTAGCAACATCTTACTGTGTATAAATAAATAAATAAATAAATAAATAAAATAAATAAAAACTGGTCAAGTGCGAGTCGAGCTCGCGCACTGAGGGTTCCGTACTATCAAGGCCAATTATTTCTCGATTTATTGTTTCGAATTATTAGGTATGTTGTTCTATCTTGTACGGCCGAAATAAACTTGACAACGAAACTGAAGTGCGGAGGTGTAGTGAAGCGAATTTTATCGCGATAAATATCCCTTTGATGTGCGGCAGTTTACCGACAGTACATGGTCTCCGCCCAATTACCAGGCCAGTCTCACTAATTATCACGTGGCCGTCCCGGCTACAAGTAGGGGTCCTGACCTCAATACATATTTCAGATGGTTGCCGCTCGCGGGCCGATTTGCACGCGCTAGTTCTGTACGGACTATTTTACGCGCCGTCTGACTACGGCAGCTCTAGTACATCGTAAGAGATAAAGTTAGGCGATAGAAAGAGACCACAACATTGCGTTTGTTGCGTATCGATTTTGAGGGCGGGGCCAGGCGTTATTGCGAACTGAATTGCACTTTTTGTGTCAGCGCTAGAGTCGCTATTTCTTTAAATCATCGTGCGGAGAGGACCTTCTGCTATAATACTATTTAGGGTTCTGTGCAATTACTTCTAAGGATACAAAGAAGTCATTGTCTCCGCCCGAACGCAATGCGTTGCAACGATCTGCCAGCAGGGCTAGATGTTCGCGTAGAGATATCTCTGTCTTTGTCGCTCTCTCTTCTCTTTCTGATCCATATTGATTGATACGCAGAGAAAAGACATCGACAAAAGAAGAGAGAATTATCTCTACGTACGCATGTTGCATAGGCAGGCCACAGATAGGTAAGCATAAGGCTTGTACACAGATTACATCTTGTATTATATTATAATGACATTTATCTACGCGCATTGCTTAAAGTTCGAATTACGAAATCAAAATGTGTCACATAATGACCTACTTTATTCACAGACTTCTATAATTATTAAAAAGTTATTCATTATAACATCGATCTACTATGGAAATATTTCAAGAAAGTTGTATAATTTCCATTACGATACGCGGCTTTGGGTTCCTGTATTTTTATCTGGGGTAATATTTTTTTACGTAAATCCACAGACAACATATAGTTGGTAGTCATTGCCGAGAGTATGGATGGGCCACATAGATCGTAATAGAAAGTAGAGGATAGGAAACAAGAAATGTCAAGTGAAGCTTCCGTAGCCAAATAATGGCGAATGGGCGGAGCCTAAATGACATTTAAGGCTAGGGACTACCCCTACATCTGTGGTACTACCGATATCGATGTTTTTATATACTCGACAAAATTATCAGAAACATTATTTAAATAATATTATATTATAAACATAGGGTACTTTTTACTTACGTACGCAGGCAAAAGCTTGGGGATAAAGAAAATCGACTTATTTTAAAAATGATTTATTTCTTATCTTAGATATTATATTTCTTAACTCATAACTTATGATAAAGTGAAAAAGAAAAAAAAGTTAAGATATCATCTATATCACTAAACCGCCAGCGGCCAGATGCCGTGAGCAGTGGCGTCCTTTATTTTGCTCGACATCCATTTTTTGGGAATCTGAAATAAAAATAAAAGGTATAAGTAGGTAAATTTATATACATACATACCTGAATGTATGCAGGCATGCATACATGCATTCACGCATGCATGCATACGTGCACTCACGCATGCATGCATGGATATATGCATACATACACGCATGCATACATGTATACATACATACATGCATACTTTATTTTTCCCGGAGATGCAAAATTATTTTTTTGTGAAATAAATAAATTTTCGTAAAAAAACTAAAACTTTCGGTAATCCATATGACACCAGCTACTGACTGACGTAACCATGACGTATCAATAGATTAAACATCGGACGTATAATATACTTTATGCAAAAAAAATACATGTATCCTCCTCCATCGGTATTAAAACACACCTGTATTTTGAATATCACTTTTTTTGCGCATTGTAAATTTTTTGTAAGAAACGTCCATCAATGCCTCTTTTGCGGGCCGCTGCAGTAATGTACTAGATATATATAGTAGTATGCTTAAAAAAATAACGGAATAGTCCGTGTACAATGGCTCTTGGCTTGAAATTTTTGTCTTAGCTCCATGTTTTTATTTTTTAATAACTTTTATCTATATAATTGTCTATTGTGTGTATGTATTTTCTAAGTATTTATATCAGTAATATTATTATAATATTTACGTTGAATGATGAAAATTTTTTTTAAATCACAAAATAATTAATTCGCATCACCTGGAAAATATAAGTATGTGTGGTGCACCCTCTCGTCCTACTGAATATCTCTTAAGTCGTCGTAACTTCGAACTAGGGCAACCTGATTTAAGGACCTAGAAGGCCTATTTATGCGATTTTGACCAGCCTCTCATATGAAAACTATTGAGGCAACTAGTTTCAAATTTGAACGTCATGTATTTTGGGTCTTTAATCTCAAAACGTTGAGAAGCAGAAACACGATTGGAAAAACTTTTCTCGATAGAAAGTTTTTCCAAAAATTGCTCCTATCTTCTCATATTTCCTATGCATTCTCGGAAACGATTCTGCAGATCTCTGTTTTTTTTTATTTTTTGGGTCGATAATGATGATTACTCAAAACGTTTAGAAGTTTTTTGAAATCCGAACTATACTTAATTAAAAATAAAGTAAATACCTAAATCAGTCTAAACTAATTATTCCGCCCACAAACTAGGTAAGCGATAACCATATCGTTAACTCTTTCGGACATGTGATGGACCTATGTTGACATCGTTTTCACACGGACAACCCATATTTGGTTCAGTCTGCGATACGCCATTGCGAACGACGGATGTGCACACTCGCAGTCGTTCGTGGCATGTCGTCGAAGTCCGACTAATATAGAAAAAAGCGCCATCTATTAGTCGCTGGATGAATGGTTATTGTACTCCCAACACGCCATCTGTTAGTACGTAACAGAACGATTATGATTCGAACTTTGAAACACACCGCTCATGGCAGTAATTGATTTCTAGATAAAGACGTACTTACCACAAGTTTTAAAAAGACTGTTTAAGGTTCGAGCACATTATGCGGCTGCGGCCCCGCATCGGGGCGGAGCGCAAAAATCCGCTCAAATCGCTTGAATACAATTTGTATGAATTATCGCACACTGTGCTGGGCTGCAGCGGCTCGCATTAAGGGGATTTATTGAATTTATTTTTGTCTTTCTCACTCTCACGGAGATTTGGTAGGTGCGACATGCAGCGTCGCGGAAGAATATAGCAGAAAAACAACGTTTTACCTAATTACTCAAAAACTAAGCCAGTTATCAAAAATCTGTTCTAAGCGTTTTAGGATATTATTATACATTAAAACAAAAATTACAATTACATCCATTCTAGTTTCCGATAAAATATAGAAAAACTGAGATTTTGGAGCAACTTTTGGGAGAACTTTCTATCGAGAAAATTTTATCCAATCGTGTTTCTGCTTCTAAGCGATTTTAGATTAAAGACCCAAAATACATGACGTGTAAATTTGAAAGTAATTGTCTGCGCTGCGGCCTGCTCCGCCCCGCTGCGGCCCGGCATAATGTGCTAGAACCTTAAAAGTACCAAAACGCGGGGCCGCCTTTTTCTCTGAATAGTAAGGGCGCGTTCCCACTAGCGTCGCAACGAATAATTTATCGCTGGACGACTGTCGTGTTTAGCTGTTCCCATTAATACGATTGTTTGATCGTTATTCGGTATTTTTTTATCGTTTAGTGACTATCGTATCTAATCGTTCCCATTAGATCGCGACGACATTTTATCGTTTCACGGCAGTCGCTTTGTTGTTTACACATCATTAACAAGCTACACGGGTAAACGTCTAGACGGTATTTGTTATCGATGATATGAAAGATTTGCGGTCACGATTAGTCGTATTGATTTTTTATTGTTTTACGACTGTGGTGCTAGCCGTTCCCACTGTCATGACAATCTGTTGTCACTACAAAACAAGCTGTTGTAGACGACAGTAAATCGTGTCGTTCTTTAGGAACACCTCCATTTAAACATGTAAACCACGACACTTAAACTGCACGATTATCTGTCGCACAATGAGAACGCGCCCTTAAGATATAAGGAACACCTTTTGTGTTTGCCAACAGATTTTAAACCTTATTGTAGGTAGTAATAAAGTTTTAAATAGACTGTCTTGTTTGCTTCGATTACAACTTTTTTTAGTTGTGGATAAGGTTGTTAACCGACCTTAAAAAAGGAGGAGGTTCTCAATTCGTCGGAATCTTTTTTTTTAGTTATAACAGTTTACTGCTGATTCACTCACTGACTAACTGATTGATCTCCTCTCCTGAACAAATTTGTATGAAAATTTTTTTGTTCACGGATCGGGTCGTGTAGACGAAAAAAATTCATTTGTAGGAAAAATACGGAGAGAGCTAATTGAAAATTTCAGAGACGGGTAAAGAGCACAGCCAGGGTATTAAAGATAGGTGAGGGGTGCTCGACCAAATGTTACCCGAAACATCATGCAATTGGCCGCTATACGAATTTCGTCCATATCTCGGAAAGTATAAAAGATGGAAGAACGGTTTCTTGACGAGAAGTGATCAAGACCCGAAGCTCTATTCAATGGATAGAAAAAAAATTCAAAATGGCTATATAGGCGGGAAGACAGCACGTGGAGGCGCGGGCCACATGTGGCCTGCGCCTCCACGCGCCCTACTAGTATAATTATATACTAGCATGCAAAATTTTAAAATTTGATTACAAATATGGGGACAGTTGAAATTGAATAAAAGCGTGTAAAAAATACCTCAGGAAATCATTCGGTACTAGGCATAATAGATAAATATAATATTATATATTTCAATCCACGATGACCCGTATACTCCATACGAATTTAATTTACCGTAACCGACACCGCACACTGTTACCGTAACCGACATCGCACACTGTTACCGTAATCGATACCGCACACTGTTACCGTAACCGACACCACACACTGTTATCGTAACCGACACCGCACACTGTTACAGTAATCGATACCGCACACTGTTGCCGTAATTGATACCGCAAACTGTTACCGTAACCGACACCGCACACTGTTATGTTACCGTAACCGACACCGCACACTGTTATCGTAACCGACACCGCACACTGTAACCGTAACTGACACCGCACACTGTTACCGTAATCGATACCGCACACTGTTACCGTAACCGACACCTCACACTGTTACCGAAACCGATACCGCACACTGTTATTGTAACCGACACCTCACACTGTTACGGTAACCGACACCTCACACAGCAAGTCCTTCTCTCTAAATTTGTATTTTTAGGAGGTACTTGCCTACCTAGGTCGTCAACTAGTTTTTGAAAATATGTTCCAAAAATACTTTAAATACAAATTACGAATGTATAACATGCATGTAATAAAAATATTTTGGGTTCAATTCTTTATCCAATATCATCACACTAATATTATCACACTTCACACTATATAATCACACTATAATATTATAAAGGCGAAAGTTTGTGTGTGTGTAAGTGTGTATGTTTGTTACTCCTTCACGCCGTAACTAGTGAACCGATTTGGCTGAAATTTGGAACATAGATAGCTTATAACTCGGATTAAAACATAAGCTACTTTTTATCCCTTGAAAACACATAGTTCCCATGGGATATTAAAAAAAACCCTAATTTTCAACAGTAATCTATAGCTATTGGTATAGGTAGATTACTTTGACAATTACTCCTGAAAGTAGGTGTAAAGGTCATTGAAAAGGAAATTCAATTATTTCTCGGGATTAGTAAAAAATCAAATTTAACGCGAGCAGAGCCGCGGGCAAAAGCTTAGTAAGAGATAAAAATTGAACAAGTTCCTTTCATTTAATTTCATAGTTACCTACTTTTATGAATAACGCCATCTATGGGCATTTGTGACAGTGTAAAAGTCCCGCGTATTGCCGCATATCGCGGAGCGCCAAATGGCGTGCTCGGTAATTTATGCAAATTTATGCCGCCCAATTTTACGAAGTACTCATAAAATCTGAAATCCGTTTTCTTCAATGTAAAGCCTTAAACCAACAGCCCTTACTGTTTCTCTCTCTACCCCTCAACCACCTTCAACGTGACAAACAGCACGTATTATTTTTATCGATATTCAATTTGTTGATAAACAATACAATCCCAACACTACATTTACATTCAAACAAAAACTCGAGAAATAATCTAAGTTTTCCATTTTACCGCATAAATTTGAGTGTTTTTAATTAAATAAAGCAGAAGTTGAGCTAAACTTTACCGAAAAAAGGCAAAATACTCGTTACAAAAAGAGAAACTAGAAAAATTAATTGATTACCTGTGAAATGAAATTCCTGGGATTCTTTCAGTGTTTTTGCTATTACAGCCTACAACTGAGCACTTTACCATTATTTATTGCTTATAACAACAACTTAAACATTAACCAATTTTAATAAAATCCCAAACAAAATTTAAATCAACACCGGAAAAACAAATAACGCCATGTTTACGGTCCTGAAAAAAAGCTTCAACACACAGATCGTATGACGTCATTTGACATTTGCGGAACGCGTTTACGCAATAACATAATCCGCCTGTCTCGTTCTAATAACGTAGCTTTCCATGAATGAGAAAGGGATGGAAATAGTTTTATATGTTTCATTCAAAAATACGTCATATAACTATAGATAAGTAAAATGCAACAGATCCTCTTAGAATCTTTCATCATTGATGGGCCATGATTGACCATAGACAACAACAACAATGTCTATTGTCTATGGTTCTGCGCCACATTTGCAGAATTTTGGCGCCATGAATACTAATTTTTAACATTTTAATGTGTTATTTTTGTAATTTTGTTACTTAGTCAAACTTTCCGCTGAAAAATGTCTAGCAGTGAAACCTACGAAAGAAAATTTAACTCCACCTGACATTTTAGTACTTAGTTGCAACAAAAATGAAACAAAGTGAATGATTTACGACAAACGTTAGCAAGATTTTATGGTTTGGATTTATGATAATAACTAGCAGATACCCGCGGCTTCGCCCGCGTAAATTTTAGTTTTCCCTATTCTCACGGGAACCATCGGTTTTTGCGGAATAAAAAGTACCTAACTTTTGTGTTAATTTAGAGCGAAATCTATTTCCATTTTAACTTTCAGCCAAAAGTTTTCAATAGTTGCAGCGTGAATGAGTATTTCTCCCGCTGGAATAGTGAAAAACAAATATTCAGAAATAACCATTGATTTTCCCGGGATAAAAAATAGCCTTCTCTATTCTAATTTTCAGCCAAATCAGTTCACCAATTACAGCGTGAAGGAATATTTTTCCCGCGAAGATATCTGTTTTTCACTGTTCCCGAAGGAACCATGGAATTTTCCGGGATAAAAAGTGGCCTTAGTATTAATCCAGGATATAATCTATCTCTATTCCAAATCAGTTCAGTAATTACGGCATGAAGGCATATTATCTATCACTATTATCATGGAAACCATGAAATTTTCCGGGATGAAAAGTATCCTATGTATTAATCCAGGATAAAATCTATCTCCTTTCCGAATTTCAGTCATATCAGGTCAGTAAGTGCAGCGTAAAGTAGTATTTTTCGCACGTGAATAACAATTTTTCAGTTTTCCAGCGAAAACCATGGATTTTTCCAGGATAAAATGTAGCTTTTTTACTAACCAAGGATATCATCTAATCTCCAATCCAAATTTTAGCCAAATCGGTCCTGTACTTGCGGCGTGAAGATTTTATTCCGCGTGAATTTCGGTTTTTAACTAATCCCACGGGAACCATGGATTTTCCCGGGATAAAAAGTAGCTTATGTGTTAACCCAAGATGCAATTTATCTTTATTCCAAATTTGAGCCAAATCGGTTCAGTAGTTGCGGCGTGAAGGAGTATCGAAGCTTGGTAAAATACGAACTTTGGAGCCCCGTTTCACCCCTTAAGGGGGGAATTTTGAAAAATCCTTTCTTAGTGCACCCCTAGACCTCATAATGAATCTGTGTGCCAAATTTGAAGTCTCTAGACCCAGGGGTTTGGGCTGTGCGTTGATATGTCAGTGAGTGCGTGAGTCAGTATCTTCTTTGATATACCATGAAATTTACCAGGATGAAAAGTAGCCTATGTATCAATCCAGGATAAAATCTATCTCCTTTCCGAATTTCAGTCATATCAGGTCAGTAAGTGCAGCGTAAAGTAGTATTTTTCACGCGTGAATATCAATTTTTCAGTTTTCCCGCAAAAACCATGTGTTTTTCCGGGATGAAAAGTAGCCTTTTTATTAACCTAGGATATCATCTATGTTCATTCCAAATTTCAGCTAAATCGGTCTTGTACTTCCGGCGTGAAGATTTTTTTCCGCGTGAATTTCGGTTTTTAACTAATCCCACGGGAACCATGGATTTTCCCGGGATGAAAAGTAGCTTATGTGTTAACCCAAGATGCAATTTATCTCCATTCCAAATTTGAGCCAAATCGGTTCAGTAGTTGCGGCGTGAAGGAGTATTGAAGCTTGGTAAAATACGAACTTTGGAGCCCCGTTTCACCCCTTTAGGGGGGGAATTTTGAAAAATCCTTTCTTAGTGCACCCCTAGACCTCATAAGGAACATGTGTGCCAAATTTGAAGTCTCTAGACCCAGCGGTTTGGGCTGTGCGTTGATATGTCAGTCAGTCAGTCAGTCAGTCAGTCAGTGTCTTCTTTTATATATTTAGATTTAAATACAAGGGTACAAAAAAAGGTTTGCGTCCTATTCTCAGCCTTAGCGAATACATAAAAAATTTCAAAAAAATCGGGAAAAGCCGTTTAGGGGCAATTATGTCACAAACACTGTGACACAAAAATATTTTATATATTAAAAGAAGGACTAGCTGACCTTAGAAACTTTGTTTTGCCTTTTAATTTGTTTAAAGACCTACCAAATTTACACAAAAAATTGGCCAAGAAGTTTCGGAGGAGTTTTGTTACACGAGTACCTACACTTGATAATGTAAACAGATAAAACCATAGAATATTTATACAATAATTCTTGATTTTAGAGAAAAAAAATGCGTCACTTAGGTCAAAACATCTAATACAGCCTTTTCTAATTGAACTATGCAAGCCATTTCGTTATTATGTTTGAAAATATTTTTGGTTAAAACATGACACAAAAGTATAGATAATACATTCACCGGCCAAGTTATTTCTAACTCAAACCAAAAAGCAAATAATATGAGCTCCAAATCAATCATATTTATACGCGAAAAACGCCATACATTTTAATATGAAACTCCCAGGCACTGTCTTTCCTGCCAGTTACAACCCGGGCGCCTTTAGATCAAGAGTGAATAGGCATCTCCTGGGCAAGCGCGTTCCACCTTAGACTGTATCATCATTTTCCATCAGGTGTGGTCACAGTTAGGGCATGCACCCGGGAATTCCCGGTTCTTAAAATCCCGGGAAATCCCGGGATTTTTATGCTGTTAAAAGAACCGGTTCTGAATATGACTTCCCGGTTCTCCCGGTTCTTTAAAAAATCCAATTATTACGTATTTTATCGAAAATTATTTTTTTGTTTGAAAGAGTATACTTTCCAAATGGTTTCATAGTCATCAAGTCAGGATCTGATGTTGGAATCCTGGAGAAATCGAGGGAACTCTTCAAATTTTATAAGAACACTAAAGAGTGAAATAATTTTATAAAAATTATTTCACTCTTTGTAGTGGCATTTGAAGTCGGTTTTTTGGAAATAATTTTCTATTTCATGTTTACTACAAATCGTAATAGCCCCTTTTGTAGAAATATTAAAAATAATGCTTTTAATTAAAATTTTAAAACTTTTTTACCAAGAACCGGGAAATCCCGGGTACCCGGTTCTGAGCTCGGGGCAGAACCGGGAATTTAAAATTAAGAACCGGAACCGGTTCTGCATGCCCTAGTCACAGTCAAGCGCTAGCCTATACAGTTAAAAAAAAACTTCATATTCGGTTCATTAAATACATCAACTGAAACCACTGCCTAGCATTTCATACAGTGTAGTGACAACAGTAATAAGAATAATAAATCATATAGAAACCCAGATCTTACAAATGAGTTAAAAATTATCGAAATTCTCATTAATAAAATAATAAGTTAACTTCACGCCTAAACGCTCACACTTTGACGCGGCATCTGCGGGCTGCAAAGTCGAACTGTCTCTGTATTAGGCCGCGAACTGCGAATGCGATAAACTAGTTTCTACGTACAATGCGTGTTTTTTGATAATTATGACCATACTTCAAAGACTAAACGCGCGATGGACATTTAATTTGTCTGAAGTATCGAAGTTTGATTTTTCATGGTCAGGGTACTAAAGGACATTGAACAGCTCCCATACAAAGTTCGCCTAAGAGCCAACAGTCATAAAATGGTGATTAATGGGTTCAAAATGATCTCTTCATATCCCTGAAAGCAGAATGAAACAAGGGACACTTCTGAGAATTTATTTAATAACAAAAATCTTTTCGATTTTGAGGTTATATTTTACCCCTCCAGTGGCTGTTTCGATTTTGGGTTTATTTCAAAATAACTTTAGATATAAATGGTTTAGGTAAGTAGATAGGTAACAAATGCAAAGAAAGTAAGTACATAAATGATGAATTGACAGATGACGATTGACGAATGAATGAACATAGAGAAAACAATCTTTTGATTGTTCTATCTCTGTTCATAGACAACTACATAAATAGATCTATCTACAAAAGACAATTGCACAGAGTACCTACAACATAGACTTTAACGAAAACAAATACGATGCTGTTCCATCTCACTCGAACGCTAAGATAAGCTGTATTTGTTTTTCGCTCGCAATGTTGTGTTTGTTCTACTCTGTTTTTTTAATCTAAGCTCCTGACCAGCGCTTTAACGTGTTGTATTTAGCGCTTTATGCTACTTGAGCTGTTCTTGTACATCCTTGGGATCAAGCGCTGAAAGCGATTATTGGATTTTGTTCGATAACCGGAAATGCGCCAGTGACGACGTAAATCTATGCGGAAAAGTACAGAAATCAATGAAGAATCTTATTAATTCTTTTTAATTATTCTGAAGTGTCCGTAAAATTCTAGTATTTGGAATAAATAATTTAAAATATGATAAGAATTACTATATATGTCAAACGAATGTTGATTCGTAGGCGAAATATGACAATGTCCTTTACACCGCGCATTGTTTCTGTGTGCCTAGAAAATATCAGGATCGTAAGTTGCCTCGCTCGAGGACCGGGGTCTTAACGGCGTATACGGCTATTTAAGCGATTTTTAGTGACCTGCAGTTTAAAAACTATAAAAACAATAACTCTAAAATTTAAACGCCATGTATTTTGGGTCTTTTAACTAAAATCGCTGTGAAGCAGAAACACGATTGGGCACAATTTTCTCGATAGAAAGTTCTCCCAAATTCTCAGTTTTTTTCATTTTTATCAGAAACTAGCAAACCCGTCGAACTCCGTTTCGCCACCAGCAGAGATGGCGCTGTATGTGAAAAAAGGTTTTCCCGCTTTTCTGTTGAAATTTTTCCTGATGTTTTGTATGAAAGCTTACAGCTAGACGATCCTCTTAAATATTTGTTGTAGTATGTCTAATAAGTATACTAGTCAAAATTCTATAGGTGGCTGCTGAGCGAACTACATGTCCTTATTGCTGGTGTCAAAACAAACATTTTTGACGCCAGTAAATTGGCGAAATTTTTTCGGGCTGTTCGCTGCGTCCTGTGTACTTATGTCTATTTTTTTTATTTTTTTTAAATACTATATAGGCTAGCGCTTGACTGTGATCACACCTGATGGAAAGTGATGATAGTCTGAGGTGGAACGCGCTTGCCTAGAAGATGCCTATTCAATCTCGATTTGAAGGCACCCGGGTTGTAAGTGGCAGGAAAGACACTGCCTGGGAGTGTATTCCAGGCCTTTGCAGTGCGTATCAGGAACGAGGAATCAAACCGCTTCGTACGCGTCTTTGGTACATCGACTATGTATGGGTAAGCCTTTACGATGCCTTGCCGTTCTATGATAGAAAGGTGACGGGGGAACCAAATTAAAAAGTTCCTGTGCACACTCTCCGAAATATATTCTATAGAATACCGACAGACAGGCAACCTAAATGGTAATGGTAAACATGATAAACTAAATATACAACGTGTATCTTACGAAAAGTTGAAATATTATTGAACGGTACATAAGTGTTGTAAGCTATTTTTTTATATTCCTAATGAACGACGAACATCGTTTGCCGGATCAGCTATAGTAGTGTTATCTCGCTGCAGACTCGGTCATAAACCATTCGAGTGTTTCGCTTTTGTTGTTCTTTGTTGAGTTGTGCATTTAAACAAAGAACAACAAAAGCGAAACACTCGAATGATTTATGACCGAGTCTGCAGCGAGATAATAACACTACTATAGTATTAGTATAGATGTACATACATGTAACTATAACCAAAGCCAAAGATAAATTTTACGGAGACGACAACGATTTATCGTCGATCATTTCCTATACAACAAAGAACATACATTATACATTATTGACTATTGTCCAAGAACACAAATTAACACCGCCGCGAACACGAGAGCGCCCTCGTCTGGACAAATAAGTCCATCAAAAATTGGTGAAGTGCGAGTCGGGCTCGCGCACTCACGGTTCCGTACCATCAACACCGATCCAACCAAAACACCTCAAATTAACGGTGTAGAAGCCGTATTTAAGCGATTTTGAATGAAGTTTTATATAACAAAAACTATAAAGACAATTACTTTCAAATTTATACGTCATGTATTTAATCTAAAATTCTAAACGTCATGTATTTTTCTAAAATTTTGGTCTTTAATCTAAAATCGCTAAGAAGCAGAAACACGATTGGATAAAATTTTCTCGATAGAAAGTTCTCCCAAAAGTTGCTCCAAAATCTCAGTTTTTCGAGTTTTTATCGGACACTACAATGGATGTAATTGTAATTTTAGTTTTAATGTATCGGTAATAATAATATCCTAAAACGCTTAGAACGGATTTTTGATAACCAGCTTAGTTTTTGAGTAGTTAGGTAAAACGTCGTTTTTCTGCTATATTCTTCCGCGACGCTGCATGTCGCATCTACCAAATCTCCGTGAGAGTGAGAAAGACAAAAATAAATTCAATAAATCCTTTTAAAAATACGAGCAATAAATCACGTTTGTTCTATGGAAACCTCTCTTAAGAGGCTATATATTTTTTAACTATTTATTTTTAAAGTGTATTACCTAAATATTCTGTTGTTGAATATTTTAAACGTCTACCCTTTGCCGTTATTAATATCGAGCAAAAACAAGCAAAAAAAAAACACGTTTGTTGTTGCCATATTTATTTTATTCTATTTTTTAGTATTTGTTGTTATAGCGGCAATAGAAATACATCATCTGTGAAAATTTCAAGTATCTACCTCTTTCCTCTCCTTCGAGAGAAAAAAAAAGTGTCTACCTATCATGGTTCAAGAGATAGTCTGGTGACACACGGACGGACGGACAGCGAAGTCTCAGTAATAGAGTCCCGTTTTTAACCTTTGTGTACGGAACCCTAAAAATCTGCCGTCAAATTTCGAGCAAAAAGTTAAACGAATTTCTGAACGACTTCAAAATTTCAATTTTTTCTTCGACACATAAGTACAGAGCGGCCGAATGTTCGAGGGAAAACAACCTCAAATGCATGGTTATTAAGGTGATTGATCGATTTAAAAAACATTTTAACCGAACAACAAGGACTGAAAAAATGACATATTTATTATGAATATTGCAAGACCCAGTTTCCAACAGAAGATGCGCTATCAAAACTTTTTTGGAACATTGTAGGTAACATACATCAAAATCAGTCCAGCAATTACCGAGATTACGGTCTGGTACGTGCGTGTTGAAGCCAGTTTTAAATAACTTTAGTTTATTGCCCTATACGAATTAACGCTGCCGACTCGATTTTGATGAGACCCCAAGATAAGACGAATTGCGTGAAATCGTAAAAAGCATGTCCAAAATCACGGAACCCGAAATGAGCACTGAACATTTAAACATCTATACAACACCTACTTTAAATACGAATTAAGGAAATATAATGTACAAATTAAAAAAAATATATTGTTAAAGAGAGACTCGGGCTCGCGCACACAGTGTTCCGTACTATATAAAGAGATACATTATAGTAACGGAACCCTCAGTGCGCGGTCTCAATCAATTCAAGATCTATTCTCAATAGTATATAGCAGAGGAGGCCAACAGGTCGATCGCGACTGTTAGTCCAGTCGATCGTGGCAAGGCAAAAAATATAAATACGTAGACCAGACTGCTGGACGCATCATCTTGTATAATTTTTAGGGTTCCGTAGCGGAATGGCAAAAACGGAACCCTTATAAATTCGTCATGTCTGTCTGTCCGTCTGTCCGTCCGTATGTCACAGCCACTTTTTTCCGAAACTATAAGAGCTATACTGTTGAAACTTGGTAAGTAGATGTATTCTGTGAACCGCATTAAGGTTTTCACACAAAATTTAAAAAAAAGTAATAAATTTTGGGGGTGCCCCGCCCCCATACTTAGAACTGAAACTCTAAAAATTTTTTTTCATCAAACCCATATGTGTGGGGTATCTATGGATAGGTCTCTAACTTCAAAAACACGGGACTTTCATATAAACTTCCAACCCCTATTTCACCCCCTTAGAGGGGTAGTTTCTCAAAATTGTTTCTTAGCTGACACCTACCCATTACAAAGAACCTACCTTTCAAATTTCAAGTTTGTAGGCTTTATACTTCCTGAGATATCGTGATTAGTCAGTGAGTGAGTGAATGAGTGAGTGGTAACTCTCTTTTTAACCGACTTCAAAAAAAAGGAGGTTCTCAATTCGTCGGAATCTTTTTTTTTTTTATTTTTTTTTTTTTTTTATGTATGTTCCCCGATTACTCGAAGATGCGTGGACCAATTTAGAAAATTCTTTTTTTGTTTGAAAGGGTATAGTTCACAGATGGTCCCATTGTCACCAAATCAGGATCTGATGATGGGATCCTGGAGAAATCGAGGGAACTCTTCAAATTTTATAAGCACACTTGAAGTGATTTGGGTATTGTTTAAAAGAGTAATTTTTTCCAGGTTGTATTATGGTCATCAGGTCGGGATCTGATGATGGGATCTTGGTAAAATCGAGGGAACTCTTCAAATTTTGCTAGTATACTTGAAGCGATTTAGGTATTTTTTATAGTTACTATTGCATTTCCTAGCAGTCATCAAGTAATGACTGTATTCATCAAGTCAGAATCTGATGATGGGATCTTGGAGAAATTGAGGGAACTCTTCAGATTTTAGAAGCATACTTCCAGCGATTTGGGCATTTTTTACAATACCTTGCGCATTACTTGTTTTCCACTAAAAAGTAAAAAATAAAATGGAAAATTCTTTCCAAAAAACCAACTTCAAATGCCACTACAAAGAGTGAAATAATTTTTAATGTACACCAATTCGAAGTCGGGCAATGTTTCGTTCATTCACTAATAGTCCTCCGTATTGACGATAATTTTGTCGTTTCTTTGCACATTAAGTTTAATTATACGAAGGACTATTAATGATTGAACAAAACATTGCCCGACTTCGAATTGGTGTACATTAAAAATTATTTCACTCTTTGTAGTGGCATTTGAAGTTGGTTTTTTGGAAAGAATTTTCCATTTTATATATATATATAGATTCCTCCGGTTGAAGTACGGAACCCTCAGTGCGCGAGTCCGACTCGCACTTGACAGGTTATTCAATCGTTGTTTCGTCACGGTATTTATCCTCTATTTGACGCAGTATAGTGGCACCAGAATGGTAATTGGACTACTTCTTTACTATGGTGAAAGAAAACTGTTGCTGCCTACTATGCAATACATCCCTGGCAATGCCCAAAAAAGGAAATTTAGAGCGACATTTTAACTAGACTCCAATAATAAATTTGGTGAGAAGGGTCAGATGATGCCTTCAGACGCTGCATAGAGGTCAGCTAATGACTAGTTTGAAGATTAATTTTCATTTTATAATAATAATATCATTTAAATTACATTAATATATTAATCGAAAAACTATAAAACAAGTGAAAAATTAAAACAATTTAAAACACCCACGACTTTTGCAGACTTGTAATTGAAAAAGGATTAATTTTTTTTTTTGATCTTATTATCAGTATAATCCAATCTTAAGTCCAAGAAAATCCGTCGGAGCTGCAAATGCTATTTTCCAATTCCAATATCAATTAATGCAATTAGTAAGTATTGATAAACTGCCGGAATATGAGAAGTATCAAGAAATTGAATTAGTCATCAACTGGTAAACAGCACCATCAACACCGTCACAGGCAGAACACAGCAGCTCCGGCGGATGTACTTGGAATCGTAATTATACTGATAGGTTCTTACATTCCTTTAGTCGGGGAGTTTCAAAAAAAAATTATTTAATCCTTTTTCAATTACAAGTCTGCAAAAGTCGTGGGTGTTTTAATTTTTTTTGATTTTCCACTTGTTTAGTATGTATTTGTTATTATAGCGGCATCAGAGATACATCATCTGTGAAAATTTTAACTGTCTAACTATCACGGTTCAAGATATACAGTTAGGTGACAGACGGACAGACAGCGGTGTCTTACCTACTACCTAATATTTTTAGTTACGGAACCGTTTTATTTTTAGTTACGGAACTTTAAAACTCCGAATTCAAAAAGGCGCTCAAGATACCTTAGCAAGATATGCCAGAAATCAGAACCGAATTAAAAAATAAATCTTGTCAATGGCCATTGACAGATGTAAAGTTAATTGAAAACTTGTTACAAGTAGAAACTGCATTATTAGCGAAATTACGAGGACATAATAATTGAGAACAACAAAAAAGGCTTGGCTTAATTGTGTACGTAGTGGATCGAAGTTTTTTATGTCCGTATTTAGTATGGGACTTGTAGTGTGAAGTGTATACTGTAAGGCAGGCAGTATTCTATCCGATTGCATTGCGTCCAGAACTGTGGCAGAAGAAACGGGCCGGGACGAGGACAAAAATATTTCTAAGGCCGCCTCTACACATAGGCCAGCGCATTCGCCAACGCGCTTGCGGTGCACTTGCCAACGCGCTTGTGAGTAATCCACACTTAAGGCGCTGTGATCAGTCAACTTTGGCAAATTTCGTTCGTATAGCATCGTTTTATGTAAAATCTACAGATCTTATTACTGTTAAAAAAATATGTGGATACAATTGAAAGTATTTCTGACATGGTGGCTGATGCCGAAACACGATTTCGCAAACTTCACTCGATAGAAAAAAATGCCAAAGTTGCCTCGGCAAATACATAAATCTACATTTTTCTCAGAAATGGTTACATGAATTTTTGTGAAATTAAATTAGGTTGTGTGTTTTATTGTGACAGATATAATGGCCATTTTAGATTTTTTATATTACGTCTGCATTGTCATTAATTTCACATTTTCTTGGGTATGTACTTATTTTTTGGGTTCCATAGGCAGTTTTCACTCTGATAGAGCTCAATAAATTTAAATGTTTCCTCGATAGTCATGTTCGCCATTTCGTCAAGTTAGGTGTTAATTCGCCGCAAGAAGAAAACGTGCACTCTTGATCGCTGCTCCGGGCAAACTAATCGCGCGGCCAATGTGTGGATGGTGCGCAAAGCTTGCGACAAGTTTCCTTTGACGTTGCCGACACCGCGCGGCAAGCTCGCAAGCGCGCCAGCCAACGTTCAAATACCTACCGCGAATGCGCCAAAGCCCGTTCTACACATTGGGCCAGTGGCTGGGCCAGCGCGCTTGCCAACGTGTTGGCCTATGTGTAGAGGCGGCGTAACGCGGAACGGACTTCGCGGGCTCTGCTAGTTTTCAATATTTACATATCTATTAGGTAGGTATACAAATGATTGTCAAAAATACTACCTACTCTGCGATAAGAGTTCAACTATACATAAACGTTGTTAGAAATGACAATCTAAATGCTGGCCTTTGTCCCTACTTATTTATCAGGGCTCGAGGTACTATCGTCTTAACCCTTCTTTACGACCAATAAAAAATAAGTGATTAAATTAGTATATGTACCACTCAAATTTTTGCAGAGTTAGTGATGAATAGACATAATATACCCTGGAGACATGGCTGAATGACGGCGCGAAAAAATGTCGTCAGTCTATCGGTGCCAAAAATGCTTGTTTTGTCACCAGCATAGTAAGGCCACGCTGTAGTTCGCTCAGCAGCCACCTATAGAATACTGTTTGCTTGTACAAAAAGATTTACGTAAATCGTTCGGAAGCCCATATCCTCAGGTTTCTTATCGATGTAGTGATGGCAAAGATTTCAAGAGGGATTAAACAGTTTGAATATTTTACATAAAAACCTTTTTTTCATACAAGCAAGTAGCGCCATCTGTCTAAATTGATACGCACTACTGCAAGGGGTCATTCCATCGCGCGATTGACCGGGATCTGTCTGAAATTATTTGTCTTTGGTCTTAGGAGTTAGGACTGTCCTTGCAAGAAAATGGACTAGGTATTTTCACTAAAATCCTATTTTTATAAGAATCAAAAATCTCTATGGAACCTACTGTTGTTTGAATAATAGAAATGTCAAATAACGCAAAAACAACTATCCCATACAACCGACCTAACCAGTCCAGTCAATCTAAAACGCATTGCTCTGTTACTGATTATTATTTAATTTTAAAGGACACAAAAACAAAGATACATTCGAATTCCTAATGCTAGATAAATATAATGATACTAAAAATCAAGGACTAGGATAGACTACATTATCATAAAATATGTCTAAAACCTAGACATTATAATCATGTCATTAAAATTCAAGAAAGACGAAAATAGATTTTTATTTATAGATCCATACACTATTTTAAATGCAAATAGCATGACATGTATGGATATACATACATATTTTAAAGATTTAGTGCACCAAACTTTGAGAGGCAGATCTCAACTTCGAAAGGATAACAACCATGGACATATGGAATCCCATACCAAGTGGAGTCAAATCCAAACTATTTTTTATAGACTATGGTCTCCACATTAAAACTCCTACAATTACTATTTTTTTTTTAAATTCACATCCGGATTCCAAAGTTATAGGCAAATAAACAAGTTGTAAATGTGCATTGCAAAATCAAATTCCCGATACCAATTGAAAACAAATCGGATATGAAATCCTAGTGCCGATGGTTCTTAAAAAACACTATTTTGGTTTTGGTTTATGTGAAAACTAGGTTACCACCATTTATTTATTTTTACAGTAAATATTCTGTGAATATTTTACGTGTCTACCTGTTGCCATTATCGATGTCGAGCAAAAACAAGCAAAAAAAAAATCACGTTTGTTGTATGGGAGCCTCATTAAATATTTGTTCTATTTTATTTTATAGTATTTGCCTATAGCCGCAACAGAAATGCATCATCTGTTAAAACTTCACAGCTCAGTTCTAGAGATAAAGTCTGGTGACAGACGGACGGACGGACAGACAGCATATTAGTAATAGGGTCCCGTTTTTTACCCTTTGGGTACAACACCTTAAAAGCACTGTGAATAGGAAATATTTTGTTTGAATTTAAACCTTGTTCCCTTGGTTTTAAGAGGTACAATTCTAAACCACTTTACTGTAAGTAATAGGTAGTCATCAACTTAATTTTTTTAAAACAGTGCTATACGCCCAGTAAAATGCTATAATGTGATTAAAATTCAAGATATAGCCTTGAATATTTATGTTTACCTATATACAACTAGTTTTCAAATAGAAATATTTAATTAATAGGTATATAATATACAGTTACTTTTATATGCCTGCCATTTTAGGTTGAAAAAAATTATCATAATGATATATAAGTAAGTAGTTTCACGAATAAAGTTTTTTTAAACGATTTTTCTGTGCCTCAAAATGTTAGCCAAGTTATTACATAGACTATAAGAGGTAAGCTTATGTACAACAAACTTCCCTAAGAAATTAAAATGGGTTATTTAAGAATTTAAAAACAAACTTTGAATCTGCCTTAATTAAAAATTACATGTGTTATGGCAAAAATGGACAGCTTCCCACAAATTTAGGGGGAGTCATTATGGGGGTTTACATATAACACCACAAGTTTTCTTCCATTCACTCCAATCAGCTGTCAACCTGTGATCCACTCTCTCTTTCACACAATCCATGCGTCCTAAACTTGACAGCTTCTTCTTCTTCTCCACTCTTTCCCACATTATGGGAGCATAATAACACCACAAGTCTTTTTCTTCCACTCACTCTTATCAGCTGTGAAGGGAGTGAATCACTCCTTTCACTCTCTCTTTCACATAATCCATGCGTCCAAAAATTGACATCATTACAATATTTAACTTAACAAGAGTTAAATGCTTGGTGATATTGTTGCTTAGGCTCTGTTATAATAAACAGGGTGTCGACACATGGTTCAAAGATTTTGGGAACAAATATTAAAATAACCACGTAAGGATTTATTTTTGTAATCAATGGTTTTATGACACCATGTTCTTAGCTTGTCATCGTTTATCATTAGGGTTTCCTTTAAAATTAAGGATTTCACAGTCACAGGCCTTTCCGAAGTCTCCTAGCTTACATGAGGTCTAATCTAAAAGATTGCTCTATATTAAACTCACAGAAAGCAGACCAATTATTTTTTTAAAAAATTTTTACTCTATGTATACTATATGGTCTACAGTACAATCATGTTTAGTCTGTGGCGCTATATGATAACATTTAGATCAATGATAACAAGTAATAAAGTGTGAGGGGCAAGGCTAAAGGGCATAGGTACCTACCATGTCACCACAGCACCCTAAATATAGGCAATATACAGTTATCGATAAAATGACTTAAGAATCTTTCCCAGATACTTATAACCCCCATTAATGACTCACAAGTTTGTAATGGCTCAAGCTATGGTCGAATATATTTGACCTTCAAGGTCCATAAAAAATAATAGAAAAGTCTATGACACAGATGTGTCTATGATACAGGAAAAAGTTACTACAGTAGAATCCCGATTATCCGGATCAATTAAAACCAGGGGTATTCCGTATAATCGAAAATCCGGATAACCGATTTCAAAGCAAATCAAATAATATTTAAGTTTTATAATAATTTTTTATTATATGTAATGGGTTTTACTTAGATAATAATACGATATATAAAAAACGAGCTATAACGATAGATAATGAATTACATAATACCTATGTAATTTAAAATTTTGGTTGGAAATAACTTGTTATAGATCGCATTGTATACAAAATCTAAATCGTATTTTTTTTCATCAAGAAATTCTTTTAACTCATCTACAAAAGAGTCGGCTGATGCAACATTAGCAGACAGTTTTTCTCCTTGAATCTCCAGTTCTCGAAATCCATGTCTGGATTTGAATCTTGCTAACCATCCACAAAATTGAAAGAAGTATCACCACCAAGTTTTTGATTAAAATCCAATGCTTTTTCACATAAAAGAGGTCCAGATATGGGCTGACCGCATGCTCTCTTTTTTGCATTTGCAAAACTGCATTCTCCAGAATTTAATTTTGAGATTTTTTCATGACTTTACTTGTCGTAACATGCTCGTTGCGCCGTCAAAACATTTTTAAATTAATAATTAGAGCCGAGACGAATGAGTCCGGATAATCGGATGTTCGGATAATCGATGTTCGGATAATCGGGATTCTACTGTACTTAAAATAAATTTTATGTACATTTAATTCATACAAGAATTCTAAATAATAAAGTGGAAACAGTTATATTTACAACATTAATAATGACCTTTTTAATTAGTAATGATAGTTGATAAAGTTAGTATTTGGTACCAAAAATAACTTTTTTAAGTCCATGTAGGTACATAGTTTCATTATGAGTACTAAGTACCTACTTACTTAATTAACCTTTATAGTTTACTAGCAAACGCCCGCGGCTTCGCTCACGTTGATCTTCTGCTTTACTCCCTCAGGCGTTAAGTTTCCAAAATTCTTGTATTAACCGTCATTTAATTTAATTTTGACCACTAAATATACCTAATGCTTGCTGGTTATAGTCAGACGTCGATTTTCAAAGCAATCGGCCCAGTAACAAAAAAGTTCAAAATGGCAGCCAAAAAGTTCATCATTTTTTTATCTTCACCGCAAATTCCTTCTCTACGCTTGCAGCGATAGTCAGATATCGATTTTCAAAGCAATCGGCCCAGTAACAAAAAAGTTCAAAATGGCGGCCAAAAAGGTCAAAATTTTTAAATTTTCACCACAAATTCCTTCTCTATGCTTGGTGCCATAGTCAGATATCGTTTTTCAAAGCAATCGGCCCAGAAACAAAAAAGTTCAAAATTGCAGCCAAAAAGTTCATATTTTTTTTTACCACAAATTCCTTCTCTATGCTTGCTGCGATAGTCAGATATCAATTTTCAAAGCAATCGGCCCAGTTAAAAAAAAGTTCAAAATGGCGGCCAAAAAGTTAATTTTTTTTAAATTTTGACCACAAATTCCTTCTCTATGCTTGCTACAATAATCAGATATCGATTTTCAAAGCAATCGACCCACTCACAGAAAAGTTCAAAATGGCGGCCAAAAAGTTTATCATTTTTTTAATTTTGACCACAAATTCCGTCTCTATGCTTGCTGCCATAGTCAGACGTCGATTTTCAAAGCAATCGGCCCACTGACAAAAAAATTTAAAATGGCGGCCACTTTTTTAAAATTTTGACCACAAATTCCTTCTCTATGCTTGCTGCCATAGTCAAATATCGATTTTCGAAGCAATCGGTCCAGTAACAAAAAAGTTCAAAATGGCGGCCACTTTTTTAAATTTTGACCACAAATTCCTTCTCTAAGCTAGCTGCTATAGTCAAATATCGATTTTCAAAGCAATCGGTCCAGTAACAAAAAAAAGTTCAAAATGGCGGCCACTTTTTAAATTTTGACCACAAATTCCTTTTCTATGCTTACTGTCATAGTCAAATATCGATTTTCAAAGCAATCGGTCCAGTAACAAAAAATTTCAAAATGGCGGCCACTTTTTTTTTAATTTTGATCACAAATTCCTTCTCTATTAGCTGCCATAGTCAGATATCGTTTTTCAAAGCAATCGGCCCAGTAACAAAAAAGTTCAAAATTGCAGCCAAAAAGTTCATATTTTTTTTTACCACAAATTCCTTCTCTATGCTTGCTGCGATAGTCAGATATCAATTTTCAAAGCAATCGGCCCAGTTAAAAAAAAGTTCAAAATGGCGGCCAAAAAGTTAATTTTTTTAAAATTTTGACCACAAATTCCTTCTCTATGCTTGCTACAATAATCAGATATCGATTTTCAAAGCAATCGACCCACTCACAGAAAAGTTCAAAATGGCGGCCAAAAAGTTTATCATTTTTTTAATTTTGACCACAAATTCCTTCTCTATGCTTGCTGCCATAGTCAGACGTCGATTTTCAAAGCAATCGGCCCACTGACAAAAAAATTCAAAATGGCGGCCACTTTTTTAAAATTTTGACCACAAATTCCTTCTCTATGCTTGCTGCCATAGTCAAATATCGATTTTCGAAGCAATCGGTCCAGTAACAAAAAAGTTCAAAATGGCGGCCAATTTTTTAAATTTTGACCACAAATTCCTTCTCTAAGCTAGCTGCTATAGTCAAATATCGATTTTCAAAGCAATCGGTCCAGTAACAAAAAAGTTCAAAATGGCGGCCACTTTTTAAATTTTGACCACAAATTCCTTTTCTATGCTTACTGTCATAGTCAAATATCGATTTTCAAAGCAATCGGTCCAGTAACAAAAAATTTCAAAATGGCGGCCTCTTTTTTTTTAATTTTGATCACAAATTCCTTCTCTATTAGCTGCCATAGTCAAATATCGATTTTCAAAGCAATCGGTCCAGTAACAAAAAAGTTCAAAATGGCGGCCACTTTTTTAGATTTGACCACAAATTCCTTCTCTATGCTTGCTGCCATAGTCAAATATCGATTTTCAAAGCAATCGGCCCAGTAACAAAAAAGTTCAAAATGGCGGCCACTTTTTTAAATTTTGACCACAAATTCCTTCTCTATGCTTACTGCCATAGTCAGATATCGATTTCCAAAGCAATCGGCCCAGTAACAAAAAAGTTCAAAATGGCGGCCACTTTTTAAAATTTTGACCACAAATTCCTTCTTTATGCTTGCTGCCTTAGTCAAATATCGATTTTCAAAGCAATCGACCCATTAACAAAAAAGTTCAAAATGGCGGCCACTTTTTTTAATTTTGGCAACAAATTCCTTCTCTATGCTTGCTGCCATAGTCAAAAGTCAATTTTCAAAGCAATCGGCCCAGTAACAAAAAAGTTCAAAATGGCGGCCAAAAAGTTCAATCCTTTTCCTCCTCAAAATTTGGATCTCGAAAATCCCTTTCTGAATACGAATTCATGATATAACACCAACCTAGGTACTAAATTTCAGATCTCTGCGACTTGTAGCTTTTCTGGAATTCCTGGAACAAAGAAAAAAATTTCCCTTTTGTATGGGGAAATCCATAAAACCAACGGTTTTTACCCCTTAAAATTTAAATTTCTGGAATCCCCGTCTTAGTACGAATTCATGACCTAATATCTACCTAGTTACCAAATTTCAGATCCCTACGACTTGTAGCTTTTCGGGAATTCCTGGAACAACGAAAAAAATTTCACTTTTGTATGGGGAAATCCAAAAAACCAACGGTTTTCACCCCTTAAAATTTGAATTTCTGGAATCCCCGTCTTAGTACGAATTCATGACCTAATATCTACCTAGGTACCAAATTTCAGATCTCTACGACTTGTAGCTTTTCGGGAATTCCTGGAACAACGAAAAAAATTTCACTTTTGTATGGGGAAATCCAAAAAACCAACGGTTTTTACCCCTTAAAATTTGAATTTCTGGAATCCCCGTCTTAGTACGAATTCATGACCTAATATCAACCTAGGTACCAAATTTCAGATCTCTACGACTTGTAGCTTTTCGGGAATTCCTGGAACAACGAAAAAAATTTCACTTTTGTATGGGGAAATCCAAAAAACCAAAGGTTTTTACCCCTTAAAATTTGAATTTCTGGAATCCCCGTCTTAGTACGAATTTATGACCTAATATCTACCTAGGTACCAAATTTCAGATCTCTACGACTTGTAGCTTTTCGGGAATTCCTGGAACAACGAAAAAAATTTCACTTTTGTATGGGGAAATCCAAAAAACCAACGGTTTTTACCCCTTAAAATTTGAATTTCTGGAATTCCCGTCTTAGTACGAATTCATGACCTAATATCTACCTAGGTACCAAATTTCAGATCCCTACGACTTGTAGCTTTTCGGGAATTCCTGGAACAACGAAAAAAAATTCACTTTTGTATGGGGAAATCCAAAAAACCAACGGTTTTTACCCCTTAAAATTTGAATTTCTGGAATCCCCGTCTTAGTACGAATTCATGACCTAATATCTACCTAGGTACCAAATTTCAGATCTCTACGACCTATAGTTTTGGCGGAATCCTTGGAACAACCAAAATCACCAAAATGCCTCATTCTTTTATATATATAGATTGGATTCCTAGTATTTATTGCTGGACAAAAAATACAAGATATCAGCAAAACGTGATTTGGGGCATTGAAAACTGTTAAATGTAAATGTCATTGGTAATTTAATTTAATAGTAATAATAAAATTAGGATTCATAATTAGAAAAAAGTTAGTAAGTGTTTGGTGTACAATTTTTTTTTATCTGTTTCATTAGGAAACTGTTTGACAGGAACTTAGAAAAAAAAATTAATTGTTTATGAATTCATTATATAGCTAGGACCCAGAAGAGGTCCCACACGTTGTCAGTTGAAGAATTCTGGTAAATAGTTATATAAATAACTGGAAAAGTACCTATTTGTATCTTTATAAGGAGAAAAGTAGGTATTTTAAATCGTAGTTTTATGAAATGCAAAAATATACTTACAGGAGTAATAGGAACGTATGAAAATCCACATTCAAACATCCGATGTAGCAAACAAAACAGATTCCACCACGGAAAAAAAAGAAAATCTCACACTTTCACAAAAGGAATGCACTAGACTCCACCAATAGGAAAACAAAATATTGATATATTTCACTACACTGTACAAACATAATTAAATGGAACCATTAGTTGCACTCAGTCAACACTCGGGCAGGCCTTTAGGGGTGCTAACCCATATTCGAACACTTTAATTATCGAAATTATCACTAATTTACATTTTACTACGCGACTGAGCGTCCGCTCGCAGCAACTAAATTAAAATAAAACGTTTTTCGAAAGCGCTTAGACACCGAGACGTGGGTCTTTCGAAAATGTACAAAATACAGTGGCGCATTAAATAGGAAAATCGATAAGGCCGTCGCCGCCGGATCGAAACTAGAATAATAATTTATCAAAAAATGTAATAAAAACGAAACGACATTATTTCTCCGTTCTCGTGACGGGCGACGGCTCCGACCTGTCCATAGAGTAGGTTGGTAATTGACCTGTCCACAGAACATTAATCTTCTTCTTTTTGAGGTATTGGCTCCGCGCGTTGAGCGATTGAGCCATTGTCAAATTTTTGTTATTTTCTTTTTGACGTGACAACGTCTTATAAATCGACAGAGCCGGTTGCACGCACGAAAAAACATGACTCATCCGGCGTTACCGGCGTTACCTCGCTCATGCGACGTTACCTCGCGAGCACGGAACGAGCGACAAAGAAGACGTTGTCACGTTCAACTATCGTCTGTAAACCGATACAGGCAACCAATTTTTTTTTTTTTATTAATAAAACGAGGAAACATAATTATAAATTTAAACCAAAATTTTGAAATATACAACGGAATTTTGAAAAGGATCAGAAAAGGATAGATAAAAATATAATGGAATACTTATTTAAGACTTATACTACATATTTACAACTTATTATCATTTAATAGAATGAATGAAGAAAACAGTCTATATACACAGGATATATCGGAGGACAAGAGGATGTCAACGGAAGTAGGAAGTGGTGTATTACACTGAATAAGACCCTGGTAAAATGGATCCCGGTTATATATTGGGCAAGATAAAAATATATGATTCAGGTCACCCACCTCACCACACTCGCACAAATCACTGTTCACAATACGAAATCTAGCCAGATGAACTGGAGAGCAAACGTGGCCCAGACGCATACGCGATGGGCTAGGCAAGGTAATAAGCAACTGACTAAATTCATAGTATAAGGAAGAAGAAGGATGCACACACAGAAATTAAACAAATTTTATTTACAATTACAGCAATGGCATTAATACCATCACTGAGGGGAGGGAGTGAAATAATCTTATGTGAGAAGGCTTTGTTAATGTGTATGGCCACTCCACCATACCCATCATGTCTATCACTTCTCACAGTAACGAAACCAGAGATCCTGAAAGAAAACTCTGGTTTTAACCATGTCTCAGAGAGACACATGGCCATGGGCTTATATTTATTTAATAAGTAAATAATGTCAGTTTTTTTGCTTATTGCACTTCTACAATTCCATTGAAGTATGCTGTGATCCATACTTAAAAAAATTGTTTAAAGCTGTCAATAATGATTCGGCGGCGTTGGACGGTGAAGAGCTATCGCTCGGAAATAGATTACTGGTATTTGAAAGTAATTTAATAAGTTCCAAAATTAATTGACCTATAGATTGTTGAGGTATTGTCGTATTTGATTTATGTTTTAGTACATTTCCATTAGGTGTTTGAGAATTATTATTATTGTATTCCTTTATAATTTCGTCATGTATGGTGCGGTCGTAACCTCCAGTTTGTTTTGGGGGTACACGGCGCTGAATATACTCTGTTTTTTTATGAATTTGTATTGGGCGAAGATGGTCTTGTTAGTGTAATATTTTTATTTTCGAACTGAGGCGACGAGGCTGCAACATCGGTATAAGGTTTTGAAGAAGGGGGATGGATTTTGGCTGCCTCTGCGTAAGATATACAGCTCTGGGCCATAGAAATTTTAATTTTTTGTTGTCTCGAGAACTCGGGACAAAGTTTGCTATTTTTTTTTTTTTTTTTTTATTGTAGATAGGCTTGCGCTTGACGACAATCATGCCTGATGGAAAGCAATGATGAGGTCTAGGATGGAACGCGCTTGCCTAGAAAATGCCTATTCACTCTTCTCTTGAAGGCACCTAGATTGTACTTGGCTGGAAACACGGAGGCTGGAAGGGCGTTCCACACCTTAGCGGTTCGTATCAGAAACGTGGAGGAAAAACGTTTCGTGCGAGTTGCTAGTGGCAAAGTGGCGACCAGTGCAATGGAGACAATAAGCATTTTCCAAGATAATGTTACAAGTGTCTGAGACATGTTCGTCCCCGCATTTAAAACAACGAGGCTTTGACCTGCACTGCAATTTAGTATGACCAAATTTGCAGCAGTTGTAGCACTGTATAGTTGGAAATATGTACAATTCAACAGGGAGCGCTGTATAGCACATGTAAACTCTTTTTGGTAATATTTGACCATCGAACGTCAATACAACCATGTTGGTATTAATAAATAAACTAGTACCATCATCTTTCGGTGTTTTTCTTTTAATACGCCTAACCTTTATAATTTTTCCACAACCCATAGGAACAGTAATGTTTTCCTGAATCTCGTCCTCAGACCAGTCTTGGGGTACACCCTTTACAATACCTACTCTTGTGACAATAAAACTAGGTATGAAAACCTTGTATGAGAGATTAGCAATTAGTGGGTTATCTGTGAACAAATTAGCATCTTCGTAGTTGGTAAATGCCATAGAAACTCTATTTCTGCCAATACGTTTTAAGCTACCATTAACTATATTATTGATATTATATTTTTTTAAATCTTTACCAAATTGAATAGGGTGCAGCGTAACAGGATCATTCGGAGATGTGGTTATCCTTTGAATGTGAACAGTGAACGGCCCTGAATCTGTGCTTACATATTTCCTTACTAACTGCGGTTGTGAGGGACCTGAACCAGTGGGTTGTGTAGCGGAGACACTATTATTGAAAGGAGGGACATGAGTTTCAACAGGCACAGTTTTTTCGCCTTGAGCATTATTCACAACAGGGACCAACTTCTCGTCTGAATCGTCACATTGGCATTCATGAGTAATCTGTTTACCGTTCCTACTTCTACTTCTCTTTGTTTTGCAAATTCGGCACCTTTTTTGTGGTTTGACTCTTTTCCGTTCTGAGAGAGGAATAAGACCATCCTCAGTGTCCATCGATGAGTCGTCTATAATTACATTATAAGCTACAGGACTAGGAGGGCCAGTGTCTGGCCCTGGACCCCCCAGTCCGGGGTTATCCGGGGGTGGGTCAACCCCCGGGCCCATAGTAGAAAACTATACGCTTACCAGATAAGTAGTACCTATATACACTATTTATATGAAATACCAATAAAAATATGTAAAAACTATTAATTAACTACTATTTTACACAAAAAAACCTCCACTGATCCACTTTATAAAACAATTAAAATCAATAAACCAAAAAACACGTCCACCAAATTAGAAGTTTCCCGCGCTTTTTCCAGAACATTAATCAGGGCGTTTGCAGTCAGAATATTTTTCTAATGTATGAAGCTTTTAGTTCGAAAACTCCGATGGCGCTTTTCTAAAACTGTTAGAAGTCTGTGTTCGATCTGTGGTTGCGCCAAAGATAAATATCAAGTTGCGTTGAAATTTGTGTTCGTTCAGAAGTGTATGTTTTAAATTAATTTTGTGCCTAAGTTCTCTGATTAAACCAAGTACCTGGTAATTCATAAAATGTTTTTTATAACGTAAATTAAGAGAAAATGACGTAAACTATCAAAATCTAACTAATCAGCCTATAGATATCCACTGCTGGACATAGGCCTTTCCGAGAGCGCGCCACCACACACGGTCCTCCGCCTTCCTCATCCACCCGCTACCAGCGACCTTCTTTAGGTCATCGGTCCAGCGGGCAGGAGGTCGTCCTACGCTGCGCTTGCCGGTACGTGGTCTCCACTCGAGAACACGTCTGCCCCAACGGCCGTCGGTTCTGCGACAGATATGGCCCGCCCACTGCCACTTCAGCTTGCTAATCCGTTGGGCTATGTCGGTAACCTTGGTTCTCCTACGGATGTCCTCGTTGCGGATTCTATCCTTCAGAGAAACACCCAGCATAGCCCTCTCCATAGCACGCTGAGCGACTTTGAACTTGTGGACAAGGCCTACTGTGAGTGTCCACGTTTCTGCTCCATATGTCATGACCGTATCAAAATCAGCTGCCGTAAATCTAGTTATTAGTGTTGAGTCCAGTTGCAAGTTTAAAGATTTTTTATAACTGAATTACTAAACGTGACCATCAGCCATTTAAATTGATTGACATTTTTGACGTTTAAGATATTTTTATAATTTTAAATTTATTTTTTAGTTGCAAGGCGGTTGGACTAATTGTTTATCGTGTTATCATTATTGTTTCTTTTTGTTTTTTTTCACAACTTGGCTATTCTTGGACTCCGATATCTTGGCAAATAAAACAGTGACCTACGCATGATAAAAGGACTCGTTTTCTTCTACCTGCACAACTTGGCTACTCTTGGACTCCGATATCTCTGCAATTACAGTGACCCACGCATGTTAAAGGACTCGTTTTACCTACGGATTGTCGGATATACGGATACGGATTGGCTTCATCGCAATGGCAGCGGACAAAATTTGCAGCGTTTTAGGATGTAATAAAAGCCGTAAGTACCTGCTTTTTATTCACATTCTATGACATATTCTTTACCAGCTATAGTTGTAATATCTTAAAAAGCCCGTTTTGGCATGGCATTGCGATGAGACTAGTAATGAATCATACAACTCCCTACTCTATACATCGATTCAAGTTTGTATCAGTATGTACTTGATTGATTTGATTATGTATTGTAAAGTGCATTAGACTAATGAAATAAACCTGTCAAGTGCGAGTCGAACTCGCGCATTGAGGGTTCCGTATTACAACCGGAGGAATAAAACCATAAAAACCACTTTTCTTATCGAACCGCAAAACTAACTTTGTTTTTAGAGGTTTTATTGTAAATATCAAAAAACTACTTATTAGATCTCGTTCAAACCAATTTTCGGTGGAAGTTTGCATAGTAATGTGCATCATATATTTTTTTTAGTTTTATCATACTCTTATTTTAGAAGTTACAGGGGGGGACACACATTTGACCACTTTGGAAGTGTCTCTCGCGCAAGCTATTCATTTTAGAAAAAAATTATATTAGAAATCTTAGTATCATTTTTGAAGACCAATCCATAGATACCCCACATATGGGTTTGATGAAAAAAAAATTTTTGAGTTTCAGTTCTAAGTATGGGGCACCCCCAAAATTTATTACTTTTTTTTAAATTTTGTGTAAAAACCTTAATGCGGTTCACAGAATACATCTACTTACCAAGTTTCAACAGTATAGCTCTCATAGTTTTGGACAACATAGACATAGACGGACAGACAGACAGACGGACAGACGGACAGACAGACATGACGAATCTATAAGGGTTCCGTTTTTTGCCATTCGGCTACGGAACCCTAAAAAGTACAAAGCAACTAAAGTTTGTTAGACTAAAGTCTGTAAAAATATTTATTTTTCAGGTGAAGATGGACTTATACTTCACAAGTTCCCAAATCCTGTAAAGGATCCACAACGCTTCAAGACATGGGTGGAAGCAGTGGGTGAAACCTTAAAGAATTTCAATGATATGTATATCTTTAAATACAGAAGAATTTGCCACTCACATTTTGAACCTAAATATTGGACACGAAGCAAAATGTTGAGTAACATTGCAATTCCGTCATTACATATGAAAGGTTAGTCATTGTTTGGATTCCTAGCATTATACACAAAAAGAAATATACATAGTTTTGCCATTTCAGTGTTTTTACAACTACTGTGGGAAGAGTAAATATTAGAAAGGAATTAGCAAGTTTTTACTGCGAGTATTACCTATATCTCTTCCAAATTAATTCACTTTGTATTAATGAGTAGTTTTTATTTACTTATATTATGGTGCCTATTTTGGTTTGCAAATTCTCTGAACTAAACTAATTTGATCTTTCTCCATGGGGAGGTTTTTGATTAAAATGCACCAATTTTATAACTGTCAAATTAATTTGAACTTTTTGCAAACCTGAATAGGCAGTAGGCACCATTAATATTTTTAACCATCACCCTTCAATGGGCGAAATTGCTATTGTTGCAAGTAATTATCCCTTGATTCATATGCTAAAAAACTAAACTCTCTTTTAATAAAAATACTGCATAACATCTAGTTCATAAAGATTCCTTACCTTATTGACTGGTTTTCTAGTTTGACTCACATTAAATCAGATGGGCTACAGCTGTTTGCCACCCAATTTGTTTAGCTTTATACTTAGCAAGATAGTATTTGTGAAGCAACAATGAAAGAATTGTTTTTCCATCCAAACTGAAAAGATTGTTACTCCAAATTCTGTTCCATCACTTACAAGTTAAGACAAATGATGTGTCTGACTGTTACTTAGATAGTTCTTTTCTAAGAGATCAGTATTAAGAGGGATGTAAATTAGAAAAACTGATATAAATGAATATTTATTTTACAGGTGCTGTGGCTCAAAGGGTACCCTTAGCTGAAGTAACTAATCAATATGACTCTTCTGCAACAAACTATATGGGAGAAACTGCAATGACTAGCAAAATGCATGAAACCTCAACATCAGGTAAGACAAACTTTTGAAAAAAGCACTGTATATATTATATACCTCGGTGGAAATGGCAATTGGAATTGAAATTAATCTTTAATGTACTATTATCTACTCCAGTATCGAAAACTTCCAATTTCGAACTTGACAGCTGAATCTTAATCCATTTATATTATATGATAAATGGATTAAAGTTGTCTGTCTCTTTTTAGGGTCCCATAGCCAAATAGCAAAAAGCTGATCCCTTATAGATTCGTCATGTCTGTCTGTATGTCACAGACACTGAATATCTTTTGGTATTTATTTCAGATTCAAAGCAGACGAAGTCGGAAAAGACTCAAATGATGCATGAAATGAGTGCCTTAAAAAAGAAAGTGAAAACATTAAATGTTGCAAATCAAAGTTTTTCTAAACGACTGAAAAGAGCTATGAAATTATCAGAAAACCCAACATACATTAGAGCATTAAAAAATTTTACTACAATGGCAGCAGTTTTTACAATGCTCCAATTTAGAGAATGTAGGAAAAACAAAATGGGCAGAAGGTTTACTCCAGATGAAAAAGTAATGGCATTACATTTTTTTAAACGTGGGCCAAGAGCCTACAAAATGCTTCAAAAAGTGTTTGTTCTACCATCACCATCAACATTAAACAGGACGGTGTCTACGGCAAATATTAAGCCTGGAATAAATAAAAGCATTTTCCAACAACTAAAGAAGCAGGCATCTAAAATGAAAACCAGTGATACTCTGTGTACACTGGTTTTCGATGAAATGGCGTTAACACCACACATCGACTACGATAAAAAAAATGATAAGATCACTGGCTTAGTAGATAATGGTGAAAGAGTAAAAACTGAAATAGCAGACCATGTGCTAGTTTTTATGATCAGGGGCATTGTCCGCAATTATAAACAGCCAATATCGTATTCATTTTGTGCTGGCAGCACAAAAAAAGCAGAATTAGCAGCAATGATAAAAAAAAATATAAGAAAATTAAAAGAAGCTGGATTTAGAGTCCTAGCTACTGTTTGTGATCAAGGGACCTCCAACATTAGCGCGATAAACCAATTGATAGAAGAAAACAAGGAGAAATACACTAAAGCCGGTAAAGAAGCAAGAGATGGAGTGTTTGAGGTGGATGATGAAGAGGTGATACCACTATTTGATGTGCCTCACTTACTGAAAGGAATGAGGAATAACCTACTCAATAAAAATTTGAAATATGTAATGGATGGCACTGAGAGAGTTGCAAAATGGGACCACATTTTAAAATTATATGAAAATAACCCAACTTATAAGGGCATAAGGTTAATTAAAAAATTGACGGAAAATCATTGTGACCCTAATAAAATACCTAAAATGAAGGTGAAACATGCATCTCAAATCTTCAGTCATACTGTTGGAGTAAATATGGGATTCTTAGCTGGTAAGTTTATAAATATTTAAAGATTAAAGATAATTTATGTATACCAATGTAAGGATAAGTTTTTCCTCCATGGATTTTAAATCCTGAGGATGGGGTATTCTACGATAAAAACTATATGATGTGTCAGTCATACTATGATGTATAAGCTGACTCCATTCCAAATTCCAGACAAATTGGTTTGGTAGTCATGGCGGCTGTACACTCTCATGCGAGGACGAGGGCGAGAATGTACATCACTACACTCTCCCGGCGCGGTTCAGTGACAGTTGCTGTGCTGTTGCACTGATTGCATTGAAACTGCTGACCAACTTTGGTCACCTTACATCTATCCAAAATTTGTCTCACTTTAAAAAATGTTATGTTTCAGATCAAGGATTACTGCCAAGCGAATGCAAGGATACAGCAGATATTCTTTTATTTTTCGACAACTTATTTGATTCAATGAATGGCAGTTTTAATAATTCCTCAAAGAGAAGTGGTAAACCATTGCTGCTAGCTCTAACTCCGACATCAGAGCACCAGGAAGTGTGGAGGAAATCAAAAATTATAATAAAATCAATGAAATTCATTTCAAAAAGCGGAAATGTAAGTGTTGTTCCGACTATAAACAGCTGGATACGCACAATTGAAAATATGGAAAAACTAAAAAATACTTTATTTAATGTTTATAACATTAAATCTATCTGGTGCCAGCATTTTAACCAGGACACGTTGGAAAATTTTTTTGGTAGTGTGAGAAGTCATGGTTACAGAAATAATTCTCCAACGTGTGCAGGGTTTGAATCTGCTTTTGTGGCACTTATGGTAAATAATTTAAGCAGCACTTATTCACCGGGTTCAAACTGTGAGGATGACGAATCGTTTATTTTCAAATCGTTAAAAGCTATATTTTTTTCAAAAAAAGGAAAGAAAGATGATGAAAAACCATCAGAAATTGAATTTGATGACATATATAATGATGATATGATAGTAGACTTAGATATTAAAAAAAGAGACCCGCGTATAATGGCTGCTTTGGAATATGTAACCGGATATTTATTACGACAATGTCACACTAAAGTTTTTAAAAAATGTAAAACTTGTTTGAAAAATTTGTATAGCTCTGAGGAAAATAATTATATTAAACTAAGAGAATACAACCCAAATAAAAAACACCTTACATACCCTGCTATTGAATTAGTAAGTTGTTTTTCTAAAATTCAGGATATTTTCCATTTTATATCAAAAAAACGTCCTGAAATCTGTAATATAGCAAATTATATAAAATTAATTTTAGAAATCAGGCTTGATTTTGATTTTATTAAATGTGACAAACATAAAACCGAAATAATAGAAAAATTGATGAACCTATCATGCATATTCTTTTTATGTAATTGGTGCCGAGATATTAATAAAATACTGGCCGGTAGCAGAACATGTTATGATCATGAAGATATTTTACAACGTTTAGCATTGAATATTCTAATAAAAGAAGAAGAAAATAATGGAAATTTTACTGTGTTTCATTTCATAACATAACTACCACCTACCTTTTACAATTATCTTGATTGGTACAAGATCATATAATTCTGCACCTATTGAATAATATGGGGACAGAATTATGGGATCTTGTATCAATTGAGATAATTAAAAAACGAATATTCAAGATTAGTATGGAGTACCTACCTATTCGCTATTTTTTAGTTGGACAACTCCTCGATAGATGGCGTTGTACATAGAACGGCGAAGTGCCTACTCTATACCAGTATATTCAATGTACTCTATGACATTAATACTCCTGGCGGAGGACCTGTCAGAATTTTCTAAGCGGCAACCCGACCCATTTCGAGAGGTAGGTACTCGCGCGGTCGGTTAGTACTTTAGTAGCTACGCGATTAGCACCTAGCGACGGGCGTTTGAAATATGTCGGTTAGCAACCATTTGCTGAGGGACAAACGACCATATCGACTTTCGTATTTGGCGATAAAAAATACGAACCTACAACAATTTTGTTTTTGTTACAACTTACGAAGTATTATTACGGTTTTACATAACAATAAAACCGATAATAAGTGCCGAGAGGAGAAACATGTACCATTGTTGAAGAAGCAGTCTGTACTTCGCCATGCATCTGTGGACTTACCATAGGCCGATATTACACTATCATATATATAGGATCATAGAAATGTGAGTCATTTTTATATGAGGAACATATGACAGTGTAATATGTAGATTTGTCTATAATCATAGTTCTAGGATCCTATTTGATAGCATGCGCACAAATAGGATCATATGTCGCTACTCTCTACTCTCGTCTGTGTAACCAAAAAAATGGCGTCTTCCAAAACAAATTTCGACTGGAATATTGAAAGTACAAAAATGCTATTTAGCCTTTACGAAGAAAATGAGTGTTTGTACAATAATCTGGTTCCAGATTATAAAAATCGTGACAAACGATTGTCAATAATGGTAGTCATTGCAGAAACATTAACGGCCTACAAGCCGTATTTAGGTGATTTTGAATGAAGTTTTACGCAAAAACTATAAAGAAAATTACTTTCAAATTTACACGTCATGTATTTTGGGTCTTTAATCTAAAATCGCTAAGAAGCAGAAACACGATTGGATAAAATTTTCTCGATAGAAAGTTCTCCCAAAAGTTGCTCCAAAATCTCAGTTTTTCTATATTTTATCGGAAACTACAATGGATGTAATTGTAATTTTTGTTTTACTGTATCGGTAATAATAATATCCTAAAACGCTTAGAACGGATTTTTGATAACCAGCTTAGTTTTTGAGTAATTAGGTAAAACGTCGTTTTTCTGCTATATTCTTCCGCGACGCTGCATGTCGCACCTACCAAATCTCCGTGAGAGTGAGAAAGACAAAAATAAATTCAATCAATCCCCTTAACGGATTTATCGGGTAGAGTTTGGGTAGAGTATGCCTCGTTGCAGATGTACGAAAAATAAATAGCCTCAGATCTCCATATCAACGAATACACGGCTAAATCGTTTATCCATCTTGATAGTATATGACGTTTATATGATCATTGTAGTGTAATATGTAAAAATGAAGAACTGAATCATATAAAAATGATCATAGAATTTGACAGATATGACATCATATAAATATGATGAATATATGATAGTGTAATATCGGCCATAGACAAAGTCGATACATCAGCAGGGCTAGACAATGTCACTTATAGTGCGTTCAGCGTTATTTTGCCTCTGGCTGTCATATTGCCTAACCTGAGCTCTGTGTTGCCGCTTAAGGTTTGGAAGATACCCGGTATGAAACTGCGAAATATTTTCGTAGTTAAATTTCTCAATTAAAGTAAGTTTGGTTTGTGGGTATATTTTTATCCCAATATTCATAGGTACGGGATCAGGACTTATGCGGGTAAAACTGCAGGGCGCCGGTGCGGCGCCGGTACTTTAAAATAATTAGGATAGGTATTTGAATTAGTATTATGTACCTCAAGTTTGCATTTATCTATATACATAGGTAATATATGACTAAATTAAAACAACATTTTTATAGGTTTTATTTATTTTGAATAAGAGTGATCCAAGCGGGTCGCTAGTGGTTCGTCACTGTCTGCTGATGAACGTGAATCGTCGGAACTGCTGCTGTCCGATTCTGTATCAGACTCGTCATTTAATTCTATAATAAATTTATCGATTTCAGAGTCTATAATTCCATCTGTTTTAATAAACTGTTGTTCAATATGGCACACATGTTGCCACTGCTTCTGCCAGTCTTCTGCAGTGATCGATTGGAACGCTTCTTCTGTTAATTGTAGTATCTTGTCTGCTTCCTGTCCAACATTTTTAGCAGCTACACGCCTTTTCAACAGGCTCCACATAAATTCTATAGGATTAAGTTCGCAGTGGTATGGTGGTAACCTAGCCACTTTGTGTCCATGCGCTTCAAGAAGTTGATCAGCTTCATATTTTGGAGCTTCTTTATGCTCTTTTATAATTTCGTATAATTGAGCTTTCACCATAGTAGGAAGATAAGATAACCCCTTATTTGTGATCCAATTTTGCATATCAGTTTTGGTAGAGCTCATTGTTGGTGCCTTGTTCACCTTTACAGTGTGATAGGGCGCATTATCCATAACAATTAAACTATTAGGCGGTAAATTGGGGATGAGTTTGTCTTCTAACCATTTCATGAAATTCGTCCTGTTCATGTCATCATGGTAATCTCCTGATTTCGACTGCGATTTAAATATTAATTGTGCATTTGGAATAAACCCCATTTCGCCACCTGCATGAACGATGATCCAGCGTGCACCAACTGAATCGCTTTTTAAAACACCTTGTTCATTTTCCATCTGCCAACATTTGTTGACAGAATATGAAGCGTGTATATAAGTTTCATCAAGATATACGATAGGTCGGCCTTCATTTCGATTTTGTCTTAAAATATTTAAGTATCTGTACCTCCAGGCTACAATGTCATATCGTTCCATTAAAATTTTTCTTTTAGAACCACATTTTTTAAATCTAAATCCAATTTGCCGAATTATTTTCCATAGTGTGGTACGACCTCCATTGAAGTTAATATCAATTTTTAATTCAGCCAAAAGCTTGCCCAAAGTAGGCAACTCCTTTCTGACTACGTACATTTGATGTATTTTAGTTCTGATTGCACATAGTTCCAAATCATCTAACTGAATTTTATTCGATTGGCAGCGTTTTTTCCTGGGGGTACATATTTTCTTAGACGTGGAAGCAGCAACCTCACACTCTTTGGTAATAGTGGTGACAGTTCTCTCAGAAACGCCTGAAATACAAAACATTACATTAATAACATGCATATTGTACATTTTTTTAATTAATCTTGTTATTAAATAATACATAATGTAACAAAGGTTTGTATTAAAGAAAAAAAACCGATCGGGACTTGCGCGGGTGAAAACGCAGGGCGCAGCTAGTTTATACAATAAGAATCAAATACTATGTTTTTAAAACAAATTTAATTATTATACATATACCTATGTACGGAATGTATTACAATTAAAACATCGCGCCTACATACAAACAATAATAATCTATTAGCAAAACAAATAACTTTCGATCCCTATTAACGGGAAACTTCGAATAGCAGGTAACACTAATTTACTTACCAGTCATGGCGGCTACACGTTGACGAACATGTTCAAATGGGATTATTGGTCCTCCATTAGCTTTTTCCCGCTCACAAAAATTACGAACTGAGGATACAATTTTTCTGCCGCTACTTTGAATCCTTTTTGGCATGATTAACACGTTTAAAATCAAAAAAAATTAAGAAAAACGCAAGGAGCTTCACACTGTGTTAGAGGCACAGATTTACAGATCCAGCGCACAGTACTTCGGGAGTGAGGCACGCAAAAGGGATACAAAACAAAAAGCCGTATTCCTTTTGAGTTCGTACATGGTTAGTACGTAGCGAACCGCTGACCGAGTCACTGCTGCGTAATTTGTATGTGACATTCAGAACTGGCAATTGATTTAAAATCGAAACACCAAACCTCAGCGAGAGTCCATCAGTGTGACCAGTCTACATTGAAATTATTTTCCCTAGATGTAAGGTATAAATTGTATGTTAGTAACAGGGCATTTGAGATTTAAAAAAAACCTTAATGACTGGCCTCTTGTTGAAACAACGTTTCTTTTCGGACGATATCGCGTACGGGGCTTAGCGGAAAAAGTATAAAATACTATAAGACCCAAGATTAATCGGTCAAACATCTTGCTGCCCACGATGAAATAAAATGAGAAACGGCGTCGCCTGTTGCTCTGCATATTATTGAATACGGTAATTTTCTTTAACGTGACAGGTGACAAGTGACAAGCAACAAGTGACTCCGTATAAAATTATGTTTTAAAAATAAATATTGAGACTTATAGTGCACATAAACAGTGAGGGATTGTGCTAAAAGCTAACCATAATCAGTGTCATCATTATTAACGACGGCGAACACCATTAAATAGCAGTAAAACTATAAAAGTCTACATACCAGGGAACCGACGTAAGAATCCAAACAATAGAATAGTTTACACACTTCTACAACGTGAACTCACTATTTCCAACTATTACACGCACAAACGAAAAAGAAAATTGAACATAGCTGTGGTAATTAAGTGAGATCAAAATAAGATGGTAAATATTATCGAAAAATCAAGACAATTTGTTGTTTAAAATGTGGGTAGTCATCAATTAAATGAAGACAGAAACGCAAGTCAAAACCTATGCCAATTTTCACTTTGAAACTTGTTGGACGATTGGCTCAGAGGCCTACGCTTCAATACACTTCGAGACGGCACGAGTTCAATCCCCGACTCCGACACCTTCGAATTTTGTATTTTTTAAAAATTTATAAATTTGCCTAAAATGGATTCAGATAACGTCACTGTGCGAAAATGTCACAAATCAGCCTCACTGTGTAACCTGTCAAGTATGGATATTTCTATTTCTGATCCAAATAACACAAGTTCACTATACTCAACGAATGATCAAACGATTATGTGCCTTAATGAAACTGTACAAAGGTTGAGTTCCGAACTACAGAGCGCTCAACTTGTGATTGAAAAGTTAAACTCAGAAAATAAATCCCTAAAACAAGACATCGAGAATTGTAACAAAAGCATAGATTCGCTAAAAACCGAGATTACCAAGATCAAATCACCAAGAGCAACACCCGTAGGAAAAAGGAAAAGAAAAAAACCAATAACTTCATTATCACTCGTCCCTCCGTCACCAAAGAGAAAGAAGTCTATAGTACTATCTCAATCACCGCTCATTCAACGTTCACCATATTCCACAGACCAAGAAAGCGACTCGGATTCAGAATTCATTCATACGTCAAACGCTAAAACCCAAGATGATAATGCAAAAACTACTCAAGTCACGGAATCACAGCACTCCACTACGGTGACAGAAAAGTCTGGGACATGCAATGATACAGCGAGCGAGTCTTTTAGTTCTAAGGCAAATGTGAAATCCTGTAATCGAATGACTAATAATGAGAATCACGCACATATCCGGCGCATTGTAATTATAGCTGACCAGCAAGGATGGAACGTTTGCAGGCTACTTCAATCACTAGTAGGGGATAGATTTAAGGTCTCATGTTTCTGGAAATCGAATGCTAAATTATGTCATCTTGTAAATACATATCAATCAGAAATTAATCAATTAACAAAAGAGGATTACGTGATTCTCCTTGGTGGAATAAATGACACTTACCCTTACCAATTTAAATCAAGTATATGTCAATGGCTTTGTAACGTACAAAATACAAATATAATTGTAAGTGAAATTCCCTACAATAATTACCTACATGAAAAACGTATGAATTATGAATTGAAATTCTTATGCGGTCTACGAAAAAATGCTGTATTTTTAGATATGAATTATGCTAGATTCATACCTAACCAAACCTTCTTTTTTATTAATTTGTGTCGGTCTTTACTTAGAGATATATTACGAATTGACTATAAAATAAAAATTGACAACTATAACTTGTGGCTAGAATGTAATAAACAGAAAATATTAACTGACGCGTACATACAAACTGACTTCATATCCAATGATAAAAACATACTTATTGATGCATGCACGCAAACTGAAATATTAAATAATGACACCATTGAAACTGATCCCGAGCGTATACCAGCTGTTGTAAATGTTCCTAAAACTCAAGAGAGTCCAAATACTTCTACGTTTTTTCGAGACCAATAAATTTACGGTTTTCCATCAAAATATAGCCGGTATATTAGGCAAATTAGAACTATTTGAAATTACTCTGCATGACTTTATAAAAAACAGTTCAAAAAATGTAGATATAATTTGCCTCTCTGAAACGTTTATTAAACGGGGTTCTGAAAGCAACCTCAAATTAAACAAATACAATGTGGCATCTCAATTTACTAGGACGACCCAAAAGCGAGGTGGAACGTGCATACTTGTTAGCGAAAATCTTGAATTTGAGCCTCTGTCGCCAAGCATCTACAATCACGTAACACCACAAGAGTGTAACTTTGAGTATTGTGGAGTAAAAATTCCATCCCTTAATCTGACAGTAATATGCATTTATAGAACACCAGCATCAAACGTTGACATTTTTTTCGAACAACTAGAAATACTCTTAATCAAATTAAATATTAAATTGAATAAGAATGTTATTTTGTGTGGTGACTGGAATATCAATATTTCAAATAAAAATAAAACATCCGAACGGTTATTATCAATACTATCAAATTTTAATTTAAATATTCATATAAAGGACCCAACTAGGAAGTTATCATGTATAGACTTAATAGCAAGCAATATTTCCAATGTCTCACCCGGTATCCACTATCTCGCACTTTCAGATCATGAGACGGCCCAAACGCTTACATTCGAAACTAAAATAAATAAATGTTCAAGGAAACGATTTAAATTTTGGTTTGAAAAGAAACGAGACTTCTCGAAAAGTAACAAATTGAAATTTAAACAAGCTATATCAGGATTATCTTTTCAAGAAGTTTTTTCGGAAAATGACACAAACAAAGCTTTTGATGCATTTCATGAGTTAGTTACTCTTTTCTTTAATCTTTGTTTTCCTATCATTACAATTAAGATGACCAGAAAGGAAATTAAAAATAAATGGGTTTCAAAGGGTATTAGAAGATCATGTATAAATAAAAGAATTCTATATTTAAAGCTTAGACAAGCCCCTCTAAATAGACGATCTGAGCGATTAAAATACTTGAAATATTCTAAATTGTTAAAGAAATGTATAAATAAATCACAGGCTTTATCAAACAGTAACTATATTATGAAATCTAAAAATAAAAGTAAGGCTGCCTGGAATATTATAACCGCAAAAGTGAATCAACTGGAACAATTTAAGGAAATAACACAAATAATTAGTTCTGACAATGCTAAACACACAAATCCAGTATCAATAGCAAGTGCATTTAATGATTATTTTATCAATATTAGTGGCAAACAAGTATCCTCCGTTAATAAATGTTTTAAATGTAACTCTATTGAAAATAATGTCAACACGTTTTTCGTTACGCCTGTTAATTCTGAAGATGTGCGAAAGGTTATATTAGAACTAAAAAACTCAAAATCAACGGGATACGACGATTTGAATACGGAGATGATAAAACTCTGTGCGGATTATTTATCTGTACCGCTTAGTTACATAATAAATATTTCGTTTCTAGAAGGAACATTCCCGGAAAAACTTAAAGTCTCTGTAGTTAAACCCATATTTAAAAAAGGTGATACAAGCAATATGGGTGACTATCGGCCTATAACTTTAATCCCTATTCTGTCAAAAATATTTGAAAAAATAATGTACAATAAAATATATAATTTTTTAGAAAACAATAAAATCTTAAAATCCCAGCAATTTGGATTTAGGAAAAAACATAGCACTACATTGGCCTGTTTCTGGCTTAATAAGATAATAACAGAGGGCTTGAATGACAAGATGTCTGTTGTATCGATATTTCTTGACATGTCAAAAGCGTTTGACTTAGTTTGCCACAAAACATTGTTAGAAAAGTTAGAGCGATATGGGATACGGGGAAATGGACTTAAATGGCTGATAAGCTACTTAAAACATCGAAAACAATGTGTGGAAATTCAACAAACCCATAACACGCAATGCAATAAGTTTCGTTGTTCTTATAGGCATCAAAATCCATACGGTGTACCACAAGGGAGCGTCCTTGGACCTCTACTCTTCTTATTATACATTAACGATTTGCCAGATCATATTGCTCACGACTGTGTCCTTTACGCAGATGACACTACAATTACAGTTAAGTGTAAAGACAGAAACTTAATTGAAAACGAAATTAATTCGGCACTGAATAGAACTAAGGAATGGCTCGATGTTAATAATCTATCAGTAAATACAAAAAAAACAAAATATGTTCAATTCCTTACCTATGGTAGTACACGCCTAAATCTAAATATTAAATACAATTCATTGCCAATTGAGGAGGTTAATATCGTCTCTTTCCTCGGCCTTTTGCTAGACAACCATTGTTGCTGGAAGGATCACATAGAAAAACTATGCGGGAAACTTGACAGATTTACTTATGTTCTGAGGCAGCTTAGTAAAACTTCAAGCTTAAAGACTGCTCTACTGGCGTATCACGGGTATGTGTCGTCAATATTACAGTACGGCTTAATCTTGTGGGGCAATTCTGTAGATGCCAATAAGGTATTTATCAGACAAAAGGCATGTATTCGATCTATGTGCGGTGCACATTTTTTAGATACTTGTAGACCTCTATTCAAGAAATTAAAGATACTTCCACTCCCGAGTCTATATATATATCAAATACTCTTATTTGTAAAAAAAAACAGTAATATCTTTCCCATACATAACAATAACGAAAATCTTAGAACGTGTCGGAAGAACAAAATATGTGTACCGCCAATGAAATTAAAAATCTATTCTAAAAGCGCATATTGCACCGCAATAACTCTATTTAATAAATTACCTGATAGCATACGCGAAAAGCCATTGACAATATTTAAAAATAAAATTTTTGATCTGTTGACGAACAAACTCTACTATGACATTAAGGATTATATTATGGATGATAACATTTTAAATTTGTAATAATTGTAATTAATCTAATTGATAACATTATGCTATAATTTTGCTATTTTATGTTAATGTTCTCACTGTGCCTTTATTATTTTTAAGAACTTAATATTCATACACCAATATTATTGGTAAAATGTAATCGGATATAAACATTTATTTAAGATCATATTGTAACGTACATTTTCATGAATAAAATATCATTCATTCATTCATTCATTCATTCATTCATTCATTCATTCATTCTTTGATGGTGAGTGACGGTCTTTCACTTCATTTGATATAGTATGAAAATTGAAAATATTGGCCGCCATTTTGAACTTTTTTGTTATTGGACCGAATTCTTTCAAAATCGAAATCTGACCGTGGCAGCAGGCATTGAGTAAGAATCTGGTGTCAAAATTGAAAAAATTGGCCGCCATTTTGAACTTTTTTGTTATTGGACCGAATTCTTTCAAAATCGAAATCTGACCGTGGCAGCAAGCATTGAGTAAGAATCTGGTGTCGAAATTGAAAAAAGTGGCCGCCATTTTGAACTTTTTTGTTATTGGACCGAATTCTTTCAAAATTGAAATCTGACCGTGGCAGCAACCGTGGCATCTGACCGTGACCACAGATTATTTTTCTATGCTTACTGACACGGTCAAATATCAGTTTTGAAAGAATTCGGTCCAATAACAAAAAAGTTCAAAATGGCGGCCAATTTTTTCAATTTTGACACCAGACTTACTCTATGCTTGCTGCTACGGTCAGATTTCGATTTTGAAAGAATTCGGTCCAATAACAAAAAAGTTCAAAATGGCGGCCAATTTTTTCAATTTTGACACCAGACTCTTACTCTATGCTTGCTGCCACGGTCAGATTTCGATTTTGAAAGAATTCGGTCCAATAACAAAAAAGTTCAAAATGGCGGCCAATTTTTTCAATTTTGACACCAGACTCTTACTCTATGCTTGCTGCCACGGTCAGATTTCGATTTTGAAAGAATTCGGTCCAATAACAAAAAAGTTCAAAATGGCAGCCAATTTTTTCAATTTTGACACCAGATTCTTACTCAATGCTTGCTGCCACGGTCAGATTTCGATTTTGAAAGAATTCGGTCGTATAACAAAAAAGTTCAAAATGGCGGCTACTTTTTTCAATTTCGACACCAGATTCTTACTCAATGCTTGCTGCCACGGTCAGATTTCGATTTTGAAAGAATTCGGTCCAATAACAAAAAAGTTCAAAATGGCGGCCACTTTTTTCAATTTTGACACCAGATTCTTACTCAATGCTTGCCGCCATGGTCAGATTTCGATTTTGAAACAATTCGGTCGAATAACAAAAAAGTTCAAAATGGCGACCATTTTTTTTAAATTTTGACCACGGTTCTTTCTCCAACACAGACCGTCACTTACCAGTTAGAGTACAATCAAAAGAAATGACTGTCTTCAATATGTATGATGCAGATAATATTATAAATTCAAATGGAACCGAAGACCGTCACTCACCATCAAAAACAAATACCGTCTTCAATCTGCAGAACAACAGGCGACGCCGTTTCCCCGTTTTATTTCATCGCGGGCAGCGAGACGGCGTCAGAGGTTAAAAATATACTTAGGTACTAATCACTCTTCACTAAGGAAATCGTACCTATAATACTAATTGTAGTGGGAGTTTTTTTCTTAAGCCACTTAAGCTAGCAACATTATCAGGCTTGCGTTAGACAGTGTTCGTACCGATAGCTGTGTGTGTGCACGCACACATACGTAAATACCGTGCGTCACTTGATGCTTCGGAAGTGTTCATCTGTAAATCTGTGGTTAGAGGTACTTGTCAGCAAGAATGGCGGGTAATGCCAACATAACAGAAACAGCTGTCAGAGGCAAAATAACGCTGAACGCAGTACCTAGCGTTAAGCGTAGTCGCTAGTAGAAAAACCACGTGACCGAATCTACCTAGTCTATGGTTAGCGTTGTTGTCGGCTGTCAATTGGAATTGTCATGTGACGTATCTGTCATTTGCTGAGCGCCGATGCTTGCCGCCGATTTCGTTCGCGGTTTTTTTGAATAAGTTTTAGTTGAAACACGTAAGTTAAATAGTTGGTGTAGTATTTAGTTGTAAAACATAATATTTGTGAGCTTAAGTATGAAGTGTATTTCATGAAACTAATTTTAGAATATCCTCTATTTTAGTCAAGATGGAACAAAGGCAGAGGGCTTGCACGGAGCAATATAATTTATTGGTCGAATTTATGGAAAGGTATGCGTGGCTTTAAAAATATCTTTGATGAAATAATGTAAACTCTATACTATCAATAAGGAAGAAACAAGTCCCGAATTTTGGTGCCTCATCGACTTTGTTCATGTAGGAATGGGGATCTTGCAAGACCGCAAGCCAGCGCACAGGGAAGGTTGTGCAGCGAGCAATTGTGGCAAGAGCTCACAAACCTTCTAAACTCTGTGGAAGGAGGACCACAGAAACCAACAGATTAGTGGAAAAAAGTAAGTATCATTATGATTATCCCTGTAGGCTGTTTCCCATACTGGATTTGTGTTAGGTACCTTCATTGCTCGGTATTTATGCATTAAATTACTTAACTATGTGTGTGCAATGTGTCCTACCTTTCAAAAGTACCTATGCAATAGGTATACATATACCTACAAGCCAGTGTAATAAGCTTTTTAATTAACGCACAATAGTTAGGTATATCATTATAACTTATTTGTTAGATATATATTATATGTAAGTATATTGCATGTTACTAGGCTTGGGCAGACTGGAAAACTAAAACCAAAAAAAAAGGAAGCTTGATCCATCGAGCTGCTTCTGGCACTGGTGGTGGACCATCAAGTCGAATCAAATTAACATCTCTGGAAGAAAGGGTGTTAAATATTTTGGGTGTCAGTGCTGTGACTGGTGATGAAGAAGTACAAGAGTAGGGCTTTGAAGTTAGTAAGATACAGTGTTCTCTGTACAATCCAAAAATTGATGACAGTAGTAAATAAAGTTTAATAATAATATTTTATGGAAATGTTACAGGTGCAGCTACATTATATGCAATCTTCATCACCAGCACAACCGTCAGCCACCCAACCTTCCAGAGAGACTGCATTCGCAACAGCACCAGTGCCACCAAGTGTGTCAGCAAGTATGCAAGAAGGTATCTATCATTATTTAATCATCCAATATGAACGAATAGCTAATTTCCATGACTATAGATTTTGTTTCTTTCAGATATAACAAGGACGACCGCAAGGGAGTCGCATCCGTGGTCGACCAGTTAGACGGCAGCGTACACTCACACCTTTCGAAAGGGCGTCAAATCAATTTGTTGCCGTACAGAAAGCGCGATTGAGAATGGAAGAAGAACGTGATAGAAGATTGCATGAAAGAGAGGTTGAAAGGGAAAGAATGCTGCATGAGAGGGAGATGGAACGTCTGCGTGTGGATGCACAGAGAGTGGAAGTTGAGCGTGCTAGGAATGTTATATTGCAAAATCTTGCCGATATTCCTCAACTATTGACTGAGCTGCTACAGCAGTCTAAGCAATAGGTTTGAGTGAATATCAGCTAATTTGTGATAGAACATTACATGAGAGAGTGATTTTGAAAGGGAAAGAATGGTGCATGAAAGGGAACCCTGTACACTTAGTTTTTAAGTCTTAAAATAGATACCACCGGTAGAGATATGAAAAATGAAATGACTGGTCATTAGTGTCTTTAAATTAGGCCTGTATGAAATAAAGTATATTTAACTATTAACATCATAATAATATTATACATTTTTGGTGGCTGTTCTCCTATTTAAATTTGACTAATGAATTGAGTGCCACAACACATTTTTGTGAATATAAGTTATAAATTGTAAGCATGCCCATTATCTCCCTAATATATAAAATTCTCATGCCAACTTTTGTTGTACGAGTTTGCTCCAAAACGGCTTGACTGATTGTAATGAAATTTTCAGTGTATGTTCGGTAGTCAGCTATTTTTGTATCCCTAATGGCAAAACAACGTTTGCCAGACAGCTAGTTATCTTAGTAAAAATTTATTTATTGACTTAATCTTAGGATTCAAATAAATGTAACAAATTTATTTTAAAAGATTTTATTCACCAGAGATAAAAATAAAATTGTACATAATATGTTTCAGTCTTTTTGTCATTTTCCCCATAATGTCATACACAGAGCAAGGAATAAGTGATGTCATACATATTAGTACACAAAAAATAGCAGTAACTAAAATACAATGAGTATGAACATAAATAAAACACCATTTATTTTCTTGAACAAAGCAAAATACTTTTGACGACCTCCTTGCTAAAGTTTGTCGTTTACTCGGGCGGTCCCGGGTTCGATTCCTGGCAACAGTTGATTTGAAATTAGCTCAAGTCTGGTGAGCCTTCGGCCGCGCCTGGTTACCTGTTACCAACCCACGAGCTAAGTGTTTTAGCGTTGAGGTGCGATGCTGTGTAGCAATCATTAGGGTTTACTTATTCCTTCCAAGTCAGTATGATTACATCTTAAGCTTCATAATAACTTACTATTAAAGTAAAGTATGATTTATTTGCATAAAAACATGGGAGTACCATAAAATTCTATGTTTTCACCCACAACAGGTAAAAAGGCTTAAAAATTCAATTACATTAACTTTACCTACATTAGATGATAATTTTATATTAATAGGATTAGTAACAATTTATAATTTAGTTTTATCCTAAGCAAAATTATTTAATGAATGTAGCACTCATCCACAAAAGCCACTTATGCAGCTTTTCAAAAGCATTTAAAGGAAGCTTCCTAATTGATTGTGGTGAGATTGCAGTCAAGCTTAAGTAAAAGGAAAAGAAAATCTTTATTTTTCACATAGGCCTAAAATAATAGGCTCTTATGAAAAGTCAAAACTCAACCACAAGATTCGGAAAGCAGGTTTGCACTGAGAAGAACTGGCAAGAAGCTCAGCACTTTTTCAAAAATGTCATTATATGATACAAGTTTTCTTATAAATTCCAAGAACCTTCGTAGTTCATCATTAAATTCTTCAATAGTATAGTAACCCTGATTAATTAAATATTTTTTGACAGTATTTAAACCTGCGCAAAGTTAAATCCAAAACAGTGTTCTGGATCATATTGTAGAAGCGTATACTCAACTCCACAAAATGATCTCTGTACCTCCCGCAAATGGTGTGGCACTATAACCAACTTGTATCCTCCATTTCTAATTGGACGGTTACTTATGTTGATCCATTGCTTATAATTATTAATATTTTGACAAACAAATAGTAAGCAATTATAAATGTATTGAGATGCCACTGTAGGAATACTTATTTCATTAAATTTTTGGCAAAGAGATTCAAGTGGCTTCATTTTGTATATATGGATCTAATTGCTCTCTTTTATAATACAAATATAGTTTGAATATCAAGCAGCTTTGCCACATAATAGAATACCATAGGACTGTGGTTGCGGGTTCAGTAAATAACAGCAACGTGATTGAAAGATTTTTGACACTGTATTTAGGTGTTCGAGCCTACGCTTGAACCACAGTTGAGATTAACGTTCCAATATTCGTCATCAACATAGTACATCTCTCTCTAGCACTAGGTAAATATGTGACGTCATGACTATACCTATCCTTGTCTAGCACTCAACTTGGTGGGGACATGCATTTGGTGGGCAGCGCGCGGCGGCCATGTTCCTCAGTACGCTTTCAATATTCGTCCAGTGCGCACGCACTAGAGTGATATAACGAAAAGTGAACATTACAAGTAATTTAGTATTACGTTTAAAAATTAATACGTATCTTTAGTTTCACTGTGTTATATTAATTTTTGTATATTCGGTTTCTTCCGAAACCACAATTTGCGTACGTACACGTACGTATGGATAATGCCTTGTTCAGAATCGAACGATTCCGCTCGACGCCCTTGGCTCAGCGACGATTTCACCCGCTCGGCGCCAACAGGCCCAGCGACGATTCTAGAACAATTCCGCTCGATGCCCTTGGCTCAGCGACGATTTCACCGCTCGGCGCCCAAGGGCCCAGCGACGATTCTTTCTTGCTCGGCGTCCTCAGACCCAGCAACTAAGACGATAAAATATTACATCGTAAATTGTCGCCAAGTTTGACGCGACGTCTCAACTGAGGCGACGTCTCGACTGAGGCGACACGACGTCTCGACTTAGGCGACGTCTCGACTGAGGCGACGTCTCGACTGAGGCGACGTCTCGACTGAGGCGACGCGACGTCTCGACTGAGGCGACGCGACGTCTCGACCGAGGCGACGCGACGTCTCGACTGAGGCGACTTCCCGACTGAAGCGGCGTATCGATGTCTTCTCACTATATGCCTGGTGCACCGAGCCGACGCGACACATTACCTCGATCTTGAGACGACACAATTCCTGCTTTGAGGCGTCGCCTCAATAAGGCCGCAAAAAGTCCAGCCAACATTAGCCGTCATCTCAATTCTATAGACTTTGAAGCCAAGTGTCAGCACGTCAGCATTTTCTAGAGTGTGATTGATTAGAACCTCGCAAATTTTCGAATATGCCCAAGTTATCGACATAACACATTTGAAGCAGTAGTCCGCAAATAGTCCATAACTATATTTCTTTGGATTCCGCGGCTTGCTACCTCCACAACAAACATGGCTCGAGTGCCTGACCCAGAGACCAGTTCATTATTGAATCGCTGTTACCGGAACCGGACGATCAAGTTGAAGATTTTGATATTACAGGACTGCTAAACGCTCCTTACAGCCTAAGGATTCACGCCACTATACAAAATCTTTATGGATACAGTCGCAAGACTCAAACATTTATTTATAAAAGCTGATTGCTCCTGTGAGTTGGAGGTAGCAAGGAAAGGACGAGGTCCAGCGATGAGGTCATCAATCATACGAAAGTAAAGAGCTCGGCGGATATTCCTGCTTCAGGACATCTCAGTGGAGCAAAACGTTCAATGTATTCGAAAGTTTGGAGCTCGCCCGTTATTTCGGAGACACATATCGTTCCGCAGCAAAGTCGCTGTGAACACCTACTCGTTACGGTGCTGAGTCAGCAAACGACGGTATTTAACAAGATGATTAGAATACAAACGAAGCAAAAGTGAAATATAAACACTTTAATAAAAACGTAACAGGAAGTAGCTCCGGATACACACTGTAAAAAGATTCATAAATCCTATCAGTCTCTTTTAGGCAATAGCCTTTCAATCTGACCAAGACGTTAAAAGTACAGAAAACAGAAACCTATTTTAATTAGTCTATGGAAATGAAGTTACGAAAGAAAATTTTATGGAGATTTAACTGAGTTAAGTGAGACCAAGGATGCAAAATACGGTGTGTTTACTCCATTTACCCACGGATCGAGCGCTAAACTCGGTCGACGGCTCCAGGACACCCTCTGGCGGTAAAACACGGCTGGAAGTGCCAGAATCAATGCTAACCAACTTCGGTGGCTCCCTTTCTAAAACTTCCGGCAGAAATAAACTCAAATGGGAAATATTGCAATGATCCGATTTGTCTTAAAAGCTTTAGAAAGTGGTCTCGTCTCATACAACAGAGAAATGGCCTTCTAAGAAATCTTGAAAGCCTTTCTACAAATATCAAAAATGTTGCAGGTCAAGATTTTGTATCCACAAAATGTGAATTTAAAAAGAAATCTGACGCCCTCCAGCAGTATACTTGTGGTTGACGAGCAGAAATAAAACAAGGAGAAGAAAACTTCACATACTTCTTATAAAATTTTATTATCATTAGCAACTTACCTTTTTGAGAAGAAACCCCTCATAGAGGTAGTTAAACAATTGGGGGGGAATACACAGTCTTCTCAAATATGAAAAAGCTGCTATACACAAACGAAAACCTGCCAAAATGGAAATGCAGTACAATGGACAAAGAGAATACAAAGACCTCCATCAAAAATGAAAAGTAAAAATATCTTTATTTCACATAGGCCTAACTTACAGGCCCATAGGAAAGGTCAATACGTTGTTGGTGATATGTGTAATTAGTGACCCTTTCCCCTTTACGTAACCAGAGAAAGAAGGAGAGGACCTACAGATAGGAAGCAACTTCTCCAAATAACTCCAGAGTGTTACAATTCCGTACTTTACAGGCCAGCACATATAAGCCAGGTTCAATAAGTTATCAATGTTTTTGAGAAAAAGATAAAAGGAAGAACACTGTCTGATATATTTAATATGGATGGGCTCAAGGTGTACGCCCTAGCTTTTTCGTACCTGAGTTTTCCACAAAAGGTAATTTTTCTTTTAGTTACTAAAGCAGCAATGTATAATAAACCATAGACCACTGCATGTCAAAATAACAGCATAAAGGTCTTGAAGTCTACGACTAAATGACGAAAATCGACATTTGACAGGAATACGTCCATGTGCCCATCGATGAAAATCATGCTGATTTCCTGTTATGCCAGGGGAAAACTCACGAAATTATGCGCCTCCCCTTTGGTGTCAGTCCGAATCTCCTCCCTCTTCAAGTGCTCCCTCAGCGTATGGAAAATTACAAACAAGTCGCACAGCAGCGTTGGCACGATGGCCTTACCGCGTGAGTGCACCTCGACGTAGGTATCCTATATATGAGGGTCTGATAATGCTAGAACGACAAGATGCATAAACAACTTGTGACGACAAATCAATCAAGCGAAATCTTCAATCACGCCTTCGACTGCCTCAGCCAGGGATTGCATCAAACCCAAGAGAGCAATGAGTGTATCGATGGTGAAAATTGAGCAACATTAGTTGCAGAAATGTAGCTAGAACTTGCAGCGGAAGAACTGATGGAGCTGGTGCTTGGACGCTAAGGTTGATCTAAAGCAGGTTAAACTGCATCATTCACAGTCTCGCTATGCCGTCTTCATTAGCGTCAGATCCAGAAAGCCACTCGTTCTCTAAAGCAGACTCGCCCTCTTCAGAAGCATCCATTTTCAGATGTCGCTCGAGATGATATAATCCGTCCAATACCTACGAGATTAATCCGTTAACCGTGCCAAACATTTATTTTTGTAAATAGGGGCCAAAGCTAACAATCGTCGCTTATGGGAAGATTGATCACTTCATCGAAGAAAACGACAGAGTATCCGAGGTCCATATGAGGCCTTTCGATTGCTGGGGTCTCAACGAGACAATTATGTCGCTAATTAGACATGAGAACAACCATATAGCCTACATAAACAAGCAAGGCAGCCCTAAATCAACGCGGTTGTTGAATACTTTGATGAAATTATAGAATTGTAGCCCTGTAGAGTGAATAGTGAACAGACTGTTAAGGAAAAAAGCATAGCCGAAATGGCACTTCAGCAAGAATATTGTTTATGGACATTCCAGAAGTGTGGAATTCCAGAGATTGACCGTTTTCGCCTCCGACTCTCAGTGATTGATCCGAAGTACGTCAGCGAATTTGTCCAAAAATGAGCAACTAATATGGCGACGCTTCCTGCAAGAAATTGAAATACAATCTAGGTTGGATATTTCCATAACTAGCTTTAATTTCACGAAGTCAGAACGATCTATACATCCTAAATGTGCACAACGGGATAGGACTTTTTAGAGACCTATACTAACTCAGATGAAAGTTCTTCAGATGGAACTTCCTCGTTAGATTCCGAACCTTCACGAGGACCTAGCAATACAAATTGCGTTTCTGAATGGGTACAATGTCGGCGTCATTTCGGGTTGTCGTTGTAGGGTTGGTTTGGACTGTTCAAAACAGATAGTAAACCGATCCAAGGAAGAAGTGTATGATGTCACAAACGACCTCCATACCAATATCGGGCAAATAAGAGCAACACTAGTTTGTCCTGGCTCTCAATATGTAGCTACATATTATTTGCGTTACCTCTATCAAGTTGTAGAACTAACTTTCACAACAATATCAATCCACAAAGCGGTTGTGGCGAACTTGGGAAAAAGCCCACAAGCTCAGTTCATCTGTTTACTAAATAATGTTACATAAACGGACAGTTTGTCCTAAAAATTTTAAATATTATCTGCCACCAATCTTCCAGTTAAAAAATAAAAATAAAAAATGTATGTTATGGGCAATCGAGGACGCGCTAGCCTTTTTACGGTACTTCATTTACGAGACAGAATATATATTTTGTTTGCAATGTTAACACGGCGAAATATATTATAGTATGTCTTGACACACTTCTGTCTACCTTCTTTTAGGAAACGGCAGTACTCAGAAGTGTCCATGATTTAATTCTCTTATCTATGAGGAATAGTAACTTTGAAGATAAAGGTAATAGCATAAAGGTTTGGCCCAAGCTTGGTTCCAAAACTGATTTAATATCACTGAGACAGTCAAACTTGTTACAAACTCTGTTCTTGTTTGTTGAGTCCAGAAAACCATTTCTGTTTTAAAAACGCACCATAAAACATCTAGTCTAGTATACAGGATATCTGCCCGTTTATTATTACGAAGGAAGATTTATTCTTAAATGGCACGGGCTCCCGAGCCGTGAAAGCGGGATAGATAAATAAGTTGTCATATATTATAGAATTATATCTGCAAAGCATGGCAAATTAGGGGCAGTAGTTGCGACTTGTTTCCAATATGGATCAAACTCTAAAAGTGAGTAAGCTGGCGATCCAAAAATAGTCCCGTTTTTCAGTCAAATAAAACCAATTTATGGTCATGATCTAAACTTTGAAAGAAGAAGCTTCTCCCCATTGGAGCAAATAATAATAATAATAAAAAGCTGTTTCAGTTATTGCAATTCTATTGAAAACTGTGAAAAGTTTAATTTGACAAAGAATGACATTGTCTTCCAATGTTTTGTGAGTTGTTTCCTCGTTGTTTCAAACTGTAGGAAATTCGATGAGTTCTAAAATAATAAATATCTATTAGTTCTACTCTGGTACTAGTACATTGTTTCTTGTTATAAAATTAAAGAGTCACAGTACGCTTAGCACTATCACGTTTCGTGTGGCAAGCACTACGACAGGTGATGCAGCGCCGGCAGATAGTAAACACGTCTCAACTGTGGTTCAAGCGTAGGCTCGAACACCTAAATAGAACCGTTTTTCCCCCGAAGGGTAAAAAACGGATATTTAGGTTTCAGCCGTAGCTTGAACCACACTTAAAGGCCTTGCCGGCTCAAAGTACTGAGGAACATGGCCGCCGCGCGCTGCCCACCAAATGCATGTCCCCACCAAGTTGAGTGCTAGACAAGGATAGGTATAGTCATGACGTCACATATTTACCTAGTGCTAGAGAGAGATGTACTATGTTGATGACGAATATTGGAACGTTAATCTCAACTGTGGTTCAAGCTACGGCTGAAACCTAAATATCCGTTTTTTACCCTTCGGGGGAAAAACGGTTCTATTTACTATAAATTTTACATTAAAAATATGTGTAGCGATTATTACGCGGTGCGGTGAGCGGATTCGCGTGGGAGAGTGCGACACAGGCTTCGCGCTGGAGTCCGATTTCACACTGAGCTTGTGACCTCGCGATGGCGGATAGCGGAGCAGCGGCGCGCGCGCCGGCGCAGTAGGAGGGGCGCGGGGGCGCATGCGCGCCGGCCGGTCACCCGCTTGACCGCTCGCCCGGCGTTGCCGCGCTAATTTGAATTAGGGAGGTCGTGCCGCCACAGGACATTACACAGTAGAAGTAGGCCTAAACTGCCTAATTTTTCTCACAGCATAGGCAGCTGAACTAAGTTTACCTGCCAGTCTCAACATGAGCGCCTCATTGTAATTTATTGTCTAAGGTCACCTCCAGAAATACATAATATATAAACTATTGCAAGCTTCTAATTAAATTATTGAGGGTTGCCCTTCCACAAATGAGGTCATTTGGACTTCCTAAATTGGCTGATCCCTGTACACCTGCTCCACCATCCTCATCTACAGCCAGTTCAGGGAGTGGTAGTCTGGCATGCAGTGCCATGTTGTGAAGAACACAACATGCCAATATGATCTTCCGCGCTTTATGAGGATGGTAATGTAGAGTTCTGTCCTTTAATAAGCACCTCCAACTAGACGCGACTTCGGAACGCGCCGCCGCCGCCGAGACATTCTCTCGGCGCGCCGAAGATGGCCGAAGCGCGATAATAGTTCAATGTATGTGCGGAAAGTTTGTCATTTCTTTACGAGTCCCGGTTTGTTGACCCAAGCCGAAGGCGAGGGTCAGCTATAAGGACGAGTAAAAATGACAATTCCGCACGTGCATTGAACGACGTTTTTTAACCGACTTCAAAAAAAGGAGGAGGTTCTCAATTCGACTGTATGTTTTTTTTTTTATTTATTTTTTTGTATGTTTGTTACGCGATTTCTCCGTCAATTGTAATCCGATTTTGATGATTCTTTTTTTGTTTGGTAGGGCATACTTCAGAGGTGGTCCCATTTCAATTTGGTAAAGATCTCATGAGTATCTTCGGAGATACGGAACGGAACTCCTCATAAGAGTAAATCGCTTGCGATCAGTATAATTTATTAGAAAGCTAACGTTTCCCGTGTAGTGCCATTTCAATTTAGTCCAGTTCTGATAATGGTATCCATGAGAAGACAATATCAGACTTAACATTTTAATTGGAAAGGATGTATTCTACAGTAGTTTGATGAGAGTTGAAGTCGGTTTTTTTGTTAATTAATTAACGTATATTATTAATACATTTGTGAAAAAAAATATTGGATTTACGTGTTTGCATGCCGTGTTCGTGTTCATGCGCTCCTGGTGCGTCCGCTCCGGTGCCGCGTAGGAGGAAAACACAAAAGCACTAGTGCGGAAAAGAATAACTTTGCGCACGCTAAACACACATGGAAATGTCAACTTTTTGAGCAAAAATTCAGCCGAGCTGGACCGAGCATTCACGAACGTGTGGCTGGCGAGGAAACACGGGGCGCGGGGAGGGTAAAAACGACAGCTGCTACTACAAACGATTTCATGAATGAAGACATTTTACAGTATTGGATGGGAAAAAAAGAAGCCTTTCCACTTTTAAGCGAACTTGCAAGGCCTATGCTGGCAATTCCAGCCACCAGCACACCTAGTGAACGAGTGTTTTCCATTGCAGGACTTACTGTTACTGTAAAAAGATCACGACTGAACCCAGGACGCGTGAATAAAATTATTTTTATTCATAATAATTACGAGTCATGTAAAGAACACATACAGTACCTAGTTAGTAAGTGCCTAATGAAAGTTTTCATTCGGTAATAAGTACTTATTTTATTCTTTAATTTAATAACTCAAAATACGCAAATAGGTACCTAACCTACTGCTGGTTAGGTTAAAATTCTAGCAGCTATGCTAGAATATTTTTAATTAAAAAAAAATACCCACGCCGACCCCGACAGGTCGGCGCGCCGCCGCTGGGTAACATAACAGCAGCGCGGCTTTGAGAACCCCAAAGCAACGTTCGATGCAGTTTCTCGCTCTCACATGCCTCTGTGTGTAAAGTTCCTCTCTGGAGCCAGCAGCTGCACCCGACACAGGGGTCATGAGCCATGACCTCTGTGGGTATCCAGAGTCACCTGCAATAATAATGATTATTGTTAATTTTTATAATAAAAGTGGGCCATAACAAAAACTATATGACAGAACTAATTATTTTAAACTGTACATAATCAACCAAAACTTAAACTGTAAATCAAAATCTGTATTAAATCTCACCTAGTAGCCATACTTGTTCACCGTCTTGATGGAGTTGACGCATAAAAGCTTCTGCCTTGCTGGAAGACCATATAAATGAGTCGTGTGTGGCTCCTCCGAACTTGGGATTTACATTAATTATTCGCAAATCACTGTCACATATCTGTCAAATAAAATATCCATGTCAATAAATTAAAGTAAATTCAAATACATAATTTAACCAAAATGTTGTGTTTATTTGTTTAGATACATACCATTTGTACATTCAGTGAATGGTATCCTTTTCTATTATAATATAGATGTTCGTTAACAATAAAAATAAAATAAATAAATAAATAAATGTTCTTTATTGAAAGGCAATGAACCCAGTTAACCAATTTACATGAAAATATTAAATAAAAATAAAAACATTAATGATGACATGAGAATATTAACATAAATAAAATAAAATAAAATATAAATATTATGTGCTTATTTTCGATTCGCACTGCGATGCTGTGTCAACCAATGCCGACAGATTGCGGTATCCAAGTGGTCACACATTGTACGAAGGATCTCATTATGAGAGCAACGAATTCGGTCCCAAAAGGTTGCTATACGCGAACGTATTATTGCGAAAAAGTCGGGCATTCTTGCCGAGGCGAACATGTTCGACGCACTGCAAAATCGTGGCAATTTCATCAGGATGCGGTAGGCATCATTGTACTGCACCCTGATGGCACTATACGAGCGTCTGGTGTACCCAAACCATAGATGGCAAGTGTACAAATTTTGACAGAACGCTCGAAACAGGGTCTTCTTGACCTGCTCGTTGCATCTGCGTGCTATCATGTTGCACCTGACAGCAAGCGCCCGCCTCTCGCGCTCTATGTCACAGTCGTCTCTGAGACCCTCCGTCAACATGTGACCGAGATACTTGAACGCCGCCACCCTTCGTATCTCCACACCATTCATTCATTCAACAATGGGTGGCACTATGGAAACATGAGTGCAGTCAATACACCCTATTACCCCCAGCAAGGCAAACTTTTGCTGAAACCTAATAAAATTGTTTGAATTAGTTCCTTCAAATTTTTTTCCTTCATGTTTTAGAAGGTACTATTTGAATGAGCATTAGTTTAACACTCACTTCAATTTAATTTGGGATCTCTCATTAAGAGTGCGTGGGAACAGAATCCATCGACTCATAATGGCCCTGCTGTTCAGTGCATCAGTGACTTCTTCTATACACCTACTCACAGTTTTTTGAGTCAGTTGATGCGAAGTACCCACGATTCTTTGATATGATCCCGTAGCATAAAAGCTAAGGGCGCAGAGCACCTAAAAAAAAAGTAGGTATGTTTGTCAAAAAGTCTAAAAGTATGTGAAGCAATTTGATTTTAAGAAATAGAAATGGCACTGACTTTTGTTTCCAAACAAATTTGTCTTGATCCTTTTAAGGAAGTCAGGCGGCGAAGGTCACGGCAAAGCCGATGGAAAGTTTGTTTGTCAAGCCTATATCGTTGTTTGAACTAGAGTTGCCACGAATAGTGATTTAGCCGAATACCGAATACCGAATATTCGGCAACGCTATCGGCCGAAGCGCCGAATATTCGGCCGCCGAACATTCGGCACTAAGTACATGCTTGTCGATGATGATGAATCTAGTAGTACCTACTGATGAAGATTCTTCGCCACTTCGTAAGAAAAGAAACTTGAATGAAAATGATAAGACATTTGAAATACACGACAGTTTCTGGAACTGCTTTGAGGAAGTCGCTACTGATAATATGCGAAATAGTAATAATGAGGAGAACATGGAGAAGAATACTGTGGCAAATGAGATAGATTTTTATTTGAAAACTACTCGCCTGGATAGGAAAGCTGATCCTCACAAAGTTACAAGTGGTGGTCAGCAAATGAAAAGCAATACTCAAACCTTTCAAAATTTGCTAAAGTTTATTTTTCTTCTCCCGGGAGTAGCGTGTATAGTGAGAGGTTGTTTTCTGAAGCTGGTATCATTTACGATGAAAAGCGTAATCGTTTGCTACCATCAAATGCTGAAAAGCTTGTTTTTATCCATCACAACTTACCGCTGATTATTTTACTTATTAAAATATTTTAATTTGGTAATAAATACAAATCTTGAGTAATAGGATGTGGCTTTTTTGTCCACAAATTGGTATTCGGTATTCGGCCGAATAATAAGTACTATTCGGCCGAATACCGAATACCAGAAAAAGTGGCCGAATAGGCCGAATACCGAATAGTAGCCGAATATTCGTGGCATCTCTAGACTTTGAACTCCGTTGCGCCGATGTCCTCAATATTTTCCATGGCTCGCCGGTACGATCTGTCTTGTCGACGAAGCCAAACGTCTTCGTTATGTGCTGCCCACAACATGTGCAACGCATGCATTCTTAGCGAAAAATGTCACAATTAACTATAGCACTGCAAGGAATATACTACTCTCTAACGATAGAACTTTAAGTTCTTATGACTTCTAACTCTAGCAACCGCGACCACACTGAAATAACTAACACTAGTTTAATTAACTATCAGCAAAATAAACACTCGAAAATCCAAAAAAACACGCCACGATGTTTTAAACGAAGTTGTGAACTTCGTCTAAAACACCACACACTACAAAAGCAAAACAAAATGGAGTCTTGTTGTGATCTCAATTGTTGTACCAAAGACTAAAGAGTACTATAAAATCCCTACAATTCCGCCATTTTGTAGCGTACAATGACGAAGTACGCTAAAAGTTATCTACAAGGTATGAGCGAACGCTAAATAGTCGTAGTCGAAATTCAAAAACAGCGTGATTTCCTCTATTCTGTCACTTGGTTTTTCTACAGTCACGTGATGGTCACGTGGTTTGTCCATACATTTTGTCGCCAAACGCTTGCGACTTTGTCTAGCCCTGCTGGACAGATAAATTTTTCAATTTGTATTGCTATAATCCGTTGAAATGATTTTGTTACATGGTACAATATGCAGGAATACCGCCTACATGAAATTTTTCCAACACTTTCTCCGACGCACGTTTCATCCTGACACCTCAAGAGACGTTGACTTCAAAATGCGAAATCGTAGAAATATCTACTTTCAATTAGCGGATTATAGCAAAACAAATAAATCTGTCCAAGTAACCTTTTTTGTAGATTTATAACTTCGTCTCACAGGAATAAGGCTTTTCACCAGTGTGCGTCCTCATATGATTCACTAAAGCACCTTTTTTTTGAACATTTATAACTACATATTCTACAGGATTAAGCCTTTTCACCAGTGTGTGTCCTCATATGTGTTACTAAATTACTCTTATTTGCAAATTTATGGCTACATATCCCACAGGGATAAGGCTTCTCACCAGTGTGTGTCCTCATATGACTAACTAAATGACTACTTTGTATACATTTATAACTACATATTCTACAGGAATAAGGCTTCTCACCAGTGTGTGTCCTCATATGACTAACTAAATGACTACTTTGTATACATTTATAACTACATATTCTACAGGAATAAGGCTTTTCACCAGTGTGTGTCCTCATATGATTAACTAAAGCACCTTTTTTTGCACATTTATAACAACATATCTCACAGGAATAAGGCTTTTCACCAGTATGTGTCCTCATATGTATAACTAAATCACTTTTTCTTGCAAATTTATAACTACATATTTTACAGGAAGAAGGCTTTTCACCAGTGTGCGTCCTCATATGATTCACTAAAGCATCTTTTTTTGCACATTTATAAGTACATGTCTCACAGGAATAAGGCTTTTCACCAGTGTGTGTCCTCATATGTGTCACTAAATGACTCTTATTTGCAAATTTAGAACTACATATTCTACAGGAATAAGGCTTTTCACCAGTGTGTGTCCTCATATGTTTAACTAAATCACCTTTTCTTGCAAATTTATAACAACATATCTCACAGGAATAAGGCTTTTCACCAGTGTGTGTCCTCATATGTTTAACTAAATCACCTTTTCTTGCAAATTTATAACAACATATCTCACAGGAATAAGGCTTCTTACCAGTGTGTGTCCTCATATGACTAACTAAATGACTACTTTGTATACATTTATAACTACATATTCTACAGGAATAAGGTTTTTCACCAGTGTGTGTCCTCATATGATTAATTAAAGCACCTTTTTTTGCACATTTATAACAACATATCTCACAGGAATAAGGCTTTTCACCAGTATGTGTCCTCATATGTATAACTAAATCACTTTTTCTTGCAAATTTATAACTACATATTTTACAGGAATAAGGCTTTTCACCTGTGTGCGTCCTCATATGATTCACTAAAGCATCTTTTTTTGCACATTTATAAGTACATGTCTCACAGGAATAAGGCTTTTCACCAGTGTGTGTCCTCATATGTGTCACTATATGACTCTTATTTGCAAATTTAGAACTACATATTCTACAGGAATAAGGCTTTTCACCAGTGTGTGTCCTCATATGTTTAACTAAATCACCTTTTCTTGCAAATTTATAACAACATATCTCACAGGAAAAAGGCTTTTCACCAGTGTGTGTCCTCATATGTTTAACTAAATCACCTTTTCTTGCAAATTTATAACAACATATCTCACAGGAATAAGGCTTCTCACCAGTGTGTGTCCTCATATGACTAACTAAATGACTACTTTGTATACATTTATAACTACATATTCTACAGGAATAAGGCTTTTCACCAGTGTGTGTCCTCGTATGATTAACTAAAGCACCTTTTTTTGCACATTTATAACAACATATCTCACAGGAATAAGGCTTTTCACCAGTATGTGTCCTCATATGTATAACTAAATCACTTTTTCTTGCAAATTTATAACTACATATTTTACAGGAATAAGGCTTTTCACCTGTGTGCGTCCTCATATGATTCACTAAAGCATCTTTTTTTGCACATTTATAAGTACATGTCTCACAGGAATAAGGCTTTTCACCAGTGTGTGTCCTCATATGTGTCACTAAATGACTCTTATTTGCAAATTTAGAACTACATATTCTACAGGAATAAGGCTTTTCACCAGTGTGTGTCCTCAAATGTTTAACTAAATCACCTTTTCTTGCAAATTTATAACAACATATCTCACAGGAATAAGGCTTTTCACCAGTGTGTGTCCTCATATGTTTAACTAATGAACTATTTTCAGTACATTTATAACTACATATCTCACAGGAATAAGGCTTTTCACCAGTGTGTGTCCTCATATGTTTAACTAAATCACCTTTTCTTGCAAATTTATAACTACATATCTCACAGGAATAAGGCTTTTCACCAGTGTGTGTCCTCATATGTTAAACTAAATCACCTTTTCTTGAAAATTTATAACAACATATCTCACAGGAATAAGGCTTCTCACCAGTGTGTGTCCTCATATGACTAACTAAATGACTACTTTGTATACATTTATAACTACATATTCTACAGGAATAAGGCTTTTCACCAGTGTGTGTCATCATATGATTAACTAAAGCACCTTTTTTTGCACATTTATAACAACATATCTCACAGGAATAAGGCTTTTCACCAGTATGTGTCCTCATATGTATAACTAAATCACTTTTTCTTGCAAATTTATAACTACATATTTTACAGGAATAAGGCTTTTCACCAGTGTGCGTCCTCATATGATTCACTAAAGCATCTTTTTTTGCACATTTATAAGTACATGTCTCACAGGAATAAGGCTTTTCACCAGTGTGTGTCCTCATATGTGTCACTAAATGACTCTTATTTGCAAATTTAGAACTACATATTCTACAGGAATAAGGCTTTTCACCAGTGTGTGTCCTCATATGTTTAACTAAATCACCTTTTCTTGCAAATTTATAACAACATATCTCACAGGAATAAGGCTTTTCACCAGTGTGTGTCCACATATGTTTAACTAATGAACTATTTTCAGTACATTTATAACTACATATTTTACAGGAATAAGGCTTTTCACCAGTGTGTGTCCTCATATGTTTAACTAAATCACCTTTTCTTGCAAATTTATAACAACATATCTCACAGGAATAAGGCTTCTCACCAGTGTGTGTCCTCATATGACTAACTAAATGACTACTTTGTATACATTTATAACTACATATTCTACAGGAATAAGGCTTTTCACCAGTGTGTGTCCTCATATGATTAACTAAAGCACCTTTTTTTGCACATTTATAACAACATATCTCACAGGAATAAGGCTTTTCACCAGTATGTGTCCTCATATGTATAACTGCTCACGCCGGACAACGTGCGCGTCGGCGTCGTGGCCAAGTGCGAGCCGTTTGTTACTACCTATATCATCATCATCATCATCATCGATGCAAGACGTGCTGAGTGCGTACTACTTGCTGTCTGAGTGGCGCCCCGACCTCGTGCACGAGCTGCTGGCGCTGCTCACGCCGGACAACGTGCGCGTCGGCGTCGTGGCCAAGTGCGAGCCGTTTGTTACTACCTATATCATCATCATCATCATCTCGCGGACGTCCTCTGTTGGACATAGGCCTTCCCAAGCGCGCGCCACTAGGAGTCAATATTTCCAAGCGTTTCCAAAGACGATCTGGAGTCGCTGAAAATATTGACAACCTTTGCTTTGGATTTGACAGCAATATCGGTGGCTCGGTACAGCGCGTATAGTTCGGCTTGATACACTGAGCAGAACGGCTCTAAGAGAAACTTTTTCTTTTCTATCTCTCTGCCATCCTTCCAGCATGTTAAAGCTGCGCCGACTTTGCCATCCGTGTATATTTGTAGGTCTTCCAAGCCGAGCGAGCCTGAGCTCGCTCGTGTCATTGACTTTACCGAACCCCATTTCCACACCAAGCCTTCCTCATCCAGCCGCTTCCCGCCATCCGCGCCATATCATCAGTCCAACGAGCTATGGGTCGTCCCACACACGCTTACTCGTACGCGGTCTCCACTCAAGGACTTTGCGGCTCCACCGGCCATCGCCCCTGCGACACACGTTACCTGCCCACTGCCACTTCAGCTTACTACCTCCCTGGCGCGGTGGCGGCGCGCTCAGATTCGAGTGGGAGGTCGCGGGTTCGATTCCCGATTATAATTTCTAAATTGGCTCAGGTCTGGTCTGATGGGAGGCTTCGGCCGTGGCTAGTTACCACCCTACCAGCAAAGACGCACCGCCAAGCGATTAAGCGTTACGGTATATTAGTATGTATGTCTATTTATCAGTTATCTAGTACCCATATCACAAGCTATTTGCTTACTTTGGGGCTAGATTGCGTATGTGTAAAATGTTCCGTATATAAAAAAAAACTGGGACCGCCCATAGAATACATTGCGCACATTGAAAACGTCCACAAACATGCTGAGTGAGTGATCTCAGCATGCTGTAGTTGCACTTGTGACAGCGAGAGTGACGGACGTTGTCTACAAATTATTTGCTAGTTTTTCACAGTAAACTTACATCAAAATGCCTTCGTGTGCATTTAGAAAGTGTGGATAAGTACTAGGAAAGCTAAATGTGTTACATTAGACATAAACTCACGCATGCACGCACGCACGCACGCACGCACGCACACACGCACGCGCGCACACACACACACACACACACACACACACACACACACACACACACACACACACACACACTAATAATACTAATAATAATCTACTATATAAAAATAAGTCGGGTTTGCCTCCCTAACGTTATAACTCCAGAACGAACGAACCGATTTCCACGGTTTTGCATTCGTTGGAAAGGTCTCGGGCTCCGTGAGGTTTAAAGCAAAGAAAATTCAGGAAGAATTTGAACAGAAACGCGGGAAAATATTTTTAGCGGGAAAGCCATCTGGTGGCGAAACGGAATTCGCCGGGTTTGCTAGTAACTAATATTGATATTTTTGTGACTATTTTCGTAGATGTTTCGAGAGCAAGTGCACTCAGACGGAGCCGTGGTACGGGACCAAGTACCTGCATGAGGACATCGAGGAGGCAACATTGAGCGTGTTTTTTTTTATTTTTATTTTTTTTATTTGGGTCACAAAACTGGTTACAATCTTATAGCATTGAGTAACAGGACTTATGGCTAATTTAAGTATCGAGACTGCAACCTACTTGATGTAACCACAACATGCGTTACAGATAATTGAAGTTGACAGTACAATGAATAAAAATATAAAATTGCAGATTACAGAAAAATAAATATAAATACAAAGGTTATTTCAGTGTTTAAGTTAAGTGTAACAAAAAAAAAGTAGAGAATGTTACTGCTTAAACTTACACTGTTTGCATGCTTTTTTAAATGAGATCAAAGAGCTACAGAAAACATCGCAGCTATTTCTGTAAGCATTAATTAAAGAGCATATGCGGTAGAGAGGCGCATGTTGGCCTACGTTTATGCGACATAGTGTACAGTGCGTTTGTACAGCGACCTTAACCATTTGAAGTATCTCCTTTTGACAAAGATACGATAATTCAATAAGTAATAGTTGATAAGATAGACATTTTCTAGGCAAGCGCGCTCCATCCTAGACCACATCATTGCTTTCCATCAGGCATGATTGTCGTCAAGCGCAAGCCTATATTCGATAAAAAAAAAAATACGAGGACTCATTATGAAATTCCAAAAAATGTTTGGGAAAATGTTTGGTAAAAATTAAACGTCTTATGGCGAAATCGACAAGTCTGCCCACGAAATTCATAATTTTCGTGTTTTTTTGAAATTTATGCGCTATTTAGACATAGGCTAATGACAGTCAAATTGCAGGAATGGCAGTATTATCTTTACATGTTTATATATCAAAATCTTTGCTTAAAACTACTTATAATTATTTTAAAAAATTAATGTAACGCTGTTGATTACTTTTTAAATAAATTAAAAAAAAAGTATCCTAGGAAAAAGTCCGAGTATTGCCTAAAGACCTAAGACTTCGCTTCCTACTATCGTATTATTGATATTACGAAGTATCGAATAATGCATGCATGTTCCCCTGTTCTTCCAAACCAGGAATGGAAGAACGCGAAGCCAATAAAGGAGCTGCACCTGCCTCCCCCCAACGAGTTCATCCCCTCCAAGTTGGACCTGGAGACGTCTTCAGATCCCACTGCTGACGCCATCGCGCCTGTCATCGTCAATGTATGGATTACTTATTTTTGACGTGACAACGTCTTATAAATCGATAGAGCCGGCTGCACGCACAAAAAAACATGACTCATCCGGCGTTACCGGCGTTACCTCGCTCATGCGGCGTTACCTCGCTCTGAGGCGTTCCATGTAAGGCTTGAAGTGCAAGCGAGAGTTGTCACGTTCAACTATCGTCAGTAAACCGACTTTACAGACAACCAATTTTTGACGTGACAACGTCTTATAAATCGACTAGCTTTTGCGCGCGGCTTTGCCCGCGGTAATTTCGATTTTTCACAAACCTAGAGATTCAGATTTTTCAAAAACCTAAAGGACAATGCCAGATCCTGACCCACGGTTTACACAAAATGTAATTTATGGAAAATCATCTTACGAATATATGATAACTTGTACATTAATAATTATTAATGCAGAACTTGCGGATAAAAAATGTAATATTAAAAGGATTTCACTTGACTTCCTGTTTCTCTGGCACGATGGGCGGCCATTTGCATTACTTTCTATGCATACAAGACTAAATAAAAGAGCTTCGTTACAAAAAAAAACGAAATAGAATGGATATTATTTATTTAAATACCTTATTTTATTTGTTAATTATTATTAATCGAACAAACAATATGATTAAAGTATATAAGTATTATTGAAAAAAAATATTATTTTGTTATATCATAGCATCGAATGCGCGCGTTTTGTGTAACGAAACGTATTTCAAGATGTCAATGCTAAGTACCTAGTCTATGTGTCTATTTGACACGTCATAGACAAGTGACAATTGGCATTGTTTTAGATTGTTGCGAGGCATATACAGTGTTTATCGTGCGATTTTGAATGTTTATTGTTTTTCCTTACCGACGACTTTTGCTATACTGTACGGACTCGATCTCGCCTACTCGCTGATTTACGCTACTTTCTACGGATTTGGATAACGAAGTTGAGGTGCATTAATTGTCTCAGCGAATCACTTGGATAGCTGTTGCGCTTGCTTGCTGTGCAGTGTGCAAGTGTCACTGTTGCGATAGTATCCTAGTAAGTTTAACTACTAGGTACTTCATTTCAAGCCATATACTTTCTCTCGGGAATTCTGAAATGCTACAGAGCTTTTTACCCGACTGCAAGAAGGGTTATGTTTTTCGCGCGTATCTTGTATGTATGTATGTATGTAAATTTCTTTATGACCACGTATCTTCCAAACGGCTGCATGGATTTTGACGTTAATGGTATCGTTAGATTCGTCTCATTAACCCAAGTGTTCTTAGATAGGTTTTTGAAAATAAAAAACAAAATGGCGGATTTTGGGCCTAAAATTGTCAGTCATTTTTAAAATAATTTTAACCAAACCTATCGAGTAGGGTATCAAAATGAAGGGAATTACAAGGAGATTACAAAAATATATATAAGTCATATGTTTTGAATTAATTTGGAATTATAAACAGTCGATCAATGCGTTCAAAATGGTAACATTTGTAGTTTTTGATAGCGTTATTCTTGTATTGACCAAGTGTGTGTCGTACTTTATATTGTGCATTTTTACTTGGTATATCATAGCATAAATCGAAAACATAATTTAATATAATCATTAAACAATTATTTTAACAAGTTTAGAGATTTTGTACAACAGAATCGACCACACTGTCTAGATATCATTAAATAATATAAATGACCTTACATAAGTGCCTGTAAGTTAGGCCTATGTGAAATAAAGCTTTTTTTCTATTTCCATTTGTAATCTCAGTTTTTCCCGAATGATCCGCTTAAAACGACGTGAGTTAGATACGCCTGAGCCCTAAACGTACACAAACTACACCTATGAAATGTTACAGCTTATATATTTCCGGGATAAAATCCAGGTTTGCGTTTGACGACACTGTTTACAACTTTTACTTCTTCCAAGTGACTGACTGACTTGAACCGACATAATATAATATATAACCAAATATACCCACTTTACGTCTTTCACAATGTGTAGATAAAAGTGCTTAGGTTTCGCTCGTAAAGTGTGGCAACTAAAAAGCCTGAAATAAAATAAATAATTAAAAAAATCAAAAAACCCGACTGCAAAAATGTCAACTGAAATGCAATAACTTAAAAGACTGAAACAAGGCGGACAACGAAAACAAAATTATAATAAACTTAAAACGATGCAACTTTTACTTCATTTTAACAAACAAAATTATGAGCTGATAGCTTTAGTTAAATTTTCACATTCAATTTAAAAATAAAGCAGGCGCGACCTATTAATTTTCTTTATAATTTGCAAAAAAAGGTCCCGCCTTCTTTATTTTTAAATTGAATGCGAAAATTTAACTAAAGCTATCAGCTCATAATTTTGTTTGTTAAAATGAAGTAAAAATTGCATCGTTTTAAGTTTATTATAATTTTGTTTTCGTTGTCCGCCTTGTTTCAGTCTTTTAAGTTATTGCATTTCAGTTGACATTTTTGCAGTCGGGTTTTTTGATTTTTTTAATTATTTATTTTATTCTTACTAGTTTCACAATTATAAAATACACATAACCTACAATCATTTTGAAACTTAAACTTAGATTTATTAAAAAACCGCAAGTTCTAGAGGTATCAAAATAGTTTTTTTTCTTATTAGGAATAAAACCGCAGTAAATGCTGCAAACAGCATGCTTGTAAACGACTTTTAAAAAATGGGTCACATGCCCATACATTTTCTGGCATTGTCCTTTCCTTATCAACCTTAGCCTTTATACTTACTTTCTAGAAAGTAGCTTATGTGGTAATTATGGGATATCGTCTATCTCCATTCCAAATTTCAGCCAATCATTCCGGGACAAAAGGTAGCCTTTGTATTAATCCAAGTAACAATCTTTCACCACTTTAATTTCCAGCCAAATCGGTTCAGTAGTTATGGCGTGGAGGAGTAGTACTTCCCTCGCGTGAACTTCGTTTTTACACAAATTTTGCGGTAAACACGGATTTTCCAGAATAAAAGATAAGCTGTATAATAATACAGGATATCGTCTATCTTCTCTCCATATTACTAAATCATTTCTGTGGTTACAGCATAAAGGTATTTTTACCGCGAAAATTACGGTTTTTCACATATTTCTCGAAATCTATTGATATATCCGGGATAAAAGTAGCCTATGTATTAATGCACCATGTAATCTATCTCCATTCCAAATTTCAGCCAAGTAGGTTCAGTAATCGCAGCGTAAAGGATTTTTCTCCTGCGTGTAACTCGATTTTTCAAAAATCCCGTTAAACCATGGATTTTTCCGGGATGAAAAGTAACCTTAGTTCTAAATCATTACATAATTTACCTTTGATCCAAATTCATGTCAAATCGCTTCAGTAGTTACGGCGTAAAAGAGTTTTTCTCCCGCGTGAATTTTGGTTTTTCACACATCTCGCGGAAACCATTGATTTTTTCGGGATAAAAAGTAGCCTATTCATTAATCCAGGATATAATCTATATCCGTTCAAAATTTCAGTCAAGTCGGTTCAGTAATTACGGCGTGCACGATTTTAATCTGGCGTGGAATTCGATTTTTCAAATATCCCGCAAAAACCGCGTAATTTTCCGAGATAAAAAGTAACCTAAGTGCTAGATCATTATATAATGGACATCTAATTCAAATTTTAGCCTAATCGTTTCAGTAGTTGCGGCGTAAGGGAGTTTTTCTCCCGCAGGAATTTTGGTTTTTCACACATTCCGCGGAAATCATGGATTTTTCGGGATAAAAAGTAGCCTATGTATTAAACCGGAATATAATCTACCTCTATCCCAAATTTCAGACAAATCGATTCAGAAATTGCGACGTGAAGGAGTATTTCCCCCGCGCATATTTCTATTTTTTACAAATTTCGCGGGAACCATAGATTTTTGTGGGATAAAAAGTAGTCTATTTATTAATTTAGAATATAATTTAACTCTTGTTCAAATTTCAGCCAGTTCCGATCAGTAACTGCGGCGTGAAGGAGCATTTCTTCGTAATATCTTTGGACCCCCGTTTCACCCCCTAGGAGGTAGTCTCGTTAGTAGGGGTGGAATTAAAAAATCGAGGAACTTTGTTATTTTTATCCAAAATCCTACTTACCGATTTTAATGAACATAACTTGAAAATTGCAGGATTCCCATATATCTATAACTATAAAAGGCTTTGTCCTGAGTGACTGACTGACAGACAAGCTACAGCCCAAACGGCTGAACGTAAGAACTTGAAATTTTCAGGGAAGATTCTTTGTGAACCCAAACCGCTCGCTAAGAAAGGGTTTTTTGAAATTCTACCCCTAAGGGGGTTAAATAAGGGATTTAGGTTTGTATGAAAGTCCCTCATTTTTAACCGACTTCAAAAAAAGGAGGAGGTTCTCAATTCGTCGGAATCTTTTTTTTTTTATGTATGTTCCCCGATTACTCGAAGATGCGTGGACCAATTTCAAAAATTCTTTTTTTGTTTGATAGGGTATAGTTCACAGATGGTCCCATAGTCATCAAGTCGGGATCTGATGATGGGATCCTAGAGAAATCGAGGGAACTCTTCAAATTTTATAAGCATACTTCAAGTGATTTGGGTATTGTTTGAAAGAGTAATTTTTTCCAGGTAGTCTTATGGTCATCAGGTCGGGATCTGATGATGGGATCTTGGTAAAATCGAGGGAACTCTTCAAATTTTGCTAGTATACTTGAAGCGATTTAGGTATTTTTTATAGTTACTATTGCATTTCCTTGCAGTCATCAAGTAATGACTGTATTCATCAAGTCAGGATCTGATGATGGGATCTTGGAGAAATTGAGGGAACTCTTCAGATTTTTAGAAGCATACTTCAAGCGATGTGGGCATTTTTTCCAATGCCTTGCGCATTAGTTATTTTCCACTAAAATGTATAAAATAAAATGGAAAACTCTTTCCAAAAAACCAACTTCAAATGCCACTACAAAGAATGAAATAATTTTTAATGTACACCAAATCGAAGTCGGGCAATGTTTAGTTCATTCAATTTAAAATTCAATTAGTCTTTCGTATTGTCGATAATTTTGTCGTTTCTTTGCACATCAAGTTTTATAATAAGAAGGACTATTAATGATTGAACAAAACATTGCCCGACTTCGAATTGGTGTACATTAAAAATTATTTCATTCTTTGTAGTGGCATTTGAAGTTGGTTTTTTGGAAAGAGTTTTCCATTTTTTCAAGTTAGATTCATGAAAATTGGTATATAGACTTTCGAATAAAAATAAGAGAATGGATTTTGGAAATTTATTCATTTATTCATTCATTAGAGGTTACATTCCATCATGTTTCACATTACTTACATAAATTGAACACAACAACGGAGCCCTGGAAGGGCGCAGTAACCAATTTAGTGGGAGGCAGGCTTATTTTATCATTCCTTTAGGAAGTCATCTACTTTATAGTATGCTTTTTCTTTTGAGTACTCTTTCAGAGCGTCAATAAAATTACATAAATTATCTTTCCCCTATAAGTGCCCCGGAAGTTTGTTGTATATTTTGTGCACATGGGGTTCGGGCCAGTGCCATGGATTTTTAAATAAGAGGTTGGAATGGCTAGGTTATGTTTTCGCCTCTCAATTCATTCTGCCGCGGTATGTCCTGGAGTTTTTTAAAATATTCGGGATGTTTTCTTACGAATTTACATGATTCGAGTATGAATATACTGGGCAAGGTCAGAATTTTTGATGATTTAAAGTATGGCGCACAGCTTTGCCTTGCTTTTATATTACTACTTGAGTGACCGAGCTTTGCTCGGTAGTATTACAGCTACTTACCAATAGATGACAGCAGGAGTTTACTGTAATAGTTTTACTTTTTTTTTGGTAAATACGACATTTTCTAAAAATGAATCCTAGCTAGATCAATTTATCGCCCCCAAAACCCCTTGTACCTATACTAAATTTCATGAAAATCGTTCGAGCCGTTTCCGAGATTGTAATTATATAGAAATTTCCGGTTTCCGCTTGCACTAGTGCTGCAAGAGTCCATTATGTCAACATACCAGTGCAAACGATTCACTTTGACGACCTCCCTGGCGCAGTGGCGGCGCGCTCGGAATTCGAGTGGGAGGTCGCGGATTCGATTCCCGCCACGGGCCACTTTGGAATTTTATAATTTCTAAATTGGCTGAGGCACAGATAATATAATACTATACTAGTGCTGAGGTCTGGTCTGGTAGGAGGCTTCGGCCGTGACTAGTTACCACCCTACCAGCAAATACGCACCGCCAAGCGATTTAGCGTTCCGGTGCGATGCTTGTAGAAACCGTTGGGGTAAATTTACTTACCCTTCCAAGTTAGTTAGATAACATCTTAGGCTGCATCATCACTTATACGATCAGGTGAGATCTCAGTTAAGTACTAACTTGTTTAGACAAAAGAAAAAGATGGGATATATTGAGTGGGGAGATGAGATATAATCATATTAGAAAGGGCGTTACTTGTGTATTCTAAAACTGATTCTTATTCTTTTTATGCTTTATTGATTTATTGAGCAAAATGTCGTCAAATATACCTTATATATTTAATATCCGTTTGTATATGTGTCCAGATGTACAACTTCGACCGGCCGCACGTGGAGGTTGACGAATTGAACACGGTCACCAAACAAGAACTTATCGAATTCTTTAAGGTAAGAATTATAATTAGTTAGAAGCTTTTGAGATGTGGGTATACCGCCGTATGCTCAAAGTTTCTTGGACAGACCGCGTTCGAAACAGCACTGTGCTCCAGTGAATGGGGAAATGTCTAGAAGTGCTTAATACTATAAAGAAGAGAAAACTAGAATATTTCGGTCATGTGATGCGTAATACAAAATATGAGCTCCTTCAGTTAATCATGCAAGGGAAGGTGGCAGGTAGGAGGAGGCCTGGCCGCAGAAGAATATCTTGACTTCGAAACTTACGCCAATGGAAAGAGGAACCGCAGCCTATTCAGAGCAGCGGTATCCAAGGTTCAAATGGTTAAGGTATAGATGACGTACCGTTACGGAGGGGGGTGGGAGGGGGGTGAGGGGGAGGGGGGAGGGGGGGTAACCCTCCCCCCAAGCCATATTCGTCGGAACGTAATAGTTGCCGAGAAATAAATTTTTTAAATTTAAAAATTTCGAGGTTATTTTTACTATGAAAGGGCTGATCGACGGAGCCCCGCTTCGCGGGGCTCCTAATTTCTGGGTGGTCATAAAAGAAAATAACCACGAAGAGGATGGCGGGGCCTTGCAGGCCCCGCCATCCACTTCGTCACCTATCCGTTATCCGAGTCGGGGTGCCCTAAGTCCCTTAGATGAATTTTCAGTAATAATTTTTTTTTTTTAATTTTCGTCTAATTTAAGTGATAATACGAAAGTTAGAGACTGTATAAAAGGTTACGTGATAAAACTTTGGTGAAAATGTGAATAGATTGTCCGGAAAATACCTTGGGTACGTGAGCTATACCTGAGCCTTTGACTCCAATTTTTTCAATACTTTAGTATACATATAAACTAGGATAAAAATAATGACGTACTTACACTGAAAAAACTAATTGAATCGATCAAATAACAAAACTGCAGTTATAAGCATTCAAATATTTCAGATTAGACAGAGTTAGCGACATTAAATTGTGACGTCACACCCTACTAATGCCATAGGGGCAAATAAACAAATTTCTCAAGAGTCAACAACGCATTTGCAGTTCCTCTGGTGCTGCAAATGTCGATGAGAGTTGAAGTCGGTTTTTTTGAAAATTAACTAACGCATATTTTTTGTTCTAGATCAATCAAATCAATCAATCAATCAAATTAGTATTTACAAAGTTGGTTATTACAAATATATAAGATCTAACTATATCATACCTAACAAGATCTAACTATATCACCATATTGGTTTGCAAATTTAATTCATATATGGTCGAAATCAGAGCAGTAGACTGTATAAGGTATGAGAGAAAGTGCGAAAGGGGGTGAGGGAGTAAGGGATCTTCAAGGAATACGTGAACACACTGACCTTGGGCTGACTTTCTTCTTCTGCAGAAACCGCGAGGCGAGAGGCGGCCGTCGGTCCACTAATCACTTCACAGATCAATTCACCCAAAAGTTTATTTATAGTTTTGTGACGATTTTACACTCGCGAGCGAAGCGGGAACAACAATACATGAACGTATTTTTGTCTAATTAAGGCTTGCGGGCGGTTCATGACACACAGCGAAACGGGTGCCGCGGAGGATTCACACAGAATGCTGCGATGTTTTTGTGTTCACATTATAAAAAGGACGGAAGGGGCGTAGGTGAACGATAAGAAGGAATATGAATGTGGGTAGTTTTAGGATTTTCAGTCGACTGAAGTTTACAACGTTAATAAAATATAAAATTACCTTATATTTTAAGTTTAATATCCACCAATATAGAACAAAAAAAAAATTTTAACAAGCTCAGACTATGAGAAAAAAAAATATATATAATATATTAATTTACCATGATCATTGCACAATAAAATATCTTGAAAAAATAACAATATTTCATTATATCAAATGTCAAAATTTAAATCGTAATAAAAAATTGTCATAATGTCAAAAATGGATGTTAGACATCCATTTACAGGAACAATAATTTTATTTATTATCTAGAAACACATAAGTAAGTCCGACATCACCGGACCGACAGAAGCTGTCGGTGTACGTGGTGTCGACGGCGGAGGGCGGCGCCGGGCGGCAGGACGAGTCTCAGGAACACAAGCAGGACACGTCTAGAGAGGTATTTCATTTAACTCACAGATTTTACTAACATACCAACTTTTTAATTTGGTTCCCCTGTCACCTTTCTACCATAGAACGGCAAGGCATCGTAAAGGCTTCCACCCATACATAGTCGACGTACCAAAGACGCGTACGAAGCGGTTTGATTCCTCGTTCCTGATACGCACTGCAAAGGCCTGGAATACCCTCCCAGGCAGCGTCTTTCCTGCCACTTACAACCCGGGTGCCTTCAAATCAAGAGTGAATAGGCATCTTCTAGGCAAGCGCGTTCCACCTTAGACTGTATCATCACTTTCCATCAGGTGTGATCACAGTCAAGCGTATAGTATAAAAAAAATAAAAAAAACAGTTAGTATAAAAAAAAATAAAAAAAACAGATTTACAAACCAATACCAGGCCAGTCTCACTTATCACGTGACCGGGACGGTCATAGCGACTCTAGCGCTGACACAAAAAGTGCAATTCAGTTCGCAATAGCGCCTGGCCCCGCCCTCAAAATCGACACGCAACAAACGCAATGTTGTGGTCTCTTTCTATCGCCTAACTTTATCTCTTACGACGTACTAGGGCTGCCGTAGTCAGACGGCGCGTAAAAAAGACCGTACAGAACTAGCGCGTACAATTCGGCCCGCGAGCGGCAACCATTTGAAATATTGAGGTCCGAAACCCTACTTGTAGCCGGGACGGTCACGTGATAAGTGAGACTGGCCTGCCTTTGTGAAATAAAGATATTTTGACTTTGGCTATATAGCCCTTTAAGCTGTTAACCTGTCATCTGTTGCAGCCTGTCAAAATCCAGGACCTGGTGGAGTTCAAGTCGCGTCGACGCCTCTACCCCCACCCCGCGCCCTTCGCAAACATCCCGCGGAAGGGCGCCCACTGCAAGCTGTAGGCACTCACTCGCTATGTAAAGCAACAGTAAACTGTGGGAAAGTCATCAAATACCAACACTACAGTAACAACAGTAATATTAGGCAAGCGCGTTCCAACTTAGACTGTATCATCACTTTCCATCAGGTGTGATCACAGTCAAGCGCTAGCCTATATAGTTAAAAAAAAGTAATAGCTATATTCCGGCCGCTCAAAGAATGCGTTTCTGACACATTTAAATTCGTCATACAAAACAAAAAAAACAGTTGGCATAACCTTGAAACAGCGCCGTTCGACGTGGTTTGACTTTTAAAAGCTATAGTTTTTATATTTGTTAATTAAGTAATCGTAATAATTTTAGCCAAAAATAAATACATTTATTGTAAGTTAGTATAATTATTCGAATTTTAATGTTATCATTCGTTAATAACGTAAATAAAAGATAAAAAAATTCCGTAAATTGTACGGCAGTTCAAAGTTACATCGCCCAGTCGATCACGATCTGTCAGAAACGCATTCTTTGAACGGCCGGACTTTAGTAAATTGAAAGAAAGCTAACAAAAGTGTATGATGGGGTACAACAGTTAACTGTGGGAACGTCATCAAATATACCAACAGTAACAGGGGGACTATTCACGTTACGTGTCGGCTACATTTCGTGATGTGATATGTTTAAAAAGGTGACGGTATTTACGTACATAAGCAGACGATATTGAATTTAAAACATTTTTTGCGAACACTGAAAAATTACATTTTATTTAATACAATTGACATAGAGCGTAAAATTGAATGTAAGTAGTTCAAAACGCCATATTGGTCGACAGTTCCGAGATTGAAATTACTTAAGCGCGTCAAAGTTGAGCATTGTATTTCCTATGATGAAATACATTCAATTTTACACTCTAATCCAATAGGTGTAAAGTTCATTTTTCAGTGTTAATATTTTTTCTTTTTCTTGTATCACATCACTGAGTGTGTGAAAACGTTACCATAATGTCATAGCTGCTTGTAATTTGAGAGTAACCTTACAAAAATTACATGAAATGGAGTACAACAATAAACTGGGAAAGACAACAAATACCACCAGTATAGTACAGTAACAACAGTAATATTAGGCAAGCGCGTTCCACCTTAGACTGTATCATCACTTCCCATCAGGTGTGAACACAGTCAAGCGCTAGCCTATATAGTTTTAAAAAAAAGTAATAGCTAGTAAATTAAAAAAAGCTAACAAAGTTTATGATGGAGTACATCAGTTAACTGTTGGAAAGTCATCAATTATACCAACAGAAAAACCGTTAGAGCTTGTAAATTCAGAGTAATCTATCAAAAAAGATAGAGTACAACAGTAATTTGTGTGGAATTTATATATTGTATAGGCAAACAGTACAGTAATAACATTAATTAGTTGTAAACTGGGATTAAGCCAACAAAGAACACAATGGAATAAAACAGTAAACTGTGTGAGAGTAATATATTATACCAACAGACAGTACAGGAACAACAGTAATAGCTTGTATATTGAGTGTAAGCTTACAAAAAATATGATGCAGTACAACAGTAAACTGTATGTAAGTCATCAATTATACCAACAGTATACAGTAACATATTATATAGTACAGTTGTTAGTTAGCTAGAAAACCCTAACAAATAATAATATGAAGTATAGTAAACTTTGGTAAGAGATAAATTACACCAAGTACCAACAGTACAGTAACGACAGTAATTGTTTGTTAATTTAGAGTAACCGGGAACAGTGCGCATTAAACGGTATACAAATAACAAATTATAGTAACCTTACTAGAACATTACCGAGTACGTACAATGCGCAATAAACTGTAGTAAAAGTAAACAGTACAGTAACAAAACGTGATTTTCATTTGATTTCATAGTCTTTAAAATCGATGTGGTTCGTTGGACATAAAATAAACTCCCTTTTTGCTTTTTACTTAAAACTAATATGCAGCATTAGAGTAACAACAGTAAATTGTAGGAAATAACCTTTCAACGATTACTACAGAACATAGCGTGCAGTAAATTGGGTAAAATTAATAAATCGCAGCAACAGTAACGTTACAACAGTAAATTACAGTAAACTTGGTAAAAGTAATAAATGTATAGAATAATATCTCTTCCACTTCTTACCTCCTTAACTATGATTGTATAATTGTTTTTATCAAAGTTATATTTTATTATATTTATTAACATAATTACAAAGGTTGTAAAACATTAAAAAGACAGCATTTTAGATATAATTTGTATGTAAAAATTGTATTTTTCTTGTTTTATAATTAACTTTTATTGTTTGTGTAATTAGATATTATGTAAATGCTTTCTTATTATTAAGGATTAATAGGGTATTAATAAATGAAATATTCACGAAATTAGGTTTTTTTTTTAAAATATTTTTTAATACATTTGCTCAAAAAGTTGATATTTCCATGTGTGTTGAGCGTGCGCAAAGTTATTCTTTTCCGCACTAGTGCTTTTGTGTTTTCCTCCTACGCGGCACCGGAGCGGGCGCACCAGGAGCGCATGAACACGAACACGGCATGCAAACACGGAGCAGGCAAACACGTAAATCCAATATTTTTTTTCGCAAATGTATTAAAAAACGTCGTTCAATGCACGTGCGGAATTGTCATTTTTACTCGTCCTTATAGTTGACCCTCGCCTTCGGCTTGGGTCAACAAACCGGGACTCGTAAAGAAATGACAAACTTTCCGCACTTATATTGAAATGTACTATTTTCAAGTGTGTTTAGCGTGCGGAAAGTTATTGTTTTCCACACTAGTGGTTTTTAATTTTCTCCTGCATATAACAGCAAATCCTACAGTCCGATGGGACAGCAGTTCCGACACGACCGGAAACATATCAGGCACAAGATCGTCGGCTTAACGTACTCTTCAAGGCACCGTGGCAATTTCCAAACTCTTCACTTAATACTACACAATTTAGTCAAGTATATAGTCCTAAAATCTTTAGTGATAGGGGTTTGGTATGTGATCATGTCACCCTTTGAAAAAATCTACTTAAAATCAGCGCTTCTACACTCTTTTCATTTGTTTCTTTTCTCTTTGACACATGAAACAGATATAGCAATAGCGAGGGACCAGAGAGAGATAAAGGTAAAGTGGTCTCTTCTGGTCCCTCGCTCATGTGTCAAAGAGAAAATAAACGAATGGAAAGAGTATAATAGCTTTTAACACTAATTTTAAACAACTTTCTCGCAGCGGTGGGGTCTCGAATGCTCCACGTGACGCGCGGCGAGGGTAGTAAAGACGACAGCGCTGTCGCAGTCAACCCTGCAGCTTCCACCCACACGGGGCCTGGACGACCCACTAGCAAGGTCTGTGTTGCCGCTCGAACACGGAGATTTGATATTGGCACCACCTGTCCAAGAATGCTTCTTTTATGAGAAATAATTAAACTATTGAAAAAAATTAAATGACACGCCATAAGTCTCTGTAAGTTAGGCCCACATGAAATAAAGTATATGTATCACAAAAATAATATTATGGTATAATGAACTGATTTGAATGTTTGTTTTTTATTATTTCCTCATTATAAAGTACATGGTTACTTTACCTTGTACTACAATCTAGCCTATGGGCTAATTAGCAATATTATTTTTACTTAGATTTCTACTTAAATTTATTTTCTTATATCTATGTAACAGTCGTGTAGTTTTGTCGATTTTACTTAAGAATCCAATACGTGTTATTCCAACTATAGGTACAATCGACTTGTAGTTATCACCATACATATGCGACAAATATCATATAGACGTTTTACAAGGGCCTGTACGTTAAACCTATGTGAAATAAAGATATTTTGAGTTTTGAATGTGTCATATTGATTACTTACGTCGATTTCAGCTTCAGCGCTCGCCAGATCTACATTTGAAATGTCTGAAGCGATTAACTTTATGCGCGCTCTTCCCGCGGATACACCAAGCACCGATCCAGAAGGTGATACCTGGAACAAAAATAAATAAAGGGTCAATAGGGACAACCCTCCACCTTCCATGGCCCAATCAACCTCACGGTTATGGGGGCCGAAACGCGGGCGGGCGGCCGTTCGGTTCTTGCTCTTGGCGTGTTCCCGGGGCGCCTTCTTGACTCCCTACAAGTTGTTTCCTCTCGCTCCTTGTCCCTATGGGCTCTCTCTCCCCATTCTGGGGCAGGACGATACAAAGACAGACTCGCCTCGCGCCGTCGCTGTCCGCAGCATAAATTCTCTGTGTCACTCCAAGCCGCTTCGCATCTTATGCCACGCGTGCGCGAACTGCCGTAGCTTTCCGAAGCTGGCCGCCGAATCGCTTCTCGGCCTTTAAGGGTCGTGACAAACAGAGAGATAGATAGATAACAAAGTGATTCTTATGGATTACGAGTCCCATTCGCACTTGACTTACTTTTAAATCTTTGTCACTCCGGTATCCAAAACTTGACTTCATAGTTCGTTCTCTTACGAATCACACTTCAATGAACCCGCTTGCAAGTTGAATCCAATATATTTTACATGAATCGAATCCTTGAGAGTTAATGAACTGCTGCAATTGTACTAGCTTATGTAGTTTTAAGAGCCTTTGTGAAGTGGTGACAACAGAAAAAAAAAGATTCCGACGAATTGAGAACCTCCTCCTTTTTTTGAAGTCGGTTAAAAACAAAACCCGGCCGAGTTTGTTGTGGGCTTCTTCTCAGTGCAGGGCACGTTTGAACCCTCATAAACTTAGAAGTTGACTTGTAGTTATCACCATACGTATTACGTATGCGACATATATATTGACTTTTTACAAGAGCCTGTACGTTAGGCCTATGTGAAATAAAGATATTTTGAGTTTGAGATTTTGAATAATCAGTTTCAAATGTACCTGTAGATGTGTATCTCCGTGCGTTGCTTGGTACGTCAGAGCGGCGAGGTGCGACGGCGGCCCGCCCACGTGTCTCAGCTGCACGCGGCCCCCCGCGGGCAGGCGCGTGCGTTCCGGAACTATTTTCAACGCTGGGAATACTGTCACCTACACACATCACATTGTGGATTAAATACACACGTCCAAAAAGAAGAAAATAAAAGAAGGAAAGAGAATAATTTTAAACAATTATACAAATAGTGTCGTATTTTTACTGTTTGGTGTTGAGACCTTGGAGTCGTAGGACGCAGTTGACAGTGCTTTTTTTGACGTGACAACGTCTTATAAATCGATGGAGCCGGCTGCACGCACAAAAAAACATGACTCATGTGCCGTTACCTCGTTGCCGTTACCTCGCTGCCGTTACCTACCTCGCTCTGAGGCGTTCCATGTAAGGCTTGAAGTGCAAGCGAGAGTTGTCACGTTCAACTATCGTCAGTAAACCGACTTTACAGACAACCAATGTTTTTTTTAAGGAACTGTCATCTCGCCTTAACGACTCCATAGGTGATCCCAGGGCTGAGGGCCTAGACAGCTAACGCCAATACCAAAGCGCTTAGTAAAGTCAATCCCATATATTTTGGACTTTTCTAATAGTATGTCACTTTGTCTACAGGCGCTGATGTTTTATCTACCTCCCTCTTTCTAATATTACGTCTTCAGGCACCCACTCGATGCCCACCCAATTTCAGCCCGACCGTAAGCCATATTTCTTCATAATTTATGTAGAAGATTCGCTATAAATCGAATTTTTGTTTCACTTATATAGCACCAATATAACGCAAAAGTGACAAAAAAACTCTCTGGTTTTCATTTAGGGATAGTCACTGAGCTAGGCGGCATAACACCATTGAAACTTGGTACGTTAGAATCTCTAGATGTAGACAATTTTTCTTTGGCTAATGCAATAGACGTGTACCCTGGACAGTGCGGAAGGCGCGAAAAATGTCGCCAGTTTATCTGCCAAAAATGCTTGTTTTTCCACCGCCAGTAAGGACACGCTGTAGTTCACTAAGCAGCCACCTATAGAATTTTGACAGACAGCGCGAAAAAAAGTTTACGTAAATCGTTCGGATGCCCATATCCTGAGGTTTCTTATAGTAGGGGAGCCCAAGAGGGGATTTAGGTAGTTACTCAAGCGTCGTTGGGACCTATTGGATTTTCAATATTAGATGCTAAAAAATAGGATGATAGGATGTTATGCTATTTCAGTGGTTGGGGGCTGAAAAAAAATGACTGAAATTTTTTTCTCGTGCGCGTCAGATTTTTATACAGACGCTTCATCTTGATGTGCTTGTCGTCCTGACCATATAATCAGACAATTACGTCGAGTAGTTTTCTTAATCTGCCGGTTTCAAAATTTTATTTTGAAGCCGTCAGATTAAGGAAATTCCTTGTCATATTTGTCTGATTGTGGGTCAGGACGACAAGCATATCAAGATGAAGCTTCTGTATAAAAATGTGATGCGCTCGAGTATACTTTCATGAACAAAATTTTTTATTAAATTTTTTGAAAACCTGTATTAGCTTCCCCCACCACTGAAATAGCAAACTTCATATAACCACTTTTTCATTTTAGCACCTAATATTTGCAATGTAATAGGTCCTCACGACGCTCGAGTAACTACCGATTTAGCATCGTGGGCTCCCCTATACTATTAACGGTGACTCATGCACACAAACCACTCACCTCAACTTCAGGGCTCCAGACATCTCCCAAAGAAGCCCTGACCCGTCCGAAGCCCTCCTTCAGCCCGCACAGGCTTCCGTTGTTCATCGCCACGTCGCCACTGGTCTTCCAGTCTGGCTCGCGGCTGGTGCTCAGGTATCGGTGCGATATGCCTTTCACCAAGGCGCTTATAGGGACGCAGCCTCCGACGCACACCGCACGGGCCGTGGACACTTCCACGCTGAGCACCTCTTCTATATTCACCTGTACAAATGGAGATGATTACTGAAAACTGACCCTGTTATTCATAAACTGAAATAACGGTGCAATAGTTATTGTTTGTTTTGTCTCTTTCCTCTGAATTTCAAATTACTGTTGACAAACAAAGATTTGGCGCTCCATCCGTTCCGTTTGTCGTTTAGGATTTCCTATATCGACAGACATTCTGATAATTTTTATATATGTATAATAGCACGGGAATGACGGGATCAAGTTATCAGCATATTCTAAGAACATACGTGCCTACGTGATGTAATGTACAAACACATAGTTTTAGTATGATATATAAGTCTTGTAAATGAGTAATTTATTATACCACGAATATACACACATTACTACGTTGTCCGTGTTGGTTATTGGTTATTCCGCTCAACCGTGACCGTCCGATAAACGTGAACACGTCGTAACTACCCGAGAAAGTTACGCAATAGTGGTGACCCCGATTCTTATACGCAACAAAAGACAAAACATATTCCAACGCTATTTTATGTTTGTGAGTAAGGAGGGGTAAAACTGAAGAGGGCGCTGTGTGTTTGCTACTTGTACAAAAACTTCAACGAAAATTGTGTAGCTAGAAAGATTAACGTTGTATTTACACCACTGCCCCCTATCACTGTGGCGATGTCCATTCCCCTTTTGCCAGTGGAAAAGCTAATTTTGTCCCCTGTCATGGCACGTCCTGCCCATATTGGCAGATAAGGGTTTTTTTTAATATACAGGCGAGCGCTTGACTGTCTAAGATGGAACGCGCTTGACAAGGAAATGCCTATTCACTCTTGATTTGAAGGCGCCCAAGGTGTAAGTGGTGGAAAAGACAGTGCCTGGGAGGTTATTCCAGACGTTTGCAGTGCGTATCAGGAACGAGGAATCAAACCGCTTCGTACGTGATAAATATTGTTACCTCAACCACTTGTTTCTGCCCGGCGACACACAAGTCTGACACGACCAAGTCATACATGCCAGGGGCCGGCAACGAGGCGGTCACGCTGCCGGCTTCGATGGAAGCTGCAACCCCCTTCGGAGTCTCCACAGTGTATTTACCACTGTCCCCACCCCGTCACTTGGCGATGTCTTTTCCCTTTTTGCCATACTTTAGCCGATGCAAAAGCTAATTTTGTCCGCACGGGGTATAGAATCTACACCCCCTGCCTTTGTTGGCAGACAAAAAGCTAATTTTGGCCCCTGTCAGGGCAACATCGGGGGTAGAATTTACACCCCCTTCCTTTGTTGGCAGATAAAGGATGAATACTCTTACCTCTACAACTTGCTTCTGCCCAGCAACGCATAAGTCTGACACGACCAAGTGATACATGCCAGGGGCCGGCACCGAGGCGGTCACGCTGCCGGCTTCGATGGAAGCTGCGACCCCATTCGGCGTCTCCACGGTGTATTTACCACTGCCCCCCGTCACCGTGGCGATGTTGGACACGGTTTCGCCTTCCCCCGCCAACTTAACCTGTAAAAGATGTTGTAACATATGAAGGAAATTATTTTTTAACACATTTGCTCAAATAGTGGATTTGGTTAAAGTATAGATGACGTACCGTTACGGAGGGGGGTGGGAGGGAGGGGAAGGGGAGGGGGGGGAGGGGGGTAACCCTCCCCCCAAGCCATATTTGTAGAAACTTAATAGTTGCCGAGAAATAAATTTTTTAAATTTAAAAATTTCAAGGTTATTTTTACTATAAAAAGGGCTGTTCGACGGAGGGGGGGTGGAGGGGAGGGGTGAGGGGGGAGGGTAGGAACCCTCCCCATCACCCCCCGCGGCGCGGAAACCTATAATTTTTATTTTATTATTTTTTTTATTTTTTGAGGTTATGTGTTAACTTTATATAAGAATTTACGACTATAGCCTAAGAAACAGTGGGAGACCTAGGAAAACTCCTTAGCCGTCACCCTCTTCCCCTCCAAAAGCATGTCGACGGAGCCCCGCTTCGCGGGGCTCCTATTTCTGGGTGGTCAAAAAAGGAAAATAACCTTAACCTATTTACCTATAGGTGCACATGGGACTTAGGAAAACTCCTTAGCCGTCACCCTCTTCCCCTCCAAGAGCATGTCGACGGAGCCCCGCTTCGCGGGGCTCCTATTTCTGGGTGGTCAAAAAAGGAAAATAACCTTAACCTATTTACCTATAGGTGCACATGGGACTTAGGAAAACTCCTTAGCCGTCACCCTCTTCCCCTCCAAGAGCATGTCGACGGAGCCCCGCTTCGCGGGGCTCCTATTTCTGGGTGGTCAAAAAAGGAAAATAACCTTAACCTATTTACCTATAGGTGCACATGGGACTTAGGAAAACTCCTTAGCCGTCACCCTCTTCCCCTCCAAGAGCATGTCGACGGAGCCCCGCTTCGCGGGGCTCCTATTTCTGGGTGGTCAAAAAAGGAAAATAACCTTAACCTATTTACCTATAGGTGCACATGGGACCTAGGAAAACTCCTTAGCCGTCCCCTCTTCCCCTCCAAGAGCATGTCGACGGAGCCCCGCTTCGCGGGGCTCCTATTTCTGGGTGGTCAAAAAAGGAAAATAACCTTAACCTATTTACCTATAGGTGCACATGGACCTAGGAAAACTCCTTAGCCGTCCCCTCTTCCCCTCGAGCATGTCGACGGAGCCCCGCTTCGCTAGTGATAGAAGATATAATGTACACATTTCCGCACCACCTATGAGGTAGTATACCTGGCGCGTTTTTTTTAACGTGGTATCCCCTTTAGGCCTAATCCACGATACACAAACAAAGAAGCAATCACACATGCAATAAGCACAATAAGCAATATGTACAATTATTCTGCAGCTGGATATACATATCTAATAGCTGTGAGGAGTTCTTCAAAAGGATCTCCGTGGCTCAACCTAATCTTCCTCCTCCAGTTATAGATCACCAACCAATCAGCAAAATCATGTTTTACTTGGTCACGGCGGAAAGCTTTTTTTAAAACTCTCCACTGGCTCTCTATCCTTTGGGTATGTGTGCCATCTTGTGCCACAAATTTGTGAATTAAATCACTATGATTAACTCTTTGATGAATATACCCATGTTCAGGGAGACAATCATACGCTTTCCAAAAATCTGTATGAATTGTTGTGCCCACTTCAACATGTTTTTTAATAAGTGGCACCAAAACTTCAGCTGACCGCTGGTTTTCAGGACACACTTCTAATCTTAAATCATTACAATGATCTTCGATCATCCCAATAACCCAATGGCCTTCTATATGCCTTCCTCGGTTATATTTTCGATGTCCAAATTTGGACTCATCAATTTGCACGACTTTATTAGGGCCGCCTATCTTTATATTGTAATTTTGATTTTCAACTTCATAAACTACAATACACTCTCGGCAATAATTATACCAATCAGAAATGGTATTGTTTGACAGTGTTTCACCAATGTCACTATCATATAACTCATTCTGTACAAATTCATAACTTGCATTACGACTGTACCAGAACATTATTTGAAATATTGTTACCAAAGGGAGTCTCGCGTTCTCAAACCACGTATCATTCGCTCTACTAACAGATTTAGTTCGGCAATTGGATTTGCGGCAGCGATATAGTCCCAACCTATGGCCCTTCGACATTGTCAAAGTCATGGGTTTTTTATGTATGGTACATATTTTTTGTCGCAGTAGGAGCCCTTGGTCCTCCGCAAATCGCAAACACTGCTCCTCAGTTCCCAGCTCCTTGTGTAACCGACGGGTATTCCATAGTTTTCGAGTAGCTCTCGTAGTACTAGTGGACCCAGATTCCTGAGGTAGTTCTCCCGAAAGTCCCGAAGGTGGCACGAAAGAAGAAGTGTGCGCAAATGGCTCATCAGAACCCGAGGTTTTCGCTACATCCCTCGAGGTACTAGCGATTGCCAGCACAAGTGACTCTCTAGAATCCAATTCTTGCGCATTACTCAAATCCAACGATGAATTTGAAGACGACATAGCAATAAAATACAATAACTCGAAATTACTCACCAGTAGCAGTACGTTTTATAAAGAAAACAGACCATAGACAACCACAGCAAAGAAACCACTTTTTTTTTTTTAAATGTCAAACGTTTCGTTTTCATTTCAATATTTCAAGTGAAATATATTTCACTAAATTATAATTTACTTTAACATAACTCAAATATTAATGCATAATAATGAAGTATACTTTTGTGGGAAAACTAACCAAATGCTAATTAAATGTATTTATTTTTAACTAATAATGTTTTTCTATCGTTTGTATTTCATAGTCTATACAAATCGTAACGTAAGACGAAACATTTTGATAAAACAAATGTGTCAAATTGCGTAATGACATATGAAACGTCATTTTTCTGGTTGTCAGATGCGTAATATGTCTATGGTGGCTATGCTTGTCTTGAATTTTACTCCGATATTGTGAATTTTCAATAATAATTTTTTCATATAATTTTCGTCTAATTTATGTGATAATACGAAAGTTAGAGACAATAAAAAAGGTTACGTGATAAAACTTTGGTGAAAATGTGAATAGAGTGTCCGGAAAATAGCGGTACGTGAGCTATACTTGAGCCGAGGTTTTAATCAAAAAGTTTGTAGTACAAAATATTTGTTTTAAATGACTACTTTATAGCGTAAACACTATTAATACTTGAATTAAAGGACGTAACTTTTTAAATTGTTATATCTGAAATAAAAATATGATTTTTCAACAATGTTTCATTTTTATTTGTTTCAGAGTTACTTTTTTGTAAAATATTAGGACTTTCATAACTTCCGGATTTTGACCCCAGGTCACAGAGTGCATCAGTTGACCATAGACAATTCTCGTCCACTTCTTTGTTTATTTTTTTTTGTGCGTGAGTGGTCTTTATTCATGGTAAATTACATACCTTAAACTACTATTATATTTTTATTTTTGGCCCCAACTTCAAAGTATTTTCGCAAATGTGTTAAAAAATGTCGTTCAATGCACGTGCAGATTTGTCATTTTCACTCGTCTCTATTGTTGACACGCGCCTACGGCTTGTGTCAACAAACCGAGACTCGTAAAGAAATGACATACTTTCCGCACTTATATTGAAATGTACTATTTTGACAGATTTACGTCAAGGACCGAAAAAAGAGTTCACAACGTCGTCGTGTTCACAATCTGCTTTTCACGTCGCTTACAAGGAAATTAATAATTTACGTTTGGAGAGCGAAGGTCTATTCGATGGTTGGAAAGAAAATGGCGGAATTTATTTTTCCATAGAAAATATATGCGATACTGAAAAGACTAACAAGTAGGGGAGATTAAAGGCTGTCGGCGATACATTTTTGAAGGCGGGAAGAGACAGCACACGGTTCGCATGTTGCCCTCGCCCTATTAGTACGAGTATAAATAGTTATGAGAACTTTAAAAATTTCATATACACCTAGAATAAACAAGAGTTTTAACAGCATTCAATATGAAAAAGTACATATTAACAATTATTATTAGGTACCTTCAACGGATCACATTTGAGCGGCGCCACAACTCTCGCCGGTATGCTCGCAGTGGCATCGGGTATGCTCGCCTTCAGGGATCCGCTCCAACCGATCGCCTGTTCAGTCGCCATTAACAACTGCAGACCAAAAAATTTATACATTTAGCGCAAGCTTCTGCAATCCTTCTCCATGTAAACTTTTACCATTTCACAACCTTTCACGCGTTCTTTAATCAGGAACGACCAAGACTTTTAGGCCTACGCCACACTTGGCGGAAATTCCGATGCCGAAGTTCCGTTGCGGTAAATCCGTTATGAAACATAGCAGCCACATTGAATATTCCGTGGCAGATCAGCCGACTGCCAACGCTTATACGGTGTGGTCGTAATGGATCCGACAGAAGTGATAGCTATTTATGAAGCTTTAAAACAAAAAAAAGAAAGCGTAAATATTGGGTTCATCCCATAAATACTGTTCGATTAGCAATTGGGCAATTTCACACCTTGTATGTGCAACTAAGATTGTATCCAGATAAAGCATTCGAATATTATCGAATGTCAATACAATCATTTGATGTGTTGCTGAATTTAACGAAGGACATTATAACCAAACAAGATATGCACTTCTAAAATGAATCTTTCGGTGTCAAACATCCTGTGCGTGCACCGTCGCCAGTAGTTATCCATCGAATGTGGCGCGATACATATAAATACCTGGAACGCGACGTTGCCGACCTTACGTCGACGGAAGATCGGTGCGCGGAGGACGGAACAGACGCAGAAGGCGAGCGGTCCGCGACGGAACGACCGATCTTGCGCCTAGTGTTCCCTTTATTAGTGATTTATATGCAATAATATGTATTGGCGTTCCGTCGCGGAAGTTCGCCATCGGAATATCCATCAAGTGTGCCTCAGGCCTTAGACGCTGGTCACGGCGCGTATTTCTATGACAAAACGTTTGAATGTTCCTTATCTGGTAAAAACTAAAAACTTGAAGTCCATACCGTGACCAGTGTGCCGTAGCCTTTATTCTACGCTGCTTAGATGACGGACAGTGACCTGCAGCCTTATCTATATGACTTGTCTACCCTGGCGATCGCTCATTCTATAGCTACACGAAACTAAATTAAAAAAAATGTAAGCGAATGACAATTATTGTCTTTGATAAGTCATGTCTTAACATTTTTTTTAATTTCACTCCACTTAGATACTATGGAATGAGTGATCAAAAAGGTTTCTATGACGATCGCAATGTAAGTTGTACTGTATTCAGTACTAATATTTTAAATTGTTATTTTGCGGTGTAAATGTGAACACTGTGTACTTGTTTTATATAGATTTAATGATAAATAAATTACAATGCACAACGTGCCTTCCATAGCTCAAAGCGAAGAGAGAAAAATGGCAGAGACCAGCAATCGGACATAGACTTTAGAATGTTACCATAGACAAGTATACATTAACATATAACTTATGGTTCTAGTCTTTTAATTTTAATATTAAACATTCTGGCCTTTTACAAAGGAAAAGCTATATAATTATTATTGAAGCTATCAACAAGTTATACATATTATAATATTATTCAAATACAATAAGCTTTAAATTTAAATTATACAAAATTAATCAATATCATAACATGGCAAAAGAATAAGCTTATGTATAGGTCTTACATAAACACCTTTAGATGTTTTCACTGAAACAGAACGAACTAAATTATCTTTTGTATTCTTATTTACTGTTACAATCTTACCTAATGGCCAACAAGCAGGTGGGGTTGACTCGTCTTTCAAAATTACTATATCACCAACATTTAAATTAGACTTTGCCATTAACCACTTGCTTCTTGGTTGAAGTTCTGACAAATAATTATTATAAAATTGAACCCAAAACTTTTGTTTTATTTGAGTAATTTTCTCATATGAATTTAATCTATTTTCTAACTTTTCAGTTATATTTGGTTCTGGAATATCCGTTATTGCAGAGCCTATCAAAAAATGTGCAGGGGTTAAACAATCAATTTCACTATCTGGAGTATCAGTTTTTACATAGGGGTCTAGAGTTCAAGATGCCCTCTATTTGAACTAATACAGTATACAAATATTCATAAGTCAATTTTATATTACATAAGTATCTATTTAATAAAGATTTGACTGATTTGATACCTGCTTCATATAATCCACCCATGTGACTAGCAATTGGAATTGTGAATTTGAATTGAATAGAATTTGAATTACAATAATCAATAATACTGCTATATGAAACATCATTTTTAAACATTTTATACAGTTCATGTAATTCATTGTTTGCTCCGTGAAAGTTTGTTGCATTGTCAGAGTACAAAAAAATGCAATTGCCTCTTCGAAATGTCATTCGCTTCAGAGCATTAATAAAACCTTGTGCTGTTAAATCAGTAACAAGTTCTAGATGTATTGCTTTGGTAGATAAACAAATGAACAGACATATGTATCCCTTTGTATATCTACAGTTACGTCCCATCTGAGTACGGATATATATTGCACCACTAAATCTGTACCAACGTGTGTAAAAGCACGAGTTAAATTGACTCTAGGGTGAGGGGCTAGCCATCTGCTGCTCACAGGTCTGAGCTCTGTATCTGACACAACGAGTGCATTTGTGTATGACTTTCTTAACCTCATTGCGTCCATTGATAGGCCAGTACCTCATCCTTATGTTACAGAGAGTACTTTGTATGCCTGAGTGTAGCAAGCATGTATGATATTGTTGTATGATGAGCGTAGTTATGTGATTTTTGTGTGGCAACATAATAGGGTGTGCATGATTGAATGGTATATCTGAATTGTGGATTCTTCCTCCAATGCGTATTAAATTATCTGTATCCAAGAATGGATTGAGTTTCCTTAAGGGACTTGATTTAAATGTATACAAAGTTGTTGACTTAGTGCAGTTATTATTGCTTGAAGAGCTTTGTGATTTTATGTTATTTAATTCTTGATATTCTGTAGAAAATATTGTTTGTTGTACTGTTTGAATGATGAATGTGTGAGCTTGATGTAACTCTGATGTTGTAAGATGTGAACTGATTTTATCTTTATTTTTTAAGTTATGTACAAATCTTTTTATCCAAGCGACTATTCGCAATAATTTATTGAAATTAGAGATTTTATGAAAATAATCATAAAAATGTGAGACTGGCTGTGTTCTCTGAGTTGTATGTGTTGTGGCAAGTTCAACTGGTGTCTGTGTGTGACTGATTTCAGAAGGTAGTGTGCTTGGCCAGGTTTCAGGATTTTGCAGTAAGCAGTGTGGGCCATTCCACCACAAGTAGCAATTATGTAATTTTTGAGGAGAAATCCCTCTTGTGAGTAAGTCTGCAGGGTTACTTTTTGTATTGACATTATACCATGAGTCTGGGTTTGTTAATTCTATTATTTCCATTAACCTATGTGTTATGTATGTATGAAGTTTTCTGTATGGCGATTTTATCCAATGTAAAACAATCTGTGAATCTGTGAATAAAATTATTTTATTAATTACAAATTTATTTTTGAATGCATTCTGTATTTTGTCTACTATTTTAGCAAGTAACAGTGCACCATTCAGTTCCAATCTAGGCATAGATTTTTTGATTTTTTGATTAATATTAGATTAATTGGGGCGACTTTTGTCTTAGCCATAACCAATGTGCATGTAGGCTTCTTATTAAGGTATGTTGCTCTCAAGTACAAAGAACTTCCATAGGATTTTAGTGAAGAATCACAAAAACCTACTAATGTTATTTCTAATGGAATATCTGAAAAATAATATCTTTGAATTTGTAGATCTTTTAGACTGGGCAAATTTTGATAAAATTCTAACCATCTGTTATGTAATTGTTCAGGTAAAACTGTGTCCCAATCTAGTTTTTCTTTCCAAATATCCTGCATGAGAATCTTGGCTGTTATAAGTACCGGAGATAATATCCCGATGGGTTCATAGATTTGTGCTATAATCGACAAAATGTTTCTTTTTGTAGGTTCAAATGTCTTGCAATCTGGAATAGATATGCTTAATGAATCTGTGAGTGTTAGCCATTTAATACCTAAGGTTTTTATTACATCATTAGCTGAAAAATCATAGCTGTTTGAACTCTCTTTCTGCGAAGATGTGGCTGTATTGTTAGTATGAGAATTTTGTAATTGTTGAGTGATTTGCATGTTATTTGTACACCATTTGTGTAGCTTGAAGTTACCTTTGCCTAATAATTCAATCAACTGGTTGCACATGTCTAGAACTTGTGCAATACTGTCTCCACCCGACAAGAAATCATCCATATAACACTCAGACTCTATAATCTTTGCAGCATCAGGATATATTTGAGAATGTTGCTGAGCTAAGAGTTTAAGAACGCGACATGCTAGGTAAGGAGCACATTTAGTACCATATGTGACAGTTTTAAGTTGTATACATTGCAAGGGATATGTTTTTGAATCTCTCCAGAGTATTCTGAGCAGAGGTCTTTGTTCCTCGTTAACTAAAATGGTTCTAAACATTTTGACTATGTCACATGTAAAAGCATATTTATACATTCTGAAACGCAATATTATATCTAAAATATCATTATAAATGTTTGGACCTTCATATAGTATGTCATTTAACGAGGTTCCTGTTGAAGTGGGGCTACTTGCATTTACCACTGAACGAAGCCGGGTCGTGGAACTCTGTGGTCTTAGAATTCCGATGTGCGGATGATAAACATGTGGTTTATCATGCTGTTGCTGAAAATCTGGAATTATTTCCGCATGACCTAACTGTATATATTCATGTATGAATGCTTTGTACAGCGAGTACAATGTAGGATCTTTTTGAAATTTAGATTCAAGAAATAAAAGTTTGCGATAAGCAATGTTAAATGATTCACCTAGTTCTTTAAGTCTATCTTTTTGTAAAGGTAATTCAACTTTAAAATAACCTGACTCTTCCTGAACTGTTGTTTCTAAGAAAAGCTTTTCACAGAACTTATGCTCTGGTGTGTATATTTCTTTAGGTTTAATTTCTTCTTGATGCCAAAATCTGACTAAGAGGTCATCAGTAGAAGGTTGTGTGTTTGCTAAATGCAAGCTGATCTGTGTGTGGTTCTGTGATGTCTGGTTAGTAGTTACCTGACAGAATCCAACCAAATACTGTTTCAATAAGTAAAGGCCTATTTGTACCTAAACTTATCTTGTTAGGTAAGTAATAGTAATGAGTAGAACACTTGAGCACCTATGAGTATGTCAATGTCCTGTGGTATGTAGAATGTAGGATCTGCTAAGAGAGACCTTTGTTTTTTAGGAATATTCCATGTATGTGTGTTTTGTATGTAGTTGTGTGGAAGAGGTACTGTTATCCGGTCCATGACAATGAAGTCAAGATTATCCTTGTAGTTTGACACTCGTGAAGCTACATTTGTATTGATACAGAACTGAGTTTGTTTACCTGTTTCTCCAACGCCTTGTATGATGTGGCTGTTGTAGATAAATTTGAGTAACGATGCTGATTTCACTTGCCGAGTCTAGCAAAGCCCGTGCAGTGTGCCAGTTGCCATATGCATCTTGTATTTTTATTAATACTGTGGAAAGTAAAATCTTATTAGTATTTGTGTTTGATAAACATGATGTAGATGGACAAATTTTGTCATCTTTTGTGTTTATAAACTGTGTATCTGGATAATTTATGTGTGTGTTTGTATTATGTGATTGTTGTGAGCTATGTAAAGAAATATTAGGGTTGTACGCATTGATTTTGTGTTGATCTTCGAGCTGTTTGGACTGTATGTTTGATTTGTTGACTTCTGTGGAAGTTTGTGAGCGAGGACATGTGTGTGTATGTTTTGTGTTTTGTCTTCTGATGAAGTGTGGGAGCTATATGCAGCTTGCGGCATGCAAGGATGCTGTGGTTTGTATGTAGGAATGTTAGTATTTGTTAATACGTTAGTATTTTGTGTTGTAGCATTGCAAGTATGTGTTTCTGGTGTAACATTAGTACTGTTACTTATATTTACCTTCCGTGGGGGGTTAGTAATGTGAATTAGACTGCTGTGTTTCTTGTGACAAAATCTACAGGTACTTCTGGAGCATTTATGTTCTCGAAAATATGGCTGTAAACAGTTAAAACATAATGAGTTAGACTTTATGTAGTTTATTCGTTTATCTACTGACATTTCTAAAAAATTAGGACATTTGTTCAAAGTATGATTAGCTTGACACAAAGTACACTTAATACTGGCTGTTGAACTAGTTGCAGTATGAGAAACTTTAGTATTCTGAGAAACTTTTATGCTATTTCTAGTGTTTGTGTCAGAGTTCATTAATTCAAATGCTGTTACTCTCAATATTAGGAATTCAGATAATTCTTTCATAGTTGGAACCGTGGTTTCTTTCCTATTTAATTCCCAAGCGGCTCTAAGTGAATTGTCAAATTTATTCGTTAAGAGATAAACTAAAAGTACATCCCATTGTTCCACTGGTAAGCTAAGTGAAGTTAATGAGTCTAAACTTTGTTGTAAAATGACTAAGAACTCTTTTAAATTACTTTTGTTTACAGTCGGAGGTTCAACTATAGATACGCTACCGTTACGGGGGTAACCCTCCCTCCAAGCCATATTTGTCGGAACGTAATAGTTGCCGAGAAATAAATTTTTTAAATTTAAAAATTTCGAGGTTATTTTTACTATGAAAGGGCTGGTCGACGGAGCCCCGCTTCGCGGGGCTCCTAATTTCTGGGTGGTCATAAAAGAAAATAACCACTCAGAGGATGGCCGTCACCTATCCGTTATCCGAGTTGGGGTGCCCTAAGTCCCGATCTCGCTTCACTCGAATTTTCAGTAATAATTTTTTCTTAAAATTTTCGTCTAATTTAAGTGATAATACGAAAGTTAGAGACAGTATAAAAGGTTACGTGATAAAACTTTGGTGAAAATGTGAATAGATTGTCCGGAAAATACCTTGGGTAGCGTATCTATAGTTGAGCCATTTCTATATCTTTTGCATAGTTTTCCTTGGTAATTAATAAGGAGCTGATAAGTTTTGCTGCATCCCCTTTCAATGTTGATTTCAGGTACTGTAGACGTTGTAGCGTAGAAGCATTTGCAGAATCCATAGCAGTTTCAAATAAGTTTATAAATGACGGCCATTCCTTCAGTTCTCCGTTGAATTCAGGAAGTGATAATTTTGGCAAACGAATCTGTATAGTTTGATGTTGCTGTGATAGTTCCCGAAGTGACTGTCTTGAAGTGGTGCTTCTAGATTGTTCTGTGATGCGGGCTACTAATGCTTTAGTCGTGTAGTACTTAGTTTCCATTGCGACTCTTTCGGCCTCATGATTCGCGAATTGTTCGATATTGTCTTCGTCTAAGTCGATCTGAGTTTGTATTTCGTCGAACTTCTGCTTATGTGTGGTGAGGTCGTCACTTCTTGCCATGATTTCCGATAGGTCTAACACGTTTGATTGTTCAGCAGATGAGATGTAGTTGATTATTCTTATCAATTTGTTTTTTGTGATTGTTCGAAGTCTTAGTAGATCCGGCATAGCCATTTCTGCAATGCGTGTTGCATCTCCCGCGGACTTGCACTTTTGCGGTTTCGTGTGTTGTAATCCGGCGATGAACGAACCAAAAATGTACTGTTTTCAGTACTAATATTTAAATTTTTATATTTCGGAGTAAATGTGAACACTGTATTAGTTTTAAATTTATTTATTGTTAATACAATGCACAAAACTGCGGACTGCCTTCAATAGCTCATAGCTGTCAAAAAAAAAAAAAGAAAATGGCAGAGACTTTAGAATGATACCATAGACAAGTATACATTAACATATAACATAAGGTTCTAGTCTTTTAATTTTAATATTAAACAGGAATGTTATTTTCAATAGGAGTAAGATCTCGTCCCACTTGCTCCTTTTAAATGAGTAATAGTCTTGCTGTCACATTGGATAAAGATCGAACTTTGACGCCGGGTGTGAGTAGTTGAGTACGGCTCTGAAAGGCATATAGTAGGGGCCAACACTTCATTTTAATTAGAAGTAGTATTTGTTCTTATCGTGTACAAGACTACGATAGAGAGAGATGATCCAGTAATGCTCTCCAAACTAAGTACGAGGCACATGTTTACCAAAAACAAAACTGGTGGAAGATAATACAGCGAAGTTAGTAGCTGACAATTCTCCCTCCACTAAGAGAGTTCGTTTATTGCATTCAGCGGATTGGATAAGGCAGTTATCATTCAAGATGAGTCCGGCAGAATGTATTTGAAAGGTATCAAGTGCCGATGATTCAGTCGTCCTCGTGGACAACAAAGCTGGCAAAATTCGGAAGTTCTATATTTATAAATTTCATTATTTAACAAACTTTCCAGCGTCCATCCCCACTACGTGTCATGACGTAATGCGTCCGTCCGGATTCCGGTCGTTGGACGCTTCGGGATTTTTGCTGGCGCATGCCGCAGTATATCTTAAATCACTCGTTTTCTATTGATTATTTAATTCTAACAAAAATTTAACAAAAACTTGATTAGGTAATCTATTTTCTGTAAATGACATTGTCATAATTCGCCTACGAATCAACATTCGTTTGACATATATAGTAATTCTTATCATATTTTAAATTATTTACTCCAAATACTAGAATTTCACGGACACTTCAGAATAATTAAAAATAATTAATAAGATACTTCATTGATTTCTGTACTTTTCCGCATAGATTTACGTCGTCACTGGCGCATTTCCGTTTATCGAACAAAATCCAATAATCGCTTTCAGCGCTTGATCCTACTGATGTAATAACAGCTCAATTAGTAGCTTAAAGCGCTAAGTACAACACGCTAAAGCGCTGGTCAGGAGCTTAGATTAAAAAAACAGAGTTGAACAAACACAACATTGCGAGCGAGAAACAAATACAGCTTATCTTAGCGTTCGAGTGAGATGGAACACCATCGTATTTGTTTTCTTTAAAGTCTATGTTGTAGGTACTCTGTGCAATTGTCTTTTGTAGATAGATCTATTTAGTTGTCTATGAACAGAGATAAAACAATCAAAAGATTGTTTTCTCTCTGTTCATTAATTTGTCAATCGTCATCTGTCAATTCATTATTTAGGTACCTACTTTCTTTGAGTTTGTTCAGAGCAAAGATATTATACACTAACAAGATTGAGTACTAACCATTGTTGCTGAGCTAAATTGACACTTATTGCTATCAAGTTAGAGGAGCTATTATCTTACAAGCAGTAGCTAGCTAAAAGCGGTCCTGAGCGAGACGGATAGATTTAGTCGTCGTGTCCTTGTCTGACATCTTGCCATCTCCACTAAATATTGGGTTTGGTAGAAACGGTAGATTTTTTATTTTTGTTTTTTTATAATATACCAAATCGAAACATCTATAAACTCTGAAACTTATTTAAGTTTCTACAGTTTTATAATTATTATAAATGATAATTATTTCGTTGTATTAAAAAAAATATTATTAATGAGTAAAAGTAGTATTTATGTCCTTGGGACTGGTATTACTAAAAGTAAGATGGCGGTTTGTTCACTGCTATTCTGTAGGGTAACCATGAATTACTTAGATCAAAGATTTTTCTTGTAGTAGGACTTTAATTGCAGATGTAAGTATAATAATAGTCTACTATTATAATAAAATGAATCTCCCATGTTTATGTGTAAGCACATGCCTACCTTAACTTCCGATCGACTGCACCAAATTGGATATTTAATTTTTTTAATTGTGTATGATATAATTGTCAGGAGTTGGTTTGATTAAAAAATATTATTCGACATTCCCGGGCGAAGTGATAAATGAGTCAGCAGTCAATCAGTGGGTAAATCAGCACAAGCATCTAGATACATGTTATATCAATATAATTATGTATACACAATCATTTTTAAAAATAATTTGTCCTGTGAATTTTTTTTTCATCATGGTCGCCTCAAATTAGAAAGGGACGCACTAATTGAGGTGCCCTCTCACGCAGACCGTTTTTTTCATCATAGTGCTCAGTCTTGTTATAGACTATAGTATAATTTGTCTTTGGTTTAGAGTGTAAAATATAACCTCAAAATCGAAAAGATTTTTGTTATTAAATAAATTCTCAGAAGTGTCCCTTGTTTTATTCTGCTTTCAGGGATATAAAGAGGTCATTTTGAACCCATTAATCACTATTTTATGACTGTTGGTTCTTAGGCGAACTTTGTATGGGAGCTGTTCAATGTCCTTTAAGAGTCATTGGTAATGAATTTTAGCCAAGCTGATACCCAAAATAGACGGGACGGGTCCTCAGGGTACTATTTCATTGAATTATTCAAAGACCACCATGTCTATAACCATTTCTAAACTAAAGTATATTGTTTAATTTACACCTTATACCTTTAGCAATAAGAAACACAAAAAATATCGTAGGTCTTCATACATTTTTTCGTCACATTGGTCGTTTTTGTAATGGGGTACAAAAGAGTACAAAAAAACGCCCTCTCAAACGACCGGATTTACCAAAGACTAATAATATTAAGGCGACTTTCAACGGTCGTATTTGCTGTCTCATTTCATTGACATTAGTTTAGAACAAGATAAAAAAGGTCGACTATAGATCAGTAAACACTGTAGAAGGAAATATGAAGAGGCGAAATTCGCGCGTCCGCCGACCGGAATCCGGTCGCGGGACGCGCGAGGCCGAAAGTGACATCGACCGGAATCCGGTCGCTCGACGCTCTAAAGGTTTCCAATAACCTAGAGATGAACCCTAATAAAACAAAGCTTATACAATTCCGGCCATATCAGAAACAACCACTTAATCTTAAACCGCTCGGAAATGTCACAAAAATAAAAGAGGTCGCAGACTTTTCTCTTCTCGGCCTGACAATTGATGTTCACCTAAATTGGAAGAGCCACATTCATAACTTAAGTGTAAAGCTTTCGCGGTTTGTGTATGCTCTCAGTATCCTGAAAGCAAACACAAACTACGAAACTGCACTCTCTGCATATTACGCGTACGCATACTCCTGGTTTAGGTATGGGATTATCCTCTGGGGCGGTAGTACCAACGCAGAGGATATCTTCATCCTACAGAAGAAATGCATCCGCATACTAGTAAATATAAAACCACGCGAGAGTTGCAGACCTCATTTCTTGAACAAAAAAATTCTCACCTTACCGTCCATTTACATAATGGAGACAGCTTTGTTTGTAAGGAAACACCCCTATTTGTATAAAACAGGGAATGCACCAAAAAACGACAGAAGTACGCGTCGGAAAAATAAACTTATATATCCCAGCTGCAAACTTAAGATGACTAACAGTGGCCCATTACACCGAACAATAAATATCTATAATAAAATACCAAACTATATTACAGACGAAACCAATGATACAACTTTTAAGAGGAAACTTAAGCAATGGCTTGTATATAACTGTTTTTATGACATTGATGAATTACTGCAGCCCCAAAAGTAATACTCCTGACATCTAGACCTCAATAGCACGACATACGTATTTATAAACATGGACTTCGTCTTATATAATTCTCGTAATTACTGACTTAAGATACTAATTTTAATCTATTTAATCTAATTTTAATCTATTAATTAATGTAATCTTTGCACTAATTTATTATATTGTTAGCAATGCCCTGACAGGGCCACATGTTTAATATATTGTAACATGTAAGGCTATAAATAACAAATAAACAAATAAATAAATAAACAAATATTTATCTTAATTTCTTTGCATTATTGACATCTAAAATACGAATTACATTATTGAATAAGTACTTCATTTGACTTTTCCTAATAAACTATGCTCTTTTGTGGCAAAAGACCGAATTTATTTGCCAACTTAGGCTTTGTAGTAGCTGCATTGTAATTTTGACATGACCGCAAGTCTTTCTTCCTTGCCTTTTCCCACTTTATGTGGGGTCGGCACAACATGTCTTCTCCTTCCATTTGCTCCTATCAGCCGTCAACTCGCAATCCACTCCTTTCACGCGCATATCTTCTTTCACGCAATCCATCCATCTCTTCTTCGGTCTCCCTCGACTTTTTCGTCCCTGCACATGCATACTCATCGTTCTTTTAGTGACATGACTTTCATCCCTCCGCATAACATGTCCATACCACGCTAACCTTTTACTCCTCATCTTTTCTGTTATTGGCGCAACTTTCAAACTTCCCCTTATGTACTCGTTCCTTATCCTATCCATTCTCGTCACACCACACATCCATCTCAACATTCGCATTTCGGTCGCATGCACTCTTCTTTCATCTGTGCCTTTTACCGCCCAACACTCTGATCCATACAACACGACAGGTCTGACGACCGTCTTATAAATTTTCCCCTTAACTTTAAGAGGCATTCCTGGATCGCATATGACACCTGAGACCTGTCGCCATTTCATCCATCCCGCATTCATTCTATTGTTTACATCTCGGTTGATATTGCCATCGCTTTGGAAGAGCGAACCGAGGTACCGAAAATCGGAACAGGCAGGTAGGGTTTCACCATCTAATGAAATTTTGGAGTAGCTGGAGGTACCGCCAAAATCACAAAATAGGTGTTCGGTCTTAGTTCGGCTGATCCTTAAGCCAACGTTCTCTAATTTCTCCCGCCATAACTCTAGCCTGCTCTGGACCTCGGACGCTTCTTCACCGACAAGCACAATGTCATCGGAAAATAGCATACACCAGGGTGCCTGCTCCTGAATGTCGGCTGTCAATGCATCCATTACCACCAAAAATAAATAGGGGCTTAAAGCTGACCCCTGGTGTAAGCCTACCTTGACACTGAAATTGTCCGTTACGCCAGCTTCTGACCGGACACTCGTGCTCGCTTCTACATACATAGCTTTCACGAGATTCACATACTTTTCAGACACTCACTTCACTCGCATAGCCCACCACAAAGCCTCTCGGGGAACTCTGTCGTATGCCTTCTCTAAGTCAATAAAGACTAAGTGCAGGTTTTTATGTGCACTCCTGTATTTCTCGCACAATTGTCGAAGTGCGAATATTGCGTCCGTTGTTCCACGACCTGGCATAAACCCAAACTGGTTTTGTGATACCTCACTCTCCTCTCTCATTCTTCTTTCTATTACTCTCTCCCAAATTTTCATACTATGTGACATGAGCTTTATTCCTCGATAGTTGTTACAGTCCTGTACATCTCCTTTGTTTTTATAGATGGGCACCAGATAACTTTTGCACCATTCTTCAGGTATTCTCTCCTCTCGTAACAACTTATTGAAGAATAAAGTCAGCCATCTCCATCCATCTGCTTTAAGAGCCTTCCATACTTCAGTTGGTATTCTATCCGGACCTGTTGCTTTTCCATTTTTCATACTCTGTACTGCCTTTTTCACTTCATCCATACTCACCTCTTTCACTTCATTTGTGTTATTTTGCACATTTCTTAACTTTCCATTCCAAGCATTCTCTTCATTCATTAATTTTTTAAAATATTCTTTCCATCGGCCTTTTATTTCTTCGTCATTTGTTAAAACATTTCCTTGAGCATCTTTCACACATTTAATATGGACAACATCCCTTGCATTCTTTTCTCTTGATTTCGCTAGTCGATATAAATCTTTTTGCCCTTGCGGGCTTTCAAGGGATTTATATAATTTTTCTTGCATTCTTCCTCTTGCTATAGCTACCACTCTCTTGGCTTTCTTTTTACTCTCTGTATATATTGTCCTTTTAGCTTCTTTCAAAGTGGTGTTATTATCACTTACATTCTTCAAATCTTTGAAAGCGTCCTTCTTTTCTTTTAGAATCTTTTGGACATCCTCACTCCACCACCAAGTATCTTTCTCTATTCTTCTTTTGTTCTTCGTCTCTCCAAAAGTATCTTTCGCTACACTCCTTATACACGAAGCCATTTCATTCCAGCACTCATTCACTGATTTTGATTTTAAATCATTCATACCAATCATTTTATCCACCACTCGTCTTTGAAACACTTTCATGCACTCTTCTTTTTCTATCATGTACCACTTTATTTGGGAGAGGGCCTTTGGCTTTGACTTAGTACTTTGAACCTTTATTTTAATTTCCATCAGTATTAGTCGGTGTTGGGATACTAATGGCTCACCAGGTATTACTTTACAGTCTTTGATTGCGCTTACCTTGTCTCTTCTGGTGAGAAAGTAGTCAATTTGTGTGTTATTATTGCCACTTTTGTATGTTATAAGGTGCTTGTCCTGTTTTTCAAAGAATGTATTAACTATAGCCATATCGAAGGCAACCGCCGTTTCTAATAATGAAATTCCTTCTCTATTGCGATTCCCAAAGCCCCACCCCCCATGCACTCTCTCAAAATTCACATTTTCCCTTCCTACATGACCGTTGAAATCTCCTCCTACATATATATCTTCACTATCTGGGATGCTCATCATTACCGAATCAAAATCCTCCCAAAATTTCTCTTTCATGCTGTCATCACATCCTACTTGGGGCGCATATACACTCATAATGTTGACTACTACGTTGTCTATAATGAGCTTAACAACTATAATTCGGTCATTCACTCTTTTTACATCCGTCACACATTTTTTCAGATCTTCATCCAATACAACTCCCACTCCATTCCTTTTGCCGTCACTACCAGTATAGAAAAACTTATACCCCATCCCAATTTCCCTCGCTTTCGTACCTTTCCACCTCGTTTCTTGCAGACAAGCAGCATTTACTCTTCTCCTTTCTAAGACATCCGCTAGCTCTCTTCCTCTTCCAGTCATGGTTCCTACATTCCAGCTTACCATCCTCATTCTTACTTCCCGGACTCGCTTCTTACGTTGCACCCGTCCCTGATGCAACAACCCTAGTCCATTTCTCACAGGCGCCGGGTGCTGCCCCTGCGCGTCGCCTCGGGGGTACGCCCTAGCCCTATCAGAACATCCTTTTATTTTGTCAGACATGTTGTTGGGTTTTGGCAGTATTTTATGACCGGCCGCCTGCCTGACGTCAACCCTCCTTGGGAATGCTATTGTTTAGTGGGCATTTCTATGACTTCTATAGATAGTAGTATAATGCGCGATGATCCCTTAGTCGCCTTTTACGACACCCACGGGCAGAGATGGGGTGGCAATATTCTAATCTGCCGTTGCCACACGGCTGACATGACCGCAAGTACATTTTGCAAAATAAATCATCTAGGTACGCAAGAACAAGAACTATGAAATTAGGCCTGTGTTAAGTATACCCATTTTGCACAACAAGTCTTGGGGTTGCCGGAATTCCGGAATGCGGTACAATGTACATGTTTATCAAGTGAAATGATTCTGTCAAAACAATCGTTCAGTGCTTTGAGGTCGAATATCGGTCGAGAGTCGAGACTCGAGACAACCCGTCGCGCGTCGGGTTAAAGAGTGGATGAAAAGCTTGGTGTGTAAGACGCCATGCTTTTCATTTTGAGCGCCATTGCACATATTATATTCTAGAAACAGGAGTGTGAAATATTTTTCCCGTCATGTTGGGAAATACAAAGGTGATTACTTCAAACACAATATTTCTTTCAGTTATGAAAGATGTTATACTAAACTACCCATTGCAAAAGAACAGGTTGAAGTTGAATCCTCTAACTAATTTAATTCATTCGGATGTAGACGTATTTAGGCCCTTCGCACACAGCTAGCTTAGGCGTATCATTATGACGCTACGCATAAAATATATAGTATGACAATTACGTCCTAAAGTTCGATCCAACATCGCTTCGACTGCGGACATGTTTGAACATGTTTGTACTTTTACTGTTTGCGGAACATGTTTGTACTGTTACGTCTATCGTCATACGAATGATGTTACGCTTACGCTTACGTGAAATATACAGCGTATAGATAATTTTTCGTATATCTACTGGTATGCACCTTGCGAGGGTGGTTTATAACGCTCGTGCTGATAAGACTGCGTGCACTATCCAGGCCGAGTATAGGCAATGTTATCAATACTTTGCTCCCCCGAGGGGCGACGATATGATTGATTAGCATATATGATTGCTTAGTGCGAATATGACTGAGAAGAGGTTAGTTGACCTTAGTGCGCATTATTATTTATACGTTGGTATCCACCTCGCGAAGGTGGGCTGTATGATCATGCTAGCAACATTGCGAGCACTGTCAAGGTCAAGAAGTTCCACACGATGGAACGGCAATGCTTGAATAATAAGTTGCCCCCGCGAGGGGCGACGTTCTTATTGCTATATTAGTATCCACCTATATATATGCGATATTAGTATCCACCCTGCGAGGGTGGGATGTAATGATCGTGCTAGCATACTGCGAGTCTGTCTGGGCCAAGAAGTTCCACGCGATGGAACGGCTATACTTGTAACACCTTGCCCCCGCGAGGGGCGACGGTCTCATTGCTTCGCATATTAGTATCCACCCTGCGAGGGTGGGATGTAATGATCGTGCTAGCATACTGCGAGTCTGTCTAGGCCAAGAAGTTCCACGCGATGGAACGGCTATGCTTGTAATACCTTGCCCCTGCGAGGGGCGACGGTCTTATTGTTTCGCATATTAGTATCCACTCTGCGAGGGTGGAATGTATGATCGTCCTAGCATACTGCGAGCCTGTCTAGGCCTAGAAGTTCCACGCGATGGAACGGCTATGCTTGTAATACCTTGCGTTCGCGAGGGGCAACGGTCTGATTGCTTCGCATATTAGTATCCACCCTGCGAGCGTGCGATGATTGTGCTAGCAATACTGCGAACCTGTCTAGGCCAAGAAGTTCCACGCGATGGAAAGGCAATGCTTGTAATACTTTGCCACGGTATGATTGAAAATCTGAATTGAATATTGTGCAATCGAAGGTAGTATTTTATTCAGCGAAGCTTATACGAAAGAATCACGATCTTGGCTCACGACTCTTCTCGGCGCGCCTCAATACTTTTTGATCGCTTGCCGCACGCTAAGTGCGATAAATCCGAAAATTTAAGAATTATTTTTCTTAAATTTTTTCAGTCAATACTTCAAAATTATTACTATTTTGTACATATGGCCCAAAAAAGCGAAATTTTCAATACTTTATAATTTTAAAATGCAGTATATGATAGCTGCGTTCTTGAATGAACTAGATAGCATAAAGTATCATACATTTTTACCTTCTCGTTTGTTTCTAGGTGCGTATGAAACCTGGAGTATGATTATTTTCTTATGTTTCATTGGAACATATGTTTCGCCACTAACTTGGGTCAGAACTTTATAATCACACTATCAATGTCACTATTTTGTATTTTCTGCATAACTTATCAATTTTGGATGAGCAATGAGAAAGGCTGTATGTGCTTTTGCGAGCCTGCCCGCTTGGGCCAGCCATTTCTTTCATTGCTTTATCCATTACTGAAATAAAATACTTAAAAACTAGTAAGATTATATTACATCATGCGTCACAAGTACGAATATTTTAACAAAATATACATTTTAAAGTGATCCGAACGGACAAACCGTTAAAAATATGATCACTTACACACAAGTTAAAACGAGTTAGATTATATTACATCATGCGTCACAAGTACGAACATTTTAACAAAATATACATTTTAAAGTGATCCGAACGGACAAACCGTTAAAAATATGATCACTTACTTATTAACTCACCGGCGAGGAATCGAACCCCGGTTTCCGCGTGATAGGCGGAGATTTTGATTATAGAAAAACAAGAGACTACTTACTGCAAATTATTCACACAATTCACTTTAAAACTATAAGTAAGTATGCACTTTATACTTTAGTATTCAATAACTTCTTATTGCAATGTTCTATGTGGAACGATTGCAAGTTACTTCGACGGAAACTAAAACGCCAATGAACCAAAGATCGCACCAAGCTATTAAGGAAACCTACGGTGCGACACGCCAGGTGGCGCCACAGAGCCGGTTCTGACGTCACTAAAAGAACGGAACACGGACGGAAACGGATGTGCTACTCTCAATATAAAGCTTCCAGTGACTGTCAAGTGTTTTAATAACTTTTTATACTTAAAAGTTTAGCTTTCCATGGTCCCTACGAAGTAATAACAGAATTATGTAAATTTACACGAAATATTAACAGATAAAATTATCTATTATTTGTTTCGTGACAATATCCGGAATCCATCTTGAGTTCAAGCCCCCCTTTTCCTGCCGGATGTCAGCGATTTTACCTCACCTCTCCGTGTGTAGCGCCCTCTAGTGTGTAGTGCAACCTATGTCACTGATTAAAGCACCGGTGAATTCTCGTCATTATAGCGTCGTTTTTCGCGCCGGTCATAAGTCAGCAAGTCTTAATATTCCTTTGCGAAAAACTTATATACAGTTTTATAATAATAATAGTTAAAATAGTTAAATAGTTATTATTATAAAATTACTTAAATTAGTATTAATATTATTTAGCCTCTCCGTAAATGGAGAACCAAAGTGTATTCTAGGAAGTGAATCCTAAAAATACGTGTGCGTTCTCCATAACCGAGTTCCAGTGGTGAAGGTGAGTGTTGCAGTGGAAGAAAGAGGACAACGAGGGATTCGCGAACCGTGAGTTACGTATATTTCAAATTCTTATTTTATCCGCCGTCATTATGTTTAACCAATCTCATCACGAAACATAAAGAAACGGTACATATAAATTCAAATTTACGTAATGAATACGTTTTAACTTAGCGGCTAACTTGACAGTTCTTTACAAAACGATAAACTCGTTCGATTATTATTGGTACAAAATACTTTTCCTGAAATATTCTACTACCCTCATTTTTGAGACCTCGAAGTAAAATAGTTATAAAATAGTTTGAGGCCGCGGCTTTAAAAATAACATTCATCTTTGTTATTTTTCCAATGCCTTGCTTTATCAAAAATCTTAACGTACTTTGATATATTGGAACAATGATTCCAAAGAATCTTTCAATCCGAATTTCTTGACGACAAAATTCAAAAGCTATTTTCTTTGAATACCTACATTATTAATTAACCAGTTAATACTGGTATGCGGCAAGGAAACTGATCCGATCATTTTAGGCCGTAAAGTTATTTCACATTAGATGACTGGGAATTTTCATCGAAGTGAATTTTCAGGTTAAATATAAAATACCTTATAATACTTTGCAATCTGTATGTAAGGTTGAATCCATTCAAAGCTTTTGTAAACGGAGGAGGGGGCAAGGGCAACCAAAGTATCTTCTTCTTCTTTGCGCTCAGGCCCTTGAAACTCGTAACTAAACCTTTTTCTACTGAAAACTTAAACCTTTAACTAGTGAACGCTCCCCTGTAAACATTTTCAAGTTGAAAGCAATAACTATCGGACATTTTACGGCGGGTGCTTTATAAACAAAGCAAATGTTTTTGACCAATACTAGTGCACTTTAAAAATGTATCAAAATATTTTGAACAAGGCGCGCATTCCATTTTTCCTAAAGCGCCTCTGATATTATTACGGGTCACAAAATTCGTTAATAGTTGTAGACACTAAAACAACTCGCGATGTGTCTTTACAAAGTGAACAAGATGTTGGAGGCAGCAATACTGGAACAGGAGGAACACATCCCCAGTTACCTCTCAACATTCTCTCTGGTGCTCAACCCAGGCCAAACATCTTGCCCAATCTTTAAACCTAAGGCAATTTAAAAAACTATAGTAGGAAAGCTGTTTCGTTTCTTTAGTCACTTTCACGTTCGTATTGAGCTTTCTTTAAAACTACTTGATGGCGAATACAGATTGGAGTCAAACCTATTTTCACGTACATTTATATCACTCTGTATCGCCAATTCTAGTCAACTAACATCGAAGTTCGCACAAACATCGGCTACTTCGGAGGACCTGTTTTAATACCGTTCGGTCTTTCACCAACGTCCAAGACGGTTCCGTCATTATCAATTTGGTTTCTTAGCTAGCATCTGCAATGCGGTTCTTGGTCTGAATAACCAGTTAAATTAAGTCTATGCTGACTCCGACGCAATGCCTCGAGTTTCTCGGTATTGCCTGGGACGCAAAACGCAAACGCAATGTCCCTGTCGGAGCCGAAGTGCCAAAACGCTATCGCAAGGCATTTCAGCAACAGCAACGCATCGCAGCAGTGGTCTCTAAAGCAGCATCAATCTCTAATGGTGAGACTAAACTTGGCAAAGCTAGTAATTTGAAGAGATAGGCTTCACTGTCGGGCACTGCAATACTACAGGCGACAGCTTCCAAATGATGACTACTACATTCCAGCACAATCAGCTCAAAAGCAACAAATACGAGATTACTTTAACTATCAAGACTGCGGTTATTGGGCTGAACAATCACACGTCTGTGCTGGCTCCGACGCAATGCCTCGAGTTTCTTGGCATTGCCTGGGACCCAAAACCAAAACGCAAGGTCCCTGTCGGAGCCGAAGTGCCAAAACGCTATCGCAAGGCATTTCAGCAACAGCTATACGCATTGTAACAATGGTCTCTAAAGCAACATCAATCCCTAATGATGAGACTAAACTTTGCGACGTTCGTAACTTGAGTTCTCTGTCAAGCGCTGCAATACTACAGCTGACAGCTGCCGATTGATCATTATTACTACATTCCGGCCATTGGCAGACTAGTCATTACACTACTAGCGGGCTCGGGATTAGTGTAGTGGTTCGAGCCCATAGACGGATGCATATTGACCACGAAGGCTTTCAATATCGTTTGGACAGAGCAGTTCAGTGACACACAAATATCACATAGATCCTGGACAGTGCGCAGCGATACTGCACTAACAACATCAGCTGCGGAATGCTCAGATACTGCTTCAAGCAGACGACCGCACTGTCTTCGCGTAAAATTCTCCAGCAAATACATCAACATTTATCGCTTCAGGACAAACCAAACGTAGCATCTAATAGCTCAATACTTCCAAGCACAGAAACAAAACTGAAGTGAAAACTCTGTCTCAGCAGAAAGTTTACACTACAGCAATCATATTTCAGATAAGTCCTCATAGATAGACCTCTTTGCATCGAAAACTTCTGACAAGGTACCAAGGTACGTCTCAATGGATGTACAAGAGTTCAACGCGATTACGCATTTTGCCACCAGTAGCGCTACAGTGTCACGTTTTCGTCACCAAGCCATGTTCACCAGAGTACTCAGCTACGTGGACAGCGGAAGTTACATATTAATTGCTCAGAGATGGAACAGTGTTTCAGAAAGCGATGTTCAAAACAGATTCTTACAGACCCCGTACGATTGTGAATCCTGAACGCATAGAACTGAACAGGAGCAGGAGCTGTTAATGTCAAACTGGCGAGGAACTACAATCAAATTGCACGCTATCTGTCACAGCTTCACAAAAGCATCGTTCTCGTTGATAAAATATCAAAAGATCTATCTATTTGACAAGTAATGCTGATTCATCATCCAAATTCTTAACTTAATCATGTTCTAATAAAAGCAATTTCTCTCTCAGACAATGACTTACCTATACATTATTATAATTATTCAGTTACGCATCACAACAGACAACAGTAGTCATTCAAGCAACTTCAATCTCTAATGGTGAGGTTAAGACTACGGTTATTGGACAATCACAGGTCGGTACTGGCTCCAACGCAATGCCTCGAGTTTCTCGGTATTGCCTGGGACGCAAAATGCAAACGCAATGTCCCTGTTGGAGCCGAAGTGCCAAAATGCTATCGCAAGGCATTTCAGCAACAGCTAGGTACGCATCGCAACAGTGGTCTCTAAAGCAGCATCAATCCCTAATGGTGAGACAAAACTTTGCAACGTTCGTGACTTGAAGACTCGTACTGTCGGTGTTGTTACGGTTAACTTCAGGTCATAAGATGACCTCATATTCATATATTGATCTTAAAATCTTACAAAATAATATAACATTATCAGTCATAATTTTACTTTTATTAATTGTAATCATGTCGGATTTTAATTTTAGTCGCTTCGACACTGTCCTTGTTGAAGCTTTAGTGCCATGCATAACGCAAGACATTTCATCAACAGCTATAACATTGCACAACTTCAAATCAAAGATTGAACTTGACAGTTAATCATCGACACGTCTGTGCAGGCTCCGACGTAATGCCTCAAGTTTCTCGGCAGAGCACGGGACGTAAAACACTACGGAATGTCCATGCAGGAGCCAAAGTGCTAAACGCTATCGCAGATTCAGCTACAAATGGTCTCTCAAGCAATATCAATTTATCAATAATGGGGAGACAAAATTTTGTGAAATTTGTAGCTTGAAGAGCTGTTGGGTTTTCAATGCAATATTACAACCGACAGCGGCCGAAGGATCATCCTTCTTGTACCACACTCTAGATTAAGTATGTCTATTATCAATTTGGTAACCTTTTAAGTTTCGCCTTTAATTAGTTGTTTTGGGAATCAATTCGATACCCCTAGTTTAATGGTTACTATTTTTATTTAATCATATTATTGTTTTCCTCCCAAAGATTTCAATGCTGTATTATAAAATTATATCTACATAATATTACTTATTATTAGTACTTAATGATAATTTACTGATAATCATTACTTCATTCTTAATAAAACACATTATAGCGCCCGCTTCGCAGCACCAGGTGATAACAAACACATCACTCAAGATGGATTCCGGATATTGTCACGAAACAAATAATAGAGAGTTTTAACTACCAATAAAACTTACCTATTATTTTTTCAAACAATATCCGGAATCCAGGTAAGGTCTACCTGGTGCATCTCGAGTTCTATAATGACGAGAATTCACCGGTGCTTTAATCAGTGACATAGGTTGCACTACACACTAGAGGGCGCTACACACGGAGAGGTGAGGTAAAATCGCTGACATCCGGCAGGAAAAGGGGGGCTTGAACTCAAGATGGATTCCGGATATTGTTTGAAAAAATAATAGGTAAGTTTTATTGGTAGTTAAAACTCTCTATTATTATTTTGTGTAAATTTAGCATGTATGCTGAGGTTTATAATAGGTATTAATTAGTTAATATTAAAGGTACATACCTGCTGCAATGGCTGTACTCACGCGATCCGCCATTTTGGATATCATTTTCAAAGAATGTTGCATTTTTCTGTAAGTTTATAATAAAGTTAGTAAAAGAAAATTAAGCATAGTGCTAATAGCATATACTTGCCAATTATAAACAAAAATACTTCAAACACTGATTGTATAAAAAAAAGGGAAAGCATGTTTTTGATATTGACAATCAAATAATTATTTCTAGTAAATAATGTGAAATAAAATTATTCTAGTGTAGATCATATTCTTTCTGAAAATTGTAAATATTAAATTTCGTTCTTCTATTTCACAAATAAACTCGAAAAAACATTAAATCTTAGATGAAAAATAATGATATTAAACAAATTATACTGATTTTAGTACTTACCAATTCACGAAAACTTTGAATAATGATAATGAACTTTTTTCAAGGACGCTAAAGTGATGTACTAAGGACGCATTATACAAACAGTATACATCGATAGATCCACAGAGTATAGTTTTTTTTAGGATAGGACAGATATATTAAATATACCTTAATCTATATAATTAATCTATATAGTTAATGTACCTAATTAAGATAACGTAAAGGATGAAATATCGATTTATTAATTTTTTGTTTCGTGTTTTATGTGTTTTTATCCATTATTCAAAACAAAGTCTGATAATTATCAGACTATTAAATAGCTTTAATTATATTCGTGACTTATAATGACAAGTTAGCACGTTTTGTCGACCTCCCTGGCGCAGTGGCGCGCGCGCACGGATTCGAGTGGGAGGTCGCGGGTTCGATTCCGGCCACGAGCTTCTTTGGAATTTTATGATTTCTAATTTGGCTTAGGACTGAACTGGTGGGAGGCTTCGGCCGTGGCTAGTTACCACCCTACCAGCAAAGACGCATCGCCAAGCGATTTAGCGTTCCAGCGCAATGCTGTGTAGAAACCGTTGGGGGTGGGTTATACTTACCCCTTCCAAGTTAGTACGCTAACATCTTCAGCTGCATCTTCAGCTGCATCTTCAGCTGCATCATCACTTATCATCAGGTGAGATCGCAGTCAAGCACTAACTTGTAGTGTGTAAAAAAAAAATGTCACTGGGGGTGGCTGAGGTGATACACTTACTAAGGTAGGTAATGTAGTGATTATATACTATTTGGTCGATAAGTTAACAATTACAACTAAATAGCATTATTTTCGATGTGACGAATTTTTGGAAAGCAATTATTTTGTTCATCAATTAATTAAGCATTCATTAATTTATTCAAATAGTTTTTTTTCAGAAGAATCATACTGCGTATATTTGATACATACTATAAAACATTTGACAAAAAGATTTGTCGTTGTTTGCGTTCCTATTGCTTTGGAAAGTTTTTACCAAAAATATTGATTAAAACATATTATGTATTACATCTTATCTTAATATATCCAAGAAGACAAGAAAACTAAGACATATCAGACAAAACTTGTCTTTTTGGCTTCTCATTGACCCTATCCGGTGTAAAACATTTGATAAATCTTAGGATAAGTCGTTGCCAGCGTTTTCATTGATTCGAAACTTATAATAAACATAATTTCTAAGACGTTTCCCCAAAACGTCTTCCACTTAAACTCAACAGCTGAGCTTACTTTAACGATTGACACAAAGGATCCTCAAAATTTGTATTCTAAGATTGAAATTAAAATCGTCTACGTTATTTTACTTACTACATAAATCTATCGTTGAGTGATCAAATTAGTTCTTGATGTACATTGAGTTTGATAGTTGTCTCTTCTCCTGGATTGAGGAAAAGTTTAAAGTGTTAATGAGTGGAGACAAAATTTTGCGATGAAGAATACCGATTGGTTGAGTGAAGGTTGACAGGAGGTGAAAAATTCTTGAGGAAACGTCTTTGAATATGGGTGGTAAATATCAATGGTGATATATTATGTTTTTGAATTAAATCGACTATTATGGCAGCATTGTTAGTTGTTGTTAGTGGTCAAGGAGCTTATTCCGTTTTTTTGACAGTAGCAGTGAGAGTTCACTGTTGTCTGTGGTTCGTTATAAATAATATATCTAACAACAAACATTTGAATTTTTGTATATTATATAATATTTAATATAATGTTTATCGGTAAGTATCGATTGCATCACATCACTAGCTGGTAACCGTGAAACGTCATTTTTGACTAATAACTGTAGGTATAGTCACAGAGCAAGGAATGACTTTATATTGTACTAGCAGATACCCGCGGCTTCGCCCGCGTAAATTTTAGTTTTCCCTATTCTCACGGGAACCATCGGTTTTTCCGGAAAAAAAAGTACCTAACTTTTGTGTTAATTTAGAGCGAAATCTATCTCCATTTTAACTTTCAGCCAAAAGTTTTCAATAGTTGCAGCGTGAATGAGTATTTCTCCCGCTGGAATAGTGAAAAACAAATATTCAGAAATAACCATTGATTTTCCCGGGATAAAAAATAGCCTTCTCTATTCTAATTTTCAGCCAAATCAGTTCACCAATTACAGCGTGAAGGAATATTTTTCCCGCGTGGATATCTGTTTTTCACTGTTCCCGAAGGAACCATGGATTTTTCCGGGATAAAAAGTGGCCTTAGTATTAGTATCCAGGATATAATCTATCTCTATTCCAAATCAGTTCAGTAATTACGGCATGAAGGCATATTATCTATCACCATTATCATGGAAACCATGAAATTTTCCGGGATGAAAAGAATCCTATGTATTAATCCAGGATAAAATCTATCTCCTTTCCGAATTTCAGTCACATCAGTTTAGTAAGTGCAGCGTAAAGTAGTATTTTTCGCGCGTGAATATCAATTTTTCAGTTTTCCCGCAAAAAACATGGATTTTTCCGGGATAAAAAGTAGCTTTTTCATTAACCCAGGATATTATCTATCTCCATTCCAAATTTCAGCCAAATCCGTCTTGTACTTACTGCATGAAGATTTTTTTCCGCGTGAATTCGGTTTTTAACTAATCCCACGGGTACCATGGATTTTCCCGGGATGAAAAGTAGCTTATGTGTTAACCCACGATGCAATTTATCACCATTCCAAATTTGAGCCAAATCGATTCAGTAGTTGCGGCGTGAAGGAATATTGAAGCTTGGTAAAATACGAACTTTGGAGCCCCGTTTCACCCCTTTAGGGGGGGAATTTTGAAAAATCCTTTCTTAGGGCACCCCTAGACCTGATAAGGAACCTGTGTGCCAAATTTGAAGTCTCTAGACCCAGCGGTTTGAGCTGTGCGTTGATATGTCAGTGAGTGAGTGAGTCAGTATCTTCTTTGATATACCATGAAATTTTTCGGGATGAAAAGTAGCCTATGTATTAATTCAGGATAAAATCTATCTCCTTTCCGAATTTCAGTCATATCAGTTCAGTAAGTGCAGCGTAAAGTAGTATTTTTCGCGCGTGAATATCAATTTTTCAGTTTTCCCGCGAAAACCACGGATTTTTCCGGGATAAAAAGTAGCCTTGTTATTATCCCAAGATATCATCTATCACCATTCCAAATTTCAGCCAAATCGGCCTTGTACTTGCGGCGTGAAGATTTTTTTCCGCGTGAATTTCAATTTTTAACTAATCCCACGGGAACCATGTATTTTCCCGGAATGAAAAGTAGCTTATGTGTTAATCCGAGATGCAATTTATCTCCATTCCAAATTTGAGCCAAATCGGATCAGTAGTTGCGGCGTGAAGGAGTATTGAAGCTTGGTAAAATACGAACTTTGGAGCCCCGTTTCACCCCTTAAGGGGGGAATTTTGAAAAATCCTTTCTTAGTGTACCCCTAGCCCTCATAAGGAACCTGTGTGCCAAATTTGAAGTCTCTAGACCCAGCGGTTTGGGCTGTGCGTTGATATGTCAGTGAGTGAGTGAGTCAGTATCTTCTTTGATATACCATGAAATTTTCCGGGATGAAAAGTATCCTATGTATTAATCCAGGATAAAATCCATCTCCTTTCCGAATTTCAGTCATATCAGGTTAGTAAGTGCAGCGTAAAGTAGTATTTTTCGCGCGTGAATATCTATTTTTCAGTTTTCCCGCAAAAACCATGGATTTTTCCGGGGTAAAACGTAGCCTTTTTATAATGAAACAGCAGAGTTCCCGGCACAGACTGAACTTTATTTTATCAAAAATGCATGTAATGACATTGACAGGTAACAGAGTATACACTATACAATGGAATAGACATCAAGCATAAAACATTATTTTGTTAAATAATCAACACCCCCACTTAACAAAATAATCCAAGTTTTTTATAACTACACATTTCTATTAAATATACCAAACATACCTAAGAATTTATAATGTTTGATTTTACACAATCCTTTAGTTAATAGATCTGCGGGCATTTGTGCAGTAGGTAAATACTCAATTTTTACAATTTTATCTGCAACCTTTTCTCTGCAAAAATGGTACCGCACATCTATGTGCTTAGACCTTTTGTGAAATACAGGATTTGCACACAGTTTATGGGCTGACTGGTTATCATTAAAAATTGGTATAGGATACAAAACACCAGTAATTTCAAACATTAAATTACTCAAGTATACAGCTTCCTTACAACAGTCTGAAATGCCCATATACTCGGCTTCTGTGCTAGACAGGGCCACAGTAGTCTGCTTCTTGGTTTCCCAAGAGATAGCACAATTCGACAGTCTGAAGAAGTATCCAGTATAAGACCTGCGGTCAATGATATTACTGGCCCAATCTGAGTCTACATATGCTTCTAAATTACTATTTCCACTTGCAGAAAATCTCAAACAATAAGATTTAGTTTTCTTTAAATACTTCAAAACTCTTTTAGCATAAGCCCAGTGCTCATCATTGTAGCAGTTATTAAACTGGCTCAAAAAATTAACAGAAAAAACAATATCAGGCCGAGTCAGCACTGCAATATACATAAGACAGCCAATTAATTGCTGAAAAGGTAATCTCCTATCACAAGTATCACTTTTTGTCACATTTAATCTTGGTTCTATCGGTGTATCAGAAAACTTACAATCAGGAATGTTAAACTTCAATAACAATTCTTCAATATAGCTTTCTTGATCTATAGTAATAATGCCCTCCTGCTTATTAACTACAACTCTCATTCCTAAACAGTTTTTAATACAACCAAGATCTTTAATTTTAAACTTTGATGCTAAACTTTTCTTTAATTTACTAGTTTCCTCTGCACTATTAGAAAATATAAAGAAATCATCAACATATAGCGCTACAAAGATTCTTGTATTTTTATTTATCTTAGTGAATAAACATGGTTCAGATTTGGATTTATTAAACCCTAAAACCTGTAACAACTGATCAACTCTTTGATACCATGCTCTTGATGACTGTTTTAAGCCATAAATAGCACGTTTCAATAGTAAAACCTTGTTTATATCATCACTAGTGCTCTGAAAACCTGGTGGTTTCATCATATACACAGTTTCATTTAGAAAGCCATTTAAAAATGCAGTATTAACATCTAAGTGACAAATATCTAATTTCAGCTGCACTGCTAAAGCAAATAACATTCTCAAAGTTGAATGTCTGAGGACAGGTGAAAAAGTTTCATCAAAATCAATACCTGGTCTTTGCGTAAACTAAAGGGTTTAACCTAGCTCTATATGTAACTTTATTTTCACAATCAAATTTCCTTTTTTAAAAAAATCATTTACATAGAACTACTGTTCCATTGGGTGGAGTATTAACTAGCTCCCACGCATCATTGTCCTCGTAAGATTTAAGTTCACTTTTCATCTAATCTCTAATTTCCACTGATCACTTTCAGGCCCATTTAACGCTTCCTCGAGCGTTATATCACTAACACTTAATTCACTGGTCACACACACATTACCATAGCCGAATCGTTCAGGTTGTCGACGAGCACGTCTTAAAGGCACATCTGAAGAAACCGTAGGCTTTATCACAGGCTCAATTTCTTCCAGACATTCAGCCTTGACCGCTGGCACATCTGAAGAATCCTGAAAGACATCTTCATCGGACTTTGTACTTTCATCTTCTGTGCACGGTGCTTCCACCTTCTGCTCCTGACATACTACCTTTTTTGTGTCAGTGTCCCCCACTTCTTGGGCACTTTCTTTTATTTCTTCCTGTTTTAATAACTCATCAATGGTGGGTTCATTGATGTTCACGTGTATCACATCTTGTTTCCGCTCAATCCCCTCCTCAATCACAACAATATCTCGGGCTATTGTTACAGTGTCATTGTTGGGATTGTATATGCGGTAACCCTTTACATTTTCTGAGTACCCGACAAGAATACACTGCTTTGCTTTTTTGTCCCACTTTAGTCTCCTTTCTTTGGGAATATGTACCATTGTCTTACTCCCAAATATCCGAAGGTTACTAACATCTGGCTTGGTTCCGGTCCATATCTCAAAAGGTGTTTTATTATTCAATCCCGATGCTATCGACCTGTTTCTCAGATAAACTGCAGTATTTACTGCCTCTGCCCAAAAACGTTTTGGTAGTCCTGCATCATATAACATACACCTGGCTCTTTCTACCACAACTCGGTTAAGCCGTTCACATAGACCATTCTGCTCCGGCGTGTATGGACACGTTTTCTGGTGAATAATTCCTGCTTCCTGTAAGTATTTTTCAAATTCCTTACTGCAGAATTCCATTCCATTATCTGTCCTTAGCACTCTGAGCTTTTTGCCAGTCTGGTTTTCAACTAAAGTTCTAAAAGACTTGAACACTGAGAATACTTCATCTTTTGTTTTTAAAAAGTAAACAAATGCCATTCTGCTGTGGTCATCCACGAATAACAAGAAGTATCTCTTTCCCGCTATCGATTTGGCTTCCATAGGTCCACAAATGTCTGCACTTACAATGTGTAGTAGCTCCTTCCCTCTGTTGCCCGTATTAGGAAACGGTAACCTGGTTAACTTGCCTTCACAGCACACAGTGCAATTTGTTTTACTGACCTGCGCCTTATCAGTGTAAGACATTCCATGGACAGCACCATCCCTCATTATGTTGAGATCTTTGTTGTTTATATGGCCAAATCGCCTATGCCACACATCACCTGATGCCGATGTCAACAAACAATCAACTTCCTTGATTTTCAGTTTGTATACACCTCCAGTCTGCTCTGCTGTAGCCACGAGTTCACCCTTGCGGTTGTAGATATAACAGTGATTCTTATCAAACGTCACTTTGTTGCCCTTTCTAATCAGTTGGCTGACAGACAACAAATTCGTTGCCAAGTTCGGCACAAATAGCACTTCAGTAACTGGAATCGCGTACTCGATATTACCAACAACCGTAGTTATTTGCACATCACCACAGCCATTGACGGGAACTGTCGATTTGTCGGCGATGACAATTTCGTTCACCTGGGGTTTTGAGGGGTTATTTAACCAGTCTTTTCTGGCTGTAAGGTGATTACTAGCACCACTATCGACGTACCAGTCGTTTCGATTAAAATTTCCACTTAGAAAAATCGTGCTAAACGCATTAGATTCCTTCTGTTTACTTTTGTGACTCTGACTTTGACATTTATTCATAAAATGGCCGACCTGTCTGCATTTATAGCATCTGACATTTGACTTGACATTTGACGTTGACGTTTGTTGGTTCTGTTTTCTATTTTTATTCTGCCAACCTTTCGTCGCGAATGCGTTCTGTGTTGAACCAGAGACAACTTCATTTCCGTCCTCCATATCTAGCAATTTGGATTTTATGGCGTCTGCTGTAAGCTCAATGCCAGAGTGTTCGACCGCCATGATCATCGGTTCAAACTTTTCAGGCAATCCTGCTAGCAATAAAGAGCCAATCCACTCATCACTGATCTTGAATCCTGTGTTATTCAATCTCTGACTCGTTTCCAATAGCGAAGTCACGTACTGAGACATAGATTCACAGTTTTCTCGACGGATAGTTAAAAGATTCCGTAGCAGGGAAATGCGTCGCGTGAAGCCATTGTCGTCGAAAAGTTTTTTCAACTTCGTCCACAATCCTTTCGCTGTAGTTTCACTTTTAATATGTATATATAAACAGGGATCAATGGTTAAAATCAATTTGGCTTTCGCTTTTGCATCATTTGGGTCATTTTCTTTAGTGAGACACTGCTGCATTCCCTCCAAAATTAAAAAATTTTCCACTGCGTACGCCCAATCTTCATAGTTTTCTCTGCCTTTTAATTTCACGATACTGGATATCAAATTGGTTGACATTTTTCACTGATTTTCCACAAAACTCGAATTTAATTTACGTGCGGCCACATAACCTATAATGAAACAGCAGAGTTCCCGGCACAGACTGAACTTTATTTTATCAAAAATGCATGTAATGACATTGACAGGTAACAGAGTATACACTATACAATGGAATAGACATCAAGCATAAAACATTATTTTGTTAAATAATCAACACTTTTTACTATTCCAGGATATCATCTATCTCCATTCCAAATTTCAGCCAAATCGGTCTTGTACTTGCGGCGTGAAGATTTTTTTCCGCGTGAATTTCAATTTTTAACTAATCCCACGGGAACCATTGATTTTCCCGGGATGAAAAGTAGCTTATGTGTTAACCCAAGATGCAATTTATCGCCATTCCAAATTTGAGCCAAATCGGTTCAGTAGTTGCGGCGTGAAGGAGTATCGAAGCTTGGTAAAATACGAACTTTGGAGCCCCGTTTCACCCCTTAAGGGGGAAATTTTGAAAAATCCTTTCTTACTGCACCCCAAAACCTCATAATGAATCTGTGTGCCAAATTTGAAGTCTCTAGACCCAGGGGTTTGGGCTGTGCGTTGATATGTCAGTGAGTGCGTGAGTCAGTATCTTCTTTGATATACCATGAAATTTTCCGGGATGAAAAGTATCCTATGTATCAATCCAGGATAAAATCTATCTCCTTTCCGAATTTCAGTCAATTCAGGTCAGTAAGTGCAGCGTAAAGTAGTATTTTTCACGCGTGAATATCAATTTTTCAGTTTTCCCGCAAAAACCATGGATTTTTCCGGGATGAAAAGTAGCCTTTTTATTAATCCAGGACATCGTCTATGCCCATTCCAAATTTCAGCTAAATCCGTGTTGTACTTGCGGCGTGAAGATTTTTTTCCGCGTGAATTTCGGTTTTTAACTAATCCCACGGGAACCATGGATTTTTCCGGGATGAAAAGTAGTTAATTCGTTAATCCAAGATACAATATATCGCCATTCCAAATTTGAGCCAAATCGGTTCAGTAGTTGCGGCGTGAAGGAATATCGAAGCTTGGTAAAATACGGACTTTGGAGCCCCGTTTCACCCCTTAAGGGGGGAATTTTGAAAAATCCTTTCTTAGTGCACCCCTAGACCTCATAATGAATCTGTGTGCCAAATTTGAAGTCTCTAGACCCAGGGGTTTTGGCTGTGCGTTGATATGTCAGTGAGTGCGTGAGTCAGTATCTTCTTTGATATACCATGAAATTTTCCGGGATGAAAAGTAGCCTATGTATCAGTCCAGGATAAAATCTATCTCTTTTCCGAATTTCAGTCATATCAGGTCAGTAAGTGCAGCGTAAAGTAGTATTTTTCAAGCGTGAATATCAATTTTTCAGTTTTCCCGCAAAACCATGGATTTTTCCGGGATGAAAAGTAGCCTTTTTATAAACCCAGGATATCATCTATGTCCATTCCAAATTTCAGCTAAATCGGTCTTGTACTTCCGGCGTGAAGATTTTTTCCCGCGTGAATTTCGGTTTTTAACTAATCCCACGGGAACCATGGATTTTCCCGGGATGAAAAGTAGCTTATGTGTTAACCCAAGATGCAATTTATCTCCATTCCAAATTTGAGCCAAATCGGTTCAGTAGTTGCGGCGTGAAGGAGTATTGAAGCTTGGTAAAATACGAACTTTGGAGCCCCGTTTCACCCCTTTAGGGGTAGAATTTTGAAAAATCCTTTCTTAGTGCACCCCTAGACCTCATAAGGAACCTGTGTGCCAAATTTGAAGTCTCTAGACCCAGCGGTTTGGGCTGTGCGTTGATATGTCAGTGAGTGCGTGAGTCAGTATCTTCTTTGATATACCATGAAATTTTCCGGGATGAAAAGTAGCCTATGTATCAGTCCAGGATAAAATCTATCTCCTTTCCGAATTTCAGTCATATCAGGTCAGTAAGTGCAGCGTAAAGTAGTATTTTTCAAGCGTGAATATCAATTTTTCAGTTTTCCCGCAAAACCATGGATTTTTCCGGGATGAAAAGTAGCCTTTTTATTAACCCAGGATATCATCTATGTCCATTCCAAATTTCAGCTAAATCGGTCTTGTACTTCCGGCGTGAAGATTTTTTCCCGCGTGAATTTCGGTTTTTAACTAATCCCACGGGAACCATGGATTTTCCCGGGATGAAAAGTAGCTTATGTGTTAATTTAGAGCGAAATCTATCTCCATTTTAACTTTTAGCCAAAAATTTTCAATAGTTGCAGCGTGAATGAGTATTTCTCCCGCTGGAACAGTGAAAAACAAATATTCACGCGGGAGAAATAACCATTGATTTTCCCGGGATAAAAAATAGCCTTATCTTTTCTAATTTTCAGCCAAATCAGTTCAGCAATTACGCCGTGAAGGAATATTTTTCCCGCGTGGATATCTGTTTTTCACTGTTCCCGAAGGAACTATGGATTTTTCCGGGATAAAAAGTAGCCTTAGTGTTAATCCAGGATATAATCTATCTCTACTCCAAATCAGTTCAGTAATTACGGCATGAAGGCATATTATCTATCACTATTATCATGGAAACCATGAAATTTTCCGGGATGAAAAGTAGCCTATGTATTAATCCAGGATAAAATCTATCTCCTTTTCGAATTTCAGTCATATCAGTTCAGTAAGTGCAGCGTAAAGTAGTATTTTTCGCGCGTGAATATCAATTTTTCAGTTTTCCCGCGAAAACCATGGATTTTTCCGGGATAAAAAGTAGTTTTTTTACTAACCCAGGGTATCATCTATCTTCAATCCAAATTTCAGCCAAATCGGTCTTGTACTTGCGGCGTGAAGATTTTTTTCCGCGTGAATTTCGGTTTTTAACTAATCCCACGGGAACCATGGATTTTCCCGGGATGAAAAGTAGCTTATGTGTTAACCTAAGATGCAATTTATCGCCATTCCAAATTTGAGCCAAATCGGTTCAGTAGTTGCGGCGTGAAGGAGTATTGAAGCTTGGTAAAATACGAACTTTGGAGCCCCGTTTCACCCCTTTAGGAGGGGAATTTTGAAAAATCCTTTCTTAGTGCACCCCTAGACCTCATATGGAACGTGTGTGCCAAATTTGGAGTCTCTAGACCCAGCGGTTTGGGCTGTGCGTTGATATGTCAGTGAATGAATGAATGAATGAGTCAGTCAGTATCTTCTTTTATATATTTAGATAGTAGAGGGGATTGTTCATTTTTGTCCACGCGTGGACAGAATTTATACAAAAAAGCAATTATGCCAAAAAATGTCTTATTTTAAATCATGATTATTAGCAATAATTTATAGTTGTGTAAATATTAATTGAAAAAAACCTAATTTAATAAGTACTTATTTTAATTCAGTAATAGTGTATTTCCGGTGGTGATTTGAATTACGTAACATTGCCAGTCTTAAAAAATATTCCCAATAATCGATTTCAAATAATTTAAATCGATGGGTTGTTACTCGATTTATTAAAAATATGGCAAAGTATTCTTAAATCAACACTTAATGATAAGAATTTGTTAGTAGAGTAAAAAAACAGGAACTGACAAATGACAATAATTATATTATTACATTGTTATAGAATGAATAAAAACAAGGAGTTTTATTAATTAATTATTGTACTATCGATTGCTATCGATTTAATCGATTTTGTTTTTGGGAAATAAGTTATATGGCAACCCTAGACCATAAGACTTTTTGTGACCTGTCACCTGTCATTTTGGCAATTCAATCACAGTCCACTGACAGAAGCCATACAAAACAAATAATGCAATTAATATGTACCGTATAGACAGAATAGTTATGATGAAAACGATAAAATACAAGTAACATTTTTAATTGAAGACAAATACAGCATATGAGCAATAAAAAAGTAATTGTCAGTATTCATCAATTATTATTTATTCTATAGTGTGACGATTTTTTTTTGATAACAGGTGACTAACAGCACTGTACTGTGCCATACTTGTGAGTTCTAGCTCTTTACCAGTAGCACCATTCCATTGGGATTTGGGACTAATTATGATGAGATCTTGTTCTTGTTATAGAGCATCCACAGCTAACACATATGCGATTAACTGTGGATGCTCTATAACAAGAACAAGATCTCACAGGCTACATACTGACACAGAACGTGAGGCACACATTCGAAACATTCTAATGGAGAGGATCTCACCCCGTCAAGTAAATATTATATTTAGTATTTGCCACTTTTATCCTCTATGCACTTTCTTTATTAAGTAACATAATGCTGATGTTATTGCTTTGTTTCTCACATAAAAACTAAACAAATGTTTGTTATTTATAGCAATCTTTGTAAGCTATGGCCAAATCTAACTTCATTAAGTCTAACTTCATTCTGTCCTCATAACATGTAATATTTATTCTAAGCTAATTATGAATTTGTTCTTATAAGTGAACTTTGTTTCAGCTGCATGGATCTGATGATATCTGCCACCCCTGGCAGAGAAGTGACAGATTGAAAACAATACAAAGCAGGCACATAAGCAGTAAAATATATTATGTATATATTTTATATCATAATAATGAATCAGGGAGAGAAGGTATAAAGCAATATTGCTGCAATTGCATGGTGGGTCGACGAACAGTGGGTTGCTATGCCCATGTAATGACTATAATTTGGTATTTGAGCTGGGCAAGGTTTCAGGAACACAATAATCGGCCTGCCTAGTTCCAAGATAATATTCCATTAACATATGAATCTGAATAATAAAACAAAAATACCAGAAATAATGTTTTTTTTTATTTGAAAATCCTACTTATACATCTGTGCAAATTACTAAAATTAGAAATACCTGGATATCTTTATAATTTTTCTAATTCCTATTGGTTAAAGCTACTAAATTAATGTACAATTATTACTCTCAGTTACTGCTCCACTCCAGGGCAAAACCCCCATACAAAGTGAACAGTCCCATTTGAAGAGTACTTTAGGTCAAGAATGTGTAATACAGAGATGTCGTTTATAAATAGTCGGATTAAGCGTACGTGTGTGATTATTAAATAGTAAATACGTATGTACCATTTCTAATTTCTATTTTTGAACATGATTGTCTCTCAAGTTTTATAGTTAAAAATTATGTTTGTGCTTTGTATACTTAGGAATTTCTATAGGTATACATTTATGAAAGTTAAAAGTTAAAAAACTATTCAACAATAGCAAAAGGTACACAGGTAGTTTTATATCAGTATCTAATAACATAATGTGAGTGTATCCTTCAACAATATAAATTTATTTTGGATTTACCATTGCATAGGTTTATGGAAACTGTTAAAAAAACATCTAATAAATCAGGGTTACTGTACTAAAGAGTTCTTAAATGATAAAGATTTTTGGAATAATAGGTATGGATAGGGATACGCTTCTGTCTGGTCATGAGATATCATAAAATCATGATGTACCTAAGATAAATTGTAATAATGACTTTTTTTATTGAAAAGAGCAAGTGCTGAGTTTCTTGGCAGTTCTTCTCAGTGCAAATCTGTTTTCTGAACTTGGTAGTAGAGTTTTGACTTTTCATAAGAGCCTGTGTGTGTGTGTGTGTGTTTTCTGCAAATATATTATCAGTGCTTTCATACTCGTATTTTTGAGCCACATTTTAATGGAATTCTTTGAAATGTTTGCATAAAATTTTCTTGATAGAAATTCTCCTATAGGTTGATACAAAATCTCCATTTTATCTAATTATTATTAGAATATGATTTTTTTTATTTGTGTTGGTAATAGTTAGTACTTACTTAATTTCTAAAAAATTTTGATTAAGTACTGTTTTGTTTTTTTAGTCAGATAAAACGTCGTTTTTTTGATATTCTTCTGCAATACTGCCTGGTGCACGCACCAACATACTTGTATGAGTGAGAGGGATAAAAATAAAACCAGTGTAGGATCTTAAGTACCTATTTGAGTTGTAATATTGTTTACAGCCTACATATTATATCCTAGGAGCCGTTGTGCTGCATACATTGATGTCTAACGCAGAATTACTCATCAATATGAAGAGGACCTTGTAGAGGGAGAAACACTCAAGAATCATGAGGTTGCAGGCATCAAGGCTTACTTGTTACAGTATACTTAAACTATAAAAATTAAGATTATTTTACTGTATTAGATTGATTACTATTATTGTTACCTTTTCTTGTTAGTGAGAGTTAGTTTTCTTGGTAAATAAAATATTATATAATTATCATACTTTAATCTATTTTTTGAAGGCTTCGGCCCTTGTTTTATATAATATTATTGTCTTTTTTTTCGTGATTATAATTATATATACCTACATGATTCAATTTTTATTGGACAACATTGTAATCTTTATTTATTAAAAAATTAAAGAATTCCCTCGATTTCTCCAGGATTCCATCATCATATCCTGACCTGATGACCATGAAATCATCTGGAAGTGTAGACCGTACACTTTTAAACAAAATAGTGTCATATGGGCCCAAAGTGAAAAACAAGCAAAGGATTCTATAGTTGATGATTTCAAAAGAGTAGCGAGGAATTCAATTTATGTCGCCCAAGAACAAAATATTTTGGCCTCGAATGATACATACAATTTTTCATCATTACCTATGAGAAAAAACTATAAGAAGGTAGATATTCCTGCTGGGCACGGGTCTTCTCTTAAAATGTGAGGGTTTTGGCTAAGTGCGGGTTGGCGGGCTTCACACACTTTTGAGAACATTTTATAAACGTTAGGCATGCTTATATAAACGTTAGGTTTCCTGGTGTTTTCCTGCACCGTTAAATGTTAAGCAAGTGATACTTTACTTTTCTAAAACGCACATAACTTTGAAATGACAGAGGTGTGTATGTGTGTGTGGATTCAAACCCGCGACTTCCTAATGTGGCGCACGGGTGATCGGGGGCCGGGGCAAGTGAAGTTAGAATCGTTGGGTGCACTCGGCCACTGCTTAAGTAGACATTAATATAAAAACAAATGAAAGAAACAGATGAGAGACCCAACTGCGGATCAATCAGAATAGAGAAACAAGACTCCCATGGGCGCAAAGTTGAATTTTCACATCCTGTTAAAGCAATTTTTCTATTTCGAATAGGTAGGTATAATGAAAAGTGTGGGTTGGCGGGCTTCACACACCCTTGAGAAAATCTTTTTTTTATGTTCCACTGCAAGGCGCTGGTCTCATATCAAAATGAGGGACTTAGCCGTAACCCACCACGCTGGCTAAGTGCAAGTTGGCGGGCTTCACACACCTTTGGAAACATTCTTTATGTCCCACTGCTAGGTACCAAAATGAAATGAGTTTGGCCAACTGCGGGTTGGCGAGCTTCACACACCTTCGAGAATATTGATTTTGTGAATTCTAGGCGTGCAAGTTTCCTCACGGTGTTTACCTACACTTTAACTGTGCAAGTGATATTGAGTTTTCTAAAACCCACATAGGTAACTTCGAAACTACAGAGATGTGTGCCGAGGATTCTTGAGAAGGAATCTCATCAGGAGGTCGCGCGCGAGCGGGGGTAAGCGGAGAAACCACTGGCCACTGCATAAGTAGACATTACTTAACGGCCTACAAGCCGTATTTAGGTGATTTTGAATGAAGTTTTATGCAAAAACTATAAAGACAATTACTTTCAAATTTACACGACATGTATTTTGGGTCTTTAATCTAAAATCCCTTAGAAGCAGAAACACGATTGGATAAAATTTTCTCGATAGAAAGTTCTCCCAAAAGTTGCTCCAAAATCTCAGTTTTTCTATGTTTTATCGGAAACTACAATGGATGTTATTGTAATTTTTGTTTTAATGTATCGGTAATAATAATATCCTAAAACGCTTAGAACAGATTTTTGATAACTGGCTTAGTTTTTGAGTTATTAGGTAAAACGTCGTTTTTCTGCTATATTCTTCCGCGACGCTGCATGTCGCACCTACCAAATCTCCGTGAGAGTGAGAAAGACAAAAATAAATTCAATTAATCCCCTTAATATAAAAACAAATGAGTGACACACCGCGGACCAATCAGAATGGAGAAACAAAACTACAATGGGCGCAATTGTATTTAGATCCCGCTGTGCTCTTCAGACAATTTTCCTTTTTCGAATAGGTACGATAAAAAATAATTTTCTGTATCGGTCCAGGCGTCTTTGAGTAGGTACGTAATCGAGGAATATCTATGGGTACATAATAAAAAACAAAAGGTTTTCATGAATTGAGAACCCCCTTCCTTTTTTGCAGTCAGTTAAAAAGCAAAATAGGATCGTAAAAATAATGACAAATATTTTAAAAGGTACACAATACACATTAGCTCTGATTTTAGCCACGTGTCGACTTATCTTGAGCCATTCTTGAGCTCACTACCTCCGCGTGCGTGTATTATCTCTTCTTCAAGAAAGTGATAGTGAAAAAAAATTTTTCATACATGTTAGGTAGTTATAGGAGAAATTTTTGCGAAATTCTCGGGCACCATCTTGTTTTTCCAAATTTTTCTACTTTTTCTGTTAATCATTTACAAATATCTACAATGCTTGCGAGTTGTAACGAAAGCGGTTGGAAAACTAAACGAGTACTGAACAGAAATCAAGTCGGCCAGCATTTTGTTCACAAATGTCAGATTATTCCCCTACTCCCATCCCGCACCCAAACACATTTCTCATACATCACTATACCGTTTTCCGTCGCCTTCTAGGTTTTTCCAATCATTTTCTATGAAAAAATTGAATTTTTTTGTCATTAAATAAATACATAAACATCATATTTAGCTAAAAAACCACTTTTCCAACTTTCATACCCTCCCAGATAGACCCCGTCGAAATTTGTATTTTGTAATTTTGAATTTTTTTTCAACTCATTGGTAATTGGACGAGGTTTCGAATGACATTTAGTCGAGCACCCTCCACCTATCTCCAATACCTTATGCGTGCTCTTCACCCGTCTCCGAAACCTTCAATCATCAGCCGTCTCCATACTCTCCCAAAAGATATAGTTCTCCTCTTCACGAAATGGTTTGTTAAAAAATTTTTTTCATACAAAATTTTAATTTTGTGAAAATCTCGGCCGCCATCTTGTTTTCCAATTTTTTCCATTTTTTCTTTTAATCGTTTACCATTTCCTATATCCCTTGCAAGTTTAAAAGAAATCGGTTGGAAAACAAAAGATTTACGAAAGTCACGTCGTCCGCCATCTTCTTTTTCTGAAATGTCATAATTTTTCCCTCACATACTTAATTGTATCGTTTTCTACCTGTGTCTAGAAGAACAATGTCAATTTTCTTATAGTTCCTATTCGCTATACAATTTAGTATGAAAAAAAAAATCCGCCATTTTATTTTTTTTTTCTTTTCAATAAAAAGACCTCTTCGTCCAGATCATGTTTTGCTAAGAAACCACTTTTCTATCATTCATACATTCTGAGATAGACATCGACGAAATTTGTATGGCGGCCATCTTTTTTTCGCCATTTTGAAATTTTTTTCAGCGCATTGGCAATTGCACGAGGTTTCGAATGACATTTGGTCGAGCACCCTCCTCCTATCTTCAATACCCTGGCCGTGCTCTTCACCCGTCTCTGAAATCCTCAATCATCAGCTCTCTTCATATTTTTCACCGAGTCATTTCTTGACTTCTATACGAAGCCACAGGTGAAAAAAAAATTGTTCATACAAAATTTTACAGGAGGACATTTTGGGGAAAATCTCGAAAAGTACCCCAAATGTGGCAACACAGCTTACATATCTCGATACTGCCCGTCGAGCTACACAATCAGATCATACATGTCGACTTTCCGAAATGTTGCCAAGTCTTGTTACGGGGAAAAATAAATACACAGTGGAAGTGGAATCAAACTGTTAGGTTTACTTCAGTGATATTAGAGCTAATACATTATTAAATTAATTTAATATAAGCTGAAGGCTGATGGGCGGACATTATGCGCAGAGCGGTAGAACCAGAGAGAGTAAACCAATGTGTCAAATTAAACGTAATGACTATGGATGGTCTATGGACATACCACAGAATACAAAATATTATCCTAATTAGAGTTATCAATTTCTTACATGAAATTGAAACCTAATCTAGATTTCTAACACTTCCCCTCATGCGTAACATGAGAAAAACCATCTTACAATGCAGAGTGACACTAAATATTAATTAATTAACATCTCAGGTTAATTAGGACAAGAAAAAAAAAACTCCACATCGTTTATCTCATGTCTAGCATGACCATACAATGTGCTAACTAATTTATACACCACAAAACCATCCAAACTTATGATCTACAGGGCTGACTTACATAAATAATCATTTATACAGAAAAATGCCTACTACTCAACATTTTTCATACCCAAATCATTAACAAACCCCAAATACTTAACACTAGATAAGGGCTTTGTAAACAAGTCAGCCAACATATTCTCAGATGGTAAATAGCTAACACTCACATGCTTATTCCTTACAAGATCTTTTACAAAATGATAACGAAGATCAATATGCTTGGTCTTTTTGTGGCAATATTCCCTAGTTTCAAGCAATTTTAATGCGCTTTGATTGTCACTAAAGATACTACAATCATAATGTTTATTAAAAATTTCATACAAAAAATTCCTAATAAAACATACTTCTTTGCATGCATCACTTAGGGCTAAGTACTCAGCTTCAGTACTTGAAAGCGCAACACATCGCTGTTTGCGCGACTCCCAACACACAGTGGAGCCGCCAACCTTTACAACAAAACCACTATAAGACCGCCTATCCACGACATCATTGGCCCAGTCAGCATCAGCAAACACTGACATATCAAGGGTACCAGATTTAACAAACACCAATTTTTTATGCATGGTACCACTCAAATACCTTAATATTCTTTTTGCAGCGATCCAATGATCTCGTGTGAATGCTGTATTGAACTGGCTTAAACAATTAACAGCATAAGTGATGTCAGGCCTAGAACATACTGACAAATACATTAGACATCCAATCAGCTCTCTATATGGATAAACAGTGTCATCTAAAATATTATCACATGATCCTTTCTCTAGCTTACTAGCAATCATTGGTGTCGAGACACTTTTACAATTAGTCATACCAAAACGTTCTAACAACTTTACAATATAGTCTGATTGGTCAAACATAATAATTCCATTAGCTCTGTCTCTATGTATCTTAATACCTAAACAGTTCTTAACACAACCTAAGTGTTTGCAACTAAATTCAGATTCTAATAACTTATACAATATGTCCTTTTCCTTAGAACTATTGGTAAAGATATAAAAATCATCCACATACAATGCTAAAATTGTTAGTTGCTTGTCATTTCTTTTCATATAAACACATGGTTCACATTTATTTTGTATATAACCATTGTTAGTCAATAAAACATTTACAGTATTATTCCACAGCCTACTTGCTTGTTTAAGACCATACAAACTTTTCTTTAACAAACATACTTTGTTCTTGTCAGTTATAAAACCTACAGGCTGTTCCATATAAATATATTCATCAAGTTTACTATGTAAAAAAGCTGTATTTATGTCCAGATGTTCTATGTCCATATTTAATTCATTTGCAATGCAAAACAAAATTCTTAGACTAGTATGTCTTACTACCGGTGAGAAAGTATCTGTGTAGTCTACACCAGGCTTTTGACTAAATCCTCTTGCCACAAGACGAGCTTTATATCTTGTACAGTTACCAGACTCATCAGATTTAAGTTTAAAAACCCATTTACAACTAACTATGTTGCCAGTTTTTGGTCTATCCACTAATTGCCATACATTATTTTTAATCAGAGAATTATACTCTTCTTGCATAGCGGTGAGCCAACAATCCTTGCTAGGACTTGCCATTGCCTCATTATAAGATTGAGGTTCGTCATAGACAAAACCCCTTACTAAAAATGACAAATCTGATGAATCAGATAAATCAGATAACTGATAGTCTTGATACCTTACCGGTTTTCGACAACGAGTAGAACGAACAGGTCGCTCGCAGCTAGCACTAGGAGCCTCTAGCACTACATCTTCCCCTCGAACGACTGTTTCGTTACTTACAGTCAAGTCTGACTCGTTACTTTCTCCATCACTAGTTTCACTAGTTGCAGTCCCCTCAGCACTTTGGAAGGAGGGCTCGCCTGAAATTGGAGAAGAAAACACATCATCATCAACATTTTGACTAGAATTATTAGTTTTCTCATTACTAGTAAGGCCAGTATCATTGCTGCCATTACTAATATCATTAATATGATGCTCATTCTTGCTCTGCATATCTGTATCAATATTCTGTATACTACTATCACATAATTGGTTGCTTTGCATATCCATTTTACTAATATTATCAGAATTATTATTCATTTTAATAGGATCAATGCTTTGCATATCCATATTAATATTATTATTTTCAATTGAATCAATGCTTTGCATATTCAAATTCACATTATTGTTACTGATTCGGTTGCTTTGCATACCTACATCATTATAAATAAAAATACTATTGCTCTCTGAACTACCATTTCTATCACAGTGGTTTATAAACTGGTTTTCAAAAAATACAACATTTCTAGAAATAATAATCTGCCTAGGGTTTGAGGGATCTATCAATCTATAGCCTTTTGTATGTTCACAATAACCAACAAAGATACAGCTTCTAGATTTTGAATCAAGTTTATCTCTCTTTACCTTTGGAATTAGTGTCATAGCACGGCAACCAAAAACACGTAAATGGCTTATGTTAACTTTTTTACCTGACCATACCTCTTCAGGAGTTTTATTGGGAATAGCTGCAGTAGGACTTCGATTCTTAAGATATATAGCAGTAGAAATAGCCTCTCCCCAGTATTCTTTAGGAAGATTAGCTTCACGAAGCATACAGCGAGCTTTCTCAAAAAGTGTTCGGTTTAGTCTTTCAGCTACGCCATTTTGTGAAGGGCTATAAGGAGCTGTAGTCTCATGAACTATACCCTCATTCTTTAAAAAATTGGAGAACTCAGCATTGCAATATTCTCCACCCCTATCAGTACGCAGACGTTTAATAAAATAACCAGTTTGCTTCTCAACAGTTGCTTTAAAAATCTTAAATTTGGACAAAACATCAGATTTAAATCTCATTAAATAGCCATATGTCTTTCTAGAATAATCATCGGTAAACGTTACCAGATATCTAGATCCACCCAGACTACTTACCGGCATTGGACCACATACATCGGAATGTACGAGCTCCAGCAACTGCTTGGAACGTTTTGCTAAACCCCTAGGAAACTTTTGCACTGCTTGCTTCCCCTCAACGCACGACACACACTGGTTAGGTGTAATATCGAGCTGAGACGAGTTAACATTAACACCAACAGCAAGTTTATGGAGTTTACTTACCCCACGGAGACTCAGATGTCCAAGCCGCTTATGCCACAGGCACAAGTCTAGTGTATCCTTGGCTTTCTCCTCTGTGTCAAGCGAACTTTGTGGCTTTGGCACAGCATTTACAGCATTTACAGTCAAAGAATTATCCTGTAAAACATTGTCCAAAATATAAATACCCCCCCCGTCTAGTGGCAGACACAAGAAGAGATTCCCCATTGAAAACATAACATTTATTATTACTAAACTTCACAGATAAAGCCTTCTCACATAATTTAGAAACACTAATTAAATTAGTCGAGAGGCCAGGTACATATAGAACATCTGTTACTAATTGAGACTTGTTATTTTTCATAGGAATCATCACATCACCATAACCTAGACACCTTAGGGTACTACCATTAGCAACTTGTACAGTCTTATCACATTCTGTTATCTTGATAAACCACTGTAAGTCTCTGGAAATATGAGTCGAGGCCCCAGAATCGACGATCCAGTCCTTACTCTCGAAGACTCCATAACATATAGCCGCCAATGCTGTTGCTTTATCTGTCTTCTGCTTCTTAAACTTAAAGCAGTCCCGTATTCTGTGTCCTGGGCGGTGGCAAAAGTGACAGACAAATACCTTCTTAGTCTTGTGTTTAGACAGCAGGGCCATGTCTTCCTTGCTTTCTGTCCGTCTTCTGCGTTCTTCTTCTTGTAACAATCTAGTACGGACTAAATCACTTGAAATTGTACCTGTGCAGGCGACAGCTTCGAGACTGGATACGACGATATCATACTCCTGTGGAAGGCCACTCAAGATGATTTCCGCAACTTCAGCATCTTCTATAGCTCGGCCAATATCACTTAACTGCTGAACAAGAGTCGTTATATGCTCAAAGTATGCACTCATACTATCAAAATCTGCATAACTAGCACGGTGCAGCTGTCTTAACAATGCTACACGCCGTCCGAAACCTTTATCTTCAAAGACTGCGCTTAGTTGATCCCAAGCTTGTTTAGCTGTATTCGCATTTCTAATATATTGCACACAAATGGGTTTCACAGCTAAACTAATGCGGGCTAGTGCGCGTAGATCCTTAGATGTATCGATGGGCTCTGTACCTTCTATGCATGACCATAAATCATCGATGATCAAAGTATGACGCATGTTAAATTTCCACATGTTATAATTATTCATACCTTCTAATTTTTCGAACGGTAGATTGTGATGATGCAGATGGTTCGATGATAACGCTCCTGAAGCCATATTCACGTTGCGATCTGTACTCACACGCCACACGGGTAGATGGCAGACGCCACAAGCTTTGCGAAGGCACGCCGCTCAACCACGTTGTCGTGAGTCGTGTACCTTAGATTTCCTTCAGTGAGGGCCCCATAACCTCTTGTTACGGGGAAAAATAAATACACAGTGGAAGTGGAATCAAACTGTTAGGTTTACTTCAGTGATATTAGAGCTAATACATTATTAAATTAATTTAATATAAGCTGAAGGCTGATGGGCGGACATTATGCGCAGAGCGGTAGAACCAGAGAGAGTAAACTAATGTGTCAAATTAAACGTAATGACTATGGATGGTCTATGGACATACCACAGAATACAAAATATTATCCTAATTAGAGTTATCAATTTCTTACATGAAATTGAAACCTAATCTAGATTTCTAACACCAAGTGCCTCAAAAACACGATCAAAATATTCAAAAAAAATAAATGAATACAAAATGGCCGCCACCGCATTTCACAGAAATATTTTACATAGTTTAGTACTTTTCCCAGTAACTACAGGATATGCCGCTTTGTATTACATTTAAATTTTTCATCTCGCTCGCACCCACGCGACATGATTGCCCCTGAAAAGTGACCATGTCGAAAATCACTTTTTCTTTGATAAATTCCAGTGTTGCCAGTGCCGAGTGACAAAAATACCCAAATGTCATTTGTACGAGTAAGACACGTGATCGCTCATAGTCGGATTTCGCAAAAAGTCTATTTCGATTTTTTACTTTTTGGGGAATATCTCGTAATTTCCCGAGAAATGGGGTAATTTTTTTTTCCCCATTTAACACTTCGAGTCTGTACTCACGATCGCCCACTAAAAGTCGAAACGCTCCGATGTTGCCAAGTGTGTTAAATTTGAATTTTAAAATTGCGTTTTTTCGTACCTCAGACAGTTCGGCCGCCAAAACAGCCGCCATCTTGGATTTTGAAAAATTACTCCCGTTCTGTCAAAATTCAGAATAATTAAGGGCGAACCAAGAAAAAAATCATCATCCTCGAGTACCCCGTTTAGGATCTGTGGCGCCGCGGTTTGTGGTCGAAAAAAGAAAAATTTTAAAAAACCACAGCTTGGCCGCCATCTTGTTTTTCCAAAATTTTCCATTTTTTCTATTAATCGTTTACTAATATCTACAATCGTTGCGAGTTTGAACGAAATTGATTGGAAAACAAAAAAGTTACAGAAATCACGTCGGCCGCCATCTTGTTTTTCGGAAATGTCAGATTTTTCCCTTACTCGAATCCCCCACCCGAACACATCCCTCATACATCATTATATCGTTTTCAGTCTCCTTCTGGGAGAACAATTGTATCAATCAGTCAATGAGTGAGTGAGTCAGTGGTAATCGAGCTATATATAGTATAACTAGTTTTTCGCGTGGAGGCGCGGCCCGCTAAAGCGGACCGCGTAACTGCTTGTAGCAATTAACGTGGTCGGTCATACTCGGATTTAGCAAAAATTAGTAGGTATCACACACAATCGCCATACAATTTAGTATGAAAAAAAAATTCCGCCATTTTGAATTTTTTTTCTTGTCACTAAATAGATATCCCCATTTCGATCATCTTTTGCTATGAATTCACTTTTCCAACTGTCATACCCTCCGAGATAGAGACCAACAAAATTTGTATGGCGGCCATGTTTTTTCCGCCATTTTGAATTTTTTTTCAGCTCATTGGTAATTGGACGAGGTTTCAAATGACATTTGGTCGAGCACCCCCCACCTATCTCCAATACCTTTAGCGTGCTCTTCACCCGTCTCCAAGATCCTCAATCATCAGCTCTCTCCATACTGTCCCGGAAAGAATTAGTTCTCCTCTTTACGAAAGTGATTGTGAAAAAAAAATTTTCATGCAAAATTTTACAGGAGAAAATTTTGCGAAAATCGCGGCCGCCATCTTGTTTTTCCAAAATTTTCCATTTTTTCTATTAATTGTTTGCTAATATCTACAATCGTTACGAGGTTGAACGAAATCGGTCGGAAAACAAAAAAGTTACAGAAATCACGTCGGCCGCCATCTTGTTTTTCGGAAATGTCAGATTTTTCCCATACTCGAATCCCCCACCCGAACACACCCCCCATACATCATTATATCGTTTTCAGTCTCTGTAGTGTTGCACACTACATCTTCGCCAAATCTTGTCTATGGCGAGCCCGCACAAGAAAGCGAGGGTAGCAACACTCGAGCAGTCGGGTGAAGCCTCTCGAGACGCACTCATGCGCTCCTGAGTTTTTCTTTTAATTTTTTTGTTCACGATGACGTGAACGGCCTTCAGCCCCTCCGGCTGAAGCCGGAAGGTCCCTTTCCTCACGAGGTTCGCTTCGCGACCGCGTTTTAACGCCCCAGGAACCGACTCCCTGGGGAAATACTTAATATATTCGGTTGGAAATACGCCAGCGTGGCGCGACTAACGCCGCCATGCGCCGGCAAAAAATCGTCTTGTGACGGTCACGCAACGCGATCCGATACTCTAGCCTAAGTAAAGAGCCTAACATTATATCGAGTCAGTGCTCGGAAGTGTCATGTGCGCGAATAAAGTGCTAAAGTGGACCCTCTTCTAAAGACGAGTCTCCAATCCGACTACAAAGCATCACCACCTTTGGCCACGCCAAGAGCCGAGCTACTACACCTTGGGCGCGCCGCAGAACGCCCGCACCTTCGGCAGGCGTGTTGCTGGCAGCTGACATCACGCCGGTGGGACCCAGCACGTGGCGCCATCTCAGCGTAGCTGGCCCGCCGGCGCGCCGCCTCCTCGAGCCCTACAACACGGCGCAAGCGGACTCGACCTGCGGCGAGCACAGGGAAGTGATTTCCCCTTTTTACGCCCCTCAGGCAATACCCTTGTCCCTTTGAAGCCAACATGAACTTTCGGAAAAGATTCGATTGCGCTTGACCTAGTACTTAAACTCGTAGCTAATTAAGTAAACCTAATGTAAAAACTAACCAATTTCAATGATCTTAAATATAATTATGTACTTTGTACTTTGCTGCTTGTTGTCTAATTTAATGCCTATCCTTGACGATCACGAAGCGTGAGGGACTCTGAGTGATATCGCCGAACGGTCCTTGACTCAAAGGTTCATACGCTCTAAATTGACTCAGTGTCCGGTCAACCATAACCCAACTTTTATTCCACACCATACCAACATCCCCTTTCCAACATTACAATATGGCGCCCGAACAGGGACAGGAAGAGACATAATTATAGACGCCACACTACACAAATTTCACTCAACATTACCTTCACAGTTAGAAGACTTAAAAGTAGCTGACAGAACAGAGTCAGCATCAGCGTTGAACGAATTATCAAACATTTTTAACAACGTTCAATCTGCCCTGACTGCAGCTTACAAACGCAATGCTTCCAAATACAATTTAAGACGGAAACATGTGACTTGCGAACCAAACGATATAGTGTGGCGCAGGAACTTCGTACAATCTAACGCAGCTAACTACTTTTCAGCCAAACTGGCCCCTAGATTTGTCAAATGCGTGGTAATAGAAAAAATATCCGATTTAATTTACATTCTTCAAGACGTTAACACCAAAAATAAAGGAAAATACCACATAAAGGACATAATTAAATTTTCTTAAACACAATATATCAAACCTACAAACATAAAACTACATCAAAACTTTTGATTTAGTTCTTAATTTTCATTATATCAAACCCAGAATGTACCATTGAAATACATTCTTTCTTAACACTAAATTTCACAATTTTTTTAACAAACTATATTACTACACCTAAGCTAGTATATAGACAAAACCTTACCTACCACAAAATTATAGATACTCTCCTGGAAAAAATTAAAACCAAGTTTTTGCCATTAACAATTTATTAGGAATTTCTTCCTTTAACAAAAAAAAAAAAAAACACATATATAAATAATGTACATATGTAAATGGTTAGGTATATAAACACACTAACACTTTTAAAGCACACTCTATGAGAAGGATGAACATAAATAGAACATCACCTTTTCAGCACTTAAAATTACATATACTAATTAATAATACTCAAGTAACACAAAATAAAAATTATGATTATATTTAAAACAAAATACATATATAGTAAATACATACTACCCTAAACGATAATAAAATACAACATTTACAATAAACAAGATAGTTATCAAATTAAAATAGAAAATAAGTTTTTTTTTCTCCTCAGTTCACTAACCACAAACACTTATCTCAGAACTAGAATTCTATAAGTCTTATGAGGTACCTCAACTATTTACAACTTATCAAGTATGTTAGGTATGATGTAAGAAAGAGAAGTACAAAAGGTTTTTATTCTAAATTCAAACCCGGGTCACTTTAGGCAAACTAAACTATCAATTATGAAAATATGAGTGGATCAGCACAAAAGGAACAGTTGAATATAGTTAAGATAATTACATAGGATATTTAAAACTAAAGCTAAAATTAATACTAACAAATTTAATCTAACTCACACTTGGCCTATAGACGCCCACATGCACACTTGGACTCTTACATACACCCTACCCCTAACCCATTTCCTCTTTGTAGAGCAACGACTCTTCCTTTGAAGTGGGAGGCCTGTGAGATAGCCCGGCTATCTCTTTTGCCGAAAAAGGGGGTATTGTAGTGTTGCACACTACATCTTCGCCAAATCTTGTCTATGGCGAGCCCGCACAAGAAAGCGAGGGTAGCAACACTCGAGCAGTCGGGTGAAGCCTCTCGAGACGCACTCATGCGCTCCTGAGTTTTTCTTTTAATTTTTTTGTTCACGATGACGTGAACGGCCTTCAGCCCCTCCGGCTGAAGCCGGAAGGTCCCTTTCCTCACGAGGTTCGCTTCGCGACCGCGTTTTAACGCCCCAGGAACCGACTCCCTGGGGAAATACTTAATATATTCGGTTGGAAATACGCCAGCGTGGCGCGACTAACGCCGCCATGCGCCGGCAAAAAATCGTCTTGTGACGGTCACGCAACGCGATCCGATACTCTAGCCTAAGTAAAGAGCCTAACATTATATCGAGTCAGTGCTCGGAAGTGTCATGTGCGCGAATAAAGTGCTAAAGTGGACCCTCTTCTAAAGACGAGTCTCCAATCCGACTACAAAGCATCACCACCTTTGGCCACGCCAAGAGCCGAGCTACTACACCTTGGGCGCGCCGCAGAACGCCCGCACCTTCGGCAGGCGTGTTGCTGGCAGCTGACATCACGCCGGTGGGACCCAGCACGTGGCGCCATCTCAGCGTAGCTGGCCCGCCGGCGCGCCGCCTCCTCGAGCCCTACAACACGGCGCAAGCGGACTCGACCTGCGGCGAGCACAGGGAAGTGATTTCCCCTTTTTACGCCCCTCAGGCAATACCCTTGTCCCTTTGAAGCCAACATGAACTTTCGGAAAAGATTCGATTGCGCTTGACCTAGTACTTAAACTCGTAGCTAATTAAGTAAACCTAATGTAAAAACTAACCAATTTCAATGATCTTAAATATAATTATGTACTTTGTACTTTGCTGCTTGTTGTCTAATTTAATGCCTATCCTTGACGATCACGAAGCGTGAGGGACTCTGAGTGATATCGCCGAACGGTCCTTGACTCAAAGGTTCATACGCTCTAAATTGACTCAGTGTCCGGTCAACCATAACCCAACTTTTATTCCACACCATACCAACATCCCCTTTCCAACATTACATCTCCTTCTGGGAGAACAATTGTATCAATCAGTGAGTGAGTCAGTCAGTGAGTGGTAATCGAGCTATATATAGTATAACTAGTTTTTCGCGTGGGGGCGCGGCCCGCTAAAGCGGACCGCGTAACTGCTTGTAGCAATTTACGTGGTCGCTCATACTCGGATTTAGCAAAAATTAGTAGGTAGGTACCCAATCGCCATACATTTTTTATGAAAAAAAATTCCGCCATTTTGAATTTTTTTTCTTGTCACTAAATAGATATCTCCATTTCGATCATCTTTTGCTATGAAACCACTTTTCCAACTGTCATACTCTCCGAGATAGAGACCAACAAAATTTGTATGGCGGCCATGTTTTTTCCGCCATTTTGAATTTTTTTTCAGCTCATTGGTAATTGGACGAGGTTTCAAATGACATTTGGTCGAGCACCCCCCACCTATCTCCAATACCTTTAGCGTGCTCTTCACCCGTCTCCAAGATCCTGAATCATCAGCTCTCTCCATACTGTCCCCGAAAGAAATAGTTCTCCTCTTCACGAAAGTGTTTGTGAAAAAAAATTTTTTCATACAAAATTTTACAGGAGAAAATTTTGCGAAAATCTCGGCCGCCATCTTGTTTTTCCAAAATTTTCCATTTTTTCTATTAATTGTTTACTAACATCTACAATCGATGCGAGTTTGAACGAAATCGGTCGGAAAACAAAAAAGTTACAGAAATCACGTCGGCCGCCATCTTGTTTTTCTGAAATGTCATAATTTTTCCCTACTCGACTCCCGCACTTGAACACATCCTTCATACATCATTATATCGTTTTCAGTCTCCTTCTGGGAGAACAATTATGTCAATGAGTGAGTCAGTGAGTGAGTCAGTGAGTGGTAATCGAGCTATATATATTATAATAACTAGTTTTTCGCGTGGGGGCGCGGCCCGCTAAAGCGGACCGCGTAACTGCTTGTAGCAATTTACGTGGTCGCTCATACTCGGATTTAGCAAAAATTAGTAGGTAGGTACCCAATCGCCATACAATTTAGTATGAAAAAAAAATTCCGCCATTTTGAATTTTTTTTTCTTGTCACTAAATAGATATCCCCATTTCGATCATCTTTTGCTATGAAACCACTTTTCCAACTGTCATACCCTCCGAGATAGAGACCAACAAAATTTGTATGGCGGCCATGTTTTTTCCGCCATTTTGAATTTTTTTTCTTGTCACTAAATAGATATCCCCATTTCGATCATCTTTTGCTATGGAACCACTTTTCCAACTTTCATACCCTCCGAGATAGAGACCACCAAAATTTGTATGGCGGCCATGTTTTTTCCGCCATTTTGAATTTTTTTTCAGCTCATTGGTAATTGGACGAGGTTTCAAATGACATTTGGTCGAGCACCCCCCACCTATCTCCAATACCTTTAGCGTGCTCTTCACCCGTCTCCGAGATCCTCAATCATCAGCTCTCTCCATACTGTCCCCGAAAGAAATAGTTCTCCTTTTTAGGAAAGTGTTTGTGAAAAAAAATTTTTTCATACAAAATTTTACAGGAGAAAATTTTGCCAAAATCTCGGCCGCCATCTTGTTTTTCCAAAATTTTCCATTTTTTATAGTAATCGTTTACTAATATCTACAATCGTTGCGAGTTTGAACGAAATCGGTCGGAAAACAAAAAAGTTACAGAAATCACGTCGGCCGCCATCGTTTTTCTGAAATGTCATAATTTTTCCCTACTCGAATCCCGCACCCGAACACATTTCCCATACATCAGTATATCGTTTTCAGTCTCCTTCTGGGAGAACAATTATGTCAATCAGTCAGTGAGTCAGTCAGTGGTAATCGAGCTATATATATTATAACTAGTTTTTCGCGTGGGGGCGCGGCCCGCTAAAGCGGACCGCGTAACTGCTTGTAGCAATTTACGTGGTCGGTCATACTCGGATTTAGCAAAAATTAGTAGGTAGGTACCCAATCGCCATACAATTTATTATGAAAAAAAAATCCGCCATTTTGAATTTTTTTTCTTGTCACTAAATAGATATCCCCCTTCCGATCATCTTTTGCCATGAAACCACTTTTCCAACCGTCATACCCTCCGAGATAGAGACCAACAAAATTTGTATGGCGGCCATGTTTTTTCCGCCATTTTGAATTTTTTTTCAGCTCATTGGTAATTGGACGAGGTTTCAAATGACATTTGGTCGAGCACCCCCCACCTATCTCCAATACCTTTAGCGTGCTCTTCACCCGTCTCCAAGATCCTCAATCATCAGCTCTCTCCATACTGTCCCCGAAAGAAATAGTTCTCCTCTTTACGAAAGTATTTGTGAAAAAAAAAATTTTCATACAAAATTTTACAGGAGAAAATTTTGCGAAAATCTCGGCCGCCATCTTGTTTTTCCAAAATTTTCCATTTTTTCTAATAATCGTTTACTAATATCTACAATCGATGCGAGTTTGAACCAAATCGGTCGGAAAACAAAAAAGTTACAGAAATCACGTCGGCCGCCATCTTGTTTTTCGGAAATGTCAGATTTTTCCCATACTCGAATCCCCCACCCGAACTCATCCCCCATACATCATAATATCTGTTGTATTCGGTTTAGGTAGTGAAACGAAGATTTACTTGGATTAGACTTTTATAATTACTTCGACATGATTTAGACATAGACGACAATAGACAATAATAGTGAGTGACATTGACAATTGACTTAAGCGTATACATTAGTACAGATAATTAATACAGATAATTAATACTACGTGACATCTCCCTTTTTTAAAAAAAAACAAAAAATAATAAATGATATTTTACCCTTATCTCCCTTTTTACAAAAATAAATTTATAAACAAATCGTTACACACACAAAAGGTACATTATTTATTTTATTATACAGTTATACTATTTTACAATACAATAATTAGACATTGCAGTCATCGACATTCATTGATTTCTAAACGTTAGGTAATGTTCTATGATAATCTGTGGCACTCTATGGTATGATTTGACAAGTGACAACTGAAATGTCAAAGTCGATAATTAATTCAATGACATAAGTTTATAGGTTACACAAACAATAATATTACATGAATTTAGGCAAAGTTATAAGATTTAGAGACTAAAGCTATTAATACTTAGAATTACGACTGCAAACAAGAATATTAAGTATAACTAACAATACCATATCTATGTACTGGTTTACAAATACGGCGAGAACGAGTATTTCCATGTACCAAGGGATCATTTTGTGTTTTTATAAAAGTGTTTTTGTTTACAGGTGTTGACTGTGTTGTGTTCTGTGTAAAATGATGTGTGTGTGTTGACTGTTCCAGGATAAACTGGCGATTTCTTCTAAACTGGCCTAGCTCACTTTTTATAATATAACTCCTGGGTTCAGGACCTACCTGTATAATTATTCCTGGTGACCATTTTTTGTCTTCAGGTTTGTGTTTAAACAAGACTTTATCACCTACATGCAATGGTTTAAGCATTTTTGTATGTTTATTATAATAAAATTTTGAATATGACTTTTGTTTTTCATTTAATTCCTTTATTTTATGCATATCACAAAGTTTAGGTAACAAGTTTTCTTTTACTGTAGGGACTACTGTTCGCAGTTTTCTAGACATACAAAGTTCTGCTGGTGAGTACTGACTTTGCTTGGGGGTATTTCTATATATAAGTAATGCTAAATACAGATCCGATTTATCAGTTTTACACTTAATAAACAAATTTTTTATAGTTGAAATTGTTCTTTCAACGAGGCCATTCGATCTGCTTAAGTATGGACTTGAAGTTATGTGTTCTATGTCCCATTCTTGAGTGAATACCTTAAACTCTTTGCTAGAAAATGGAGGGCCGTTGTCCGAGATCAGAACCCTACAAATTCCTTGACGAGCCATTATAGACTTTAATTGTGCAATTACTTGACTGGCTGTATAGCCTGACGTTAACTTAGCAAGTTCTACAAACTTTGAATAATAATCAACTACTATTAAGTACTTTGTTTGTTCAAATTCAAAAATATCTATACCAATTTTGTACCATGGTATGTGTTCATACTCATGCTGAATAATTGGTTCTTTACTATTATTTCGACGGTAAGATAGACAAATATTGCATAGACTTATATATTTTTCTATATCACTTTGCATATTAGGCCAAAAAACAGTAGTTTTTGCTAGACGGACTGAACTATTGATGCCTTGATGAGCAGAATGAAGTAGTTTTAGAATATACTCTCTCATTGACTCTGGAATTATAATACAATTGGACTTGAAGACAACATTATCAATGACATATATTTGATCTTTCAGACTGTAATAAGGTTTGACTGACTGACTCACTGAACGCTTATGTTCGGGCCATCCATTGTGACAATATTTAATTATTTGACTTAAAGTTTTATCTTTGACTGTAGACTCTTGAATTTCTTTTAGTTTCTCTGGACTGACTGACAAATTAGACATTATAACATTGACATGCAAATCTATATCTTGATCGACTTCTGACAGACAAGTTTCACTTAATGCTGCTCTAGACAAGGTATCTGCAATGTATAAGTAACGACCTGGCTTGTATACCACAGTTAAATCATACGGCTGCAATCTAAGCATGATTCTTTGCAATCTTGGAGGAATATCATATAAAGCTTTTTTGAACAAAGTTATGAGGGGTTTGTGGTCTGTTTCCACTGTTATGTTATGACCATATATGTATTGGTGGAATTTTGTACAACCAAAAAGTACAGCTAGTAATTCTTTTTCAATCTGGGAATAGGATTTTTGAATTTTACTTAAGGATGCAGACGCATATGCTATGGGTTGTTTGTCATGGGATAAAACTGAGCCCATGGCATCTTGTGACGAGTCGACAGATAAAGTTATGTCCTTTTTAGGATCATAGTATGTTAAGACAGGGGTTGAACTAATAATTTTTTTAATATTATTAAACTGAGACTCATGGTGATCTGACCAATACCATTCAGTATTTTTTGACAACAATGCTCGCAAATGACATATTTTCTGAGACAAATTTTTAATAAATGGACTAAGATAATTAACCATACCTAGAAATCTTTGAAGTTCTGTTATATTTTTAGGACTTGGCATGTTACAAATAGCTTCAACTTTAGACTGATCAACTTGTACACCTTCTTTGCTAAATATATGACCTAAATATTTGACTTCTTTTTGACAAAATACAGACTTTTCTTTGTTAAATCTTAAGTTAATTTGACGTGCTCTATCTAAGACTTTTTGTAAGCGTTGATTATGTTCTTCTACAGTTCTACCATAAATAAGGAAATCATCCATCATGATTTTAACACCTTCTATATCACCAAATCTTTTAATCATTTCCCTATGAAATATCTCTGGGGCTGCATTAATCCCAAATGGCAATCTAGTAAATCTATACCGTCCAAAAGGTGTAATAAATGTACATAGCTTAGAAGAAGCTTCTGACAATTTGAGCATCCAATAGCCTTTATTTGCATCTAATGTTGAAAAGTATTCAGCTCCAGTTAGACTAGATTTAATTTCATCCAAGGTTGGGAATTGAAAATGTGACCTTAAAATTGACTGATTAAGCTTTCTAGGATCAATACACAGACGTAATTTACCATTCTTTTTTGACGTTAAGACTAGAGCACTTACCCATTCAGTAGGCTCTTCGACTCTTTGAATGACTCCACTTTTTTCCATAGATTCTAATTCCTGTTTTAGTTGTTGCTGGAGACGGAATGGAACCCTTCTGCATGCCTCTATAGATGGGGTTGCATTAGGCTTCAAGGTTAATTCGCACTGAAAATCTGTCAAACAACCTAAACCTTCAAATAAATCTTTATTTGTATCAACTATATCTTGACATGTTAAATTCTGGAAAGACACACTATTAATTTTTTTCACTAAATTTAAAGTTTTACAGGTATCTCTGCCAATGATATTTTGACTTTTTATGTCGACAATATGAAAGTTAACTGTATATGATTTATTTTTATGAATTACAGACAAATCACATTGACCTATAAGAGGAATAATTTCTCCACTGTATGTAGAAAGTGTATTTTTACTTTTGTGTATGTTGGAAAGTGGTAGGTTTAATGAGTTGTAAGTATGGATGGATAGAATGTTTGTGTCTGCCCCCGTGTCCAATAAAAAATTTACCTTTATTTGGTTTATACATAAATCAATGTTCCACGGTTTAGACAGACTGGACTTATCAGACGTATCATCATGTATACAATAGACAGACCCAACATAAAATAAAGATCCATTATTTTCAGCCTGATTTTGACATTGTACTACTTTCACTTGATATGAACGGCAAAACTGAGCAAAATGGTTAAACTTATTGCACTTTTTGCACTTTACACCTTGAGCTGGGCACTTGTATCTGTGTACCTGACCACAGCGACCACATGGTGTGTTCCTCTGACCAGATGTTGATGGGTTGCGCTGACGTCTCTGCTGGGACTGACTTCTAGACATATTTCTCCTTGACGAATCTCTGCGACTGGGTGACCTTGAAACGCGTCCTACGAAGTGTAACGATGCGTCTTCCAATGCTTTTGCTTGTTGTTTCGTAGACTCGCAACGCTTGGCTATGTTGACTGCCTCGTCCAGCGTGTTAGGCTTTTCAATGAGAATTCTCTCTTTATAGTAAGGGTTGTTGCAGTTCCAGCTGAATATATCTCTAAGTAGGTTTTCACGCAGCTCACCGAATTCACAGTTGTGACTCAAATTTTTTAAATCTGTGACATATGCATCTATAGACTCGTTTGGTAATTGCTTTCTGCTAAATAACTTATGTCTTTCGATGGTGACATTTATTTTTGGAGTGAAGTATAGAGTAAATTTGTTACAAAGGTCCGAGAACGTAATTTCATCGATATCTACATCAAATGAATAGAAAATTTCTAAGCAATCCGGTCCGATGAATTGTAGTAAGATAGCGGTTTTTCGAGAATCTTCGGCCTCCTCTAAGTTATTAGCTTTTATGTAGACTTTTAAACGTGTTAGCCATTTTTTCCATTGAAGTGGTACGTTATTACCATCCACAACGAACGGCGGCAGGGTCATGCCTACCGGTAATGGCGTCATGGCGTCGGCGTACCTGGTGACGGGCCTGGCTGGCTGACTGCTGGGAATCGGCTTCCTCGACTTGGTGTTGACAAAATCTTCGGTCGACATACTTCTTGATTAGTTTTGTAATTCTTCTGACACCATGTTGTATTCGGTTTAGGTAGTGAAACGAAGATTTACTTGGATTAGACTTTTATAATTACTTCGACATGATTTAGACATAGACGACAATAGACAATAATAGTGAGTGACATTGACAATTGACTTAAGCGTATACATTAGTACAGATAATTAATACAGATAATTAATACTACGTGACAGTAGACGTTTTCAGTCTCCTTCTGGGAGAACAATTATGTCAATCAGTGAGTGAGTCAGTGGTAATCGAGCTATATATAGTATAACTAGTTTTTCGCGTGGGGGCGCGGCCCGCTAAAGCGGACCGCGTGACTGCTTGTAGCAATTTACGTGGTCGCTCATACTCGGATTTAGCAAAAATTTGTAGGTAGGTACCCAATCGCCATACATTTTTTATGAAAAAAAAAATCCGCCATTTTGAATTTTTTTTCTTGTCACTAAATAGATATCCCCATTTCGATCATCTTTTGCTATGAAACCACTTTTCCAACTGTCATACCCTCCGAGATAGAGACCAACAAAATTTGTATGGCGGCCATGTTTTTTCCGCCATTTTGAATTTTTTTTCAGCTCATTGGTAATTGGACGAGGTTTCAAATGACATTTGGTCGAGCACCCCCCACCTATCTCCAATACCTTTAGCGTGCTCTTCCCCCGTCTCCAAGATCCTCAATCATCAGCTCTCTCCATACTGTCATCGAAAGAAATAGTTGTCCTCTTTACGAAAGTGTTTGTGAAAAAAAATTTTTTCATACAAAATTTTACAGGAGAAAATTTTGCGAAAATCTCGGCCGCCATCTTGTTTTTCCATAATTTTCCATTTTTTCTATTAATCGTTTACAAATATCTACAATCGTTGCGAGTTTGAACGTAATCGGTCGGAAAACAAAAAAGTTACAGAAATCACGTCGGCCGCCATCTTGTTTTTCTGAAATGTCATAATTTTTCCCTACTCGAATCCCGCACCCGAACACATCCCCCATACATCATTATATCGTTTTCGGACTCCTTCTGGGAGAACAATTATGTCAATGAGTCAGTGAGTCAGTGGTAATCGAGCTATATATATTATAACTAGTTTTTCGCGTGGGGGCGCGGCCCGCTAAAGCGGACCGCGTAACTGCTTGTAGCAATTTACGTGGTCGATCATACTCGGATTTAGCAAAAATTAGTAGGTAGGTACCCAATCGCCATACAATTTAGTATGAAAAAAAAATTCCGCCATTTTGAGTTTTTTTTCTTGTCACTAATTAGATATCCCCATTTCGATCATCTTTTGCTATGAAACCACTTTTCCAACTGTCATACCCTCCGAGATAGAGACCAACAAAATTTGTATGGCGGCCATGTTTTTTCCGCCATTTTGAATTTTTTTTCAGCTCATTGGTAATTGGACGAGGTTTCAAATGACATTTGGTCGAGCACCCCCCACCTATCTCCAATACCTTTAGCGTGCTCTTCACCCGTCTCCAAGATCCTCAATCATCAGCTCTCGCCATACTGTCCCCGAAAGAAATAGTTGTCCTCTTTACGAAAGTGTTTGTGAAAAAAAATTTTTTCATACAAAATTTTACAGGAGAAAATTTTGCGAAAATCTCGGCCGCCATCTTGTTTTTCCAAAATTTTCCATTTTTTCTATTAATCGTTTACTAACATCTACAATCACTGCGAGTTTGAACGAAATCGGTCGGAAAACAAAAAAGTTACAGAAATCACGTCGGCCGCCATCTTGTTTTTCAGAAATGTGAGATTTTTCCCATACTCGAATCCCCCACCCGAACACATCCCCCATACATCATTATATCGTTTTCAGTCTCCTTCTGGGAGAACAATTGTATCAATCAGTCAGTGAGTGGTAATCGAGCTATATATATTATAACTAGTTTTTCGCGTGGGGGCGCGGCCCGCTAAAGCGGACCGCGTAACTGCTTGTAGCAATTTACGTGGTCGGTCATACTCGGATTTAGCAAAAATTAGTAGGTAGGTACCCAATCGCCATACAATTTAGTATGAAAAAAAAATTCCGCCACTTTGAATTTTTTTTCTTGTCACTAAATAGATATCCCCGGTTTCCGGTTTCCGGTTTCCGGTTCCGGCGCGCGAACAGTTCGGACGCAATCTGTGTCACTCTCGATATTTAAAACTATTTCGTGGAAATACGAGCTAAAAAAGACAACATAGTGCTCTAAATCAATAAAGGACGTTATAACAAAAGTGATTATAGTTGGAAAACTGTGAAAATAGTGATATTTAACAAAAATAAACGTTTAAAGTGCAAAACCGTTACGCTCGAAAAGTGTGAACATTCCACGGCAAAACAAAACGAAATACCAAATAATTATCAAACAACAGTGACTTCGTTAAAACTAACTTATAAATAAGTGAATTCGGCAAAAATAAGATAAAATATTGAAGAAAAGTTAACCTAAAAATTTATTATATCCTACTGTCAAGTTAAATGAAATTCCTACCAAATAAGTACCAAGTGCCAATAATTATTAACAAAATCATATGATATATCTACGTATCAAATAATAACAACAGTGCGCCGACGCGAAGTGTACCAAAGGTGTCATTCGGTAAAAATACGCGAAAGTGCTTTGCTTGGAAAGTAGCATTCCCGCTTAATAACTCGGACCAAAGTCGAAAAATAACAAACAACTATTCCACTTTTTGGCAGAACAATCGTGAAATAAGTGCTCACTGGTATAACTAAGCCAACATATCTACCTACAACACCCCAAAAGGCCAAAACCAGCAACAAAAGTGCTAGTGCCTCGACCAAATTTGTACCAATTATCAATTTCTACCAATCTCCCAATTGAAGTTGAAGTAGATACAAGGCGTGTTTTCAACCCCTGTAACAGTCTCCCATCTCTCGGTAGGTACCTACATAACAGGAAAACTCGCAACAATAGTGCAACCAAATCTTGATAAAACTACCAATATTTTCAATTTCTGCCATTCTCCAATTTCTTTTAAAATCAAGGGGATTTGGCTAGAATATTCACGTACGAGGACGCATAGGATTTGAATTGGATAACACTGCTGTAAAGAATGGATAGCCAGATGCAACTACTCCTTACTAATATAAAAGAAAAAATGGATAGTCAAACCATTGCCATTACAGAAGCAGTCACAACATCAGTTATGAAACAAATTGATGAAAAATTAAAACTTATCTTGGAAGAAAATAAGGGTTTGAAAGTTGAAGTTCAAAGGTTAAACGAAAAAATCAAAAACTTGGAATCCGAGAAGAAAGGTAATAATTTAGTAATATTTGGCCTCGAAGAGGACAGGGAAAATGGTTTGAACTTAATAGAAATGTTGGTGGACACAATGATGAAGACAGGATTTGATATAACAAAACAAGATATAAATAAGGCATTCAGGATTGGAGTATTTAAAGGTACCACACGCCCTGTGTTAATAAGCTTTGTGAATGCCTGGAAACGAAATGAAATCTTACGTAACAAGAAAAAGCTGCCTAAAAATATAAGTATTAAGGAAGACTTCACAAAGGAAGTTCTAGAAAAAAGAAAGGAATTGCTACCTATTTTAGAAGAGGAAAGGAAAAAGGGACGGATAGCCTTTATAAAACAAGATAAACTGATCGTAAAGGACAAGGGCGAACTCAGCCGAGACAAAAGAAAAAGGGAACCAACTTCATCACCCAAGGATGCAGATAACGCGACGGAGCAAATAAAGGCACCGCAAAAAATTAATAAAATAAATGCATTTCACCGCTTATATAGAGGGAGATCACAATCAAATTTGGAACATAAAAACGAATAGCAATCAATGATAGCCGTAGACCGGAAAACAAAACAAATAACAGTAAAAAATAAAACTAGTTTAGAATCAAAACAAACAAACATTTACCCCCCAAACCGGTTGGTCCCCGTGGGGGAGACAGACCTAAGCCTTCCAGCTAATTTTAAAAACACATACAATAGACAATTTGACAAGCTATATATCGCAACACTAAACTGTCTGTCACTGAGAACACAGGAAAAATTGACAGAATTAGAAACTGCCCTCTCATCTGTTAAATGGGACATACTAGGATTAAGTGAGGTTAGAAGACAAGGAGATGCTATAGAAGAACATAATGACTATATTTTCTTCTACAAAGGAATATTAAAAGGAAGACATGGAGTTGGTTTTATGGTTAAAAAGCATTTGGCTAAGCAGATAGAGGAATTCAAGGGCATCTCGGATAGAATTGCAGTTCTCAATATAAAATTACCAGGCTACGACAAAAATTGGTCAATAATTCAAATCTACGCACCCACTGAACAAGCTAACGAACAAGTCAAAGATACCTTCTATGACGAACTGTCACAGACCTTACAGAGCACACATAAAAACGTCATTGTAATGGGTGACTTCAATGGAAGAATTGGTGCAAAACAAAGCAAAGAAGAAAGGCCGATTGGAAATTTTGGATATGGCAAAAGAAGCAATAATGGAAAGAGAATGATCAACATGGCTCTTGAAGGAAACCTAAAATTTATGAACAGCCACTTTAAGAAAAAACCCAACAAAAAGTGGACTTGGATTGCACCTGATGGCGCATATAAGAATGAGATAGATTACATTGCAACAAATAATGAAAAAGCCTTCAGAGATGTAAGTGTTATCAATCAGTTCAATTTCAACACAAATCACCGCATGGTAAGGGGGACTATCCACACAGTTAAACAAAAGAAAGGCAGACCGAAAACCATAAAACGCAATATTGCTAGACTTAACGTAATTAATACACCTTTTATCAGCGAGCAGCAGAACAGAGTACAGGAACTGTACAACAAAAAAATTGATAAACTGTATAGGAAAACTCAAATCAAGAACCAGCAAAACGGTAAAAGAAACTTGAGTTTAGAGACAAAAACATTGATAGAGAAAAGAAAAGAACTATTAAAGGATAAAAAAGATAAATCAAAACTTATGGAGATCACACAGATAAGTAAAAAAATTAGCAACAACATCAAGAAGGACAGAATAAGACGAAGAGCAGAGGTTATAGAGCACCATATAAGAAAGACAGGGGGAGTTAAGAAAGCATTGAGTATGCTTGTTGAGAAAAAAGATTGGATACCAGAAATGAAGAACCAGTCAGGAAAACAGCAAACAACAAGACAAGGTATACTACAAGTAGCAACCGAATTTTACAGAAGTCTATACTCAGATTCTACACCATTAGAAGCTTTAAAACTAAAACTAGACCTGGAAGATAATAAAGAAGCTGAAGAGATCCCAAACTTCCTTACATCTGAAGTAGAACGAGCAATAAAAACTCAAAAAAATGGAAAAGCTCCTGGACCTGATGACATAACCAATGAAATGCTAAAGATGTTCATTGTAGAAAACTTTAACAATCTAAAGGAGCTGACTGAACTCTATAACATTGTCTTGTCTACAGAGTGTATCCCATGGCAATGGTTAAAAAGTGTCATTGTACTTATTCACAAGAAGGGAGACCGAAGTGCTATTGAAAATTATAGACCGATTAGTCTACTCTCCAATGTATACAAAGTTTTCTCCAAATTAATACTCTGCAGGATAACAAAAACCTTAGATGAAGAGCAGCCGATAGAACAAGCAGGATTCCGTGAAGGCTACTCCACCGTAGACCACATGCATGTACTAAAGCAATTAATTGAAAAAACTCAGGAGTATAGAAAACCTCTGTACATTGCATTTGTGGATTACACTAAAGCGTTCGACTCGCTAAAACACGACCAACTCTGGAAGATCCTGCTGGAGCAGGGAGTGCCAAAAAAGTACCTAAGGATCATGAGGAACATATATATGGAGAGTACGGCTCAAATCAAGATGGATCAATTAGGAGAAACCTTCCCAATATCTAAAGGAGTGAAGCAGGGCGATCCACTGTCTCCTAAACTCTTCTCGGCAGCTCTAGAAGGAATATTCAGAAAACTGCATTGGGAAGACTATGGGGTAAACATAAATGGTACAAAACTAAACCACCTAAGGTTTGCAGATGACCTAGTCCTCGTATCAAACAACAGTGGAATTCTCCAGAACATGCTTCAACAACTGTCTGAGAAAAGCAGAGAAATAGGACTGACAATGAACAAAACAAAAACAAAAATAATGACAAATATGGAGAAGTTAGATATTAACGTGGACAATGAAAGCATCGAGTATGTAGAACAATACATCTACTTAGGGCAAACTATCTCCTTCAGAGATCAAGCTGATTTTGAAATAGAAAGAAGAGTGACTTGTGCATGGAGGAGATACTGGTCCTTGAAAGAGGTCATGAAAAGCAAAGACTTCCCAATAGTTGTCAAAAAGAAAGTGTTCAACACCTGCATTCTCCCATGCCTAACATATGGATGTCAAACGTGGGCACTGTCGCAGAAAAACCTTTTGAAGCTCAGAACATGCCAAAGAGGAATGGAGAGAAGTATGTTAGGATTCACTCTGAAAGACCGCAAAAGAGCAAAGGATATTAGAGAAAGCACAAAAGTTGAGGATATTCTCCGAACAATCAAAAAGCTTAAGTGGCGATGGACCGGTCACATGACAAGAGAAAGTAAAGAAAAATGGACACAAAAGATTACAGAGTGGGTACCGAGAGATGGGCAAAGAAAAAGGGGAAAACAACACAGAAGATGGGAGGACGACATCAAAAAAGTAGGAGGAAACACATGGAAGAGGACAGCAAGGGATAGACTAAAATGGAAGATGCTGGAAGAGGCCTATGTGTCAGAAGGACACGCTGACAAATCTTAAACTCAGTGTTGTTGGACTTTAAAGAACTATAATAATAACAATAGTGAATAAATAAACTTATTAGTAAAATAAAAAAAAAAAAAAAAAAAAAAAAAAAAAAAAAAAAAAAAAAAAAGACTGCATACTTTGTCAGCAAGACGGCTAATAATAATAATAATAATAATAAAAAATAGATATCCCCATTTCGATCATCTTTTGCTATGAAACCACTTTTCCAACTGTCATACCCTCCGAGATAGAGACCAACAAAATTTGTATGGCGGCCATGTTTTTTCCGCCATTTTGAATTTTTTTTCAGCTCATTGGTAATTGGACGAGGTTTCAAATGACATTTGGTCGAGCACCCCCCACCTATCTCCAATATCTTTAGCGTGCTCTTCACCCGTCTCCAAGATCCTCAATCATCAGCTCTCTCCATACTGTCCCCGAAAGAAATAGTTCTCTTCTTTACGAAAGTGTTTGTGAAAAAAAATTTTTTCATACAAAATTTTACAGGAGAAAATTTTGCGAAAATCTCGGCCGCCATCTTGTTTTTCCAAAATTTTCCATTTTTTCTATTAATCGTTTACTAATATCTACAATCGTTGCGAGTTTGAACGAAATCGGTCGGAAAACAAAAAAGTTACAGAAATCACGTCGGCCGCCATCTTGTTTTTCTGAAATGTCATAATTTTTCCCTACTCGACTCCCGCACCCGAACACATTCCCCATACATTATTATATCGTTTTCAGTCTCCTTCTGGGAGAACAATTATGTCAATGAGTCAGTCAGTGGTAATCGAGCTATATATATTATAACTAGTTTTTCGCGTGGGGGCGCGGCCCGCTTAAGCGGACCGCGTAACTGCTTGTAGCAATTTACGTGGTCGGTCATACTCAGATTTAGCAAAAATTAGTAGGTAGGTACCCAATCGCCATACAATTTAGTATGAAAAAAAAATTCCGCCATTTTGAATTTTTTTTCTTGTCACTAAATAGACATCCCCATTTCGATCATCTTTTGCTATGAAACCACTTTTCCAACTGTCATACCCTCCGAGATAGAGACCAACAAAATTTGTATGGCGGCCATGTTTTTTCCGCCATTTTGAATTTTTTTTCAGCTCATTGGTAATTGGACGAGGTTTCAAATGACATTTGTTCGAGCACCCCCCACCTATCTCCAATACCTTTAGCGTGCTCTTCACCCGTCTCCGAAATCCTCAATCATCAGCTCTCACCATACTGCCCCCGAAAGAAATAGTTCTCCTCTTTACGAAAGTGTTTGTGAAAAAAAAATTTTTCATACAAAATTTTACAGGAGAAAATTTTGCGAAAATCTCGGCCGCCATCTTGTTTTTCCAAAATTTTCCATTTTTTATATTAATCGTTTACTAATATCTACAATCGTTGCGAGTTTGAACGAAATCGGTCGAAAAACAAAAAAGTTACAGAAATCACGTCGGCCGCCATCTTGTTTTTCTGAAATGTCATAATTTTTCCCTACTCGAATCCCGCACCCGAACACATCCTCCATACATCATTATATCGTTTTCAGTCTCCTTCTGGGAGAACAATTATGTCAATGAGTGAGTCAGTCAGTCAGTGAGTGGTAATCGAGCTATATATAGTATAATATAATATATATTAGTAAGGATAAGGACTATAAGCAACGTATAGATGTAAGTAACCGTCCAATTAGAAATGGCGGACACAAGTTAGTTGTAGTACCACACCGTTTACGAAAAGTACAGAAGTCCTTTGTGGGGTTGAGTGTACGCTTCTAAAATATGATCCCGAAGTCTGTTTTGGACTTACCTTTACACAGGTTTAAAGTCACTGTCAAAAAACATCTAATAAATCGGGGTTACTATACTATTGAAGAATTTTTCAATGACAAGAATTCTTGGAATGATAGGGATATATTTCCATCTCCTCACGAGATATCTTAAAAATTATGTAATAATTTTGATATTGTTTAAGAAATTATATATAATGACATTTTTTTGAAAAGAGCAAGTGCCGAGTTTCTTGCCAGTTCTTCACGGTGCAAACCTGCTTTCCGAACCTGGCGGTAGAGTTTTGACTTTTCATGAGAGCCTATCAATTGGGCCTATGTGAAAATAAAGATTTTTCATTTTCATAATAGCTCCTCTAAGCTGAAAGCAATAAGTGTCAATTTAGCTTGGCAAGAATGGTTAGTACTCAATCTTGTTAGTGTGTAATAACTTTGCCTCAACCCTCTGACTATTCATCTGAGGATTCTATCATTGTCTATGGTAACCACTTATCACAGATTACAATAACACAGAGTACATCGCTATATACTCACTACAAAATATTGTGTGGATAATGGGTTAAAAACGTCAACAAAGACACGCCAAAGACCTATGCCAAAGACTTTTTTATTCATTGAATTCAAATTGATTTTATTGCAAAGAAGACTTTAAACCTATGTAGTGAATATTTTTAGTCTGTAATCTTAATCTCAGACATTGGCTCAAAAAGTCTGTGTCATGGGTCAACTAAAGAAAAAAAAAATAATAAACAATAAATTTACTCTTTACTTTTTTAATAAAAACATACATAATTACTAAAACAAACACCTACTAAAACTAGACATGTAATACCTAACTTAGAAATATGTACCAAAATTATGAAACACTACAGCTATAGACAAACGGACTCAGCATTATGGACGAAGTCTTGTCTATGGTTTTTTTGACGTCTGGGGGCTGTGCTATGTATGTTTCTCACTCACACTTTGACAATTCTTCAATCTTCGATGAAGATTCTTCATGGCGGTTTTCGCGGTACTAGCGTTAGTAGTGATTATCAGCGATGCCAGATCGTTCCCGGAACGAAAAGCGTTCTATTTTATGATCAAGCGTTCCCTCGGCGTTCCCTTACTTCAACCGTTCTTTTCGTTCTTTTACGAAAACAAAATTAGAAAATAAAGGAAGTCAAGACCTGAGGTCAAGACTACATAATCTGTGTTCAAGAATCAAGAACAAAAAAATTGCGTTTCGTTTCTCCATCCGGCCCAAAACTGCCGCCCTTCCGAAGCAAGTACCTACGAACGCAGCCATAACAAAAAAATACGCTTCTCTGTGGCGAGCGAGACGACTGCCGAGTGCCGCCGTTCCGGCGACGGTGTCTGTGTGTGTCATGGACCTATGGTATGTGTGATGTTCTGTGGTGAAGTACACGGAGTAAATCTAAATTGGTAAATAAACAAAGTTTTTGTTTTGCTGCAGCTTGGGAAGTTTTTTCACTGAGTATGTACTATGTACCTACTTTTAATTTTATGTTTTTATGGGGTTAGTATTATTTAAAAATTATATATATTATGTTCTTCGTTCCCTCACCTCGAATTTCGTTCCTTTTCAGACACCCCGACGTTCTATTTCTCCAGCCGCCAATGGCAACACTGGTGATTATATTCTCTCTCGTCGGTACATAACATAATTCCTTTGAAAAGGCTAAAATAAGTGCGAATTATTTAGGTTTCATATTGTTTATATTTGGAGGTAATAAATATTTGCTCGTGTGAAAATAATTTTGAATAGTGTTGTGGACGTGGTTTAAGTTATATCAGCAATAATGAAACTGTGATGGCGCGTGGATGTCTTATTTCAACATTTCGAGCTGTGCAGTCTACCTCTGCCAAATTGTAAAATCATCACTTACGCGGATGATACGGTACTTCTCATATCCGGGAAAACCTGGCAAGAAACTCAACTATACTCGGAAACTTCCTTACAAGTGATATTAAGCTGGCTGAGACAGAATTTGCTTACCCTGAACATCGCTAAAACAAAATATATTACTTTTGCTTCTTCCTCACCCTCTCAAGCACCGCCTTCTTTTAATATCTTAGCTCACAGTTGTCCTAATCGAAATGTTTGTAACTGCCTACCCCTAGAACGTACACAAAGCACCAAGTATCTAGGTGTCATTATGGACGGTTCTATGACTTGGAATCAACAGATCGACTCCCTGGTGGCTCGACTAAGGAAACTCGTTTTTGTTTTTAAGCGCTTGAGAAATTTACTGGACTTGAATTCCTTGAAAACAGTTTACTTTTCCCTAGCTCAATCAATTTTAACATATTGTATAACTTGTTGGGGGGGCTCAGGCCCAACATCAATGATGAGACTCGAGAGGGCCCAGAGATTGGTGCTAAAAATAATGTGTCATAAACCCTCATTTTTCCCAACCGCCGAATTGTATGCAAATACACAGGTTTTGACAGTAAGAAAATTGTTTATTTTGCATACAATTCTTCGTAAACATCCAGAGTTGCCGTTTGACCCGATTTTTAAAACCAAGCGTAGGTCTCACTTGGTTGCTACATTGAAGTCTACCCGCACCGCAATATCTAAGCGTCATTACCCCTTCTTGAGTTGCCTATTGTACAACAGGATCAATAAATTATTAAATATTTCCCCTCTTACAACCCAAATATGTAAATCGAAATGTTCGAAATTGCTTCAATCACTTTCTTACGAAGAGACTGAAAAACTTTTAAAAACAGTTGTATGATATTGACGTCACCCGCTCGCATTCACATAAACACACACACACACACGTCACACACACACACACACACACACACACACACACACACACACACACACACACACACACACACACACACACACACACACACACACACACACGCGCGCGCGCACACACACACACACACACTCACTCACACCAGTTTTCACATCGTTTATTACAAATATATCCACAAATCACACATTGTACTTTGGAACAGTATCACAGGTATTATGTATTATTTAACCTAAGTTTTCGGAGGTGGGTGTGACGGCTGGAGCGCAGTTTTAACTTTTCCAGCCGTCATCGATCTATTTAATTAAGACTTTTTGTAATTGGAACAAAATAAAATAAATTTCATTTCAAAAATAAATTTCATTTCAAATAAATTTCAAATAAATTTCAAATAAATTTCAAATAAACATTGATTTAGAACATGCTGAGGAGTATAATTTCACGACATTTTCGATCTACATAATCTTTGTATGATAGCTCAGACAATACGTCAGACGGCGTCGACCGAATGATTGCTCGGCATTACACAAAATGGAGGAATCCGAGGACATTAAGAGTGCTGAAGAAATAAAATTCGCCGGTGTCCACACCAAAACTAAACCTAAAAAACGAAGTCGAATCGAGAGGGAATTGGAAACCAGCCTAACGGCGCGCGTAACTTCGCCTTTGACGAGTGGGGGTTCTACTACTACCAGCCGTTATGGTAGAGCTCGACGAATGAAATCAGATGCCGATTACACACACTTGAATACATCATCCGTGGTAAAAACTTTAGATTTTGATGGAAAAAAGAAGAAGAAAAAGGAGAAAAAAACAGTTTTATCCAAGAATGACCTATTTGACCTGGAGGCACAGTCCGAATACCAAGTGGGTGACTTGGCGTGGGCCAGAATGGGGACTTATCCGTTTTGGCCGTGTATCATTACTAGAGACCCACTGAGTGGAATGTTTGTCAAAAAGAAGTGTAAGTATATTATTTATATTTGCTCATAACTAAAACCAAAATGAAAATCTTTTTTTTTACATATGCCTAACTTATAGGCTCTTATGAAAGTTCAAAACTACTGCCAAGTTTGGAAAGCAGGTTTTCATTTCATTTATGATTTTTAGAGAAACCATGTATTTTTTATGTATGTTAATCCAGGATATAATCTATCTGCTTTCCAAATTTCAGTCAAATCAGTTAGGTAATTGTATAGGTAATTCTAATGAGGATTGACAAACATACACACAAACAAACTTTGCCATTATAACATTAATTTACATTAATAAATACACTTATTTATAACATTAACTGTTATAAACATATACAATAGTGTATAAGCAGTTATAATGTCATACTAACATGAAAGACTTGCTGCGTCTTCATCTTCTAATAAGTATATAAAATTTTAGTGCCGATTTTTGTTACCAAATTCCTTCAAAATGGCTCAACCGATTGTTATGAAATTTTCTGTTTATGTTTGGTAGGTAGGTTTTAAGCTGTTTTTTTATATCCCAAATGGCGAAACAATGTTTGCCGGGTCAGCTATCTATTATATTTTCTTATTAATAAATGTTTCCATGAAATCGTTTTCAGTGTTTGGACGTATAGAACGGGATGTGCTGCATGTGACATTCTTTGGGGACAACGGACGCCGCGCCTGGATCGTGGGCACTATGCTCCGCAAGTTTCTGGGACAGCTGGAGTTTGAAGCCGCAAAGACTAATTTCACACCTGAGGTATTTCATAATATGCAAAGTTTGGTAATATTGAAACAAAGTTTCTTTTCGGACAGTATCGCGCAGGGGACTAGGCGATAGAAAATCAATTTTTTGTGTGACAAAAATCCCATCTACAAAAATCTAGAATAAAAGTTTCTCTTACTAGTCAACAGAATGGGGACGCATGCAATCACATATAGAGGTTTGGTATGAAGAACTCGTTAGTGCGAGCTAACTGAACACAGCGCCATCTATCAAACGATGGGTGATTATCAAGCAGTGGGTGAAATCACACATGAAAATATATTCCAAATCTTGTGTCATGGAACCGAGTGTTCGCTTTTTTAAGTACCTAATAATGTTGTATGAGATGGAATGAAGATCCCTAGAAATTTTTAAATTCCTATTTTTACCTTTAAATTTGTTTTTACCTCATTTCTTATGAGGTGATATCCAGTCTAGGTAAGAAGAATTATTCATATTATATTTCTGATAGCAATTGTGATGATAAATAACAATTTTTTTTTATCCATTTGCAGGCTAAAAAGAAGGATCCCAGATTATATGCTGCATTTTTCATATCCGACAGAAAAATGCCACAATGGGTAGTATCTGTGGACGAAGCCGAATTTTTGTTAAAAGAGCCAAAAAGATTAAGAATTGACATTTTAAATGACATGCTTCAAAAGGGTAGAGAAATAAAAACTACGCCAAAGCACGACAAGAGTAATAGAATTGTAAGAACAAACAGTGACGTATCTCTGAGCGACGAGAGCGGAGTTTTTTTAAAATTCAAAAAAACTTTGCCCAGCACTGACAGCAGTCCTGCGGGGACTATTTTAAAGACAAAACTGATCGTCACTACAGACGAAACCACCACGTCAGCGGCGAGTAAAGTGAGTAATACAACACAGGCACACGCCAGACATACATGATACATGACGATACATATATTCCACATCTAAAATTTACGAAGTTCCGTATCCCTTCTTATCTTCAAGAGTTGCTTGAAAAAACTTTACTTGTCATTGAGTCGATAACAGCCAAATACACATCATTTTTTTTCTGTGTGCGTTTCTATATTATAAACTAGTGGGCGCCGTCTTCCCGCCCATAAAAAATTCCCTTTAAAATTCCCCATATATTTTCTATGAAAAATAAATTCCACCATTTTGATTTTTTTTTGCTCTTCATCGAATAGACCTTCGGGAACTGATCACTTGTAAAGAAACCGTTCTTCCATCTTTTATACTTTCCGAGATATCGACGAAATTCATTTGGCCGCCATTTTGAATCCGCCATTTTGAAATTTTTTTCAGCTCACTGCCATTTGCATGAGGTTCGAGTATTTTTTGTTTGAGCAGTCCCCACCTAACTATAATACCTTGCCCGTGCTTTTCGACCGTCTTCGAAACCCTCAATCATCATCTCATTCCATATAATTCTCTGGAAGTTCTCTGAAAACCAACATCAAACACTTGCAGTGTTTTCAACTTTTAGGTCACTTCAACATTCCCCATACATTTTCTATGAAAAAAATGAAGTCCGCCTTTTTGAATTTTTTTTCTATCAATCGTATAGACCTTCGGACGGGATCCTACTCAACTCTTGTCAAGAAACCGTTCCTCCATCTTTTATACTTTCCGAGATATCGACGAAATTCGAATGGCGGCCATTTTGAATCCGCCATTTTGAATTTTTTTTCAGCTCTGCCAATTGGATGACGTTTCAAATGACATTTGGTCGAGCACCCCCCACCTATCTTCGATACCCTAGCCGTGCTCTTCACCCATCTTCGAAATCCTCAATCATCATCTCTCTCCGTATTTTTCCTCCGAATGAATTTTTTTCTTTTATACGACACCATCCTTGAAAAAAAATTTTTCATACAAAATTGTTCAGGAGAGGTGATCAATCAGTGAGTGAGTCAGTGAATCAGCACGAGTAGCTATATATATATAGTAACTAGTAGGGCGCGTGCAGTCTTCCCGCCCAAAAAACTATCGCAGTCATCTAAATCGCCAATTGGAATCCGATTGGCAGTGGGCTGAAAAAATTACCTAGGAGCATGGTCATGGTTTTAAAGATAGTTAAGGGCTGTTCCGACAAAAAATACCCGTATTTTAGTTCGAGCAGCCCTTATCTATCTTTAAAACCACGACCGTGCTCCTCAATCATCATCCAAATCCTAGATCATCATCTTTTCTCATATTTTTCTCTGGCGGTTCTCCGTAGAACTGCGTCAATGACATGTACATTGTGGCATGTACATTTTCCATCGAAAAATAAACTACGCCACTTTGAATTTTTTTCCATTCATCCCGTAAACCTTCAGATCCTGATCACCGCTTTCTAAGAAATAAAATAAAAATAAAAATAGCTTTAATTTCCTTCTACAGTGTTTTCTTATTCTAGTTTCTACAATTAGTGTATTTGTTACTGATTTACATATTATTTCTAGTTATGAGTAGGTTAGATTTTCAATATTTGTTGACTTGTTGTTGACTTAATACAATGTAAAATTTATATTAAAATTTATATTTCGTTTTTCGTTTCCATTCTTTATAATATATATATATAAAGTCCAATGTATACAGCACTCCTGTTGTTGTTTCTTCATGTTGTTTCTTTTTAGTAGAAGGACTGCTTTTTTGCGGTGAAAGCCTCCTCCCAGCTCTATGTACAGAGATTTTGAGAGGGTTTTAGCCATACTATCCCCGTGGGGGCCAGCCATACTGGGGAAGTTTGTTTTATGATGTGTTTGTAGTATCTAGTGCTTTGTTACATTTTATAGTAGAGTCGTGGGTGATATGGTTGAAGGAGATTCTGTTGGTCACTAATCTTCGGTGTCCTCTTCCGAGACGATCAAAGGTGGGTTTGGTAAAGCTTTTTTTTTGTACGTATTTAGTAATGAATCCCTGGCCGCTGCGTGTAGTTTTATTTTTCTTGGCAGTTTGATGCTTGGTGATATGATCATACTTTAACGAGAGGTTCCCTTCTGCCTGGGGTGGTGAATTTTCCAGCTCTCGCTTTTTTGAATTTGTGTTCTGTGTAGAACTCTCCCCTTTCTTGGCATTGTTACGCTCTTTACTGATAATTAATTTATCGTACTTCAGGTATGCCACTTTGCCTTCAATTCTCTCCTTTTTCAATTGCTCCTGTAGTGATTTACATGTTTCTTTCCTTTTTATTCTTTAAAATTCATATTTTCTTTCCATAAGTTGTAAATGTAACACTTATTGGTCTTATCTTACGTTCTTGTGCTCTTCCAATTCTTCTTACCATTTCTAGTTCGTTGTTTGTGCATTCTACTCCCATGGTGTTGACGGTACTAAGCATCTTCTCTTCTAAACCTCTATAAGACGTTTCCCCTTCTTCTACTCCAAAGAATATCAGGTTCTTTACTCTTATTTGTTTTTCGAGTAAAGATATCCTTTTTTCCTGGATTTCGTTAGTTTGGATGATTTTTTATATTTTGTTCTGGATGTGGGTGAATTTTTGATCGATGTTTTCGTTAATTTTTGTTGTAATTCTTTCTTCTTGCTCGCTGAGGGAGATGTTTATATCACTTCTAATTTGTAGTCGAAGCTCATATATCATCTTGCTTAGATCTGAAGCCATTCATTCATATCAAAGTTCAGTTTGTTACTACAGATTTTACTAACATTCGAACGCCACCGCCACCTCTTGGTGCTCTTGGTAACTTTGATACGAAATCGTATGATGGCCAACAATGTGGCCTTTTTCTTCAATGATACGATATTGGTAAGTTTGCTTGTTAGTTATGTATCTAGTTCATAGATGGCGCTATTTCTTCTGTCAAGTAGGGTTTGTGTTTATGGATAGGTGTCAACTGTCACTTCACTGTCACACACTATTCCAAAACAACCGTTAATGTTTAAATGTAAAAATTTTGTGTTGATGCTTTTCTTTTCTCTTGATTTCACTGATATAGATTGAGATTTTCACTTTTATTATATGTGTATTGCTTTTGCTGATACACTGATACTGTTTAATTTGCAAAAATTATCAATTGAAAGCGATTGTAGACTTGACACTGTCAGAAACGATTTCTGAGATTATTTCTTTATTTCAATCAATCAATCAATCAAATCTTTATTAGCGAATTTGGGTTAGTTACATAAGGTCTTATTCATAGTGTTAGTATTTCCAAATTCAGCCTTATGGCATGCAATTATTAATAATAAGTAGTGTAATTTAAAAGAAAATTAAAAATTTATAACACGGTCACTCACATTAGAGAAAAAAATAAAGAATAACATAAATTTACAAAAATTAATCAATCTTTTAAAAATCTGTTTCAATTTTTTCAGTAGTCACTAATTAATACGTTATCTTAAATATTCCTCCACACTGTAGAAGGTATTTTCAAGAAGATATTCATACAATTTCTTTTTTAAGTGTTTTATTTTATATAATTGATCTCTTATTTCAGGTGGAAGTTTGTTGAAGAGTTTTATGGCCATTACGTAAAAACTGTTATTAAAAAGGGAAGATCTATGTGCGGGGAATCTAAATTTATTTTTTTGTCTTTTGTTTTGAAGTTCAGTAAACAGATTCTTGTTATTAGCTACAAATAAAATGGTCTCATATATATAGAGACAAGGTACTGGCAATATGTGTAATTTTTGGAAGTATGGTTTACAACTATCCCGCTGTGACAATCTACAAATTACTCGCACGCATCTTTTTTGTGCCAGGAACACACTTTTTACATTTGAACCGTTGCCCCAAAATATTATACCGTATCTTAGGGTAGAGGCTACATAACCATGATAAGCAGTCATAAGTACATCTTGGTTTACCTTTTTCGTCAGCATTTTCAAACAATACGATGCTTGATTGACTTTCTTACATACGTATTCTATGTGGGTTTTCCATGTTAAGTTAGCGTCTATTTTTAATCCTAAGAAATTTGTTACGTCGATACTGTCAATCTTTTTGTCTTTGTATTCAATATTTAAATGTCTATCTTTTTTGCTTTTTATATTTTGGAATGTCATTAGTTTAGTTTTATTAAAATTTAATGTCAAATTGTTAGATGTCAGCCATTGTATTATGTCAATTAAACTATTATTTATAATAATTTCATGATTTTGTAATAATTTATCTGTATATATAACGGTACAGTCGTCTGCAAATAGCACCATGGAGTTATGTATCGATCTTGGCATATCGTTAATATAGATTAAAAAGAGTAGGGGTCCTAATATACTTCCTTGTGGAACTCCTTGAGTAACTAGCTTTGGCTGAGATGTGTATTTCTTCTCTGTTTTACTTGTGCTACATATTCTATCAACTTGCGTTACTTGACTCCTGTTACTTAAATAAGATTTTATAAGACTCAGAGCGTTGCCTCTAATACCAAAGGAGTTCAGTTTGTCGAGTAGAATACGATGATCTACAAAGTCGAAGGCCTTTGTAAGGTCCATATATAGTGCCGATACGATTGATTTGTCATCGATTTTTTTCATGACTGTGCGGAGAAAATGGAAAATTGCTAAATTTATACTTTTGTTCTTCCTAAAACCAAACTGTTCCCCTGCTAACATATCGTTTTTCTCTAAAAAGGAGTAAAGGTTCACATAAATAAGTTTTTCAAATATTTTCGAGAATATTGGGATGAGAGCTATGGGTCTATAATTTTCCATGTTTTCTTTATTTTCTTTTTTGAATAGGGGTTTAATAACTGATTTTTTTAAGTTTTGAGGAAAGACACCTTCTATGAAACAGAGGTTGATTATGTGAGATAAAACTGGAGCTATTATAATGGCAACTTCTTTAACAACTTTCGTACATATATCGTCATACCCTGTGCTATGAGTATTCCTGAGATTCTTTATTACATTTAAAACATCCTCTGGAATAGTAGGTCCAAGGAATAGAGAATTAAGGTTACAGTCAGGTAACGCAACGTGATGACTTCCGTTAGTATTTAGAGAAAAGGATTGACCTGAAAAATATTCATTGAAGGCTTCAGCTATTTCGGTTGGTTCTGTTATTATTTTATCATTTAGTTTTATTTGATGAATATTTTCTTTAGGAAAATTAGCTTTGCTATGATTTAAAATATTCCAGACTGCCTTTGATTTATTTTTACTGTTTTTTATGTGGTAGTCGTTTCTTGACTTCTGCGTTAAATTAATAATTTTACGTAATCTTTTAGAATAATCTTTGAAAGCTAATTTCGTGTTTTCATTTTTGCCTAGCCTATACGACCATAAGAGCTTTCTTTTCTTTATGCAACACTGTTTTATCCCCTTCGAAATCCACGATGGTTTTTTATTCATAGTCACTTTAATACGTACCGTTGGAAAACAAAGATTATAAAACAACAAGAACAAATCGTAAAATTCATTAAATGCTTGATTTGGATTTTCCTGATTTTTGACTTCAGAAAAACTTAAGGCTTGTACTGCCGATTTAAATTTAAGTACATTCTCTCTAGAGTAATCGCGTCTTTCAATAAACCAATATTTTAAGTTGGAGCTTTTTTTAACAGGACACTTTAAAACTTGACAACAGTGATCGGATATACCAAAATCAATTACTTCTGCCCTACTTTTTTTTACATTATGTATTATGTTGTCTATGCAAGTCCCGCTAATTAATCTGGTTGGCAGCCGGATCGATATTTTAAGATTATGGCTTGCTAATATGTCTTCAAAGTTCTGAGATAAATTATTTCGCTTCAAGAGATCTATGTTAAAATCACCGCATAACACAATTTTTTTGTTTTTGAAACATAGCTTATTTAAAATTTCCTCTAATACATTAAAAAAAGTATCGTAAAAATAAGAATTGTTATTAGGTACGCGATATATACAGACTATAATTATGTTATGTTTTGTTAGTTCCACTGCACTTATTTCTATTAGGTTAGCTATACTAAGATTATTTAAATCATTAACTGCCTTGTAATCATGACCATTTCGAATTAATATACACGAGCCCGATTTGCACGTATTTAGTTAAGAAAATACTTCCAAGTCACTTTTACACTATTATCTTCCTAATCAAGACTTTTGTTTAGTTAAAAAACACTATTTCGAATTTATTTTGTATTTTAAACACGGAGCTGATGTTCTTATGACGACAGTGGCGCCACGACTCTTTCTAAGAAACCACTCTCTTATCTTTTATACTTTCCGAGATAGAACAACACGAAATTTGTATGGCGGCCATCTTGAATCCGCCATTTTGGATTTTTTTTCAGCTCACTGCCGACTTGACTGTTCACTCATTGCAAGAGGTTCCGAGTATTTTTTGTTTGAGCAGTCCCCGCCTAACTTTACCTTGCCCGTGCTCCTCGACAGTCTTCAAAACCCTCAGTCATCATCTCATTCCATATTTTTCTCTGATAGTTCTCCAAAAAACCGCATCAAAGTACTACATGTTTCACAACTTTTCAATAGTCTCTTCAACAAAAAATAAAGTCCGCCATTTTGAATTTTTTTTCTATCCATCGTATAGACCTTCGGATCCTGATCAACTCTTGTCAAGAAATACTAATCTTTTATACTTTCCGAGATATCGACGAAATTCGAATGACATTTGGTCGAGCACCTCCCACTTATCTTCAATATCCTGGCCACAGATAATATAATACTATACTAGTGCTAGTACTAGGCTCCCCCGTGTCCTGGCTGTGCTCTTCACCCGTCTTCGAAATCCTCAATCATCAGCTCTCCGTATTTTTCCTCCGAATGAATTTTTCTCTTGTATACGAAACCCATAGTGAAAAAAAAATTTTTCATACAAAATTGTTCAAGAGAGGTGATCAATGAGTCAGTCAGTCAATCAATCAGTGTATCAGCTCCAGTAGCTATATATATATATTAACTAGTAGGGTGCGTGAGTGCGCGGGCCACATGTGGCCCGCGGGCTGTCTTTCCGCCTATAAAAGTATCACAATCCTCAGTCGTCATCCCTTCTGATATTTTTCTCTGTGAATCAATACTCGCCATACATTTTCTATGAAAAATAATTTCCGCCATATTGGATTTTTTTTCTACCCATCAAGTAGACCTTCGGATTCTGATCACTTCTTGTCAAGGAACCGTTCTTCCATCTTTTATACTTTCTGAGATTACGGCGAAATTCTTTTGGCGGCCATTTTGAAATTTTTTTCAGCTTACTGCCAATTGGATGACGTTTCGAATGAAATTTTTAATTAAAATGCCATCTTGTGCTATTAAACAGTGTAAAAGTTGTTCGCAAAAGTCAAGACGAAAAGAAGGAATATCTTTTCACAAGTAAGTTTAAGTGCTATGAAAATAAATTTATTTTATTTTTAAATATTGTGTTAGCTTCACGTTCGAAACGCCAAACCTCAGTGAGAGTCCATCAGTGTGACCAGTCTACATTGAAATGATTTTCCCTAGATGTAAGGTTAAAATTGTATGTTAGTAACAGGGCATTTGAGATTAAAAAAAAACCTTTATGACTGGCCTCTTGTTGAAACAACGTTTCTTTTCGGACGATATCTCATATGGGGCTATGCGGAAAAAGTGTAATAAAATTATAAGACCCAAGATTAATCGGTCAAACATCTCGCTGCCCGCTATGAAATAAAATGAGAAACGGCGTCGCCTGTTGCTCTGCATATTGAATACAGTAATTTTCTTTGATGGTGAGTGACGGTCTTTCACTTCATTTGATATAGTATTAAAATTTAAAAATTGGCCGCCATTTTGAACTTTTTTGTTATTGGACGGAATTCTTTCAAAATCGAAATCTGACCATGGCGGCAAGCATTGAGTAAGAATCTGGTGCCAAAATTGAAAAAAGTGGCCGCCATTTTGAACTTTTTTGTTATTGGACCGAATTCTTTCAAAATCGAAATCTGACCATGGCGGCAAGCATTGAGTAAGAATCTGGTGTCAAAATTGAAAAAAGTGGCCGCCATTTTGAACTTTTTTGTTATTGGACGGAATTCTTTCAAAATCGAAATCTGACCGTGGCAGCAAGCATTGAGTAAGAATCTGGTGTCAAAATTGAAAAAAGTGGCCGCCATTTTGAACTTTTTTGTTATTGGACCGAATTGTTTCAAAATCGAAATCTGACCATGGCGGCAAGCATTGAGTAAGAATTTGGTGTCAAAATTGAAAAAAGTGGCCGCCATTTTGAACTTTTTTGTTATTGGACGGAATTCTTTCAAAATCGAAATCTGACCGTGGCAGCAAGCATTGAGTAAGAATCTGGTGTCAAAATTGAAAAAATTGGCCGCTGCCAATTGCCAAACAATTCGGTATAATGTATGAGGTATAAAACAATATGTATGATGTAGATAATATTATAAATTCAAATGGAACCGAAGACCGTCACTCACCATCACAAACAAATACCGTCTTCAATCTGCAGAACAACAGGCGACGCTGTTTCCCCGCTTTATATCATCGCGGGCAGCGAGACGGCGTCGGAGGTTAAAAATATACTTAGGTAGTAATCACTCTTTACTAAGGAAATTGTACCTATAATACTATATCGTAGTGGGAGTTTTTTCCTTAAGCCACTTAAGCTAGCAACATTATCAGGCTTGCGTTAGACAGTGATCGGACCGATAGCCGTGTGTGTGCACGCACACATACAAAAATACCGTGCGTCACTTGCTGCTTCCGAAGTCTTAATCTGGTAATCTGTGCGTGGGCGTATCTCCTTCCCCGGGCTCCCGCCCATGTGCCGATTCTCCTTCCCTCTCTGGTTCTGAGACAGCGTCGTATTGGACTGTGGCAGGAGGTGATATGTCTGGTATCACGTCTGGGTCCCAGGTCTGGTCGTCGCTTGCCGCCGAAGATGTTCGTGGTCTAATTTGATCGATATGTCTGGTGATTTCGCTGTCCAAATTAGGCACATATACCACATACATAACATGTCCGGTTTTCTTTCTAATAATCCCCTCTATCCAAGAGAATTTTTTTGTATCCTTATTTTTAGTTACCCATACGTTATCATTTTCCTTAAACTCTGCGCGTTGTACTCCTTTGGAATGTTTAGCCTGTGAGAACTGTTTACGTTCGACAGTACGAGCGAGGTCCGTGGACGAGGGAGAAGGCGTGACGGGGCTGATTAAGTCCAGTCTCGAGCGTAATGCGCGCCCGTATTCCAATTCCGCAGGCGACTGATCAGTGGTGCTATGTTTTGAATTCCGGTAATCAAATAAAAATTTATTAATTTTTTCGTGAAGAGACCTTTTATTAACTTTAGGCCCTTTTTTACAATTTTTACAAAACTCTCGGCTTGGCCATTGCCAGATGGGTGATATACTGGGGATAAAACATGTTCGATACCGTTACGTTTGCAGAAATCATTGAATTCTATCGAAGTGAAAGCAGAAAAGTTGTCACTTACCACCGTGTGCGGCACCCCAAAACGTGACATCGTTTCATACAATTTATTTATAACTGCCTTTGAATTGTATGACGAAGACATGTCGTAACATTCTACCCATCTACTATATGCGTCTACGATGATTAAAAACATATGATTATTAAAAGGGCCCAGGAAATCCAAATGGACCCGGTGAAATGGGTGCGGTGGCAGTGGGCACGGCGCGAGCGGGGCGTGCGGCGGCGCGGGGCGCAGCGCGCAGCACACGCCGCACGTCGCCGCCAGCGCCTCCAGCGCCGCGTCCACGGCGCGAGCGGGGCGTGCGGCGGCGCGGGGCGCAGCGCGCAGCACACGCCGCACGTCGCCGCGTCCACGGCGCGAGCGGGGCGTGCGGCGGCGCGGGGCGCAGCGCGCAGCACACGCCGCACGTCGCCGCGTCCACGGCGCGAGCGGGGCGTGCGGCGGCGCGGGGCGCAGCGCGCAGCACACGCCGCACGTCGCCGCGTCCACGGCGCGAGCGGGGCGTGCGGCGGCGCGGGGCGCAGCGCGCAGCACACGCCGCACGTCGCCGCGTCCACGGCGCGAGCGGGGCGTGCGGCGGCGCGGGGCGCAGCGCGCAGCACACGCCGCACGTCGCCGCGTCCACGGCGCGAGCGGGGCGTGCGGCGGCGCGGGGCGCAGCGCGCAGCACACGCCGCACGTCGCCGCGTCCACGGCGCGAGCGGGGCGTGCGGCGGCGCGGGGCGCAGCGCGCAGCACACGCCGCACGTCGCCGCGTCCACGGCGCGAGCGGGGCGTGCGGCGGCGCGGGGCGCAGCGCGCAGCACACGCCGCACGTCGCCGCGTCCACGGCGCGAGCGGGGCGTGCGGCGGCGCGGGGCGCAGCGCGCAGCACACGCCGCACGTCGCCGCGTCCACGGCGCGAGCGGGGCGTGCGGCGGCGCGGGGCGCAGCGCGCAGCACACGCCGCACGTCGCCGCGTCCACGGCGCGAGCGGGGCGTGCGGCGGCGCGGGGCGCAGCGCGCAGCACACGCCGCACGTCGCCGCGTCCACGGCGCGAGCGGGGCGTGCGGCGGCGCGGGGCGCAGCGCGCAGCACACGCCGCACGTCGCCGCGTCCACGGCGCGAGCGGGGCGTGCGGCGGCGCGGGGCGCAGCGCGCAGCACACGCCGCACGTCGCCGCGTCCACGGCGCGAGCGGGGCGTGCGGCGGCGCGGGGCGCAGCGCGCAGCACACGCCGCACGTCGCCGCGTCCACGGCGCGAGCGGGGCGTGCGGCGGCGCGGGGCGCAGCGCGCAGCACACGCCGCACGTCGCCGCGTCCACGGCGCGAGCGGGGCGTGCGGCGGCGCGGGGCGCAGCGCGCAGCACACGCCGCACGTCGCCGCGTCCACGGCGCGAGCGGGGCGTGCGGCGGCGCGGGGCGCAGCGCGCAGCACACGCCGCACGTCGCCGCCAGCGCCTCCAGCGCCGCGTCCACGGCGCGAGCGGGGCGTGCGGCGGCGCGGGGCGCAGCGCGCAGCACACGCCGCACGTCGCCGCGTCCACGGCGCGAGCGGGGCGTGCGGCGGCGCGGGGCGCAGCGCGCAGCACACGCCGCACGTCGCCGCGTCCACGGCGCGAGCGGGGCGTGCGGCGGCGCGGGGCGCAGCGCGCAGCACACGCCGCACGTCGCCGCGTCCACGGCGCGAGCGGGGCGTGCGGCGGCGCGGGGCGCAGCGCGCAGCACACGCCGCACGTCGCCGCGTCCACGGCGCGAGCGGGGCGTGCGGCGGCGCGGGGCGCAGCGCGCAGCACACGCCGCACGTCGCCGCGTCCACGGCGCGAGCGGGGCGTGCGGCGGCGCGGGGCGCAGCGCGCAGCACACGCCGCACGTCGCCGCGTCCACGGCGCGAGCGGGGCGTGCGGCGGCGCGGGGCGCAGCGCGCAGCACACGCCGCACGTCGCCGCGTCCACGGCGCGAGCGGGGCGTGCGGCGGCGCGGGGCGCAGCGCGCAGCACACGCCGCACGTCGCCGCGTCCACGGCGCGAGCGGGGCGTGCGGCGGCGCGGGGCGCAGCGCGCAGCACACGCCGCACGTCGCCGCGTCCACGGCGCGAGCGGGGCGTGCGGCGGCGCGGGGCGCAGCGCGCAGCACACGCCGCACGTCGCCGCGTCCACGGCGCGAGCGGGGCGTGCGGCGGCGCGGGGCGCAGCGCGCAGCACACGCCGCACGTCGCCGCGTCCACGGCGCGAGCGGGGCGTGCGGCGGCGCGGGGCGCAGCGCGCAGCACACGCCGCACGTCGCCGCGTCCACGGCGCGAGCGGGGCGTGCGGCGGCGCGGGGCGCAGCGCGCAGCACACGCCGCACGTCGCCGCCAGCGCCTCCAGCGCCGCGTCCACGCCCGGGAACCATAGCCGCTTGCGAGCCTCTGCCTTCATTTTTACTACCCCGAAATGTGAACTATGTAGTTCCTTACAAATTATGTTTTGTAATTTTAAGGGAATAACGACTTTGTGTCCACGCATTAGAATACCATTTTCGTATGACAACTGTGACCGACAATTAAAAAAAGATTTTAAATTCACGTCAGTTATTTTCCTAGGCCAGCCGTTCATTACGTACCGTACGACTATAGCTAGGCAGGGGTCGCAAGCCGTTTCGCGCCGTATGTCACTTAGTGTCACTGGCAGGTCGCCGTCTACTACGAAGTTGACGTATGTCGCGCGATCTTCGCATTCCGCGAGTTCTTCGTGGGTTTCTGCGAGCCCCCCCTCTCCGCCTGTTCTGGACAAATAATCCGCGCTGTTCCGCTTGCTATCTATGTATTCTATAGTATAATTGTACGCAGTTAGGAATATGGCATACCTCTGCAGGCGGTTTGCGGATACTTCAGGGACGCCTTTGTGTGGCCCGAATATTGCTAGCAAAGGTTTATGATCCGTTCGTAATGTAAAGGGCTCGGACCGACCATACAAGTACTGATGAAACCGCCTTATGCCGAAAATGATAGCCGTAGCTTCTTTTTGAATTTGAGCGTAATTTTTCTCCGCTGAGTTCAACGTGCGAGAAGCGTACGATATCGGTCTTTCTAACCCGTCACTGCCGACTTGTGAAAGTACGCAACCCAATCCGGTTGGTGAAGCATCTAACTTATATTAAAAGTTTGGCTTTAGGGTTAAAATGTGCTAGTGTTTTATCAGACGCTAAAATTTTTTTTATTCGATTAAATGTGTCATCATGAATGCTAGTCCACTCCCATTTGGTATTTTTATTTAACAGACTATATAATGGACTCAATACGGATCACGCGTCGGGTACAAAGTTCCTATAATAATTAGTAAGACCCAGAAACGACTGAAGTTGTGATACATTTGTCGGTTTAGGAGCTTGTAATATAGCCTTTACTTTATCGAGCGACTTCCTGATTCCGTATCTGTCTATGACGTGGCCTAAGTATGAAATCTCATCTTTGAAGAATTCACATTTACTCATCTGTACCGTTAAGCCCGCGTCATCTAAGCGTTGTAACACCGTATACAGCCTATGTTTATGCTGGTCTTTATTTGGTCCCGTGATGAGAATGTCGTCTAATAGAAATATGATTCCATCTATACCCGAAAGCAGGCATTCCATCGCCCGCTGGAAAACGGCCGGCGCGCTCGATAACCCAAAAACTAAACGGGTAAATTTGAAGAGACCGCGATGAGTGTTGATGCATGTTAGGCTTTGCGAATCTTCATTTAATATAAATTGATTGTATGCCATAGATAAATCTATTTTACTAAATTGTACGCCCCCATGTAGTTTCGTTAACAAATCATTTACTGTAGGCAACGGGTATTGGTCTATAACCAACTGTTTAATTATTGTTAATGAATAGTCAGCACACAATCGAATGCTGCCGTTCTTCTTTAAAACAGGCACCACCGGCGACGCATACTCCGAGTGTTCGACAGGTTTCAAAATGCCTAAAGATAATAACCGATCTAGTTCTTTGTTTATTTTATCCTTTAACGCGTAAAGCACTGGTCTCGCTTTAATAAAAATCGGCTTAGCATCCGGTTTTAGGCGTAAGCTTATTTTATACTTGTTAAACGAGCCAAGATTGTCAGAGAACACATTAGGAAACTGATTAGGGAGTTGTTTGACAATATCAGACTCGCACCCGGCCTGTACCTCCGTGCTTAACGCATGCACGGCCACGCCCCTTGCGGGTGTTAATTCTAAGTCAAACTCGCGAATGAAATCCCGGCCTAGCAATGGCGGTCCGTTCGCGCACACTACATAAACATTCAATACTTGCGTACGACCGTTATATGATACAGGCAATGATACAACTCCGATTGTTTTAATATTTTCTCCCGTATAACTAAATAACCTTTTGGTGGTGACTGTCAATGGCAGTTGTTTAAAATGAGACTTGTAGGTATTTTCTGAAATTACGCTTACTGCAGAACCGCTATCAATTTCAAATTCTAAAGCCAGACCACTGATCATGACGCGCTCCGTCATCGGTTTTCCTTTTACACACCGTATATTATAAAAAGACTCACCGTCGTCTCCGTTGTCCACAGTACCTTCATCCACGTATTTTACTTTCCCCTCGTTAGGACACATCTTACGTAAATGCCCCTTATTATTACACTTTTTACATCTGTAGGTTTTGAATCGACACTGATTTGATTTATGAATGAATGATATTTTATTCATGAAAATGTACGTTACAATAAGATCTTAAATAAATGCTTACAACCGATTACATTTTACCAATAATATTGGTGTATGAATATTAAATTCTTAAAAACAATAAAGACAGCGAGAACATAAACATAAAATAGCAAAATTATAGCATAATGTTATCAGTCAGATTAATGACAATTATTAAAAATTTAAAATGTTATCGTCCATAATATAATCCTTAATGTCATAGTAGAGTTTGTTCGTCAACAGATCAAAAATTTTATTTTTAAATATTGTCAATGGCTTATCGCGTATACTATCAGGTAATTTATTAAATAGAGTTATTGCGGTGCAATATGCGCTTTTAGAATAGATATTTAGTTTCATTGGCGGTACACATATTTTGTTCTTCCGACACGTTCTAAGATTTTCGTTATTTTGATGAATGGGAAAGATTTTACTGTATTTTTTTACAAATAAGAGTATTTGATATATATATAGACTTGGGAGTGGAAGTATCTTTAATTTCTTGAATAGAGGTTTACAAGTATCTAAGAAGTGAGCGCCGCACATAGATCGAATACATGCCTTTTGTCTGATGAATACCTTATTGGCATCTACAGAATTGCCCCACAAAATTAAGCCGTATTGTAATAATGACAACACATACCCGTGAAACGCCAGTAGAGCCGTCTTTAAGCTTGAAGTTTTACTAAGCTGCCGCAGAACATAAGTAAATCTGTCAAGTTTCCCGCATAGTTTTTCTATGTGATCCTTCCAGCAACAATGGTTGTCTAGCAAAAGGCCGAGGAAAGAGACGATATTAACCTCCTCAATTGGCAATGAGTTGTATTTAATATTGAGACTTAGGCGTGTACTACCATAGGTAAGGAATTGAACATATTTTGTTTTATTTGTATTTACTGATAGATTATTAAGAGCGGGCTGAAGGCTAGAAAAAAATCAGATCGTGTCAAACTCGTGTCACACTTCGCAACGTCGACTGCCACGTAATGTCAACAAAACCGCAAATACTAGGTAAGATAATCAGATAAATTCGGCTAAGTGCATTTCGGACCACCTAGTTGTAGGCAAAAGATTTCTTGAAATTTTATTTGAAAATTTTAAGGGCATTTTTTGGAATTTTTAAATTTACCACAAATTTTTGATGATATAATAAGATGACCTTATTCAACAGAATTAACAACTTTTCGGAACATTAATTTCATCTTATATGATTTTTCAATCGACAGATAAACGTTAACTGAAATGCTAAATAATGGAAACTCCATAACTGTTCTATTTCTTGACATCTCTAAGGCGGTTGATCTTGATAACTATAAAAAATATTGGACAGATTAGAACAAGCAGTAATTTTAATCTGAAGTTTTTGACAGAAATAATTGACAATTCAAAGCCTTTATTGCGACAGCAATAAAGCTTGATTGATTATTATTTACAATTGGACTGTTAAGGTCCAATAATCTATGAACTATGAATTATAGTCGCCTTCCAAACGTTTTGTGGCCCTTTGGTCCATTTCTATTTCAGCTTCTTGCATACTTTTTCTGCCTCTGTAAATTTAGTTCTACTTTTATATCTGATAATCTTATTAGTTATCCTTCTTTGTATTTCTTTCTTCATTGTATCACTTGTAACTATCAACTGTCCAAGGTAAACATACTCTTCCACATAATCGATTTCTCATTATTTACTTTGATTTTATATGTGTGTGATGCATTTCTCATAATTTTTGTTTTAATTGTGTTCATTGAAGCCCTGCGCGCTGTCGCGCTGTGGTCTGATAGTTGCTGTTGCATTTCATATAGTTTTTGGGGACACTGAAAATAGGCTGAGATCATCTGCGAAGCGTAAATCAGTTAGGAATGAGGATTTTATATTAATTTCATAATCGTCCCATTCCAGGTTGCTGAAGATCATTTCGGGGGCTGCTGAAAACAACTTGGGTCACCTTGTTGGATAGGTTGGGTTAGGGACACCATGAACACCCTAAACATGCATTGCTTCCCAGATATATTCATGTTCCAAGGAGTCTAAGGCTTTGTTATAATGGAAAAAAATGGATGAAAATTTGAAATACAACAAAACAATCTATGTGTAAATGTAGAATAAAAGAAATGCATGCTTAGTCAGAAATTAAAAAAAGACAATACAATACATATTTGCTATATTAATAAACCAATTGACATAGTGCAATATAAGGTTTTCAGGACTTTTTTTTGAGGTGGGTTATTAGGTGTGTATTAGGCTAGTCTGATGGGCACTTTTGGCCAGGGAAAAGCTAGGGGGAGTAATTACTCAGCGGTAAGAGCACACAGCCTTGATAGCTGGGGAAAGCGGGTTCAAATCCCGCTGCGAGTGAAATTTTGATTTGTATTTAAATTTATAGGAATTATTGAATGGAAGCAGGCGTTATTTTGTGGAAATCCATAATTAGCAGGACAGATTAATTTTTTTTGCTATAATCCACTACTTGAAAAGATTCTGTCATAGAGTCTACAATTTCGCATCGTAAAGTCAACATTTCCTGAGGATGTCCCGGTGTCGGGACGAAACGTGCGTCGAAGAAAGTGTTGGAAAATTGTATGTGGTGTTTCATGTGGGCAGTGTTCCTGCATATTGTACCATACCGAATCTTTTCAAGTAGCGGATTATAGCAAATCAATCTGTCCTGCTTTTAGGAATTATATCATAAGTGTGTAAAACACTAATCAAAAAGATGATTAGTTAAAGCTAGGGGTGGTTTTTTTTTAAGTACACTATCTGTGATTTTAAGTGTCTTATTATCATGGTTCAAGAAATACAGCCTGGTGACAGACGGACGGATGGACGGACGGACGGACAGACGACTAGCGGAGTCTTCGTAATAGGTCCCGGTTTTACACGTTGGGTACGGAACCCTAAAAAAAAGCCTAAAAAAATATTTAAGAGTAGTCTGTTTTATTAGCTGTGCACAAATTCATTTTACCCTCTTACAGAATTCATTACTTATAAATATTTCCTATTTATATATTGTATCGTAATAAATTTGACTTTTTTTTTTAATTTATTATTGCACATTATCTCTTGAACTATATTTACGTAGGAACTAATTAACATAGTAACATTTAGACATTTATGAATGTTAGCACAAATCAATAATGCAATATCTAATATTTGCATACTGAAGTGTCAAAATAGTGAACATGTTGCACAAAGTGCGCACATACAGGAGCACTCTTTATTCCTCTCTCTCAAAATTGATTGGGATCGTCCTTTTTTACATATACTACTCCCACCGCCATTGACATGTCATTGCTTGAGGGAATTCAGTGCTCGTTAATTGTGTGCTTTAAAAGTAAAGAGGGAAGGTCGATATTTGACAGAAAGGCTTTTGCTTTAATATACTTTTATTTCGTAGTTTTTGCTCCCCATATTTACAATTATATTATTAACGCCACCAAATCATTTATAAATACAGACACAATAAGTTATAATTCATAATTTATATATTAAGGATACAAAGAACTATTTTTTTGGCCTGGAGCACAGAAATACAGTCTTCTCGTCTCAATGGAGCGATTGTGACTGATTGTCATGCGCAAAACATCGTTCTGGTACAAAAGAGCATGGCGTATTACGCGAACTAAGAATGTAATAAGCGCCATTTATAGTTTACTGTAATAACTTTTAAAATACATGATTTAGAAAGAAAACGATAAGATACGCACTTCGTAATATTTATTGGAATTATAATCCTAAACCTTGGCTCTCTAGTACGTATAACATTGATAGTAAATTGAAAATTGTAAAAAATTGGACGCAACTTCGGGAATTTTTTTTATCGACAAAAAATTATCCTTTTATGTTTTCACTTTTACAGTTTCTCGACAATATGATGTAATATTCGTGTGTTTTATTTCAGGCAGTTGAGACTTGATTTACTACTCTAAAAATGAAATCTTGAACTGACATATTCAGTTAATACCCGCTCTTAACATCTAGCCATTCCTTAGTTCTATTCAGTGCAGAATTAATTTCGTTTTCAATTAGGTTTCTGTCTTTACACTTAACTGTTATTGTAGTGTCATCTGCGTAAAGGACACAGTCATGAGAAATATGATCTGGCAAATCGTTAATGTATAACAAGAAGAGTAGAGGTCCAAGGACGCTCCCTTGTGGTACCCCGTATGGATTTTGATGCTTATAAGAACAGCGAATCTTATTGCATTGCGTGTTATGGGTTTGTTGAATTTCAACACATTGTTTTCGATGTTTTAAGTAGCTTGTCAGCCATTTAAGTCCATTTCCCCTTATCCCATATCGCTCTAACTTTTCTAACAATGTTTTGTGGCAAACTAAGTCAAACGCTTTTGACATGTCAAGAAATATCGATACAACAGCCATCTTTTCATTCAAGCCCTCTGTTATTATCTTATTAAGCCAGAAACAGGCCAGTGTAGTGCTATGTTTTTTTCTAAATCCAAATTGCTGTGATTTTAAGATTTTATTGTTTTCTAAAAAATTATATATTTTATTATACATTATTTTTTCAAATATTTTTGACAAAATAGGGATTAAAGTTATAGGCCGATAGTCACCCATATTGCTAGTATCACCTTTTTTAAATATGGGTTTAACTACAGAGACTTTAAGTTTTTCTGGGAATGTCCCTTCTAGAAACGAAATATTTATTATGTAACTAAGCGGCACAGATAAATAATCCGAACAGATTTTTATCATCTCCGTATTCAAATCGTCGTATCCCGTTGACTTTGAGTTTTTCAGTTCAAATAATATAACCTTTCGCACATCTTCAGAATTACAGGAGTAACGAAAAACGTGTTGACATTATTTTCAATAGGGTTAAATTTAAAACATTTATTAACGGATGATACTTGTTTGCCACTAATATTGATAAAATAATCATTAAATGCACTTGCTATTGATAGTGGATTTGTGTGTTTAGCATTGTCAGAACTAATTATTTGTGTTATTTCCTTAAATTGTTCCGGTTGATTTACTTTTGCGTTTATAATATTCCAGGCAGCCTTGCTTTTATTTTTAAATTTCATAATATAGTTACTGTTTGATATAGCCTGTGATTTATTTATACATTTCCTTAACAATTTAGAATATTTTAAGTATTTTACTCGCTCAGATCGTCTATTTAGAGGGGCTTGTCTAAGCTTTAGATAGAGAATTCTTTTATTTATACATGATCTTCTAATACCCTTTGAAACCCATTTATTTTTGATTTCCTTTCTGGTCATCTTAATTGTAATGATAGGAAAACAAAGATTAAAGAAAAGACTAACTAACTCATGAAATGCATCAAAAGCTTTGTTTGTGTCATTTTCCGAAAAAACTTCTTGAAAAGATAATGCTGATATAGCTTGTTTAAATTTCAATTTGTTGCTTTTCGAGAAGTCTCGTTTCTTTTCAAACCAAAATTTTAATCGTTTCCTTGAACATTTATTTAGTTTAGTTTCGAATGTAAGCGTTTGGGCCGTCTCATGATCTGAAAGTGCGAGATAGTGGATACCGGGTGAGATATTGGAAATATTGCTTGCTATTAAGTCTATACATGATAACTTCCTAGTTGGGTCCTTTATATGAATATTTAAATTAAAATTTGATAGATAGTATTGATGATAACCGTTCGGATGTTTTATTTTTATTTGAGATATTGATATTCCAGTCACCACACAGAATAACATTCTTATTCAATTTAATATTTAGTTTGATTAAGAGTATTTCTAGTTGTTCGAAAAAAATGTCAACGTTTGATGCTGGTGTTCTATAAATGCATATTACAGTCAGATTAAGGGATGGAATTTTTACTCCACAATACTCAAAGTTACACTCTTGCGGCGTTACGTGATTGTAGATGCTTGGCGACAGAGGCTCAAATTCAAGATTTTCGCTAACAAGTATGCACGTACCACCTCGCTTTTGAGTCGTTCTAGTAAATTGAGATGCCACTTTGTATTTGTTTAATTTGAGGTTGCTTTCAGAACCCAGTTTAATAAACGTTTCAGAGAGGCAAATTATATCTACATTTTTTGAAGTGTTTTTTATAAAGTCATGCAGAGTTATTTCAAATAGTTCTAATTTGCCCAATATACCGGCTATATTTTGATGGAAAAGCGTAAATTTATTGGTCTCGAAAAAACGTAGAAGTACTTGGACTCTCTTGAATTTTAGAAACAACAGCTGGTATACGCTCGGGATCAGTTTCAATGGTGTCATTATTTAATATTTCAGTTTGCGTGCATGCGTCAATAAGTATGTTTTTATCATTGGATATGAAGTCAGTTTGTATGTACGCGTCAGTTAATCTTTTCTGTTTATTACGTTCTAGCCATAACTTATAGTTGTCAATTTTTAATTTATAGTCAATTCGTAAAATATCTCTAAGTAAAGACCGACACAAATTAATGGAAAAGTAGTTTCGGTTAGGGATGAATCTAGCATAATTCATATCTAAAAATACAGCATTTTTTCGTAGACCGCATAAGAATTTCAATTCGTAATTCATACGTTTTTCATGTAGGTAATTATTGTAGGGAATTTCACTTACAATTATATTTGTATGTTGTACGTTACAAAGCCATTGACATATACTTGATTTAAATTGGTAAGGGTTAGTGTCATTTATTCCACCAAGGAGAATCACGTAATCCTCTTTTGTTAATTGATTAATTTCTGATTGATATGTATTTACAAGATGACATAATTTAGCATTCGATTTCCAGAAACATGAGACCTTAAATCTATCCCCTACTAGTGATTGAAGTAGCCTGCAAACGTTCTATCCTTGCTGGTCAGCTATAATTACAATGCGCCGGATATGTGCGTGATTCTCATTATTAGTCATTCGATTACAGGATTTCACATTTGCCTTAGAACTAAAACACTCGCTCGCTGTATCATTGCATGTCCCAGACTTTTCTGTCACCGTAGTGAAGTGCTGTGATTCCGTTACTTGAGTAGTTTTTGCATTATCATCTTGGGTTTTAGCGTTTGACGTATGAATGAATTCTGAATCCGAGTCGTTTTCTTGGTCTGTGGAATATGGTGAAGGTTGAATGAGCGGTGATCGAGATAATATTATAGACTTCTTTCTCTTTGGTGACGGAGGGATGAGTGTTATTGAAGTTATTGGTTTTTTCCTTTTCCTTTTTCCTACGGGTGTTACTTTTGGGGATTTCATCTTCGTAATCTCGGTTTTTAGCGAATCTATGCTTTTGTTACAATTCTCGATGTCTTGTTTAAGGGTTTTATTTTCTGAGTTTAACTTTTCAATCACAAGTTGAGCGCTCTGTAGTTCGGAACTCAACCTTTGTACGGTTTCATTAAGGCACATAATCGTTTGATCATTCGTTGAGTATAGTGAACTTGCGTTATTTGGATCAGAAATAGAAATATCCATACTTGACAGGTTACACAGTGAGGCTGATTTGTGACATTTTCGCACAGTGACGTTATCTGAATCCATTTTAGGCAAATTTATAAATTTTTAAAAATACAAAATCCGAAGGTGCTGGAGTCGGGGATTGAACTCGTGCCGTCTCGATGTGTATTGAAGCGTAGGCCTCTGAGCCAATCGTCCAACAAGTTTCAGAGTGAAAATTGGCATAGGGTTTGACTTGCGTTTCTGTCTTCATTTAATTGATGACTACCCACATTTTAAATAACAAATTGTCTTGAATTTTCGATAATATTTATCATCTTATTTAGATTTCACTTAATTACCACAGCCATGTTCAATTCTCTTTTGCGTTTGTGCGTGTATAGTTGGAAAATAGTGAGTTCACGTTGTAGAAGTGGGTAAACTACTGTTGTTTGGATTCTTACGTCGGTTCCCTGGTATGTAGACTTTTGGAGTTTTACTGCTATTTAATGGTGTTCGCCGTCGTTAATAATGATGACACTGATTATGGTTAGCTTTTAGTACAATCCCTCACTGTTTATGTGCACTATAAATCTCAATATTTATTTTTAAACATAATTTTATACGGAGTCACTTGTTGCTTGTCACTTGTCACTTGTCAAGTAGATTATGGTTAGAAAACCCGCATAAACTGCACTTTTCCTTCTTGGTAACATTAAACACTGTGTTGAGTGTGTCTGGACTCGCTGCGCCGACGCTGCTCGCGCCCGGCGCCGCCTGTGACGAGGCCTGTCGCGCACACCGCACGCTCTCGGCCAGATCGATGGCCTTAGCGAGGGTCAGCTCCCGCTGGTTTTGCGCAAACAACTTGTCCCGCTCACGTCCTGCTACCATGCCCATAATGAATTTATCCAAGAGGGCTTCCTCCAAGTTTTTGAATTCACAGTGAGCTGCTAATCCTCTTATCCTGGCTGCCCATTGACTGTGACTTTCCCCCGGTCGCTGTGTTGCGGCGTAAAATGTAGATTTTTCCGCAAACCCGAGCCTTTTTGGTGTGAAGTGATCGTCGAGTAGTTTCACTAATTCTTCGTATCCTAATTCTTCCACCTTTTTGGGTAACGCCAGGTCGCTCGCTAACTTGAATGATGACTCGCATAACGATGTTAACAAAATGGCCCTCCGCTTAGTTGTTGCTTTGTCCGTTAATTTAATTCTCATTTGCGTTAGTTTTTTGTTAATTTAACTTTTTTCGTTTTTTTTTGTTTGTTCTTTTTCATTTCGTGGCGTCACCAGTCCAAGGCTTCGACTGAAAATCAGCGCTGTGTGCTCCCATGCTTGTATGGGGCACACAGCAACATGCTGAGTTGGGGCCTTTTTCCGGGTTGTGCCACATGTGACAGGCGGTGTCTGGTGCTTCCGTCACTTGGGCAATTATTGGTTTTTGTTGCCCGAGTGGGGGAAGCTTCAGGCATCGTTTTAGTACGTAAGGCGTATTTGCTTTGTTACATGTGGCATTTTCGGAATAAAGTTTTTCTTTCTTTCTTTCTTTCTTCTTTCGTTATTGAGTTTATGTCGTTAGCAATAAACCATTGATTTAAACGCGACTTGTAGCTGTCCCATTCTTGCGAGAGATGGTCAAAAGTCGATAGGACCCCATAAGTCGCTCCCGTAGACATCGCCACCAATTTCGAATCCCCTCGTCGTCACTGTTAAGTATCTGGGGTAAATGGGAGGGCGCGCGTGTACGCGTCAATCAAACGAACCGGTCGGTAGCACACTGATTTAATGCAAAGCGCTAGGCGAGCGCGGGTCACAGCCCGCGTATAGATATACCTACCTAGGTACATATATAACAGAAACCACTCTTCCATCTTTTATACTTTCCGAGATATCGACGAAATTCGTATGGCGGCCATTTTGAATCCGCCATTTTAAAAAATTTTTCAGCTCATTCTAAATTGCATGAAGTTCTGAGTATTTTTTGTTTGGGCACCCCCTAACTATCTTCGATACCCTGTCTGTGCTCTTCACCCGTCTTCGAAATCCTCAATCATCATCTCATTCCATTTTTTTTCTGGTAGTCCTCCAAAAAATCGCATCAAAATACTGCATGTTTCACAACTTGTGGTATCCTCAATATTTTTCATACATTTTCTATGGAAAAATAAATTCCGCCATTTTGAATTTTTTTTCTATACATCGCGGAGACCTTTGGGTCCTGATCACTTATTGTCAAGAAACCATTCTTCCATCTTTTATACTTTCCGAGATATCGACGAAGTTAGAATGGCGGCCATTTTGAATCCGCCATTTTGAAGTTTTTTTCAGCTCACTGCCAATTGGATGACGTTTCGAATGACATTTGGTCGAGCACCTTCCACCTATCTCCGATACCCTAGCTGTGCTCTTCACCCGTCTTCGAAATCCTCAATCATCAGCTCTCTCCATATTTTTGTTCTTAATTATTTTTTCCCTTCTATACGAAATGGTTATTGAAAAAAAAATTTTTCATACAAAATTGTTCAGGAGAGGTGATCAATCAGTCGGAGAGATTTTTTATAAAATCATCATTGTTTGGGTACACCAACACAATTCAACACATTACAACGTGTAAAGCATTACATAGGTATTTATTAAACTCACATATTTATTACAATGTGTTATTATTTCAGAGAAAACGTGTTAGCTTCCACAACCCTCCAGTATCCACGACTATATGGGTCAAAAAGTACATAGAGAGAGAGAGTAATGAAGAAATAACTTCTACAGTTGAAGCGGCGTTGAGTGAAACCACTGCGCTCGAAAGTACGACGAGTGTGGAGGTACAAACTGACTCGACTTTATTGAAATGCAGACTGAAGTAGTGGCGGTCACATTAGCTTGTTTGCAGACAGATTCAGTCCAAACGTCTCATAATTCTGTACAAACCGAGGAATCGGGAAGCCAATCGCCGGCTATAGCCACAATTGCTTCAAAATCGACTTAGCCAAACTTGGCTTGCTACCATACAACAACAACACCAGCTCAAAGTCTTTCAATGGGAGTTTTTTCGAATCGCCTACAAACGTCATGGACTTCGCCATCCTAAATAATGTCCATATAACAGTTTTTGTAAAGGTTTACAATTCACCACCGACTACCATGTAAAACCATCTTTATAAAGTTCCTTTTATAATGAGAAGAATACTCAGATTTAGATTAGTTATATATATATATATATATATTATATATATATGTGTTACGTTCAACGGAAACTTGATGTATACAAATTACAAATTGCTTATAAAAGGGTATTCCGCCTTACTAAGAATTAATTAATATGTACTTATTACATATCATAGTGTTTCTTAAGATTTACAATTTGCTACTCAGTGCCATATTATTTTATTAAAAGGATACTCGAATAGATAAGTTTTATATTTATAAAGATATATATATTTGTTACATTCGACGGGAAGTTGGTTTCTCACTCGGCTACCAATGTCGTTGTGTGCTATCCGTCCTTAAATTAAAACTTGCTACTGAGAAAAATACTCAGATTTATATTTTATATAAACACATATTCTTTTGATATTCATATTGTAGAGTTAGTTTTTCTTATAAGAATCAAGTGCCTTAACTAAGTTACTATGACAAGTTCCTAATGAAAAGTTTTTGAAACTTTGCTCAAATTTATACATCATGATGTTAATTACTGTAGACATTGATGATGTATTTTTTGCTAGTATTAAGAAGTATTATAAAACTTTTGTATGAAAGCTGCCTAGTTTGATCTCTCAATTTTATTACAATGTTCAACTTTTTATGAAGTTTGACATTAAAACGAACAATAGGTAGTCTTACAAATTACATTACTTTAGTAAAATAGTTTTTCCAAAAAGAATACTTACATCTTCGTTAAATACTAATGCCCAGTGGAATACAATTTTTTTAGTACTTGTATTTTTGCTGTTTGTTTCTTTTTTATATGTATAACAAGTATTATTAGTTGTGATTTATTAATAAGTGTTTTTTTAATTTTCATTTTTGAGAGATTAGACTCACTTCAATAGTTAAAATGCTAACTAACTAACTTATTTGTTATTATGCGATTTAATCTGTTTTTTCACCATTTTATTAAAGTGATTAAAATCAATATTTTGATTTCAGTCAACTACCCAATTGCACAAAATCAGTAAGTAAGATATGTAAGACTATTTGTAACCAAGGTGGTTATAAATCAATTAGTTTTAAGTTAGATAATATATATTATGTTACGTTAAAATATTGGACTTTTGGTGACCAAAAGTTCATGTTTTAATTGTTTTTGTTTTTATATATTATCTTTTGCTAGAGAATTACTAGTTTTGTTATGTACCTACTCAAATAGGTTTTTGATTTATTTTGCTTTTATAGATTTTGATACTAAGTGGTATTATGATCTCATTTTCTTAAAACAACTATTACCGTATTTCGATGCCAAAAACTTTATTGTTACGAAGTTAAGAGAGATTCACACTTATTTTTGTCACTTGTTTTTCAATTAATTTTGTTTATTATTAATCGCACAGAATTACTTAGGTACATTTAAATTCAAAGAAATATTTAAATCACGGAAAAAGATCATTAAGCTGTTGTTTTCAAGTAAAAAAAAAAAATATTTTATACAATTGTTACAAAATTAATGCCACAGTGACAAAAATAATGTTAAAAGACGATTGTTGTAAAATGTTGATTTGTGAAAATAAAACTAAATTGAGGAAAAAAATGTTTTTAATTGTGCATACATCCTTTAAACAAGCTTTAAACTGACCGGCATAATTAAACTATTAACTGACAATGGAAAACAGGAAATGTTTTTATTTTTATGAAATCACTATGCAAGTGAAACTTTTTTCAAAGAAATCGTGGCGTTGCGTGCTCTGTGGTGTTCACACAATGGCTCAGTTCGCCACCATAGATTAATATGTATTTCGCCACCGACCGCTGAACAGTGCATTCTTTTGTTGCGACCACTTCTAGTATACCTACTTGTACACACTTCAAATAATGATCGCCGAAAATGTCAATATCGTGTAGTTATCAAGTACATATCTGAAATTTCAGCCAAATGGTTCAGTAGCTGTGGTGTGAGAGTAACAAACTCACTAGCTTAAATAAATAAATAAATATTAGGATTCTACGATTTCGCATTGTGAAGTCAACATCTCCTGAGGATGTCCCGGTTCGGGACGAAACGTGCGTCGAAGAAAGTGTTGGAAAATTGTGTGGGGTGTTTCATGTGGGCAGTGTTCCTGCATATTGTACCATACAGAATCTTTTCAAGTAGCGGATTACAGCAAAACAAATTAATCTGTCCTGCTGGCTGCTAATTATGGATTTCCGCAAAATAACGCCTGCTTCCATTCAATATTTAAATATTAGGACACATCGCAATCTAGCCCCAATGTAAGCGATTGCATGTGTTATGTTATGGGTACTAGATAACTGATAAACATACATACATACTAATATACATAAATATAATATGTTACGGTGAATGGTCAGTATCCACCGTCGCCTTTTGCGCCATTTTGACGTGACAACGTCTTATAAATCGATAGAGCCGGTTTGCACGCACGAAAAACCATGACTCATCCGGCGTTACCTCGCTCATGCGGCGTTACCGGCGTTACCTCGCGAGCGCGGAACGAGCGACAAAGAAGACGTTGTCACGTTCAACTATCGTCAGTAAACCGACTTTACAGGCAACCAATTTTTTGACGTGACAACGTCTTATAAATCGATAGATCCGGTTGCACGCACGAAAAAACATGACTCATCCGGCGTTACCTCGCTCATGCGGCATTACCGGCGTTACCTCGCGAGCGCGGAACGAGCGACAAAGAAGACGTTGTCACGTTCAACTATCGTCAGTAAACCGACTTTACAGGCAACCAATTTTTTTTTTTATAATTCTGTGGTGGTACACTGATATAATACATAAAAGTAGTAAATAAGTAAATAGCCGCGGCCGTAACTACTTCAACGTCCATCGCAAGTGCCTCACCAGGCAGCAATGAGCCATGCGCCATTGTGTGAACACCAAGTGATCGTGGCCTACAGTTATGCGTTGCAGAACATGACCCATCACAAGCCATTGTGTAGAAGCGACTTACGAATTTATAAAACACACTTGGAAGTAAGTAGTTATAAGAGCGCCATCTCTTGATTCGTTGTGACAGTAAAAGTTTGTAAGTCAAAAATTAACATAGTACCACATACCTAAATAATAAATATTAGAGTGTGCCGAAGTTGTGCTTTATTATCGTCATCACGGTTAAAACATCTAAACACCATTGAAGAATTTTTAATCAAACTATAGGTAGGTACTTAAGGCACAGAGTACATCAATAATAGTCCAATCAATAAAGGAGTTGTAGAATGCATGAGAGGGGACCTAAGTGATTTCTTCTGAAACTTGTTCAGGGTACTTAGGAAGTTAACATGCTAAAAGTCCTGACGTCTCGGAGGTGAGCCGGAGTGGGGAGGGGGGAGTAAAGGTGCCACTTTTGGGTTTTTCACTAATATCTCAGAAACGGTGCGTCATAGAAAAAAAAAATCTTCTAATAAATTAAAGCTCATAAAATTATCTAAAACTTTGGTCTTATTCAATTTTGCCGTATTCCTAACCGTTTCCGAGCCACACGCTCCGGAAAAGTTAATACTACAAAAAAATCTTAATCCGGTCAAGTTAGACATAAAAATAGTGGTCAAATAACAATAATTCCGACAGAGCCAAGTCTTCGTAGAGACCTTAGGTTTACCAGAAGGAATAAAGTGTCAAAAGTCGCCATCAATCCTATGTCTGCAACAAAAGTTATTTGGGGTCAAATATCAAAATTTGAGGTTTTTTGGATTTTTCTCGAAAACGGTAAGTTTTCTCAAAAATAAATTCAGGCCAAAGTTGTAGGTCTTAAAATTATCTACAAAAATGGTCCTTATGATTTTTTTCCTAAGAGTTAACATTCCTGAGATATCGCGATTCTAAGAGTCACATTATACATGATATGCACATATATATACATAATCAGGCAATTACAATTGTAGTTGCTGAAGATATTGATTTCTTTGTAGTTACTACTTACTGCAAGGACTCTAATGGATAAAATAGTTTATTTTCTATAACTTCCTAACATTAACCGTTTACGCAGTGTACGCAACGGAAACTCTCAATATGGAACAAATTTTCCCATTTTAGCAACATTTTTCATTGATGCTCCTATTGTATTGGTCGTAGCATGATGTTATGTAGCCCATAGCCTTCCTCGATAAATGGACTATCCAACACAAGAATAATTTTTCAATCAGGACCCGTAATTTCTAAAAAACAAACACGTTGATCCCCTCCTTCGTTTCAGCGAAATGGCGATTGCCATAATTGTGTTGCGTACGCTGCGTAAACGGCTAAAGTATCACAAAAATCATGTATTGCGGAGTTGATTTCCTTTAATAGTTCTAAAAAATAATCCACAACAGCAAATACCTATCTCTAAGTTTGACTCGCTATAATTTTTTTATTATGGCAATCGCCCTTTCGCTGAAACGAAGGAGCGGATCAACGTGTTTGTTTTTTTAGAAATTACGGGTCCTGATTGAAAAATTATTCTTGTGTTGGATAGTCCATTTATCGAGGAAGGCTATGGGCTATATAACATCACGCTACGACCAATACAATAGGAGCATCAATGAAAAATGTTGCTAAAATGGGAAAATTTGTTCCATATTGAGAGTTTCCGTTGCGTACACTGCGTAAACGGTTAATGTTAGGAAGCTAAATAAAATAAACTATTTTATCCATTGGAGTCCTTGTAGTAAGTAGTACCTACTAAGAAATCAATATCTTCAGCAACTACAATTGTAATTGCCTGATTATGTATATATGTGCATATCATGTATAATGTGACTCTTAGAATCGCGATATCTCAGGAATGTTAACTCTTAGGAAAAAAATTATAAGGACCATTTTTGTAGATAATTTTAAGATCTACAACTTTGGTCTGAATTTATTTTTGAGAAAACTTACCGTTTTCGAGAAAAATCCAAAAAACCTCAAATTTTGATATTTGACCCCGAATAACTTTTGTTGCACACATAGGATTGATGGGGACTTTTGACACTTTATTCCTTCTGGTAAACCTAAGGTCTCTACGAAGATTTGGCTCTGTCGGAATTATTGTTATTTGACCACTATTTTTATGTCTAACTTGACCGGATTATATGATAAGGTTTTTTTTGTAGTATTAACTTTTCCGGAGCGTGTGGCTCGGAAACGGTTAGGAATACGGCAAAATTGAATAAGACCAAAGTTTTAGATAATTTTATGAGCTTTAATTTATTAGAAGATTTTTTTTTCTACGACGCACCGTTTCTGAGATATTAGTGAAAAACCCAAAAGTGGTACCTTTTCCCCCCCCCCCCCTCCCCACTCCGGCTCACCTCCGAGACGTCAGGACTTTTAGTGTGTTAACCTCCTAAGTACCCTGAACAAGTTTCAGAAGAAATTGCTTAGGTCCCCTCTCATGCACTCTACACCCCCTTTTAGGTTATTCATTGACTGGACTATAAGGGTTCTTGGAATTATAAGAGACGATATGCTTCCATCTCGGGAGATATTTATATTAGATTTCATTTTGATCATATTCCCCTCCTTTTCTAATGGGTTTCATCCTAGTTACTGTATTTTTTTTTTGTTTCAAAAATTATCGACCCTGGTCTATAAAAGAAGAAGAAGAAGAAGATAAAATCCCAACAAAAACATTATCATGTATAATGTTGCCAGACGAGCATATGGCTCACACTGTCAAAAAGTTATCAGATCTCATGTAGGGCAAGACTTCTGACTTTATACACCCTTAAATACAAGCTCTAACTTCACAAACTCTACACTTTAGTTACAATAATGTCTTGGCCGTTTGGCTACCGTCACATGGGCGTAAAGTGAAAAATGTATCCCACCAAAATCATTTCCCTGATTTCAAATTTTGATTTAACAGAACTTACAGAGTACTGAAAAGTGAATAAATTTTTGATTTTACGCCCAATGTAACGGTAGCCAAACGGTCAAGACATTATTGTAACTAAAGTGTAGAGTTTGTGAAGTTAGAGCTTGTATTTAAGGGTGTATAAAGTCAGAAGTCTTGCCCTACATGAGATCTGATAACTTTTTGACAGTGTGAGCCATATGCTCGTCTGGCAACATTATACATGATAATGTTTTTGTTGGGATTTCATTTCTTTTTGTAAGTTTTTTAAAACAATGTTTTTTATTAACTTATTTCTTGCACTTCAAGTGCGCCTCTTTTCACAGCCCACTCTCTTATATGTTTGTATTACGAGTAGATACGTACTTTGCTTAGAAGTATATTCTGAAAATTGAAAAAACTTATAGTGGATTTAAAGTTAGTAGTTTTGGCCTACCGAAAGTGAAACTAATTTTACATTTATCAAGATAAAATGATAATTAAACGTAACGTATAAATCCAAATTTCAATTTCTAACTTCAAATTTTACCTATTAAAACACAAAGTCAGATACAAATGAAAGTTTGGATGTTTGTTACTCAATCACAACACAACCACTGAACTGATTTGGTTGACCTGGACTAACACAGACTACTTGTTATCCATTACAAATCTACGGAAGGTATCGGTGAGATTTGTGTGTTTATTAGTTTTTAATTATTGTTTTATTTATACTTAGTCTTTATTTTCGTTGGGCGCTGAGGCGCTCTTGAAATTCAAATTTGACGCTTGACACGCTTGACAACTCATTTTGGTCACACAGCACTGGACTCTGGGCAATGAACACGCGGAGCTCGGTACGGGAATTCGGGCTTGCCGCGTGTACTATGGTACTGGGCACACTGACGTTAGGGCGCTGTTAAAATCCACATAATTAACGCTTGGCATGCCCGACGGCTAACTGTGGGTACTGGGCACTGGGCCTTGGGCACCCATCTCACCCTGGGCACGGGGAACTGAGAGCTGGGCTCGTTGGACGGGGCCTGTATGTAACTTGGGCTTGACGCGTCCGTTTGGGCACTGAGCAGGTATTTATGCGCTAAACGCTCTTCAAAATCAGAGATTTGACGCTTGGCACGTTCGACAGCTCAGCTGGGCACTAGGCACTAGGTTCAATGTGGGTTCTTGTCATTGAGCGCTGGATCCTGGTCACTCGATATGCAGTGAAACTCGGCTTGTTAAACATGACATGCATGGAACTTGGGCTTGAAACGTGCGATATTACTGGGCACGGGACACTGGGCACTTGGGCGCTTGGCCTCTTGGGCACTGGAATCGCGCTTATAATTACCAAAAAAAAATTACGTGTTTTTCCAGATGCATACTAGCAGATATCTAACATGAAATTAAGTTTGTACCTATCTATATACGTATGGGAAACCCCATACAAAATTCCAACCCCCTAATTTGATGGATGTGGGGTGATTTACTAAAAATCCTGAAACATGTATTTAATTGTTTATTACATAGAGTCCCTATATCAATTATGAGACCTCTAGAATCAATATTTGCCGTAGTTTCATACAAACTTCCATCCCCCCATACGAACTTTCAACCCCCTATTTTGATGGATGTGGGGTGATTTACTAAAAATCCTGAAACACGTATTTATTTTTTTATTACGAAGAGTCCCTATATCAATTTTGAGACCTCTAGCATCAATATTCGCTGTAGTTTCATACAAACTTCCATCCCCCCATACGAACTTCTATTGAACACTATTTCTAAATTTATAGGTAAAGAAATAAATAACTAATAATTAAACAGAGAAATGGCGTTTTATTGTGAGACACGGATACAGCGGACAGGAAAAGACAAATGTGTATGTATGACATTGACGTCTTGGTGTTGACAGCCCGCTCAGACTTCAGGCTGTGTTCACTATATGAGCTGCAGGCTGCGTTCACATACAAGAGCATTTCCCGCCCTCATGTTGGATCAAAGATCTTTTTTCCTAGATGGAAAAAATTCGTAAGTATGCCTAAACATTCATGTCAAAAACTAGTTTTCCAGTTAGGCTCGGTTGCTTGACTTGACTTTAACCGAAAGGCGGTCTGACCCTCCAAAGACATAATATTAAGAGTCGCCATATTTAACTTTATCGTTTCGGTTAAAGTCAAGTCAAGCAACCGAGCCTTACTGAAGTAAGTAGTCAGGTCCTTACTTACTTCCACGAAACATTTTTGACAACTTCTTTGGTTAACTTGTTAACTCTGAGTTAACGCACTAGCCCGGGTTGCCAGTTGCCGCAACTGGGCCAGAAGATTACGGAAATAAAAATAAATAATATACTATATTATGATTAAAATAAAATCAACACAATTTTCGCTCCCACTAAAAAACTCAGATCTAACTGCAGATTTCTAATTACTAGTTCGCTTAAAAGTGCGAAAGTTAAATGGTTTAGCCTCATTTAACGTCCATCAGGCCATCTGCCGGGGTGAAGCAGGGTAAATCTAATAAAACTAGATATAAATACGCGTTAGTTCCCCCGCACTTAGCGATTCGTGCTCCACCGAATTCAACCCCCGCCATTAATTCGGGGATGCAATAAAAAAGTTTTGTCGTCTCACTATCTATCGCGCGACTATCTGATAGAGTTGTGCAATAAATTTGTTTTATTGTTATACGGATGTTTTTGGTTGGGATGTTTTCTTTTAGGTTAGGTATAGTTTTACTACATACGAGTATAAATGCCCACGGAGGGAATTGTGTTGACTTAGGAACCTAAACTAGTGTCACGTTTGGAGATTAAGGACTTAATCTGTATTGAATGAAAGCAGGCGTTATTTTGCGGAAATCCATAATTAGCAGGACAGATTAATTTGTTTTGCTATAATCCGCTACTTGAAAAGATTCTGTATGGTACAATATGCAGGAATACCGCCCACATGAAACACCACGCACAATTTTCCACACTTTCTTCGACGCACGTTTCGTCCCGGACATCCTCAGGAGATGTTGACTTCACAATGCGAAATCGTAGAGTCAGCAGCAGTCAGCTGACTTAATCTGTGTTTAGCGATCAGTAGGTAGTTTCATTTTATTATTAATTATACTTTAGCCACAAAAGGCTCATATTTTAACATAATATTTGTAAGCGCAGTACGGTTCAAGCTTCCAAGGAAACCGTCTTACGGCCGAAATTTTCCCTAACATATATTATGTCTAATTTCTATCTCTAGTAGGACAAATGTGCATAGATTTCGAAGAAGATTGAATTTCATTTGGTTCTTGTATTAGATTTCGTTCGATCAGCAATCCACAGATTCTTACGGCTTAAATTTGCCCTACCCGAGATAGTCAATTCAATTCAATTTAATATATTTATTTGCTGATATAGGTAGGTACATATTATTACAATGATAGAAATTCAGTCCCTATAACTTATACCTACTTATGTCTCTAGTAGGACAAATAGATTTCAGATTCGAATTAGATTTCAGGTTTCACTTTAAGTAGGTACCTACTGACCTATTTGTAAAACAGTCGCTTTTCTTAACGATTGTTTCTTAGCGAATTCAAAAAATGTGTTGGAATGAAAATCTGATGAATTGATAATGTGACTTATTAAAGACATCATCAATAATATTCGTCATCCGCATGTTTTCAATTACTTACGCTCATATATAAGTAGTTATGGAATACATGGTTTCTAAAACCATCGTAAGTAGGTACATCTTCGTCATTTGAATTTCGCCCTATATTATAGTTATGGAATGAGAAGGGCTAAGACAATCGTATAGTTATACAGCTATGTTTCTGTTTAACAAAGGCCTAATGATAACTCCTCAAGCACAAGCCAATAAAAACAAATCAATCATACGGAACCACAATACAGCGGAGAGTCGACGTGCCGACCGACGGAGAGAATATTGATAAATATACTTTCCTTGCAGATAACACTTTAAATATAGCTGCATATAAAATAGATGTTATAGATATAGCGGAGGATAAAAGTTTATGAGACGCACAATGGTTTGTGCAGACAAATTGATGCTGTGTAGGGCGGCCATGATAACTTTTCTAACAATATTGAGGCGAGATTATTTTGAATACTAATATTATATCGCAGAAGAGTTTGTACTTATGTTTGTTTCAACGCGCTAATTTTAGGAACTAGTAATCCGAATTAAAAATTATTTTCCCCCCCGCCTAAAATTGATGACAAATAAGTCATTTAGTACCTAGTAGTTTTTGTTTAATTTATCCACTGTGGATGGGTAATGGGGGTCCATCCATCTTATCGCCCCAACTGACAACCTCGCCTGCACGCGGTCTCTCCTGCCAATCAGCGAACGAGGCAATGTCGACCGATGAACGGCGGTATAACCACATAACCGTTCCTAAACTCGCTTGAACTGTGCCTGTTACGAGTATGAACAGACATCCCTGGACGAGGCGGACGGCGCTAAAAAGTGTCACCAGTGTATCGGTGCAAAAAATGCTTGTTATACCAAAGTGAAGCTACGCTGTAATTCGCTTAGCAGCCACCTGTAGAATTTTGACAGATGACACTACTGTTTGCTTGTACGAAAAACGTTAACGTAAATCGTTCGAATGCCCATATCCTGAGGTTTCTATTCTATGGCTGAGTGTTGGTAGAGTCTATGTCATCTATATACCTTTTGCCATTAGTTTTTCGTAAGCTTGATGTCCCGCGTCCACCAAGCGGGTGGTGACACCACTGCAGAGGTCGCGCCCGTCACGCCGGAAGCTCGTCGGCGGAAGCTGCGCGATCTGCTCCGGGATTTTTTGCTGAACTGCACTTTCGGTGTAGGTACATTTTGTTCTTACTATTTTGAGGGTAGTTTAGGCACCTACTAGATGACCCGAAGCACGTTGTTTCCAACCGACTTCAAAAAAGGAGGAGGTTCTCAATTTGACTGTATGTTTTTTTTTGTTTTGCTACCTCATAACTTTTGACTGCTTGAATCGATTCCGATGATTTTTTTATCAGAGAGTTGACGCTTCCCGTGTGGTACCATTTCAATTTAGTCCAGTTCTGACAATGGTATCTATGAGAAAACCATGTAAGTCTTAAATTTTTAATTGGAAAGGATGTATTCAACAGTAGTTTAATGAGAGTTGAAGTCGGCTTCTTTGTTAATTAATTAACGTACCTATATTATGTCATATAATCTCACTATATATCTTCTTAATATATAAAAATCTCGTGTCACGATGTTTGTCCGCGATGGACTCATAAACTACTGAACCGATTATAATAAAATTCGCACACCATGTGCAGTTCGATCCAACTTGAGAGATAGGATAGTTTAAATCTCAAATTATAGTCGCAATTTTAATTTATTAATATAACAAAAACTTTAGCCACAGCAACGCGTGGCCGGGTCAGCTAGTATAATATATATATCTCACTTAGGGCACGAAATACCATAATAATTCCCTTTGGGGTATGAAAAATATAGCTTACGAGCTTCGTGCGAGTTTGTTAGATGTCTAGATCACATATTCAGGATATCATTTTTATTCCCCGCGTTCTATGTCTAAAAACAACTTATCTAGAGCCTTCACCGTGTCTCCCAAATACTTGACGTACATGCATTCTAAAACAGTTAATTTTATACAAATTAGTTTATGGCGCAAAATGTAAAAAAAACCGTTTCAAAAACTCGAAAAACTTGTCCAATCTGAAATTATTACGTTTTAACTTTATGCAAAACAGAAAAAAATGTAAAGTTAAAGTTGGTTTCGCAATAATATTTCGGTTGGTTTTGCAGTTATAAAGGTTCGGAAGTAGGGGTTTTACTCGCTGCACTTGGCTGGTTTTTCGAAGGTTTATAAAGCAAAGGGTTTTCCAAAGACTTTCTCAAGTCCCACATACGCGCTATGAGCACATACCTCCTCCGACGAGAAGACGTATGTAGATGTGTTCGATGAGCCGCGACCCTTAATGGCGGGGGAGGTGATTTATGCGCGCCGCGTTTATATCGAGAGATGCCAAGATTTTTGTACTCGTGTCTCTAGCGTATCTCTATTTGTGACCTCGCTGGATTTGTGGTTAGAACGCTTGTGGACCAAAAGATGCTGTTTTCTGTTCCCGGGCAGGGTTTTAATTTCGATACAATTCTTTATGTTACAATAAAACTTATCACTGGCTTATTCTAATTACTATACAAGTCTTGCCCGCGTGGAATGGTGGCAAGAATACTGGCTGCATTTCCGCGTTGAACAGCTAGCTAGGCTGATACGTTGCGCAAAAAATGAGCCAGGCCTTCTGTCACCTGTGGTGAAGTTATTAAACGCAATTATTAACAATTCTTTTGCATATACACCCTTTGTGTAAGAGTCTGACCCGTTTTTAGGGTTCCGTAGCCGAATGGCAAAAAAACGGAACCCTTATAAATTCGTCATGTCTGTCTGTCCGTCTGTCCGTCTGTCCGTCCGTATGTCACAGCCACTTTTTTCCGAAACTATAAGAGCTATACTGTTGAAACTTGGTAAGTAAATGTATTCTGTGAACCGCATTAAGGTTTTCACACAAAATTTAAAAAAAGTAATAAATTTTGGGGGTGCCCCATACTTAGAACTGAAACTCAAAAATTTTTTTTTCATCAAACCCATATGTGTGTGGTATCTATGGATAGGTCTTTAAAAATGATACTAAGTTTCTAATATCATTTTTTTCTAAAATGAATAGTTTGCGCGAGAGACACTTCCAAAGTGGTAAAATGTGTGTCCCCCCCCCTGTAACTAAGTAAAAGTCCCCCCCCTCTAAAATAAGAGTATGATAAAACTAAAAAAAATATATGATGTACATTACCATGCAAACTTCCACCGAAAATTGGTTTGAACGAGATCTAATAAGTAGTTTTTTTGATATTTATAATAAACCTCTAAAAACAAAGTTAGTTTTGCGGTTCGATAAGAAAAGTGGTTTTTATGGTTTTATTCCTCCGGTTGTAGTACGGAACCCTCAGTGCGCGAGTCCGACTCGCACTTGACAGGTTTTTTAAGCAATAGCTTTGAATCAAGGTAGGTACTTTTTCCACTATCTCTGAGACAATTTGAGTGTGGATAGAATCTATACCTATCTGTAATTTTGATCCGTTACTAAACGGCTAAACCGTCAAGCAAATTGAGACATTAGAAATTTTCATCTTCAACAGCCCCAGGAAAATTGCAGCCTGGAATAATCACATACTTTCTCATCTTCACTAATAAAAATTCTCGTGTCAGTGTTTGTAACAAAATTCCTCCGAAAACTTTTATAATTTTTTGTGTACATTCGGTAGAGAATATGGCGTAAAAACTGACAAGAAACCTCAGGATATGGACATCGGAAAGATTTACGTAAACCTTTTTCATACAAGCGAACAGTAGCGCTCTGTCGAAATTCTATACGTGGCTGCGGAGCGAGCTACAACGTGGCCTTACTGTTGGTGACAAAACAAGCATTTTTGCCACCGGTAAACTAGCGACATTTTTTCGCACGGTCCGCCCTGTCCAGGGTAGATATCAATTAGCCTCAACTATTTTCCATTTTTTTTTTTTATACTATAATTATAGGCTAGCGCTTGACTGTGATCACACCTGATGGAAAGTGATGATACAGTCTAAGGTGGAACGCGCTTGCCTAGAAGATGCCTATTCACTCTTGATTTGAAGGCACCCGGGTTGTAAGTGGCAGGAAAGACACTGCCTGGGAGGGTATTCCAGGCCTTTGCAGTGCGTATCAGGAACGAGGAATCAAACCGCTTCGTACGCGTCTTTGGTACGTCGACCGTGTATGGGTGGAAGCCTTTACGATGCCTGATTGAGAAATAATTTAAATGGCAAGACAACGTTTGCCGGGCCAGCTAGACCTTAGATAGGCGGATGATGCGAGTCATGTCAGCACTCCGTTAAAACATTATCGTGTTCGTTTGTGCGGTCGCGGCGACCCCCGGCGACAATTAAAACGCTGTTAATGGTGAAAATAACAAATGTTATTGCTCCCTCGAGGGGTATTTGCGATGGGATGGGCGGAGGTTTGAGGAACTCCCGTTAATGTTAGGACGTTCAACCCACTCGTCTGTTGCCCGCAGCGTCCACGTCACACTTCTCAATGATTTCTAAGTACTTTGTTAGTATATTTTTATATACTCGTAGTCTAAGTTTAGAACAATGGATAAATAACTACGAGATCAAAATATCAGAAGTAGAATTATTATTAACAAAAATACAATGCTCATCACGAATTCACGACTTTTCAGTTGCCCGCCATTTTCTCTTCCTCTGCGATACTGCCACAGACCAACAAGTATTTTTTTCATGTTCATTTCCTTTTTCTTCTATGGTCTGAGTAATGCTCTGGATTCTTGGAGATTTGTCCTTGACAATATATAAGGAGTTGAGGCAAAGAGCTTCATACAACATATAGCCTGGACAGGGCAGACAGCGCGAAAAAATGTCGCTAGTTTATCGGTGCCAAAAATGCTCGTTTTTCCACCAACAGTAGGGCCACGCTATTCGCTCAGCAGCCACCTATAGAATTTTGATAGATGGCGCTACTGTTTGCTTGTACGAAAATGGTTTACGTAAATCGTTCGGATCCCCCCATCCTGAGATTTCTTATCGGTGAGTAATCGGTTAAAAGCGTCGGTTATGGTAACGGTGTCGCAACTTCAATGGTTTTTCCTTTCCAGAATTGGGAATTTTTACGCGCCTAAAGAAGTTTTCACTTCAAAAAGAGGCTGCTTGTATTGATTCGAAGTAAACCTGTGTCAAAACCTAAAAAAAATAATCTTTTGTGATTAGACGAAAAACATTTTCCCAGTGTTGTTTTCATCGAATGCACTTACATTAACTGGAATACACTCTTGCAGAACTTGCCATTTTATATTTTTGGAACAATATCCATGGTTGCAAAATGTTCGCTTTGTTATAAATTATAACAGTAGATATAATTAATATCAATCAACTCCGCGATGAAGACAAAGTCGAGGGAGGGATGACAAAAGAACTTAATTGTAATGTTTTTATTGTCTCCATAACAACGTGTTGTTTTTCGCGCTGGCTCATTATAATAATGATTGTTGTGAAAATAAGTTTTATATGGGTTCGTAGTTTTAGGGTTCCGTACAAAAAGGGTAAAAAACGGACCCTATTACTGAGATTTCGCCGTCTGTCTGTCGCCAGGCTGTATCTCTTGAACCGTGATAGTTACACACTTGTCACAGATGATGTATTTCCGTTGCCGCTATAACAGTAAATACTAAAAAAAATATATGAAATAAAGATTAATGGGGGCTTCCATACAACAAACGAGATATTTTTGCTTGTTCTTGCTCGATTTTAAAAGGTAAAAAGGTAGATGCTTCAAATTTTAATGGAATATTTAATTATAACTACACTTTAAAAAAAATAGTTACATTAAAATTTATTGTACCTACGGAACCCTCAGTGCGCTAGTCGTCGCACTTGATCAATTTCTTGATTCTGTTGACTAGTAACAGAACCTTTCATTCTAGATTTTCTTCGTGACGGGATTTTCGTCACACAAAAAATCTATTTCCTTTCGCTTAGCCCCCTGCGCGTTCTGTCCTATTAGAAATTTTGTTCCAATAAACTACTAGAAGCAAATATGAACTCCAAATACCGAGAAGAACAAATTACGGAACTAAAACCATACAGGTTGAGAGGCTGCTATACAATAGTTTACCGAAGGATGTACTATGTGATAAGTCATTTGTATCTTTTAAAAAAAACTTAAGAAACATTGTCTTAATATTTAACCATGTTTACAATATTATGTTCACACAATTTATAAAATGGTTTACTCTAAGTTTCCACTGTTAATTTCTCAAAATTGTTTTTCTTTTGAGAATAAACCATCTTTAACCCAATAAAAACGATATCAGTGATAGACGCGACTCTCCCCTCTCTATATAAAAATTCGCGATCTTGTATTGTATACCCACTCGGAGTAAACTTGTAGATAACTATCTGATAGACAGACAGACTGGCAGACCACCCTCGGAGTCGCGATTTATGATCGCGCGTGGAAAATCGATTTGTGTGATATCGTTACAATTCGATTATAATGACATCGATTTATTTATGAGTGTTAGTGTACAGTACACGATAGCCCATTTGTTCATTGGTTAGAACTCTGGGTCTTGTCAGGGGATCGTGGTTTCAATCTCGGGATCACCTCTTCCTTTTCGTAGTGCGTTTCTTTACACCACATAATGTTCTCAGTACTTGACTGTGATTTCACTTGATGGTAAGTGTTAAGCAGCCGAAGATGTTTTGTCAGATGCAGTGAAGATGAAGGGAGGTCGTGGGTTCAATTCCCGACACGGACCGCTTTTGAACATTATAATTTCCAAATTGGCTCATGTTTGGTGTGTTTGCAGGCTTTGGCCATGCCTCGTTATCACCAGCAAAGAGGCACCGCCAAACGATTGAGCGTTCCGCCGCGATGCTGTGTAGCAACCATTAGGGATGTGTGTACTTACCCAAGTTATCACTTACCAGTACCACCAGGTGAGATGGCAATCAAGTACTAACTTGTAGTATAAAAATAATAAAAGTTGAAAAACACGACTGCCCTGTGGTAATACGACTTTTTCCAAAATAATATAGAACGTGTACCCCATAATAATAAATATCCAAATCTCTTCGGATACAAATGGCGCAGGACCGTGCGGGCTGGAAAGCATTGCAGGAGGCCTTTGTCCAGCAGTGGACGTCCGTCGGCTGAAACGAACGAAATCTCTTCAGTCGTTCAGAAGTTATGCTGAAATAAAGAAACTTAAGTACATGAACCCCAAAAACATTTCACTCTTTTTTTTGGGCAATCGTGTAAAATAAAAATAGTATGAATTTCACGTGATATTTAATTAGCAGGACAGATTAATAAATAATTTGTTTAGCTATAATCCGCTACTTGAAAAGATTATGTATGGTACAATATGCAGGAACACTGCCCACATGAAACACCACACTCAATTTTCTAACACTTTCTTCGACGCACAAAAAAAATTAGGATTTCCGCAAAATAACGCCTGCTTGCATTCAATATGATATTTAAGTACTAGGTAAGTAGGCGACTTAATCCTTTCAGACTAAACAACTGTAACTAAACACTCGTCTAATGCATGAACAAACAATAGATATTGGTACCTATTGTTCACTCGAACGCGATTGTTTACCTCGTCTAAGAGATGTTAACACATTGTCTTTGAATTTGTTGCCAACTATTTTCTTACGCGATTCCTACACTATAAGTTCTGCAGTAATGCACAACTCAACAAAGAACAACAAAAGCGAAACACTCGAATGATTTACGACCGAGTCTGCAGCGAGATAATAACACTACTATAGAGATATTTCAATCCACGATGTCGCGCGGCGCGCCCCGCACTGTATCAAAATCGTTTATGTTTCATTCGATTTATATGGAGTTTGATAGAGTGGGGCGCGCCGTCGTGGGTTGAAATATCTATACCTATATAGGTACTGGTGGTAGGACTCTTCTCGCGGAGTTGGTCCGGGTAGGTACCACCGCGGTGTCAGTTGTTCTACCGTGAAGCAGTCACGTGTTGCTGTGTACGGGTTTGAAGCGCACTGCACGACGACGTGATTACTGGACACAGTGAGACCTGACTACTGATGTCTCAGGGTGATGAGCGCAGTGCAGTGCTTCGTAAGATATTGCAATGCATAATATTACTGAATGTCTTGCACATTTCATCATACCAACCTATACTTGTTTAAAAAAATACCGTTAGCCATTTCTAGAGAGTAAATCAAGTACCCAACCTAGCAAGTTGGGGTAAAAGACGTTGATGCATAGATGAAATCTAATTGAATCAAAATGTTTATTTTTTCACATAGGCCTAAGTCATGAAATATCAGACTCGACCGACGAGTTTGGAAAGCAGTTTTGCATCGAGAAGAATTGGAAAGAAATTCCTCCGGTGCCATGGTATTTAGGGAGAAAAAATTCGAAAAAATTCGAAATTCTGTATGATAAAGGATATATTACACATTCATCATCAAATAGTTCATACAGTTCAGCAAAATATTTTTGTGCCTGATAATATAAAAGTGAATACTCAAAAAAAACGTATAAACAGGTGTCGGTTACGGTAACAGCAGTCTAAAGAACATTGTGATTTGTGAGTTACAAAGAAAAAAAATTATTTCATGTCATTATGCCACACATAAAAACTTCCACCACCTGGGCAACAATTACCAGATTATTGTCCAATTGTCGGAAGCACCCGACACCGCTTGTCATGTGTGGCACAATCTAGAAATAGGCCCCAACTAGGCACGGTGCTATGTGCCCCAACCCCATGTAAGCATGGGGCCACCGGGCACACAGCGCTGATTTTCAGTTGATTTACGGTAACGATTTTATTGGTTTTTCCCATTTTAACTATGGACAGCGCAGCGAATTCTTCACTTCAAAACCACGAACATCAAGTCGGCTCCAAGTCGTGTTCAAGTCGTAAACAACTCCTCATATCGCTATAACTCGCGGAGGGTCTGAGATTCTTACATTTGTTTCAATTCATTAAAGAAGTCGTGTAGGGGAGGCTGAGTTATGCTATGTTGTTATGAATAATATTTTTATTGCCGGCATGCTAGGGGGCGCCACCCACTAATGTGCTGCTATTCTACCTAGCTATAGGATAAAGTTGTAAAAATGACAACACAAAATCACACAATCGCATTTACAGTTTGGCAAAATAGAGTAGAAGAAATGGTGGTGCTATAGCTTAAACTGTTACGTTACACACGGCACTAGCTTCTTTTTCGTTCACGGAATACGTCATTACATTGTACAACAAATGAATAATTAATTTGCCTTGGTGTGGGATGCAACCTGCGTTGATACGTTGGCTGCATCCCACTTATCGAGCACGTCCCAAAGTGCCGGTGCCGCTGCAGAATCCGCACAAACGCCTCAGTCATTTGTAAGGACTACGATTTTGCGGCGCTTGCGTTTGAAACGCTGGGCCCATGGTCATCAGATACTGAAAAATTCATCCATATAGTACCCCAAAAATTGGTCCAAGCGTCTGGTGACCCGAGAGCTGGCGCTTATTTAGCTCAACGGCTAAGTTTAGCCATACAAAGAGAAAACAGCGCCAGCGTCTTGGGCACTATGCCCTTAAATGATCACTTGGATGGTGTATATTTTTTGTAAATATTATAATTTATTATTATTTAATCATGCTATTATAATATTGTTGTTAATTGTTATATTCTTAGTTAAATATTTAACCAAACTTTATTTCTTTGAAATTTAAATAAATTTTTTACTAAGAAAAAAAAATTCATTTGTTGTACTGTAAGATTAAATCAATGGTTAGGTAAGTAGTTCCGTGCCTCGCGGAGCACGTAAAACCGCGTCAGTCCTGCGTCTGATTTCTCTCCGGTCGTGTCGGAGCTGTCGTCTTATAGGATTACGAGAGAGAGGGAATAGCGAGTGCACCTATGTTTGCGCACACACTTGTGCTCTATAAAAATAATAATAGTATATTGTTGGAATATTCTGTTATATCTGTGGAAAATTTCGCCAAAAATTTGACCACCGCGGCCGGGTCGGTTTGGACTCTGAAGGACACTACTTTACTTTTAGGTACCTACTTACATTTTTCGTTTTACAAATTCCTTGGAAAAAAAAGACATTAACTAATACCGGCATTATGTAAAAATGAAGTGGTGCTGGATGCAATTCCTCTGTTAGGTTCTCCGATACGGCGTTGCGATAAAAAAAAATTGTAGTTGTATTTCTCTAAACTAGCACGGACCTAGCAAAAACGACGAAACCTCTTTTGTCAAATGCCAAAAAATCTGTTCCGTCTACCAATTTGACTCTTTGACTGTTGAAAAGTCAAAACTCTTTACGTAAATATAACCTAGCTTTACTTCTATTAAGAACGATAGAAGAATACCTTTCTTTACTTATTTACGAATTTTGATTTGACTGAAGCAAGGGTTAGATACTTTGCTAAGTCCAATAAAACCAACCTATGTGATGAAAGTGGCATGCATCGTGCTCACTGTGATCATCACAGTGGCTATCATGGCGGTGTGTGTGATGGTGAAGTTCGCCACAGACATCACCATGGAAGACAGGAAGCGAGAGCTGCTGCCTCATGGGGTCTCCAATGTCGGCAAGGCGATATCTGTGCTCGCTCTCAACGACAACAGGAGTCTACCAATCGCTGAGAGGTTAGTTAGTTGGTAACAAGGCTTTGACCATCACCGAGAGGTTAGCTGGTCGATAACAACAGTCTATCCATCTCTGAGAGGTTATAGCTATCTGGTAATAAGAGTCTACCCATCGCCGAGAAATAAGTTAGCGGGTTATAAGACGCTATACATCTCTGAGAGGTTATAGCTAGCTGGTAACAAGAGATAAGTAAGCAGGTAACAAGACTCTACACATTCTGGAAGGTTAGCTAGTTGGTAAGAAGAGCCTACCCATCTTGGAGGGAGTTGTTAGCCAGTACCAAGACTCTACCCATCTCTGAGAGGTTAGCTAGTTGGTAACAAGAGTCAATCCACCTCTGAGAGGTAAGTTAGCTGGTAACAAGACTCTAAACATCTCTAAGAGGTTAGCTAGTTGGTAACAAGACCTTACCCATAGCTGAAAGCAGTTACTACTACTACTACTAATCAGCCTATAGATATCCACTGCTGGACATAGGCCTTTCCGAGAGCGCGCCACCACACACGGTCCTCCGCCTTCCTCATCCACCCGCTACCAGCGACCTTCTTTAGGTCATCGGGCCAGCGGGCAGGAGGTCGTCCTACGCTGCGCTTGCCGGTACGTGGTCTCCACTCCAAAACACGTCTGCCCCAACGGCCATCGGTTCTGCGACAGATATGGCCCGCCCACTGCCACTTCAGCTTGCTAATCCGTTGGGCTATGTCGGTAACCTTGGTTCTCCTACGGATGTCCTCGTTGCGGATTCTATCCTTCAGAGAAACACCCAGCATAGCCCTCTCCATAGCACGCTGAGCGACTTTGAACTTGTGGACAAGGCCTACTGTGAGTGTCCACGTTTCTGCTCCGTATGTCATGACTGGCAAGACGCAGGCGTTGAAGACCTTTGTCTTTAGGCATTGGGGTATCGGCGAGTTGAAGACTTGACGCAGTTTTCCAAATGCTGCCCATCCCAGCTGAATTCTTCTGTCAGCTTCCTTGTCGAAGTTGTTTCTACCTAACTGTATAGTCTGTCCTAGGTAGTTATATTCTTGAACAACTTCGATGCTGGCATTCTCGACAATGATGGGCCTTGTGATGACGTATTCATTGAACATGATCTTTGTTTTGTCTACGTTCATCTTAAGACCCACTCGTCTGGAAGAAGTGCTAAGATCGGTCAACATTTGCTCAAGATCCTGCGGCGTTTCTGCCAATATTACTATGTCGTCTGCAAACCGTAAGCACCCGTAAGTGTGAGATGTATTCGCCATTTACGTTTATGCCACAACCTTTCCAGTCCAAAACCTTGAACACATCCTCGAGAGCGGAAGTAAACAGTTTCGGAGAAATGACGTCCCCCTGCCTTACTCCCCTTCGAATTGGTATCGGATGTGTTGCATGGTTCTGCACCTGAACGGTCATTGTGGCAGCGTCCTAGAGACATCTCAACACTTCGATGTATCGCCAATCGACTTGGCATCGCTGCAGTGAGTCCAAAACCGCCCAGGTTTCGATGGAGTCGAAGACTTTCTCGTAGTCCACAAATGCAAGACACAGAGGCAGATTATACTCCTGGGTCTTCTGTATAATCTGCCTCAAAGTGTGGATGTGGTCTACGGTGCTGAAGCCTTTTCGAAACCCGGCCTGTTCCGGAGGTTGGAACTCGTCAAGTCTTCGGGCAAGTCCGTTCGTAATAACCCTAGAGAACAGCTTGTAAACATGGCTCAGAAGTAAGATGGGCCTATAATTCTTTAACAAGTTCTTGTCACCTTTTTTGAAGAAGAGTACGGTAACACTTTTGCTCCATTCTTTTGGCGTTATTCCGGTCGTGATGACGGCATTAAAGAGACACTTCAGTTCATTCAGGATTGGTGTTCCTCCTGCTTTCAGAAGCTCCGCTGTAATACGCAAAAAATACAAACCTCTTGACAGGATTGGCTGATAACTTTTATGACGTAGGCAATCTCTAAGAAAGGGTTTAATTCTCTCCCTAAGGTAGAATAGAGCGTCACGTTATTAAAGCTACATATAGGTTTGTTTTATTAAAGTTTTGTACACTATCAAAGTGCTGTAGATTTGGGGAGCAAATAGATTTCACGGGACCAAAGTTTCAATTTGCGGTAAGCGAGTATAATAATTTAGGCACAGCTTCAACATTGCCATGAGAATTTTATCAGGCGTTTAAAAATTAAGAAGCTTCATCGATGAATTTTTTTTGGTCTTTATTGACCTCCCGTATATTCTCCACGTGATTCATTGTAACTGTTTTATATCCCACAAGTGGGCCTAAGCCTACTTTAGATGAAGACTGTGACGCGGATGAAGACTGTTGCACTGTCCACGTTGCTTAAAAAAAACATGCTAATAGAGCATGCTCAAAATGACTTGCATGCGGATTATGCATACTCATTACTAGCAGATATTTCGTACATATGCTAGTTAGGTAAAGATGCTCGAAACTAGCTACTACGTACTACACTTCTTTTTCTCTACTAGCTTACTAAATTAAAATTAATCATGCTAGATAGATATACATTGCTGCTTTACTTTGAGAAACAAAAGTAGCGTTCGATAGTAAATCTTCAATGGACAAAAATATACTAAAGTGTGTCAAATCAGCCCAGTTATTTTCATGTCTTCGAAACACCAGTGCATAAGGTAGGTACCTATATAGGTAGGAATAGATAGATAGGTTAGTAGGATGAATGGCATAACACGCTCTACAAGGCGCGGAGACGAATTTACCTATCTAGCCTACATTTTTATATGTCTAGAGTTAAACTAACACTTAATACAGTTTAGATAATATAGTGTACGCCTTCATAATTTCAAAGCCATTTGAAGTTTTTGAAGCGTGGGTCGAACGCTTCAAAAACTACAATTTGCCAAATCGAGTCATTTACAACATTCCATCCATCTAAGGGATGCCTGATACATTGCAGAGTTATGTGTGAACAAGAGAATACAGATAACCATAACACTGAAATCGTTTCATTGTAAAAGAGTAAAAATAACCATGACTCAACCCAACTCTCAAAGCATGTAATTTTGCGCGAATTCTCGTCTGAGTATACTGCGTTCAGCGTTATTTTGCCTCTGACAGCTGTTTCTGTTAGGTTGGCATTACCCGCCATTCTTGCTGACAAGTACCTTTAACACAGTGTGAAGCTCCTTGCGTTTTCTTAATTTTTTTTGATTTTAAACGTGTTAATCATGCCAAAAAGGATTCAAAGTAGCGGCAGAAAAATTGTATCCTCAGTTCGTAATTTTTGTGAACGGGAAAAAGCTAATGGAGGACCAATAATCCCATTTGAACATGTTCGTCAACGTGTAGCCGCCATGACTGGCAAAGAGGATTAATGACTACGTTCTAAGAGACGGAACTTCATACATTGATTTTATACGCTGATCGAGACAATTTTTCACCAACATTACGGTAAAAATCAAGGAACCAACATAATAAAATTAAATGTCATCTCTTGACACATGATAAGGGTTGTCTGTAGTTCGATAAATACTAGGGATGTGCATGTACTTATAATATCGATATCGATAAAAAATATAAAATCAAAATGAGCTCCTACTAATTTTTTTTTATAATATTTCAAGGGATGGGTGAAATGAAACTAAACATTGACACTAACAATTTTATTTAAGTCGCCTGCTTTTTTTATTTATTAAATTATATCATAAAAAATGAAAGAAAGAAAAATTACATATTTACAACTATTAACTAAAATTACATAATATATAAAAAAGTCAACTTCTGACACAAAAATAACAATTTTATTGTTATTAAATTATAAAATGTCTCCAAACTCGTTTGCTTCTGTACTTTTCATGGGAAGCCAACTGTATTATTATATATTATTGTTCCTTTATCATTTTAGTAAATATTACGACAATGTTTCTTAATAATCAATCAATCAAAAATATGTTTACTCGCCCTGCTACTGAGAAGAAGCCCATAACAAACTCAGCCGGGTTTTCTTTTCTTGTTATCACCATTTTACAAGAATAATTAATATATATTTACAAACTACCAAAACTGGAGCCATTCTTATCATTCCCAAGGGCTTGTGTCGCTAATATAGCCCTTAAATTATAGTAGTACTTGTTTATAAGTTTAGGTTTGGCAAACCCTTTTAATTTATTAAGTGACATGTCGGATACACATTGCAGTAACTTGTTATAAATTCTTATACAGTTGTACAAACAAAAATTATTTAATTCTTTTCAAAAATCCGACGAATCCGAAATCACTTTAGCATTGGAAGTCGGATTTTTAAAAAGAAGTTTTATTTATCCTCCTGCAGTCTGTACAATTGATTATTTCGATAGCACTGCCGTCGTATTAACAATTGTGATAATCGAGCAAATATTATATATATTATATTATTACGATGGTCTTCACATGTGTACCAAGACCAATCACAGCTTCCCATGAAAAGTGTTACACATAACTTGTGAATATTGCATTCATGAAGTTTATCATTATTTACAAAAGTTTTAATTGCAGTCTCTAAAGTGCGACAAAGGTTGACCGAGGGGTACGTTAGTGACTCCGTATCTTTCCACCATTCTCTCAAACTTATATAAGAATAAATAGCACTGTTGGTATCTGCATTTATAAGTAAATGTTTACATAGACTGCACTGGTGACTTTTTAGGGTAGACGCTATGTAACCGCTTACATAAACAACAGACTGTTGATCTATTTCAGTTAAATCAGTCTCCACTTCTTGTAGTTTTTCAGGTATAGAAAGTACAGGGATATCCATTTCTTCCATTTCATTTTCATTTAAAACTTGGTTTATTACAAGACTGCTCATGTTTTCTTTTTGAAACACAAGCTCATGAAAATTTGTGAGGAGAACTTGATTGTCTTTTTCACAATTAGAGTTTCTGCTATGTGATGCAGTTAGTCCTGAAATAATTGAGGTCTTTATTGCAGCAATAAAAGATGTGCATGTTGGGTTTTTATTTGTTGGGCTGTGTTGGCGCACTAAACCAAACAGGTTTTCTAAGGAATCCTGGTTTAACTGCCTTAAATTCAAATATCGAAATCCTAACTTTGACACTTCGTGCCATATGTCTTGTAAGGCACTTAAAGACTTTATGTAGCCATTAATACACTTAACATTGCGTGCTTCTGTACCATCATTTTTCAAAAAATTTGTATTTGCAAGTGTTTTTCTAAAGTCTGTCCATTTATTTAAGTGATCTGTTTTTCGAGAAACATTTTGTCTCCTATCTTTTTTAATCTCATGCTCACCTGCAGGCCCATTTGTGTAATCAAAAAGACAATCAAGGTCCTCAACCACCAATGCAGTGTCCATCAACTCTTTTGACAAGTTCTCATCTTTCTCACCTTCGGAAAGAAGCTTTAGCACTGCTGAAACAGTCATGCTCAGCATTTGTGCTGCATATTTTACCTTCATTTTAGATTTGAACTTTGGTTGCACATGAATTTTGGTTATCTTGCTTAGCCGCAAAAGCGATTGATTTTTTTCTTCAACTTTTTTGAAATGTTCCCATTTCGCTAATCTGCCTTTATACAGAATGTTACCATTATTTAAAAAATTGTTTCTTATCGATTTAAATAAATGTGGAATGTCAAATAAAATAAATGTCTTTTTTCCGTTTTTTGGTTCCGTTGTATAGAAATAATTATTTTCCCCAGCTAATATTTTTAAGGCCCCAATATTAGTTGGGCCTTGGTCACAAACTGTAGAAACTACACGAAATCCTGTGTCTTCAATTGCTTTTACAGTAATTTTAATTATACTGGCAAGTTTTTGTGATGACACTGTGCCTTTCACAAAATAAAATGCAAGAGGCTGTTTAAATTTTTTGTATAGTCCTTGCACCATAAAAACAAGAGCTTTGTCTGCAACTTTGTTATTTCTGTCACTATGGCCATAATCCTCAAAACCTTCCACCTCGTCAAGACTCTCATTATAAATAAGGCATGGTTTTAAAGCCACTTCATCAAACATGAGTATGCATGTATTTTCCTTTACTGTTTTGCCTTGAGCTATTTTTGTTTAATGGTTTAACACCGCTCGGTTATTGCCAGTTGTGACTGGAATTTTTTTAAGTAAATTTTGCAAAGTTTTTATACTTGGTAGAGGTATCAGATTGCTTAAATATTTATATGTTTTTGGTGATCTTTTGAATATTGCCAATGCTGATATTTTATTTTTCGAACTCCATCTTTGTCCTTTGGGATTTCTAGTCTGATTTTTCAGTGCATCCAATAATATTCCCTTTAAAACATCTGAGTCTAAATTTTCTATCAGCTTGGCGCTTTTTTTCAATGATGCCAAAGAACATTTGGTTTTCTTGAGTTGCTGCATTAGTTTCTTTTTTCTGGGGGTTATATCTGAAATAGTAAAATTCTTTGATGTAATTTTAGAAATAAAACAGGTCAGATTATAGCCATTTGCCTAAATGTAAGAACATTTCATGTAGGTTTTGATTTATACAATTAGTTCACTATACAATAATGAATGATGAGACGAGCAAGATGTTCACCTGATGTTAAGTGATACGCATGCACATGTCAGATGCAGTGCGTCCATAATTTTGCATTGCAAGACCATATGACACACAACCCATGTGTCATTTTGCTTAGTAATCACGTCGGCGTACAGTACCCTTCAAATCGAAACACTTATACATTCTCCTCCGACTCCTTCTCTATTAGTTTAAGTTTTGGCCTCACTGACCGTTCTTAAAAAGGCACTCCGAATAAATAAATTTTTAAATTAAAAAACCTCTGATACAATCTATTTACCTGTATCAACTGGCTGTGGGATTTTTCGTCTCACTCCCATTGTCTCATCATCATGTTTTTTCGGGGATGACTCTGTAATTAATTAAATTGGAAAAATTAACTTTAAAATAATATGAATATTTAAATTTTAAATTATTATAATTGAGTTGGTTTGCGAATTGAGAACTAAGTCTCAAATGCTTTCTTGTTCTTGATTCAAGTTGGCAGTCAGGTTTTAACAAAATATGGATAACACAGACTATAGCAAGTGCTCCATGCCAGACTGGTAGTCTGACTAGTTTGGACTATTCAGTGAGTGGTTAGCTGAAGTAATATTATGTTCAGTAGGTACTAACAATCTCCTCCTAATTGTTACAAAAATTGTACTTGAGACAAATCAACAATACAACATAATATACAAGATAATTGGAAAAAAATTATCATTTTTCTTCTCTTCATTGTGATGTTATGTAGAGTTTACACTGTAATTACAAATCTATTTAAAAATAGATATGTTAAAACAATTACCATTCGCTCTCTGCACATCAAATGCTGAATGTCTGCTTGTTGAAGGTACTGGTTCAACTTCAGCTGAAAGTAATATTCATTATTAAAAATATACTCAGATTGTTACTTTAACAATTTCATGAGGTATACAACAAGTGATTACCATTCGCTCTCTGCACATCAAATGCTGAATGTCTGCTTGTTGAAGGTACTGGTTCAACTTCAGCTGAAAGTAATATTCATTATTAAAAATATACTCAGATTGTTACTTTAACAATTTCATGAGGTATACAACAAGTGATTACCATTCGCTCTCTGCACATCAAATGCTGAATGTCTGCTTGTTGAAGGTACTGGTTCAACTTCAGCTGAAAGTAATATTCATTATTAAAAATATACTCAGATTGTTACTTTAATAATTTCATGAGGTATACAACAAGTGATTACCATTCGCTCTCTGCACATCAAATGCTGAATGTCTGCTTGTTGAAGGTACTGGTTCAACTTCAGCTTTTTTTTTTTTTTTTTTTTAGGGGTCTGTTCTCTCCGCGACATTGTTCCTGCTGCATATCAACGATCTGCTGAAACCAGGTATCTTTGGTTATGCGGACGACAGCACTGTCTCGGAGAGGTACATGTCCAGTTCAAAAGCCAGCGGTTCTGAGATCCTTGAGCTTAGAGAGGCATTGGTAAATCGCGTTAACTTGACTTTGAAAGAAGTGTCTGAGTGGGGTGACGCTAATCTGGTTAAGTTTAACGCTACCAAAACACAGGCGTGTTTGTTCACTGCTAAAAAGAGCCCCTTCACCTTGGCTCCAACTTTCCAAAGTATATCCGTTCCGATTGGCGATTACATCGAGCTTCTGGGTATCACCATCTCACCCAATCTCAATTTTGGGAAATGCATCGAAGCTAAAGCAAAAACAGCTGCTAAAAAACTAGGAATCCTCGACAAGGTTAAGCGGTACTTCACGCCCGAACAGCTTCTGACGCTATATGAGGCTCAGGTGCGTTCCGGCATGGAGTACTGTAGTCACCTTTGGGATGGTTCTGCCAAGTATCAGCTCGATGCATTGGACTCAGTTGATCGCCGCGCTCGCAGAATAATCGGCAAGGAATCGCTAACGCGGGCAAAACTGCTCTGCTTACAACATCGGCGCAACGTTGCCTGTTTAGCGGTTTTTTACAGGATATACTTTGGTGAGTGTGCTCAGGAACTACATAACCTTGTACCTCCTTCACCTTTCTACCATAGGACTGCAAGACGCCGAGAGCGGTGGCATCCTTATGTGGTTGACGTCCAACAAACTCGCACGAAACGTTTTTCCTCCACGTTTCTGATACGAACCGCTAAGGTGTGGAACGCCCTTCCAGCCTCCGTGTTTCCAGCCAAGTACAATCTAGGTGCCTTCAAGAGAAGAGTGAATAGGCATTTTCTAGGCAAGCGCGCTCCATCCTAGACCTCATCATTGCTTTCCATCAGGCATGATTGTCGTCAAGCGCAAGCCTATCTACAATAAAAAAAAAAAAAAAAAAAAAAAAACTTCAGCTGAAAGTAATATTCATTATTAAAAATATACTCAGATTGTTACTTTAACAATTTCATGAGGTATACAACAAGTGTATCTTTTTTAATTACTTCTGATTCAAGTTAATAATAATAATTAACTATTAATATTCTGAAACTGTAAAACTTAAAGCTATGGTCTTCATTAAATCATGATTAGAATATGATTCTCACAAACACTCCAATGCAGCTTCGAAAAAAAATGAACCAAAAAGATTGCTGTAAGAGTTAACTGTAGAGGGGGGTAATGGGGGCGCACTTCCATCTTTGCGCCCCAATCGTCAACCTCACCTGCCCGCGGTCCCCCTGCTGATCAACGGACGAGGCGATGACGACCGGCGAATGGCGGTATAACCGTTCTGGACTGGCTGTGCTGGAAATGCGAACAGACCGGTGTCGGGCAGCAGCGACACCGGTGCGATCAGCATAGCCCTGCGGGCGACCAACCCGTCTGCCCAGCGTGGTCGCCTATTGGGCAAAACCCTGTAATGATTAGACAGCCGAAACCACGGCCCCCAGTCCCTGGCAGCCCCGCTAGCCCCGGCTCTGGCAGCGGTACGGGTAACGGCAGGGCAGGGGGTGCTAAGAATCTCCAGCAGAGATTCCGCTGCCGACCTCAACGACTCGACCTGCAGGGCTAGACAATGTCACTTAAGCGTTTGGCGTTAACGCTAGTCGCTAGTCGACAAAAATGTAGGGACATAACAAATAACTGTAGAAAAAATAAGACAATAATTAACAAAACACGCTGTGTTTGATACTGTCGGCCGTCAATTGTCAAGCGAAGTACGCTAAAGTTATCTACAGGGTTCGCGAGAACGGCAGCGAGCGTTAGTTAATTATTCAAGTTAGCGTAGTTAATTATTCAAACACAGCGTGTTTAGTAATTATTATCGTGGTTTTTCTACAGTCACGTGGTTTGTCCCATACATTTTTGTCGACTAGTCGACTAGCGTTAACGCCAAACGCTTAAGTGACATTGTCTAGCCCTGCTGGTAACTTATAACGCACGCACTTTGAGGACCGACGAGAAGATCATCGAGCTGGAAGAAGCAGTGAGCAAGTTGCATTGGGACATTATAGGATTATCGGAGGTCCGTAGAGAGGGGGAGGACTCGATAGTACTTCAATCCGGCAACTTGCTCTACTACCGGGAGGGCGACCAGCAGTCCCAAGGTGGTGTCGGGTTTATCGTCCATAAATCGCTCGTTAACAGCGTTGTTCAAGTCGAAAGTGTGTCGAATTGTCGAAATGTCGGTAGCGTACCTTATACTCAGAATTACCGAAAGGTATTCGCTGAAGGTCATACAGGTCTACGCACCGACATCGGCGCACCCAGACGAGGAGATCGAGGCTATGTATGAGGATATTTCCAGAGCCATACATGCCTCTAACACCTACTACAATGTTGTGATGGGCGATTTCAACGCAAGGCTAGGCGAGCGACTTGGTGACGAGGAGAGAGTGGGACGATTTGGCTATGGGCAACGGAACCGAAGGGGCCAAATGTTGGCTGACTTTTTGGAGAAGGAGAGCCTCTACATGATGAACTCCTTCTTCAAAAAGCAACCACAAAGAAAGTGGACGTGGATGAGTCCCGACGGTTCCACGAGAAACGAGATTGACTTCATCATGTCGACCAAACGGCACATATTCAATGATGTCTCTGTGATCAATGGGGTGAAAACCGGTAGCGATCACCGTATGGTAAGAGGCACATTGAATATCAACATAAAGCCGGAAAGGGCCCGCCTGGTGAAGTCTACGCTCCGACCTACTCCTGCGCATATCCAAAACCCCGAGAGCTTTCAACTCGAACTCCAAAACCGTTTTGCTTGCCTGGAGGACTGCGCCTCTGTGGACGATCTGAACGACAGGCTCGTGGAAACTGTCCATGAGGTTGGGTCTAAGTTTTATAAGGCCCACCGTAAGACTAGAACCAAAAAGTTCTCGGACCAGACCCTCAAGCTCATGAAGGAGAGACATGAAATGAGACTCCAGTCTTCAGCCGACGCTTCCGATTACCGGCGGATTAATAGGCAAATCTCGAAATCTCAAAAGTGCGATTTGCGTAACTTTAATACCGAGCGTATTAAAGCTACTATTGAGCAGAACAGGGGCTCAAAGGTATTCGCCAGAGATCTGTCTATTGGACAGAGCCAGTTGTCGCGCTTGAAGACCGACAGCGGTAGTCTCATTTCGTCGAAGCCTGAAATCTTGAGGGAGGTCGAGAAGTTCTACGGACAGCTGTACACCTCATCTCAGGAGCCTGTAGAAGATTTGGCTACAGACCCTAGAGCCAAACTAACTCTACACTATACCGAAGATATTCCGGACGTCAGCCTCGACGAGATTAGTATAGCTCTCGGTCAACTGAAGAACAGAAAGGCGCCAGGTGATGACGGAATCACAGCAGAACTCCTGAAAGCAGGTGGCAAACCAGTGCTGGAAGTTTTTCAGCGAATGTTCAATTCCGTCATCCACGGGGGTACAACGCCAAAGGCATGGCACAGGAGCGTGGTGGTCCTTTTCTTCAAAAAAGGTGACAATACCCTGTTGAAGAATTACAGGCCCATCTCGCTGCTGAGCCATATCTACAAGTTGTTCTCGAGAGTTATTACGAATCGTCTCGCTTGTAGGTTCGACGACTTCCAGCCTCCCGAACAAGCCGGGTTCCGAAAAGGCTATAGTACCATAGACCACATCTTCACGCTTCGGCAAGTTATACAAAAAACCGAGGAATATAACTTGCCACTATGCCTAGCGTTTGTGGACTATGAGAAAGCCTTCGATTCGGTGGAGACGTGGGCCGTGTTGAGGTCGCTGCAGAGATGCCGAATTGACTATCGATACATCGAAGTGTTGAAGTGCTTGTACGAAAGCGCCACCATGTCAGTCCGTATCCAAGATCAGACTACGAGACCAATTCAATTGCAGCGAGGAGTGCGACAGGGAGATGTAATCTCTCCGAAGCTGTTTACCGCTGCATTGGAAGACGTCTTTAAGCTTCTGAATTGGAACGGATATGGCATCAACGTCAATGGCGAGTACATCACTCACCTTCGGTTTGCCGACGATATCGTAGTCATAGCACAGACTCTGGGAGACCTCAACACGATGCTCAATGACCTCAGCAGAGATTCCCAACAGGTGGGCCTTAAAATGAACATGAGCAAGACGAAAATCATGTCGAACTATCACGTTCCGCTCCACCCAGTAGTATCATCTTTCATATGGATCCGAGACTTGGTCTTTCACTATGGGCCTCATAAGAAGGCTCAGAGTCACTCAGCAAGCGATGGAGAGAGCTATGCTCGGAGTTTCTCTGCGTGATCAAATCAGAAATGAGGAGATCCATAGACGAACCAGAGTCACCGACATAGCTCAACGTATCGCGAAGCTGAAGTGGCAATGGGCGGGGCACATAGCTCGTAGAACCGACGGACGTTGGGGACCCAAAGTGCTGGAATGGCGACCCCGCACGGGAAAGCGCAGTGTTGGCAGACCTCCGACCAGGTGGAGCGACGACATTAAAAGAGTCGCGGGAAGGCGCTGGATACAAATGGCGCAGGACCGTGCGGGCTGGAAAGCATTGCAGGAGGCCTTTGTCCAGCAGTGGACGTCCGTCAGCTGAAACGAACGAACGAACGAAGAGTTAACTACTGTTTATATGCTTCAAAAACCGACCTAGTGCGAGTCAGACTCAAAGTATGTTTCAAGTAAAAAAGTTTACAGGGGCTTAGTTTTTAGTACCTACATAGAAATCTGAAAAATCTGTATATGAATCCAACTGAGGCATGTGCCCTGTTCTGTAGGACTTCTGGACATAGAGATTGAATCAGGTTTTCGGAATCGGAATTGACTCTGCCTTTCATCTCCAGTATGATTATTCATTATACACGATACTTACTTTTTTTACTTGCAATATGCAATGGAAAATCTTGCAGTTGCTCATCAGTCAAGGGGACTGCAGTTAGTTTAAGAGTTGGTATAGCTGTTTTCTTTAACCGTTTCTTAGCAGTCCAATATTTTTTTTCAAAATGGTCCCCACAAATATGTCGCAGTGAATGCAGTTTTTCTATTGGCAAATGCACTAAATCTTCCTTGCCAACTAACTTAACCCAAGTTCTGCAACTGAAACAATGATTAATATTAGTTATCATATGACAATGTATTGAAGAAAATAATAGAAACTCAAATTCCATATCGGTACTTAAAGGTTAAACTGAGTTCAGTGAAACATTGAAAATTTCTTATTTAAATCCATACTTTTACAAAACAAAAACAAAATACATGTTGGTTGAAAAGTACACGTGAAACTTACCGGTTTTCATGTATTGGAAAATTTGCAAAAAATCCACCTCGTTGCTTTTCACGAACACCACAAATTTCACATATCCTTCTGATACCCATATCGTGTAAATAAAACCAATGTAACAATGAAAAATTATATAAAAACAATGTACATTTCACAATAATTCTGAGTCTCTATCTCGCACAATACAATAATTAGTCTTTGTGGCCCCGACGACAAAAAGCAGGAGCTAGTGCTCAACTGAACTTTTTGCGGGAGAAATTGCACGCACTGAAATAATTGAGATTCACGGAAAATTCAAGAAAAACTAAAAACACCATAACACCTCGCGATTTCCAGCAGAAATCCGCCATTTTCTACGACATTTATCTGAAGGTTGCATGTCCTGATGGGGGCTGCCATAAAAATAATATATTTTGACGAATACTATTTTAAAATAATATAAAAATATTGTCATAGTGCATTTTTAGAGCATATTATTTAATTTTGTTTATCGTTTATACAGCTATTTTATTGTAAATGACGAATTTTTTTTTCTTTTTTTTAAACTGGCACCACAGTGATTAACTCTCTAAATGTTGGTGGTAAAATGTCCCGATGGCCATACAATTTTTTTTTATATGGGAGACTGGGCACTGTATGACTGGTAAGTAAATTAGTGTTACCTGCTTTTCATAGTTTCCCGTTATTAGGGATCGAAAGTTATTTGTTTTGCTAATAGATTATTGTTTGTATGTAGGCACGATGTTTTAATTGTAATACATTCCGTACATACGTATATGTATAATAATTATATTTGTTTTAAAAACATAGTATTTGATTCTTATTGTATAAACTAGCTGCGCCCTGCGGTTTCACCCGCGCAAGTCCCGATCGGTTTTTTTTCTTTAATACAAACCTTTGTTACATTATGTATTATTTAATAACAACATTAATTAAAAAAATTTACAATATGCATGTTATTAATGTAATGTTTTGTATTTCAGGCGTTTCTGAGAGAACTGTCACCACTATTACCAAAGAGTGTGAGGTTGCTGCTTCCACGTCTAAGAAAATATGTACTCCCAGGAAAAAACGCTGCCAATCGAATAAAATTCAGTTAGATGATTTTGAACTATGTGCAATCAGAACTAAAATACATCAAATGTACGTAGTCAGAAAGGAGTTGCCTACTTTGGGCAAGCTTTTGGCTGAATTAAAAATTGATATTAACTTCAATGGAGGTCGTACCACACTATGGAAAATAATTCGGCAAATTGGATTTAGATTTAAAAAATGTGGTTCTTAAAGAAAAATTTTAATGGAACGATATGACATTGTAGCCTGGAGGTACAGATACTTAAATATTTTAAGACAAAATCGAAATGAAGGCCGACCTATCGTATATCTTGATGAAACTTATATACACGCTTCATATTCTGTCAACAAATGTTGGCAGATGGAAAATGAACAAGGTGTTTTAAAAAGCGATTCAGTTGGTGCACGCTGGATCATCGTTCATGCAGGTGGCGAAATGGAGTTTATTCCAAATGCACAATTAATATTTAAATCGCAGTCGAAATCAGGAGATTACCATGATGACATGAACAGGACGAATTTCATGAAATGGTTAGAAGACAAACTCATCCCCAATTTACCGCCTAATAGTTTAATTGTTATGGATAATGCGCCCTATCACACTGTAAAGGTGAACAAGGCACCAACAATGAGCTCTACCAAAACTGATATGCAAAATTGGATCACAAATAAGGGGTTATCTTATCTTCCTACTATGGTGAAAGCTCAATTATACGAAATTATAAAAGAGCATAAAGAAGCTCCAAAATATGAAGCTGATCAACTTCTTGAAGCGCATGGACACAAAGTTGCTAGGTTACCACCATACCACTGCGAACTTAATCCTATAGAATTTATGTGGAGCTTGTTGAAAAGGCGTGTAGCTGCTAAAAATGTTGGATAGGAAGCAGACAAGATACTACAATTAACAGAAGAAGCGTTCCAATCGATCACTGCAGAAGACTGGCAGAAGCAGTGTCAACATGTGTGCCATATTGAACAACAGTTTATTAAAACAGATGGAATTATAGACTCTGAAATCGATAAATTTATTATAGAATTAAATGACGAGTCTGATACAGAATCGGACAGCAGCAGTTCCGACGATTCACGTTCATCAGCAGACAGTGACGAACCACTAGCGACCCGCTTGGATCACTCTTATTCAAAATAAATAAAACCTATAAAAATGTTGTTTTAATTTAGTCATATATTACCTATGTATATAGATAAATGCAAACTTGAGGTACATAATACTAATTGAAATACCTATCCTAATTATTTTAAAGTACCGGCGCCGCACCGGCGCCCTGCAGTTTTATCCGCATAAGTCCTGATCCCGTACCTATGAATATTGGGATAAAAATATACCCACAAACCAAATCCAAAGATTACAAACTTAAATTCTAACATCCAAACTTACTTTAATTTAGAAATTTAACTACGAAAATATTTCGCAGTTTCATACCGGGTATCTTCCAAACCTTAAGCGGCAACACAGAGCTCAGGTTAGGCAATATGACAGCCAGAGGCAAAATAACGCTGAACGCACTATACTCGTGATGTCGCCAGTGATAAAAGGTAATCTGTGCGTGATGTTGTTTCTGTAAGGGCGTAGAGTGCTTGTGTAAAAAATTAAGTGTTTCGTGTTAAATCAAGTGCTAATGGACAGCTAAATTGGTGAGTATACATCTAGAACTAATCTAGAAACTATCTAGCAGAATAAGTCGGCTCCAAATTGCGCTACAAACTGATATGAAAGAAGAATCCGTACATCTGTCGGATCAAACGTATAACCCGACCGAATTGAGATCGCGTCTTTAGTCCAGCGCTTCCTATTGCTCCCGTTTAACTCTATTCAGCCGGGTTATACTCCCGCCATCTTGTGACTTGAGCTTTCAGGATTTTGTATAAATATATTTTATCGATCGCAAGCTGTAACCTAATTTTGATATAATTTCTGTTCTTGTTGATTTAATAGCTCTAGAATAAAATCAGGTTAAACTTTAAGTTCATTCATTCTGGCTGTGTCTATGAGTCACTGCCTTTGTTGACACTATTAAACTTTATTTTATTTTTTTAATTTCCAAACTCAAAAGTTCTTAGGAAAATTACGGTTCTATTCAATCTCTTAAAAATACGTTCACTGACAAAACACAGTCAAGGTTTTTAATTACTGACCATAGTCGATAATTTTTCATGGTTGTAGTATTCGCCTACATTATTATGACATCAGAAATTTTAAATAGAATCCACTATGCATCAAACACCAAAATTTATAGCTAAACTAACTTTGTTTTTGACTGTTTATTATAGCTCCTACAATTAGATGAATAATTTTTTTTGGTCTTTGTCTGACTTACATTCAAAGGTTATTTTCAATTATTAGCATAAATATTGAGTTTATATTTAGCGTAGCCTTTGATGGAATATATAATAATATTTTAATTAAAGTAGTGGTAAGAATCTTGGATACCAACAAATAACTTTGAGTGAGAAATTCCTTCATAGGTATTTGCTTTACAACTCTCGCTTATTCATCGTAGAACCTAAAGTCAGTTTTAGGGACTATCAGAAGTGAGATTAGAACTAACGACCTATCAGATATTATATCTTCACCATGAAACAGGCCTTTTCTAGATAGTATATTAATTATTTATTTTGATAATGTTAATATGTATGTATAATAAATTTTTAATACATTAATATTCAATTTAGATAAGAAATCATTCTAGTAATGTGCTTTGTAATACAATATTATAAACACATCTCAGAGAAAACACATTGAATAGAGATAATTTCTCATTGAATTGGATGAAGCCGGCGTAGAGTTCATCAAATGGAGACTGATTGTCTGTTGTCAATTCTGTTGATAAGTATCTGTGACAATTATACTCGTATATTCTACAGTCTATGGTCTATGAGGTTACAATACTATGACATTACATTACTCTAAGGCTATCTCTGTCCACAAGTAAACGGCAAGTCTCGCCAGAAGCTCCCAGATCGTGTTTACATTTGCAACTCGTGGCAAGTCCTGCAAGGTAAAAAACTTCAGGAAGTGAGTTTGACGGGACTGTTTACACAATAGACATAGCTTGAAGAAGTCAACTTCTGCAAGTTTCATTGCTAAACTAAACCCCAGATTTAGACAGCCCATTTACTGAGGATTTAGGCTACACATTTTTATCCCACTGCTGGGCATTATAAAATGCAATTAATGCGAGCAGAGCCATGGGTGAAAAGCTAGTCCCGTGATATACCTAACCAATCAGACCAATGCTATCCTACAACGGACAAAACTAATAGGCATTTATGCTTTATTACACGAGCGAAGATAGGTTGGGTTATTGAATAAAAGCAGGTGTTATTTTGTGGAAATCCATAATTAGCAGGTCAGATAAATTTGTTTTGCTATAATCGTCGTAACTATGATTTCACATTGTGAAGTCAAAATCTCTTGAGGATGTCTGAGGATGAAGAAAGTGTTGGAAAGTTGTGTGTGGTGTTTCATGTGGGCAGTGTTCCTGCATATTGTACCATACAGAATCTTTTCAAGTAGCGGATTATAGCAAAACAAATTAATGTGTCCTGCTACAGGCTGGGTTGTCAGTTTATTATGATTTAACATGCACATAAATGTATAGACAGATTAGTTTAGTAGAGTTGGTTTATGTACAAATAAGGCAATATGAGTTACACTTTATGTTAATTATTTAATACATAACAGGTATCGTCAATATCAGCTAGAGAACTTTATATGAACAACACTTCCTACATAAATAGTTAATGTAGGCAGATTGAAAACATCTTCATCATCGAGATTTTTTTCCTATTGCTGCATTGCTGGGGACAAGGTGGGGGGTGACAAGGCATGTAGGTTTGCCCCCTATGTGCTCCTTCACTGATAAGAAGTAATATTTAGTTTCGACACTTTCACAAACTCACATTATTCTAAAAATTTAGAGGTGCATATCCGGGCTCCAAACCTCTAGAAGCAGAGCTCAGAGTCTCATAAGGCCATTACACACACACGCACACACCTTAGTTATAAGATAAACTAGGATCGTCTAACAAACCTATCGATCCATATTTAAATGGAACGAACTTCAAAAGATGTATGGGAATTACATACTATGCAATCGACAATGACAATGATCATGTGGCTTTTCAAACACAACAGCTGTCGTTCTTATACATATTTAGGGTTCCGTACCCAAAGTGTAAAAATGGGACCCTCTTATTAAGACTTCGCCATCCGTCCGTCCGTGCGTCTTTCATCAGGCTGTATCTCTTGAACCATGATAGATAGACACTTGAAATTTTCACAGATTATGTATTTCTGTTGCCGATATAACAACAAATACTAAAAAATTGAATAAAAGTGCGCGAGCGACAAGCTCAAGCGACGTAGCGTACCGTCTAAAAACTTTTTTACGTATGTTTCGCTCTAACACCGCAGCAACATCACGAGATGTTGACGCGACGAAGTTATACCTGTTAGGACCAATATTAGAGTAATCGGTAAAAACTAGTCTCGCAAAAAGCGTGTTTTTGTGGCGATGTCCGGATTTGGGTCAAGCGCGAGTCCGACCATCCCTAAATCGAAAGTTGATGTAATTTGTGCCTGTGTGTAAAATGTAGGCGGTAGCGGGTTACCTATAGGAATTGATGTCTAAATATTTGTTAAATGATCGAATCATCGAAAAGGTAGGGATGTTTACAAGGCCTGCCTATGTCGGATGCTATGTGTGCCACAGCTTGCCTCAGGTTATTATTATACCTAACTCCGGAAAATCGGAAGTTAAAAAAACGAAAATTTCAACTGGCGTAACTATCACTGTTTACATAAACACCCTATGGTGATAGATGGACGGCACTTTTTACCCTTTGGGTACGGAAACCTCAAAAATAATTGATTGGCCATAGATTAAATAATAATTGGCCATAGAACCATTTGTAGATTTTGGTCTCCTTCATCTGTCTCTCTCTTCTATAATGAGGACAGTGGATATAGCCTGTATGTACTCAAAATAATACGTACGGTAGGTACTTTTGTCAGACAACGACTATTCTAGTGTAAGGACAACCCTCCACCACCCATGGCCCAATCAACCTCGCGGTTATGGGGGTCGAAACGCGGGAGGGCGCCCGTTCGGTACTTGCTCTTGGCGTGTTCCCGGGGCGCCTTCTAGACAAGTTGTTTGAGTTTCCTCTCGCTCCTTGTCCCTATGGGCTCACTCTCCCCATTCTGGGGCAGCTATTCTGGTGTGATTTGTAAAAAACAGAAAGTCTGCGAAGCTGCCAGTAGCTTATACTTATAGAACCTAGTAAAAAGCATAAGACAATGGGTGGCGCCTAGTTTGACCAAGGCGCATGGCAAATGAGCACTTGATCAAACGTTGGCTTGGCGCTCCGCCAAGTCTCAGTAGGTCGCTCACAACACAAAGCGGATGAAAAACCGTGTCATGTCTTCCTGTCCCTACTCTACATACTATTACAACTACCTCGTTGGTATAGTGGTGAGAATGCTGTACTAGATCACAGGTTCGATTCCGGATTGTGTAGCTGGTGTTAAGTGATTCCCCTGCGCAATGCCTGTATTGGATACATCATACAGTGCGTAAAGGACTTTGTCGTCGTTAAGTCTCATTATGTCAGTAGTCAGTAACGCTTCCCGATGACTGCTTTACGGCAAACTATCTGACATTGCGGCAAAGTCCTCGTCGTTTTACCGATGGATGTCCTATGTTGGCATTAGGCATAGGCCTCCTGAAATCACCGCCAAATACCACGATCTTGTGCCGCTTGAAGCCAGCGACTACCCGCAACTCTCTTGATGTCGTATTCGGCTCTAGTGGGGAGTCTGCCAACACTACGCTTTCTGGTGCTTCGACGCCTTTCTAGCACCTTGGGACCCTGATGTTCTACGAGCTATGTTCCATTTGCTATAACGTTGAGCTATGTCGACCCACATTGTTCTTTTAGGGATCTCGTTTATGATTATTTCGCGCAAAATGAAAATGAAAATATTTATTTTCACATAGGCCTAAATAATAGGCTCTTATGAAAAGTCAAAACTCTACCGCCAGGTTCGGAAAGCAGGTTTGCACCGAGAAGAACTGGCAAGAAACTCGGCAATTGCTCTTTTCAAAAATGTCATTGTTATAATACAAGATTTCTTATAAAGTATGAAAAATTATAACATAATATTTTTAAGATATCTTGTGAGGAGATGGAAGCATATTTCTATCATTCCAAGAATCTTTGTCGCTAAGAAATTCTTCAATGGTATAGTAACCATGATTTAATAGCAACAAAGATACTCCGATCATACCTCGCTGAGTCACTCCGGGCCTTCTTATGAGGACCATAGTCAGTGACCATTTTGGATCCTCGACAGTATCCTAGCAGCTGGTAAATTATAATACTTTAATGAAAGATGTATATTGTTTATGTACTAAGAAGCGGTGATCTAATGAATTCTTACTATAGAATGTGGGTCATGACCACTGTATGACCAATGCAAACGAGGACGAAAACCGGTTCTAGACGACTAAATAATGTGACTACATCAAACCTGATGATTTCAAGAAACACTATTTCTGAATAACAAAAAACACTATTCAACCTTGAGCAGTGTCAAAAATCAAGAAATCAGAAATGGCGTGGTCTCTAGAAGTTCAAGAGACCACAAGAATCAAGACCACTTATTATCAAAACATAATATTCATATTTAGTCGTAGAGTGTTTCCAGTTGAGGTAAAATGTAGCAAGGAGCTTGGTCTCTTTTATCTTGCAAGTAAAGGAAAATAATTCAAAGATCTTTATTTGTAGTTACATGATTACATCTCATGAAAAAACATGGGTGTATTCCTATTTCACATCAACCACCAGCTTTTACCATAGAATCCCGCGGGAATGACACATTTTGCCGGGATAAATAGTAGCCCTCAATAAGTTCAAAGTCGCTGTAAAACGAAAGCTTGTTAATAAAGCTTACTATAGTATTAAGGATTATTTACATGAATCAAATCCTTGGGAGTGAATGAACTGCTGTATTATAATAACTAGCTCAACTAGTTTTTAAGAGCTTTTGTGAAGTGGTGATAACCGAAAACAAAACCCGGCTGAGTTTGTTGTGGGCTTCTTCTCAGTGCAGGGTGCGTTGGAACCCTCGTAAACTTAGTTTTAAGTCGACTTGTAGTTATCATCGTACATAATATATGTAACAAATATTGTTGACGTTTTACAAGTGCCTTGTAAGTTAGGCCTATGTGAAATAAATATATTTTGAGTTTTGAGTTAAATGAGTTTTATATGTTTATATCACACAGGCACTTATGAAATGACTCTACCGCCACGATTTGCACCGAGAAGAGCTGGCAAGAAAAACAGCTCTTCTCCGCAGTTGACCGTTGTTTCGGAAGTCGAAAGTGTACCAGCCCACTGCCTTTTCAACTTTTATAATGTTCCGTATAAATACGTAAGTTTATAACAGCGTTGCGACATTGAGCAACTTTCCTAAAGCCCTTTGGCGAGTTGTGGGCGCGCCCACTGGCGGCCGGGCCGGAAATATGCTGATTGGTGGCCGAACACTCCGTCATCATCATCTTAAACCATTTTTAAAAATGAAAATCTTTATAGGCCTAATATAATTATAAGAAAAAAAACCTGTCAAGTGCGAGTCGGACTCGCGCACTGAGGGTTCCGTACTACAACCGGAGGAATAAAACCATAAAAACCACTTTTCTTATCGAACCGCAAAACTAACTTTGTTTTTAGAGGTTTATTGTAAATATCAAAAAAACTACTTATTAGATCTCGTTCAAACTAATTTTCGGTGGAAATTTGCATGGTTAATGTACATCATATATTTTTTTTAGTTTTATCATACTCTTATTTTAGAAGTTACAGGGGGGGGGGACACACATTTTACCACTTTGGAAGTGTCTCTCGCGCAAGCTATTCATTTTAGAAAAAAATTATATTAGAAACCTTAGTATCATTTTTGAAGATCTATCCATAGCCATACATATGGGTTTGATGAAAAAAAAATTTTTGAGTTTCAGTTCTAAGTATGGGGCACCCCCAAAATGTATTACTTTTTTTAAAATTTTGTGTGAAAACCTTAATGCGGTTCACAGAATACATCTACTTACCAAGTTTCAACAGTATAGCTCTTATAGTTTCGGAAAAAAGTGGCTGTGACATACGGACGGACAGACGGACAGACGGACAGACAGACATGACGAATTTATAAGGGTTCCGTTTTTTGCCATTCGGCTACGGAACCCTAAAAACTCTACCAAGTTCGAAAAATAGGTTTGCAGTTTTGCACCGAGATGAACTGGCAAGTAACTCGGCACTTGCTCTTGTCAAACATGTCATTATACTATACAGTGTGAGTCTTCATAATGTGCACATATTGAAATGAGGGAAACTATGCTTAATTTTATCGACGGAAAACGTATTAAAAAAAATCTAAATTTTTTTTTTATATTTTTTTGGAATTTTTAAAATTTTTGTTCGCTACTATGACCCTTGTGTAAACAAAACGATGTAACTTTTAAACTAAATGATCTATCACGATGAATCAAACTTATTAATGATTGGAAGTAATGGTCCGTCCTCATGAAATGAAAATTGTGGAAAATAATTACCCTAAATGGAAAATACACGTGTTTTTAATAAAATTTCTGGTAATTTTTTTCACTAATTTTTACAATAATCGTAAAATTTCTCAATAAAATGCCCCCATTGTGTGCCTTTTTTATTACTTTAAATAATTCCTCATCGTATTAGCTACCTAATGGTAAAAATTTCATGTTTGTAACTTAATCCTTACATCTCTTTTTAACTGTTCAAAAATAGCAATCCAAACGCGCAAGTTATTGTTTTCCTAAGGAGGGTTCTACGTGATATCTACGATCTCAATAATTAGTGCGTAGCCGTTTCCTAGGCCTTTCTTTAACACTTGATAAGAAATGTTAGAATTGAGTTATAAGCATGCAATTTTCACCATTAGGTAGCTAATACGATGAGGAATAATTTGAAGTAATAAAAAAGGCACACAATAGGGACATTTTATTGAGAAATTTTACGATTATTGTAAAAATTAGTGAAAAAAAACCAGAAATTTTATTAAAAACACGTGTATTTTCCATTGAGGGTAATTTTTTTCCACAATTTTCATTTCATGAAGACGGACCATTACTTCCGATCATTAATAAGTTTGATTCATCGTGATAGATCATTTAGTTTAAAAGTTACACCGTTGTGTTTACACAAGGGTCATAGTAGCGGACAAAAATTTTAAAAGTTCCAAAAAAATATAAAAAAAAATTTTAGATTTTTTTTAATACGTTTTCCATCGATAAAATTAAGCATAGTTTCCCTCATTTCAATATGTGCACATTATGAAGACTCACACTGTATATAGCTCGATTACCACTCACTCACTCACTCACTCACTGATTGATACAATTGTTCTCCCAGAAGGAGACTGAAAACGATATAATGATGTATGGAGGATGTGTTCGAGTGCGGGATTCGAGTAGGGAAAAATTGTGACATTTCAGAAAAACAAGATGGCGGCCGACGTGATTTCTGTAACTTTTTTGTTTTCCGACCGATTTCATTCAAACTCGCAACGATTGTAGATATTAGTAAACGATTAATAGAAAAACTGGAAAATTTTGGAAAAACAAGATGGCGGCCGAGCTGTGGTATTTTAAAATTTTTCATTTTTCGACCCCAAACCGCGGCGCCACAGATCCTAAACGGGGTACTCGAGGATAATGATTTTTTCTTGTTTCGCCCCCAATTATCCTGCATTTTGACAGAACGGGAGAAATTTTTTAAAATCCAAGATGGCGGCTGTTCTGGCGGCTAATCAGTCTGAGGTACGAAAAAACGCAATTTTAAAATTCAAATTTCAGACACTTGGCAACATCGGAGCGTTTCGACTTCTATGGGGCGATCGTGAGAACAGACTCGAAGTATTGAGTGGGGGAAAAAAAATTACCCCATTTCTCGGGAAATTTCGACATTTTCCCCAAAAATTAAAAAATCGAAATACGGACTTTTTGCGAAATCCGAGTATGAGCGATCACGTGTCTTACTCGTACAAATGACATTTGGTTATTTTTGTCGCCCGGCGCTGGCAACACTGGAATTTATCAGAGTAAAAGTGATTTTCGACATGGTCATTTTTCAGGGGCAATCATGTCGCCTGGGTGCGAGCGAGATGAAAACTTGAAACGTCACCAGGAGCGGTATATCCTTTAATTACTGGGAAAAGTACTAAACTATGTAAAATATTTCTGTGAAATGCGGTGGCGGCCATTTTGTATTCATTTAATTTTTTTGAATATTTTGATCGTATTTTTGAGGCATTTGGCAATATTTCGGAAAGTCGACATGTATGAACCGATTGTGTAACTCGACGAGCAGTATCAAAATATAAAAGCAGTGTTGCCACGTTTGGGGTAGTTTTCGTGATTTTCCCCAAAATGTCCTCCTGTAAAATTTTGTATGAACAATTTTTTTTTCACTTGTGGATTCGTATAGAAGTCAAGAAATGACTCGGTGAAAAATATGGACAGAGCTGATGATTGAGGATTTCGGAGACGGGTGAAGGGCTCAGCCAGGGTATTGAAGATAGGTGGGGGGTGCTTTACCAAATGTCATTCGAAACCTCGTGCAAATGCCAATGCGCCGAAAAAAATTTCAAAATGGCGAAAAAAAGATGGCCGCCATACAAATTTCGTGGGTGTCTATCTCAGAAAGTATGAAAGATAGAAAAGTGGTTTCTTGGCAAGAGATGATCAGGACGAAGAGTTCTATTTATTGATAAGAAAAAAATTTCAAAATGGCGGAACATTTTTTTTCATACTAAATTGTATGGCGATTGGGTACTATAAGAAAATCCAAAGTACGGACTTTTTGCTAAATCCGAGTATGAGCGATCACGTGAATTGCTACAAGCAGTTACGCGGTTAGTTACTATATATATAGCTACTCGTGCTGATTGGCCACTGACTCATTGATCACGTCTCCTGAACAATTTTGTATGAAAAAAAATTTTTTCAATAACCATTTCGTATAGAAAGGAAAAAATCATTAAGAACAAAAATATGGAGAGAGCTGATGATTGAGGATTTCGGAGACGGATGAAGAGCACGGCTAGGGTATCGCAGATAGGTGTGAGGTGCTCGACCAAATGTCATTCGAGACGTCATGCAATTGACAGTGAGCTGAAAAAATTTTCAAAATGGCGGCTAAATGAATTTCGCCAATATCTCGAAGAGTATAAAAGATAGAAGAACGGTTTCTTAACAAGAAGTAATCAGGACCCGAAGGTCTATTCGATGGAAAGAAAAAAAATTCAAAATGGCGGAATTTATTTTTCCATAGAAAAATGTATGACGAATGACTCACAAAGAAATATATGGTAAAAGGTGATGACTGAGGGTTGTGATATCTTTAAAGGCGGGAAGACAGCACGCGGGCCACATGTGGCCCGCGCATCCACGCATCCTACTAGTTAATATATATATAGCTCTTTGTGCTGATTCATTGATCATGATTCATGATTTTCGAGCCAAATCTGCACTTCGAAAGCCATGTTAGGAAGGTAGTAAAAAGTTGTTTTTTATCGGTTGAAACTTCTATATAAAATGCGCTCTTACCTTAATGTTAATTTTAGAATTCGTTTATGTGAGTCCCTGATATTATCAAAATTAAATTATGCGGACGCTGCATATGGACCTTGCTTGCTCGGTAGGTCCGTCAAGCTTATTCAGAGAGTCCAAAATGCGTGTGCCCGCTTCTGTTTTCACATTCCTCCACGATCCCACGTAAGCCCGTATTTAAACAACGCCGATATGCTGAATATGGAAGCACGGCGGAGACTTCATCTCGCTACCCTTTTGTTCGGAGTGATTTCGACAGGAAAACCTGCTTACCTACGGTCAAGGATAAGGTGGACTCGTGAGAACAGTAAGTACTGCCCAAGGTCTGTCCCTCGGATCTCTTGGCCTTCTCACAGGACCGCCTCGTATAAGGGAGCGTTCAAGTATGCGGCCTGTAGAATTTGGAATGATTTACCTCCTCCAGCTCGAACATCTAAATCTATTTATTATTTTAAAAGAGAAACAAAAAACTACCTATTAGAAAAACAGAAATTATAAGACTTTGTCGCATATTTACCCTTTGTTCTCATAACTAGTTTATCTATATGTATATGTGTATAGTTTTCAACAATGATGAAATTTGCACTCTGTCTCAGTCTCTAATTAACTATAAGTTACACGGTTTACCGCACTCCCGATCAGCCCGTGACGTCACCTAGGAGGGCTCTGCCTGAAAATCAGCGCTGCAGCACACCGGCTGCAGCATCACGCTGAGGCAGTGCCCTGTTCAGCCAAATAATTAGATTTAAGTGGTAGGTTCCCGGATATCGGGGAATCAAGGGGATTTACTATTGATATCTTGCTCCTTGGTTCCCTGAGGTCTATGGCCCACCTTTTGTATTGAGTTTTTTCTTATAATATTAAGTTACAACTTAAGTTTTTTTTTTGGCTGAATAAAAACTATTTTTTTTTTTATTATTATTCACTCACTGACTCATTGATCACCTCTCCTGAACAATTTTGTATGAAATTTTTTTTTTTCAATGACCATTTCGTATAAAAGGGAAAAATTCATTCGGAGGAAAAATAAGGAGAGAGCTGATGATTGAGGATTTCGAAGACAAGTGAAGAGCATAGCCAAGGGTATTGCAGATAGGTGGGGGGTGCTCGACCAAATGTCATTCGAAACGTCAGCCAATTGGCAGTGAGCTGAAAAAAATTTCAAAATGGCGGATTCAAAATGACCGCCAAATTCAAATGGCCATTAGGACCAGGAGGTCTATCCGATGGATAGAAAAATAAATCAAAATGGCGGAAATTATTTTTCTATAGAAAATGTATGCAAAATTTTGAAGGGGGTTTTTATGGGCGGGAAGACAGCACGCGGGCCACATGTGGCCCGCGCCCCCACGCGCCCTACTAGTTAATATATATATAGCTGCTTGTGCTGACTGACTGACTCATTGATCACCTCTCCTGAACAATTTTGTATGAAATTTTTTTTTTTCAATGACCATTCCGTATAGAAGGGAAAAATTCATTAAGAACAAAAATATGGAGAGAGCTGATGATTGAGGATTTCGGAGACGGGTGAAGAGCACAGCCAAGGGTATAGCAGATAGGTGGGGGGTGCTCGACCAAATGTCATTTGAAACGTCATCCAATTGGCAATGAGTTGAAAAAAAATTCAAAATGGCGGATTCAAAATGGCCGCCAAACGAATTTCGCCAATATCTCGAAAAGTATAAAAGATGGAAGAACGGTTTCTTGACAAGAAGTGATCAAGATTTGAAAGTCTACTCGATGGATAGAAAAAAAAATCAAAATGGCGGAATTTATTTTTTCCATACAAAATGTAAGGGGAATTTTAAAGGGATTTTTGTAAAGGCGGGAAGACAGCACGCGGGCCACATGTGGCCCGCGCCCCCACGCGGCCTACTAGTTATACATATAAGTACAACTCTTCTTACACACTAAATGGCACAACAACGCTCAGCTTGTTGTTACCATTTTTAAAAATTCTTGTGTTACATTTACCGCCGAAACGAAATGCATTTAAACAGATTTTTATGATTTTTGCGTATGTTCGGTATCTTAGTGCGATATAATTCAGATGGCAAAACAACGTTTGCCAGGTCAGCTATAAACATAATAGTAGGTAATTAACATTCAAACTATTTTAGTAATACATAAAATTATTATTATTAAATATTCATCGCAATTCATGTAAACACTGTCATGAATGGATTAATCTAAATTCTAATCCCACCAAAAACATTCTGTAAAAACTAGCCAAGTCTCGGTGAAGCTGCTTGTTTATTTCTAAAAAGTATTGAAATCTAGACAAAGTCGTGCCAAGTCTAAGGTTCCTTACTGCGATTTCTTTATTATTATAGTTAATGTTGTGTAACTTGGCCGTTGAAGGGTACACAAGGGTACAAAACCAGGTGCTCCAAGACACCATTGCACCAATCTGTCGCCAGAACCGCTACCCATTGATGATGGAAAATTGCCACTGCCACAGTTTGTATCCTTGTGTACCTTTCAACGGCCAAGTTACACAATATTAACTATAATAATAACTAGTAGGGCGCGTGAGTGCGCGGGCCACATGTGGCCCGCGTGCAGTCTTCCCGCCCATAAAGTATCGCCGTCATCTCCATCGCCAATTGGAATCCGATTGGCAGTGGGCTGAAAAAATTACCTAGTAGCACGTTCATGGTTTTAAAGATAGTTAACTACTGTTCGAACAAAAAAATACGCTGAACCTCATCGGATGAGGTTCAGCGTATTTTTTGTTCAAACAGTCCTTAACTATCTTTAAAACCATGACCGTGCTTCCCAATCATCAACCTAATCCTAGATCATCATCCCTTTTCACATTTTCCTGGCAATTCACCGAAAAACTTGCATCAATGCTTTACATAGTTATTGTAGTCTCTTTAATATTCGTTAAGTAAATTTTCTATGAAAAAATAAATTCCGCTATTTTGTTTTTTTTTTCTACCCATCAAAAACACCTTCGGGTCCTGATTACCTTTTGCTAAGAAACCACTCTCTTATCTTTTATACTTTCCGAGATAGACCAACACGACATTTGTATGGCGGCCATCTTGAATCCGCCATTTTGGATTTTTAACAGCGCACTGCCAATTGCATGAGGTTTCGAGTATTTTTTGTTCGAGCAGTCCCCACCTAACTATAATACCTTGCCCGTGCTCCTCGACCGTCTTATAAACCCTCAATCATTATCACATTCCATATTATTTGGCTTTAGGCAAGGAAGATCAACCGAGGACGCTGTTATTGAGCTTACCAGTCAGATCACCAAAAATATTGAATCAAAGCAAAAAACAGTAGGTATTTTCCTTGATCTGTCAAAAGCATTTGACACTGTGTCTGTCCCCATTCTTTTGGATCGGTTGGAGGCCATCGGAGTCAGGGGTAATGTTCATAGCCTATTTAAGGATTACCTTACAAATCGCAGACAATATGTTAAAATAGGTCCCCACATAAGCAAGGAAGATACTATTGAATATGGTGTGCCTCAAGGTAGCGTTCTTGGCCCAACTCTGTTCCTAATATATATTAATAACCTATGCCAGATGAATATCCCACACACTAAAATCATATCTTATGCTGATGACACTGTACTTCTGGTTCAGGGACAGAGTTGGGATCAGGTGCGTATGCGTGCTGAATCTGCGTTAATGCACGTCATGAACTGGCTAAATATAAATTTACTGACACTAAATATCCCCAAAACTAAATTCATTACCTTTGATACCACCATATACACTCAACCTAAGTCTTTTTCGATCAAAGCTCATTCTTGTAATCTGCCTGATGCGTACTGCTCTTGTTTCTCAATACAAAGAACTACTGACATCAAATACTTGGGTGTTATAATAAACAGTACTCTCAGCTGGAAAACACATATAAATGTTTTGGTTAATCGCACTCGAAAGCTTATGTTTATCTTGAGGAAGCTGAGATCGGTCTGCGACCGTAAATTATTAAAAACTGTGTACTTCGCACTAGTGCAGTCCATACTTTCATACTGTATCACAGTATGGGGTGGCTCCAATAAGACTGACATGTTACGTCTAGAGCGCGCTCAAAGAGGTATTCTTAAGGTTTTGGGTAACAGACCTCGCAGGTATCCGACGACAGTACTTTACCAAGAGTGGGACGTATTGAATGTTAGGCAACTCTTTATTTCCCAGGTAATTTTACGTAAACACTCAGACCATAATGCTCAATCTGAAGTTAATGCTAACATTCCTCAAAGACGCAAACAAAAAACTTTCAAAATTTCTCCATGGAGAACTGCACTTGCCGGTCGACAATATCTCTTTCTTAGCGCAAAACTTTACAATAGAATAAATGACACGCTCGTTATATCTAAGTTTAACAAACCCAATCTAAGAAAAACAGTTAACGATTGGCTAAAGAGTCTTAGCTACCACGAAACTGAGGATTTGATCGCTAAAGCGAAATCATTATAAGTTGTTATGTTCATGTTTTCTGTCTACGCATACACACACCTACAACCACACATACAAACACACACACTTACACACACACTCACACACACACACACACACACACACACACGCTCGCGCGTACGCACCGCTTAATCATGTTTTTTTTTTCTGAATAGTCAAAATTTAAGTTTGTACAGTTTAAGTATTCGATGGATCCAAGGGATGGCTATGGTGCCCGTAACACAGGTTTTCCTAGTACGGACGCCAAAGCACTCCATCAAACATATTTTTGTATCTACCTATTCTGTGCACTAGATTTAAGGAGATTTTTGTACTGTGCAACATTTTCCTGTTTCAATAATAAATAATTTGAATTATTCTCTAGAAGTTCTCTGAAGCGCCACATCAAACACTTGCAAAGTTTTCTACTTTTCGTCTCTTCAACAATCGCCATACATTTTCTATGAAAAAAATTAAAGTCCGCCATTTTGATTTTTTTTTCTATCAATCGTATAGACCTTCGGATCTTGATCAACTCTTGTCAAGAAACCGTTCTTCCATCTTTTATACTTTCCGAGATATCGACGAAATTCGTTTGGCGGCCATTTTGAAACCGCCATTTTGAAAATTTTTTCAGCTCACTGCCAATTGGATGACGTTCCAAATGACATTTGGTCGAGCACCCCCCACCTATCTGCAATACTCTTGGCTGTGCTCTTCATCCGTCTTCGAAATCCTCAATCATCAGCTCTCTCCGTATTTTTCCTCCGAATGAATTTTTCCCTTTTATACGAAATGGTTATTGAAAAAAAAATTTTTCATACAAAATTGTTCAGGAGAGGTGATCAATCAGTCAGTGAATCAGCACGAGCAGCTATATATATATTAACTAGTAGGGCGCGTGGGGGCGCGGGCCACATGTGGCCCGCGTGCTGTCTTTCCGCCCATGAAAAATCCTTTCAAAATTCCCCATACATTTTCTATGGAAAAATAATTTCCGCCATTTTGATTTTTTTTTCTCCTCATAGGATAGACCTTCGGGTCCTGATCACTTCTTGTCAAGAAACCATTCTTCCATCTTTTATACTCTTCGAGATATTGGCGAAATTCGTTTGGCGGCCATTTTGAATCCGCCATTTTGAAATTTTTTTCAGCTCACTGCCAATTGCATGACGTTTCAAATGACATTTGGTCGAGCACCCCCCACCTATCTTTGATAACCTGGCTGTGCTCTTCACCCGTCTTCGAAATCCTCAATCATCAGCTCTCTTCGTATTTTTCCTCAGAATGAATTTTTTTCTTCTATACGACCTCATACACGAAAAAAAAATTTTTCATACAAAATTGTTCAGGAGAGGTGATCAATCAGTCAGTCAATCAGTCAGTGAATCAGCACGAGTAGCTATATATATAGTAAAGAAATCGCAGTAAGGAACCTTAGACTTGGCACGACTTTGTCTAGATTTCAATACTTTTTAGAAATAAACAAACAGCTTCACCGAGACTTGGCTAGTTTTTACAGAATGTTTTTGGTGGGATTTCACTTCTTTTTGTAGAAACATGTGAGTATTGATTTAATTTATAAGATTTTCGTCGCTGTACGCCAACGACAGCGCGTACCTCGCGTCGTCACATCACCAAATCGTCTCCGTCAACCGCATGCAGCGTGTGCTGGACCTGCTGCCGGAGTGGCTGGACAAATAAAGGATGGCCGTCAACGTGGGCAAGACGGCCGCCATCATTTTCGGAAGGTGGAAACATCGATATACCATTGGACGGAAACCGCTGCGTCAGTTAAACCCCCGAGGACAGGACCTACAATGGCAGACTTCGGTGCGCTACTTATGGTATCGCATCGATCGGAGCCTGACTATGGGACTCACGGTGGAACACGATCTTCGATTTTGTCCAAAACCTATACTGATTGGGCTAATAAATTAAATAGACCAAAGATGTCGGACCTCATACTCCAGCTACAAATTTTGAAACAAACTTGTCATAGGTGCTGACGTGAGACCCAAGTGACATCAATGAAATGTTTACTTAGCAACGCCATTAAAACCAATTTATTAATTTTATTTTTATTTTGAAAATACTCGATGATCCTAATTCTCCGCATATAAGTTGTCGACTCGGATCGCGTAATTTTTTAAGCTCTTTCATTTGATGTGCAATTTGTTTGATTCCACCATACACCGGTACGTCCTTAGATTTGGTTGGGCTCTTCTGTTTTCTAATCAGGGTCACCAGGTACGCCAGGTTTTTGATTATCCTAGTTTTTATAGTTTTCCCTTTATGTGGCCATTAAACCCTAACTCTGTACCAAATTTCAGCTCTCTGAGTTTATGGGAAGTACTAGTTCTATTTTGATGATCATGAGTGAGTGAGTTACATAAATGCGAAACTTTGCTTTCGCTTAACTTCGGAACTAAATGACCTACAGTCTTGAAATTTTGCGATTTAAGTATGTGATTGCAGCTTACTGGATGGCGAAAATTCTTAAATAGTTCTGGTCTTATCCAGAGGTTCTCAAATAGGGGCCTGAAAATGCGGCGAAATGGTTCCAGTAAAGGGTAGTACGGCAGTGTTTGCTTCGCGCTCGACTTGGCGGGGGCACTACCGTGCCCCCTGATGCGCTAGAGCTTCCTTGAATTCGTGACGTCATCGATATAATATGATGACGGATACGCTCTTTGTGCGTATGACGCATTTATTGGGGACTAACTCGATCTGTTTTTTGTGGCTATAACTACTTATTTGAAGGTCCATACTAGTCAAACAATCGCCGCCCGTGGGGCAATAAAATGGGAAATGAGACAGCCTGGTGCACTTTCTGTCGCACTTACGATGAGCTTTATGGCAGACCGATGCAACAGGCGCCGTCCTCTTTCCTCAATTTACTGTCCTACAGGTAGCGACTATTATCTATAGGTATACCCCTAAGTTGTATTTCCATTATTTCTTCTTTTTTACATTTTTATTTTGTGGTGTGCAATAAAGAGTTTTTAATACATTTGCTCAAAAAGTTGACATTTCCATGTGTGTTTATCGTGCGCAAAGTTATTATTTTCCGCACTAGTGCTTTTGTGTTTTCCTCCTACGCGGCACCGGAGCGGGCGTACCAGGAGCGCATGAACAATTGAACACGAACACGGCATGCAAACACGGAGCAGGCAAACACGTAAAACCAATATTTTTTTTCGCAAATGTATTAAAAGACGTCGTTCAATGCACGTGCGGGATTGTCATTTTTACTCGTCCTTATGGTTGACCCTCGCCTTCGGCTTGGGTCAACAAACCGGGACTCGTAAAGAAATTACAAACTTTCCGCACTTATATTGAAATGTACTATTATTATCTATCTTTACAGAACCTGTGCTCACTTAATATAAGTACTTAATATAAGTTCGCCTGGTGGCAGGATCTTCAAAAGATCACAAAGAACAAACCATAACAATCCTGGCGAATCCTTGCGACGATTTTGATGTCGTCCGTCCACTTGGTGGGATGGGAGAAACCTGTTCAAGTGATCGCCAACACCTAAAGCCAACCGGCTTATGACAACACTTGAAGTCATTCGTCCACCATTGGAGGTTCTGGTGTCTGTCTAAAATCTGATACTTTCCTCTCTTGGTGTCGTTCGTCCACTGCACACCGTTCTGAGAGATAATGCTCGCTTATGTTACAAAACCCTCGGGAAATGTTGGTCATGTTTGACGATTACTATGTTTGAACTGCACGTGGTTTATCTTATTTAAGCGGCAATTATAATTATGCAAGTTTTGTATACAACGAGCTTTATCTAGATACATTAACATGTAAAGTAAATACTTTTTTAACCCACTACTATGTAGTACTTGACTGCAAGCCCACCTGATAGTAAGTGATGATCTGATGATCAGCTGTAGACATTATTGTACTAACTTAGAAGGTATAGGCACAAGGAACTAAACGCGCATGTGGAAACGCGCGTGCAGACTAACAACTAGTGGTAGTGGTCTATGGCGAGGACCGTGGTCCATAAACAATATTGCGGTCGGCTTACTACTAGAGGTGGGCAAAACGGCTTAAAACAATAAGCAGACTTTTTCGTTTTACTGTTTTTCAAAAGTCACTTTTAATTACTGCTTATTTGCTTATTTGCTTATTTTTAGTTTTTCGTTGATTGCTCAACTTAATAATTTAACAGTTTAGGCAATGTTTTCGCCAACGCGGAAAAAATGCAACTGTCAACGGAAAGAAATTAATAAGTTAAAAACGTAAACACATTTTCGTTATTTCGTTTAATAATCTTGCAAAATGAATCCAACCTTACTGCTCATCAAAAAAGATCAGATTCGTACTCACTCCTTTAGAATTTAAGCTGTTATTAATTAAAGTAACTTAAATTTCGTTGTTTGGTTAAAAATCTTGCAAAATAAAACCAACCTTACTGCTCATTAAAAAAGATCAGATTCGTGGCAAATAAAATCAATCAATTTAAAAAAGCAATCGAATAATAAATGGACTTTTTCTAAGTAACGCGTTGTTGTGTTTATTTAAAAAAACGACTTATAATTTACGTTTTCGTTTAAATGCCCAACGCTACTTACTACTAACGCCATTGGTGTCAAAACAATCATTTTTGACACCACTAAACTGGCGATATTTTTTGTGCGGTTCGCCGTGTCCTGTGTACCTAGGTATATGTGTCTATTTGTACAATGAATATATCAACAAGAGCACGCGCTATCGTGCGCACGCGTCGACGCGCCGGCCATTGATTACTCGCGTAACCACAAAACAATCATTTTTGACACCAGTAAACTGGCGATATTTTTTGCGCGGTTCGCCGTGTCCTGTGTACCTAGGTATATGTGTCTATTTGTACAATGAATATATCAACAAGAGCACGCGCTATCGTGCGCACGCGTCGAGTGTCGACGCGCCGGCCATTGATTACTCGCGTAACCACAAAGCGCAGTCCCATTGGACGCTCAATGAACCACAAAACCGTTTGAACTAGAGAATTTATAAGTCTGTACGTTAGGCCAGCTCAGCTTTGCAGTAACATAAAACAGAAGTGGCAGCTTAATTAATATTGAAAGCCCGCCGCGAGTAAAATTTTGATACGTGTATTTAAAATAGGATTATCCCAATGACGAAATACGCTAAGGACTATCCTAAGTGTGTAAAACACTATAGTTAAAAAGATAATTATTAATATTAAATGAGCTCAGTTAATACAATAACATCTTCGGCTGCATTATCACATATCATCAGATGAGATTGCAGTCAGAACTCATTTGGAGAGTGTAAAAAAAGCTTTATTTTAATTACCATACGAACTTAGTTTATCCCTGTAACTCGACTTTTCGTGAAACTAGTATTTTCCAACTGTGAGAATTTGTTATCAGTTTCTGGATTGCCTCGTACTATGGAAGGAAAAAACACGAATACATGTCGAAACTACGAAAATAAGGAATATCAAAAGCCCTTAGTTCCGAGGAGGATAAAGTGCCTTTACCCGTCGCTGTCCCTCATCGGGCGCCAGTATACCTCCCCGCGCGACTCCCGCGGCGCCAGGCGTCTCGGCGCCTCCCGCTATCCCGTACACCGAGCTCCGTCGCTTTCCCGCTGTCCCGACTCCCGGGCAACCGCAACATGTATTGCTTCAACACTAGATTTATTGAGGTTTTTTGCAGTGCAAATTTCACTAGGCGCATTCGTTACGTACACCGAGCTCCGTTGAGTTCCCGCTGTCCCGACTCTTTTTTATTGATGATAGGCTTGCGCTTGACGACAATCATGCCTGATGGAAAGCAATGATGAGGCCTAGGTTGGAGCGCGCTTGCCTAGAAAATGCCTATTCACTCTTCTCTTGAAGGCACCCAGATTGTATTTGGCTGGAAACACGGAGGCTGGAAGTACGTTCCACACCTTAGCGGTTAATATCAGAAACGTGGAAGAAAAACGTTTCGTGCGCGTTTGTTGGACGTCAACCACATAAGGATGCCACCGCTCTCGGCGTCTTGCGGTCCTATGGTAGAAAGGTGAAGGAGGCACAAGGTTATGCAGTTCCCGGGCAATATGACTCCCGGGCAACCGCGTTATGTATTGCTTCAACACTAGATTTACTGAGGTGTTTTGTGAAAATTACACACTATAGTAGTGTTATTATCTCGCTGCAGACTCGGTCATAAATCATTCGAGTGTTTCGCTTTTGTTGTTCTTTGTTGAGTTGTGCATTACTGCAGAACAACAAAAGCGAAACACTCGAATGATTTATGACCGAGTCTGCAGTGAGATAATAACACTACTATAGGCGCATTCATTAGCGTAGCCGTAAGTACCCATATCTCACCTATATCATCATTGAGCGCACTGGGCAATTTTGAGAAGAAAAATCAATTGAACAGCAAAATCAAGCACCGAACTTACTAAAAAAATTGAATTTTGTTTTTGTTTTTGCATACTATGTATAATGTATATTATGTACTAACGAAGTCCCGGGCCGGGATCTGCGACGTAGCAACGACGCCCGGCGTCTCGGCGCCGTCGTTTGCGGCTTGGCGCATTGGCGCCCAACTTGGGGCCCGCGAAGTTTTTAACATCAAAATATTAATCCACGAATTGGACTAATTTTCCATGTTTTTCATTTGGAATTCTCTCATTCTCCATATCCGTCATCTGCCCCATTAATTCATTCTATCCTAGCCTTGCGTGACATACGGCACCATGATGAGCTACAAGATTTGGTGTCAAATATTTAAGTACTGAGTTACTACTCTAGGTGACGCTACGAGTATCTTATACGCAGAGTATCTTATATGACAGAGGTCTGCCAACACTGCGTTTTCCACACTTTGGGTCCCCAACGTCTGTCGGTTCTTCGAGCTTAGCGCCCCGCTCATTGCCACTTCAGCTTCGCGATACGTTGAGCTATATCGGTGACTATGGTTCGTCTACGGAGCTCCTCATATCTGATTTGATCACGTAGAGAAACTCCGAGCATATTTCTCTCTATCGCCCTCTGAGTGACTCTGAGCCTTCTTATGAGGCACCTTTTCATACAGAGCCTTAAAAATAAACCAATTTGTTCTTAAGGCTTAGTATACCCAAAAGCTAAAACTTCTCTACTAATCGGGCACTAATCTCATGATAAGCTTCAATTATTAATGTGATATTAATAAACTTATTTCTTTAATTTCAGGTAACGGTGTGGAGATGTGAAGGAACGGACACACGGACACACGCCAAACAGTGCCTTAACATAATATAGTTACAGTTTATTATACTTAGTGATATAGAGGAGTACAAGCAAACAAACGAACGAACGATATAACGAAGTTAAAAAATCGGTGAGTAACATTTTCTTTTTAAACACACTTTGTAGTTTTTATACTTGACTTACTACTAAATTACGTACATGGTTAACTTACTTAACTTAAACCTGAGTTCATCATGAATTTCGTTTAGTTAATCATTTGTAAGGTACCTACTGTCCCTTTTTGGTACAATTTTCAAGAAGTAGAGATACAATTCAATAAACCAAAACACCCTTGACGTTTCTGCTAACGGCGATCCAGCCCCTTGTTCGAACTGTGTGGCAGGTTTCTTGAGGAGCACCATTCGGCCTTCTTTGTTGACTTTTTTGGGAAAAACTTGTGTGTCATAGAATACGGAGTGACTTGGGACATAGTTTGTGATTCGCACTCGATTGGGACTTTGTTTTGACCACCAAAGGCTTTAACGCTCGCAAATCGCTTTAACGCTCTTTACGTACTTTAGGTACAGACCCCTGAAAAAAAGGTTTATCTCAAGAAACTACCGCATCGGTTATTCGGCGCTGTGAGGTACTTTTTACCCTCGATCGTCCAAACGATGAAATATATTGAGTTTGTGAGCGTATACATCAGTTTGTAGTCGCAGTTGTTATCAAGAACCTCTATCGGGGCGCGGCCGACTTCCCGCTGGGTTGATGCATTGAAATGCTTTGGAAAATTGAAATATAGTGTACCAATCTATACTGCACAGTGGAACCCTACGTTGGAGAAACCATACTCAAGAATAGAATTTTAAAAAATCTATTTCAGCCTGGCTTAATCTTAGAAATCAGTGAAATTTTTGATTAATATAATGGTTATAAATAATTGTCTTAAATTATGCTTAAGGCCTAAAACCACAATTTACTAACTAAATTGACCTAAGTTCGAGGAAGTTTACGAGTAACCACTAAAGAGTTCCATTACCCATCTCCAATATCGATTCACCAGATTATCTTGATAAAATCGAATTAGTGTATTGGTCATTGACAAACAAGTTAGTTAAATTCAAAGACAAAATTCTTCTAGAGTAGTTGAGTACAAAAAGTCATCAAAACCACCAATCGATGAAATTGATCTAATGAAGAGCACTTAAATCAGATACTAAATTGGCCTCAAGTCTGCTCTAAAGTGTATCCTATTTTGTAAAACAACACAGTCGATATTAGAGTGCCCACGTTAAACATGTTCGTGCTATAGTAATTGTACGACTTTCAAGCACTGTTGTTACCTAAGTGGTGCAATATGCAAAGTAAACTTGTGTTCAGTTGGAATGGAGTGCAACTAACACTCGACCGCGATATCGTTTTGAGTAGAAATTATCTTTCACCGGAAGAGAAATAATATTATTGGGATAAAATCCAGACTTATATTCTGAAAAATACGATAAAGCAAAAGAATTGGCAGCGCCTAGGCTGCCGACAACAGCGACGAGATCTGCCGCTTAGTTGGTAGGTCGAGGCCTGGCGGGAGCGCGGTGAGTACGCAATTGAATCCCGTACTCCCGTCAACGTGTTCCATCGTGGCAAGTGACAGGTTTTTGTGGGTTCAAGCCCCATATGACCCTTTTCTTGTGATTGAGGAGCAAGCGTTAGGCATTTCCTTTATCATTAAAAAAGTAATTGAATTGTCAATAGAAGGATACAACTTCCGTAAAGGGATCTCACCTTCTCAGTCCGCCTCCAAAAAAATTCCGCCGCGTCAAAAAAATTTCGTCCAATTTCTCAATTGGCCAGTTGAAGAGAACTTAATTCAAATTGAGAATCTGCCTCAGTTATTTCGGTTAAAATCGAAGTAGGTATTCATAGGCACAAACCTCCAATTAGGAACAATTTTGTGCCCAATCATAATAATCATTGCGAAACTAATACTAATTTCCTCTTGTTGTGCCCAAAAAATATTGACAACAACCAACTAACCATGTCGTCAATGCCATCTATATAAGATCCTTTCAACGTAAGCAATTTGCAATTTACGTCATTGTTATTCCTCTTCGAGTACACAATACCTACGTGGTCGGATCGAGGGCGCTCTTATCTGTGACACATCAAATTGCTTCAATCGAGATGTCATCTGCTACCAAAACATGCCAGCATCCCCCTACGCGCCGTCCTCCTCCATTACTTCTACACCACCGAACATTCCACTTCGTTAGCTCAATATGCATAATTGTTGCCCACATACGTAGCCTTTCACCTTTCAACTTAGCTTTTGATTCATTGTTTGTGGCAGCATTTGCGGGCATGATTATGCCAAAATTCAAACACTTGCCTCTCACTTGGATAGACATGTCACATGGAGTTATCTCGTCTCGATAGTTTCGCACGCACACTTAATACAATATGCATAGATTTAAAGGCATAATTTACGCTTTTCATCGTTGTATCTCATTTTAAACAGTCTTTACTTCCCACCTCTGACACATGACACAACAAGCTGTCTCATTCGGGCTAAGTCAATATGCATAATAATTGTTCTACACTCTACCACTTCGCCCCACTTCGCCCCACTTCGCCCTGTCACCTTTTAACATAGATGTTGCTTCATCTTTTGTGACAGCATTTGTGAACACAGTAATTGTGCCTAATTATTATTAGATATTTCCTTTATATAAGCCTTTCTTACATCTAATATAATAATCAAGAACCCCGTGGAATTTCGTTAACGAGTCCTATTCATTTTACCTATAGCAATATAACTGTAAGGTTTGGATAATTCCACCTGCAATCATTTATTCATCTTTAGCTCTATTGAGTTGTTGATGTTACTTATGTCCTTTTTCTGTTTGTTATTTCCGCTTAGGACTCAAGGTTTTTAACTATGAAGCTTAAAAGCTAGTTTATTATATTATTTCAAGTTCAAAAACTCTTCTAAATTCTGATACCCTTTAAAACAAGGTTCTAGATTTATATCTCTTATTTATTTAGTTCAAAGCGCCGTTTTAATATTATTGCTTACCACGTCTTTCGCCATTACTTCTACACCATCGAACATTTCCCTCCGCTGAATAAATATGCATAATTGTTCCACACTTTAAACCTTCGCCACTATTAATAGCTACCCATCCCTTTTACCTCTTGGGTCTTGCCTGTGTTGTCACATCTCCAAAAAATGACGCATCTACCCCAATGTTACTTTATCGTGTGATGCTTTTCGAGATCTTTTGTACTCTAACGTGAGTATTTTTAAATTTTGATTTCATTTAAGTACGAGCTTGTTATTCCAACAGAAAAGTGTTCCCACTACAACAAACTGCTCTTACAATCCTTTCAAAAAAAATTGAAAAATATCTCTAAATCGCTACCACACTAATTAATTTATCTATATTATTATGACTGAATTCTATTAATGCTTAATTTTAGAACTATGTTATATTCATACATCAGTTAATGGTAAAATGTAATCGGCTTATCCAAATACTTAAATAAATTATTATTTGGCTGCGAAACAAAGACATAATATAAACTCATATTTGAACGACTAATGAATCTATTCCATCTTCCGTACAAGTACTAAAATGAATGGCCGCTTTTTATTGGTCTTTCGCCAAAGTTCATCGACACTAAATGAACGTGACATGATAAGGGGACTAATAACTCGGCACTCGGCCCTCTGGCAGCGAAGAACGGCGTCCCATACGAATCAATAAACAAAATCACGAACGGAAATCCGCGCGGAGGCCTAGATGCATTTCCATCTTTCACCGGCTCTTCACCCTCCGAATAACATCCCGAAAACGCTCCCTTCCTTGCGAGGGGAACAGAGAAGGGAGATAAATTGCACGCATGCGCGTCCCGACCCCTCAGAAGCTTTGGAGAAGGTTGGTCTTGTTCCACAAGAGATCCTGGCACGTCGCCGGGGTCGAAGACATTCCTTCGTGGACCGTCCGCGAAGGCGGAGGTCCCGCTCTCTCAATCCCGGGATAAACCACTTCAAACTCACCCGGGTTCAACACTCCATTAGTTGGTGCAGTACAGGGCAGTCCACTCGGGTCGCACTCCTTCCAAAGGGTCTACTAAATATTACTACTATTATAAAGGGTACGTAGTAATAAAGGGCACGCATGCAATTACGAACTATTTGGTATTGAACTCGTTAACACGAGCTAATTGAAGGCAGCGCCTTTCAGCTGTAGCCATACGACTTAGCGTCGATCCGTGTAGAAACGTTGACGATCGCTCATTCTATAACTTGTATAAAAAAAAAACAATATATGTGTATGGTTAGCGATAGCTAATGTCAAAATTATGTCAATGTCACATCAACTCATAAAGGTCTCGCGAGGGACGACCAATTTATAATCTGTACATCGATGATAATCGTTAGCGAGAAATGTTTTTTTTTAATCTAGCGTTAGTTCGCAATTCGCATACATTTTTTGAATTTTCATCTGTTTCTATACGTCCTGGCGTAATGCTATTTATCACATGGCTCAACCTGCGGAGCACTTTAGAAGTCAATAACTTGTCCGTTGTTATGTCCAGGGCACAAGCAGCTGCTGAAGATGGAGTACAGGGCGGACGACGTCGGCTCCGTGTACGACATCGCGGACCCGCTGCTGAAACAGGCACTCGAGGAGGAAACCGACGCTCTGGTTGACTTGGTGAGTCTTGTACTTCTTCGTTGCTTCGTCCAGGGCACAAGTAGCTGCTGAAGATGGAGTACAGGGCGGACGACGTCGGCTCCGTGTACGACATCGCGGACCCGCTGCTGAAACAGGCACTCGAGGAGGAAACCGACGCTCTGGTTGACTTGGTGAGTCTTGTACTTCTTCGTTGCTTCGTCCAGGGCACAAGCAGCTGCTGAAGATGGAGTACAGGGCGGACGACGTCGGCTCCGTGTACGACATCGCGGACCCGCTGCTGAAACAGGCACTCGAGGAGGAAACCGACGCTCTGGTTGACTTGGTGAGTCTTGTACTTCTTCGTTGCTTCGTCCAGGGCACAAGTAGCTGCTGAAGATGGAGTACAGGGCGGACGACGTCGGCTCCGTGTACGACATCGCGGACCCGCTGCTGAAACAGGCACTCGAGGAGGAAACCGACGCTCTGGTTGACTTGGTGAGTCTTGTACTTCTTCGTTGCTTCGTCCAGGGCACAAGTAGCTGCTGAAGATGGAGTACAGGGCGGACGACGTTGAACAGATTTAGCTCCAAGCTTGGCGACATCTTTATCGACCGCTTGGCCGACCGTATCAGGAAATCGACTGCTGAGAGTGATCTGGAGGTAAGCACCAGGCGCAGCCTAGAAAGAGTCACTATAATAAAATCTAACCTAAAGTAAGCTTATGAATAAAGCTTACTATAGTATTGAGGATTAATTACATGAATTGAATCCTTGGGAGTGAATGAACTGCTATTTTAGTTCTGGAGCGATGCTGTTTTGTATAGAGATGAGTTACTTACCCCTTCTTAGTTAGGATAACACTTTCGGAGTTTACTGGTGACCAAAATGTTTCTTTTGACACCAAAAGTGTCAGATGTAAGCTGACCGCAGTATTGTCTATGGAAAAATGTCGCCGGTTTACTGATTGTCCATGAAAAAATGTCGCTGGTTTACTGGTGTCCAAAATATTTGTTTTGACACCAACAGTGCCAGTCGTAAGCGACCCCAGTAAGGCTATGGACCGCGGTCCACGCCACAAAACAATATACTTGTTATTAGTCCGGATGCGAGTTGTCACAGGGACAATTTCCGCCATGTTGCCGCGTATAGCGGAAACTTTGACAAATGACGCTACATTTTTCTTGTATGAAGAAGGTAGACGTAAAATGTTCTGATGAGCATGTTCATCGTCAGGTTCATATTGGTGTTTACATGTAAATTATAGTACGATTCACGAAAGATGACCACAAATGGCGGGCCTATTTTAGGTCTCTTTGGACTTATCTAACTAATATTATGGTCTTATTTATTTTAACTAATATTTATGGTCTTATTTAACTAATATTAAAATATTATTTTGGCTTAAGGGCCACAAGCTAGGAGATGCTCTCATACATTTTTCACTTGAATTAATCTTGAAAAATATACATTTGTTGTTATATTTATTGATATTTACGATTTACTTAGGACTTTTTATACCCGCAATTTAAATATCAGGCGAATATTTACTTTAGTTAGAGAATAATACGGCATTTAAAAAACGCTAAATTTACATATGTGTGTGTAAGTACCTATGATGAAATACAGTATCGGTGTAAGTAAGTACATGGTTTTACCTTGTGTTACGAGCGACATCTAGTGTAACTACCTAAAACAACTACGTGTCTGACATATTGTTTTTGAAGTTGGACAACGCCATCATGATAGATGGCGTTGTATAGATACATGATAAAAATACTTCCATAGAGTATATTGAATACTTCGCTGGCGCTATTTGTAGAGTTCAAAATGAACCATACAAAATAGCGTATAAAAAACATGAATTTTCAAGTGCGTCGTATAAATCTAGGAAAAGAAGTCGTTCCGCCCTAGAGAGAATTACTGATGAAACTACGTAAGTATATTCATTGATAATAATAGGTAGGTAGGTATAACCCGTTCGCAGAATCGTTCTCATCTGAGCGGCAAAGTTTCTTTCAACGGATAGTACCTACTAATTTAGTATTGTAAGCTATCCAAACTCTATCCAAACTAGCATAGGTACTTGTTGCTTAGGTTTCTCACACCACACAAGCAGGGCTCAAGTCGAGGCCTTAGTCCCTTACCGAGGCAAAAGTAACCGACACCTCACACTGTTACCGTAACCTAACACCTCACACTTTATTATATGAGCCGAGTAAAGAAAGTAGCAAATGGGCTGTGCTGGCTGGTAACAACGCCGCGCAAAATGCTAGTAGGTAGGTAGGTAGGTAGGTAGGTACTAATAGATCCTTTGCTAAAACCAAATTTTTATGTATACCTACTTATTTTTTGCTAAAACCAAATTTTTATGTATACTTATTTATAAATAGGAGATTTACGTAGGTATCCATCAGGTTGCCTATCGAAGACCGCAAGTATTTTTAGATAATTTTTTTTGGTAAACATTTTTACGAATCAACCCTATTACAAGCAGAACAAGGTGCATAATCGCCTGACACAAATCGCACAAAGGAGTCATTGAAATTCCAAAACAATGGATTTCTGGAACTTTTGTTCCGCTTGTAAAAATTGTTATCGTACATCTACCTATCGCATAAAAATTAAAATTCATCCCAACAACAACATTTTCATGTAAAATATTGCCAGACGAGCATATGGCTCACACTGTCAAAAAGTTATCAGATCTCATGTAGGGCAAGACTTCTGACTTTATACACCCTTAAGACCGTGGGAACTTTCGATCCTGATATTTTCTAGGCGCACAGATACAATACGCGGTGTAAATTTCGTACCCTGACCATGAAAAATCAAACTTCGATACTTCAGACAATTTGAATGTCCATCGCGCGTTTAGTCTTTGAAGTATGTTAATAATTGTCAGAAAACACGCATACGTAGAAACTAGTTTATCGCATTCGCAGTTCGCGGCCTAATACAGAGACAGTTCGACTTTGCAGCCCGCAGATGCCCGCAGATGCGTTTAGGCGTGAAGTTTACTTATTATTTTAATAATGAGAATTTCGATAATTTTTAACTCATTTGTAAGATCTGGGTTTCTATATGATTTATTATTCTTATTACTGTTGTCACTACACTGTATGAAATGCTAGGCAGTGGTTTCAGTTGATGTATTTAATGAACCGAATATGAAGTTTTTTTTTAACTGTATAGGCTAGCGCTTGACTGTGACCACACCTGATGGAAAATGATGATACAGTCTAAGGTGGAACGCGCTTGCCTAGGAGATGCCTATTCACTCTTGATCTAAAGGCGCCCGGGTTGTAACTGGCAGGAAAGACAGTGCCTGGGAGTTCCATATTAAAATGTATGGCGTTTTTCGCGTATAAATATGATTGATTTGGAGCTCATATTATTTGCTTTTTGGTTTGAATTATAAAAAACTAGGCCGGTGAATGTATTATCGATACTTTCGTCTCATGTTTGAACCAAAAATATTTTCAAACATAATAATGAAATGGCTTGCATAGTTCAATTAGAAAAGGCTGTATTAGATGTTTTGACCTAAGTGACGCATTTTTTTTCTCTAAAATCAAGAATTATTGTATTAATATTCTATGGTGTTATCTATTTACATTATCAAGTGTAGGTACTCGTGTAACAAAACTCCTCCGAAACTTCATGGCCAATTTTTTGTGTAAATTTGGTAGGTCTTTAAACAAATTAAAAGGCAAAACAAAGTTTCTAAGGTCAGCTAGTCCTTCTTTTAATATATAAAATATTTTTGTGTCACAGTGTTTGTAACATAATTGCCCCTAAACGGCTTTTCCCTATTTTTATGATTTTTTTTATGTATTCGCTAAGGCAGAGAATAGGACGCAAACTTTTTTTTGTACCCTTGTATTTAAATAATCTATATAGCAAAACAACATTTGCCGGGTCAGCTAATCTTAATCTATATTGAAGCTCTTATTCGTCTACTTGCTCGAAAAAATACGAATAATTATATTACAAGCAGACACAACTCTGTCACTGACGACCCACCCCGCTATTCACAGAGTGATAAAAACAATATCGATCGCGATGTTGCAGCGCTGGAAGTGCTTCTTCAAACAGACGTGCAGTCGCCTTGAGAACTGAAACCGCACTGAATTTTTCACGCTCGAAGTCTCGTATATAAAGCGATTTGTGGGAGGGTATTTTTTCATAGTAAAATGTATGGCGGTTTTCGCACATAAAGGTGATTGATTTGGGGCTCATATTATTTGCTTTTTGGTTTGAATTTATTTGGTTTTTGGTTTGGTTTGAACTTGGCTGGCGAACGTATTATCTATACTTTCCTGTCATGTTTTAACCAAAAATATTTTCAAATATAATAACGAAATAGCTTGTAGAGTCCAAATAGAAAAGGCTGTTTTAGATGTTGTGTCATTTTTTTCTCGAAAATGAAGAATAATTTTATAAATGTTCCAAGGCGTTAGTGCAGGCTCATTCAGTAGCCATCTGAGTTTTTTTTTTTGGTGTCATATAATGAAGTGAGTTGTTCAATATACATAGTTAAAACCGTAACTCCCTTTTTGCACGTTTTACAGCTTCGCGACCCTTAAATACAAGCTCTAACTTCACAAACTCTACACTTTAGTTACAATAATGCCTTGGCTGTTTGGCTACCGTCACATGGGCGTAAAGTGAAAAATGTATCCCACCAAAATCATTTTCTTGATTTCAAATTTTGAGAACTTACAGAGTACTGAAAAGTGAATAATTTTTTGATTTTACGCCCAATGTAACGGTAGCCAAACGGTTAAGACATTATTGTAACTAAAGTGTAGAGTTTATGAAGTTAGCTTGTATTTAAGGGTGTATAAAGTCAGAAGTCTTGCCCTACATGAGATCTGATAACTTTTTGACAGTGTGAGCCATATGCTCGTCTGGCAACATTTTACCTGAAAATGTTTTTGTTACCGTTACCGACACCGCACACTGTTACCGTAACAGGGCAACAGGGCCAACAGGCGACGCACTGTTTCCCCGTTTTATTGCATCGCGTGCAGCGAGATATTGCTCATAAGTCTTATTACCTTAGAAATTGCGACCAACTAAATGAATATGGCGGTCCAACAAAAATAAAGACTATAAATAAAACAATCGTTAAAAAACTAATAAACACACAAATCTCACCGATATCTTCCGTACATTTTAATGGCTAACAAGTAGTCTGTGTTAGTCCAGGATATAATCAGTCTACATTTTAAATTTCAGCCAAATCAGTTCCGTAGTTGTGTTGTGATTGAGTAACAAACATCCAAACTTTCATTTGTATCTGACTTTTTGTTTTAATAGGTAAAATTTTAAGTTAGAAATTGAAATTTGGATCTATACATTACGTTTGATTATATTGATAAATGTAAAATTAGTTTCACTTTCGGTAGGCCAAAACTACTAACTTTAAATCCACTATAAGTTTTTTAAATTTTCAGAATATACTTCTAAGCAAAGTACGTATCTACTCGTAATACAAACATATTAGAGAGTGGGCTGTGAAAAGAGGCGCACCTGAAGTGCAAGAAATACACAAAAAAAAAGAAAAATTAAGTTAATAAAAAACATTGTTTTAAAAAACTAACAAAAAGAAATGAAATCCTAACAAAAACATTTTCAGGTCAAATGTTGCCAGACGAGCATATGGCTCACACTGTCAAAAAGTTATCAGATCTCATGTAGGGCAAGACTTCTGACTTTATACACCCTTAAATACAAGCTAACTTCATAAACTCTACACTTTAGTTACAATAATGTCTTAACCGTTTGGCTACCGTTACATTGGGCGTAAAATCAAAAAATTATTCACTTTTCAGTACTCTGTAAGTTCTCAAAATTTGAAATCAAGAAAATGATTTTGGTGGGATACATTTTTCACTTTACGCCCATGTGACGGTAGCCAAACAGCCAAGGCATTATTGTAACTAAAGTGTAGAGTTTGTGAAGTTAGAGCTTGTATTTAAGGGTCGCGAAGCTGTAAAACGTGCAAAAAGGGAGTTACGGTTTTAACTATATTGAACAACTCACTTCATTATATGACACCAAAAAAAAAAACTCAGATGGCTACTGAATGAGCCTGCACTAACGCCTTGGAACATTTATAAAATTATTCTTCATTTTCGAGAAAAAAATGACACAACATCTAAAACAGCCTTTTCTATTTGGACTCTACAAGCTATTTCGTTATTATATTTGAAAATATTTTTGGTTAAAACATGACAGGAAAGTATAGATAATACGTTCGCCAGCCAAGTTCAAACCAAACCAAAAACCAAATAAATTCAAACCAAAAAGCAAATAATATGAGCCCCAAATCAATCACCTTTATGTGCGAAAACCGCCATACATTTTACTATGAAAAAATACCCTCCCACAAATCGCTTTATATACGAGACTTCGAGCGTGAAAAATTCAGTGCGGTTTCAGTTCTCAAGGCGACTGCACGTCTGTTTGAAGAAGCACTTCCAGCGCTGCAACATCGCGATCGATATTGTTTTTATCACTCTGTGAATAGCGGGGTGGGTCGTCAGTGACAGAGTTGTGTCTGCTTGTAATATAATTATTCGTATTTTTTCGAGCAAGTAGACGAATAAGAGCTTCAATATACATTAAGATTAGCTGACCCGGCAAATGTTGTTTTGCTATATAGATTATTTAAATACAAGGGTACAAAAAAAAGTTTGCGTCCTATTCTCTGCCTTAGCGAATACATAAAAAAATTCATAAAAATAGGGAAAAGCCGTTTAGGGGCAATTATGTTACAAACACTGTGACACAAAAATATTTTATATATTAAAAGAAGGACTAGCTGACCTTAGAAACTTTGTTTTGCCTTTTAATTTGTTTAAAGACCTACCAAATTTACACAAAAAATTGGCCATGAAGTTTCGGAGGAGTTTTGTTACACGAGTACCTACACTTGATAATGTAAATAGATAACACCATAGAATATTAATACAATAATTCTTGATTTTAGAGAAAAAAAATGCGTCACTTAGGTCAAAACATCTAATACAGCCTTTTCTAATTGAACTATGCAAGCCATTTCATTATTATGTTTGAAAATATTTTTGGTTCAAACATGAGACGAAAGTATCGATAATACATTCACCGGCCTAGTTTTTTATAATTCAAACCAAAAAGCAAATAATATGAGCTCCAAATCAATCATATTTATACGCGAAAAACGCCATACATTTTAATATGGAACTCCCAGGCACTGTCTTTCCTGCCAGTTACAACCCGGGCGCCTTTAGATCAAGAGTGAATAGGCATCTCCTAGGCAAGCGCGTTCCACCTTAGACTGTATCATCATTTTCCATCAGGTGTGGTCACAGTCAAGCGCTAGCCTATACAGTTAAAAAAAAACTTCATATTCGGTTCATTAAATACCGACAGTATTTATAATAGTAACCGACACCGCACACTGTTACCGTAACCGACACCACACACTGTTACCGTAACCGACACCGCACACTGTTATGTTACCGTAACCAACACCGCACGTTGAAACCGTAACCGACACCGCACTGTTTAAAAATACGGCGAAACACTTCGAGAAAAGATAGGTAGTGCCCTCGCGCTTCGCTTGACTCGTCTGGCGGGGACACTACCGTGTCCCCAGATTTTTGTAAGTAAGTAGTAATAGGTATCTCACATAGCTTATCATAATTATGAACTGTAAGCTTGGAAGCCAATATTATTAGTTAGGGTTCCGTAAGTAAGGTCACGAGCGTCCAGTAGCCAGTAGGTAGGTACCTAATTATAAATACCTAATTTATATAATATATATAATATGATAACGGGTTCTGCAGTCTGCCATACAGGAAACCGAGCGACGACCGCGTAAATCTATGCAGGAAAATTTTCAAAAATGCATTCCTTCTATATTGATACGGTTTTGGTTTTACTTTTACGAGTAGATAATAATACATAACATCTAGCGTGTCTAAAATGTAGATAGGTATAGCAGTAGGTGTTATATATTTTTGCGAACATTGAAAAACTAATTTTACTTATATATTGTCATAGAGCGTAAAATTGAATGTAGTTGAAAACGCAACATCGTCGATAGGTACTCGTGTTTGCTCGATAAGATTGAGTCATCGTAACTATTTCCTACATTGAAATACATTAGTCAATATTTTGCAATCTAGCCCCAAAGTAAGAAATAGCTTGTGTTATGGGTACCTATTATTGCATATATATGTACATATATGTATGCAATAAACACCCTTACACTTCTCCTGCCTACTTATTATTATGTAAGGGAGTTTACCGACGGACCGCATTTCAACTGTAATCCAACTGCAAATTGCAGTTCAAGTGCAGTTTGAATGCGGTTGACACGACTGCAATAGAACTGCAAACAAAACGCGCAGTCAGATTGCAGTTCAGTTGCAGTTGGCGTGCAGTCGTGTGAACTGCATACCGACTGCATCCAAACTGCAGAGAGAGCGGAGCGTGCGGGCGGGTGGGATGGTGCAGTTTGGATGCAGTCGGTATGCAGTTCACACGACTGCACGCCCACTGCAACTGAACTGCAATCTGACTGCGCGTTTTGTTTGCAGTTCTATTGCAGTCGTGACAACCGCATTTAAACTGCAATTTGCGGTTGGATTGCAGTTGAAATGCAGTCCGTCTGTAAACACCCTTAGACGTTGTTAGTTGTCACCTAGATATTTAGGTATTTGGAGATTTATTCAAGAAGCCTAGGTATTATTCGTTGGCTGAACTCAGGGAACAAATTTAGCCGGGATAAAACCTACTCGTACCTATATCTACAATAAAACCTAGAGATCTCTATTTCCAGCAGAATAATTAGTATTGTGACACAATGTGAGGTGTCGGTTACGGTAACAGTGTGAGAACATTATGCTATGCACAATGCAATAGCTTTACCTTACGAAATAATACTTTACGAAAATTTTGATCATATTTTTATTTAGAGGAGTACCTCTAAATAAAAATATGATCAAAATTTTCGTAAAGTTTGGATGTTTGTTACCGAAATGTCGCCAAGTATGGCGACATTTCGGAAAGTCGACATGTATATCAACCGAGAGTATCAAGATATGTAAGCAGTGTTGCCACATTTGGGGTACTTTTCGAGATTTTCCCCAAAATATCCTCTCGTAAAATTTTATATGAACAATTCTTCTTTCACTTATGGCTTCGTATAGAAGTCAAAAAAAGACTCGATGAAAAATATGCAGAGAGCTAATGATTGAGGATTTCGGAGACGGGTGAAGAGCACGTCCACGTCACGCACACAAGAAGATAGGTGGGGGGTGCTCGACCAAATGTCATTCGAAACGTCATACCAATGGCAGTTAGCTGAAAAATCAAAATGGCGGATTCAAAATGGCCGCCATTCGAATTTCGTCGGTTTCTCAAAAAGTGTAAAAGATGGAAGAACGGCCTTGACAAGATGTGATCAGGAACAGTAAGTCTATCTGATGTATAGAAAAAAATTCATAATGGCAGAATTTACTTTTCCATAGAAAATGTACGGGGAATATTGATGAGATTACAAGTTGGGGAATGGGGAGGAAATTAAAAGTCGATAATAAATTAAAAAAAGAAAAAAGACTGGAAGACAGCCCGCGGGCCACCTGTGGCCCGCGCACCTACGCGCCCTACTAGTTTGATATAATTATAGCAGTTCAAGAAAGACTTACAAATCTTTGAAGTCTTGGTACAAAACTCACCGCGAAATAAAATATAATTCTTCAAAATCTTATTATCTTAAAGAAAACCGGCCAAGTGCGAGTCGGACTCGCACACCATCTTGGTATAGTGGCCCGTCATGGAGGATTGGCTGGGGCGCCGGCATGGCGGCCCTTACCTTCCGGCTGACGCAGATACTTACTGGACATGGTTGCTTCGGTAAGTATCTGCATCGCATAGGTCGGGAGCAATCGCCCGGTTGCCGCCACTGTGGAAACCGCCTCGAGGACACGGCGCAGCACACACTGGAGGAGTGTCCCGCGTGGGCGCAGCAGCGCAGTGTACTCGAGGCAGCTGTTGGTGGCCTCTCGCTCTCAAACATCGTTCAGGCGATGGTTCAGAGCGAGACAGCGTGGAATGCCTTTGCCAACTTTTGTGAGGAGGTGATTCTTGCAAAGGAGGCGGCGGAGCGCGAGAGAGAACATCAGGCGGCGCATCCCTCTCGCAGGAGACGCACCGGGCGCCGGAGGGCAGATGACCTCCGGCCTCCATGAGTTGCCGGCCTGCCTGGTGATGGACGTTAGGGGCCGTCCGTCACTCAAATATAGACAGGCCCGGAGGTGGCGAGCAAAAACAGGCGCGCCCTTCAGACGGTTCCAGCAGCGACCAGGCTGCCGACAATGATGGGACTTGCTGCTGAGGTGGCTGGTCGAGACCTGGCGGGAGCGCGGTGAATACGATAGTGAATCCCGTACTCCCGCCAGAAGGTTTGTCGTAGGAACAGACAGTTTTTAGTGGGTGCAAGCCCCACATAACCCCTTCGTTTCCCCTATCGAAGGGGTATGCGTTAGGCATTTTCTGTCTATAAAAAAAAAGCGTATGTACCTATAATGACAAATAAATATTTGCAAATTTAATTTGCTGGTTACGCAGTACAAAGTACAGTTACACAGTGGGAGTTACAGGAATGCACAAATGGTGGGATTTTCATAGATTTTCTTCGTGACGGGTTTTTCGTAACGGAAAAATTTGAAACTTCGTTCTATTATTATGGCAGTCGCTGTAACGTATTACTTAATATGTATTAAAAATAAATAAATATTGAAATATATTCGTCTTTTCATTTATGAAGTCACTATCAGTATGTTTTAAAATTTATAATAATTGCAATCAGTGTACCTACATAATTATACCTACTACATGAACTGAGCCAGCGCGGCGAACGCACACAAGTGCCGCAGAGACTTTCGGTCAGTCATTTTATTTATTAGGTAGGTAGGTATGTTCTGTTCTGAAAGTTTTGGTTTTGGTTGAAAACGATTCGGTCGTCAAAATAATAGATAATTATCAATATTATGGTATAAGTAGATAGGTATAAACATTTCAATCCACGACGACGCGCCCCACTCCGACAAACTTCATACAAATCGAATGAAACATTAGCTATTTTCACAGAATGGGGCGCGTCTTCGTGGAGTGAAATGTCTATAGGTAGGTAGGTAATTACTTGTTAGATACTTAGTAACAAGGTAGTAGGTGCATAGAGTTATAATTATTACAGTAGTACTGTAATGATATTATACTCTATGAGTAGGTGGATGTAAAAATTTTTAGTACCAGCTCGGAGTTGATTGATCTCTCTCCGAAAATCTGATATTGTAGACTATAAATGATATCTCTGAGTATTTTTTTTAATTTAACGCCATCTATGTTGCACCTATGTCCTTTTTTACGCTAACAATTGGTAGAAAACGTAAGAACCACAGATCCTGGATTGAAACCATAGCGTCAATGTGTGTGTGCTCGTCGTGTCTCTACGCTAACAGAGATGACAGATTTTTATATTTGAACTAGATAACGAAATGGTTACGTCTTAGTTTAAAATAATGATGTGATAAAATAAAAGGCAACGTTGTACTTCCGCAAAACACTTATTATTAAAAATAGTTCAATACGATTGGAGTAAATGATTAAAAACTGTAACTATCTTAAACAGCGCCATCTAGCGGCAATCCTTCCTCGGATAAGCCGTTGCATTCACGTTAAGTCTTTCTTCATGAGCGTACATGAAGAAAAGACCCGCCATTTGTGGTCATCTTTCGTGAATCGTACTATACATGTAAATGTAGAGTAACCAACAACCTAAAGAATCTTTAGATTGTTGAGAGTAACTCATAAACTATGATTAATGAGCAAACATGTTGAAAAGTTTTTAATAAAAAAACACTATGTCCACAGACAGCAAAGGATGTGATTCAGCCGAGGACGCCGGCTGTGACGTTGCTGAGCCGGCCCGCGCGCAGTGGCGCCAAGCCGGTGTCGAGCTTTAAGGTAAATGTACCATATTACGGTATGTTAAGGACGTGCTCCCAAAATAGATAGGTATCAAATCGGACTAAATACATACGCACGGCCTACACTCACACAAAGGTGCCTTGAAATGAGTGAATCAACGCGATTTTGATACTTTGAGATAAAATTTTATATTTTGTCATTTAGGTATTTTATTATAACGAAATAACTTCGTTCTAAGCTTATTTATTATCTCGCTGCAGACTCGGTCATAAATCATTCGAGTGTTTCGCTCACCGACATCGTACCGGCCGACGAGCGCAGCCACGTGTACAACATATGCGGGGAGGTGAGAGGCTGCACCACTATAGAAGTGTAATTATCTCGCTGCAGACTCGGTCATAAATCATTCGAGTGTCTCACTCACCGACATCGTGCCGGCCGACGAGCGCAGCCGCGTGTGTAACATATGCGGGGAGGTGAGAGGCTGCACCACTATAGAAGTGTAATTATCTCGCTGCAGACTCGGTCATAAATCATTCGAGTGACTCGCTCACCAACATCGTGCCGGCCGACGAGCGCAGCCGCGTGTGCAACATATGCGGGGAGGTGAGAGGCTGCCAACTATAGTAGTGTTATTATCTCGCTGCAGACTCGGTCATAAATCATTCGAGTGTCTCGCTCACCGACATCGTGCCGGCAAACGAGCGCAGCCGCGTGTGCAACATATGCGGGGAGGTGAGAGGCTGCCAACTATAGTAGTGTTATTATCTCGCTGCAGACTCGGTCATAAATCATTCGAGTGTCTCGCTCACCGACATCGTGCCAGCCGACGAGCGCAGCCGCGTGTGTAACATATGCGGGGAGTTGAGAGGCTGCCAACTATAGTAGTGTTATTATCTCGCTGCAGACTCGGTCATAAATCATTCGAGTGTCTCGCTCACCGACATCGTGCCGGCCGACGAGCGCAGCCGCGTGTGCAACATATGCGGGGAGGTGAGAGGCTGCCAACTATAGTAGTGTTATTATCTCGCTGCAGACTCGGTCATAAATCATTCGAGTGTCTCGCTCACCGACATCGTGCCGGCCGACGAGCGCAGCCGCGTGTGCAACATATGCGGGGAGGTGAGAGGCTGCCAACTATAGTAGTGTTATTATCTCGCTGCAGACTCGGTCATAAATCATTAGAGTGTCTCGCTCACCGACATCGTGCCGGCCGACGAGCGCAGCCGCGTGTGCAACATATGAGGGGAGTTGAGAGGCTGCCAACTATAGTAGTGTTATTATCTCGCTGCAGACTCGGTCATAAATCATTCGAGTGTCTCGCTCACCGACATCGTGCCGGCCGACGAGCGCAGCCGCGTGTGTCACATATGCGGGGAGTTGAGAGGCTGCCAACTATAGTAGTGTTATTATCTCGCTGCAGACTCGGTCATAAATCATTCGAGTGTCTCGCTCACCGACATCGTGCCGGCCGACGAGCGCAGCCGCGTGTGCAACATATGCGGGGAGGTGAGAGGCTGCCAACTATAGTAGTGTTATTATAGTATATAGTATACAGTATAGTAGTGTTATTATATAGTAACTATAGTAGTGTACACTCGAATGATTTATGACCGAGTCTGCAGCGAGATAATAACACTACTATAGTGGTGCAGCCTCTCACCTCCCCGCATATGTTGCACACGCGGCTGCGCTCGTCGGCCGGCACGATGTCGGTGAGCGAGATACTCGAATGATTTATGACCGAGTCTGCAGCGAGATAATAACACTACTATACTTGGTAGCCTCTCACCTCCCCGCATATGTTGCACACGCGGCTGCGCTCGTCGGCCGGCACGATGTCGGTGAGCGAGACACTCGAATGATTTATGACCGAGTCTGCAGCGAGATAATAACACTTCTATAGTTGGCAGCCTCTTACCTCCCCTCATATGTTGCACACGCGGCTGCGCTCGTCGGCCGGCACGATGTCGGTGAGCGAGACACTCGAATGATTTATGACCGAGTCTGCAGCGAGATAATAACACTACTATAGTTGGCAGCCTCTTACCTCCCCTCATATGTTGCACACGCGGCTGCGCTCGTCGGCCGGCACGATGTCGGTGAGCGAGACACTCGAATGATTTATGACCGAGTCTGCAGCGAGATAATAACACTACTATAGTTGGCAGCCTCTTACCTCCCCTCATATGTTGCACACGCGGCTGCGCTCGTCGGCCGGCACGATGTCGGTGAGCGAGACACTCGAATGATTTATGACCGAGTCTGCAGCGAGATAATAACACTACTATAGTTGGCAGCCTCTCACCTCCCCGCATATGTTGCACACGCGGCTGCGCTCGTCGGCCGGCACGATGTCGGTGAGCGAGACACTCGAATGATTTATGACCGAGTCTGCAGCGAGATAATAACACTACTAAAGTGGTGCAGCCTCTCACCTCCCCGCATATGTTGCACACGCGGCTGCGCTCGTCGGCCGGCACGATGTCGGTGAGCGAGATACTCGAATGATTTATGACCGAGTCTGCAGCGAGATAATAACACTACTATACTTGGTAGCCTCTCACCTCCCCGCATATGTTGCACACGCGGCTGCGCTCGTCGGCCGGCACGATGTCGGTGAGCGAGACACTCGAATGATTTATGACCGAGTCTGCAGCGAGATAATAACACTACTATAGTTGGCAGCCTCTTACCTCCCCTCATATGTTGCACACGCGGCTGCGCGCTCGTCGGCCGGCACGATGTCGGTGAGCGAGACACTCGAATGATTTATGACCGAGTCTGCAGCGAGATAATAACACAACTATAGTGGTGCAGCCTCTCACCTCCCCGCATATGTTGCACACGCGGCTGCGCTCGTCGGCCGGCACGATGTCGGTGAGCGAGACACTCGAATGATTTATGACCGAGTCTGCAGCGAGATAATAACACTACTATAGTTGGCAGCCTCTCACCTCCCCGCATATGTTGCACACGGAGGCTGCACTACTATAGTAGTGTAATTATCTCGCTGCAGACTCGGTCATTAATCATTCAGCTAGCTAGAGGCTAGCTCTATACGTTTAGGAGATCCAGTAGTAGTCTTCGAAGTATACCTTCAGGTCACTCAACCAAGTCAAGTGGAAAGGTCTTTTCATAACTAACAAAACGAGCCCAAACTCGGCACGGCTAGCTCTATACGTCTAGGAAATCCAGTAGTAGTCTTCGAAGTATACCTTCAGGTCACTCAACCAAGTCAAGTGGAAAGGTCTTGTCATAACTAACAAAACGAGCCCAAACTCGGCACGGCTAGCTCTATACGTCTAGGAGATCCAGTAGTAGTCTTCGAAGTATACCTTCAGGTCACTCAACCAAGTCAAGTGGAAAGGTCTTGTCATAACTAACAAAACGAGCCCAAACTCGACACGGCTAGCTCTATACGTCTAGGAGATCCAGTAGTAGTCTTCGAAGTATACCTTCAGGTCACTCCACCAAGTCAAGTGGAAAGGTCTTTTCATAACTTACAAAACGAGCCCAAACTCGGCACGGCTAGCTCTATACGTCTAGGAGATCCAGTAGTAGTCTTCGAAGTATACCTTTAGCTCACTCCACCAAGTCAAGTGGAAAGGTCTTTTCATAACTAACAAAACGAGCCCAAACTCGAGACGGCTAGCTCTATACGTCTAGGAGATCCAGTTACCAGTAGTAGTCTTCTAAGTATACCTCCAGGTCACTAGTACGCTTGGGGAACAAATAAAATAAATGGAATAAAATAAATAAACTCAATTCTAGCTAATTATAATAAAATATAATATTGTAGGTACTGTAGGTGCTTACCTTTTCAAAAATATGTCAGGACAGTATTACGTAAAGTATCAAGATAGTTATTGCCAAATATCCGTGTACGTACAGCGATGTTTTTCAATCAGCAACTGCTCGCAAACGACGTGCAGTCCCACTCGCGAAGGCAGCCAAAGGCTGACTGATTGATATTTGAATTTTGAAATAGTAGAAACCTGTGACCGAGTAAAATAATATAACCCTTATTGTAACCTCTTTAAGATTTACGCTTGTAAGCAAAATATGTGAAAACAATGCACGCGAACTTAATTTTTTTTCATTTACTGTTTGTCTTTTTTTTGTTATTTTTTCTACCACCGTGTATAGATGAACATATCTACTGTCAGTTGATATTTTTAAAAGACATAAAATCGGTATGTTTTTACAGAAAAATGTACCGAAACTCACTCCTAAATCGCCAATTTTGTGAGAAGAGATGATTTAAACTATTTTTATAGTACTAAAAGTAAAGATTTTTAACCAATTTTTCTACCACGAATTGTAGATAAAAGACCAATCTTTGTGTTGTTATTTTTAGTTCCATTATATTTTGTTTATTCTAGTCACAATATGTACCGAAAACTCCACGAAAACTGCAATGTCCGTAAACGCACCCTTAAGGCATTTTCAACTTTGAGGATGATTTTAAGAAAAAGTACGAATTTGCTTGAACTGAAAACTGTTTTATTTTGTAGACGAGTATTATCAGATTAATGTGGAATATTATTTTGCGCCGTTACCTTTAAATTATATAAATAATCGTTATTTTGCGGAACCTCGTGTTTGTCTCTAATTCCGTGCTAAAATTTACCTCATGACATTATTCCGGTAGTCTTTGTCCATAATACGGTACGGTACGGTACGGTACGTAATACGGTATAAATAATTAATTTTCTTAGTTATATATAGGAATTTTCTACAATTTTCTAAATTTAGTTTGCATGACATGCCCTATGAATGCTATGTACACTTTTAATAGATTTACATATCAGTTAGTGTAGTGTTGTGTATGTTTTCGTGCTTAAGTCTTATATGTAAATTGTAAGTGTGCTTATTAAATAAATAAAAAATAAAAAATAATTCCGTGAAATTTTATTTTATTGTTATAACGCATTACAAGTGACTTGACTGCAATCTCACCTGATGGTAAGTGTGGTTATTTTTTTTTTATTTTAATTTAACTAATGTCGTGATTCATACATTTATTCCACAATATTTGGAAAGAAAAACACGAATAATTTAAAATTATTGCTCTGGCAATATTTAGCTACAAACTCTATGCTAACTTTGGTTTTATCTGTGGTTGAGTTGACCAATAACAACAGGGGTCTGCCTTTTATGAACGTTGGTAAGATTGACTGAAACTAACCAATAGCATGAAAGGTAGATAAAGTTGTTATGAAAGTTGGTAAAATTGAGCAAGGCAGCCAATGAAAGGCTTTTTAAAGTAGTGTGACATCTCGGGGTAAGATAATTTCCAAATTGGTGGGATAAAGGAAAAGCTATAAATAGAAAAACGACAAGACATTCGGGCATTCTGGGACTCGCATTCGGCATTTTATTTTGAGTGTCTGAGTACTTGATATTCTACTTAATAATTAAATAATTACTGTAGATAATTGCTGTTACGTCAACATTAAACAATATTATAAGTATGAAAGAAAGTTTTATTTACGAGTGATTAGTACACTATTTATTTTTAAAGTACATACATAATATATACTTGTTATTTGTCTGCACGCAAGTTTCTGTAGGGACGATTTCCGCCATGTTGCGGTTTATTAGCGGAAATATTCACAAATGGCGCTACTTTTTTCTTGTATGAAGAAGGTTGACATAAAATGTTCCGATGGGCTTATCCTCATGTTCATATCGGTGGTGTACATACTGTGAATTGGTTGTTTCTAATGGGAACTAATTATATGGAAGTTTTTTTTTTTACTAATATAATTTTACAATCCACTGACTCTGGGTCTGTGCCCTTTTTGATCTAATCATTATTTTGTAGTTTAATTTACTTTGTGCTTCCCACTTCCACATTCACAACAGTTCTAATACTAATTTATATAATAATCTACTATATAAAAATAAGTCGGGTTTTCCTTCCTGACGCTATAACTCCAGAACGCACGAACCGATTTCCACGGTTTTGCATTCGTTGGAAAGGTCTCGGGCTCCGTGAGGTTTATAGCAAAGAAAATTCAGGAAAAATTTCAACAGAAAAGCGGGAAAATCTTTTTAGCGGGAAAGCCATCTGGTGGCGAAACGGAGTTCGCCGGGTTTGCTAGTAATTTTATATTTTTAAGATAATATTATTTATATTTATAGTGTATAGTATCAGGAGATGTTTGAATCAGTGTATTCAAAGCTGTCTCGTCCCTACCCCGTATCGCCATCTTATTGTATACTCCCTAATGTGGCACTGTGTGGCCTTCACCGCATGAACAGTCACAGATGATATGAACAGTCACAGTGCTGTCGCGTCACTGCAGTCGTCAGTGTATAGTAAATTGTATACTCCCTAATGTGGCACTGTGTGGCCTTCACCGCATGAACAGTCACAGATGATATGAACAGTCACAGTGCTGTCGCGTCACTGCAGTCGTCAGTGTATAGTAAATTGTATACTCCCTAATGTGGCACTGTGTGGCCTTCACCGCATGAACAGTCACAGATGATATGAACAGTCACAGTGCTGTCGCGTCACTGCAGTCGTCAGTGTATAGTAAATTGTATACTCCCTAATGTGGCACTGTGTGGCCTTCACCGCATGAACAGTCACAGATGATATGAACAGTCACAGTGCTGTCGCGTCACTGCAGTCGTCAGTGTATAGTAAATTGTATACTCCCTAATGTGGCACTGTGTGGCCTTCACCGCATGAACAGTCACAGATGATATGAACAGTCACAGTGCTGTCGCGTCACTGCAGTCGTCAGTGTATAGTAAATTGTATACTCCCTAATGTGGCACTGTGTGGCCTTCACCGCATGAACAGTCACAGATGATATGAACAGTCACAGTGCTGTCGCGTCACTGCAGTCGTCAGTGTATAGTAAATTGTATACTCCCTAATGTGGCACTGTGTGGCCTTCACCGCATGAACAGTCACAGATGATATGAACAGTCACAGTGCTGTCGCGTTACTGCAGTCGTCAGTGTATAGTAAATTGTATACTCCCTAATGTGGCACTGTGTGGCCTTCACCGCATGAACAGTCACAGATGATATGAACAGTCACAGTGCTGTCGCGTCACTGCAGTCGTCAGTGTATAGTAAAACTGTCTCGCTGTCGTGAAACTGAACTTTCTTAGTTATATGGAAGAAGTTTAAAAACTCACGCATCAAGAACAGTTGGCCTGGAAAAGATTGCCCGTGGCAATAAGACCGCGTTTTGCGTATTTTAGCCACTTTACATACTTATTGTACTTTGTCCTTCGGTTTGTTGCACTATAAAGAATCTAGTGGTCTTACCATGCAGATGCATATTTAACCGTTTGTGCGCTGTGAAGGTTTGGACCTCATGGGTTATTTGCACAAATGATAGCCCCAATACTAAGAATATCAACTTGTGACGATTAGATCTTCACATAATAATTTAAAACTATGATATGTATAATTAAGATTCTTTACAGATTAAATTTTGCCATACAAATGGCAACTTTGAATATGCACATTGCACAAAGTGCATGAACCTCCTAATATTTATACTATAAGCTTATGGGTTCTTTCACATGGCTTCATATATGTGTTTGAACTATAGCGTATTCTCCGATATTTGTTCGCAGACGGGATATCCCAACTACGAGAATCAAGCTGCGCAAACTCCAACGCCGAAACCGCTGCCGCAGCCCGCCTACCAAGCAGCGTACCAACAACCGCAGCCCAGCGTGAGCCAATGGAAGATCCCGCAACAACCCGCCAATAACGCCGTCAGTGCTGCCAATAACAGCGGAGCTCTGTGGGAGAGACAAAGTGGCTCCCCTAGACGAGACGACGAACCGTGGCGCGGTCACGGAGAACAAACCGAAAGGGGCGAACCGGATCACGAGGGATCCGACAACGGGTCGTCGCGATCCAGAACATCTAAATGTAACGAATCCGACGGAAGACGCGAACGCTCGCCCGCGCGCGGCCGCGACTACCGCGATTCTAGACGCGACGAGGACACGGGGCATCGAACCCGAATGGGCACGCCAACGAAGAGACCGTACTCCGAAATTTCGCAGGGTTCCAAAAGTTTCGGGAACGATCCCGATAATTCTAGTTTGAGCATGTCGAACGCGGGTATTTTCAACAAGCAACCCGTCGGTCCGGGCCCTGTTGCCGACGCTTCTAAACGCTCACGGTTCGATCAGATTGATAAAAGGAGTATTTCGCAACGCCAGCGCCATACGCGCTCGTCGGCTAGAGGTGAGCACACATTTTATTTCTTACACTAGCGGCACGCTATGATGGCCGGTTTGACACATTACAATAGTCAATAAATACATAAATTTTGAGTCCTAAACCTAAAACTACATTCGATAAAATTTATGAATCTCTGCACATCACTATCGTCAATAAAGTAATACAATTATTTCCTTCAAAGTCGTTATCAATTAATACGGAACTTCATGAGCGGACAAACGTCAAACCGGCCATCATAGCGTGCCGCTAGTTTAATATCTGACCGGGAGAACTTGTTTTGCCATTTTGTTGTTGTGGAAACAGGTTCGAGTCCCGCCACGGGTCACTCTAGAATTTCTAAATTAGCTTAGTTCTGGTCTAGGGGAAGCCTAAGCCGAGCTAGTACCGTTCCTAAGCGATGCTGTGTAGAAACTGTTAGCGGTGAGCTACTTACCCCCTCTAAGGTAGTACGATATAAATTTCGGCTGCGTCATCGCTTACCATCAGGTGAGATCGCAGTCAAGTCAACTTGTAGGATGCTAAAAAAACTCACAAACACTGCAAAACGAGAATTGTATATGTATTAGAGATTAATCCGTATTCTTAGCAGTGAATCGTAGAGTGAATATTTTAAAATGGAAGCCGAATAAAAAAAAAACACGATTAAAAACCATTTGCCACATACTCGGGTGTGGGTAATATAAAGCAAAGTACCAATATATAACAAATATCAAGCATTCAATAACACACAAATTTGATATAATTACTAAAAAGCTAAATTAATGTAAAATCCCAAAGGACCAATGTCTCATTTCCCTCTTACAGCGAACTTACTTCAACTTTCAGCTTTAAATAAACTGTGGTTCTCTTATTTTCAGCAGCTGATAAGGAGAATATCCCTGTTGAAATAAACATTCAAGGCACAGAAAACATGAAAGGTAAAAACTAGCACTGCTAAGAAAATTCAGGATATGGGCAAACGAAATATTTACATAAACCTTTTTCGTATAAGCAAACAGACCTTTTTCGTATAAGCAAACAGTAGCGACATCTGTCAAAATTCTATAGGTGGCCGCTGAGTGCACTACAGCGTGGCCTTAAAAAACAAGCATTTGACGACCGAATGGCGTAGTGGTAGCGAACCTGCTGTCTGCGCCGGAGGTCGTGGGTTCGATTCCCACTACAGGTAAATGTTTTTATGATGAGCATGAATGTTTTCCAGTGTCTGGGTGTTTTTCAATATATTATATTTATGTATATTAGTATGTATGTATATTTATCAGTCATCTAGTACCCATAACACAAGCTATCGCTTACTTTGGGGCTAGATTGCAATGTGTAAAAAATGTCCCCGTATATATTTATTTATTTATTTTTGGCACCGATAAACTGGCGACATTTTTTCTCGCCGTCCGTCCTATCCAGGGTATAAAATGTTTATTTTCATAAGTTAAGGGTGCTAAGAAAAATTATAATTGTGATTTTTTTTCTAGTGATGCCGCCGCAAAGTACACAGGAGCATAATCTCAATGTCATGCTGCAGCAGGCAGCCGACGTCGTTCAGGAGCCGTGAGTTTATTGAAACAATGTTTATTTTCGGATGGCGCAAGGGGCTAGGCGAAAGAAAACGTATTTGCGTGACGAAAATCCTGTCACGAAGAAAATTACGAAAATTTTCGAAAATCTAGAATTGAAGTTTCTCTTACTTGTCAAGAAAATGAGCACACGTGCAATCACGTATAATTCGCTTAGTTGGTTTTAAACCGGTCTCGTATTATAATTATGACTCCTAAAGTAAAAATCTTCTATATAACGTGTTAAAAAGCTAGTTCATAATATTTAGCAACAGCTTTTTTTTATATACTATATAGGCTAGCGCTTGACTGTGATCACACCTGATGGAAAGTGACGATACAGTCTAAGGTGGAACGCGCTTGCCTAGGAGATGCCTATTCACTCTTGATTTGAAGACACCCGGGTTGTAAGTGGCAGGAAAGACACTGCCTGGGAGGGTATTCCAGGCCTTTGCAGTGCGTATCAGGAACGAGGAATCAAACCGCTTCGTACGCGTCTTTGGTACGTCGACTATGTATGGGTGGAAGCCTTTACGATGCCTTGCTGTTCTATGGTAGAAAGGTGATGGGGGAACCAAATAAAAAAGTTCCTGAGCACACTCCCCGAAATATATTCTATAGAATACCGACAGACAGGTAACCTTATGACGATGTTCAAGGCTTTGGAGTTTTTGTGAACCAGTGTCGGGTTGTCTCCTAGCACGGCGATCCACCGAATCCAAAGCATCTGGTACTTGGCAGAGCTTCCGTAGTGATACTGTGTTTCGATTTCAGTGTGACGCCAAGGCCGCCGGACGTCGAACCCCGGACTTCCGACGCTCAGCGCGCGCGGGAGGGGCGCAGCTCGGAGACGCCGCTGGGGAGTCTCGACAGGAGCAAAGTGTCCCTGGGCGACACCGACAAGACGACGGACTTGCAGAGGTTCATCGAGTAAGTATAATTGGGGTTTGTGTCAAAAGGAAATTCGGATTAAAAAATTTAGCTAAACTTTTGACTGAGTTAATATTTTGTAGGGAGAGACTGCAGATTTAGGCCCCCTAAAAAAATTAAATAATTATTTTAATCTGCATTGTAAAAATTACGTACCGTATGTTTTACTGATTCTCAACTAATCAATCTTGACCAGCATTCACTCGCCGTAACAGGCGAAAATAACCGAAAGATAGACTGACAGACCGACGGATGAACTGGCTTCATCCGTCGGTCTGTCAAGTATAAGTTTTCATTTTTACCATTTTTGTACGGAAAGCACGTACGTAATACATTTTGCCGTTTGCGTCACCAGGGGGCCTACCACCACCAACGCTTAAAGTAATATTATTGTACTATTGTTTTAAAATTTTCATACTGATATTGTATGAAAATGTCAAAACAATATTACAATAATATTAGTTTATGCGTCGGTGGTAGGCCCCCTGTATAAGCTCGCTGCGAATATTTGTTACAGTGAAGAGTGGGGCACGCGCGGGACCATGTTCAAGATACTCCGCTGCGCGCTTGTCGGCGTGCCCCACATCACCGTGGAGCTGCTGGTGCGGCGCGGGCCCGTGCTCGAGGGCAGCCGGCGACGCATCGCGGCGCGCTGCTTCACCTCCATACTCAGTGAGTCTTCCACGCAGGCTCCCTGAGAGTCCAGTGGTCTCATCGCCGCCTGCAACTACAGGCGGGTACTGACTCCGCTGCGATACGAGCCCGCGTGCCCCACATCACCGTGGAGCTGCTGGTGCGGCGCGGGCCCGTGCTCGAGGGCAGCCGGCGACGCATCGCGGCGCGCTGCTTCACCTCCATACTCAGTGAGTCTTCCACGCAGGCTCCCTGAGAGTCCAGTGGTCTCATCGCCGCCTGCAACTACAGGCGGGTACTGACTCCGCTGCGATACGAGCCCGCGTGCCCCACATCACCGTGGAGCTGCTGGTGCGGCGCGGGCCCGTGCTCGAGGGCAGCCGGCGACGCATCGCGGCGCGCTGCTTCACCTCCATACTCAGTGAGTCTTCCACGCAGGCTCCCTGAGAGTCCAGTGGTCTCATCGCCGCCTGCAACTACAGGCGGGTACTGACTCCGCTGCGATACGAGCCCGCGTGCCCCACATCACCGTGGAGCTGCTGGTGCGGCGCGGGCCCGTGCTCGAGGGCAGCCGGCGACGCATCGCGGCGCGCTGCTTCACCTCCATACTCAGTGAGTCTTCCACGCAGGCTCCCTGAGAGTCCAGTGGTCTCATCGCCGCCTGCAACTACAGGCGGGTACTGACTCCGCTGCGATACGAGCCCGCGTGCCCCACATCACCGTGGAGCTGCTGGTGCGGCGCGGGCCCGTGCTCGAGGGCAGCCGGCGACGCATCGCGGCGCGCTGCTTCACCTCCATACTCAGTGAGTCTTCCACGCAGGCTCCCTGAGAGTCCAGTGGTCTCATCGCCGCCTGCAACTACAGGCGGGTACTGACTCCGCTGCGATACGAGCCCGCGTGCCCCACATCACCGTGGAGCTGCTGGTGCGGCGCGGGCCCGTGCTCGAGGGCAGCCGGCGACGCATCGCGGCGCGCTGCTTCACCTCCATACTCAGTGAGTCTTCCACGCAGGCTCCCTGAGAGTCCAGTGGTCTCATCGCCGCCTGCAACTACAGGCGGGTACTGACTCCGCTGCGATACGAGCCCGCGTGCCCCACATCACCGTGGAGCTGCTGGTGCGGCGCGGGCCCGTGCTCGAGGGCAGCCGGCGACGCATCGCGGCGCGCTGCTTCACCTCCATACTCAGTGAGTCTTCCACGCAGGCTCCCTGAGAGTCCAGTGGTCTCATCGCCGCCTGCAACTACAGGCGGGTACTGACTCCGCTGCGATACGAGCCCGCGTGCCCCACATCACCGTGGAGCTGCTGGTGCGGCGCGGGCCCGTGCTCGAGGGCAGCCGGCGACGCATCGCGGCGCGCTGCTTCACCTCCATACTCAGTGAGTCTTCCACGCAGGCTCCCTGAGAGTCCAGTGGTCTCATCGCCGCCTGCAACTACAGGCGGGTACTGACTCCGCTGCGATACGAGCCCGCGTGCCCCACATCACCGTGGAGCTGCTGGTGCGGCGCGGGCCCGTGCTCGAGGGCAGCCGGCGACGCATCGCGGCGCGCTGCTTCACCTCCATACTCAGTGAGTCTTCCACGCAGGCTCCCTGAGAGTCCAGTGGTCTCATCGCCGCCTGCAACTACAGGCGGGTACTGACTCCGCTGCGATACGAGCCCGCGTGCCCCACATCACCGTGGAGCTGCTGGTGCGGCGCGGGCCCGTGCTCGAGGGCAGCCGGCGACGCATCGCGGCGCGCTGCTTCACCTCCATACTCAGTGAGTCTTCCACGCAGGCTCCCTGAGAGTCCAGTGGTCTCATCGCCGCCTGCAACTACAGGCGGGTACTGACTCCGCTGCGATACGAGCCCGCGTGCCCCACATCACCGTGGAGCTGCTGGTGCGGCGCGGGCCCGTGCTCGAGGGCAGCCGGCGACGCATCGCGGCGCGCTGCTTCACCTCCATACTCAGTGAGTCTTCCACGCAGGCTCCCTGAGAGTCCAGTGGTCTCATCGCCGCCTGCAACTACAGGCGGGTACTGACTCCGCTGCGATACGAGCCCGCGTGCCCCACATCACCGTGGAGCTGCTGGTGCGGCGCGGGCCCGTGCTCGAGGGCAGCCGGCGACGCATCGCGGCGCGCTGCTTCACCTCCATACTCAGTGAGTCTTCCACGCAGGCTCCCTGAGAGTCCAGTGGTCTCATCGCCGCCTGCAACTACAGGCGGGTACTGACTCCGCTGCGATACGAGCCCGCGTGCCCCACATCACCGTGGAGCTGCTGGTGCGGCGCGGGCCCGTGCTCGAGGGCAGCCGGCGACGCATCGCGGCGCGCTGCTTCACCTCCATACTCAGTGAGTCTTCCACGCAGGCTCCCTGAGAGTCCAGTGGTCTCATCGCCGCCTGCAACTACAGGCGGGTACTGACTCCGCTGCGATACGAGCCCGCGTGCCCCACATCACCGTGGAGCTGCTGGTGCGGCGCGGGCCCGTGCTCGAGGGCAGCCGGCGACGCATCGCGGCGCGCTGCTTCACCTCCATACTCAGTGAGTCTTCCACGCAGGCTCCCTGAGAGTCCAGTGGTCTCATCGCCGCCTGCAACTACAGGCGGGTACTGACTCCGCTGCGATACGAGCCCGCGTGCCCCACATCACCGTGGAGCTGCTGGTGCGGCGCGGGCCCGTGCTCGAGGGCAGCCGGCGACGCATCGCGGCGCGCTGCTTCACCTCCATACTCAGTGAGTCTTCCACGCAGGCTCCCTGAGAGTCCAGTGGTCTCATCGCCGCCTGCAACTACAGGCGGGTACTGACTCCGCTGCGATACGAGCCCGCGTGCCCCACATCACCGTGGAGCTGCTGGTGCGGCGCGGGCCCGTGCTCGAGGGCAGCCGGCGACGCATCGCGGCGCGCTGCTTCACCTCCATACTCAGTGAGTCTTCCACGCAGGCTCCCTGAGAGTCCAGTGGTCTCATCGCCGCCTGCAACTACAGGCGGGTACTGACTCCGCTGCGATACGAGCCCGCGTGCCCCACATCACCGTGGAGCTGCTGGTGCGGCGCGGGCCCGTGCTCGAGGGCAGCCGGCGACGCATCGCGGCGCGCTGCTTCACCTCCATACTCAGTGAGTCTTCCACGCAGGCTCCCTGAGAGTCCAGTGGTCTCATCGCCGCCTGCAACTACAGGCGGGTACTGACTCCGCTGCGATACGAGCCCGCGTGCCCCACATCACCGTGGAGCTGCTGGTGCGGCGCGGGCCCGTGCTCGAGGGCAGCCGGCGACGCATCGCGGCGCGCTGCTTCACCTCCATACTCAGTGAGTCTTCCACGCAGGCTCCCTGAGAGTCCAGTGGTCTCATCGCCGCCTGCAACTACAGGCGGGTACTGACTCCGCTGCGATACGAGCCCGCGTGCCCCACATCACCGTGGAGCTGCTGGTGCGGCGCGGGCCCGTGCTCGAGGGCAGCCGGCGACGCATCGCGGCGCGCTGCTTCACCTCCATACTCAGTGAGTCTTCCACGCAGGCTCCCTGAGAGTCCAGTGGTCTCATCGCCGCCTGCAACTACAGGCGGGTACTGACTCCGCTGCGATACGAGCCCGCGTGCCCCACATCACCGTGGAGCTGCTGGTGCGGCGCGGGCCCGTGCTCGAGGGCAGCCGGCGACGCATCGCGGCGCGCTGCTTCACCTCCATACTCAGTGAGTCTTCCACGCAGGCTCCCTGAGAGTCCAGTGGTCTCATCGCCGCCTGCAACTACAGGCGGGTACTGACTCCGCTGCGATACGAGCCCGCGTGCCCCACATCACCGTGGAGCTGCTGGTGCGGCGCGGGCCCGTGCTCGAGGGCAGCCGGCGACGCATCGCGGCGCGCTGCTTCACCTCCATACTCAGTGAGTCTTCCACGCAGGCTCCCTGAGAGTCCAGTGGTCTCATCGCCGCCTGCAACTACAGGCGGGTACTGACTCCGCTGCGATACGAGCCCGCGTGCCCCACATCACCGTGGAGCTGCTGGTGCGGCGCGGGCCCGTGCTCGAGGGCAGCCGGCGACGCATCGCGGCGCGCTGCTTCACCTCCATACTCAGTGAGTCTTCCACGCAGGCTCCCTGAGAGTCCAGTGGTCTCATCGCCGCCTGCAACTACAGGCGGGTACTGACTCCGCTGCGATACGAGCCCGCGTGCCCCACATCACCGTGGAGCTGCTGGTGCGGCGCGGGCCCGTGCTCGAGGGCAGCCGGCGACGCATCGCGGCGCGCTGCTTCACCTCCATACTCAGTGAGTCTTCCACGCAGGCTCCCTGAGAGTCCAGTGGTCTCATCGCCGCCTGCAACTACAGGCGGGTACTGACTCCGCTGCGATACGAGCCCGCGTGCCCCACATCACCGTGGAGCTGCTGGTGCGGCGCGGGCCCGTGCTCGAGGGCAGCCGGCGACGCATCGCGGCGCGCTGCTTCACCTCCATACTCAGTGAGTCTTCCACGCAGGCTCCCTGAGAGTCCAGTGGTCTCATCGCCGCCTGCAACTACAGGCGGGTACTGACTCCGCTGCGATACGAGCCCGCGTGCCCCACATCACCGTGGAGCTGCTGGTGCGGCGCGGGCCCGTGCTCGAGGGCAGCCGGCGACGCATCGCGGCGCGCTGCTTCACCTCCATACTCAGTGAGTCTTCCACGCAGGCTCCCTGAGAGTCCAGTGGTCTCATCGCCGCCTGCAACTACAGGCGGGTACTGACTCCGCTGCGATACGAGCCCGCGTGCCCCACATCACCGTGGAGCTGCTGGTGCGGCGCGGGCCCGTGCTCGAGGGCAGCCGGCGACGCATCGCGGCGCGCTGCTTCACCTCCATACTCAGTGAGTCTTCCACGCAGGCTCCCTGAGAGTCCAGTGGTCTCATCGCCGCCTGCAACTACAGGCGGGTACTGACTCCGCTGCGATACGAGCCCGCGTGCCCCACATCACCGTGGAGCTGCTGGTGCGGCGCGGGCCCGTGCTCGAGGGCAGCCGGCGACGCATCGCGGCGCGCTGCTTCACCTCCATACTCAGTGAGTCTTCCACGCAGGCTCCCTGAGAGTCCAGTGGTCTCATCGCCGCCTGCAACTACAGGCGGGTACTGACTCCGCTGCGATACGAGCCCGCGTGCCCCACATCACCGTGGAGCTGCTGGTGCGGCGCGGGCCCGTGCTCGAGGGCAGCCGGCGACGCATCGCGGCGCGCTGCTTCACCTCCATACTCAGTGAGTCTTCCACGCAGGCTCCCTGAGAGTCCCGGGGTATTTGGTCGGGGCGATGGACCAGTGGTCTGGACGCCGCCTGCAACTACAGGCGGGGTACTGTGTGGGACCATTTCTGGACCATGGTGTCATTATCGGTGACTCCGCGCGCTACGATACGAGCCCGCGTGGGTTAGCCGAGCGAGCGGCGAGCGCAGCGGAGTGGAGGTACGTCCATGGAGTAGGTTGCAACCCGCCACTCAGCGAAGCCCGGTGTCCCAGCACGATGTCCCGGTGGGCGCCCGTCAGCCAGCGGCGAGGAAGCGGTGTTGCGTCTATGACGTCAGGTCACGTGGCAGGCCCCTGGCGACCGACGGCCGCCGATGGTATGGCGCGATCTCCCACAGGTGCTTACAACTATTCTAGTGCTAAATAAATTCTTGTTACTTAATTTCTGTTCTCTTTTTCAGAGCTGTCATCTCAAGGTTTCATCAAAATCATAAAAGATGCGGACACCAACAAAATAAAACATATTGAGCTGGGACCGAGGATACCGCTGCCGGGTCGCAAGTAGTTTGCATACGTAAAACTTTACAATACATTTTGCTCCAAAGCATCCTGACTTTACTTAATAAAACTATTTTTTCTTTTGGCTTTTATAGCAGAATAATAGTATTTTCTAATACACATTTTTTTCATTATATTTTGTGTTTTACTTTTTTACCTTGTGATCCACCCGGCATTAGCGGAATGACAACTTGCTCTCAAGCTATTTTTCCAAACAGCCCGTGAAGAACATTCGTGGGATATTAACGGCCTAAAAGCCTGATTTAGGTGATTTTGAATGAAGTTTTATGCAAAAATTATAAAGACAATTAATTTCAAATCATACCTTATAACAATGACATATATAGAAAATTAATAACATTTACTAAAAAGTGTCTCAAAAAAAAAACACGATTTTCCTAGATTTTCATTCAAAAACCATAAACCGAAAAGTGCCATTTTTAGCATTTTTCGATAAATTAAACGTATTATTTTAGGATTAAATCCAAGATATTTAGTTATTTCTGAATTATAGTAATTTAATTCAATTAATATTCAATGTCACTGGTTATTTACTATTTTAATAAGTTGTATATTTATTTTACTATAAATTTTTTTGTAATACCATTTTCCGCGCAAAATTGCGTCTGTGGGGACGAATTCCTGTTTTGTATGGACCGAAACGCTAGGTATGCCGCGCTGCATTAACCCTCTTAAACGTATCTAAGACTAAAGTTTTCGCGTGTTCATGTTTTCAGCATCATAATATTTATGTGGTCCGCACCCAACTTTTAATATTTTCCTGGCTAAATATAATATGAAAAAAGGTTTATAAAATATTATCATGTGGATTCTCGTATATGATATATATTAAAAGCACGAGCAGCTATATATATATTAATGAGAGTTGTCTGTTCATTCGAGGTTTTCTAGGTAGTAAGTTTTTAACTGTTTTCTACAATAGAAAAAATGACTGTTGACGGTATAACGTATAAAGGTACAAGTTGGTAGCCGACTGCAGACAGCAGCAGCAGACGACGTGTCGCGGCGACACTACTGGTTTCTATGTATTTCTATACAATTCCCTCCGTAGTGAGCGACATGAAGCCAGCGACGTGTCGTCGAGCGGCAGACGCCAGTGTCGTCCGACCGCAGATCAGTAGTGCCGCTGACGCTGGAGCAACGACCGCGTTCGAGCCAATCCAATCAACTGGATGCCATCTGCAGTTGTCGTCTGCAGTCGGGTTCGAAATCATGACTGCAGCGACATGACGCGACGACGTGTCGCGACGACATGAAGCGACGACACGTCGTCTGCTGCTGCTGTCTGCAGTCGGCTACCAACTTGTACCTTAAGAAAGAAGGTAAAATAGATATAGTAGAGGGTTTTTCAAAAGTCACGGCATAATTGACAATATTTCAGCGAAATTAAGCATAATATATTATCAAATATCAATTGAATTATATAGTTAGTTTTATTTAATATATTTAATTTTAAATATGGTCTGTTAGGGTAAGAGGAACACAGGGGAAAGAGGAACACTAACATATAACTTATTAACTATAGCTTTACTACGTTCCTCTTTCCCCTGTGTTCCTCTTACCCTAACTGACCTTAATCTGTAACTTATACTGAACTTATAACTTTCACAAAGTAAAAATGAAAATTTAATTCAGTATGAATGTTATAAAATAATACTCGTATTACAATAATACTGCTATAAATTATGCCTAATTGGAAATTATGACGTAAGGACAAAGGAGTGTATACTTATTCCAATAATACCTACTAAAGACTCTCAAAAGGTATTGAAAGGGAGGAGGCCGCGGGTAATAAAAATAATTTAAGCACGTATTTGTATATAGCTGAAAACTACAAATATTCAAATTGAAGTACTTTAAAATCCGTACTCGATATAAACAAAATCATACTTATGCGTAATTTGCTGGACAAAAATCCCGAAGGCCTCGCGCGACAGGCCCTCGTTAATCAATTTACCTTTAATAAATGAGGGCGCTGGGGAATTGAATTCCTAATTGATGTACATTTCTATATTTTCATTTTATTTGTTAACATTTTCTTGCAAGTAACTACTAAGTTAATAATAAGTTATACGATTTTATAGTGATGATGATCTCGGTAACAGCTCTAACATTTTGGATTTTTTAGGGTTCCGTACCAAAATGGTAAAATGGAACCCTTATGGTGCGACTTTCTCCGTCCGTCTGTCCGTCTGTCTGTCCGTCACACTCGATTATTTCAGTAACTACCGGAGCTATCGATATGAAATTTGGAATAGTTGTGTATATTAGTGGCCCCATGACACTGGAATAAAAAAAAATGGAAATTATTTTTGTTCTTATTTAAAAAGGGGGGAAAATCGGAGGGTTGAAATTTAAAAGTGAGATAACTGTACTGTGTGGGGTATCATATGAAAGGGTTTACTTTGTACATTCTAAAACCGATTTTTAATTATTTTTAGTCATGATAGTTTTTGATTTATCGTGGAAAATGTCTAAAAAAATACCGTTCCCCCCCCTTATCTCCGGAGTTTACCAATCGAAAAATCTCAAATAATTATGGTCAATAGGAATTTACGTATATTTTACAGGAAAACTATAGCCAATGCTCTAACTAGCATAGTTTTTTTGATAATAACAATAAACCTCTACAAACAAAGTTATTTTTGCGGTTCATTAACAAAGGTAATTATTACCGTTTTACATCTTTGGTCGTTACAGTTTTGGTCATGTCTTCAGTACTTCTTGAGTACGGAACCCTCGGTGCAAGAGTCCGACTCGCACTTGGCCGGTTTTTTTTTTATTTAAATATGGTTTATTTTCATAAGTTTACCTATACCTGTAAGATATTAAAAATTATAAATAGATAGATAAGATATTAAAACAAGTAAGATATTAAAACTTAAACAAAAACAAACAAAACATCACAAAGCGATAATTATGGAATAAATTTTAACAAAGTGAGTCACTTCTGCTATTGAGTTTTTGTTCAGTTGTGTCAATATTTTCCATGTTATACAAAGTAAACAGAGTATTTAAATAAAGTTATGTATTAATTAAGCGAGCAGTTGCATCTTTTTATAAATTAATCTATGTTGTTAATGAATACACAATATAATTAATATGCAATGTTTTTTTTCTTACAGAAAACAACATATTGTATTTTTACTAATTTTTCCATTAGATAACATAATTAGTACCTACGTTTCATTTTCGGTCTTCATTAAATCTGCTTTATCTTGTTATTATCTTAGGATAATGCGACGTATGACGTACGTCACTACAGAAGATTGCACACTTCTTCGGCCGTGGCTATAGTTACCACCCTACCAGCAAAGACGCGCCGCCAAGCGATTTAGTGTTCCGGTGCGATGCTTTGAGAAACCGTTGGGGTAAATTTACTTACCCTTCCCAGTTAGTACGTTAACATCTTAGGCTGCATCATCACTTACCATCAGGTGAGATCGCAGTCAAGTACTAACTTGTATAGAGAAAAAAAAAATCACTGCAGTACAGTACCGCAATCCTTACCTCAATATGTAATTTTTCAATAGTATCTTGAGCAGGTTTCCCGCACAAAAACATTATTCTTGTGAGATGGTCAACATCTGAACGCGTTAGGTTAAGGCGAGCACCAAACATATACAAAGCATGTGCTTTTGACAAGAAAAACAGTAATTGAGTTAAGCATAATTTTAATAATATTAATGTAAAACCCAAGCCTCCACAAGTGGATCTTAATTGGTTCCAGTCAGTTGAAAAAGAAAGGAATTTTCCTTCATTCGACCTGGCTGTCGAAAGGACTCCATAGACAAAAACTAGTTCAGTAACCGAGTTTGTTGTCTCTGGTATAATGTAAGAATTGTGTGTTTTTAGCATTTATTTAAGTTATTAAATGGTTAGTTGTTAATTTTAGATCTTATTAATAATTATAATTTAGATTTTTATGAGAAAATAAAAAAATGAATCTATTGTTTGTTGTTGTTTTTATTTTTTATTTTTTTTCTATAGTCGACTCATGACTCAGACCCTTTTAGCCAATGACTCAAATTGAATTAGACTAGAATAAATATCACTACAATACACTATGTAGGTACTACTATTTAATATTTTTAAATTGTTATTGGGGCTAGATGAGATAGGGAGTCAGGTTTTAAGCTTACTTCTTCGCTGTCGAACTGTTCTGTTCCACCCATGAGCTCCTCGATACGGCTCAGCACCGAGCCCGGCAGATTGAGCTGCACCTCGGGCCCACTGTCCTTGTCCTCTAGGACATCTGCTGAATCCATCTTTTCTGATTAAAAAGGACAATAAAAGCATGAACAGGAACAACACAGCATCATCAGCAGGTTGATTGAAGTCAATTTGCAAAACGCAAACAAACGAAGTCGAAACGTCAGCTGTCGACATGACCATAGACAACCACAGCAGGACCAAAGATATTGTACACTAACAAGATTGAGTACTAACCATTGTTGCTAAGCTAAATTGACACTTATTGCTATCAACTTAGAGGAGCTATTATCTTACAAGCAGTAGCTAGCTAAAAGCGGTCCTGAGCGAGACGGATAGATTTGGTCGTCGTGTCCTTGTCTGACATCTTGCCATCTCAACGAAATATTAGGTTTGGTAGAAACGGTAGATTTTTTTATTTTTGTTTTTTATAATATACCAAAACGAAACATCTATAAACTCTGAAACTTATTTTAATAAGTTTCTACAGTTATTATAATTATTTAAAATTATAATTATTTCGATGCATTAAAAAAAATATTATTATTGAGTTAAAGTAGTATTTATGTCCTTGGGACTGGTATTACTAAAAGTAAGATGGCGTTTTGTTCACTGCTGTTCTGTAGGGTAACCATGAATTACGTAGATCAAAGAACTTGTAGTAGAACTTTAATTGCAGATGTTTAATAATAGTCTACTAGTATAATAAAAATAAATCTCCCATGTTTATGTGTAAGCACATACCTACCTTAACTTCCGATCGACTGCACCAAATTGGATATTTCATTTTTTTATTGTGTATAATATTGTCAGGTGATATTGTGTAAAAAATATTATTCGAAATTCCCGGGCTAAGTGATAAATGATTCAGCAGTCAATCAGTGGGTAAATCAGTACAAGCATCTAGATACATGTTATATTAATATATACACAATCGTTTTTAAAAATAATTTGTCCTGTGAATTTTTTTTCATCATGGTCACCTTAAATTAAAAAGGGACACCCTACCTGAGGTGCCCTCTCACGCGGACCGTTTTTTTCATCATATTGCTCAGTCTTGTTATAGTACAATGTCTTTGAGCAGGACATGTAATAGCTCTATGACTGGATCCCATTTTTTAAATGTCATTGTTATTTGTTACCTTTAGTCGGTCATGGTGACATTGGCACGTCTAGCTGTTCGGATACACGGATGATAATTTTTACCCATTTTCTTTGTGGACGTAAAATAATAGAAAAAAAGCTATGTAATTGTTGATCTAATTCTGAATCTTGTGTACGTGATATATTTTGAGCAAAATTATTTCGAGGTTTTGAATAAAAATCATATTAATGGTAATTGAATAAAAAGACGTATAAATTTTATGACTCGGTCCAATTATTCGATTGTATTTTCTAACCAAACGAGAACCAAACAAAAGTCAACTGTCAAGCTTTGCTGTCAAGTGTCAATTAGTTGTCAACCATTTTATTTTGCCTTCGCAGCCGCTTCGATAAACAAAAACCTGTCAAGTGCGAGTCGGACTCGCGCACTGAGGGTTCCGTACTACAACCGGAGGAATAAAACCATAAAAACCACTTTTCTTATCGAACCGCAAAACTAACTTTGTTTTTAGAGGTTTAATGTAAATATCAAAAAAACTACTTATTAGATCTCGTTCAAACCAATTTTCGGTGGAAGTTTGCATGGTAATGTACATCATATATTTTTTTTAGTTTTATCATACTCTTATTTTAGAAGTTACAGGGGGGGGGGACACACATTTTACCACTTTGGAAGTGTCTCTCGCGCAAGCTATTCATTTTAGAAAAAAATGATATTAGAAACCTTAGTATCATTTTTGAAGACCTATCCATAGATACCCCACACATAGGTATGGGTTAGATGAAAAAAAAATTTTTGAGTTTCAGTTCTAAGTATGGGGCACCCCCAAAATTTATTACTTTTTTTTAAATTTTCTATAAAAACCATAATGCGGTTCACATAATACATCTACTTACCGAGTTCCAACAGTATAGCTCTTATAGTTTCGGAAAAAAGTGGCTGTGACATACGGACGGACAGACGGACAGACGGACAGACAGACATGACGAATTTATAAGGGTTCCGTTTTTTGCCATTCGGCTACGGAACCCTAAAAAGGCCAACATTGAATAATGAATTCAGTTGTTTTCACGCGTTTGCCGTGTGCGTTGGTTTCGGTAGAGAGTATTGTGTTCTGTGGTTGGTTTTTAGTGATTTAGCTACAAGATGAGCGGCCGCGACCTCTTTCCGATGTAACCCGGTGATTGTTAGATTCTCATTGTCCCAGTGCAGTGATTTGTGATTGTGATCGGATATCGAACCGTGATTAGAAATGGCTCGCTTGACGGAGGAGATGGTTATAGCTAGAACGAAACAATCGGATTTGTCGGCCATAAAGAAACTCAACTGCTGGTAAGTTTTATTCTACACGGAAGAGTGGCTCAGGCTGTACATAAGCTGTTCAACCATCAAGGGCTTTGTCTAGGCTTTGGAGCGTTGACCGTATTTTTTCTCGGACATAATCTATTTCCACGGTTTGTAGTTTATCAGTGTCCTGGGAAATTAATCTTTTTATCTGTTTATTGATAATTAGTTATGAACTTATTATACCTACTTAGCTGTAAATTGCGCGATTTAGAAACTAGAATATTGTGCAAATAAGTTGCTTAGTTTTGCGCGGATTGCGTTAGGCAAGATCCGTTCTTACCTAACAAGTTATAATTTGGTAACTTGTTTGTCTATGATAACAAAAAAGTAATTTTTTAAACTTGACTAGAAGGTACATCCTTTCTAGTCAAGTATAAAAAGTTACTTACAGCTAATTACGGTTTCCTTCCTCCATTTTCATTTCCATGTTATAAATGTAAATTTTAAATGTTAGATCCTGAGATTTGCTACTTAGCTAAGCTCCATTTGTGTCAAACAGATCTAATAAGGAATATTTGATTTCATATCTTTAAAAATCAAGCAATTCTATTGGTGCCTTTGATGCACAACATAGCACAGAAAGTGCTGAGTTTCTTCCTTGTTCTTCTCGGTGCTAAACTTATTTTAGAACATGGTGTAAATTAGGCTTTATGCCTTTGAGAAAGATTAAACATTTGTGGAAGATCTTTATTTCTCAAAAGAATACAATTATTCACTTACTGAGAAACAATAGTTTTTAGCAAAAAGATAAAATAAATTTAAAACTACCCTCGGGCTTCGATTGCTCGACTTAGCCGCGAAGTAATCATAGCCACAGTGTAGCACGTAGCAGTAGATCAACATTTAGATTTCTATCATTTGCATGTAAAACTATTTTGACAGACAAGCAACCTATAGCTGTGGCAAACCCTATAATTTATTTGATATAACATGTTGACCTTAAACATGGTAACATTATAGTTTCCTCAGTTAAAGCTAACACAATCATATAGTCATACACAATTGTTGTACTGACATGTTATTAGCATAATTTCTCACTCACTTACAACAATAGCAACTTACCTTGAGATGTAGAAGATTTAAGCATTTGTCACACTAATATATTTAAGGTAAATGTGTGCTTGTGTTTGTTACTCCTTCATATACAGCATATCGTGGCCTTCAAGCTAGAAGGGCATAACTATAAGCAAAACCCTTACTTTTCAGAAGACAAAACCTAATAAGTTCTTTATTCAATGGATCTCTCTAACTGAAAATTTGCACGTATCTCATGAGACGCACATGTCTATAAACACATGCAAATAATTTCATTTAAAAAGATCCAGTGAATAAAAACTTTTTTTGTGTCCTGTAAAGCAGGGCTAAATGCTTATACGCCCCTCTGGCTTGAAGCCCACGATGTATTTATTTATATGTATTTATTTTAGTTATGTATTTATATATGTATATTGCTATATATGTATTTTTTATATATTATGTATTTTATTTTTATATTTTTATTGTGACAGAAAAGGCGACTTTGTTTTATACTATGTAGTGATTTTTATTGTTTATTATATATATATATAATCTTATATTTTATCAATAGTAATATCTATTTTCAGTACCTACTCAGCATTTCCAAACTTTATTTTTCCCACATTCAAGGGCTCCTGGAAGAAATCTCTCCAGTAGAGATAAGCTGTCCTTTGTGCACGTCTTTTCTTTGTATAATTTTAAGTTAAGTTTCTGGTACATAAATAAATAAATAAATAAATAAATAAATGTATTGAACCAATATGGCAACAATTTTCAGTGGCAATAGATTAAAAATATTGACTACTTTAGATAAATTTTTAGTTGCTGAGGTAATTCACGACTCTCCACAGACCACATTCACATATTCACAGCATAACTCTTAAGAGTTCCAGACTTGGTAACTAAGTAGACCCAAAATGGTGGATATCTGCGCAGGTATGTCATCTCGCGCTTCATATTACGTGCTTCCACTCCCAACACTCCACTGTCGACTGAGGTGTGGTATCCGTATCCCCCATACCACACCTCAGTCGACACCTGAAAATGTGTTCTGCGTATGGTTCAACTTACACGCCGCCACAATAAGTAGGTTGATGCACTGTTAGAAAGTTCGTGCGCTCGGCTTGTAGCAGTATTATCACTAAAATGAGTTAGTTGCGTAATTATGTACACCTAATCAAATTATTCATAACGGCTAGTTGTGCAACTACAAATCTCATCTCAGCGGATGTCCATTTGTTGTTAATTTAACCTAGTCAAAGTCAAAGTCAAAAGATATTTATTTCACATAGGCCTAACTTACAAGGCACTTGTAAAACGTCAACATATTTGTTACATACGTTTGTGTTTGTTATGTACGGTGATAACTATAAGTCGACTTAAAACTAAGTTTACGAGGGTTCCAACGCGCCCTGCACTGAGAAGAAACCCACAACAAACTCAGCCGGGTTTTGTTTTCGGTTATCACCACTTTACAAAAGCTCTAAAAAACTAGTTGAGCTAGTAATTATAGTACAGCAGTTCATTTACTCCCAAGGATTTGATTCATGTAAATAATCCTTAATACTATAGTAAGCTTTATTAACGAGCTTTCGTTTTACAGCGACTTTGAACTTATTGAGGGATAAGTTTAACATTTCTATAGGAAGTTTGTTGTAAAAGCGTATCCCATTGCCTTTAAATGATTTATTTATTTTCTCTAGTCTTGTTTTATTCTTCTTAATTCACTAGGTACAGCTTGGAGTTTCAAATATGGAAATGTGTGTTTAACCAGAAGTCAGCGGCTAGTTAGTACATGAGGAAAATCTTAATTGACTAGGTAAACAAATAATTACTCAATCACTATTTTTAAAGTGAAATCTTCTCTTGTCGCATTGAGCAGCTCGCGCCATTGTTACCGCACATGCTGTTACCGTGACCAACACCTCTGTATATAATTTTTAAATAGAACTAGCAAACCTGGCGAACTCCGTTTCGCCACCAGATGGCTTTCCCGCTAAAAAGATTTTTCCGCTTTTCTGTTGAAGTTTTTCTTGAATTTTCTTTGCTATAAACCTCACGGAGCCCGAGACCTTTCCAACGAATGTAAAACCGTGGAAATCGGTTCGTGCGTTCTGGAGTTATAGCGTCAGGAAGGAAAACCCGATTTATTTTTATAAAGTAGATTTTATTATAATATTATAATATAATTTATTAAGTAATATTAATAATTATTATTGTAATATTTAATATTAATATTTCCACTTCTGTCACCATTCCCGGAATGTCAATTTTTTATTTTATTTTTTACAAACAAGTTACTTCTTGACTGCAATCACACTTGACGGTAAGTGAAAGCGCAGTGTTGGCAGACCTCTGACTAGATGAACTGACGGGTCGCGGGAAGTCGCTGGATACAAGTAGCCCAGGATCGTGTTGGTTGGAAATCGTTGCAGGAGGGCTTAGTTCAGCAGTGAACGTCCGTCGGCTGAAGTGAACGAACAAACAGTCACAGTCAAACGCTTGCCTATACAGTTAAAAAAACTTTCGCCTTTATCAAGACACGCGGTTAGCGTGTCAAGCCAAGTACAAAGTATACAGTACTGGCAAGCGCACCGTGTGTAATTTTACACGAACCATTTGGAGCCACTTTTGACACCCTCATATCTCAAAAACTATTTGACATAAACGTGTCAAATTTGGCTCATATATTGAGACTTGCAAGATACATATATGCTCCAAATTTCATAAACACATCTCAAGAAGTTATTTAGATATTAACGTCCAAAAATCGTCATTTTTATCACTGACCTATAGATCAAAACTATAACCTAGTTCCAGATGACCTAGAATACAAAGGAATAAATCAGAAACTGGTAAATTTTTATCATTTTATAATACTTTTTCACTTAATTGATTCCATTAGAAACACTTAACTTATAATAAGTACTTAGTGCCTGTAACTTTATAATGTAGGTAATAATCAGCAATAAGCAATCAAAACTTATGACAGCCGGTCCTTATGTGGATTTCAAGGCCTTCACGTGGTTTTTTTTTCATCCAAATATTACGCTAGCAGTCGCTCGCGGCTTCGCCCGCGTGAATTCCGGTTTTTCACAAATGTGAATTCCGCAGAAACCATAGATTTAAAAAGTAGCCTGTGGATATAATCCAGGGTATAATCTACCTCTATTCCAAATTTCTGCCAAATCGGTTCAGTAGTTTCGACCTTCGATGCGCTATTCAAATTCCACCGCAACCGCTATGTCCCTGCACTTTAAATCTGTAATATCTTCAAAAACATGTATTAAAATTAAATGCTGTAAGAGCCATATTGATTTATAATAAATACACAATGTATTTAAGGTACTTAATAATTATTACAACTTTTTCGCTATCAACAACAACAATGTGTGTTTTAGTTGAGCCCCGTATTAACCTACACCTACGGCTTGAAGAGAGCGGGAAGGGCATAAAACTACTTATAGCCGATTGGTCTCAAATTTAAAAGGAAGATAGGTACACATATGCGGTGATATGCTACTTTTATCCCAGAAAATCCATGGGTCCACGGGATTTGTGCCCTGCGGGCGAAGATTTCGGTACCTACCTACACGGCGCGCGGCGCGCGGTGCGCGGTGCGGGTGGTGGGAGCGATGCGATAGACGCGAGTCGCGAACGTGTTCAAGCCGCCAAGCGAGAGGCAGCCGCGCTCATAAGCGCGAGCGGCGTCTTGCTGTCCGGTTGTCTCTCGATATCCGACCTAGGTTGCGATTTATGCCACGAAATTCATAGGTTTTTCTTTCATTCAATCAATAGATTTTCTTAAATAATACTCATATATTTGTGGTTATATTATTACTAGCTATAATTCTTATAGTAAGTACCTACGTATGGTATAGGCAATAGTTGAAATAAAAATTGAGAAAAATTGTAGTTTAATTATAATACTGTTTTAAGTAGGTATAGGTTATAAATATAGGTTTTCTTATAGGTTTAATAATAAATAATAAATAATAAATTTTTTCTTTATTAAGGTATGGACCCAAAAAAGTACAAAAGTACAATACAAATTACAATATATAAAATAAGTTATTAATAGTAATAAGGACAAATATAATGTATATAATATAATGTAATATTAAAATTATAATTCAAATAATCACTGTGTGCCAGCTACTTTCTATTTGGATTTCGATGTATCGAGATCCAATGCGTCATCATAGGACTTTGTAAGTCTTGCCCTATCACTTGAAGGATGCTGTTTCCAGAGTTACGCAGTCTTTCCCAAAAGGAAGCTATACGTGCTCTGATAACAGCAAAGAAATCGGGCATTCTCGCCTCGGCGAACATGCCCGACGCGCTGCAGTATCTCGGCAACTTCATAAGGATACGGTATGCGTCATTATACTGCACCCTTATGGTGCTGAAGGACATCCTCTTGTACCGATACCATAACTGGCAGGTATAAAAACACTGGCAGTAGGCCCTAAAGAGAGTGTCCTTGACTTCTTTACTGCATTTAGCAAATCTGCGCGCGAGCATGTTGCACCGAACCGACAATGCCCGCCTTTCACGTTCCATGTCAAGGTCGTCCTTACGATCGTCCGTGACGATGTGGCCAAGGTATTTGAACTGCCTCACCATCCGAACCACTGTTCCATCCAAATATACTTCAGGGACTCTCTCCGGACCCTTTCCTGCTTTAAAGACAACCATCTCAGTCTTCGAGACGTTGTACTTCAGCCCGTGAGAGCTAGCATAACTCTCACAGACTGACAGTAATTTCCTGAGGCCATTGACCGATGGGCTAAGGAGCACCATATCGTCTGCGTAGCTTAGGTTGTTAAAACAAATACCATCGATATGGCAGCCGATGCCAGTGCTCCTCAACCCACAGATCAAGTCGTTGACATATACGTTGAAAAGGTCCGGAGAGGTTAACCCGCCCTGGCGAACCCCACACTCTGACCTATACGCGTCAGAGGTTGTGTCACCCCACCTTACATGATTTGTTTGGCCCCCGTACCAGTATCTCAACACCCGAATGACCGATTCAGGGACTCCTGAGCCGCGCAGTTTGCTCCAGAGGATTTCATAATTCACTAGATCAAATGCACGGCTCAGATCTAAGAAACAAGCATAAACCGAAGTGTCGCGGCTGACATAATAGTCCACCGCGTACTTCAGACTGACAATAGCCGAGTCTGTTGAGACACCAGCACGGAAACCAAACTGCGCTTCATCTATGCAAACATTGTCGAGCAGTTCGGGCTGCAACAACCGCTCAAAAACCTTGCCCACTACTGTGCCCAGAGAAATAGGCCTATAGTTCTTAGATGAGCTCAAGTCTCCGGTTTTACACTTAACGATAGGCACAACTATCGTTTTCATAAGAGGTTCAGGAAGGTATGCATGCTTCACACACAAATTGTAAAGCGTACATAACTTGAACCACAGGACCTCACCTGCGTATAGTAAGTGCTCTATACTTAGATCGTCATGGCCGGGAGACTTGCCTCGCTTCATTTCACGCACAGCCTTGGCTACATCTTGGACTGTGAACTGCACCACTGGTTGCTCAGCAACGACAGGGCTAGTTTTCGGGATTTGGGCTGGCATCGCGTCTATTTTAAACTTTGAGGCAAATGATTCGGCTATTTCTCTGGGCTCTTGCAAGCCGTCCACAGAGACAGGCAGACTTTGTTTGTACTGTAATTTCTTTGTTGCATTCCAAAATTTTGGGAAATTTTTCTCTCTTTTATAGGTAGCTAGTATGTCCATTTTAATCCTTTCTTCATTACGAATACACCATTTTAATTTATTTTTGAATAATTTTCTACTGCACACCATTCTGTCATGTATGTCGCCTGTGGACGGCCTGCCAGCCACCAACCAACATTCATAATCGCGACGGGCGGCTCGATGGCTCTCCCTGACATGAAAGTTCCATCCAGTGACAGGCTTACGATTTTTATTCCTAGAAGGACGTGTATTAGAACATTTAATGGCACCGATCTGTAAAATAATAATAATCCTATTATAATATTCGTCAATTATTTTAAAACAGTCGTCGCTATCGCTGCCACCACAACTACAATTACATTTGCACTGATTCTTACATTGTACACATCCAGTTATGATAACTTTCTCAAGCTCACGCATACAGTACTCGTAATACATATCGATTTGACTAGAATCCCTATTGCCCCAGCGTACCTTATCACTATTTGACATCGTTCGGCTATCGCTGGTGACTGGACCAGAGCTGAGGTCGATGTTGCACTCTACGCTCAATGGCAGATGATCGGACGTGTAAACACCGTACATTACACTGACCGATACTATAGTTTCGCGCGCTGCCTGGGTCGTCACGCAGTGATCCAACCACCTTCGAGAGCCGTGCGCGTCGCTAACAAATGTGTGTGTATCCGAGTTGATCCCTAACACGTCAATGTCCGCGCATATTAACTCCTGCTCTTCACAAAAGTTTAATAATTGATCTCCGAAGCCGGCGTTGGGGTGAGCATTATAATCACCCAGAACATAAACGAGCGGAATGTCATTTTCTTCAATTATAGCACTCACTCGGGCAAGACAGTCCGTAAATTCGGGAATATTATCTTGCTTATCGGTCGGTAGGTATACACTAAACACGAGAAATGACTGAGAGCCATTAACCACTCGAATACATATCACCCTGTCACTAGAGCTAGGTTTAAGAAATAGGTTTTCTTAAATAATACCTATATATTTGTGGTTATATTATTACTATTGGTAATATTGGTAAAAAATACAAAAAAAAACAAAAAAAAAATACTGGTAATTTGTTACGTAATTGTCTTAAATAATTATTTTTTTATTACGTATATTATACAATGAGTCGTACAATAGAATTACGAGTGGGTGACACACTTACCTTACACCGAGTTATTCCAATGCCTCCCGATGGAAGCTGCCTATTCCATTCGATTGCCTGTTCTTTGTTTGAGTATAGTAATATACAACAAACAAATAGGTTGCGTGAGACTAAAGTAGAGTATGTTTGTCGTAACTGGGATGATTTAAGTCTGTACACTAGCGCTCCAAACGGGGATCCTTACTTACTGCTCTGTAGAAGAGTATAGATCAAGCATACTTTGTTCGAGAACTTATAGAGCTGCTTCCGAATTAAAGGCTGCCGTAAATTTGTATAATATTACGATCGAAGTGTATAATCAGGATGGTGTTCTGCTAGGTTTGTTCGGCGAAGAGGGACAGCCTACAAAGCGCTTGCTCTTTACAGGAAATCTCTCTTCGGGCCATTATGACGTGTGTATTTCAGTGGAACATGACATCAATAATGTGACTATTTCTCCCGATACAATTCAAGAAAACGAGTCCTTGAAGGAAAATGAACTTTCGTCACAAAGGGGCCGTCCACAAAAGCGTAAACCAGGTCGACCTAAAACGTCTGAGAAATCCCGGGCGTTATAAACAAGCGCATCCTGATATTAAGTACTAACCTACTAATAATTTATGTACAAAAAGAAATGATATCCCATCAAAACATAAAATATGTGAAAGGAGAGCCAAGTACATAATACTATAGAATATTATGATAATATATGCCTTGTTGTTGACTTCAACTACAAAAGAAGTGATATCTTAATGGGTGCCAAGTTCAATGGTCAATCCTGAAATTTATTTATAACAACATAAAATATCATGTCTTCTTATAAATTAGGCTAATATATTGAAGCCTCAGGTCTGACTTGGCTAGTTTTCATATACGAATTATATTATAGCCTTCGCAAGTTTTAAACCTGTTACTTGTCGGTTTTTATTTTAATAATCCGAAAATTTGGCCTGCTGGTAGAAACTAGCCATCGAACATAATAATTCGTGTATGAGAACTAGCCAAGTCAGACCTGAGGCTTCAATATATTAGCCTAATTTATAAGAAGACATGATATTTTATGTTGTTATAAATAAATTTCAGGATTGACCATTGAACTTGGCACCCATTAAGATATCACTTCTTTTGTAGTTGAAGTCAACAACAAGGCATATATTATCATAATATTCTATAGTATTATGTACTTGGCTCTCCTTTCACATATTTTATGTTTTGATGGGATATTATTACTAGCAGATACCCGCGGCTTCGCACGCGTTAATTTTAGTGTTCCCTATTCTCACGGGAACCATGGATTTTACCGGGATGAAAAGTAGCTTATGTGTTAACCCAATATGCAATTTATCTCCATTCCAAATTTGAGCCAAATCGGTTCAGTAGTTGCGGCGTGAAGGAGTATTGAAGCTTGGTAAAATAAGAACTTTGGAGCTCCGTTTAATTCCTTTAGGGGGGGAATTTTGAAAAATCCTCTCTTAGTGCACCCCTAGACCTCATAAGGAACCTGTGTGCCAAATTTGAAGTCTCTAGACCCAGCGGTTTGGGCTGTGCGTTGATATGTCAGTGAGTCAGTATCTTCTTTTATATATTTAGAAGAGTACATGATGTCTAGTACCCATTCAAAGTTGTGCTACTCCATAATATCACGCTATCAATTGTCGCCCACGCTGCGTCGTGTGCGTGATGCGTCAGCCGTCAGCCAGCTTGAGGTAATATTCCGCAACAACGAACAAACAAACAGTTGTGCGTCGCCGCGACTGCATGAGTCGCAGTCAGGACTCGCAATCAAGTCCTAGAGTAGCTGCTCAGTCTAATACAGCCATTCTCAAACTTTTGGTTCCATGTTTTTTTTTTATTCTATACAAGTTACTGCGATCTCACATGATGGTAGGTGATGATGCAGTCTACCCAAGTAACATTTTATTTGGACCTAGGTTGTGAAAAATGCCTTTGGGTTTTATGAGAGTCGTAAAAAGGTTAATGCTTTGCTATCTGGTCATATCAAGTACTTGAGAATGATTAGTAAGTCCTAAAACTAATTATTTATTACTACAACCTTAGAGACCTTGGCAAGAGTTTAAATTAACGTTATTTTGACCTATGTTTCAAGAGCTTATAGTCCTAGGATCTTATAGTTGTCGTAGACTCCTGATTAAGTTCTGAAAAGGCTACCATTATGCTAAAGTGAGATCTGAAGGTTTAATTTTTAACTTAGATATAACCTTATGGTATTGGGATGTTGAAATTGCTCATAAGTAATTTTTAAAACCTACCTTAAACCTTTAGGCTTTATTTGAGTTGTCTAGTTAAACAAATTGAGACTGCGTGGTGAAAACCCAAACCAATAAGCTATTTTTATCATCTGTAGGAATAATTTAAGTCTTACGAGAATATTTTAAAGCTTTAGAGGTATCCTCCAAAATATTAGTTGGCATTGCAACTTCAAAGCAACATTACGCTTGCAAGTATTAACTAATACAGGATGATGTCAAAAAAACGGAGTGGAAATTTTAAACGTAAAGTTCGTAAAAAATACTTGCAAATAGTTAATACATACGGTAATAAGCCTCTAGCTCAAATAGCAAACAGGCTAACAGAGATTCAACAAGTGGAAAATTAAAAAAATTTAAAACACCCACGACTTTTGCAGACTTGTAATTGAAAAAGGATTAAATAATTTTTTTTTAAATCCCCGACTAAAGGAAAGTAAGAACTAAGAACCTATCAGTATAATTACAAATCCAAGAAAATCCGCCGGAGCTGCTGTTCCTGCCTGTGACGGTGTTGATGGTGCTGTTTACCAGTTGATGACTAATTCAATTTCTTGATACTTCTCATATACCGGCAGTTTATCAATGCTTACTAATTTCATTAATTGATATTGGAAACGAAAATAGCAATTGCAGCTCCGACGGATTTTCTTGGATTTGTAATTATACTGATAGGTTCTTAGTTCTTACTTTCCTTTAGTCGGGGATTTAAAAAAAAATTATTTAATCCTTTTTCAATTACAAGTCTGCAAAAGTCGTGGGTGTTTTAAATTTTTTTAATTTTCCACTTGTTTTATAGTTTTTCGATTACTATATTAATGTAATTTAAATGATATAATTATTAAAAAATGAAAATTAATCTTCAAACTAGCCATTAGCTCCTCTAAGCAGCGTCTGAAGGCATCATCTGACCCATGTCACCAAATTTATTATTGGAGCCCAGTTAAACATACGAATCCCTAACACCTTGTGTACTAGAAAGATAACACATTAAACAGAGAATTTCTCTTAATAAAGTAAAAAAAGCTGAGCGAGGTGCGTCTAGCGCCGCCCTTATGAGGCTGACGCCCTGGGCCATGGCCGTCTTGCCCCTAGAGTAAATACGCCACATTCATTCATTAATCCTCGCCACCAAGCCTTATGTGTTAGAATAATTTAACCAAATCAAACGAGACTAAACTCGATTTATTTGCCAGTTACCATTATTAAGCATCGCTAATCAGGCCCATGTTGCATCATCAGACCTTCGTTACCAAATTTAATGTTTGAGACTAGTTAAAACAAATCTAATCCCTAATACAACTAAAAATAACATTCAAACAGAGAATTTCCCTTCCAAGTCTTAAAGATACGTTTATTGTGGCGCCCCCTGCTGTTCAATCACATGAACAATTATCTACGAACCATCGCCAATGACTCACTAATATTTTATACAAAACTGTATCCAAATCGGTTCAGTCGTTTTTGTAATAATTGAGAACATTCGTTTCGCACTGTAAATGTTTTTTATGGCGCCCCCTGGTGATCGATGTTCGTAACAACTATCTAAGAACCATCGCCAATGAATACCAAACATTATACAGAAAACTGCATCTAAATCGGTCAAGCCGTTTTTGAAATAAATGGGAACATTCGTTTGCAATATAAATGTATTTTATGGCGCCCCCTGGTGATCGATGTTCGTAACAACTATCTAAGAACCATTGCCGCTGAACACCAAACATTATACAGAAAACCGCATCTAAATCGGTCAAGCCGTTTTTGAAATAAATGGGAACATTGATGTGCACACACAAACAAACAAACCAACAAACAAACAAACACACAAAAATATTTTTGCATTATTGGTTTTTGTGAACAATTTAACCTACAAACAAACATAACATCTCATTAATAGAGTAATGTACAAACGGTCTCTCACCCTAAACGCATATACCCGTACTCCGTTCCGTCGTGGGTAAAAAGCTCAGTACGATGGGCAAAATTATGTAAAAAGTTATACCTATCCACAGTTGAAATGCGTCACCAGCAATTCCCATCTTAGTGGTGTGATTAAGGATAATTCCGCGCCTATTTATCAAATGCTAATATTAAAGGATGTTTGTTTTGGTAGAAAGGAAGAAAATTGTTGGATAATTACTCAGATCACTACGAAAAATAATCATGTTGTTCAATTGAATGCATTTTGTTAACATAACGAAGAATTTATTTTCAGTGGAAGAGAGATGAAACACTGCTCGGACTTTTTTAAAAAACCTATTGATTCATCTATACTTATAATAAATCTGTAACAGGTCAAATTCTGTACATTAAAGATATTTTGAAAATTTTTTTTCGAGGGCACTCTAAAATCGGTTCTGAACCCAAAACTGTATTTTTTTTTCATTTTTGTCTGTCTGTCTGTCTGTCTGTCTTTCTGTATCACGGCCGCGCATCACGCCGAAACTACTGAATGAATTCCAATGAAACTTGGTATGACTTGAGTTCATACTACGAGGAAGGACATAGGATACTTTTTATCCCGAAATTCAGCATGGTTCCCTTAGGAAAGGGGATGAAAGTTAAAATGTATACTGAGTTGTAAATCATTAACGCGTGGTCCGATTTCATTCATTCTTTTTTTGTTAGAAAGGGGATACATTAAAGATTGTTCTGTAAATATTTCAAAGTCATCGGTTTTGTAGTTCATAAAAAATAGACATAATAACCCTCAGTATTTGTCCAATAAAATTCTCTCGATTTTCGTTGTAGCCAAACTCCTCCGAGCTGAACCGATCGTTATGAAACTTTCAGGGTATGATCTCTGGGTGCGGGAGCGGGTTGTTAACTATATTTGATGTCCCTTAAAGCTGGAGAACCCTGGCCCTGGCCGATTTAATTTTCCCATACAAAAACCAAGGTCGAATCGGTGTACGGTGGAATCGAACGAATTGTATATCAAATTAAAGAGCGTAAAAAAATAATCGATCCGAGTCGAGGACTTACTTATATGTGGAGACAAGTTAGGATTATCGAGTATTTTCAAAATAAAAGTAAAATTAATAAATTGATTTAATGGCGTTGCTATGTAAACATTTCAATGCTGTCACGTCAGCACCTCTGACAAGTTTGTTTCGAAATTTGTAGCCGGAGTATGATGTCCGACCTCTTTGGTCTATTTAATTTATTTGATATGCAAATAACGTTAAAATACCGATTGTGGTTTCGGAGAATATTACCTACGTCGATGCCAAGTATTTATTTGTTCAAGAAAGGGTTAACGCTGAAACAGATTGACAAATTAGGACCTGCTCCAGCGTATATACAATCGTTAAAAAATGGTCAGAAGAATTGATGACCCACGAGCTGGACGGCCATCAGCTTCGAGTACTGAGAATAACGTCGGAAATATTTGGGAGCCGTAGATCGAAAATCAGATAAATAGCTAAAATCATAGGTGTATCCTATGAACGAACTCGAAATATAATTCATAATGAATTGGGGCTTCAAAGCTTTCTGCGAGATGGGTACCGAGGCTTCTTTCAGCTGAACATAAATGCAACCGACTAACGATTTAGCGCAATTGTTTGGTTCACCAAACTTCTTACAGATATTTGTTAGTACTGATGAAACTTGGTAAATCAGGGTTGGATTTACTTTCCTTTGGCAGGAGTTCGGGGGAAAAAGGTGTTGTATTTGGTAGAGGTTTGGTCCCTGATTATAACAATACTATTCGCATTACGAGGTAACGCACTGTTTTCGAGCTTTTCAAAAAACAATTATTCAATCTATAATGGCGGTCAGTATAAATCGGGAGGTCTTTTTTCGAAGTTAGGATGATTTTTAGGAGATACAGTAGGACGAGATGGAACACCACACATATATTTTGTTGTACCGACAAAAAAAAATAGGCCACAGAACTTTTTAAATATGTTATTTAAAGTATTAATAACAGATTCAATTTTTGACACAAACCACTTAGGATGTAGAGCGAGCGAAGCGAGCTCGGGACTTAGGGCACCTCGACTTAACGGATAGGTGACGAAGAGGATGGCGGGGCCTGCAAGGCCCCGCCATACGGTTTAACTTACACTGAGGGTTTGTATGTCTGTAATTTCTGAACTACAAAACTGATAAACTTTAAATATTTCAGAGACAATCTATGAAGTACCTCCTTTCTAACAAAAAATTGGTTGTCCGTAAAGTCGGTTTACTGACGATAGTTGAACGTGACAACTCTCGCTTGCACTTTAAGCCTTACATGGAACGCCTCAGAGCGAGGTAACGGTAAATGAGTCATGTTTTTTTGTGCGTGCAGCCGGCTCTACCGAATTATAAGACGTTGTCACGTCAAAAAGAATGAATGAAATCTGACCGCGAGTTAATAAATTATAACTTAATACACATTTTGACTTTGATGTCGTCTTCCAGGGAAACCATGCTGAATTTTGGAATAAAAAGTATCCTATATCCTACTTCGGTATATAAACTCACATCATGCCAAGTCTCATTTTAATCCATCCAGCGGATTAGCCGTGATGTGTGGCCGTGAAATAGAGAGACAGACAGACAAAGAGACAAAAATTAAACAAATTACAGTTTTGGTTTCAGTATCGACTAAAGAGTGCTCTGCAACAAAAAATTTCGAAATATCTTCAATGTACGGAGCGTGACCCGTTACAGTTGTACCTATTAATATAGGTAGTAGAGCGGATATTATGACAAATATCTAATTGACCTTTTATAAGAGCCTGTACCTTTAAATTTAACTCATTCAGTAAATCTGAGAATAGGTCGTGACTCGTGAGCTATTTTTCATACCCATATTATGAGAGAAATGTATGTGGCAAAACGAAGTTTGCCGGGTCAGCTAGTAAGTAATAATCGTGGTCGTCTTTTAAAAATCTATGCATACAAATTCCAAGTTCCAACGCGCATTTCTTAAAAGAGAAGGCCGGGTATTTCCTTAACAAGAAACAAAGAAATCATTAAAGTGAGCAACTTTTAAAGACAAAAGAACACCGGACGTAAGTATTTCACCAGTAACAGTTTCCATTAATTTTTCTAATCTCCAAACAAACAAAAGGAAATTCTTAAATTATCACGTCTAATGAAGTAACATGGAACACTATCAGTATAATATCAACTTTATCTCTTTCTAATAAAGTTCAAATTCTTTTGACAGTAGTATTGGATATCAGTTAAAAATACTATAACTTTATTTATGGATCCTTAGTAACAAGTTGCATTCGAGTCCTTAAGGGAGCTATTACACAGAATCTGATATTGACAGAAGCTTCATCAGGAAACCGATATTAGCAGCAAAACGCAAATGACATAGCTAAAGGTCCCGAATTTACTGACCTGCTGAAAAGACGTGGGTGGTTTCCACTAAAGCAGAGATGCCCAAAGGAGTAGTAATAACGAGTTAGTCCAGTCTGGCCCCATGCCTATGATCCAGTAAGAAGTTACCAGACCAAATGGTCCCAATCATAACTCATCGTCTTCGGTATAATCTTCGTAGACGGAACATGAGACAGGTGACTTCATTATGGCGGGTATAAGTACACCCTTAGACTACAAACACACTATAGTAGTATTATTATCTCGCTGCAGACTCGGTCATAAATCATTCGAGTGTTTCGCTTTTGTTGTTCTTTGTTGATTTGTGCATTACTGCAGAACAACAAAAGCGAAACACTCCAATGATTTATGACCGAGTCTGCAGCGAGATAATAACACTACTATACGCACTTGTGTACTCGTATAACCGCGTCTAAGATTTTAAGATCATTCGTATTCCGTGTCCATACTTCCTGCGCGTCGAACGCTAACTCCGATGGGAATTATAAGAAGAAGGTTCCAGATGAGTAACTCATTACCATCATTTAGCTATAGTCGGCATCGGCTCTGCTTTTGCTAGATTCGATTTCCTTGAATTTACTATGGATATAAGTATTCATTTATTCTAGGCAGTGACTAATTAAATTGTTCGTTTTCGAGTTTGAAAAAAAAGAAGGGAAAAGAGCCTTTTTGGACAGGTGTTTGTTACTCCATTGCGTCTTAACTTCTCAACCGATTAGGTAGACTGAAATTTGGAGTAAGCATCTAGCCCCTGGATTACTCTTTTATTAGGTACCTACGGAAAATTTATAGCTCTGCGGGATTCGTGAAAAAACGAATTTCATGAATATGGAATTAACGAGCAAAAGTTGCTTTTTTATTTTAATCAAAAATATCCCGATAACTAGCACGAAACGTTAGTCTTCCACGTTTCTGATACAATCCGCGAAGGTGTGGAATGCTCTTTCAGCCTCCGTGTACCCAGCCTACAGTCTGGGTGGCTTCAAGAGCAGAGTGAATACTTATAGGCATTTTCTAGACAAGCGCGCTCCAACTTACACCTCATCATACTTTTCCATCAGGCGTGATCTGCATGATCATGTCAAGCGTCGGCTTAGTTACACAAGAAATAAGAATACGTGAGTCCCGTGGAACACTCGGTTGGAACGAAATTTCTTTCCTATTCTAGGTATATTCTAAGCATGACACGCGAATTTAAAAGTCGTTCATTAGTTATCTATTATCTACCTACGGATTTCAAAACTCGTATCTAGCTTTTAATAGAACACGTGTTATTTTGGTGTAGTGATTCGAGCGCTTGGTATAGGTTTAATATAGGTACCTAAACAAACTTTAATGAAGTCCTGTTTCAAACTTCACCGCGGGACAAAATATCTTTCTACGAATGACGGAAAAATTCATTTCTTTTCGGCTAGCCCCTCCGCCGTATCGCCGGAAAAGGAACTTCGTTCCAAAACCAGCGACCCTTGACAATAAAACCCGAAAGCGATAATCGCGCGTTTTAATGCCCGCCGTGGGGCCGTAGCGGAGTGAAGTGCCACGATATTTCCGGTTCACTGAACACGACCAACTAATGCGCTGTGTCCATGAGATATGTCACTCCCTGACAGTGACATTTGAATGTCACAGTGGGTAGGACATTGTTACTGAGACACCCTGTAGGTAGGTATAGATATTTCAATCCACGATGACGCGCCCCAACCTGTCAAACTCCATACGAATCGATTATCGAATGAAACATCCTAAGTGACTTTGACAGAGTGGGACGCATCTTCGTGGATTAAAATATCTATATAATTAATTTAGTTACCCCGTCACATTTTCACCATAAAACAGTAAGGCATCGTTTAAAGGCTTACCTTTATATACGTATATTTTACACTCTTACAATTATTATAGTTGACGAAGGTACCAAAGACACGTAGGTAACTACCTACATAAGTAGGTACCTACCTACGTGTCTTTGGTAGCACGGAACACTAAATAGTACAAGTACAGAAGGCTTACTCTACAAGATGATTTAAATTTTAAAGAAATAGTGCTTATAGGTACGAAGCGCTTTGATTCCTCGTTCGATTGCAGAGGTATGGAATTCCCTCCCAGCAATTGTCCTTCCCACCACCGACAACTTGGGAGTTGGGCACCTTCAAATCAAAAGTGAACAGGCATTTCCTAGGCAAGCGCGCTCCAACTTACGGCCGAAAATAACTAATCAGATGTACGTATGACGTACTTATCTATCCTATAGGTAGGTGTAGGTAGGTAGGTACTTAGGGAACGATCTGAGTTTTATTAGTAGGTAGGTAGTATCCTACAACCGGTTGTGCAAAGAATTATAACAACCGTTAATAATTATCAGTTACCTAACCTATTATATTCCTAAGCACGGTTTCTCGTTAAAAACAAACGTCGAAACCAACAGTAATTATAACATAACGTTATCGATCAAAACCGGCGAATATGTCGAAAAACTGACTCTGTAATACTCTTTAATCTTTAAGCTGATACTATCGCGTGAGGTGTCAAATTCTTAACCGTGAACCACTACAATAATCGTTACAAACAAAAAAAAATAACCCACTAATCACAACACTAAAAACTCGAGGGGACGCCCCTGATTAGGTACGGCCTTTTGAGCGCGCTCGCGTCTGATTGGCTGAGAAGTTTCGGAGGCGGAGCTTAGAAGGCGGGAGTTTGGTTGTAGGGTTGTGCTCGAGTTCAAGAGTTATCGATGAATGAGTTTTTTTACGGTATTTTTTTGCATGTTGTTTTTCGGATGATGGATAATTTATGGGTTGGGAGTGACACGAGTTCCGCTCGGCGTGTGGGAGCGATATTATGGTGAGCGATGGTGGCTCTAAAGTCTAACGCGAGCGGATTTATGGGGCTTTATGGGGTATAGGGTTACCCTGCTGTAGGTACGGTAATTTGTTAGTAAAAACGTTAGTAGGTCCAGCTACAATGTATCAAAATATTATGAAACAGGTACTTTGTAGGTACCTACAGGTATATTGATGAATAGGTACGTAGAGGCGCTGGCCATTTTAAATTAATGGTTTTAATTTAGGTAGGTGCTATAGGTACACAGGTAATATACAGGTGCTACAGGTAATATACTTGTATAAACTAAATGTACATATACTGTGTACTTATATCTATTGTACATTCAAATGATTTAATGTCTTGCGAAAGTACCTTTAAATTGTCAGACATAAAATGCAAACTAGTCAAAGTTTCATGTAATGATCATATTGTGTTTATTCCACTACTACATACTTTAAACCCATAAAATTAAAGGCATTTAAAAGAACACTCATAATCTTTTTATTCATAATTGTAATAAAACTTACAGGTAACGATTAGTTACATAGAAAAATAGAGAAAAGTGTTTTTGATTAGCGTAGCGTTCATAACTCAGTTTTGACGAAATCGCCACTTTTTATCCTAAGATCCGGTATTATAAATTTACACAAAATATATGAGTACCCTCATATACCTATTATTTAATAATGATAGAGAATACAATATACTAGATAATTTTATATCAATTGCAAGATTATTTTATTATCAACCCCACCATAATAGTTGCCTTACCACAAAAGCAAAAACAAAATTACATCTGAAATCAAGACAAGTACTTATTTTTTCAATTATGTTGGCTAGGTACCTACCTAGCAAACATAATTGAAAAAAAAGTACTTACTTGAAATCGAAAGAGCAGCCTGTATCTGTACGCGTACAGCTCGCGGCAGGCTCGCGTACCACGTACACACCGTGATTTGTGGTTACAGTAACGTCCAACGTTGTCCAACGGTTACGTTACATAAATGAATACCTACGTGTTTATTGTCGGCTCGCTGCGAGCTGCAACGCGATCCGCTCGCGGCAAGTTCGCGAACCACGTACACACTATAATTTTTGGTTACATGACGTGCAACAGTTACGGTTACAGTTCGCTAATGAGTACCCGGCTTTATAAGTCGATCCGTCGAACGTCGTAACGTAAAAAAAAAATCGATACAAAAAGAAACATTTTAATTTGATAAAGTAAAATTATATACATGTGCTATACGATTTTTAATATAACATGTTTTATATAAGAAAAGAAGTTTTATTTCTAATGTGACTTACGACAAAATCATTAAGTTAACATTTTTTATTGTAATTATTTAATTAATTATCTTTAAAATTTTTAATTTACGTAAGGCCCGTCTCGTATATATCACTATTATCCTAAAGTTTCACGATAAAGTGCCAGTTGCATTATGTTTTATTATTTCCTGACTACAACAAGCTGCTTATTATTTTAAATGAACAAATTTACAGTAGCCATTTTGAAACTTGGTTTAATAACAGAGAATGGCGCCATTATTTTAAGGTATTTAATTTTAATATTTCTATATGAAAAACCTTACACAGAATCATTTTATAACCTGAAAGTATTTGAAAGGCGTTTATTCATACCCATCAAGATGTTATAAGTTGTCATAAAGTTAAATCCAAGACTACTTTAAAACTCAAAAGTTGCCTCGCAAGGTTATATTTAAGTTAAATTAAAGTTATGAAGGTTATATTTGGGTTCTGTGTAAGTAGTTCAAAAGGTTCAGGATTTGAGCTAAAGGTTTTGCTGTAGCTCTCAGAAAGGTGCTGAAACGTGGGCCCTTTTAGCACTCAGGAGGTTAATATAACGTTAACATGACGATGTTGTGCCTACTAAGACTTACGATCAGATTGTCATACAAAGGTTTTAGAACCTTTTCATAACCTTTCTATAACCTAAAATGTTACTTGGGTAAGATGTTATCTTACTAACTTGGAAGGGTAAGTAAATTTACCCCAACGGTTTCTACACAGCATCGCACCGGAACGCTAAATCGCTTGGCGGTGCGTTTTTGCTGCTGGGTGGTAACAAGCCACGGCCGAAGCCTCCCACCAGACCAGACCTGAGCCAATTTAGAAATTATAAAATCCCAACGTGGCCCGTGGCGGGAATCGAACCCGCGACCTCCCACTCGAATCCGAGCGCGCCGCCACTGCGCCAGGGAGGTCGTCATAATGTAACCCCCATTAAATTTTCTAGGTGACAGTGAACCCCCAAACAATACAACTAAACAAACTAAATAGTACACCATACACAGTTAACAAACTTAATAGGGATAAATAGATACAAACTAAATAGCTAGGAGCTAAAAAAGGTTGTGCGTCTTCTCGGGAATCCTCGCGCTTTCTCAAGAAATATATATATTTATTTTGTACGTTTTACAATTGATATAAAGTAAAGTTCATTATGCTATGTAAAAAAATGTAGCTTGCATTCCATTTCGCTGCTGTGTAAATTGAACCTAAATGTAAATGCTTTGATGCTTACTTATGAAGACGAAAAGGACTTCACCAAGGAGTAAACTTCGTTTTTTCTTAATAGTTATGAAAAAGTTATGTCTTAGATATAATAAACAGTCAGTGCTGAGTATGGTAGGTAGTTTGTTGACATACCACTCCATAGAAAGACCACTCACGCCATAGGAACGCCATGACCATACCAAGTTACCATGGCGCACCCACACACGTTCGCTTCAATGTTCACGAGACTATAGTAGTGTTATTATCTCGCTGCAGACTTGGTCATAAATCATTCGAGTGTTTCGCTTTTGTTGTTCTTTGTTGAGTTGTGCATAGCACTACTATAGTAAACTTTAATTATTACGAACAGTTGCTGCCTATAGGGACATAAAATGGCAAACAGACTGTTGCGACAGGCAGACACCGTCCTGTTTACCTATTCTATTGTCCTATGGCAGCATATTTGATCATCACACTTCACACTAATATTATAAAGGCGAAAGTTTGTGTGTAAGTGTGTGTGTGTGTGTGTGTGTGTGTGTGTGTGTGTGTGTGTGTGTGTGTGTAAGTGTGTATGTTTGTTACTCCTTCACGCCGCAACTACTGAACCGATTTGGCTGAAATTTGGAACATAGATAGCTTATAACACGGATTAAAACATAGGCTACTTTTTATTCCGGAAAATTCCATAGTTCCCATTGGATATTTTAAAAAACCCTCATTTTTAGCGAAATTCACGCGGACGAAGCCGCGGGCAAAAGCTAGTAATTAATATCTTTAATTATGGATATTGCAGTGAGCGGATTATGTTTGTATGCATAATATGTACATGTACGGTTGCCTTAAAAAATCCATACATAGCCTAAAGTCTAAAACCATGTGTAAATATATCCGCATATTACCATAAATTGTCATCGATATCAACCTTGAGACAACATCATTAGGTTCAAACTCTTATAAGAAAACTCAGGATGTGGGCATCCGAACGATTTACGTAAACCTTTTTCGTACAAGCAAACAGTAGCGCACTCTGTCAAAATTCTATGGGTTGGCCTTACTGTTGATGGTTTTGGCACCGATAAACTGGTGTCATTTTTTCGCGCCGTCCGTGCTGTCCAGGGTATATGTCTATGTTTTTTTTTTTATTCTATACAAGTTAGTACTTGACTGCGATCTCACCTGATGGTAAGTGATGATGCAGTCTTAGATGGTATCGTACTAACTTGGAAGGGTAAGTAAATTTACCCCAACGGTTTCTTCACAGCATCGCACCGGAACGTTAAATCGCTTGGCGGTGCGTCTTTGCTTGTAGGGTGGTAACTAGCCACGGCCGAAGCCTCCCACCAGACCAGACCTGAGCCAATTTAGAAATTACAAAATCCCAAAGTGGCCCGTGGCGGGAATCGAACCCGCGACCTCCCACTCGAATTGAAGCGCGCCGCCACTGGGCCAGGGAGGTCGTCAAAATCGCTTGGCAGTGCGTCTTTGCTGGTAGGGTTTTAACTACACGGCCGAAGCCTCCCACCAGACATTGGATCAAAATAGTATGTCTTTGTATTGCAATTGACTATTGGATTAAAATAATATGTCTTTGTAATACCTACTTCTGCATTAGGTATGACTGGCCGAGTTCGTGCAAGGGGTCTCGTTTGCAAATTGTGTATGTACTTTTGACGTTGACCGTACATAGGGATTGACCTTGCGCTGCGGTCGGTATGCGGCTAAAGCAGGTATCGCGTCTTGACTCTTGACCAAATACGTTCAGGGCCGCTCGTATTACTTGCTGCGGACAAATAACATGCGGCAAATCTATTGCTATAATTAATAGATGGGACCCGGGTGACCGAGCTTTGCTCGGTAGTATTACAGCTACTCGCCAATACATGGCAGCAGGAGTTTACTGTAATAGTTTTACTTTATCGCCAATAGATGTCAAGATTTATATATATTTTTTTGGTAAATACAACATTTTCTAAAAATGAATCCTAGCTAGATCAATTTATCGCCCCACCCAAAACCCCTTGTATACTAAATTTCATGAAAATCGTTCGAGCCGTTTCCGAGATTCAGATTATATTACAAGAATTGCTCGTTTAAAGGTATGGGATATACTCTGGAAAAGGCAGAGGACGCGAAGAAATATCGCCAGTTTATCGGTGCCAAAAATGCTTGTTTTGCCACCAACAGTAAGGCACACGTTGTAATTCTCTAAGCAGCCAACTATAGAACTTGGACAGAGGGCGATGTTTGCTTGTACGGAAAAGGTTTACGCAAATCGGATACCTACTATACCTAATGTATATAAAAGAAAAAATACAGATATTATATATTACGGATATTATAATGTATATAAAAGAAAAAAAAATCGTTCGGATGCCCATTATCCTGAGGTTTCTTATCGGTGGTGTTATTAAACATGCGAATGGTTTAGATTTTTTATTCCTCCACGCCACGATTAATAAACCTTGAATGAACACAAAGGCGGGGGCGTAAATATAGCTACGATTATAATGAAGAAGATACGTCCACGAATCTACGATTCTTTTACGCATCGGATACTCTCTTGCGCAACCCCCAATAGCCTCTGGGTGATCCTTAATGCCAGCCTCTTCCAGGGAAGATCCGGGGGTCAGGCCCGAGGTCCCAGGCTGTTAAGGGCTCCGCAACCATTATCTATGTCTGCGTGAGGGATCAGATCTCTCTCGCTTGACTTTCGCCATTTTGGCGCTGATTGTTGCGTAACCTGGTGTGAGCGTGTATGGAACTAAAATAAAATGACATAACGCTATGACGCTAAGGTCTGGAACGCCCTTCCAGCCTCTGTGTTTCCAGCCAAGTACAAACTAGGTGCCTTCAAGAGAAGAGTGAATAGGTATTTTCTAGGCAAGCGCGCTCCATCCTAGACCTCATCATTGCTTTCCAACAGGCATGATTATCGTCAAGCGCAAGTCAATGTTCAATAAAAAAAAAATTCAAAACGACGGTCATAGCAACGAATGTCAATTTAGTACCGTGGACGTTCGAGGGTGGAGCTTCAAATCGGCACAAAAAGGGAACTGTCAGATGCATAGAATGATTAATCCATAGAATAGAGATCAGTGCGTCCACCTGAATTCTGATGCTGCGCGGGAAATGAACCCAGGAAGCTTCAGCCTACCAGATGATGACGCCATCACCATGTCTCGACTGACTCACTCGGACACTAATAAATCGAGCGTGAAATCTTGACAATGAGACTTAATTGTTCGCAGTCTGTGCTATAGTCAAATTCAACATGCATGCTCATTACTTTTAGTCCAAGGTCGCAAGGTAATAATAATGTTCAAAAACGCTTAGAAACAGATATTTGATAACTGGCTTAGTTTTTGAGTAATTAGGTAAAAGGTCGTTTTTCTGTTATATTCTTCCGCGACGCTGCATGTCGCACTTACCAACGTATCCGTGAGAGTGAGAAAGACAAAAATAAATTCAATAAATCCCCTTGAAGACAGGGGTCTGTTGTGAAATAGTACATTTCAATATAAGTGCGGAAAGTTTGTCATTTATTTACGAGTCCCGGTTTGTTGACCCAAGCCGAAGGCGAGGGTCAACTATAAAGACGAGTATAAATGACAATTCCGCACGTGCATTGAACGACGTTTTTTAATACATTTGCGAAAAAAAATATTGGTTTTACGTGTTTGCCTGCTCCGTGTTTGCATGCCGTGTTCGTGTTCATGCGCTCCTGGTGCGCCCGCTCCGGTGCCGCGTACGAGGAAAACACAAAAGCACTAGTGCGGAAAAGAATAACTTTGCGCACGCTAAACACACATGGAAATGTCAGCTTTTTGAGCAAATGTATTAAAAATGACCTCTGGCACTCAGTGAGTGCTACTATTACTACTATTACTATTGCAGTAGTACTACTGTAATCTTCGTGGTACCACGTGGTACTGGTACTGTTAAAGTGGGGTCACGGAATTGAGAACTGTAATGCAATTGTACACCACGAGCACTTACAAACAGCGCGCGATGGTACGCGCTGGTGCCGACGCGGGTGTGGGGTGGCACACACCCTTCTGTGTCGCCGCGGGGGCGGGACACGCCCTCAGTATCACTCAGGGTGTGGTCACATGAACAGCGATGTACCTATCTAATTCTACTTTAGAATCCAAATCAAATTGTTTCTTCAATAAAAATAAAAAAATTACAATGATGGTACATAATACAATCCAAGTTCTCGCTATATCATACCATATTATTGGCATGCAAATTTATACAAACAAAAAACAAATAAAATTATCAGTTTACAAAATATGATTAGGTATCTGCACCTCTCAATATTTTAGGAAATAAAAAAATCTTTAGTATTAAAGATTGCCTCAAAGATTACAATTACAATAAGATGTCGAACATAATAAAAATTGTTAAAATAATGTCAGTATCGCCCAATATTGTAGGAAATAAAGAAAATTATGTCTTTCTTAAAAATTATTAGTCTTTCTTAAAGTATAACTTCTTTCACACTTCTTTCTTCTATAACTTACAGACAATTATTTAATGTCGGATTTCGCCATGCACCGAGAAGGACTTGCAAGAAACTCGGCAGTCGGCACTAGCTAATTGCCGATCCCACAGTCCGCATTCAGTTGGGTGCGCTGAGCTGATAATGACTGACCACCACTGACCAAGTGGTTGAGCCAGGCGCTTTGTGTGAACAAGCTTTTGACGTGATAACGTCTTGTAAACTGATGAACATCAGCAACACACATGAAAAATAGTAACGTTCCACGTAACGTTCCATCTGAGCCTGTGCGTGCAAGCGAGAGCGCGCAACAAGCGATAGAGAGGCACGATAAAACAAACGATAGAGAGGCCAATTATGACGTTATCACGTAAATCTATCGTCCGTAAACCGACTTTACAGACAACCAATTTTTTTTTTTAATTTTTAATCATAGGTACTTATCTACATTATTATTATATGATTAGCTGTTGCCAGCGGCATCGCCCGCATTAATTTAGATTTTTACATTTCCCCTTATAATAAGTCAATTGTTAAAAAATCTAAGACGTGGTGCCGTAGATTTTTTTTGACTTTTAGAGGACAATTCCGCCATACCGCGTAACTTCAACCATTCACGCATTGCACGCAGCGGAAGCTGTCCAAAAGGAACAATGTCCAACATTTATCATTGATGATCCGTTCCTATTGATCATAGCGTGATGTTATATACATATAGCCTATTTAGCCTTCCTTGATAAATGGACTATACACAAAAAGAATTTTTTCAATTCGGACCAGCAGTTTCTGAGACTAGGGCGTTCAAACAAAGAAACAAACAGCTTAATAATATTAGTATAGATTTTGTCGTCCCGTTGATACAGAGGAGCGTGGAGAATCGTCTGGTGTACCCTCACCCCCTTCCTCCACGTCCAAGGCAGAACGCAAAACTGACGCGGAGTCAAACTTTTTTGACGACCTCCCTGGCGCAGTGGCGGCGCGCTCGAATTCGAGTGGGAGGTCGCGGGTTCGATTCCCACCACGGGCCACTTTGGGATTTAATAATTTCTAAATTGACCCAGGTCTGGTCTGGCTAGTTACCACCCTACCAGCAAAGACGAACCGCCAGGCGATTTAGCGTTCCGGTGCGATGCTGTGTAGAAACCGTTGGGGTAAATTTACTTACCCTTCCAAGTTAGTACGATATCATCTAAGACTGCATCATCACTTACCATCAGGTGAGATCGCAGTCAAGTACTAAAAAAAAAACTACATTCGCCCCTAAACCATTTGACTAAGCAACGTTTGGACGAAGCGGTCATCCGTGACGTAATCGTAAATTGATTAGCTCGTTAACTGCGGTATCGAGTGCTAACCGCGTGCTGGTAATGCCTGGTGTTGGATGGCTCTTAATCGCGTGTTTACAACTGCTAGTAATAGTAGCATAGAGCCGCTCCGTACTCCGCTGGCATGGTACCGTGTACCGACGGTGTCGGGTCGACGCCCTCTAATAGCGAAGTATTGGCATACAGTCCGATTCTCACTGGCTTACCTGGAAATGGGATACCATTTTTTTTTAATCTATACGATTTAGTACCTACTTGACTGCGATCTCACATAAGTGATGATGCAGCCTATAAGATGTTATCGTACTAACCTGGAAGATAAGTAAATTTACCCCAACGGTTTCTACAAGCATCGCACCGGAACGCTAAATCGCTTGGCGGTACGTCTTTGCTGGTAGGATGGTAACTAGCCACGGCCAAAGCCTCCCACCAGACCAGACCTGAGCCAATTTAGAAATTATAAAATTCCAAAGAGGCCCGTGGCGGGAATCGAACCCGCGACCTCCCACTCGAATCCGAGCGCGCCACCACTGCACCAGGGAGGTCGTCAAAATATCATCATAACCATATCATATCCTATACTAGCCCCCGTAAAAGACCACGCGGGTCACCTACCACCTGGGTGCGTATCATCATCTCTTTCGTTACGCTCTTGTCAGAGCGGTCGTGGTCATAATTTTTCAGTCACACGCTTGACAATCCGTCTCCATTCTTCCCGGACAGCTGCTTTTCTTGAGCACACATGTTAAGGGACGTCCACTGCAGCTTTTACTTGGTCCATCTCATAGGCGATCTGCCACGAGATCTGATTCCCTCTACCTTTCCTTGGACGACTGGACGTCTAGCTACAGTACTGTTTTAATGTTATGTAAATATCTAAACAATACTGCACCATTACTGCTTTAAGAGATGGTGGTTCGGCCCCTGATCTGACCAAGTGAAGTCGCTCTTGAAGTTCCTCTCGCAACAACCATCAGAAAAGCTGAATACCGAAATGTATGGAGGGACATTGTTAAGAATATAACGAAGGAACTGTAGTGATGAAGGTTGACGAACGAGGAGATCCCATACTACGAATAACCTTTGACGAACTCCCTTTGCACTCTTCTACACTACCAGCAAAGACGCACCGCCAAGCGATTTAGCGTTCCGGCGCGATGCTTGTAGAAACCGTTGGGTAAATTTACTTACCCTTCCAAGTTAGTACGATAACATCTGAGACTGCATCATCACTTACCATCAGGTGAGATCGCAGTCAAGTACTAACTTGTATAGAGTAAAAAAAAACCTCAGGTTTATGTCGGTATACCTACATCCTAATAAAGTGTTGAGGATCAAACGAGTGAATTGGGGAGTTCAAACTATCTATTGTCTGGGAGCTGAAATACTTCTGATAAAGTCCACTAACGCATATTCTGTTCTCGCTTTTATCGCCAGTGTTCTGTACTAAAAAAAAAAGTCCGGTCGCCGAATAGAAAGAATTTCGTACATTTACCTGTTACTACCTGTCTCTGTCACTCTCGCGTTAAAATAATGCCTCTCGCTCGCACAGGACAGCGGTCATTGCACCTGTGCGAGCGAGAGGCATTATTATTTGTACGAAATTCTTTCTATTCGGCGACCGGACTTTTTTTTTTTAGTACAGAACACTGGCGATAAAAGCGAGAACAGAATATGCGTTAGTGCGAGCAAAGGGCTCGGGTGAGATGGTTGACATTTGCAAGGTATAAATATCAGCAGTGGGAGTAACTATCTGTGTCACGACTGAAATATACCTGCGTCCAGTGCGTTTGTAATGTCGCTGTAGCTACGAGCTAGACTATGACAATATAGGCTTAGGCGAGTAGCAGTTGATATACTGGGAAAAATAGGACTTATAAAATATTTCAATGCACGAAGACGCGCCCTATTCTGTCAAAATCGCTTTTGTTTTATTCAAATCGTATGGAGTTTGACAGTGTAGGGCGCGTCATCGTGGATTTGAAATATCTATAACTCAGGGCGATGAGCGCAATTTCAGCCATCACTTTATCTTTCCTGCCTCCGTATTTAATAACTTCTTGCGGGCGAAGCAGAATAGTGTAAAATAAAACAAAAAAAATGGTTGTCTGTAAAGTCGGTTTACGGACGATAGATTTACGTGATAACGTCATCATTGGCCTCTCTATCGTTTGTTTTATCGTGCCTCTCTATCGCTTGTTGCGCGCTCTCGCTTGCACGCACAGGCTCAGGTGGAACGTTACGCGGAACGTTCTATTTTTTCATATGCGTTGTTGGTGTTCATCAATTTATTAAACGTTATCACGTCAAAAAAAAGTCAGTGAGTCTTACGTATTGGGCTCTTACGATCTATAGTGCAATGACAAATAAAGTTTCGACTCACAAGTATAGTGCAATGATAAATAAGGTTGCGAGTTGCGACTCACAAGTCACACTATAATCACTATATTTTTCTCGGGAAAAACCAAATATTTGCATACCTACCTATTTGGTTTTTCGCAATTTATACCACCTTGCGCTGCGCCGGCTGAGAACATCAGGTAAACATCTTGCTCTCTACATTCTTTTGATAAAAACAACTAATCACTTAGTTATCACTTGGTGTGAATTGTTTACATGCAGCCAGAAGGAAGTATGAACTCAGGCTAGGCCAGTCTCACTTATCACGTGACCGTCCCGGCTACAAGTAGAGTTTCGAACTACCATAACTCAGATGGTTGCCGCTCGCGGACAGAGTTGTACGCGCTAGTTCTGTATGGTCTATTTTACGCGCCGTCTGACTACGGCAGCCCTAGTACGTCGTAAGAGATAGCTAGGCGATAGACAGAGACCACAACATTGCGTTTGTTGCGTGTCGATTTTGAGGGCGGGGCCAGGCGCTACTGCGAACTGAATTGCACTTTTTGTGTCAGCGCTAGTCGCTATTTCTTTAAATTTTCGTGCGGAGTGAACCTTCTGGTACTACCTATTTAGTGTTCTGTGCTCAGGCTATATACTCGTGTAGTAATGAGTGATTCAATGCACGCCTGCGCTCGGCCGTATACGGGTTATCACAAGTGTATCAGACCATGCGCCTGCGACGAATATGGAATGCACGCACGAGACGATTAGTGTTTGTTTGTTAATTACATTATCAGGGCTGCCACGCGTCCGGTTTTTCCCGGAATATGTTCTATTGTCGACCGAATGGCGTAGTGGTAGCGAACCTGCCGTCTGCGCCGGAGGTCGTGGGTTCGATTCCCACTACTGGTAAATGTTTGTGTGATGAGCATGAATATTTTCCAGTGTCTGGGTGTTTTTCAATACATTATATTTATGTATATATAATAAGGTTTTATGTATATATAATAAGGTTTAGGGACAGTTTTAACTAGTGAAATAAAACTAATTTGTGTTGCTCTAAAATGCGAGAGAAACAACAATAAAAGCTATATTTTCACTTCAAATTAATAACAAATCATTTAAATTCAAACTGATAAAATCAAGTACAATTTCTTCTATTGACATTCATAGACCAAGCTGTCAATCCTGACAGCCGTCAGCGACGATGACACCATAGAGTGAAGCCTGCTCTGCTAGCATCTGTAGGATAAGTAAATGGCGGCGACGCGGCAAATTCAAATGAAGAAGTATAGGGATTCATTTACATATATTAGTATGTATGTATATTATCAGGTATCTAGTACCCATAACATAAGCTATCGCTTACTTTGGGGCTAGATTGCGATGTGTCAAATGTCCCGTATATGTATATTTATTTATTGTAGAGGGCGTCCGGGGTCTTCCGGAAGGGGTTGTCAAAAAGTGACAATTCTCGTGTCAGAGGAATCCTAATTAACTGTTTGTTAGTAACATTATTATCAGGGCTGCTATGGGCCCGGGATTTCCCAGATTTTTCCCCTCCAGGGCTTCCGAGGGTCGTCCGGAAGGAATTGTCAAAAAAAGGACAATTATTGTGTCAGGGGTATCCCAATTGATTGAAAAATACTTACTTAATCAGCCTATGGATGCCCACTGCTGGGCATAGGCCTTTCCGAGAGCACGCCACCACACACGGTCCTCCGCCTTCCTCATCCACCCACTACCAGCAACCCTTATCAGGTCATCGGTCCAGCGGGCAGGAGGTCGTCCTACGCTGCGCTTACCGGTACGCGGTCTCCACTCCAGAACACGACTGCCCCATCGGCCGTCGGTTCTGCGACAGACATGGCCCGCCCTAACCCAATATGGTATAGAAAGATAAGCTCCAAAAGCTTACTCCGTCGTCGCTGCAAAATGTCCGAATGCCCTCCACCACGCCTGCCTCCTGACATTTACTGCTGTCCGGAGAAAAAACTTAATTTCACCATCATGTTCGTGGCTTTTGTTGTCCGGCGTCGGCAGTTTAGATGATGGCTGCCTTGCATTACCATTATGTAGTACATAGGTAATATTAATTGCGTTATTTACATTGATATTTATCGTGGAATGTTTCATGATTTTTCCTGTTTCTAGAAATAAAATACATCTTATGCTGTCGGATATGGTATCAAAGCCTCAAACCAATCGTACATGGGTTTGCTCAGAGATTGTTCGATGCTATATTTTTTGCATTTCAACGAAACAGCGGGGTTATTCTCGTATATAAATCCATCAGCAGCGACGCAACTATCTGCCAATCGGTACCTACGTTGCACAACTGATGCAATCAATGCCTTCGCGGCTCGACCGATGATTTGGATTGAGCATCAGTCAATGCACAAGATGTTACTTCGTCGATTCTTATAAGTAACTAGCTGACCCGGCAAACGTTGTTTTGCCACTAAGGATATTAAAAATAGCTCAACCTACTCTCAGACCTACCGAACGTACCTTACACGGGAAATTTCAAAACAATCGGTCGGGTCGTTTCGGAGAGTTTGAGAACAACAATTGACTACGAGTATTTTATATATTTGACTTATAACTGACCCGCGAAACGTTGTTCTGCCATTGACGGATATAAAAAATAATATTTGACGACCGAATGGCGTAGAGGTAGCGAACCTGCCGTCTGCGTCGGAGGTCGTGGGTTCGATTCCCACTACTGGTAAATGTTTGTGATGAGCATGAATATTTTCCAGTGTCTGGGTGTTTTTCAATATATTATATGTATATTAGTATGTATGTATAATTAATCTAGTACCCATAACACAAGCTATGGCTTTCTTTGGGGCTGGATTGCGATGTGTAAAATGTCCCGTATATATTATTATTATAATATACGATGGATAACGGATATGCTTATGACTTACTCTCAGACCTACCGAACATACATAGAAGATTTCATACCAATCGATCGAGCCGTTTCGGAGAAGTTTGGTAACAAAAATTCAGGCTCCAGATTTTTTTTTACTCTATACAAGTTAGTACTTGACTGCAATCTCACCTGATGGTAAGTGATGATGCAGCCTAAGATGTTATCGTACTAACTTGGAAGGGTAAATAAATGTACCCCAACGGTTTCTACCAGCATCGCACCGGAACGCTAAATCGCTTGGCGGAGCGTCTTTGCTGGTAGGGTGGTAACTATCCACGGCCGAAGCCTCCCACCAGACCAGACCTAAGCCAATTTAGAAATTATAAAATTCCGAAGTGGCCCGTGGCGGGAATCGAATCCGCGACCTCCCACTCGAATTCCGAGCGCGCCGCCACTGCGCCAGGGAGGTCGTTAAAACTTTATACTTACCTAGAAGATTTTGCAGAACACTCCAGCAGTCAAAAGCTCGCCGCACTCGCAGTGTGTGAGTGTGCGTGTGCGTCGTGTGTGACGTAACACACACGCGAGCCGCGTGCCAATGAGGCGATGCGCTCGCGCAACCTTGATCTTGTTGCGGCGGATTTGTTTTTGATTGATCGAGTACGCGCTGCTTTATGCAGTACTAGCTTTTGTCCGCAGCTTCGCCCGCGTAAATTTCGGTGAAAACTAGGGTTTTTTAAATATCCCATGGGAAGTATGAATTTTTCCGGGATAAAAAGTAGCCCATATTTTAATCCAGGTTATAAGCTATCTATGTTTCAAATTTTAGCCAAATCGGTTCAGTAGTTGCGGCGTGAAGGAGTAACAAACATACACACTTACACACAAACTTTCGCCTTTATAATATTAGTGTGATGAGCCCCTAAGATTACCTAAGTAAACCAAGCAAACTGGCCAGCGCCAGCGGTTTAGAGCTTGGTTGGGATCGATTGCCTAACACGCATCTAGCACTATTCAGAGTTAATAATTATTGGCTGAATGAGAACATCGTGGAATGCGTAAGAGTTGTCTCCATAAGTTTCTCAAAGGTTAATATGCTAGCCTATGTTGTTAAAAAACCTGTCAAGTGCGAGTCGGACTCGCGCACTGAGGGTTCCGTACTACAACCGGAGGAATAAAACCATAAAAACCACTTTTCTTATCGAACCGCAAAACTAACTTTGTTTTTAGAGGTTTTATTGTAAATATCAAAAAACTACTTATTAGATCTCGTTCAAACCAATTTTCGGTGGAAGTTTGCATGGTAATGTACATCATATATTTTTTTTAGTTTTATCATACTCTTATTTTAGAAGTTACAGGGGGGGGGGGGACACACATTTTACCACTTTGGAAGTGTCTCTCGCGCAAGCTATTCATTTTAGAAAAAAATGATATTAGAAACCTTAGTATCATTTTTGAAGACCTATCCATAGATACCCCACACATATGGGTTTGATGAAAAAAAAAATTTTGAGTTTCAGTTCTTAGTATAGGGCACCCCCAAAATTTATTACTTTTTTTTTAAATTTTGTGTGAAAACCTTAATGCGGTTCACAGAATACATCTACTTACCAAGTTTCAACAGTATAGCTCTTATAGTTTCGGAAAAAAGTGGCTGTGACATACGGACGGACAGACGGACAGACAGACATGACGAATTTATAAGGGTTCCGTTTTTTTGCCATTCGGCTACGGAACCCTAAAAACTACGTTAGTGAGATGCGTAAGAGTTGTCTCCATAACTTTCTCAAAGGTCAATATGCTAGCCTATGTTATTAAAAAAAAATTGATTGTCTGTAAAGTCGGTTTACGGACGATAGATTTACGTAATAACGTCATCTCTATCTCTCTATCGTTTGTTTTATCGTGCCTCTCTATCGCTTGTTGCGCGCTCTCGCTTGCACGCACAGGCTCAGGTGGAACGTTACGCGGAACGTTACTATTTTTCATGTGTGTTGCTGGTGTTCATCAATTTATAAGACGTTATCACGTCAATGAAAATGAAAATGAAATTTCTTTATTTTCACATAGGCCCAATTAATAGGCTCTTATGAAAAGTCAAAACTCTACCGCCAGGTTCGGAAAGCAGGTTTGCACCGAGAAGAACTGGCAAGAAACTCGGCACTTGCTCTTTTCAAAAAAAATGTCATTATATACAATTTCGTAAATAATATCAATAATTATTACATAATTTTTAAGATATCTCGGGAAGAGATGGAAATATATCCCTATCATTCCAACAATTCTTGTCATTGAAAAATTCTTCAATAGTATAGTAACCCCGACTTATTAGATGTTTTTTGACAGTGACTTTAAACCTGTGTAAAGGTAGTCCAAAACAGACTTCGGGATCATATTGTAGAAGCGTACACTCAACCCCACAAAGGACTTCTGTACTTTACGTAAACGGTGTGGTACTACAACTAACTTGTGTCTGCCATTTCTAATTGGACGGTTACTTACATCTATACGTTGCTTAAAATTATTAATGTTTTGACGTACAAAGAGTAAGCAATTATAAATGTATTGAGATGCCACTGTAAGAACACCTATTTCTAGTCAAAAATGACTTGACCGATTCTTAAATTTTTTGTGTATATTATGTAGGTCTGAAAAAAGGATGCAAACAATTTTTCATGCCACTACGTGAGAAACCATTACTTATATGGCAAAACGTTTGCCTGGTCAGCTAGTCTACTAGGTATATAAATAAAAAATTGGTTGCCTGTAAAGTCGGTTTACTGACGATAGTTGAACGTGACAACGTCTTCTTTGTCACTCGTTCCGCGCTCGCGAGGTAACGCCGGTAACGCCGCATGAGCGAGGTAACGCCGGATGAGTCATGTTTTTTCGTGCGTGCAACCGGCTCTATCGATTTATAAGACGTTGTCACGTCAAAAATTGGTCGCCTGTAAAGTCGGTTTACTGACGATAGTTGAACGTGACAACGTCTTCTTTGTCGCTCGTTCCGCGCTCGCGAAGTAACGCCGGTAACGCCGCATGAGCGAGGTAACGCCGGATGAGTCATGTTTTTTCGTGCGTGCAACCGGCTCTATCGATTTATAAGACGTTGTCATGTCAAAAAGTCGGTTTACTGACGATAGTTGAACGTGACAACGTCTTCTTTGTCGCTCGTTCCGCGCTCTTTACAGGCAACCAATTTTCTTTCGTGCGTACAACCGGCTCTATCGAATTATAAGACGTTGTCACGTCAAAAAGAGCCAGTTTGCCAGCTCTTAAAGCCTTAAGCAGTAAATGCTTCTTAAAGTTAGTGAAAACAAGATATTAACAGTGTTGTGTTGTCGCAGGGGCGCCGAGCTCGACGACGTGAGCCTGCTGCGCCGGATGCCCAACGTGGAGGTGCTAGCGTTCAGGTACGTCATAACCATAGCTTGAGCAGGCCAGTCTCACTTATCACGTGACCGTCCCGGCTACAAGTAGGGGTCCGGACCTCAATATTTCAGATGGTTGCCGCTCGCGGGCCGAGTTGCACGCGCTAGTTCTGTGCGGTCTATTTTACGCGCCGTCTGACTACGGCAGCCCTAGTACGTCGTAAGAGATAAAGTTAGGCGATAGAAAGAGACCACAACATTGCGTGTCGATTTTGAAGGCGGGGCCAGGCGCTATTGCGAACTGAATTGCACTTTTTGTGTCAGCGCTAGAGTCGCTATTTCTTTAAATTATCGTGCGAAGTGAGACTTCTGGTACTATTTAGTGTTCTGTGGCTTGAGTCAATAATTAATAGGATTATAGCAAAGATTTAAATGTGGATTCGCCTTTAGCCTACATTGCGCACATCAAAAGCGGTCGCAGCATGCTGTAGCTGTAGTTGCTCTTGTGACAGATAGAGTGACACCGTAATTATCAAGTCAATTCAATTAGAAGTTTGAACGGAAGACCCTGGGAACAATGAGCACACAGAGCAATTTTGACGACCTCCCTGGCGCAGTGGCGGCGCGCTCGGAATTCGAGTGGGAGGCCGCGGGTTCGATTCCCGCCCCGGGCCACTTTGGAATTTTATAATTTCTAAATTGGCTTAGGTCTGGTCTGGTGGGAGGCTTCGGCCGTGGCTAGTTACCACCCTACCAGTAAAGACGCTCCGCCAAGCGATTTAGCGTTCCGGTGCGAGGCTGGTAGAAACCGTTGGGTAAATTTACTTACCCCCTTCCAAGTTAGTACGATAACATCTTAGGCTGCATCATCACTTACCATCAGGTGAGATCGCAGTCAAGTACTAACTTGTATAGAGTAAAAAAAAAACACAGGCTATTTTGATCTCGGCGAAATTCCTGATTCCCATATGGGGTGAACGCTCCAAAAGTCGGCACTTTAAGGGTCTTGTCACATTAGAAAATTCGTAAATGCGTCATTCTAAGCAATTAAAATACGTTGTTTTTTTTTCTAATACTTTATACTTTTGACTGTGCAAGCCAATTTTAAAAACCGAACTTATTTATGAAGAAGTATTTTTTTTTAATCGTTTAAAAAAAAAGTACTAATTTGCCTAAGCTCGGCACTCATGTTCGTAAGTGCGGCTTTTGTGTTCGCAAAGTCGGCCCTCTCGTTTTTCAATAGCGTCTGAAGGAAAACATGCAACACAGCCTGACTTTGCTTGCAGAATAAATGATTTTCTTTAAAAATTATTAATATGATTAAACTTAACTAATGTATAAACGGATACTAAGTACTATTATAGTCTCCATGCACGTAATAACATAGTCTAAAAAATAAAAACAGTGTAAAAAGTTAAACAGTTTTAATTATGTTTATATAAAAAGCGATAAGTAGGAAATCAAATTATTTTCACATAAAAAATAACAGTTAGGAACACTTTGGAAATACTCTCCGAAAAACATAAATTATACGAATTAATAACAATTGAGTATACGAACTTTATCTTATGTAAATACTAGCAAACGCCCGCGGCTTCGCTCACGTTAACTTCTGAGTTATGCTTTACTATGGTGGTTTAATTTCCAAAATTCCTGCACTACACACCATTTTGCCCACAAAATTTTCTCTTGCTTCCTGGTAATAGTCACATATTGATTTTGAAAAATTCGATCGTCACAAAAAAGTTAAATATGGTGGCCATTTTTAGGGTTCCGTACCCAAAGGGTAAAAGCTCTTACTAAGACTCCACCGTCCGTTCATACATCCGGCCGTGGTTGCTTGCTACCATGGTAAGACATATAAGTACAAAATTGTGGCCAATTCTTTTAAATTTTTACCACAAATTCCTTCTCTATGCTCGCTGCGATAATCAGATATCAATTTTGAAAACAATCGGCCCAGTAACAAAAAAGTTCAAAATGGCGGCCACTTTTTTAAAATGTTGACTACAAATTCTTTCTCTATGCTTGCTGCCATTGTCAAATATCGATTTTCAAAGCAATCGGCCCAGTAACAAAAAAGTTCAAAATGGTGGCCAAAAAGTTCATCATTTTTTAATTTTGACTACAAATTCCTTCTCTATGCTTGCTGCCATAGTCAGACGTCGATTTTCAAAGCAATCGGCCCAGTAACAAAAAAGTTCAAAATGGCGGCCACCTTTTTTAAATTTTGACCACAAATTCCTTCTCTATGCTTGCTGCCATAGTCAAATATCGATTTTCAAAGCAATCGGCCCAGTAACAAAAAAGTTCAAAATGGCGGCCACCTTTTTTAAATTTTGACCACAAATTCCTTCTCTATGCTTGCTGCCATAGTCAAATATCGATTTTCAAAGCAATCGGCCCAGTAACAAAAAAGTTCAAAATGGCGGCCACTTTTTTAAATTTTGACCACAAATTCCTTCTCTATGCTTGCTGCCATAGTCAAATATCGATTTTCAAAGCAATCGGCCCAGTAACAAAAAAGTTCAAAATGGCGGCCACTTTTTTAAATTTTGACCACAAATTCCTTCTCTATGCTTGCTGCCATAGTCAAATATCGATTTTCAAAGCAATCTGCTCAGTAACAAAAATGTTCAAAATGGCGGTCACTTTTTAAAATATTGACCACAAATTCCTTCTCTATGCTTGCTGCCATAGTCAAATATCGATTTTCAAAGCAATCGGCCCAGTAACAAAAAAGTTCAAAATGGCGGCCACTTTTTTAAATTTTGACCACAAATTCCTTCTCTATGCTTGCTGCCATAGTCAAATATCGATTTTCAAAGCAATCTGCCCAGTAACAAAAAAGTTCAAAATGGCGGCCACTTTTTTAAATTTTGACCACAAATTCCTTCTCTATGCTTGCTGCCATAGTCAAATATCGATTTTCAAAGCAATCGGCCCAGTAACAAAAAAGTTCAAAATGGCGGCCACTTTTTTAAATTTTGACCACAAATTCCTTCTCTATGCTTGCTGCCATAGTCAAATATCGATTTTCAAAGCAATCGGCCCAGTAACAAAAAAGTTCAAAATGGCGGCCACTTTTTTAAATTTTGACCACAAATTCCTTCTTTATGCTCGCTGCCATAGTCAAATATCGATTTTCAAAGCAATCGGCCCAGTAACAAAAAAGTTCAAAATGGCGGCCTATTTTTTAAATTTTGACCACAAACTCTTTCTCTATGCTTGCTGCCACTGTAAAATATCGATTTTCAAAGCAATCGGCTCAGTAACAAAAAAGTTCAAAATGGCGGCCTATTTTTTAAATTTTGACCACAAACTCTTTCTCTATGCTTGCTGCCACTGTAAAATATCGATTTTCAAAGCAATCGACCCAGTAACAAAAAAGTTCAAAATGGCGGCCACTTTTTTAAATTTTGACCACAAATTCCTTCTCTATGCTTGCTGCCATAGTCAAATATCGATTTTCAAAGCAATCGGCCCAGTAACAAAAAAGTTCAAAATGGCGGCCACTTTTTTAAATTTTGACCACAAATTCCTTCTCTATGCTTGCTGCCATAGTCAAATATCGATTTTCAAAGCAATCAGCCCAGTAACTAAAAAGTTCAAAATGGCGGCCACTTTTTTAAATATTGACCACAAATTCCTTCTCTATGCTTGCTGCCATAGTTAAATATCGATTTTCAAAACAATCGGCCCAGTAACAAAAAAGTTAAAAATGGCGGCCTATTTTTTAAATTTTGACCACAAATTCCGTCTCTATGCTTTCTGCCATAGTCAAATATCGATTTTCAAAGCAATCGGCCCAGTAACAAAAAAGTTCAAAATGGCGGCCAAAAAATTCAAAATTTTTCCTCCTCAAAATTTGAATACGAATTCATGATATACCTAATACCAACCTAGGTACCAAATTTCAGATCTCTACGACTTTTAATTTCGCTGGAATCCCTGGAACAACGCAAAAATTACACTTTTGTATGGGAAAATCCCTTAAAACTAGGATTTTTATCCCTTCCAATTTGAATTTCTGGAATCCCCGTCTTAGTACGAATTCATGACCTAATATCAACCTAGGTACCAAATTTCAGATCTCTACGATTTGTAGTTTTCCGGGAATTCCTGGAACAACGAAAAATATTTCACTTTTGTATGGAGAAATCCCTAAAACCAACGGTTTTTACCCCTTTAAATTTGAATTTCTGGAATCCCCGTCTTAGTACGAATTCTTGACCTAATATCAACCTAGGTACCAAATTTCAGATCTCTACGACTTTTAGTTTTTCGGGAATCCCTGGAACAACGAAAAAAATTACACTTTTGTATGGAGAAATCCCTAAAACCAACGGTTTTTTCCCCTTAAAATTTGAATTTCTGGAATCCCCGTCTTAGTACGAAATCATGACCTAATATCTACTTAGTTACCAATTTTCAGATCCCTACGTCTTGTAGCTTTTCGGGAATTCCTGGAACAACGAAAAATATTTCACTTTTGTATGGGGAAATCCAAAAAACCAACGGTTTTTACCCCTTACAATTTGAATTTCTGAAATCCCCGTCTTAGTACGAATTCATGACCTAATATCAACCTAGGTACCAAATTTCAGATCTCTACGACTTGTAGCTTTTCGGGAATTCCTGGAACAACGAAAAAAATTTTACTTTTGTATGGGGAAATCCAAAAAACCAACGGTTTTTACCCCTTACAATTTGAATTTCTGGAATCCCCGTCTTAGTACGAATTCATGACCTAATATCTACCTAGGTACCAAATTTCAGATCCCTACGACTTGTAGCTTTTCGGGAATTCCTGGAACAACGAAAAAAATTTCACTTTTGTATGGGGAAATCCAAAAAACCAACGGTTTTTACCCCTTACAATTTGAATTTCTGGAATCCCCGTCTTAGTACGAATTCATGACCTAATATCTACCTAGGTACCAAATTTCAGATCTCTACGACCTATAGTTTTGGCGGAATCCTTGGAACAACCAAAATCACCAAAATGCCTCATTCTTTTATATATATAGATAAATTATTACCTATCTACAGAACAATTATTATTTGCTACAAACAATCAGACAGTTTTCCTTATAAATAATACCAAATTATACTAAGGGGGCCGACCTTAGGAATAACCCAAATCCTTAAGTCGGCATCCCCTGCCGACTTAAGGTACTCCATACTACTGATTTTCCTAAGTCCGGCACCCCTGTTTTTTCTTCAAATGTGCAAAAAAATCGCCTAAAATAATTAAAAAACAATGTAATAGAAAACAATGTAATAGAATCAATAACATTGCAACAACAAGTGCTAAGTACTATAATGTGTAATTTATTCCTTACCAACTGACGCTCGGAATTTAGCAATTTTGTAAGCGATTCCGCGACTTACGAACTCTCGCTCGTTCAAACGGCAACTGGCGAAAAGCAGTGCAGCCCAGTGTTCCCATATTTGAAAGTTTATTACCCATCGGTGCAAACTTTAAAAAAAAAAATACCCATTATGCCTAAGTGGCAACAAAACACTATTATCGACAGAAATAGAACGCAGTGCCGACCTTTGGGGGGGGGGGGGGGGGGGGGGGGGCCGAGCTTAGGAGCGTTCACCCTGATTAGTATACTAAACCGTATTTCACATGCGCGGAGTCTAATAGAAATAAATACAATGCACAGCTTTTTTTTCTTCTGTTTACAAGTTAGTACTTGACTGCGATCTCACCTGATGGTAAGTGATGATGCAGCCTAATATGTTATCGTACTAACTTGGAAGGGTAAGTAAATTTATCCCAACGGTTTCTACATAGCAATTAGCAACGCACCGGAACGCTAAATCGCTTGGCGATGCGTCTTTGCTGGTAAGGTGGTAACTAGCCACGACCGAAGCCTCCCACCAGACCAGACCAGAGCCAATTTAGAAATTATAAAATTCCAAAGCGGCCCGTGGCGGGAATCGAACCCGCGACCTCCCACTCGAATCCGAGCGCGCCGCCACTGCGCCAGGGAGGTCGTCAAAACCTTGTGTAGTTACGTATGGTAACAAACAAACAGACAAACATCATGTGCAGTGACACTATAGTTAATTGGATCGCGTCTAGTCGCGTGCGGCAGTCGCATACAGCAGGGAACATGCGGGTCAACGACCGACAACGGCGCTAATACCTGACCTAGGTTAGCCATTATTGTGCCTAGATATCTTTTTAATAAATAAATATATAAATATAAATATATACAGGACATTTTACACATCGCAATCTAGCCCCAAAGTAAGCGATAGCTTGTGCTATGGGTACTGAATAAACTGACTGATAAATATACATACATACTCATATACTTAAACATAATATATTGAAAAACACCCAGACACTGGAAAACATTCATGCTCATCACACAAACATTTACCAGTAGTGGGAATCGAACCCACGACCTCCGGCGCAGACGGCAGGTTCGCTACCACTACGCCATTCGGTTGTCGGTTTTTTACTTCAATCTAGGTAAGTATATGTATGTATTGTTTACTTGCACAGTGTAGCTAAGTTCTCATTGGGCTAGTGGTGCTAAATTCCATATCACAAGGTCTTGGGTTCGATTCCCCGGTCGGTACAATACCAAAAAAAAATGTTGAAAATTCAAAGCATCTTTATATCACACTAGCGGCCCGTCCCGGCTTCGCACGGGTAGACATAAAAAGGTACAGATATTTAAGTTATAAGCATGCTAATTAAAACGACTATGAATCACTAAATTAAAAAAAAATTGTATGCTTATTTTAAAGCCTCCATGTACACATTCACAACGTTGGCTGTGGTATTTGTAGGTGGCAACAAAAGTATTGATTTTCAACAGATCCTACTCGAGAAAGTGCCACATACAATTGCCCGTGGGAAAAGCACTCTTTCCTTAAGTCGATACCAACTATGGAAAAAGTTTGTCCCTGGGATTTATTTATTGTTAGGGCAAAAGATATTTTTAAAGGGAACTGTAACCTTTTAAAATATATGGGCAAATCAGTTGGTATCATCGGGATCCGCGGAACATGTGCGAGCTGACCGCCCGCGGAACCCGTAATGATAGTTGCTACAATCACATTATCTCTTAATTCTTTGATCAATAGTCTTGTACCATTACACATATTGGGAGGGCTTTAATTTCTTACGAAGCATAAAAATGTGTTAAAAAAAACTCGAAATATTAAATGTCGCTTGCGTCCACTGCGTAAGGAGCCGACCGCGCGGATCACGAAGAGTTAGTTACTCGATGCGCTTTTTATCGCAGTTTTTATTTTAATTTCATGATATCTTTTGAATGGAATGTCCGATTTCAATAATTCAAAAAGTAATCATCAGGTATTGAGACAGTCTTGAATATTAAATTATTTATTTGGATAAAAATTTATAAATGGTATGGATAACACGGTCTGATTTTGATCGGCATTTCTATCAATTTGTTAAATGTAAAAAAGTAGTTATAGTGACGTAACTACAATAGTTAGACACATGGTCTCGCGAAGTTTTTTGTAGATATTGATATATTCTATAATATTGTCAAACATTTTTTTGTCCTATCATTAATACTCTTCGCAGCGTATGCGATGAAAGACATTTTATGGCTAATTTTTTTACACCTTCGGTTGGTTTTAATAGTAATTTCTAAAGATTGCTATAGTAATCTAGTACTAAATATAGCCTATGTTACTCAGTGATAATGTAGCTTTCTAATGAAAAAAGAATTATTAAAATCGGTCCAGTACTTTTTGAGTTTATTCGTTACATACAAAAATACAAAAATCCAAAAATACAAATCTTTCCTCTTTATAATATTAGTGTAGATGTAGATAGTAAAGGCTCCTGTTAAAGGTCAATACGATATTTGTTTTGTGTATTTGGTGATAACTAAACTTGGTATTAAAAGTTAAAACTAAGTTCTTCTCAGGGCCCTAAAATAGTTACGAATTGATCCAATAAGTACCTATTGACTTTTTTTCAAGAAATTCCTAGTAAGTACCAGCCTGGAGTTAAGAAATTAGCAGTGATTCATACAGATAAACTTACTTTTCTGTTCTGTGGTAATTGATCCCCGTGCCTCGGAGAGCACGTTAAAAGCCTCCAATCTCATCCTATCAACCTGGAGATCATTTTTGACGTGACAACGTCTTATAATTCGATAGAGCCGGCTGCACGCACAAAAAACAATATGATTCATTTACCGTTACCGTGGCGTTACCTCGCTCTGAGGCGTTCCATGTAAGGCTTGAAGTGCAAGCGAGAGTTGTCACGTTAAACTATCGTCAGTAAACCGACTTTACAGACAACCAATTTTTAAAAAAGTTTCCTTGTGCCCTGTCCCTACGCCTTGGCAAGGGACGCGATTCTCTGTCTATAAACATTTATTTGATGACCGAATGGCGTAGTGGTAGCGAACCTGCTGTCTGCGCTCCGGCGCAGTCGTGGGTTCGATTCCCACTACCGGTAAATGTTTTATTTTATTTTTATTTTATTTATTTAGTACTACAATATACATAGTATGTTACAAGAATTAGGACAGATGGTTGTGTACAAGGATGCACTTATCTCTATAAGAGATCTCTGCCAGTGCCCAGTGAATGTTTGTGTGTTGAGCATGAATGTTTTCCAGTGTCTGGGTGTTTTTCTAAATATAGTATATTTATGTATATTATGTATGTATGTATATTTATCAGTTATCCAGTACCCATAACACAAGCTATCGCTTACTTTGGGGCTAGATTGCGATGTGTAAAATGTCCCGTCTATATTTATTTATTTATATATTTAGTATGAACGGTCATCAGGATTCTTGAAATGATAGGGTTATGCTTCCATCTCCTCAAATCTAAATATATAAAAGAAGATACTGACTGATTCATTCATTCATTCATTCACTGACATATCAACGCACAGCCCAAACCGCTGGGTCTAGAGACTTCAAATTTGGCACACAGGTTCCTTATGAGGTCTAGGGGTGCACTAAGAAAGGATTTTTCAAAATTCCCCCCCTAAAGGGGTGAAACGGGGCTCCAAAGTTCGTATTTTACCAAGCTTCAATACTCCTTCACGCCGCAACTACTGAACCGATTTGGCTCAAATTTGGAATGGAGATAAATTGCATCTTGGGTTAACACATAAGCTACTTTTCATCCCGGGAAAATCCATGGTTCCCGTGGGATTAGTTAAAAACCGAAATTCACGCGGAAAAAAATCTTCACGCCGGAAGTACAAGACCGATTTAGCTGAAATTTGGAAAGGACATAGATGATATCCTGGGTTAATAAAAGGCTACTTTTCATCCCGGAAAAATCCATGGTTTTTGCGGGAAAACTGAAAAATTAATATTCACGCGTGAAAAATACTACTTTACGCTGCACTTACTGACCTGATATGACTGAAATTCGGAAAGGAGATAGATTTTATCTTGGATTGATACATAGGCTACTTTTCATCCCGGAAAATTTCATGGTATATCAAAGAAGATACTGACTCACGCACTCACTGACATATCAACGCACAGCCCAAACCCCTGGGTCTAGAGCCTTCAAATTTGGCACACAGATTCATTATGAGGTCTAGGGGTGCACTAAGAAAGTATTTTTCAAAATTCCCCCCTTAAGGGGTGAAACGGGGCTCCAAAGTTCGTATTTTACCAAGCTTCGATACTCTTTCACGCCGCAACTACTGAACCGATTTGGCTCAAATTTGGAATGGCGATAAATTGCATCTTGGGTTAACACATAAACTACTTTTCATCCCGGGAAAATCCATGGTTCCCGTGGGATTAGTTGAAAACCAAAATTCACGCGGAAAAAAATCTTCACGCCGCAAGTCAAGACCGGTTTGGCTGAAATTCGGAATGGAGATAGATGATATCCTGGGTTAATAAAAAGGCTACTTTTCATTCCGGAAAAATCCATGGTTTTCGCGGGAAAACTGAAAAATTGATATTCACGCGCGAAAAATACTACTTTACGCTGCACTTACTGACCGGATATGACTGAAATTCGGAAAGGAGATAGATTTTATCCTGGATTAATACATAAGCTACTTTTCATCCCGGAAAATTTCATGGTATATCAAAGAAGATACTGACTCACTCACTCACTGACATATCAACGCACAGCACAAACCCCTGGGTCTAGAGACTTCAAATTTGGCACACAGATTCATTATGAGGTCTAGGGGTGCACTAAGAAAGAATTTTTCAAAATCCCCCCCCCTAAAGGGGTGAAACGGAGCTCCAAAGTTCGTATTTTACCAAGCTTCAATACTCCTTCGCGCCAAAACTACTGAACCGATTTGGCTCAAATTTGGGATTGAGATAAATTGCATGTTGGGTTAACACATAAGCTACTTTTCATCCCGGGAAAATCCATGGTTCCCGTGGGATTAGTTAAAAACCGAAATTCACGCGGAAAAAAATCTTCACGCCGCAAGTACAAGGCCGATTTGGCTGAAATTTGGAATGGTGATAGATGATATCTTGGGTTAATAACAAGGCTACTTTTTATCCCGGAAAAATCCGTGGTTTTCGCGGGAAAACTGAAAAATTGATATTCACGCGCGAAAAATACTACTTTACGCTGCACTTACTGAACTGATATGACTGAAATTCGGAAAGGAGATAGATTTTATCCTGGATTAGTACATAGGATAATTTTCATCCCGGAAAATTTCATGGTATATCAAAGAAGATACTGACTCACTCACTCACTGACATATCAACGCACAGCTCAAACCGCTGGGTATAGAGACTTCAAATTTGACACACAGGTTCCTTATGAGGTCTAGGGGTGCATTAAGAAAGGATTTTTCAAAATTCCCCCCCTAAAGGGGTGAAACGGGGCTCCAAAGTTCGTATTTTACCAAGCTTCAATACTCCTTCACGCCGCAACTACTGAACCCATTTGGCTCAAATTTGGAATGGTGATAAATTGCATTGTTGGTCAACACATTAGCTACTTTTCATCCCGGGAAAATCCATGGTTCCCGTGGGATTAGTTAAAAACCGAATTCGCGCGGAAAAAAATCTTCATGCAGTAAGTACAAGACGGATTTGGCTGAAATTTGGAATGGAGATAGATAATATCCTGGGTTAATGAAAAAGCTACTTTTTATCCCGGAAAAATCCATGTCTTTTGCGGAAAAACTGAAAAATTGATATTCACGCGCGAAAAATACTACTTTACGCTGCACTTACTGAACTGATATGACTGAAATTCGGAAAGGAGATAGATTTTATCCTGGATTAGTACATAGGATACTTTTCATCCCGGAAAATTTCATGGTTTCCATGATAATAGTGATAGATAATATGCCTTCATGCCGTAATTACTGAACTGATTTAGAATAGAGATAGATTATATCCTGGATTAATACTAAGGCCACTTTTTATCCCGGAAAAATCCATGGTTCCTTCGGGAAAAGTGAAAAACAGATATCCACGCGGGAAAAATATTCCTTCACGCTGTAATTGGTGAACTGATTTGGCTGAAAATTAGAGAAGGCTATTTTTTATCCCGGGAAAATCAATGGTTATTTCTGAATATTTGTTTTTCACTATTCCAGCGGGAGAAATACTCATTCACGCTGCAACTATTGAAAACTTTTGGCTGAAAGTTAAAATGCAGATAGATTTCGCTCTAAATTAACACAAAAGTTAGGTACTTTTTATTCCTGAAAAACCGACGGTTCCCGTGAGAATAGGGAAAACTAAAATTTACGCGGGCAAAGCCGCGGGTATCTGCTAGTGATATCATAAAAAGTATGTAATTTTTTTCATAAATCAATAACTAATCCCGACTGAGTTTGTTGTGGGCTTAGTTCTACCCCTCGTCAAACTAAGCCGACAACTAAGTTAGTTTTAGTTCTTAAAAGCCTCGTAAACTTAGTTTTAAGAGCGTTCATGCGGCACGGTGTGAATCGCGTTTCGCTCCATACAAAAAAGGAATTCGTTCCCGCTGACGCAATTTTGCGCGGAAAATGGTATTACAAAAAAATTTATAGTAAAATAAATATACAACTTATTAAAATAGTAAATAACCAGTGACATTGAATATTAATTTAATTAAATTACTATAATTCAGAAATAACAAAATATCTTGGATTTTATCCTAAAATAATACGTTTAATTTATCGAAAAACTAGCTTATACCCGCGGCTTCGCCCGCGTCATTTATGGAAAAAATAAATATTGGAAAAATAAACTGCGCTGTTTATTATTACACACACTATAACTAAACACACACACACTAAACACACTAAACTAACTAATTAACAGGTAAACTAAACACGTTTACACACACTAATTAAAGTTGTAAAACACTTTTCAATGTCGATTACACTTTTCAGTGTCGATAGAGTCTCGAGTATTTATGAACTATTGACAGATTACAGATTTACACTTTTAATGTCAATTACACTTTTCAGTGTCGATAGAGTCTCGAGTATTTATGAACAGATTACAGATTACAGATTTACAGATTTACAGAACTGAGTATATTCTAACTAACTATAACTGTTAGTTAGTATAGTAACTGTTAGTTAGTTAGTTAGTGTTTAGTAAACACACAGTGTGTTTATTAAACACACTGTTTATTATAAATTTAATAAGTGTGTGTAAACGTGATTACACTTTTCAGTGTCGATAGAGTTTCGAGTATTTATGAACTATTTACAGATTACAGATTTACACTTTTCAATGTCGATTACACTTTTCAGTGTCGATAGAGTCTCGAGTATTTATGAACTATTTACAGATTACAGATTTACAGAACTGAGTATATTCTGTCCAAATTGTCTAAAAACATTCATTCAGGCAAAAACAGTGTGAGTATTGGAACCTTTTTTATGACCTATTTACACTTTTCAATGTCGATAGAGTTTCGAGTATTTATGAACTATTTACAGATTTACACTTTTCAATGTCGATTACACTTATCAGTGTCGATAGAGTCTCGAGTATTTATGAACTATTTACAGATTACCGATTTACAGAACTGAGTATATTCTGTCCAAATTGTCTAAAAACATTCATTCAGGCAAAAACAGTGTGAGTATTGGAACCTTTTTTATGACCTATTTACACTTTTCAATGTCGATTACACTTTTCAGTGTCAGAGAGAAACATAAATTTCCCGTTCCCATTCAATATTCCAACCTTAGACCTACTTTCAAAGAAGTTTGCTTTAGCTACGTACCTATAGATGTAGCTATAGATTGCTGTAAAAATTTAGGTTTTTTGAATATCCCACGGGAACTATGGAATTTCCGGGAATAAAAAGTAGCCTATGTGTTAATCCGGGTTATAAGCTATCTATGTTCCAAATTTCAGCCAAATCGGTTCAGTAGTAGCGGCGGGAAAGAGTAACAAACATCCAAACTCACAAACTCACAAAGTCACAAACTCACAAACTTTCACATTTATAATATTTATTAGATTAGATTAGATTAGATTTACACTTTTCAATGTCGATTACACTTTTCAGTGTCGATAGAGTCTCGAGTATTTATGAACTATATTTACAGATTACCGATTTACAGAACTGAGTATATTCTGTCCTAATTGTCTAAAAACATTCATTCAGGCAAAAACAGTGTGAGTATTGGAACCTTTTTTATGACCTATTTACACTTTTCAATGTCAGAGAGAAACATAAATTTCCCGTTCCCATTCAATATTCCAACCTTAGACCTACTTTCAAAGAAGTTTGCTTTAGCTACGTACCTATAGATGTAGCTATAGATTGCTGTAAAAATTTAGGTTTTTTGAATATCCCACGGGAACTATGGAATTTCCGGGAATAAAAAGTAGCCTATGTGTTAATCCGGGTTATAAGCTATCTATGTTCCAAATTTCAGCCAAATCGGTTCAGTAGTAGCGGCGGGAAAGAGTAACAAACATCCAAACTCACAAACTCACAAAGTCACAAACTCACAAACTTTCACATTTATAATATTTACTAGCTTATACCCGCGGCTTCGCCCGCGTCATTTATGGAAAAAATAAATATTGGAAAAATAAACTGCGCTGTTTATTATTACACACACTATAACTAAACACACACACACTAAACACACTAAACTAACTAATTAACAGGTAAACTAAACACGTTTACACACACTAATTAAAGTTGTAAAACACTTTTCAATGTCGATTACACTTTTCAGTGTCGATAGAGTCTCGAGTATTTATGAACTATTGACAGATTACAGATTTACACTTTTAATGTCAATTACACTTTTCAGTGTCGATAGAGTCTCGAGTATTTATGAACAGATTACAGATTACAGATTTACAGAACTGAGTATATTCTAACTAACTATAACTGTTAGTTAGTATAGTAACTGTTAGTTAGTTAGTTAGTGTTTAGTAAACACACAGTGTGTTTATTAAACACACTGTTTATTATAAATTTAATAAGTGTGTGTAAACGTGATTACACTTTTCAGTGTCGATAGAGTTTCGAGTATTTATGAACTATTTACAGATTACAGATTTACACTTTTCAATGTCGATTACACTTTTCAGTGTCGATAGAGTCTCGAGTATTTATGAACTATTTACAGATTACAGATTTACAGAACTGAGTATATTCTGTCCAAATTGTCTAAAAACATTCATTCAGGCAAAAACAGTGTGAGTATTGGAACCTTTTTTATGACCTATTTACACTTTTCAATGTCGATAGAGTTTCGAGTATTTATGAACTATTTACAGATTTACACTTTTCAATGTCGATTACACTTATCAGTGTCGATAGAGTCTCGAGTATTTATGAACTATTTACAGATTACCGATTTACAGAACTGAGTATATTCTGTCCAAATTGTCTAAAAACATTCATTCAGGCAAAAACAGTGTGAGTATTGGAACCTTTTTTATGACCTATTTACACTTTTCAATGTCGATTACACTTTTCAGTGTCAGAGAGAAACATAAATTTCCCGTTCCCATTCAATATTCCAACCTTAGACCTACTTTCAAAGAAGTTTGCTTTAGCTACGTACCTATAGATGTAGCTATAGATTGCTGTAAAAATTTAGGTTTTTTGAATATCCCACGGGAACTATGGAATTTCCGGGAATAAAAAGTAGCCTATGTGTTAATCCGGGTTATAAGCTATCTATGTTCCAAATTTCAGCCAAATCGGTTCAGTAGTAGCGGCGGGAAAGAGTAACAAACATCCAAACTCACAAACTCACAAAGTCACAAACTCACAAACTTTCACATTTATAATATTTATTAGATTAGATTAGATTAGATTTACACTTTTCAATGTCGATTACACTTTTCAGTGTCGATAGAGTCTCGAGTATTTATGAACTATATTTACAGATTACCGATTTACAGAACTGAGTATATTCTGTCCTAATTGTCTAAAAACATTCATTCAGGCAAAAACAGTGTGAGTATTGGAACCTTTTTTATGACCTATTTACACTTTTCAATGTCAGAGAGAAACATAAATTTCCCGTTCCCATTCAATATTCCAACCTTAGACCTACTTTCAAAGAAGTTTGCTTTAGCTACGTACCTATAGATGTAGCTATAGATTGCTGTAAAAATTTAGGTTTTTTGAATATCCCACGGGAACTATGGAATTTCCGGGAATAAAAAGTAGCCTATGTGTTAATCCGGGTTATAAGCTATCTATGTTCCAAATTTCAGCCAAATCGGTTCAGTAGTAGCGGCGGGAAAGAGTAACAAACATCCAAACTCACAAACTCACAAAGTCACAAACTCACAAACTTTCACATTTATAATATTTATTAGATTTATTAGATTAGATTAGATTAGATTTACACTTTTCAATGTCGATTACACTTTTCAGTGTCGATAGAGTCTCGAGTATTTATGAACTATATTTACAGATTACCGATTTACAGAACTGAGTATATTCTGTCCTAATTGTCTAAAAACATTCATTCAGGCAAAAACAGTGTGAGTATTGGAACCTTTTTTATGACCTATTTACACTTTTCAATGTCAGAGAGAAACATAAATTTCCCGTTCCCATTCAATATTCCAACCTTAGACCTACTTTCAAAGAAGTTTGCTTTAGCTACGTACCTATAGATGTAGCTATAGATTGCTGTAAAAATTTAGGTTTTTTGAATATCCCACGGGAACTATGGAATTTCCGGGAATAAAAAGTAGCCTATGTGTTAATCCGGGTTATAAGCTATCTATGTTCCAAATTTCAGCCAAATCGGTTCAGTAGTAGCGGCGGGAAAGAGTAACAAACATCCAAACTCACAAACTCACAAACTCACAAACTTTCACATTTATAATATTTATTAGATTAGATTAGATTAGATTAGATTTACACTTTTCAATGTCGATTACACTTTTCAGTGTCGATAGAGTCTCGAGTATTTATGAACTATATTTACAGATTACCGATTTACAGAACTGAGTATATTCTGTCCTAATTGTCTAAAAACATTCATTCAGGCAAAAACAGTGTGAGTATTGGAACCTTTTTTATGACCTATTTACACTTTTCAATGTCAGAGAGAAACATAAATTTCCCGTTCCCATTCAATATTCCAACCTTAGACCTACTTTCAAAGAAGTTTGCTTTAGCTACGTACCTATAGATGTAGCTATAGATTGCTGTAAAAATTTAGGTTTTTTGAATATCCCACGGGAACTATGGAATTTCCGGGAATAAAAAGTAGCCTATGTGTTAATCCGGGTTATAAGCTATCTGGTTGATATTAAACTTAAAATATAAGGTAATTTTATATTTCATTGACGTTGACCAACTTCAGTTGAGAGAAAATCCAAAATTACCCACATTCATATTCCTTCTTATCGTTCACCTACGCTCCATTCCTGTCATATAATGTGAACACAAGAAAAAACGCCACCATTCTGTGTGAATCCGCGCTTTGGGACGCTCCCGTCTTTCACTGTGTGTCATGAACCGCCCGCAAGCCTTAATTAGGCAAAAATACGTTCGTGTTTGACTTTCCGCTTACGCCCGCGAGTGTAAAATCGTCACAAAACTATAAATAAACTTTTGGGTGATGGATCTGTGAAGTGTTACGTTTGGACCGACTGGCCGACCACGCGTTTTGCTGCTGAAGAAGAAAAAGACAGCCCAAGGTCAGTGTGTTCACGTATTCCCTTACTCCCGTTGCCCTTTCGCACTATTTCTCTCAACCTTATACAGTTCACTGCTCTTTGTTACGACCACTATCTATGTTCCAAATTTCAGCCAAATCGGTTCAGTAGTAGCGGCGGGAAAGAGTAACAAACATCCAAACTCACAAACTCACAAACTCACAAACTTTCACATTTATAATATTTATTAGATTAGATGCTAAAAATGGCACTTTTTGGTTTATGGTTTTTGAATGAAAATCTAGGAAAATCGTGTTTTTTTGAGACACTTTTTAGTTTTTAGTAAATAAATATAAAAATAAATAAATATATATGGGACATTTACACATCGCAATCTATTACATTTATACATCGACATTTACCATACCCATAAAATTTATATTATTATATAAAATTAATAACATTTATATAATAATATAAATGTTATTAATTTTCTAAATATGTCATTGTTATAAGTTTGTGTTAAGAAACATGGCGTCGACCGCTATTTTAGCAAACAGCCTATACAAAAACTGTTCTAGTGAGAAAGTTATACTTACACATATTTTAAAATATTTTTGAGACAAGTTCTAGATTATGAAATGCCAAATAATATGAATTCAATTATCTAATCTATAATTGAAGACATAACTATTTTATGTTCCTTGGGAAATCGTAAATTTTGACTCAAGCATAATACTAACGCATGAACCGCCTTAACCCTAATAAACTTTAATTTAACCCTATAGTATATCCGCCGAATGAATCAAGCACTGAGAATTTGGACTTCCACGCGATTGGTTGGTTGGTTGGCAGATAAGGACGCTTAGGCCGTGATCACAATGCAAGTTATAATTAGTCTGTCGTTACACTCCGTACCGTTCAGACGTCTCCCGCGTACCTGCTTCGTTGCGAATTGTGATCATATCTATTTATCTTTGACCTGGCTTGTTTTTCGGACTGCTGTTTTGTGCTCCTTGTGTGCAGCACGTAGAAAAAGTAATAGAACCAAAAATGAGCGAAATGGATCATAACTTTGAAGGGTTAAGTGAAAGATTTATTATTAATGTAGGAAATGACAGTGATACGTTGGAAATTGAAAGCGATTGAATATTTTATATTATTTTTTAATTTATATTGGTTTAATATTGATTTTATTTTATTACAAATAAAGACCAAATCACATGGTAGCTCTTATTTCATTTATAAAAAAATTCTGTTTCAAATTACTTATGTTAGACTGCATCATCACTTACCATCAGGAGAGATCGCAGTCAAGTACTAACTTGTATAGAGTAAAAAAAAAGTAAAAAAAAAACTTATCAATAATAGGTATAAAAATTCCTTACTAAATCATTAACAATATGAACGCGCCCTATGATTTCAAACGGGTCGCAAGCGCTCCTGGGCGGAGCTAGACAGTTTTCTGTCTTTATCAATTTGTGTGCAAATGTGGGACAGAGAAAGCGCTTTGCTTGATTCACTCCGTGGAAAGACTATAGTAAGGGTAAGCTATGTAAAAACATAGCTCCGACTTTTTGGGACATAGTTAAGTAACCACTGGTTAAAATTGGTAACAAAAATCAACGATTGGTTTAAATTAATTAAATTTTAACCCTTACTCATGGGAGCCTATCGGACATAATGCACTTTGAATTTTGTTGGCTTCATCTTTCCAAACATCGTCATATTAGAATGATGCCCAAAGTGTCTCAAACACGGTGAATAAATCAAACACGCATGTCATATTGTCACAATTATTCACGCCATCGTCAGTAGCTGGTGTGCGGTGACCCTATCGTTTGTCACTGCCATGTCATTATCTATAACCACATCGCAGCAGCTGGTGTGCGCTGACCCTAATGCGGAGGTTGAGAAAGCACCTCAATACGCGAGAGTTAGAGAAAGTTCACACAATATGATAACTAGAGAATTATGATAAACTTGCAGAATTGCCCCTACTTCGCTCAGATGCAAGACCTTATCTAATATTATTTATCTGCATCATAAAGGCAACCTTTGTGTTGCTGTGTACAGGTTTGATACTGATCTACTGGTGGTAGGACTCTTCTCGCGGAGTTGGTCCGGGTAGGTACCACCGCGGCGTCAGTTGTTCTACCGTGAAGCAGTCATGTGTTGCTGTGTACAGGTTTGATACTGATCTACTGGTGGTAGGACTCTTCTCGCGGAGTTGGTCCGGGTAGGTACCACCGCGGCGTCAGTTGTTCTACCGTGAAGCAGTCATGTGTTGCTGTGTACAGGTTTGATACTGATCTACTGGTGGTAGGACTCTTCTCGCGGAGTTGGTCCGGGTAGGTACCACCGCGGCGTCAGTTGTTCTACCGTGAAGCAGTCATGTGTTGCTGTGTACAGGTTTGATACTGATCTACTGGTGGTAGGACTCTTCTCGCGGAGTTGGTCCGGGTAGGTACCACCGCGGCGTCAGTTGTTCTACCGTGAAGCAGTCATCTGTTGCTGTGTACAGGTTTGATACTGATCTACTGGTGGTAGGACTCTTCTCGCGGAGTTGGTCCGGGTAGGTACCACCGCGGCGTCAGTTGTTCTACCGTGAAGCAGTCATGTGTTGCTGTGTACAGGTTTGATACTGATCTACTGGTGGTAGGACTCTTCTCGCGGAGTTGGTCCGGGTAGGTACCACCGCGGCGTCAGTTGTTCTACCGTGAAGCAGTCATGTGTTGCTGTGTACAGGTTTGATACTGATCTACTGGTGGTAGGACTCTTCTCGCGGAGTTGGTCCGGGTAGGTACCACCGCGGCGTCAGTTGTTCTACCGTGAAGCAGTCATGTGTTGCTGTGTACAGGTTTGATACTGATCTACTGGTGGTAGGACTCTTCTCGCGGAGTTGGTCCGGGTAGGTACCACCGCGGCGTCAGTTGTTCTACCGTGAAGCAGTCATGTGTTGCTGTGTACAGGTTTGATACTGATCTACTGGTGGTAGGACTCTTCTCGCGGAGTTGGTCCGGGTAGGTACCACCGCGGCGTCAGTTGTTCTACCGTGAAGCAGTCATGTGTTGCTGTGTACAGGTTTGATACTGATCTACTGGTGGTAGGACTCTTCTCGCGGAGTTGGTCCGGGTAGGTACCACCGCGGCGTCAGTTGTTCTACCGTGAAGCAGTCATGTGTTGCTGTGTACAGGTTTGATACTGATCTACTGGTGGTAGGACTCATCTCGCAGAGTTGGTCCGGGCAGGTACCACCGCGGCGTCAGTTGTTCTACCGTGAAGCAGTCATGTGTTGCTGTGTACAGGTTTGATACTGATCTACTGGTGGTAGGACTCTTCTCGCGGAGTTGGTCCGGGCAGGTACCACCGCGGCGTCAGTTGTTCTACCGTGAAGCAGTCATGTGTTGCTGTGTACAGGTTTGAAGGACTCTGAATGCTGACGAGATTATTGGGCAAATTGAGCCTGTGTGGTAATAATGTCTCAGGAGCATGAACGTCGTATGATATTTCTGTGCTATGTTGAGGGACGCCCTGAATATTGACGCCTCAGACTACATTAATCTGTGATTGACGCCTGCGACTGACGCGTGCGAAGATCTTTAGGCGAAGGCTTTGAACTAACATCAGATCTTTCTGCGGCAAATTACCGGCTTCAGTTTCGAAGATACCTTCAGAAATACTTGTTTTCTGTTTGCAGCATCAACAAAATCCACACACTGGTCGACTTCGCGGGCTGCCGTCGCCTGCGCGAGCTGTACGTGCGCAAGAACGAGATCAGAGACCTGGCCGAGATCAGGCACCTGCGGCACCTGCCCGACCTCACCAGCCTGTGGCTCGACGAGAACCCCTGCACGCTGCACCCCGAGTGAGTGCCGGCTCCTGTCACTAGGTGGCGCTGATACGAGCCGCCGGCGCCTGCGCGAGCTGTACGTGCGCAAGAACGAGATCAGAGACCTGGCCGAGATCAGGCACCTGCGGCACCTGCCCGACCTCACCAGCCTGTGGCTCGACGAGAACCCCTGCACGCTGCACCCCGAGTGAGTGCCGGCTCCTGTCACTAGGTGGCGCTGATACGAGCCGCCGGCGCCTGCGCGAGCTGTACGTGCGCAAGAACGAGATCAGAGACCTGGCCGAGATCAGGCACCTGCGGCACCTGCCCGACCTCACCAGCCTGTGGCTCGACGAGAACCCCTGCACGCTGCACCCCGAGTGAGTGCCGGCTCCTGTCACTAGGTGGCGCTGATACGAGCCGCCGGCGCCTGCGCGAGCTGTACGTGCGCAAGAACGAGATCAGAGACCTGGCCGAGATCAGGCACCTGCGGCACCTGCCCGACCTCACCAGCCTGTGGCTCGACGAGAACCCCTGCACGCTGCACCCCGAGTGAGTGCCGGCTCCTGTCACTAGGTGGCGCTGATACGAGCCGCCGGCGCCTGCGCGAGCTGTACGTGCGCAAGAACGAGATCAGAGACCTGGCCGAGATCAGGCACCTGCGGCACCTGCCCGACCTCACCAGCCTGTGGCTCGACGAGAACCCCTGCACGCTGCACCCCGAGTGAGTGCCGGCTCCTGTCACTAGGTGGCGCTGATACGAGCCGCCGGCGCCTGCGCGAGCTGTACGTGCGCAAGAACGAGATCAGAGACCTGGCCGAGATCAGGCACCTGCGGCACCTGCCCGACCTCACCAGCCTGTGGCTCGACGAGAACCCCTGCACGCTGCACCCCGAGTGAGTGCCGGCTCCTGTCACTAGGTGGCGCTGATACGAGCCGCCGGCGCCTGCGCGAGCTGTACGTGCGCAAGAACGAGATCAGAGACCTGGCCGAGATCAGGCACCTGCGGCACCTGCCCGACCTCACCAGCCTGTGGCTCGACGAGAACCCCTGCACGCTGCACCCCGAGTGAGTGCCGGCTCCTGTCACTAGGTGGCGCTGATACGAGCCGCCGGCGCCTGCGCGAGCTGTACGTGCGCAAGAACGAGATCAGAGACCTGGCCGAGATCAGGCACCTGCGGCACCTGCCCGACCTCACCAGCCTGTGGCTCGACGAGAACCCCTGCACGCTGCACCCCGAGTGAGTGCCGGCTCCTGTCACTAGGTGGCGCTGATACGAGCCGCCGGCGCCTGCGCGAGCTGTACGTGCGCAAGAACGAGATCAGAGACCTGGCCGAGATCAGGCACCTGCGGCACCTGCCCGACCTCACCAGCCTGTGGCTCGACGAGAACCCCTGCACGCTGCACCCCGAGTGAGTGCCGGCTCCTGTCACTAGGTGGCGCTGATACGAGCCGCCGGCGCCTGCGCGAGCTGTACGTGCGCAAGAACGAGATCAGAGACCTGGCCGAGATCAGGCACCTGCGGCACCTGCCCGACCTCACCAGCCTGTGGCTCGACGAGAACCCCTGCACGCTGCACCCCGAGTGAGTGCCGGCTCCTGTCACTAGGTGGCGCTGATACGAGCCGCCGGCGCCTGCGCGAGCTGTACGTGCGCAAGAACGAGATCAGAGACCTGGCCGAGATCAGGCACCTGCGGCACCTGCCCGACCTCACCAGCCTGTGGCTCGACGAGAACCCCTGCACGCTGCACCCCGAGTGAGTGCCGGCTCCTGTCACTAGGTGGCGCTGATACGAGCCGCCGGCGCCTGCGCGAGCTGTACGTGCGCAAGAACGAGATCAGAGACCTGGCCGAGATCAGGCACCTGCGGCACCTGCCCGACCTCACCAGCCTGTGGCTCGACGAGAACCCCTGCACGCTGCACCCCGAGTGAGTGCCGGCTCCTGTCACTAGGTGGCGCTGATACGAGCCGCCGGCGCCTGCGCGAGCTGTACGTGCGCAAGAACGAGATCAGAGACCTGGCCGAGATCAGGCACCTGCGGCACCTGCCCGACCTCACCAGCCTGTGGCTCGACGAGAACCCCTGCACGCTGCACCCCGAGTGAGTGCCGGCTCCTGTCACTAGGTGGCGCTGATACGAGCCGCCGGCGCCTGCGCGAGCTGTACGTGCGCAAGAACGAGATCAGAGACCTGGCCGAGATCAGGCACCTGCGGCACCTGCCCGACCTCACCAGCCTGTGGCTCGACGAGAACCCCTGCACGCTGCACCCCGAGTGAGTGCCGGCTCCTGTCACTAGGTGGCGCTGATACGAGCCGCCGGCGCCTGCGCGAGCTGTACGTGCGCAAGAACGAGATCAGAGACCTGGCCGAGATCAGGCACCTGCGGCACCTGCCCGACCTCACCAGCCTGTGGCTCGACGAGAACCCCTGCACGCTGCACCCCGAGTGAGTGCCGGCTCCTGTCACTAGGTGGCGCTGATACGAGCCGCCGGCGCCTGCGCGAGCTGTACGTGCGCAAGAACGAGATCAGAGACCTGGCCGAGATCAGGCACCTGCGGCACCTGCCCGACCTCACCAGCCTGTGGCTCGACGAGAACCCCTGCACGCTGCACCCCGAGTGAGTGCCGGCTCCTGTCACTAGGTGGCGCTGATACGAGCCGCCGGCGCCTGCGCGAGCTGTACGTGCGCAAGAACGAGATCAGAGACCTGGCCGAGATCAGGCACCTGCGGCACCTGCCCGACCTCACCAGCCTGTGGCTCGACGAGAACCCCTGCACGCTGCACCCCGAGTGAGTGCCGGCTCCTGTCACTAGGTGGCGCTGATACGAGCCGCCGGCGCCTGCGCGAGCTGTACGTGCGCAAGAACGAGATCAGAGACCTGGCCGAGATCAGGCACCTGCGGCACCTGCCCGACCTCACCAGCCTGTGGCTCGACGAGAACCCCTGCACGCTGCACCCCGAGTGAGTGCCGGCTCCTGTCACTAGGTGGCGCTGATACGAGCCGCCGGCGCCTGCGCGAGCTGTACGTGCGCAAGAACGAGATCAGAGACCTGGCCGAGATCAGGCACCTGCGGCACCTGCCCGACCTCACCAGCCTGTGGCTCGACGAGAACCCCTGCACGCTGCACCCCGAGTGAGTGCCGGCTCCTGTCACTAGGTGGCGCTGAAGCTGAAACATCTTTCTTACGAGTGCAATTACTGAATGATAGATGGCGTTAGATGTGCCCACAAAAATCCTGTATAGTCTCCATCGCGCCAACGACGGTTCCTGCAAAACAGTTGCTTCTCCTACTAAGTATCGAATAATATTGAGGGATTCACTGAACTAACGGTTTCCTTTCCGACGTTCCAGATACAGAATGACCGTGCTGAAGAACCTGCCAAATCTCGAGAAACTGGACAATGTCGTCGTGCACCCTGAAGAAGTGAGTTTTCTATCAACACCTTTTGTATGACCCTTTCTAGTAGTAGGTCTGTTACGGCCCCTGGCCTGTCCCGACGAGGGCAACGTTCACGGGCCCATAGAGGAACGAGCCCGGACAGGTCGAGGGGGGACCGACTAGTGATACTGCAAGTGACGGCGTAAGCGGTCCGTCTCGGGTCGGATAGTAATATCCGAGTATTACTAGCCGATCAGTGGAAATAACATGCGGCTATTACTAGACGGCTACGGCCACCGTCAACTCGGGCAGCGACAGCGCACACAAAACAAAGAAATGTCGAAGGCCACTAACCTGGTTGACGCGTGCGACGACACTCAGTCTTCAGCCCGATGTAGTTGGTGTGGAAAAGTCAGTGACGAGAAAGTGTAAATGTGTGTGTGTATGTGTGTGTACGGGGCTTGCAAACCGTATGGCCTCTGCTTCAATCAGCCCCCGGACACGTCAAACACGAAGCACAGCACCAAAGTTCGTTTCGCCTCCTGTGAGTTGAGTACTCAAGGCACCGGCGCAGCAAGTTACAACACGCAAACAATTAACGCGGCGGTCAGGGTATCAAATGTTCAAGCTGGCTCCAAACTCAACAGGACCACACAAGCGAACCCGATAGAAATACGTAATTCACTAATCACTACACAACGCAAGGTCAAAGTTCAATGTCAGCGCGGTTCACAAATTGTTCTAACTACCGCAAATTTTCGCTCCCCTCAGGAAAGTATTATCAATAATTCGCAACAAATGAACTATCCGAGTACTAAGGGCGAATTTAACTAATCAATTAACACCCGCAAGCATACAAACACGGACTACACACGATGATTTCACCACATTCACCAACCACAGTATCAAGTTGTAGAAGGTACTCGAAGGGCACGGGCCGCCAACAAGTTGACACGGCGATCGGCGCAAGATCCCAAATGGCCGGTACAACAAATACTCAAGGTCACAAATTTAACTAATCAATTAACACCCGCAAGCATACAAACACGGACTACACACGATGATTTCACCACATTCACCAACCACAGTATCAAGTTGTAGAAGGTACTCGAAGGGCACGGGCCGCCAACAAGTTGACACGGCGATCGGCGCAAGATCCCAAATGGCCGGTACAACAAACACTCAAGGTCACAAATTCGCGTGCAATGTCCAAAGTTAACCAAGCGATATCACGACGAAATTCGAGGCGGTCCCCAAACGACTCGGGTCCACAAATCGGACAGCAATCGAGAGAATCTAAGATTCCGGGGGGGGGGAAACAAACCTCGGCGCCGCGTCATAGCAGGCAGCAAAAAAAAACTCCCGCAACCGAGGCGCGAGCGGGATGCGCGGATTAGCGCTTCCGCGGGTTAGAGAGAGAGCGCACGACTTGAGATAAGACAAGTCGTTCCGGTTGCGCTCGACACGTTGACGCGAAATGCATTTCGCGCCCACTACGCGCGAAATGCATTTCGCGTCAACAAGGTCTGTTGTCAAAATGGGCTTCAGCTGTACTACTGGATTCATGGGCAACAAGCAAGGTCTTCTACTAAAATAATCCGAGTGAATTTGCAGTTTTATCATATTAAAAATGAATCGATCCAAGATGGCCGCCGAGACAAAATGGCGGATTACATATTTTTAAGAACTCTCTCAATAAAGGTATCAAATGACTTGTAGAGGGTTTGACTATGACAAATTATAAATCCAAAATGGCCGCCAAGAATGATGGTGGTTGGATTTTTTAAAATTTTGATCTACTAAGGTTATGTTAATGTAATCTTTCAATGTGTCAGGTACAAGAAGCGATGCGTAAAGGCGTCCACATCCCTGACTCAGACCCCGCGCACCGGCACGACCAGGTAACTAGCTATATACCTGTAGCTAACTCGCACGACGAGGACTACCCGCAGCAGCAGGAGTCGTTCGGGCAGTATCGGCGCCAGCGCTCCTGCGACTCCAGCCCCGAGCGCGACGAGTGCCGCGCGCCGCACCCCGCGCACCGGCACGACCAGGTAACTAGCTATATACCTGTAGCTAACTCGCACGACGAGGACTACCCGCAGCAGCAGGAGTCGTTCGGGCAGTACCGGCGCCAGCGCTCCTGCGACTCCAGCCCCGAGCGCGACGAGTGCCGCGCGCCGCACCCCGCGCACCGGCACGACCAGGTAACTAGCTATATACCTGTAGCTAACTCGCACGACGAGGACTACCCGCAGCAGCAGGAGTCGTTCGGGCAGTACCGGCGCCAGCGCTCCTGCGACTCCAGCCCCGAGCGCGACGAGTGCCGCGCGCCGCACCCCGCGCACCGGCACGACCAGGTAACTAGCTATATACCTGTAGCTAACTCGCACGACGAGGACTACCCGCAGCAGCAGGAGTCGTTCGGGCAGTACCGGCGCCAGCGCTCCTGCGACTCCAGCCCCGAGCGCGACGAGTGCCGCGCGCCGCACCCCGCGCACCGGCACGACCAGGTAACTAGCTATATACCTGTAGCTAACTCGCACGACGAGGACTACCCGCAGCAGCAGGAGTCGTTCGGGCAGTACCGGCGCCAGCGCTCCTGCGACTCCAGCCCCGAGCGCGACGAGTGCCGCGCGCCGCACCCCGCGCACCGGCACGACCAGGTAACTAGCTATGTATACAGGGTTATATAAAAAATACCAGAAATCTCTCGACACTTAAATGATATCATTAAAATTAACAACTTTTGTTCTACAACTTTCCAAAATTTCGTATTAATTTGTGTCATACAAAAATTTAATAAATTATGTTATTTCTGTAACGTGACATTACACTGTGAAACGAAATACAGGTAATCAGCGATTATGACTGTCCCTGTTGCCAAACCGCTGCGACAGGTTAAGACATAGGCGGTGCTAATGAGAAAGATAAAGATGCACAATACTCACAATAACTGGCGAAAGATTAAAGCTAAGCGCACACTGTGATGCGATTTTTTCCGCATGTTCAATGCGAAACTTAATCGCAATCCTAATATTATACCTACGCGCACCACAACCTTTGTCGATTTTTTGTCGATCTTCCTGGCGCAGTGGCGCGCGCGCTCGGATTCGAGTGGGAAGTCGCGGGTTCGATTCCCGCCACGGGCCTCTTTGGAACTTTATAATTTATAATTTTTCTTAGAACTGGACTGGTGGGAGGCTTGGGCCGTGGCTAGTTACCACCCTACCAGCAAAGAGGCACCGCCAAGCGATTTAGCGTTCCGGCGCGATGCTGCGTAGAAACTGTAAGGAGTGGGTTATACTTACCCCTTCCAAGTTAGTACGCTAACATCTTCGGCTGCATAATCACTTACCATCAGGTGAGATCGCAGTCAAGTACTAACTTGTAGTGTGTAAAAAAACCCACGATTTATTTTCGCACCACGAAAGACAGGGAGCAATCATGTCACATGAGAGAGTTGCGCTTGCGACTATTTCCGCAGTGCGCGGGACTCAAGTACTTTTCCATATAACACAAAATATTGACAAATTCGCATCGCACTTGCGAATATTAATCACATGCGATTATTTTTCGCAGTGTGCGCTTAGCCTAACGACGAAGGGGTGCAGCGTGCGAGGCGGGGAGGACGAATCACGGATCAGTGACCACGCGCGCCGTTGCCGATATTACGTGCAGATTACAGAGTACTTACAAAGAAAGAATGTGTGCAAAATATTGAATAAGTGATATTTCTCAAAATATCGAGTTAAAACAAAAGTTGTAGAACAAAAGTTGTTACTTTTAATGATATCATTTAAGTGTCGAGAGATTTCTGGTATTTTTTATATAACCCTGTATATATAGGGTCATATAAAAAATACCAAATCGCTCTCGGCCTGTAGTTATTTACATTAAAACTAACAAACTTTGTTCTACGATTTTTCAAAATTCGGTATTAATTTATTTCATCCAAAAAAAAAACAGGTCATTTCTGTAAAGTGACATTGCACTGTGAAGCCATATACATGTGATCAGCGAAACAGTCACCTCAATCTTGTGTCCCAGTTGCCAAACCGATGCGAGCAAATTGCCGCGGTTTCGCGTAGCGAGTACGCGCGCCGCTGCCGTTGCCACTTGCCGATGTTACATTACAGAGTAGTAACAATCTCTGTTAAATATTAAACAGTCTCTATTAAGTATTAAATATTAGGTCCTTACATATGAAATTGGCGTTTTGTCGTACTAGCCACTTTGATCTCAAATATCTCTTCTTTGGTTAGAAATTCCAATTTCAAATTTATACAGCTATTTACTCATGCTTTTGTGTTTTGAAAATCGTAATTCATTTGTTTTTTTCTCTTTTGGTTTTTTTTTTGCGCCACTCTGTTTACAAAATGGAAAACTTGAAATATCGCGTTATTTACGAGTACGAGTTCCATCGAGGCACCAGTGCTGCAGAAACGGCTCGAAGGATTAATGATGTGTACGGCGAGGGTGTCGCAAAAGAAAACACAGTGCGTTTTTGGTTCCAACGTTTTCGTTCTGGAAATTTCGACCTGCAGAACAAGCCCCGTGGACGGCCGGAGACCAAAGTTGACAATGAAGAATTGAAGGTTATTGTGGAAGCGGATCCATCGCAAACCACGACCGAGCTAGCTGCAGGCTGCGGTGTTAGTGATAAAACTGTTTTAGTTCACTTGAAGCAAATTGGGAAGGTGAAAAAGCTTGAAAGGTGGGTACCTCATGAATTGAGTGCAGCAAACCGACAAACGCGCGTAGACTGCTGTGTTACATTACTCAACCGGCACAGTAATGAAGGGATTTTAAATCGAATCATTACCTGTGATGAAAAATGGATCTTGTATGATAATCGGAAACGCTCATCGCAATGGTTGAACCCTGGCGAACCAGCCAAATCCTGCCCCAAACGAAAATTGACTCAAAAAAAATTACTTGTGAGCGTTTGGTGGACAAGCGCCGGCTGCTAAACAACCGAGGCTGGTCAATCGTCTAGGCCACTGCTGCTTCAGGACAACGCTAGACCACACACTGCACAACAGACGGCTACCAAATTAGAGGAGCTTTAATTGGAATGCCTAAGACATCCACCTTACTCCCCGGGCCTTGCTCCAACAGATTACCATTTTTTTCGAAATTTGGATAACTACTTACAAGGGAAAAAATTTAACTCCGATGAGGCAGTCCAAAGCGCTTTCAAAGATTTTATTGATTCCCGTCCGAATGGCTTTTTTAGTAAAGGGATCAATGAACTACCTATAAGGTGGCAAAAGTGCTTAGATAGCAATGGTACATACTTTGATTAAATATATATATAATATTAAAAAAAATCGACTTTATGTTCCTCCCATAAAAAACGCCAATTTCATATGTAAGGACCTAATATTTGATATTTCTCAAAATGACGACTTAAAAAAAATCTTTGAGCAAAAGTTGTAAGTTTTAATGTAAACAACTACAGGCCGAGAGCGATATGGTATTTAATTTATATTTAACCTGTCTGTGTACCTGATCCAACGATGCCTGCCGTAGAGACAGAGAGTGCAAGAGGCGGCCTGTTTCCCCCCTTTTATTGCCCCATGGGTACCCAGTGTTTGGTTAACCATGGTATGGTACGGTGGTCCAAACTATAAATCTAAACCTAAAAGCGGTTAATTTAGTGAGTCGTGTTATTAATGCCTGAAGCAATAAACAGTAGTCAACAGTGGGCCAGATAAGTTTGTAGTACTATTAGTCTGTTTAAACGGGATGTGTTGTTTGTTGTAACTAATATTGTTGTTTGTTGTCTTGAATGTGGGTGTTACACTTACCGTGGGTTTCCACTGACACAAAAACATGTTCTAAACTGTGTTTTCTGTCAATGTATTGAACCGTGTTTCCATTGTCACACAACTTGTTGAAGACAAACTTGTTTGGCATTTCCTAGCATCGACAATGTTCAGAAAAAATATACTGTTCAAAATGTTTTCAACAAATCTTGCAACATCTCATGTGAATTGTTTAGATACAAAAAGAAAAAAACTGCAGCTAATTGTATTCAATATAATTTAACAATTTTTAAAAATAAATTATTTTAAATATAATTAATATAAATTATATATTAATTATTTTAAATATATTATAATGTAATTAAAATAATTTATACTTAATAATTTTTAGTAAGTAAATAAATTATTTTAAATATATGTAATTAATAATTTTCTTTTCAACTGTTCCTACATCCATGCTCATTTCGTGCCAACTGTAATAGAGCATCACGTCTCTAGTCGGTTTTTATACTCCACACTTTTAATATTCCACTCGCATGGATGTCCCTGCAAAAGTTCAATAAACTCCATGTTTACCGAAAAGTGTACGAGACACAAAAACCAAGTTTACAACAAGTGCAAAACACAAACAAACAACAATGCGAACGCTAATCGAGACAAATCTATAGACAAACATGTACGATGTACAAGTTTTTAGTCAGTGGAAACACAAGCGGCAACAAATCTTGAAATCTATCAAATAATTTATACAGTTTTAAGCAGTGGAAACGTAAAATCAACAAAACAAGTTTGCGACAAGTTTATTAGGACAAGTTTAAAAACATTACATGTTACATGTTTTTTGGTGGAAACCTACGGTTACTCTATTACATTTTACTTGTTATATATTATATGTTTTTTGTGGATATACCGTTAAACAATTATAATGTTGCTTTATTAAAATACCCTATATCATTCCTATGCAGTATTTTGAGGAAAATAACAAATAATAATATGACAATAAATCGGTTGCTTGAGACAGTACAAAGTAGAGAATTATTGTTATGGTGGTGTTTGTCTGTCCGTGTGTACTAACTCGCAGTGGGCGCAGGGCAGCGACAGCCCGAGGCCGCGCCGGAGCCCCCGCGCTCGCCGCCGCAGCCCCAGGTACGTGCGCTTGCGACTAACTTGCGACTAACTTGCTTGAACAACTAGAATTGACTAACTTGCGACTAACTTGCTTGAACAACTTGGATTGTCTAACTTGCGACTAACTTGCTTGAACAACTAGTATTGACTAACTTGCGACTAACTTGCTTGAACAATTAGGGTTGACTAACTTGCGACTAACTTGCTTGAACAATCAGAATTTACTAATTTGCGACTAACTTGCTTGAACAATAAGGATTGACTAACTTGCGACTAACTTGCTTGAAGAACTAGGATTGATTAACTTGCGACTAACTTGCTTGATCAACTTGAATTGACTAACATGCGACTGACTTTCTTGAACAACTAGGATTGAGTAACTTGTGTTGGCGCCATCTCGGATTGCTCCAACAAACCTACATTTTTGTGATCTCATGGGAAGCACGTGATCAATTTTATTATTATTTATAGTAGTGAATAGTGAAATAAAAGATAACTTACTCTTAGTATTTATTATATTCGATCTTTCGATACACTTTTCACCAGCTTACCTCTCACTATACCATAGGTAACACGTATATACTTGCACTATACTTCTTCACAAACACGCTTCACTAACCACTTCACTTCACCTTATCGATTTGCGAGTCGCAACGAAACTGACTCGGCCGGAGCAGGCCGGCTCGACTCTCGACAAAAATCCCCACTCTTCAAAATACCCCTTTTCCCGCAAGTTTCTCATTGGTCGTGAGAGCCGCCCCGCTCTGGCCGGATGTTAAATCAAGTACTAATTTAACGACAACTAATTCTAATTATGTTATTACTTTATTCTTATTCCTATTAATTACAATATACATAGTTGAATATTGATATTAATTAAGCCAGTGTTGCTGACACTTGTGACTAACTTGCTTGATCAATAAGGATCGACTAACTTGCGACTGACTTGCTTGAACAACTAGGATTGACTAAATTGCGACTAACTTGCTTGATCAACTAGAATTGACGAACATGCGACTAACTTGCTTCAACAACTAGGACTGACTAACTTGCGACTAACTTGCGACTAACTTGCTTGATCAATTAGGATTGACTAATTTGCCTCGACAGCTAAAATATTAAGTGCACTTTATCAAGAGTTTTGAGAAGTTTTTTTACTATATAGGTTAGCGCTTGATTGTGACCACACCTGATAAAAAGTGATGAGACAGTCTAAGGTGAACTGTGCTTGCCTAGGTGATGCCCAGCTTGATTTGAAGACGCTCAAGTTGTAGGTGGTTTTCTACTTGGTAACGGAGTATGATGATATATCAGCTGCTGGTAACGCAGTCGCATGGTCCAATATCGCTGCCGATTGCACCAGTTACAACCACAGACCTAGAGGATTTAGGAAACAACATGGACTGGCCCCATCTACAAAATTAGCGATACTATGTTTAATCTGTCAAGTGGCGTATAAGATGGCATCCCCTACTATCTCGTAGTCGGTATACAAACATTTGACCACAAATTTTGGCGCCCATCATAGGCATGTCACGCAAATTTGTGATATAAACTTATTCTTTGGTCTGTGATGGTTTGTTCTTTGGTTTGTGTGTCTTTGAGACCGGTTGGCGTAGCGGTAGCGAACCTGCCGTCTGCGTCGGAAGTCGTGGATTCGATTCCCACTACTGGTAAATGTTTGTGTGATGAGCATGAATGTTCTCCAGAGTCTGGGTGTTTTTCAATATAATATTATATTTATGTTTTTTTTTAAATACTATATAGGCTAGCGCTCGACTGTGATCACACCTGATGGAAAGTGATGATACAGTCTAAGGTGGAACGCGCTTGCCTAGAAGATGCCTATTCACTCTTGATTTGAAGGCACCCGGGTTGTAAGTGGCAGGAAAGACACTGCCTGGGAGGGTATTCCAGGCCTTTGCAGTGCGTATCAGGAACGAGGAATCAAACCGCTTCATACGCGTCGTTGGTACGTCGACTATGTATGTGTGGAAGCCTTTACCGATGCCTTGCCGTTCTATGGTAGAAAGGTGACGGGGGAACCAAATTAAAAAGTTCCTGCGCACACTCTCTGAAATATATTGTATAGAATACCGACAGACAGGCAGTTATCTAGTACCATAACACAAGCTGTCGCTTACTTTGGGGCTAGATTGTGACGTGTGTAATGTCCTGATATATAGTTAGTTATATTATATTGTGATGTGAAGTGATATAAATGTGATATTCTGGTGTCACAGGTGTCGCCCGAGGCGGAGGAGCGATACGAGCGCTTCGAGCACGCGCCCGCCGCCAACCCCATGACCTCCTCACACTATGAGGTACCACCACACCCTGTATATACACTACTGTACTCAATGCAACTGTAGCGGTCTTCGATAGCTGACGATAGATGGCGTAACCAGTACCCTAGCACACGCTGACGGAGCTTTCGACGAACGTGCTATATATACAAGTTCGTCACACGCTCGGATCACAAGCGGTCCCCAGGCATAACACCTGCCTGGAGGGATTTCTCTATTGCCACCAACCCCGGCACAAGAAACAATCTATGCACTGATTATGTATCGTTATAGGTAAACTTAACAGCTATAAACTTGACCCTCCTGATGGTCTGCGGGACGCGGGGCGGGTGATGCGATTGGCTATAATGATACGGCAGCGCTGTCAGCGGACAGTGACAGACTAGCTGATTGGTTGAGTGACTCCCGCCCCGCGTCCCGCAGACCATCAGGATGGTCAAGTTTATAGCAGTTTTCTATAGTTAGCAACTTGCACTGGGTTATGACTCTTTGCACAAGTTAGCCACTATATAACATGGTACGTTAACAACATAGATTTGGTAACTTGTGCAAAAATGTATAAAAATAGTATTTTTGCTTCCGTTTTTTTTAATTAATAACCCATTGCGAATTGCTAACTAACGATACAAAATGAACCCACAGAAGATTTTATTTTTATTTACTTATTTATTATTCAGGATATCAAAAAATATATTTTCTTTACAAATAATTTGAGAAGTCCCCACATAAACCGCTTGGGGTGAAAATACAAGATATAGGGTTCAATAAAACATACAGTGTTGAGATGTGTATCACCCATGTCAAATACTGTGCCATTGCCAGTATAATCACGTCGTCGTACAGTGCCATTGCTGTGAAACATGTTTATACGTGCCATTTCGATGTTCATCCAGTTTATCAATAAGTGTTTTTAAGCTATTGCATAGCTTCTATCGCGGGCCTTGAGCGTGGAGACCGAATCCAGAAATACCGTAACGAAAATAACCTAACACTTTTTAGTTTTGCCATCTATCGCTGAATAGCAGAACTTTTTATACAACCAATGCCACCTAGAGACGAGTTGCTGAACTAAAGAGACAAGCGTGATATTTCAAAAAGTCATTAAAAGTTCTGCTATTCATCGATAGTTGGCAATAATAATTGCATAAGTTGATAAAAACAGCTATGCAATAGCTTTACCGCGGCTGTGTCCGAATGCCACACGTCTTTTTTTTGAGAATAAATGTCTTTAGACCTAAAAAATTCGTACCACCATTGACCATCTTGTCTGTTTCAGCCGCGCGGGCCGCGATCCCCAGATGCCTCTATGCGACGCTCAGTATCTGCGCCCAGTGTTAAGGTATCTAGTGCTCTATAACTTTTTTTTTTTATTATTCAAAATACATCAGAATTTTAATACAACAACATGAAATGAACGTCCCCACATAAACCACATGGGGGTTTTGCGCAGGGACATAGGTAATATTTTACCTTAAATTGTTACATAACATAACTAACCTTAGTAGTCGATGAACTAAATAAATTAATAATATATATTTTAGTTACTTATTTTATTACTGTTAATTTTGTTGTCTCCCGAAGTGTGAAAAGTAGAGTATTCAACGTAAGGGTAATGCTGTCTTAAGGGGATTTATTGAATTTATTTTTGTCTTGCTCACTCTCACGGAGATTTGGTAGGTGCGACATGCAGCGTCGCGGAAGAATATAAGGAAAACGACCTTTTATCTTATTACTCAAAAACTAAGCTGGTTATCAAAAATCTGTTTCTTAGCGTTTTTGGATATTATTATTATTGACACTTTAAAACAAAAATTACAATTACATCCAATGTGTCCGATAAAAACTAGAAAAACTGAGATTTGGGAGCAACTTTTGGGAGAACTTTCTATCGAGAAAATTTTATCCAATCGGGTTTCTGCTTCTTAGTGATTTTAGATTAAAGACACAAAATACATGACGTGTAAATTTGAAAGTAATTGTCTTTATAGTTTTTGCATAAAACTTCATTCAAAATCGCTTAAACACGGCTTCTATATCGTTAATCTTAGCCGCCCGAGACGTCATACAATGCATTATCCTCTTGTAGGATCATCTACAATTGCTGATAGAATAAAATTCTTAGCCAGTGCCTGTAGTAGACAGTTGCTGCCTGTGGGGCAATAAACTGGGAAACAGACATGGCAGTATCCTAAAGTAAGTGCGACAGAGATCGCAATAGGCAAGGCAATATTATGGCAAAGCATCGTAAAGGATTCCACTCATAAATAGTCGACGTACCAAAGACGCGTACGAAGCGGTTTGATTCCTCGTTCCTGATACGCACTGGAAAGGCCTGGAATACCCTCCCAGGGAGTGTCTTTCCTGCCACTTACAACCCGGGTGCCTTCAAATCAAGAGTGAATAGGCATCTTCTAGGCAAGCGCGTTCCAGCTTAGACTGTATCATCACTTTCCATCAGGTGTGATCACAGTCAAGCGCTAGCCTATATAGTATAAAAAAGGCTGTCTGAATTTCTATCTATTGCCCCACGGGCAGCGACTGTCGCAATAGCATAATAGTTGACCCTGTGTGTGTGTGTGTGCAGGAGTACTCGCCGCACCACGACCACGGCAGCGAGCGAGGAGACAGGTGACGTCACTGTATACTACGATTCACGAAAGATGACCACAAATGGCGGGCACATATTTTAGGTCTCTTTGGACTTATCTAACTAATATTATGGTCTTATTTATTTTAACTAATATATATGGTCTTATTTAACTAATATTAAAATATTATTTTGGCTTAAGTCTTTCTTCATGAGTGTACATGAAGAAAAGACCCGCCATTTGTTGTCATCTTTCGTGAATCGTACTATACTCACATGTAACTGTAGCGGTCTTCGATAGCTGACGATAGATGGCGTAACCAGTCCCCTAGCACACGCTGACGGAGCTTTCGACGAGCGTGCTATATATACAAGTTCTGACGTCACACGCTCGGATCACAAGCGGTCCCCAGGCATAACATCTGCCTGGAGGGAAATTTCCCTATTGCCCTATCAACCGGCAAATAACCACTCCGCTATGCACCTAAAGTTGTGCTTTCTTTCTATCGCGTGACTTTGTCTCTTCTTCTTCTCCTCAAGTCCCAGTGGTAGAAGAACTTTATCTCTTTTCACGTACTAAAGGTGCCTTGTAATCGGGCGCACGCAGCGCGTGAAATAGGACGTACAAGAACTAACGCGTGCAACCTAGCCGGCGCGCGGCAGCCGTCTGAAATCGGACCGTCGTGGTGGCTACTTGTAGCTTCCTCGATCACGTGACAAGTGAACATGGCCTGTAGATGATAAAGTAACGTGTAAGAGTTACTTTGTAATTTTTTAAATGATAACTAACGGATATAGCGATAGCGAGGGACCAGAAAGAGACCACTTTACCTTTATCTCTCTCTGGTCCCTCTCTATTGCTATATCTATTTCATGTGTCAAAGAGAAAATAAACGAATGGAAAGAGTTTGTATACAAATAGTTCTTGTGTTGATGTATATTATGTTGCATATGTTGCAGGAGCGACACGCACTCGGTGCGCGAGTGGGAGCGCGAGCGAGACAGGGACAGGGAGCGGGACAGCGCGCGCGAGCGAGACAGAGAGTACCCCTCCGCCGTGATGGCCGAGCACCGCGGCTTCACGAGGAGACCCGTTGCCAGGGTGAGAAGTGACTACAGTTATTATAGATAATATGAACACCACATATGTAGAACTAGCCGGCATGCACGCACGCACGCACACATACACGCACGCACGCACGCACGCACACATGCACGCACGCACGCCCATATACACGCACGCACACATACACGCACGCACACATACCTACACGGACGCGCGCACGCACACATACACGCATGCACACGAGAATTTACTAGTCTTTCCTCTCTATAATATTAGTGTAGATAGTAAAAGTAACAAGAAACATAGACTTCCACCCATACAAAGTTGACGTACCAAAGACGCGTACGAAGCGGTTTGGTTCCTCGTTCCTGATACGCACTGCAAAGGCCTGGAATACACTCCCAGGCAGTGTCTTTCCTCATTCCTGCCACTTACAACACGGGTGCCTTCAAATCAAGAGTGAATAGGCATCTTCTAGGCAAGCGCGTTCCAACTAAGACTGTATCATCACTTTCCATCAGGTGTGATCACAGTCAAGCGCTAGTCATTTTATGTCGGTTTGTTCCATGGAACAAATGGGAATGATCCAGCGGTTGTGTTGTCGTGTTGCAGAACTCCAACCTGCTGTCGGCCGTGCTGTGCCTCGTGAAGGAGCTCGACTACCACAGCCTCGAGGTCGCTGAGATTGCTGTCAGGTGTGTGCCACCGCCAATCCACCATCTCTAGGGATGGGAAATACAAGGCTTTTTAGAATTCCATACCAAAATGGTTGGAATGGAGCCCTTATAGTGTGATTTTATCCGTCCATCTGTCTGTATGTTTGTTACACTGGATTGTTTCAGACAGACTGATTTTAACTAAAGTCCGGTCGCGGAGCACGAAGAATTTCGTACATTAACCTGTTACTACATGTCTCTGTCACTCCCGCGTCAAAATAATGCGGTCACGCTCGCACAGATGCAATGACCCCGTCCTGTGCGAGCGTGACCGCATTGTTTTGACGCGGGAGTGACAGAGACAGGTAGTAACAGGTTAATGTACGAAATTCTTCATGTTCCGCGACCGTGCTTTAACTGAATATCCACATGAAATTGCACAGAGTAGTTCTACATTGTAGAGGGCCAATGTCATTACATAAAAAAAAATTAAAATTATTTCTTCTTTAATTTGAAGAGGATGAAATAAGGAGAATCGAATTTTACTTTAACTTAAATAGGAGGGAAATTGAATATCAAAGTAGCATAAGTATACTACTGTCACATTCATAATAGAACTAGCTGACCCGGCGACCTACTGAATGTTGATAAAAAATTTCATACAAATCGGTAGAGCTGTTTCGGAGGAGTTTGGTACAAATACAGTGTTCCCCCAAAACTATAACATTAACATTATGGGCTATTCAAGGGGCGGATAAACAAATTCCTTGAGAGCCGACAACGCATTTGCAGTTCCTCTGGTGCTGCAAATGTCCATGGGCGGCAGTGATCACTAACCATCAGGTGACCCGCCCGCTCGTTTGCTCGCGTTACTTATATAAAACAAAAAAAATTGGTTGTCTGTAAAGTCTGTTTACGGACGATAGATTTACGTGATAACGTCATAATCTCTGTCTCTCTATCGTTTGTTTTATCGTGCCTCTCTATCGCTTGTTGCGCGCTCTCGCTTGCACGCACAGGCTCAGGTGGAACGTTACGCGGAACGTTACTATTTTTCATGTGTGCTGCTGGTGTTCATCAATTTATAACACGTTATCACGTCAAAAAATACTGTGGAACAAGTATTTTGTATATGTATTAGACTTAATACTAATGTATTTCGTTTGTTGTTTCACAGATGTCGGATGGACGAGCTAGCGAACACCCACTGTCGGCAACCCGACGCCGACTCGTAGACGGCGACACACACACACACACACACACACACACACACACACACACACACACACATCCTGCAGACAATCTGCACTGCAAAACACTGCTGATGATGAAGTGATGTCTTGTGTCACTTTTCCCAGTGATAAATTCAAGTAAACAATAAAAAAATACACCACAAGAGTCTGGACAGCGTGTGAATATAAAGTGCCACAAACTTTTCTGGCCAAGACTGGAACTAAATCGCGGTCTAAAGAAAGAAAGAAAGAAATATATGGACATCACACAGTCATAATACAGGATGCTATAAAAATACCAAATCGCTCTCGGCCTCTAGTTGTTTACATTAACACTAACAACTTTTATTCTACGACTTTTCAAAATTCAGTATTAATTTATTTCATACAAAAAAAAACGTTATTTCTGTAAAGTGACATTACACTGTAGCGGTTTCACGCCGCGAGTTCGATGTTACATTACAGAGTAGGAACGAGTAGAGTATCTCTGTATAATATTGAATATTTGATATTTCTCAAAATATCGATTAAAAACTAAAGTCGTAGAACAAAAGTTGTTAGTTTTAATGTAACAAATACAGGCTCAGAGCGATTTGGTATTTTTATATAAACCTGTATAGTTGGCCTTTATGTCTTGCCCACTTGTGGATTTAAGAAGAAATACTCAAGTTTTAAAAACGACTCTAATGAAAATGGATCTTAATGCAATAGCCATAGAGTATAGTTTGCATAAAATGGAGAGCGCGTAGAAGTACATTTTTAGTTACACATAATATATACATACTATTTAGAACCATATCACAGTAATATAATAATGTATTCTATAACAAATGTAATAAAATAAAACTGTATTTAAATAACTATATTAAAAAGTGGTGTGTTTCTAAATAATGTAGACATAATAAAGAGATTATAAACTTAACTATCAAAGGAATAAAGACGATTTTGCATGGAAATAAAGTGTTCGTGTTATGATTATATTGTTTCGTCTCACTCACGCAAAGTAAGCAATAAATTGTGTGAAAGAGACAGCAAATGTGGTTACTGATTGACTCATCAAGGTTGATTTTTGAACGGACTTTAAAATTATTTGGTTGGAACAAATGTTTGTTAATTGTTGTATTGATGGTGTGTTTGAACAAATGTTGGAAGTTGGTACTAAAATATCAATTAATATCGGCCCCACTAATTAATATTAGCTTAAAGCGATGAAAACTTAAACATTACAGTTCTGCTGATGACGTCATCCGCAAATTATATCAATAGTCCAGTGTTCGATTCATGATTCCAATTTGTTTTTTTTTAGGATTTGCTCAGGTTTGGTCAAGAAAAAAGTTGTGAACCCAGAAACTGTATACTTTTTTGAGTTACACTTAAATATATCGTTAAAGACAACATAATAATATTATGTCATTAAAGACAAATTACGTCAAGATATAATAACCGGATGACGATATCTGTAGACTTTCAGCTTTAAACTCTAGGGAGTAAAATAGGATATAAAATTTGTATGTGATAACTTTTGTATTAGATAATTAGATAACAAATTGCAATGTACTAAAGAGCTTTATAATAGTAACTGCGCCTTTTATCGTTTTATACAACAATGTATTTTCAGGTGTATGGGCAAAACTAGCCCGGCAATACAAATTTAATTTAAATTTTCGCAAAAAATTGTTTTTATTTTTCAATCAAAGTATTGTTTTTTCTTTTTTAATTCTTTGAATCTAGAATAATTTTTTAAATATTTATAGACTAAAAAATTTAAGTCAAACAACATAAATTACTCAGAAAAAATTGAAATAAAGTTTGAATTTGTCAGACTGCTTTTGCCCGAACACCTTATCGTATGTGTGCTGGTTGGCTTCGTATTGCAAATGTTTGCTCAAATACCGACCAGCCTCTGTGATATGAAATGGTTAAATTAATCGGTCGAGGCTAATCTGTTGGAGGCATACTTTACAAACTTTTGTACAACGTTAGTTTTTGTTGACGCTATAACTCAAACTTTCTGGACTTAAGTTAATTAGAACTAACGCTGCTCAAACTATTATAATATTGTATTGTATTAAGTTTTTTTCGATAATTTACTACGTTTATTGTTTATATTATTGTCTTGTTGATAAATTGATTGTACTATTTATAAAATTGATTAAATATGATTAATTGAATAATTATTTGCTCGCCTTACTGTAACAATTATTTTATTCTAATATTATTGTATTTTGTCTTTACTCTTAATATTGTCAATTATTATTGATACAAAAAGGAAATTATTTGAACAAAGATGGACTCGATTTTTTATATTCGTTGTTTGTGTTAAATCTCATTTTATACCTTTTTATACGAAATGGTTTTATCTCCCAATTGAAGTTGAAGTAGATAGGTACCTACAAGGCGTGTTTTCAACCCCTGTAACAGTCTCCCATCTCTCGGTACATAGCAGGAAAACTCGCAACACTAATGCAACCAAATCTTGATAAAACTAATAATATTTTTTTTCATCAAACCCATATGTGTGGGGTATCTATGGATAGGTCTTCAAAAATGATACTAAGGTTTTTAATATCATTTTTTTCTAAAATGAATAGCTTGCGCGAGAGACACGTCCAAAGTGGTAAAATGTGTGTCCCCCCCCCCTGTAACTTCTAAAATAAGAGTATGATAAAACTAAAAAAAATATATGATATACATTACTATGCAAACTTCCACCGAAAATTGGTTTGAACGAGATCTAATAAGTAGTTTTTTGATATTTACAATAAAACCTCTAAAAACAAAGTTAGTTTTGCGGTTCGATAAGAAAAGTGGTTTTTATGGTTTTATTCCTCCGGTTGTAGTACGGAACCCTCAGTGCGCGAGTCCGACTCGCACTTGACAGGTTATTTAGATATGTCTACTTGAGGTTCTTAACTCATTATCATCAGCTCTATATTTTTCCTATGAGAGGATTCTTATTTCCAGAAATAAGATGTTAATAGGCCGATGATTGTCATAAAAAAAAAAACAAATATTATTTGTAATACTGTTTAATTATTTAGTCAGTTATAATTAAAATGACAGTTAAAAGTTTTGAAACAAACAAAAAAACATGTTAGACAAAACAAAAATGTCCTAACTTTATTACAGTGCTTTACTCGGTAATAGGAATAACAAATACTTATTGAAAGTAATGAATCTTGTTACGACAACGAAAATACATTTAATCTTCATGTACTACAAAAAGTTGGTAATTGCACCATTTTTCTCCATAAAAACACTTAATAAGTTTAACTACTTTGGTCATTTGTCCTCTAATGAAATAGTGAATTGTTGCACTATCTATTGACTAGGCATTCTTATTCACTCCTAGAGCTAATTTCATTTCTAGAGTGTAATTCTCATAGACGCGATCAAAATCTTCGACTTTTTCACAAACGGTATTTACATTCTCATCGTCATCCACACAGTCTTCAAAGATTTCGTCGTCTGCTGAAATATTTGCACTAAAATCAGCTTTGGTGTTACTTCCACTTGGTTCAGGTTGATCTTTGATATCTTTTGTTTCTTCACTTTTATCTTGGGTTTCAATAGTTGCATCTTTTGCTACTCTAGCATTATCTCCATCAGGAACTGTTTCATCATTACAATAACCAGAATCGTCAGCTCCTGCGCCAGCCATTCCTTCATTCGCAGAATCTTCTGTAAATGTATCACTGTCTTCTAAAACTGAATTCTCATGGCTTGGTACCAAAGTGCCTTCAGTATCATCTACAACGGATTCGTCGTCAGAAGGGATGTAGTTTTCATACATTTCTGCTCTAAATCTCTGCTCGACATTTTCTACGTGTGTTTCTAGTATGCGGGATACTTCTGGCAACTAAAGGACACCACACATTATCAAAATGACATTAAAATAAAATATCCAGATGTAGATAACATAAAATTTGTTAAATAAATTAAAAGAAAAATTAATAGAAAAAAATTGGTTGCCTGTAAAGTCGGTTTACTGACGATAGTTGAACGTGACAACGTCTTCTTTGTCGCTCGTTCTGCGCTCGCGAGGTAACGCCGGTAACGCCGCATGGGCGAGGTAACGCCGGGTGAGTCATGTTTTTTCGTGCGTGCAACCGGCTCTATCGATTTATTAGACGTTGTCACGTCAAAAAAAAATTGGTTGCCTGTAAAGTCGGTATACGGGCGAAAGTTTTACGTGACAACGACTTTGAGTGGTAAAATAATTTTAATGTTAATATTCATTCGTATAGTAGGAAGAAGGATGAAATGCCTTTCACTTTTTATGTCTGTCTCTCTCGCTCTTAGGCGGGCTAACCATGCCCGAGTGGAAGGGACGCGTGCCTCTCACTCGCTCTCATTGTGAGCGCATAACGTGAGCGGATCGTAACGCAGTTTCTTGAAGTGTCACCCGGCAAACCAATTTATAAGACGTTGTCACGTCAAAAACGATTTTTCAACGGTTAAGGCGGCTCCTAGCTCAATCCTAAATCTTCAAAAATTATTAGGTACTTTTACTATTAACAATTTAAATAAATATACTTACAGTATATTCGTGTTCAAGCTCATCAGAAATTTGCTCAATAATAGCGTTGGTTTGGTTGTCCACTCTACTTGCATGTGATGTCACTATATCTATCTGCCTGTACAACTCTTGTTCTTCATATTTGAGAGTTTTATTCAATATTTCTGTAGCTACAGAATCCTCTATTCGTGAATTTTCATCCATATTTTTGTAGTTCACACCTGGAAAATTTGTTTCATACATGAGGAATAGTTTCTGGACGTGCCTTGTATCACCCCAGACTTTATATAATGGAAAATTCTTTAATTTGTTGAAAGTCCGTAGATTATAGGTTCGATCCTCAGTTTGGAGGAATATTTATGAAATTTATTGATGTGCTTTAAATTCTTTGGTTTTGGCCAGAAGTTAGAATTGCTAATAATGGGTGGCAAATAACTTTCAATAAGAAATGGATCTACTACTTAGATTGCTATTCTCTGTTGAATCTGGATAGCTAAAAAGTTCAAAGGATGCAAATGATTAGGTACCTTGAGAAGGGAACCGCTCATCACCGTATGAATTGATCGTGTCAATAATACATTTCTTAGCGTCAGTGCGATCTACGTTACTCATTGGTTCTGGGTTTGAAGAACTGCATAGATTGGAGCCGTAGTATTTGGATGATGAATCTTTATTTGCTGAAAAGATTAAATTAAATTCAAAAACCAGTGCGAACAATATTCGCAGTAGGTATTGCTTATCAGAATCAACTGATCAAATGCTTTTTATCAGGTTTTCAACTACTTTTATAAAAAGCTAGCTCATTAGCAATGGGTTCATTGCCAACAATACACTAGGTTTCGTGTAATTGACACTATTTTTATTTTATTTAAATATAATAATCATGAAATGTTTTTCAAGTTTACATTTTGTAATATTGATTGTATGTTCTTTTTTATACATTCTATTTGTACCATCAAAAGAATCTTTATCGACATCTTTATTTGATTGTTCACCATCTCTTGAATTGTTCTTTTCGCCATATTGTCTTGATGTAGCTGTGCTCGGTCTAATTTTCGTTTGTTTTGCAGATGTTTTCGTATATTCGAACTCCGAAAAAGATATTGAATGGAAGCAGGCGTTATTTTGCGGAAATCCATAATTAGCAGGACTGATTAATTTGTTTTGCTGTAATCCGCTACTTGAAAAGATTCTGTATGGTACAATATGCAGGAACACTGCCCACATGAAACACCACACACAATTTTCCAACAATTTCTTCGACGCACGTTTCGTCCCGAACCGGGACATCCTCAGGAGATGTTGACTTCACAATGCGAAATCTCTACGATTTCGCATTGTGAAGTCAACATCTCCTGAGGATGTCCCGGTTCGGGACGAAACGTGCGTCGAAGAAATTGTTGGAAAATTGTGTGTGGTGTTTCATGTGGGCAGTGTTCCTGCATATTGTACCATACAGAATCTTTTCAAGTAGCGGATTACAGCAAAACAAATTAATCAGTCCTCCGAAAAAGATTCCGAGCTACTAGTATCGCTATCATATGAAATGTTTATAGAGTCCGTGTCTGAAGATGACGCTGTAACAAACATGATTTTATTAAAATCAGTGATCAATTCAAATTCGTTATCTAGGCTTTTACAATGCAATACTTTATAATTTTAGTAATCCTATGCTACATATTATTATAAAAAAGAGTTTTTGGCAATAGAAGATCAACTATCATTACTAAAGCTATCAAATCAACTGTACGGAGACTCACGTGGCGTATCAATTTTCTCGTCCCCAATCTCATAACTCTCTTCAGTCGGCGTCTGTTTGTCGACATATTGGAACAACACTGCTCCCGGTACATTAGTCAGCTTCACTTTATTTTCATCTGAAATTGAAGAATCTATTGGATAGAAGCATGCATCAACTTACGAATTTCCGTGCACATAATGTTCAACAAAATATATAGATAGTCTTAATATTTTGCTGAACATCTTTTAGTGTAAAACTATAGTTTTACTTTTTGGTACTTCTACTACAATAACTTTGTTGATTTATGTTACACTTCACTGTTTTCATCATCTTTAGATTTAATATTTGAGGTTTTATTTATACCCAGTAATATAATAGCTACAGTGTCCTTCAACTCGATACACTTTCCTTCCACTCCCTATAGTCCTTCCACTACCTAACACCAGATTAAAATCACTTAGTTGCACTGAGATAAAAACTTCTTTCTTCTCTTTTTATGTTACAATAAAAAAACTTACCTCCTAAGATACAAGTGATTTTCTTTTTATCCGTATGCGGAGCTTGATTAAACAGTAAATTGTTAATAGCCGTCAAATCCGAAACTACATTTCTGAAAACAAAAAGATTGTAAGTACATAATGTGTTAAATGATAAAACGAATGAATCACCTGATGCTATGTGATATGAGTGCTTAAGTCTCCTTATTGACAGTAATGTCGCCGGGCTAATAACTGCTTCACGGGACACGGCAGAATATTTGACAATGTCGTGATCGGTACCCATCCGGAACTCGCTTATTAAAACGGTTACGAGTGATTATATTTTTCGAAAATCAAAGATAAGAATAGCATACTTGTCTCCAGAATTAGCAGTTCCAGCCATGAACCCGCCCCACTGGTCTTCACTGGGCTGATCTTCTTTCAACTCCTGGACCAGTCTTCTACCGCTGTCTATTTGTGACCATTCTATTTTGCTCGTTTCTCCATCTGTGAACGGAAAATGCAGCATAAACGTTTTTGGAGCAGCAATGCTTTATGCGCATGATATTTGGATTTTTCTGTTTGTTATATTGACCGATTTGTTTGTTATCCAAGATATACTTTTGATTAACACATACTTGGGCTACTTTTATCCCGAAAAAATTCAGCTCTAAGAAGTTAAATCAAGATATTTAAAATTTCTGTAGATAGGAATTTAGACTCACCGTCATCTTTCCTGTTAGTATCAGTATCACTGTCACTGGAGCTGTCACTGGTGGAGTCATCAGCTTCGGATCCTGACAGCATGTCAACTAAAACCCCGTCCTTGGTTTCAACTCTGTCTGGTTCTGGTGCGTTTTCCTCATTCGTTTCAGTTGATTTACTCTCCGTGATATTTTCTTTATCCTATTTGTTAAAATCATAGTTTACTGTGTACGCAGTATCAATCGAAATCGTATTTTTTTGTAATATCTACAGAAGCAATCGAACAGTAGGTATTCAAATGAAAATAACTGCTTTACTGCGGAAAATTCTAATTACTTATTGCATGAACCAGCCTAGCAACAGGCGGAAGGTCTGAGGCTAACTCTGCATCCCTTTCTATGAAACTGGTCTGAGAGAGATCGAGATACCTAAAAGGTATTTTAGGAAACACAGCGGAAGCACCAGCCTCTCCCACACCCTTTGGTGTCTAGTTTCGTCGTTCTGCGTGGTTCTAATCCCTCATCTTGATCAGGAAGCGTACGCTCTACAAGATCCTTTCGTCTCTTTCTACCCAACAGGTAAGATAGAGATAGACATATGCCATACCTCAGGAACAACAGGCGGAAGCCCCAACCTCTCCCTCTCCTCTTGCTCACGAGCCTCCCTCTTTGCGCGGTTATCGTCCCTCATCTTGATGAGATGGCGCACACTTTGCATCACTTTCTCTTGGTCCCTTTCTATCCAACTGATGAAAGAGAAATAAATATTACTTATATTACAACTTATCATAATCAACATCTCAGCCTGCGGACGTCCACTGTTGGACATTGGCCTTCCCGATCGCGCGCCACCACACCCTGTCCTCAGCCTTCCTCATCCAGCCATGCTTTCAGTTACACCTTTCAAGTTGGTACGATAATATCTTCAGCTGCATCGTCGCTTAAAACCAGGGGTGTAATTGATTGGGGGATGATGATTGGCCGAACATCACCGATAACCAAAGCAAACCATCATCTGCCAATGGCGCCTTGACTGCTTAATAACATTAACCAATAAGTGCCTATGCAACTTGACCGATGCAAGCATTAACTAATCAGCTGCATAGAAGCTCGTCACTGCTATAGCCATTTTTTGTACAATCGGGAGACAGGTGAGATTGCAGTCAAGTACTCATTTAAGGGTGGTCTGCTGACACTGCGCTTCCCGGTGCGTGGCTGCCATACCAGCACCTTGGGTCCCCAACTTCCATCGGTCCCCGAGAGGTGTACGGACGACATAAACAAAGTCGCGGGGAGTTGCTGGCTTCAGGCGGCAATGGATTGTGGTGTTTGGCGGTCATTTCAGGAGGCCTATGTACAGCTGTGGACATCCATCGGCTGAAACGACGACGACGACGACTAATTTGTAGTTGATGAAAATAACGTGGTATCTAAGGACCCTTATGTTCAGATATGATTTTAAACATGAGAAGGAGAAAGTGAGAAGACGTACCGCTTCCTCTCCGCGATCTCCTCCTGCACACCGCCCCTCTGCCAGGCCTCTGCGCAGGCGCGGTCGCGCGGGAACACGGGCCGGTTGTCCAGGTTAAGCAGCTGCTTGAGGCGCAGCGTGAGCGTCTTGCGGTACGCCGGGATGTTGCGCACCACCGGGTTGCCGGTCAGCACGAGGACTGACAACATTATTAAACACCATGTAGACATTGAGCTTTAAGGGGTCAAGTCCATGTTGGACCGCAGGTTCAGCCGTTGTAACAAGAAAGCGTAAATTCCAGTCTTATTGTCAGATCTTCCAGTGGAGCAACACTCAAAAAGCCATGGAAACATTGAGGGTCCAATACAACAATAGCTTCCGGGTGTGGTTGGGCTTGCCGCGGTTTTGTTCAGCATTTGACATTTTGCACAGGGGTCAATTGACTACTTTTTAAGAAAAAGACCCATCCCTTCCTGGCAAGACTGATAGGATTTCAATGTAATTTATGAGAGCATTTGTGGAGCATTCAACATATTGTGCTTCATAGTCAAGTCACGAATGCACCAATAATGCCACTACCACCAGGAGAATTGCAACATTGCTTTTTATCCGTCTCAAGAATAATCCTAGATTTTAAGGCTGTACCTAAATGTCACTTAGCTAGTATCACAACAATAGGTGATGCAACTAAGTATTCATTTGCAGGTAAATTAAACAAAAATATCTTAGAGGTGAGTTGACTAATTTTTTAGGATTACAGGCTTAGTCAATTTTTAAGTCATTTATTTATCAGGTATCATTTTGTAAGAACAAAGTATTCTTCATTGCAATAATTATTAGCAGCAATTTCTGCCTCTGGTTCGCCTGAGATCGATGTTCTCATTTTTTTCAGCTAATCAGGTCTCCGGTTTTTCTTACATAATGAGGGTAGTTAATTTTGGTGAATTAAATATTTTTTAACATGTTAACCAACTGCTTAAAAATATCTTTACCCTTCAAATGCGCCATATCGGCTAAAACATCGACGATGAGCGGATCCTCGAGGCGGTTGTACGACAGGTCCACAACCGACAGGTTACGACAGTACCGCAGGTGCTCCAAGTCGTCTGCAACCATAGATAACGACTCTACAAATACTTACTATCGGTGGTAGGCCTCTTCTTGCAGTGTCCGCCTAAATTAGTACCACCGGATAAAGTCAGATATTCTGCCGTAGGTATAGCAGTTATTGCCAAGGTTTAGGTATTCGTACTGTGGTCAACGAGATACCTAGGTAACTGTGCAAATGAGACCTAAGAACTGACGTCGTAGGGTGATGAGCGCAGTGCAGTGCGTCGTATGATATTACAATGAAAAGTTATGGGACGCACTGCATCTTGATTATTGACGTCCTCCGTGGGAACTAAGTCCTGACGCAATTGGTACGCTGTGGAACGTAAGTGACAGGACCCAGGTTCGATTCCCGTCATGGCCTTTGGGATTTTATGTGTAAGACAGATGCTACGGAAGGCTTTGGCCAAGGCAGATTTTATCACCATACCGGCAAAGACGTATTCACCAAGCGATTTAGCGTTGCGGTGCAATACTGTGTAGCAACCGATATTCAACTACGTTAATCACTGGTCGATGTCGCACCTATCCATCTATCAGACTATTTTATCCTTGCAATTCAATTACAGGCAAACAGCTTTCTTCACCTCCCTTCATCAAGCAAGAGAACATGGCGAAAAACCTTAGAAGATTCTTGTAATTAAATAACACACTTACCAACAGTCGCCAGCATGTTATGTCCCATACTCAAAGTATGTAAGTCCGGTACCACGTCCAAATTCTCGATCTTGGACACAAAATTGTGGTCCAAAGTCAAAGTGCCCAACTTGGGACAGCCATGCAAGTTCTCTATCTTCCTGACCACGTTATAATGCAGGTACAAGCATTTCAGTTCCGACTGGGTGTCTAGACCCTCAATTCTTTGGATGCCGTTGTTCTCTAGGAAAATACATTTCAGCCCGGTGTATTCTTCTAAATTTTCTATTTTTGAGAATCCCTGAAATAGAAATTTTAATTGTGTTGAGGAAGAAAGTATAACTCACATTCAGTGAGATTCGCGTAGGTAACGTTTTCACACACTGAGTGAAGTGAATTATGAAATAAATGAAAAATTCACTGAAAAAATTAACTTTACACCTATTGATACTAGTATGGAGAGTAAAATTGGATGAACTTAGAAAACACAATCCCGACTTTATGGCACTAAACTTAGTTTCACAATTCTCGACCATCTTGCGTTTTAAAGTACTGTATTCAGTTTTACGCTCTAAGTTTGTCAATAGTCCTAAAATGTTTAAGTGTAGGAAACATTTTACGACTGAAACTATTTTGGCATTAATTTTGTCTGTATCCATTACACACCCAAACGTTAATATACCGGTTTTATGTTTTACGCGGGAAGTGATTATATACCTTAAAGTGCAAGTATAAAATATCGTTCAAGTAAGGTGTGGAATACAATTTGTGCTGCTTGCAATGGTTCTTTATAAACTCCTTCGTCATTCGCGGACCCCTGTTAATTTCCTCCATCTCTTTCTCTATTTTAATCTGAAACTCCCTTTGCCTCTGCTTTTCTTCTTCTTCCTTCCTTCTTTTATCCTCATCTTCATGCTTAGCTAAAAAGTGAAAAAATGTGAACGGCATTCTCCTATTTCTTGCTATTTCTTGCTGTTCGAAATCGCTTAATTTCTTAGTTGTGTCATCTTTGGCTGGGATGTCTATATCCCATAATTCTTTGCGACGTTTTGGACCTTCTATTACTGGTGCATCCATAACAGAGTGATCTGCATTTTCGGACTCAAATTCTTGATTTTCGCCACTGACATGTGTTTTTAATTCATTAAGATTTACATTTGTTGCTTTAGGATGTAAACTCGTTTGAGATTTTTTTAGAACATCATCGACTTCTTTGAGTAAATCTGTACATTCTTGATGTCTCATTTCATAGTTTGCTTTGCTTGTATTAATTCGGTTCTCATGGCATTTTATTTCATCATTCAATTTTGTGATAGCATTGTGTATTAGATCTATTTCTAATAGAGTCACTTTCTCTTTTTCACTGTGTTTAATTTCAGCATCTTTCAATTGAGCTTCAATTGCTTTCACTCGCTTTTTAACTTCTCCGTCTTTTCTGGCATTTTGGTAAGCTTGTCCTCCTTCTTTTATTTTTTGATAAGCAGTATTAGACTTCCTAGAGTTTTCTAAAGCTGAATTTACGTCATTTAATAATTCATTCATACTATTCAATTTGTTAGTAATATCTTCTTTAATAAATGTTTTCAAACATTCAGCTCCTTCGACGATATTGCGAGCTAAGGCTTTCATTTCTTTAAACACAAGTCCGTTATTTACTTCATTATCAATATTTCCAGCTTCGAATATAGTTTGTAATGTATTCTGTAATGTATTTTCCATCTTTTCATCAAACTTTGCTTTATTATTCTGTTTAATGATTTGCATATTTTTAATTTTATACTCAGGAAATTCATCCTCGTCAGCAGATTCAAATACATCAGATATATTACTGTTATTTAAGTTCAGTTTATTCTCCTCACTATCTTTATTGGTTAATATTAAATCAATATCTTGTAATGCTTTTTCTGTGTCCTGCAATTTTACTTCAAAGCTTTTTGGAGAAACTTCCTCAACAGCAAAATTTTTCTCCTGCTTACTTTCTATTTCTTTTTCATTATTGTCACTAAGATGTAATGGTACAGGGTTATTTTTTAAAGAAATATTCAACTTTTCATTAATTGCATATCTTTCTTTAAAATCTTCAAAAATAGTTTGTCTCCTTTGTCTCCTACGTTTGATCAAACAGGAAGATGCTGTTTTCAATGCTGGGTGTTTTTCCAAAGTTATTTCATCGGGTGTGCCATTGTTCTTCAAGATATGATTAGGATCTTCAATTTTATCTGCTAACTGTTTCAGCATATCCTTTGTTTCTTGAAATCTAGTTTCATAAGATTTGTTTGTGTATTTCGTGACAGCTTCATCTATTTTTTCAAATTCTTCATCTTCACTTGATTTGTCACTCTCTTCTTCTTCCGCGCTTTCTTTTTTGTCTTTAATTTTACTTTTATTCTTGAAATCAGTAGCATCATTCATCAAACCTTGCATATTTCTGTATTTTATTGCCTTAATCTTGTCAATGTCACCATCTGCAGAATCTATTTCCGATTGCATTGCAGCGTAATCCGAAATATTTATTTGATTGTACGGCACAACTATATCTTTATTATGACTTTCAGAGTTTATTACTATTTGTATTTGTTTAGCTTTATCTGCGAGTACAGGATTATCTTTTAACATTTCTTTAATTCTCTCCGCAGTCAAAGGTTCTGTATCGTCACATACATATGTAAATGGCTGACCAGTCATTATTTCGTACTTAGATTTGACTGTTCCAGGGGCAGACGCTGCTATATAAGGCCTGTTTTGATTCATTTCCCCATCAGTCAAAGGCCTAAGCTAATTTTCAATTACCTGATCTATAACATTTTGACGAAATTTACCATCTGCAAAGAACTTTTTGAGTTCTGCTCGTTTCTGCTCTATATACGCTGGATCACTCTGAGACCCACTTAAAGATTCCATTTCCATTAATTTTTTTAAAAATTCAGGCAAGAACAGAAATTATTTTGGACACAGACATAAACAGTAGACGTTACCATAGTTACGTCATAAATTTTTGTTTGGTCAATATTTGAAAAAGGAAACCGGTCTGAAAGAAAAATCAATGAGGTTATTGTTGTTTTTTCAAACTATTGACTATAGGGACGTGCTTTCTGCTTTCGTGTTTTTTTTTCAATTTTTTTTTGGGGGCTATTCGGAGGCTATTCGCTATCGCAGTTTTCACTTTTCTAAATAAAAGTCACTGCCTACCTTGCTTATATAATGCGAACCCTCGTAAATTTAGTTTTAAGTCGTGAAATAGTTATATAGAGACACTTAATGTAAAATAAAATAATTCGTTTTAAACTTTGCCTACATGAAATAAAATATTTAAATCTATTCTATCCTATTATAGTTATACATTTATGCGTGTGAGCTGAGCGAAACAGAACTAAGATTTTGTTTAGATATACCTAAGTGTATTTGGTAATGAAATGACACAAAGACTTGATTCCAAGCCGTAAATCTCAGAAATATTATAATAACTTGAATCTGTCCGATGTCAATATTTCTGACAGTAGGTATATGTGTTCTGTGATTTCTGACATCTGTCTCTGCTTTGTTGTGGTCTGTGTCTGTCACATTTTGTGATTTCTTGTGGTCTGTGGTGATTTCGATTTACGATTTTCATTGGCTCAGAAGGGCTGGAACCCAGAGCCGTAAAGCCAGTTATTAAAAAAAAAAAAAACGATTTTCATTTTTCCGTTTCTCGTGTCGTTGTGATAATAAATAGTCACAGTAAATAGTGTTAATATTCAATATACTCTATGGTGTTAAATCTCTAAATCACTAAAAGTAAAGGGATTTATTATAAAAACAGAACTCGTAATGTAAAGTATCTAGATTTCCTGAGGCATTTCTATTGATTTCGTCTCAGTATGCCCACAATGACTGACGAAAGGAACTTCCGATCATCCTACTATGAAAAAGTGGGGTGCCGCGGTGTAGAAGAGAAGAAATCCCTGGAAATACTGATGAAGGAGAAGCCGTGGGACAGGGTCAAACTAAAGCAATTCTGTTTGAGGTTCACTGTACCCGCTGCATACAGAAATTTGGTGTGGAAAGTGCTTCTTGGTTAGTGCTTATTTATTATGATTCCTTTTTAGTATTTATTATTATTAATTGTAATTTGATAATAGGCTAAAAAGCTTTAGTTGATGCGCCTATGTCGGCTGTGCTCGTTTACTGTTACTTGCTCAGGTATTTCTCAAGCCGGTTCTTAAATTGGTTGAGTGACTTGGCTGTTATGATATCTTCCGGCAATTAGTTATCACTCTGCTGACTATGCTGCTTGTAGGGATTTGTTATCACTGGCTGGAACTCTAACCTCATACCAAACCCTCTTTTCAACATTTCTGCAAAGTTAGGCACATTATTTGGCATTTTTGTGGCTCTTCTTTGTACTTTTCCAACCTTTAAGAAGTATGTATTCAAGACCTGAAAGGCATACTCCAGCAATGGTCTTATGTAGGTCTTGTACATTTACAAAAAGAAACTTATGTACCTATAACATTACCCGCGTTCACTTCATCCTGCTTCCTTAACCAACTCTAGATCACACTAATATTATAAAGGCGAAAGTTTGTGTGTAAGTGTGTGTGTGTGTGTGTGTGTAAGTGTGTATGTTTGTTACTCCTTCACGCCGCAACTACTGAACCGATTTGGCTGAAATTTGGAACATAGATAGCTTATAACCCGGATTAAAACATAGGCTACTTTTTGTCCCGGGAAAATCCATAGTTCCCATGGGATATTTAAAAAACCCTAATTTTCAACAGTAATCTATCGCTACAGCTATAGGTAGATTACTTTGACAATCTGTCCTGAAAGTAGGTATATGACACTTAATATCACACTAATATTATAAAGGCGAAAGTTTGTGTGTAAGTGTGTGTGTGTGTTTGTGTGTAAGTGTGTGTGTGTGTTTGTGTGTAAGTGTGTATGTTTGTTACTCCTTCACGCCGCAACTACTGAACTGATTTGGCTGAAATTTGAAACATAGATAGCTTATACCCCAGATTAAAACATAGGCTACTTTTTATCCCGGAAAATCCATACTTCCTATGAGATATTTAAAAAACCCTAATTTTCACCGAATTTCACGCGGGCGAAGCCGCGGGCAAAAGCTAGTCTGTAATAATGGATTATAAATAGTATCAGGCCATTTCACATATTGCAATCTAGGCCCAAAGTATGTATTTGGGGTACTAGATAACTGAAAAAATACATGAATAAAATATATAGAGTAACACCCAGACACTGAAAAACATTCATGCTCATCACACAAACATTTTCCAGTTGTGGGAATCAAACTCACAACCTTCTACGCAGAGAGCATGACCACTACCGCTGCACTTTGTAAAAATATTTATTTCTTCTTCCAGACATACTCCCCGTGTACCCAGACTCCCACCAGTTTGTGGTGGAGCAAAGCACAGACCAATACAATGATATGTTGTACGCAGTGGAGTCATTAGAAATGGTTGACATGAAGTCTCCGAGAAGCGAGATCCTAATGGCCATGTGGCTGTTGGAGCTGGAGGAACTCAAACCACCAAAGTTTCCTGAGACTAATTATTGTGTGAGTAAACCGAACACAATAGCTAGACTGGACTTTTTTGCCACAGCTGCTTGAATCAAGAGATAATTCAACTTAAAACAGTCCATTATCTTGAAAAGTACTGAGTTGATTTTGATAAAAACTTTTTCCTAAGTTGAAATAAAATATGTAAGTATACAAAAATTAGACACAATATGACTAATAGCTAGTTTTAGAGAAATCTATATTTGTTTGAAAGCTCTAACAAATTATGATATTATGTAAATAAATTGCAGATTCAATATGCACAATTGTGTATTGAACAAATAAACTCCTTTTTCTGAAGTTTCAATCAGGGTGTATGAAATATGTACATAGAATGAATTAATTGGTGTTATTAAATTTTTACAAGCTTTTATTTAACTTGCAATGTATTTTTGTTTAAGTGGAATGTTGCAGCTCAATTTCAAAGCAAATATCTTCAACCGATTGATCTGAAATTTAATATAAATTTTTAGTTTGGATGGCAATTGACAACGCATTATTACTTGTGTCATTCTAAATCCAACATGGCAGAACACCCAAAATGGTGATCTAATTATATTTTTCAATACATTTGCTCAAAAAGTTGACATTTCCATGTGTGTTTAGCGTGCGCAAAGTTATTCTTTTCCGCACTAGTGCTTTTGTGTTTTCCTCCTACGCGGCACCGGAGCGGGCGCACCAGGAGCGCATGAACACGAACACGGCATGCAAACACGGAGCAGGCAAACACGTAAAACCAATATTTTTTTTTCGCAAATGTATTAAAAAACGTCGTTCAGTGCACGTGCGGAATTGTCATTTTTACTCTTCCTTATAGTTGACCCTCGCCTTCGGCTTGGGTCAACAAACCGGGACTCGTAAAGAAATGAAAAACTTTCCGCACTAATATCGAAAAGTACTGTTTCATGCTCCCCTACATTATTAGGATAAAATGCTTGCTCAGAAGAATATGAATTCATTTTCATATAAAACTTGTTTTTAAAATAATTTTTTAATAATAACTTGTTTCCCTCAGTCTTGGGAAACGTTCCTGCCAATAGCCAACACGTTGCTGCAACTGTACGACAACGAGTTGGACGTGTACTGGCTGTGCAAGTCCCTCACGGAGATAGTGCGCAGCGTGCAGAAGGACCTGCCCAAGCTGAAGGAGGCCTTCAACACCATGCTGCAGAAGGAGGATGAGGAGCTTTACAAGTAATCCAAAAAGACATTGGGCATTTTTAGATAAAAGGGGTAAAAACCAATTGGCAACACTGTTACAGTTACTTAGACCTCCATTACTGACATTAATACTAACAACTTTTGTTCTACGCCTTTTTTTACTCAATATTTTGAGATATATCAAATATTCAATATTGTACAAAGATACTTTAATTGTTCCTACTCAGTAATGTAACATCAGCAAGTGGCAACGGCGCGCGAACTCGCGGTGTGTAAAGTAACTTTACAGAAATAACATTTTTCTAGTAGTCTTAGAACAAAAGTTGTATCTATTCGATAAATCTGATACATAATCGGAGACTGCTCTCGCCCTCTAGCCTTTATTTATAGACTTGACCAAAAGTTACTCTATAAGCAAATTATGAGTATGTTCTCTTTCAGTCACTTGGTGGAAATTAAAGCTCTGGAAGTGTTGCCACTTACAAAATGGTTCAACTGTTGCTTTGCCGGCGTAATAGATGACACTTCTCTAACAAAGTGAGTTAATTTAAAAAAAATGCAGGAATGATCTACTATCGAATCGAAAAAATTAATTTTGATTTATGAATTCGAGTTGCATGATTCTAATTTCTACCCAAACAACGTACATGCTTGTAAAATGTATCTTTTTTTCCAGGATATGGGATAAAATATGTAGCGGTGCACCAAAGATCTAGTCATATGTGGCTGTGATGCTCGTGGTCACTCTCCGGAGGAACATACTGAAGGCCCGGAGCGGAGAGGAGGTGCTGAAGTGTGTTTCTGAGGTGAGATAAAATCTTAAAGATAAATCTAGATGTTTGTATAAAAATCATTGCATGGTTAAGTCACCATTATAGGACTAATTTCCTTTACAATAGTCCTGACGCATTCATTAATTCACTGATTGACTAATATATTACTATACACCATGATTTTAAAATCTAAGATGGCCGCCACCACAAAATGGCGAATTACAGTTTTTTTGGGCGATGCTGAATACAATGCACTGTGATAAACTTCAAATCTAACATGGCCGCCACCAGAAAATGGTGAATTACAGTTTTTTGGGCGTTTTCGAAACTTAATCAAATGTTATGTACAGATACCGGAGCAGTGCGAGGAGGTTGTGGCAAACAAGGCGATCGAACTGTGGCAGTACTACGCGCAACCGCAGAACGAACAGCTCGCGAAGAAATGATGCATGACCTTCTAATGGCACATACCGGATATACTATATACCTGTCCCCAAGTCCCTGGGGACAAGTAGAACAGTGCAGAAGAGGACAATTAGTTCACGTCACTGATCCCTATTCTATGGATTCATCATTCCATACATCTGACAGTTCCTTTTTTGTTCCAATTTGATGCGCCACCTTCGACAGGCCAGTCTCACTTATCACGTGACCGTCCCGGCTACAAGTACGGGTCCGACTCTGGACCACGATATTTCAGATGGTTGCCGCTCGCGGGCCGAGTTGCACGCGCTAGTTCTGTACGGTCTATTTTACGCGCCTGTTCAGCCACCACTACGGCAGCCCTAGTACGTCGTAAGAGATAAAGTTAGGCTATAGAAAGAGACCACAACATTGCGTTTGTTGCGTGTCGATTTTGAGGGCGGGGCCAGGCGCTATTGCGAACTGAATTGCACTTTTTGTGTCAGCGCTAGAGTCGCTATTTCTTTAAATTATCGTGCGGAGTGAACCTTCGGGTACTATTAAGTGTTCTGTACCCTCGAACGTCCACGGTACTAAATTGACATTTGTTTGACTGTCGTTTTGTGAGGTTTTGAATGTCATTTTATACGCATACAATTTCCATAATATTATTATGCTCACGCCAGGATACGCAACAATCAGCGCCTAAAATGGCGAAAATCAAGTGTCTTCATTTTTACGTTGACAGTCTGCGATCCATAGAATAGAGATCAGAGGTTCACGTGTATTCGCGAAGCGCTATTCGCAACTTTTACCTATACTGCCACAAATTTAACTGGTACGGTGAGGGTGTCGCTGTTGAAGAATGTTTTAATGATGTTTCGCGCACCACTTTAGGCATTATTTATGCTGATAAAACTACGAAACGAGAATATAACACAACTCATTTTAAACAATGGCAGAGTAGACAGCAAATTGAATAAAAATCGCGATGTTAGTTCCAGTTTTGGTCACCGAGTCTTACAAGTTTTTGGCACTATACCAATAACTATGTATTATACAATTGTACACACTTCAGCTATAGGTACTTAAATAGGTGTAAGTTCTGTGGTATCTATCTGTGCTATTTACTTTAGCATGTACCTATACCTAATAGATGACAAATAAGCCAAATATTTGAATTTGAATTACATTCATATATTTCCTTGTTTTATTTGAGATTTCTACTGTATGAATCACAGACATATAAAGGAAATTAATATATATTTTTTAATTGAACTAAACTTTTTTGTCTTTATTAGGTACTTTGATTTCAAAATAAGTACAGGTGACAATGAATAATATAAATGACTTAGATTGTGGTGTAAGTAAGTATACAAAAGAAAATTATTAAAAAAATATCGAAAAATAAAAGATTTCGTTTTATTATTCCGGTATGAACCCCTAAAAGCCATTTAAATTATTAAAAAAAAAAACAAGAACCTGCAGCTTGGTTGAAGTCATTACTTTATGGTCGAAGCTTAGAGATGTATTCAAAATGATACGTGACGTTATACTGCAAGTAATGCATTCAACAAACTATAAAAATATTTTTCGAACTTTGAATGAACATCAGCTAGAATTTGGATTTTTTGAAGATCATAATATTTACTCATAAAATCTATTTGCGAAAAGTATTTTAAACTAAGAATCCATTACATAATGAAGAACGCAGTGGTAGAAAATAGTGTCAGAAATTTTTTATAACAAATTAGTAGGTACTCTTTAAAGGGCATTAGTAAATTAGTTTTAAGTGATTTGTTTTTTCTCAATAATAATTTAATATGTATATTCAATAAAGGACTTATTATTTGTTTCGTGACAATATCCGGAATCCATCTTGAGTTCAAGCTCCCGTTTTCCTGCCGGATGTCAGCGATTTTACCTCACCTCTCCGTGTGTAGCGCCCTCTAGTGTGTAGTGCAACCTATGTCACTTGTTTAAGCACCCGGTGATGTCTCGTCACTATAGCGTCGTTTTTCGCGCCGGTCATAAGTCAGCAAGTCTTAATATTCCTTTGCGAAAAACTAATATACAGTTTTATAATAATAATAGTTATTATTATAATTACTTTAAAAATTAGTATTTTTATTATTTAGCCTCTCCGTAAATGGAGAACCAAAGTGTAAATTAAATTTTAGGAAGTGAATCCTAAAAATACGTGTGCGTTCTCCATAACCGAGTTCCAGTGGTGGAGGTGAGTGTTGCAGTGGAAAAAAGGGGGCAACGAGGGATTCGCGAACCGTGAGTTACGTATATTTCAAATTCTTATTTTATCCGATTAACCGTCATTATGTTTAATCAATCTCATCACGAAACATAAATAAACGGTACATATAAATTCAAGTTTACGTAATGAATACGTTTTTACTTAGCGGCTAACTTGACAGTACTTTACAAAACGATAAATGCGTTTGATTATTATTGGTACAAAATCGTTTTCCTGAAATATTCTACTACCCCCGTTTTTTGAGACCTCGAAGTAAAATAGTTAAAATGGTTTGAGGCCGCGGATTTAAAACATTCATCAGTGATTCCGAAGAATCTTTCAGTCCGAATTTCTTGATGACAAAAATTCAAATGCTATTTACTTTGAATACCTACATTATTAATTAACCAGTTATTACCGGTATGCGGCAAGAAATCTAATCTGGATCATTTTAAGCCGTAAAGTTATTTCACATCAGATGACTGGGAATTTTCATCGAAGTGAATTTTCATGTTAATTATAAAATACCTTATAATACTTTGCAATCTGTATGTAAGGTTGAATCCATTCGTATGTAAGGTTGAATCCATTCAAAGCTTTTGTCAACGGAGGAGGGGGCGAGGGCAGCCAAAGTATCTTCTTCTTCTTTGCGCTCAGGCCCTTGAAACTCGTAACTAAACCTTTTTCTACTGATTACCTAAACCTTTAACGAGTGAACGCTCCCCTGTAAACATTTTCAAGTTGAAAGCAATGACTATCGGACATTTTACGGCGGATGCTTTATAAACAAAGCAAATGTTTTTGACCAATTCTAGTGCACTTTAAAAATGTATCAAAATAATTTGAACAAGGCGCGCATTCCATTTATCCTAAAGCGCCGCTGATATTATTACGGGTCACAAAATTAGTTAATAGTTATAGACTAAAACAACTCACGATGTGTCTTTACAAATTGAACAAGATGTTGGAGGCAGCAATACTGGAACAGGAGGAACACATCCCCAGTTACCTCTCAACATTATCTCTGGTGCTCAACCCAGGCCAGACATCTTGCCCAATCTTTAAACCTAAGGCAATTTAAAAAACTATAATAGGAAAGCTGTTTCGTTTCTTTAGTCACTTTCATGTACGTATTGAGCTTTCTTTAAAACTACTTGATGGCGAATACAGATTGGAGTCAAACCTATTTTCACGTACATTTATATCGCTCTGTATCGCCAATTCTAGTCACCTAACATCGAAGTTCGCACAAACATCGGCTACTTCGGAGGATCTGTTTTACCGTTCGGTCTTTCACCAACGTCCAAGACGGTTCCGTCATTATCAATCTGGTTTCTTAGCTAGCATCTTTAATGCGGTTCTTGGTCTGAATAATCACAAGTCTATGCTGACTCCGACGCAATGCCTCGAGTTTCTCGGTATTGCCTGGGACGCAAAACGCAAACGCAATGTCCCTGTTGGAGCTGAAGTGCCAAAACGCTATCGCAAGGCATTTCAGCAACAGCTACGCATCGCAGCAGTGGTCTCTAAAGCAGCATCAATCTCTAATGGTGAGACAAAACTTTGCGACGTTCGTGACTTGAAGACTCGTACTGTCGGTGTTGTTTCGGGTTACTTCAGGTCATAAGATCATATAATATAACCTCATATTCATATAATATTGATCTTAAACTCTTACAAAATAGTATAAGATTATCAGTCACACCTTTACTTTAATTCATTGTAATTGTACGCTTCTGTACATTTACTGTTGCTGGGTTGGTTGGGTTTTCAAGGAAAACTCTTCTTCTTCTTTTCTTCTTTATTTTGTACCGCTACCGCTTGCCGCTTGGAACTGTGTCGGCTTACAATTTAACCCGATATTTATATAAATTTGGCCGAAAAAATGCAGGCCTTCTGATTGGTGAAATTTTCCTATTGATTCGTGCACCAATCAGAGCGCATTATTTTAGACCAATCACAATTCGGTAATAATAATAGGTATTATTACTTATTCAGGTATCTTTACTATTATGAGCTATACCGTAGAGAAAGCCGCGGTAGGTGTCTTTACTACTATGGGCTGTACCGTAAGGAAAGCCGCGGCCTATTTCCCTACAGCTAGTTTCCTATTTAATCTTTATTTACTTATGAGATAATACTTATGTTATTTAAAACTATAAACAATTGCTAAAATTGCTAAAACTATACATACATAAAACAAGAAATGAAATTAATTAAGCTATATCGTCCCGCACATCTCTCCCGCCGTGCGACTATGTCGCATCACTTGTCGGTGCGGGCGCATCGTCTGTAGACAGGGGCAGGATCACCAGCTTCCTCACCGGCCGTCGCAGCACTCCTCCCTTGGTCTGGATGTCCACTGTTCGCACGACGTCGTCTGGTCCCGGGTACGTGGCGATGACTTTTCCTCGGATCCACACGTTGCGCGGTAGGTTGGCGTCGACCACTTGCACGAGGTCGCCGGTCTGGATCGCTGGTCCTCGTCCGTGCGGCTCCCGCCGGTGTTGGAGCTCCGGTAAGTATTCCTTCACCCAGCGCGTCCAGAATATGTCAGCCAACCTCTGCGCGGCTCGCCACGTCGATCTGGAGGCAGCGTCCCGCTCGTCGAATGTACCTGGCAGTGGTACACGTCCCGGGCCACCCAACAGAAAGTGGTTCGGCGTCAGTGCTTCAGGATCCTCGGGGCTGACTGAGACGTGTGTCAGCGGCCTGCTGTTCACTGTATATTCCACCTCAGCCAGTAGGGTGGAGAGGACTTCTTCTGTAGGATGCCGTTCATGTAGCGTGGCTGCGAGTGCTGTCTTCACGGAGCGTACCATTCTTTCCCAAGCTCCGCCCATAAATGGAGCTCCTGGTGGTATGTATCGCCAGGAGATCGTCTTCTTCGCTGCTTCTTCTGCTGTTGCGCTGTCCATCGCCTGCCGAAGTTCCTTGTCTGCAGCTCTCAGGTTGCTGCCGTTATCTGACCAGATTTCCGTCGGGAAACCCCGGCGAGCCATCATTCTCCTCAGCGCCATCACCGCCGAATCAGCACTGAGTGAGCCAGCAATCTCCAGGTGTATGGCTCTCGTGGTGAGACATGTGAAGATGGCTACGTATCTTTTCTGTCGCGTTCGGCCGACGGTCACTGAAAGAGGTCCGAAGTAGTCGACGCCAGTGAAGGTGAAAGGTCGCTTGTGATGAGCTAAGCGACACTCCGGCAGGTCCCCGGTTCTGGGGTATGGTGGTTTCTGCGTCTTCATTCTGCAGAACAGGCATCTTATGATCATTCTTGTGACTGGACGCACCCGTAGCACCCAGTACAGTTGTCTGCACTCGTTGACTGTAGCTTCGACTCCGGCGTGATGCAGCTGATGATGCATAGCCTTCACCCAGAGCTTGACTGTTGGATGATCACCGTCGAGTACCATGGGGCTCTTGAAGTTTTCTGTTACATCTTGTGTTGCTTGAATCCGGCTTCTTAGCCTGATTGCATCGTTGACGTATTCGACACTCAGCTGGTACAAACGGCTCTCCTTGTTGAGTGTCTTGCTGTTTCTTAAGTCTTGTATTTCTTCTGTGAAGGAATCTTCTTGGGATGCACGCATCAGAAGCTCTTCCGCTCTTCTGAGCTGTTCAGCAGTGACTGGAAGAAACTTTCTAATAGACGACGTCGTTTTCCTGACTGTTTGTTGTTGCTTCGTCGCCGGCTTGTTTGTTTTCTTCCAGCTTGGATCCTTTTCTGTGTTCTTTCGCGTCCTTTTATAATTGACGCTTTCCTTCTTGGCTCTACAGAGTTGGATGAATTGTAGAACCCGAGCTGTGGCGTATCGGAGTCTGTCCCAATTCGAGAAACGAGATGCTTCAGGTAGGGCTTCTGCGAGTTTCTGTTTCCTGTCGTCGGCGATGTGATTCACTTTCTCTTCGCCTGAAGGTTCTTCTTTTTCTGTTGCAGTGACTTCGACGGGCCAATGTTCTTCTGCTTGGTAGAGGAAGTCCGGTCCCTTGTACCAGCGATGATCTTTGTTAAAGGACGTTGGGACGTCTCGTGTGGCGTCGTCCGCTACGTTCAGCTTCGTCGGAACCCAACGCCACTCGGTGACTGTGGAGGCCTCTTCAATTGCAGCCAGGCGATGGGCTACGTATGGCTTGTATGAGCGTGATCCGGTTCTTATCCAGGTCAGCACGGTCTTGCTGTCTGTCCAGAACACTTTGCTGTCCGGTTTTCTTTCGTGCTCTTCTACAACTGTATCGGCGAGCCTAGTTCCCATGACCGCCGCTTGTAGCTCTAGTCTCGGGATGGATGTCAGCTTCAACGGCGCAACCTTCGCTTTGGCCATGACGAAAGATAGGTTGACTTCGCCATTTGGTGCCACTGTCCTCCAGAAGACAACTGCTGAATAGGCTGCTTCGCTCGCGTCGGTGAACACGTGTACTTGTGTCGAAGTGGCATCGCTGTATTGGAGATATCTTCTCGGGATTGTCACGTTGCTGAGATTCTTCAGGTGAACAATCCAATCTTGCCATTGTTCTGTCAGGTCTTCATCCAGCTCGTCGTCCCATGCTGTTCCTCTTCGCCATACCTCTTGCAGCAGCTGTTTCGCCCTTATTGTGACAGGCGATGCGAAACCGAGAGGGTCAAACAGTGACATGACCACTCTTAGCGCTTCTCTTTTCGTAGGCGTCTTCCCATTGATGAGCGTTGGTGCGACGCGTGCCAGGTTGAGGTTGAAGGTGAGCTCGTCCGTGTTGAGTTTCCAGATAACGCCCAGTACTCGTTCTGTCTTCTCTTCTGGCTTGTAGAGTTCCATATCTTCTGACTGTTGACTTTCACCCAATGCTTCTAATAAATGTGGTGAGTTCGACTTCCACTGTTTCAGTTCAAAGCTGGCCTTTGAGTGCACTTCACGCACTGACTTCGTGATGCGCACTGCGTCTTCGAGGCTTCTGAAGCTGTCCAAGTAGTCGTCAACGTAGTGCTTCTGTATGATTGCAGCTGCAGCCTCAGGGTGGGTATCTTCAAACTGTTTGGCGTTCAAGTTCTTGATGTAGATTGCTGTAGATGGAGAACTTGATGCACCGAATATCAACGAAGTCATCCTATATTCTTCAGGTGGTTGGTCGTCTCGTCGTTCTCCGCGCCACAGGTAGCGGAGTGCATCTCTGTCTTCGGCTCGCAGCTTGACTTGCATGAACATCTCCTTGATATCTGCTGTGACTGCTATCTTGTGTTGCCGGAACCGCATGACGACGCCAGGTAGTGACTGTAGAAGATCAGGTCCTTTGAGTAGCATATCGTTGAGAGCTACTCCCTTCGTCTTCGCTGCTGCATCATGTACCACACGGAGCTTCTCAGGCTTCATTGGGTTAACCACCGCGAAATGTGGCAAGTACCACGTCTTGCCTGCAGTCTTCTGTTTCGGAGCGGGTTCAGCGTATCCTTTCGAAACGAGAGCTTCCATTTGATCTGTGTACTTCTGTTTTAACTTGGGGTCTCGATCGATCTTCTTTTCAATGTTGAAGAGTCGCTTCAGTGAGTTGTCGTAGTTGTCAGGGAACGTGACATCTTCTTTGCGCCAGAGAAGTCCTGTTTCATATCTTCCTTCTTCTGTTCTTGTAGTGGTCTTCTCCAGGATACGAAGTGCCCGTTCTTCTGGATCTGTCTTCGGTTTCTTAGGTTGTATGCAGAGCGCGTCCATCTCGAAATATTGCTTGACGAGGCTGTCCAGGTTATCTTCTGTTCCTTCTGTGACGTGTGATACGAAGTCGATGCTGCGTCCGATGGCACGAGTCTGGCTGCCATGTAGCACCCACCCCAGCGGTGTGAGAGAGGCCACTGGTTGGTTGTTGTCTCCTCTTCTCACTTCTGTTGTCAGCAGAAGATGCCAATTGTCTTGACCAATCAGCACTCGTGGCTTTACGTTTGCATATACGAGGTAGTCGCGGATGTCTGCCAGGTGTTTGCAGCCATCTACCAACTCTCTTGAAACCCGTTGTGACGCCACTTGAAGGTTCTTTACTGTACGTGCTTGTACACGCTCTTCATGATCGTTGAGACCTCTTAACTTGATGTTCACTCTTCTTGAAGCTGACTCCGATGTCTTAAGGTCGTTGATGGCTTCTATCTTCAAAGGATCGACGGGTCCTGTTGCTCCGATGCACTCGGCTACGCTGTTGTCGATCAATGTCACTGTTGACCCGTCGTCCATCAAGGCGAAAGTGTTGAACGTTCCCTTGGGCCCCTCAACTTGAACTGGAATAATCTTCAGATACGATTGTTTCTTCTTAATAGTCCATGCGTGGTTGATTACTTCTGTAGCTTTCGTGTCTTCTTTCTTCTCCGGAGCCTTGGTGTAGTGCAGCATCTTGTGGTGAAAGTATTTGCAGCTGTTGACACCGCACGCCTTAGCCCGGCAGCTATGGGCTCTGTTTCTGTATCGAAGACATCGGAAGCATAGGCGCTTGGACTTGGCTATGTCCCATCTTCCATTCGCATCCGAGTTCTTGAACTGTTCACACTCCGTAGAAATATGCTCTTCGTCGCATATGGGGCACTTGGGTGTGTACGTCTTCTCTGTAACGTTGTGTATCTTCTGTGGTCTCTTCTGTTGAGTGGCTGATGTAGGTGGCGCCACCTGTTCCGGCAGCGCGTATGGCCCGCATAGCTCCGCTTCTCTCTTGAGGAACTTTTCCATTTTCAGCAGGTCTGGATCCTCCTTTGGCTGTGCTGCGGCGAAGTCGTAGTATCTGTAGCGCAGCGTAGGCGTGAGCTTGTCCACCACCGTCTTCGAAACCTCCGGGTTATACATGTAGTTCACGCAGCTCAGAGTCTTCAGTGTTGCCACCACATTGGAGACCTTCGTCGAAAAAATGCAAATGTCGCGCGGTGACTCGGTGAGGCGTGGCAATCCGCGGAGCGCTTCCATTTCCATCATTGCTATTGACTCCGGTCTTCCAAATCTTGACTCCAGGGTTTTCATGACTTCTGTTGGGTGCGCGCTGGTGATGAGAAGCCCCTCCACAGCTTCTTTTGCTCTGCCCTTCAGGTTTCTTCGTAGACGGTTCGTATTTTCCACTGTGGTGAACATACTTTCTGTTTCGTAGTATGCGGCGCGGAACGGTAGCCACTCTTGATGTGACCCTCCAAATATTGGCAGCTCTATGAACTTGGGGCGCTGTGCTGCCTTGACGGCGCGCGTAATTGCCTCGGCTAACTCTGCTAAGCCGGGCTGTGCTCCCGCCGGTGACTGAAGTGTTGCTTCCTGTTGCTTCTGTTGTCCCGCCTTGTTGACCACCGGCTCTTCTATTGGGTAGTGCGGTGCGTCGGTGATCGCTAGCACGGGGCGTGGGTGTTGACTCTCCAACCAGTTGTCCACTCGTTCAGTCACTTCGGATTCGGGTTCGATGTAGGCACCATCGTCTTCTAATTCATCTTCTGTATCGTCTGCCTCCATCGCGGCGAGACGGGCGGCAGCTAATTCGATCTGCAGTCGTAGCATCTCTTCTCTGGCCTTAGCTATCTTGAGAGCCTTGGCCTTGCTGTGTGTCGATCCACCCCCCTTCTTGCTAGGGGGGCGGGGCACCTGTACTTGCTTCGACTCTTCTGTGTTGACTGTTTTCTTCCTCCTTACTGTAGACGTGTCTGCATCTCGAGTACGCCCCTGTACTGTAACGGGAGCCTCCCTGGCGGCGGGGGGTTCCATCTGTGTCGCGGCGGCTGGCAGCGTCGGCGCGACGGCGGGCGTAGTTGAGCGTGCGACGGTGGCGGCGACGGAAGAGGCGCCAGCAGTGGTGACGGAAGCGGCGCCGGCAGTGGCGGCCGCAGACCTCTTCACTGTCGCGGAGGATGGCGCTGTAGAGCGCACCGACGTCGCGGAGGTACCCGTGGTCGTCGTGCGTTCCGTGGTGTCGGTGGTGACAGTTCCCGTGGCTGTCGACGCGGACGCGGTAGCGGTTTCCGCGCTGGTTTCGGTCGCGGCGGTGGTAGCGGTACCTTCTGACGCGGACGGAGTTTCTTCCGACGATGCCTTACGGCTCTTGAGCTCCTGCCGTGTTACTGGCATACTTGCTGACTCGACGAATTTTCTTCAGAATTTTCCCGATTTTCCAACGGATCCGGCTCGAAGGACCAATGTACGCTTCTGTACATTTACTGTTGCTGGGTTGGTTGGGTTTTCAAGGAAAACTCTTCTTCTTCTTTTCTTCTTTATTTTGTACCGCTACCGCTTGGAACTGTGTCGGCTTACAATTTAACCCGATATTTATATAAATTTGGCCGAAAAAATGCAGGCCTTCTGATTGGTGAAATTTTCCTATTGATTCGTGCACCAATCAGAGCGCATTATTTTAGACCAATCACAATTCGGTAATAATAATAGGTATTATTACTTATTCAGGTATCTTTACTATTATGAGCTATACCGTAGAGAAAGCCGCGGTAGGTGTCTTTACTACTATGGGCTGTACCGTAAGGAAAGCCGCGGCCTATTTCCCTACAGCTAGTTTCCTATTTAATCTTTATTTACTTATGAGATAATACTTATGTTATTTAAAACTATAAACAATTGCTAAAATTGCTAAAACTATACATACATAAAACAAGAAATGAAATTAATTAAGCTATATCGTCCCGCACAGTAATCATGTCGGATTTTAATTTTAGTCGGTACTTAATGCATTAAAATTGAACATTTATATCATTCTGTCTCTTAAATGCTACAGTAAACAGTATTTTATCATTTGTCCCGTTATCTCAGCTTGTTACTTTTAATTTAAATATCTAAGAAGACTAGAATAGTTCTGTGTTCAGCTTGTGGTTCTACATATCTGACAACTTCATCAAAGATACATCTTTTTAGCTCCGACACAGTACTTGTTGAAGCTTTAGTGCTATGCATAACTCCCCTGCCACACACTGCCCGAGAGGCATAGCAAGTAGCGTAGGAAGTAGGCAGAGACGTCGTGTGGCAGCGATACTCGCCCTAACTACGCCTCGCGCTACGTCCTCACGCATAGCTCGCGCGTAGCAAGGGCGAATGACCTAGTGCGGAGCGTCGCTATTAATCGCGCGAGTAGAGTAGTGTGTGGCCACAGAGGGCAACTACGCGGCAGAGCGAGGACGTGCTACGCGGCAGCGCGAGGAGCAGTGTGTGGCGGGGGCTTAACGCAAGACATTTCAGCAACAGTTATAACATTGCACAACTTCAAATCAAAGATTGAACTTGACAGTTAATCATCGACACGTCTGTGCGGGCTCCGACGCAATGCCTCAAGTTTCTCGGCATAGCATGGGACGTAAAACACTACGGAATGTCCATGTCCAAATGCTAAACGTTACCCCAGAATCAGCTACAAATGGTCTCTCAAGCAATATCAATTTCTAATTTGTGACAAAATTTTGTGGAATTTATAGCTTGAAGAGCTGTTGGGTTTTTAATGCAATATTACAACCGACAGCGGCCGAAGGATCATCCTTCTTGCACCACACTGTAGATATATTATGTCTATTATTAATTTGGTAACCTTTTAAGTTTCGCCTTTAATCAGTTGTTTTGGGAATCAATTCGATACCCCTAATTTAATGGTTACTATTTTTATTTAATCATATTATTGTTTTCAATGCTGTATTATAAAATTGTATCTACGTAATATTACTTATTATTAGTACTTAATGATAATTTACTGATAATCATTACTTTATTCTTAATAAAACACATTATAGCGCCCGCTTCGCAGCACCAGGTGATAACAAACACATCACTCAAGATGGATTCCGGATATTGTCACGAAACAAATAATAGAGTTTTAACTACCAATAAAACTTACCTATTATTTTTTCAAACAATATCCGGAATCCAGGTAAGGTCTACCTGGTGCATCTCGAGTTCTATAATGACGAGACATCACCGGGTGCTTAAACAAGTGACATAGGTTGCACTACACACTAGAGGGCGCTACACACGGAGAGGTGAGGTAAAATCGCTGACATCCGGCAGGAAAACGGGAGCTTGAACTCAAGATGGATTCCGGATATTGTTTGAAAAAATAATAGGTAAGTTTTATTGGTAGTTAAAACTCTCTATTTTATGTCATACATTGGTTTTTTATTTTACAAGTTTCTGTAGCCAAATGAAAAAACGGAACTCTTATGGATTCGTCATGTCTGTCTGTCTGTCCGTCCGTATGTCACGGCCCCTTTTTCCGAAACTATAAAAACTATATGGTTTTAACTTGGTACGTAGATGTATTCTGTGAACCGCATTAAAATGTTCATAGAAAAAAAGGAAAAAATACATTTTTGGGGTTTGCTACGGAACCCTTCATAGGCGAGTCCGACTTGCACTTGGTCGCTTACATTTGTACATTTACGTACCTATGCATAAGACAAGACACGTCTGTGTACCTTTTTATTTATCGATAGATTCTGTACTAGCAGTCACTACCCTACTCACGCACCCTCATGCAATTCTAGACACGCACACAAACATAAAACGGACACGCTCTCAAAGCCAATGATAAAAGATTCTAAGAGGATCTGTTGCATTTTACTTATCTATAGTTATATGACGTATTTTTGAATGAAACATATAAAACTATTTCCATGCCTTTCTCATTCATGGAAAGCTACGTTATTAGAACGAGACAGGCGGATTATGTTAATGCGTAAACGCGTTACGCAAATGTAAAATGACGTCATACGATCTGTGTGTTGAAGCTTTTTTTCAGGACCGTAAACATGGCGTAATTTGTTTTTCCGGTGTTGATTTAAATTTAATATGGATTTCCGAAAGTTTTAGTTTTTTTACGAAAATTTATTTATTTCACAAAAAAATAATTTTGCATCTCCGGGAAAAATAAAGTATGTATGTATGTATGTATTGTATACATGTATGCATGCGTGTATGTATGAATATATCCATGCATGCGTGAATGCATGTATGCATGCCTGCATACATTCAGGTATGTATGTATATAAATTTACCTACTTATACCTTTTCTTTTTATTTCGATTTTCGGATTCCCAAAAAATGGATGTCGAGCAAAATAAAGGACGCCACTGGTCACGGCATCTGGCCGCTGGCGGTTTAGTGATATAGATGATATCTTCACTTTTTTTTTAAGAAATAAAACATTTTAAAAATAAGTCGATTTTATTTATTCCCAAGCTTTTGCCTGCGTACGTAAGTAAAAAGTACCCTATGTTTATAATATAATATTATTTAAATAATGTTTCTGATAATTTTGTCGAGTATATAAAAACATCGATATCGGTAGTCCCACAGATGTAGGGGTAGTCCCTAGCCTTAAATGTCATTTAGGCTCCGCCCATTCGCCATTATTTGTACGGAAGCTTCACTTGACATTTCTTGTTTCCTATCCTCTACTTTCTATTACGATCTATGCTCAAAGCATTCGCTCCGTCCAGTGTGATTATTCGTCCAAGGTCTGCTGCATAAAATTTCTGATTTAGCCAGTGACAAAATCTCAGACCAAGACGAAATACGCTTGTTAAATCAATGGATTTAGCCGCCAGAGGGTAGAATATTGTTCTGTGGCACAGATTACTAAATGCTAGAGTATAAGTCTGTAGCTTAAAGTAAAATAATAATAGGGTCTGTGGTGGCAACTGGCAAGTGGCAACACCATAGAGTAATTTGTATATGGCAACACTTAGAAGTAGAGTTGCCACTACAAATATTCTTACCAATTTAGAAGGAAAATAACAGAAAAGTATCGTAAATTCTTCCAGTAGATTGCGTTGTTCTTTTCAACATAGAGATAGACAAGTATACTTTCGTAGAAAGTTAAGACAGCGGTATTGACAGGGCTTCTTTTATTTTATCGTCATAATAAATCATAATTACCTTAACCAAGCTCTAAAAATATGTTCATTCGTTTTCGGTTTTTGTTTTCTCGGAATTATTGCAGTACCTATTACCATTTACCTAAGTTATAACATCGTCAAGTACTGCCTATTTTTGACGTGACAACGTCTTATAAATTGGTTTGCCGGGTGACACTTCAAGAAACTGCGTTACGCTCCGCTCACGTTATGCGCTCACAATGAGAGCGAGTGAGAGGCACGCGTCCCTTCCACTCGGGCATGGTTAGCCCGCCTAAGAGCGAGAGAGACAGACATAAAAAGTGAAAGGCACGCGTCCCTTCCACATTTCATCCTTCTTCCTACTATACGAATGAATATTCACATTAAAATTATTTTACCACTCAAAGTCGTTGTCACGTAAAACTTTCGCCCGTATACCGACTTTACAGGCAACAAATTTTTTGACGTGACCACGTCTTATAAATCGATAGAGCCGGTTGCACGCACGAAAAAACATGACTCATCCGGCGTTACCTCGCTCATGCGGCGTTACCGGCGTTACCTCGCGAGCGCGGAACGAGCGGCAAAGAAAACGTTGTCACGTTCAACTATCGTCAGTAAACCGACTTTACAGGCAACCAATTTTTTTTTTTTAACTGACGCGGCCCCCGCGTTCAGTCTTTAGGTTACCAGACGACACTCGTCGAGGTGCCTCTACGTACTATCTCATCATCCATTTGTCGAAGTTATCCATATATCGAAGAAGGAGGAGGTGCACATACAGTAATAACATGTAAGGATTCTCTTAATTTTTGTATGTATTTTATAGTTTGCTACTAGCGGACGTCCGCGGTTCCGCCCACATGAATTTTGGTTTTCACTTATCCCGTGGTAGCCATGGCCTATTTGTTATTCGAAGGTATTATCTACCTTCAATCCAAATTTCATCCAAATCGGTTCAGTGATTGCGGCGTGAAGGAGTTACAAACATACACACACGCACAAAAAAGGAAAGAATTATTGTTGTAAAATATGGTAGAAAAAGTGTTCTACAATGGTATTACTATAATATCGTGAATTTTGTCTTTGGTTATCCTTACCAGTTTTTTTAGAAATGTCGGATGACGAGGAGGTTCCCCGTAATTTGTGCCGATAATTATCGAAAATTTGCAAACCATTGCGAGCTTTGTTTTATAATTGATATTTTTTGGATTTTTGATCTCATAGGCATTCGGGATATTCAGTTTATTTCGGTGAAGCGATTAATTTATTGACTTTATAACCTAATTTTGTGTGCTATCACAATTGGTCGGTGTAAAGTTAAACTGTAAAGTAATTTGTGAATTCTGAATTGGAAGCTCTCGACTCGGTAAATGCGTATTGCGTGCGTTTTAACATATAACTGAAGTTCATGGTTTGCTACGCGTCGTGGGTGTGTTTGGTGGCGAAAGCGGCGCGTTAACATGTGAAATATTGGAAAAAATGTATTTAGTGTTATACGGATCGTGTACTGAGTGTTTTTGTGGTGTAGTTTGGATGATCCCGTAGGATTGCGATGTCCAGGCTCGTGGACTACTTCGTCATAGTGGGCTTCGACCACGAGAAAGAAAGTAAGTACACATGTACTGCAGTAAACATGTTTATGAAAATTTAATTACAGTGTAAGAACAACTTTAGTCTAAAGTTTTCTTTTAAAAGGAAAAAAAAAGTAAAATTAAAAATATATACAGTAAGATACGTAGGTATCTACAAACTTATTTTGGTTTGATAAAGTAGGGACACTTAAATGTTCTAAAACTTGAAGACAATCAATTTAATGTTATTATAATTTGAAATAATTATATGGTTATAACTTAGTGATTGTCTAGACCTATTTAATTTTTTTTACGGACCAAAAAAACATAAATCTTCTGATTATTTTTTAATATATGGATCAAAATAAAACAAATATGAATATATTTTTAAACTAGTGTAAAACAAGTCTTTACATAAAACAAATTTGCGTGGCTCTGACATTAAAATTTCTGGTGTAACCACAGTTAGCCATTTATTTTTTTGGTTTCTGATGATATTACAATATTGGTCACTTACTAGGTGAGATCACAGTCAACAACTTGTAGTGTGTAAAAAAAAAATTACATTGTAAGTACCTACCTAAACATTACCATTTTGGGCACCTAGTTGTGTATGACAGTGTAATAAAAAGACAGAGTTATAGACCACAGCTCTAAGGATTAATTGGTGTGTATTATAAAACAACAACCTCCCTGGCGCAGTGGTGACACGCTCGGATTAGAGTGGGAGGTCACAGGTTCGATTCCCACCATGGGCTACTTTGGAATTTTATAATTTTTAAATAGGCTTAGATCTGGTCTGGTGGGAGGCTTTGGCCGTGGCTAGTTACCACTCTACAAGTAAAGACACATCGCCAAGCGATTTAACATTCCGGTGTGATGCTTGTAGAAACCGTTGGGGTAAATTTACCCTTCCGAGTTAGCACAATAGCATCTTAGGCTGCATTATCACTTACCATCAGGTGAGATCGCAGTCAAGTACTAACTTGTATAGATTAAAAACAAAATATGCTTTATTGGCACAAATAAATTCCATTGCAGTCTCATTTATCAATATGTTTTATTGTAGGAACAATATAAAGCTCCTATAAATTGGCCCCAACTCGTCCAGCCTTGAATCACTGTATTGTTCTGTTACTGTTAATAGTTGGTGAGACATGTTCCATTTGTTAATTCACTTCTTAGAATCTATGATGCCCTGGTCTCATGTAGTGTAATTTTTCATAGTCTCCAATTGTTTTGTGTTTGAGAGACCCAAACTTTTTACTCTACAGGGTCAAAAAAATTAACAGGACATAGAAAGAATGACACAGAAGTAAGAGAAACATTCCTTTATTAAAAAAAAATAATAACTACATTTATTTTTATATGAGAAATGAATCAGCAACAATGCAAATCCATAAATGACAGTTGCTATTTGGGGCTAATAAGTTAACCCCTTGACTCTTCACCGGGAGAGGATGGCATCCCATACTCGTTTATAAAAAACTTAAGTACTTTTGGTAAGACACGTTTCCTCGAAATATTAAATAATATTTTTCTGTCCGGCAACATACCTGAGTCCTGGAAATCACAGGTGGTACTACCAATTTTAAAACCGGGGAAGGATCCCTCAGAGCCGAACTCATACCGCCCTATTGCTCTTTCATCTGCTCTGTGCAAGGTGATGGAACACATGATTAAGAATAGGCTGGAGTGGTTTGTGGAGAGCAGGGATATCCTGGGAAAAACCCAATTTGGTTTTCGCAAGGGTAGAAGCACTATGGACAGTCTTAGCATGCTGACTACCAATATACGCCTTGCTTTTACAAGGGGAGATTACTTGGTGGGTGTCTTCCTAGACATCTCTGCTGCCTATGATAGTGTAAATCTCTCACTACTCAGGCGCAAAATGCTCAATCTGAGTATTCCCGAGAGGATTGTGCACTTTGTCACAAATCTGTACATGGCTAGAACCATCAAAATTCGGGTAAATGATCAACTCATGCCACCTAGGACTATCTGGAAGGGGCTCCCACAGGGATCCGTACTTAGCCCTCTCCTATACAATATCTATACATATGACTTGGAACTAGCCGTGAACAGCTTTTGTGACACTCTGCAATATGCAGATGACTTGGCCCTATATATTTCAAGTAACTCGATCCAGGATGCAACTAGTAATTTAAATTCTGCCATGTACCAGCTTAGCATATGGTTAGAGGAACACGGATTGAGTCTCTCCCCCTCTAAAAGCAAGGCCGTAGTCTTCTCTAGAAAAAGAACCATCCCAGATATTGAGATAAGGTATGGAAGTCAGACAATCCAGGTTGACTCTACAGTGAAATTCTTGGGTGTTATTCTTGATGCAAAGTTAACTGGTACTCACAATTTCAACTATGCGGCTGAAAAGTGTGAAAAAGGCGTCAACATAATGAGAGCTCTTTCTGGAGTGTGGTGGGGCTCCCATCCATACTGCCAGAAACTACTATACAATGCCCTAGTTAGAAGCCACTTTGACTATGGGTCTTTCATCTTTGAGCCTTGCAATAAAGAGGGCTTAGAGAAGCTTAACAAAATCCAGGCAAAATGCCTACGTATCATCCTGGGAGCCATGAAATCCTCCCCTAAAATAGCCCTGATGACAGAATGCGTAGACCCTCCTTTAGATCTAAGGAGACAATATCTATCAGATAGGTTTGTTTTCAAGCTGGTTCAAGTAGAATCCCACCCACTACTTCCCTGCCTTGACTTATTGGCTCAAAAGGTTACCACTGAGGACTTTTGGTCAAATAAAGATCCTCCTAGATTGGTTGAAAGCTATGGAAGATGTAAAGCATTGGATCACCTAATATCTCAAACACCTGTTTTCCCCTTATTTGATTGTAACTTCGATGCTTTAATTTCCAAACCCAATATAAGACTGGATTTTGGTATTTCCAAAAACGAAAATGAAGCTAATAGAAAAATTCGACAAATATTTGATCGGGACTGGCAAGAATGGACGTTGGTCTTCACTGATGCGTCTAAATTAACGGAGAATGATAATGTTGGTTCGGCAGTTTGGATCCCTAGGTACAATGTTGTCCTCCTGTTTAAAAGCCCCCCTCAAACATCAGTTTTCACTGGGGAGGCCATTGCCATTCTCGAAGCATTGTTTTACATTAAGTCCCATAGCTTAAACAAGGTCTTGATTCTATCAGATTCCAAGAGCTGTCTGCAGGCAATATCAGGTAATATTTTCAAAAATAAAGTTCAGAACTTCCAAATTATACTAAATATTAAAGAGACACTACACTATTGCCATAATAATGGCTTAGATATAGCTCTAGCCTGGATACCAGGACATAATGGTATACATGGAAATGAACAGGCGGACATGTGGGCTAGGCAAGCTTCCCAAACTGGATCTCCAACATATAATAAAATCTTTTCAAGAGATATCATCCCACTGGCTAAAAATTATATATATAGAAACTGGAATGCAAGGTGGAAAAATACTCAATTAAATACAGCTAAACACTATAGGTATATTCAGCCTGATATCCCCTGCAAGCCCTGGTTTTTTAAATTTAAAAAACTGAACAGGAGGACAATATCCGTATTATGTAGACTACGACTAGGCCACGTTTGTACTCCGGTGTTCTTAAAAAAAATCCGGGTGAGAGATAGCTCGCTTTGTGAGTGCGGCTTAGACGAGGGCACAGTGGAGCATATATTTTTTAATTGCACCAAACATACCACATCTCTGTACGAAATACTACCCCATAGTATCTCTCGCCCAATCTATTTCCCATATCTCCTTTCTTTCCCAGACCCTTCAGTCCTGAGAAGTCTATGTAACTATATAAATTGCTATGATATTAAACTATAGGAAATGTTCTAACACCCAAGTTCAATGTTTCTGACACTTAAAATCTTCATACCCACTGTATAACAATTTATACCTACTAACTGCCTACTCTTCTAACTATCTTTATATATAAAATAATATTATAGAATAGAATAGAATAGAATAGAAAATCTTTATTTGTCAACACAACACACATGGAAATACTTAACCTAAAAATATCTTAACCTATAAAACTTAACGATAATAATATTATGATATAGGTAGGTAGATCCTAAATGTGTCGTGCCAAGAAAAAGGTCCTGACTCAGCTTCTTGTTGTGGGTACCAACGTATCCACAACGCTGATATTCTGTCAGTTACCTGCTGAGGGAAGCGGGGTTAAATAATGTAGCTGCTTAATAATAATAATAATTTATATTTTTAGTAATAGGGAATGGAAAAGCTAGGTTATAATTTTAATTGGAAGAAATAATTTTTACGTATATATAAATATACATAGATGTATAGGTAGGTATAAAATAATAATAATATTGTAAAGCCACAAATTAAGTTTGGGTCTTTTGAATATTTAGTAAGTACGTACGATATAATTTTTTGAAAACCAATTTTGACTTGGCCGCACGAATGGGTGGAGGTATGTTGTTCCAGCATTTCGTGGCGAGATATTTAAAACTACCACGAAATGCTGCAGATCTGTGACGTGGCATAGATAACGGAGGTGTTAACGTTCTACTTCGATGTGAATCCCGCCATATCAATTTTTCATACAAATATGACGGTTGCTTTGTTTCGATTATGCCGAACATTAGAGTGCCAACTAACAGATTGTATCTATTCTTCATATTCAGTAGGTTATGCTCATTAAGGTAGGGTGTTACGTGGGTTCTCGGTGGAATTCTGAAACAAAATCTGGCACATGCATTTTGTATGCGCTGAATTAGACACCACGATTTACTTAAAAGGCACGGACCATAAACTGTAATACAGTAATTCAGTTTTGACAATATTAGCGTGTCACAAAGTCTGATTCTAAGGTCAACACTGATATAAGGTCTGATTTTGTACAAAGCCTTCAGTCTGTAGAAGCTGTTTCGGGCTAGTTCCACGACATGGCTCTCGAACCGTAGACCCTCGTCCATACGAAGCCCAAGATTTCGAGCCTCATTCACATGTTCTATGTTAACGCCATCAACAGTTAATATAGGCTGTTGAGCTACAATGGTGTCAACGCGCTTCTTAGTACCCATAATCATAAATTTTGACTTTGTGGGATTCAAAATAAGCGCATTTTGTTGACACCACTGCGAGATATTGTTTAGGACTTTATTCATTTTATTTACTGCGCTACTAATGTCATGAGGATCAACTGGTACATATATTTGAAGGTCGTCAGCGTATGAATGGTACTGACAGTTCTCAATGCAACTTATGATATCAGCCGAGTACAAAATAAATAGTAGGGGTCCTAAAATTGATCCCTGTGGTACCCCTCTATTTACCGATTCGAGATTAGACACTAAATCGTTACCATCAGACCTGCGTATGACTACTTGCTGCGTTCTATCCTGAAGATAACTAGCAAACCATTGAACTGTCGTCAAAGAGAATCCATAGTATGAAAGTTTGGCTAGCATTAATTTTATATTTATCGAGTCGAAGGCACGAGAAAAGTCCAACAAGGCTAGAATATTACCCTTTCCCGAGTCTCGGGTGGTAAGTAAATTGTCAACGACATCCGACAGTGCAGACGCAGTACTACGATGTTTCCTGAATCCTGATTGGAAACAGGGTAAGATATTATTGATTTCACAAAAACTAATTACTTGGTTATATACGACTTTTTCCAATATTTTCGATAGATAGGGAAGAATACTAATTGGTCTAAGATCTTTCAATGTAGTTGGATTATTATTTTTAGGCAAAGGTATAACTAATGCTTTTTTCCAAAGAGAAGGAAATTTGGAAGATAATATAGATTTATTAACAATAGCTGTAATAACAGGAAGCGTAGTAGGCAGTGTAAGGATAATCATGTCCATGTTAATTTTATCTATTCCTTGGGCATTAGACTTAATCCCCAGGATGATTTTTGCAACAACAGTTTCACTAACCGCACCAATCGCCAAGTTTTTAGAAATCGACAAATTTTGAGACTGAAAGTAATCTAAAACAGACTGATCCACTACATCAGCGCCAGGTAAGTTTAAAAAGTTGTCATTTATTACATCAGGATTATCAAAGTGCAATGGTAGATCACAGTTGTTTTTGAAATTGGGAAGGACGTTTTTCTTAAGATTTTTCCAAAGTAACAAAGAATTACGTAAATGCGCATTAATATGATAATTATAATAAGCTTTCTTTTCGCTAATAGTGCTAACATGTGCAAGGCTTTTCATATCCTTATACTTCCTTTTATCATCGTCAGAGTGTGACAGTTTGTATTTAGCATGAGCCTCATCTCGTAACCTCATAATAAACCGAACGTTGCTTGTTATCCAAGGGCTGAATTGCTCTTTAGTCATAACTGTTCTAAGGGGTGCGTGCTTATTAAAGAGATTAGTAACAATAGTATTAAATGACTCCACCATCTTGTCAACATCATCTTCATTGACAATTGCTGTCCAATTCTCATTCTCAAGATCTTTGTTAAAGTCTGTCATATTAATATTCTTTATTGGTCTGTATGTTATTCGTTTTGCAGGAATTTTAGGTTTGCTAATTTTGACATCGGCTATAACCAACGCATGGCCGCCTAGTTCGGGGTTGTGGTTAACGGTAAGATTAATAATAGGTATATTAGAACAGACCACGTCAATGAGCGTGTTACTGTGAGACGTAAAATGTGTTGGTTCATTTACATAATTTTTAAGATTAGTGTAGGTTAAGAAGTTGTTAAATTGAATGGTGCTACTATTGTTATTTAAAAGGTTGATATTGAAGTCACCTAGTAGAGTAATTTTATCGAATTTAGAGAAAAATAAAAAGGATTCTGTTAATGTGTCAAAAAATTTATCTATGTCTAGCCAGGGAGGCCGGTAAGCTGTGCCAACTATGATTTTATGTAAGTTCATATTTAAAGATACCCACATTTGCTCGACTTCCGCTGGCCCCGACGGGTGGGAACACTTGCGGACTCTTATTCCTTGCTTGATATAAAAGCCTACCCCCCCTCCTCGTGAGCGAACTTCAGGTGGCCGTGGCTGATGAATCAGCTTGTAGCCCTTAACAGAGGGCGCTAGTGCGTCTTGATAGGATACAAGACGAGGTTGATAGGATACATAAGTAATTAATATAGATAATAATAGGTATGATTTGGGAGGAGTGAGCTCTTTCCATTGGCACGCCACATTCAGGATCCATAACTAACGTGTATATTGTATAAAGGTAGCTAAGGCATATAAAATTAATAGAAATAATATTGTTTTTACACATAAATATAGTTTGCATTTATGTGTAAAAACAAAATTTTTTGTTTGTTTTAGGATACACAACCAAATATAATTTATTTCTGTATGACAGTATGTAGGAAGTAAGATATAAATGATATAATATTATGAACCGTACCAGCAACAATATTGTTTTACTAACATTTAAATGACTATTTCTATAATGAAATATTTGACCAGAACATAAAAATACTTGCACCCAAAAGTTATATAAGTGACCGCGACGCTTACATGTTATACGATTTATTTCCTTTAAACATTTGTAATATAAACAACGAAAGTAAAAAGCTGTGTTAAGAATCAGTATTATGAGAAATCCTAGTACCACTGAAGATTTTATCGACGTCTGCTTCAGTTTGCAATGAGTGAACTTCCGAGGTCTCAGACCGCCGAGCATATACCCTGCCCTCCTTAGTCCAGACAAATCTCCATTTCGAAATCCGTGCAGCTTCGCGCGCTTTATTAAAGATCTGTCTGTTGTTTTTTGTGAGTCTTTCATTGATATAGAATCGCTTCGGTTCATGCGAGGGTAAGCCGAGCTCGGCGGTGTTCGCACCGCGGCGCGCTCGCGCCTTTTCTTCCCCAATTCAAATACGTATTGCTCGATTGTCTCGTTCTCTCGTTGATCGCGAGTAAAAAACTTGTGACGTTCGACCGTTACATTCCTCTTTGTATGAAATTGTGCATCTAATCTTTTCCAAATACTTTCTACCGTAGTACATTTTTCCGGCACTCGATCCAAAATTTCCCGACACTGCTCACCCACTACGTGCAATAGAATATTGACTTGTATTTCTACCGGCTTCTTGTTTATTTCGCACGCCTTGCTATAAATCTCATAGCTTCGCTTCCATTTTGTCCACCGCTCATTCAGACTCCACGCATCGGCTGCATTATTATCAAAACAAAATGATGACGGCGGGGACAATATACTTTCCATATTTCACTTGTAATCACAACTTTAACCACTATCTTAATTTTAAATCTCGACTGCGCCATGTAAAGGTTAATGAAACACCGGTGGTCGGGCATGCACTGACGTTTATTGGTTACTCATTAGACATTGCCATATATTATTACTTGACTACCCACATTATAATATACATCACACCGCAGTAGCTCGTCGCGAGTTGCGCGCCGCATGAGTCGTACGACAATCGGTCTCGAGCGAAAGGAATGCGAAGTATCCGATGGCTCAGTGGTCGCCCGCTTGGGGCCAGCACGCACCACGCTAGCGATGTCCTGTTCGTGGATATTGACTCCGATCTTCGCCGCTACAGTCTTGATGATGTGTGTGAGCGACTCGTTTTCGAATTCCGGTATGCCTGTGATTTGCACGTCGTTGGACAGACTAGATTGCTCCTTGTTATTTAGCTCGAGCTGGAGCTGATTAACAGAATGCCGCAGTTTTTGATTCTCGTCCTCTATGACTCTAAATTTGGATTCGTAAGTAGCGACCTCCTGTTTGAGATCGCAGATTTGACTCGACAGAAACTCTGTAGTTGCGGTAAAGTCCGACTTCAACTTTTCGAGGGCATCGATTAGGTCGTTTCTAAATTGTCTAGTCAAAGAAGCTTTCATTGTTTCGAGTCGCGAGTCCAGTAGAAGTGCAAATTGCTGGTACGTAATGACCTCCGATGGGCGTTCGTTACCTGTAGGTGGCCGCTTAGTAACACTAGCTTCATGCACATTAAGGTCATCACAGGACATATCGAATGTAGATTCGGGCGCGAGGAATTGTTGTCGCACGGGCGTGTCCCCACCTTTGCGTCGCGAAGTAACATTCTCACAAGGTGGGCAACGCCATGTTTTTTTGAGTTTGTGTTGATGCTCCATATAGTAAGCCATCGACATGCTTAGACACATATTATAATGATATGCTCCTCCGCAGGTAACACATTTTAACAGATCAGTTTTATTTAAATCCTTAGCACAAGCTTGGCACTCCATTGTTTATTACGGCAGATAGGTAAATATGTTTTGGTAAACGTCACCGCGCGCGCGCGCACGATTAATAACACAACACTATTGTTTATCTACAATAATTAGCGTAATAATTATTATATCACTTCACTTATTTTAACGTTATACTATTTATGATCACTGCTTTTCCAATAATTTGCAATTATTTCTTACTATTTCAAATAATTAATACGGAGCTGCCGTAATGCAGTGTTGACAGGGCAACGGTGGCGCCCTCCGCCCTCCTCTATTATATTTGTGTTGTCCTGGTGGATGGTCTAGGTCTAACAAGGGAGAAGTCTCAAGAAACTCAAGAACCGAACAGTTTTCACGCTGTTGTCTCCAAGTTAACTTCGACACTGGCGGAATTACTGCGGACCACTAAACCGCAGTACCAAAGGCCATAAATAAGATAAGAAGAAGAAGTTAACCCCTTCTCTTCTCTTCTCTCGATTGCAGCTTGATGGTCCCTGGTGTTACTTCGACTGCTCTCGATCTATTGTGACACCAAGTTGACCCATATTGGCGCCGTCTTCATAGGTTCCTACATCTGCATGCTTAACTGTTGGCTTTATAGATACCTCACCATATTTGACTCCTGAAAAAGAGTTCTGTGCAGGTTTCAACTTATACACCGCCTACAATAGTATTTAATTAATTTACCAAACATTACCGATTATTTGTATGGGCTATTGGTTCAACTTCTATAATTAGCTTGGTAGTGCACCTGCACTTAGATTTTCTATCATGACAAGGGAATGACATCATGTTCTAAATACTCTAGATGTTGAGTCATTGAGCTTGAATATTTTAAATGTATTATCTTTGGAGTTTCACAGAGGAAATGTAAAAATTATTTTACAATGCAGTGAAATTCTTATGGCTATGTATTTGTTTTCTATGTGAAAACCTATAGCTCAATGGGAAGTTCTAGAATCAAACTGAACAGTGTGCCTATTCCGAGTTTTCCACTTATTCGACAGTGAAAGCGTAAACGCGAATTTGTAGTTGATTGTTGTAGCGACACCTATTGATACAATTTGTAAACTATTCCAATTCCTTACAAATCGGCGTTAACTCTCTCACGATCGAGTAAGTAAGCATATTTAAAAAAAAACTCGGAATCAGCACACAGGTCTTCTAACCGTCAGGTGCTACCGGCCCTCATTAATTTGTGTAGCGCAATCACCACTCCAACCCATCTTGAATTCGCTTCAATTATCAATATGCCAAAAAATTAATATATTATAATCGAACTGTACGTGAAACTATATATAAATTCGTTATTAAAAGTGCCTCGGGACATTTTATCTATTCGAGTGAATTTATATCCTTCTTATTTTCCTGTCTATCCCGTGTATTTAGCCTATAATATAAGACTTGTATTTGACTAAACATTAGTTATTTTGACATTGTTAGGGTTTTTTCGTAAACTTTTGGTCGCTCGTTTACGGTCTTTGGTTGTTTAGTTAAGTTTGGTAGCTGGTCTATTTATTGCTGAGGAGTTTCTTTGTATGGAGACAATCTTTGTATCAATGGGGATGATTTAAGTGTTAAAATATCATCAAAATTAGGTTTCTTTTAAGATTAATTCTATGTCTAAAGTTAATAGTTTGCATTACTAGATTCCTCCTATAAATTAAAATATAGTAGTGTAGTACTGGGTTGAAGTTTAATACCTACTTATTTAAAGCTTTAATAATTCAAACAAACAATTTAAATGTTTAAACTTTTAATAATGATTAATATGCCTAACAATTTAGATGCAATTTTATTTATCAGCAAACACTACCAGTTATTCAGAAGTGCACAAAAGACCAAAGTAACTTGTCGAAACGCCTCTATTCGTATTTCGATAGTTCACTTGCTGACCTTCTTGGCTTTGACATAATGGCAACCAGTTAGAGATTAATTTGGTTTGATATATATTTACTTTATAGTGCTGGTAACAGGTGTATGAACATTGGTATTATATTTTGTAACCAAAAATGTATTGTTTTTAGGGCTCTGTAGTCTGTACCCAAAGGGTAAAAAACGGGACCATTTTGCCGCAGCTACGTCCCTGACGCAGTGGCGGCGCGCTCGGATTCGAGTGGGAGGTTGCGGGTTTGATTCTCGCCACGGGCCACTTTGGAATTTTATAATTTCTAAATTGGCTCAGGTCTGGTCTGGTTGGCCGTGGGAGGGTTCAGCCGTGGCTAGTTACCACCCTACCAGCAAAGACGCACCGCCAAGCGATTTAGCGTTCCGGTGCGATGCTTGTAGAAACCGTTGGGGTAAATTTACTTACCCTTCCAAGTTAGTACGATAACATCTGAGGCTGCATTATCACTTACCATCAGGTGAGATCACAGTCAAGTACTAACTTGTATAGAGTAAAAAAAAAGCTAAAACAAAATACAACAAACGTGATTTTTTCGCCGTATTTATAATAACGGTCCTATGAAGTAAGGTCTAGATACCGACGTGGAGGTTCACAACCTGATAACTCGCATGCTGTCGGGGGAAGAACCTTGGCAGCGCTACAGCCAAATGCTAAGAGCGATAATGAGAAGAAGAGAAGATAGGGAGAAAGAAGAAAAGGAGAAGAACGAGAACTAGTGGTCAACGTGAAGTAATGCTTAGCGGTTCCGGGTTGACTCAGAAGACGGGGAGGTTGTTTTAGTCCGTGCGAGTCGGACATACCCTGCCGAAAGGCAGAAGTCCGTCAGGGATTTTTTCCTCCCCGAAAAAAAAAATAAATAAATAATAATAATAATAATAATAACGGTACGGAACCCTTCGTGCGCAAATCCGATTCGAACTTGGTTTTTTAATGTCAGTTGGGTACATGATAGTCAGTTTAAGTTGCAAGTCTTTTGGATGCATATTTGCATTTTTCGTAACCAGATAAAATCTTATAGAGAACATCGTGATCTGTGACAAAATAATATATGTATGCCTGTTTTGTAATGGCAAGAAATGCCTAACGCGTACCCCTTAGGGTAATGGGAGCCCCATATTAGGTACTCATATGGGGCTTGTACTTACTAAAACCTGTCGTTTGTCACGACGGATCATGTTGACGGGAGTACGGGATTCATTTGCGTATTCACCGCGTTCCGCCAGGCCGCGGTTTGGCTGACCCCTGCCAAACAATTTTGAGTTTTGACGTTCCTAGGTGTATGAACTCTGAAAAGTTAGGGGTGCCTGGGATTTGAACTCCTGACCCAATTAACTCCTGATAAGGAGGTAGACTTCTTAACCATTCGGCTTATATGTAGGTACACTGTTGGTGGAGTGGTCTTGTTGTTGCAATTTGTTGTTATCAGGACAGATTAATTTGTTTTGCTATAATCCGCTATTTGAAAAGATTCTGTATGATACAATATGCAGGAACACTGCCCACATGAAACACCACACACAATTTTCCAACACTTTCTTCGACGCACGTTTCGTCTCGAACCCGGACTTCCTCAGGAGATGTTGACTTCACAATGCGAAATCCGATCGTTGGATTTCCGCAAAATAACGCCTGCTTCCATTCAATATTTATTGTTATTGTAAATGTTCAACTATTGAATAAAATAGCTCGATAAAACGTACATAACGATATCATAATAAAATAAAATTAATGTTAAGTTATTGAATACTATTACCCCTATTACCCAGTGGGTGTCGTAAGAGGCGACTAAGGGATATTTTGAGTAGCTGGCTCACAAAAATGAAGACAGCCCCCTCGGGGACCTGAGTGGACCCCGAGTGGCGTACCACCACTCAACCGACAAATGGCGGGATAACCATTTCGTGTTGGCCAAACTGGATAAGAACACAGGCCGGTGTCGGGCAGCAGCGACACCGATGCGACCAGTTGGGCCCTGCGGTGACCAACCCGCCTGCCCAGCGTGGTCACTATGGGCATATCTTCCGATGAGTAGCGCCAAGACAATGGCCCCCAGTTCCCGGTCGCCCTGCTATTCCCGACTTTGGTAGCAGTCGCGGTCACGGCGGGGCAGGGGGTGCAAAGAATCTCCGGGCGACGGCGAGCTACCACCAAAACCGACTATTCTTGGCTACGTATAATACCAGGACTCTGAAGTCGGACGAAAGCCTAGCCGAGATCTTAGTAGAGTTAGGAAAGATTAAATGGCACATTCTGGGGTTGTCAGAAGTCCGTAGAGAGGGGGAGGATACTGTAACCTTAGAATCGGGCCATATACTCTACTACCGGGAAGGCGATAGATCGTCCCAAGGCGGAGTGGGGTTTCTGTTCAACAAAGTCCTCGCTAACAATATCGTGGAAATCAGTAGTGTGTCGACGAGGGTTGCGTATGCTGTTATCAAGTTAAATAAGAGATACTCGCTTAAAGTAATACAGGTCTACGCACCAACGTCGACATACTCTGATGAAGACGTAGAAGCTCTATACGAAGACGTATCCAGAGCTATGGGCAATACGAACAAGTCCGTCTTCACGGTTGTTATGGGGGACTTTAACGCAAAGGTGGGAGTACAAGAACGCGATGAGTCGAAAATAGGGCCACATGGATTCGGTGATAGGAACCATAGGGGGCAAATGCTAGTCAACTTCTTAGAAAAACAAGGGTTGTTCTTGATGAATTCATTCTTCAAGAAGAGCGCCCACAGGAAGTGGACTTGGCAGAGCCCCGATAACATCACCAGGAATGAAATAGACTTCATCATGACCGATCATAAGGACATGTTCAGAGACGTCTCTGTGATCAACAGGTTTAATACCGGGAGCGATCACCGTCTTGTAAGGGGCTCTCTGAATATAAACCTTCAGTTATATAGACGGTGCATGATGGGGTCTAATCTTCGTCCTCAATTCCGCCCATCCATGGCAACACTAAAGAAGTTCCAACTAGAACTTAAGAACCGATTCGATCTGCTGGAAACCACCGACGAAGTTGAACAGAAATACGGCGATTTGGTGAAGGTCATTCGTGAAGTGGGAGGTAAATATTGCAGAAAAGACGGGAGAAGTTCAACGTCCAAAATCTCTAGCGAGACCCTGGATTTAATGAGGCAAAGACGGGAGAATTCCGCAGCTGTTGCAGATCGGCATACCCTGGACAAGCTCATTAAAAAGCGGGTACGCTCCGACTTGCGTGACGCGAGTACCCGTAAAATCGAAGAAGCGATTGAACGCAACAAGGGGACTAAAGTATTCGCTAAAAGTCTTGGGAGAAGCCATCTAACACAGCTGAGGACTTCAGACGGTAGAACCGTTACCTGGATTCCAGAGGTGTTAGCTGAGATCGAGAACTTCTATGGGCAACTATACTCTTCGCATGCCCCTAAACCCGTCCCTCACCAAATCACGAATGACAAGCGAGCGAGACTTGCTCGCCACTACACCGATGACCTCCCGGATATCGACGTTGGCGAGATTCGTATAGCCCTGGAACAGCTTCGTAATAATAAAGCACCGGGTGATGACGGTATTACAGCGGAGCTTCTGAAAGCAGGAGGTACACCAATCCTGAATGAACTGAAGTGTCTCTTTAATGCCGTCATCACTACCGGAACAACGCCAAAAGAATGGAGCAAAAGTGTTACCGTGCTCTTCTTCAAAAAAGGTGACAAGAACTTGCTAAAGAATTATAGGCCCATCTCACTTCTGAGCCATATTTACAAGCTGTTCTCTAGGGTTATTACGAACCGACTTGCCCGAAGACTTGACGAGTTCCAACCTCCGGAACAAGCCGGGTTTCAAAAAGGCTACAGCACCGTAGACCACATCCACACTTTGAGGCAGATTATGCAGAAGACCCAGGAGTATAATCTGCCTCTGTGTCTTGCATTTGTGGACTACGAGAAAGCCTTCGACTCCATCGAAACCTGGGCGGTTTTGGACTCACTGCAGCGATGCCAAGTCGATTGGCGATACATCGAAGTGCTGAGATGTCTCTACGACGCCGCCACAATGACCGTTCAGGTGCAGAACCGTACAACACATCCGATACCAATTCGAAGGGGAGTAAGGCAGGGGGACGTCATTTCTCCGAAACTGTTTACTTCCGCTCTCGAGGATGTGTTCAAGGTTTTGGACTGGAAAGGTTGTGGCATAAACGTAAATGGCGAATACATCTCACACTTACGGTTTGCAGACGACATAGTAATATTGGCAGAAACGCCACAGGAACTTGAGCAAATGCTGACCGACCTTAGCACTTCTTCCAGACGAGTGGGTCTTAGGATGAATGTGGACAAAACGAAGATCATGTTCAATGATTACGTCATCACAAGGCCCATCATTGTCGAGAATGCCAGCATCGAAGTTGTTCAAGAATATAACTACCTAGGACAGGTAATACAGTTAGGTAGAAACAACTTCGACAAGGAAGCTGACAGAAGAATTCAGCTGGGATGGGCAGCATTTGGAAAACTGCGTCAAGTCTTCAACTCGCCGATACCCCAATGCCTAAAGACAAAAGTCTTCAACGCCTGCGTCTTGCCGGTCATGACATACGGAGCAGAAACGTGGACACTCACAGTAGGCCTTGTCCACAAGTTCAAAGTCGCTCAGCGTGCTATGGAGAGGGCTATGTTGGGTGTTTCTCTTAAGGATAGAATCCGCAACGAGGACATCCGTAGGAGAACCAAGGTTACCGACATAGCCCAACGGATTAGCAAGTTGAAGTGGCAGTGGGCGGGCCATATCTGTCGCAGAACCGACGGCCGTTGGGGCAGACGTGTTCTGGAGTGGAGACCGCGTACCGGTAAGCGCAGCGTAGGACGACCTCCTGCCCGCTGGACCGATGATCTAAAAAAGGTCGCTGGTAGCGGGTGGATGAGGAAGGCGGAGGACCGTGTGTGGTGGCGCGCTCTCGGAAAGGCCTATATCCAGCAGTGGATATCAATAGGCTGATTAAGTAAGTAAGTATTGAATACTTTGTTAGTGCTTGTTAACTCTTAACGCTAACTACAGTTCCCAACAGTAAGTTGTTAGCGGTCCATAACGAGCGCTAGCTACTGTAACTTGGGGCGTTTGTCATGCAAATATCCAGTTAATTTTACTTGTAAAACACTCGATAACCGAGTCGCCAGATGTCTACGATTTTCTCTTATTTTTTTGCTCTTAGAATAATGAATAATTCGATAAATAATCACTCTAAAACCTTTTATAAAGGCGAAAGTTTGTTTATGGATGTATGGATTGTGTAATTCCTTCACGAAAAAACTATTGAATCTATTTGGCTCAGAAATAGAGATCGATTTTACACGGGACTAAATAATGGGCATAGTTTTATCGGAAATATACCTACTTAAGTTCCCAAGGGATTTCTGAAAAACCTGAGCATATAAACAAGTTTTACTTCTCAATAACTTCCTTCTGACAGTTGACACAAAATGTTCATTATATTAACTTTATATTTTGGTTTTGAAACGGTAGAAAACTTGATCCCTTTGGCCTTTCTAACGCGAATAGTTACAACTTAGCTTTCGCAGTAAGATTTATGATTTTCAATAACAAAAATCGAGAGTAAAACCGGAGGGGTGCCCTTAGCTCGTAAATTTTATGTAATGTCATGTAAATGTAGAGGTACTCGCTCCATAGAAAATTTTGTTACGAACGTGATCGGCATGATGCGACCGGATCGTGGATTCCGACAATTGTAACATCTGTGATGAATTTAAATGGCTTTTTGAATCCCAAACCTGGTATTCGACAGCTTTATGAAGAGTGCTCCTCGAATCGAATAAGTATGTACTTAGCTATTTAATTATATTATGTTGTAAAATTTTCGTACGACACGGGATCTTCTAAGCAATGTTCCAGAGACTTCCAAAAAGGAGGAGATTCTCAATTCTATGCCGTCCGTCCGTCTGTCACCAGGCTGTATCTCTTGAACCGTAATAGCTGAAGACTTGAAAATTTTAACAGATGATGTATTTCTGTTGCGGCTATAAAAACAAATACTAAATAAAAATAATTAAATAAAAAACCTACCCTATTACTGGACTTCGCCGTCTATCCGTCTCATAGCGCTGTACCTATCTCTTGAACTAGACCACCAGACCACAGAATCAACTAGACCTGACCTGAGCGTAATTAGAGATCATAAAATTCTATAGAGGCCCTTGGCGGGAATCGAACCCGCAACCCCCCACTCGAATCCGAGCGCGCGCTGCTGCGGGACGACCAAAACTGGATGAAACTGTGTTAAAATATGGATGAAACTGTGTTGTGTTAATTAACAAAAAAAACTACTGTTGAATACCTACATCCTTTCCAATTAAAAATTTAAGACACATGGTTTTCTCATGGATACCATTACCAGAACTGGACTAAATTGAAATGGGACCACACGGGAAGCGTCAGCTTTATAATAAAAAAAGAATCATCGAAATCGATTCACCCAGTCAAAAAGTTATGAGGTAACAACATATAGATGTAAGTATAATACTAAGTAACAAACATAAAAAAAACATACAGTCGAATTGAGAACCTCCTCCTGTTTTGGAGTCTGTGTTGATAATAATTATGTAGAATGCATATAACTATGAAGCATACCTCTCGGTAGAGAGTATTGTGTTCTGTGCTATGAAGTTTCTGGCTGCCAGCGACCCAGGCGACCGTTTCCCCGGGCGCGCCCTTGACCCGACACAAAAACGAAAGCTTCCTAACTTTCCGCACCTACGTAACGTCTGTATTATAACTACTCGTAACTGTTCGTACTTCTGTGTAAACTGAATACAGACTGGCGTTATTAAGTAATTAGAAATAGTGCCTTAGAAAGTTAGAACCTTTTAAGTATCATGTAAATACTTATGTGCGCTGTGATTGTGTTCCTACCGATTTATGGTGCAACTTTTATTATATTATTGAGTAACTCTAAAAGCTATCGATATGGGAATAGTTTTTTTTATAGGTATGAAAATTACCCTACATCATTGGAATAAAATGAAACCGGAAAATATTTTTAAATTGACGCAGAAGACTTCTTAAGAGCCTGCAACGCATTTGCAAGTCTCCTGGTGCTGCAAATATCTATGGGCGGCGGTGTTTGCTTAACATTAGGTGACCCGCCTGCTCTTTTGCTTGCATGCATTATTATTTAAAATAACCTGTCAAGTGCGAGTCGGACTCGCGCACTGAGGGTTCCGTACTTAAACCGGAGGAATAAAACCATAAAAACCACTTTTCTTATCGAACCGCAAAACTAACTTTGTTTTTAGAGGTTTTATTGTAAATATCAAAAAACTACTTATTAGATCTCGTTCAAACCAATTTTCGGTGGAAGTTTGCATGGTAATGTACATCATATATTTTTTTTAGTTTTATCATACTCTTATTTTAGAAGTTACAGCGGGGGGGGGGGGACACACATTTTACCACTTTGGAAGTGTCTCTCGCGCAAGCTATTCATTTTAGAAAAAAATGATATAAGAAACCTTAGTATCATTTTTGAAGACCTATCCATAGATACCCCACACATATGGGTTTGATGAAAAACATTTTTTTGAGTTTCAGTTCTAAGTATGGGGCACCCCCAAAATTTATTACTTTTTTTAAAATTTTGCGTGAAAACCTTACTGCGGTTCACAGAATACATCTACTTACCAAGTTTCAACAGTATAGCTCTTATAGTTTCGGAAAAAAGTGGCTGTGACATACGGACGGACAGACGGACAGACGGACAGACGGACAGACAGACATGGCGAATTTATAAGAGTTCCGTTTTTTGCAATTCGGCTACGGAACCCTAAAAACGCAATTTTTTGGTAATTTCTAGTTAAAACTTAATTTTCTGTGTCTGATTGTTCCAGGAGGCGGATTAAGCAACGGCGTAATCCTTCAAAGATTCCCAGAGACCAATTGGGAGGACACACCCTTTCACGACGGCATAGAATGGGTGAGTGAGACATGAACTATAATTGCCAAGCCATTTACTCTAACCGCCTAACAAATAGACGTGGAATAGCGATTATACTCTGTTTTGTCCTTTTCTGTCATCAGCAATTTGGAATAAGACAAAACAGTACAACTATTCTATCTTTATTCCACGTTTATTTGTAAAAAAAATGATTCTGGCGAATCGAGAACCTCCTCCTTTTTTAAGTCGGATAAAAAGAGAGGTATTGTGTAAGTGACAACTCGTCACTTACCAGCTGAGATTGCAATTCAGCACTATTTTCTAGTTGGATGAAATAATGTTACCTCAGATCACTTCAAACAGAATCTTACTCACCAGAGAGTTGTTCAATTGATATAATCAACCCTTCGCCCCGTCATAGTTTTAGTCCCGTAACTCAGTCAACCTCGAAGCTATAGAAGAAGCTATCTTGGAATGATAGGGATATATTTCCATCTCCTCCGAGGTACCCCCACTACCCCATTTTTATTTTGTTATGGGAGGAGGAAATATCCTCCAGGTACTACCATAGGATACCTGCCCTGGTAACTCCAGGAACAGGCTTGCGCCATTGTTTTGTTGAAAATGAAAACTGAAAATGAAAATATTTATTTTTCACATAGGCCTAAATAACAGGCTCTTATGAAAAGTAAAAACTCTACCGCCAGGTTCGGAAAGCAGGTTTGCACCGAGAATAACTGGCAAGAAACTCGGCACTTGCTCTTTTCAAAAATGTCATTGTTATAATACAAGATTTCTTATAGATTATGAAAAATTATAACATATTTTTAAGATATCTCGTGAGGAGATGGAAGCATATTTCTATCATTCCAAGAATCATTGTCGTTAAGAAATTCTTCAATAGTATAGTAACCATGATTAATTACATGTTTCTTGACAGTGTCTTTAAACCTATGCAAAGGTAAGTCCAAAACAGACTTCGGGATCATTGTAGAAGCGTACACTCAACCCCACAAATGACCTCTGTACCTTACGCAAACGGTGTGGCACTATAACCAACTTGTGTCCTCCATTTCTAATTGGACGATTACTTATATCTATCCGTTGGGTAGGCCATTTATTCTGGAAGGCTATAGGCTATATTATAACATCACGCTATGACCAAAAGAAGCAAAGCACCTATTACCATATATGTAAAGACCAAAATTATTCAAATTTGGGTGGCGAGGGTCGCTGGCAGCAGCTAGTATTGTAATCACTGATAAGAAACCTCAGGATATGGCATCCGAACAACTTACGTAAACCTTTTTCAACAATAAAACGAGCGATTTGCCAAAATGCTATTGCTGGCTGCTGTGCAAACTACAGCATGGCCTTAAGGCGACTATATCCCAGCACTTTAGGCATTTAGCGCTCGCTCAGACCCCGCGCTACGATACCTACCGATCATTGCCGTAAGTCGCGCAGTTCAAATGAACTCCGTGACCCTATATCATAAATATTTGCGTCACAGTTGTACTGTTACAGTTGGACTAATTACATTATAATTCACTTCACGAAATATATGTTGGAAGTTGCGTTTATACCTATATTTTGATTATAATATTATAGTATAGTATAATAGATTATAGTTTAGTTATGTTAGTCGTAGTCTAGGAAAGGTTTAAACGGTCAGTACCTTTATGAAACAAATGCTAAGGCAGAACGAAATTTGCCGTGACAGCTTGTATTATATAATTATATGTATATTAGCTGTTGTCTACGACTTCGTTCGTTTGGAAATAGGTTTTTCAAAAATCCCGAGGAAAATCTTTGTACTTCTGAGATGAAAAGTAGACCATATAAAATTAAATTCAGGATATAATCTACTCGTATATATATTGCAAATTTCAGCCAACTTACATTCCAAATTTCAAAATAACAGTAACAGTATTAAAACTTTCCCATTTTAATTGTCATCCCCTATTTTATTAAATAAATACTAAAACGGAATAAAAATAAATAATTACTAAAAGGGGATTTTCCAAAACAATTTCTCTAGATCTTTATAATTAATCTCTTTATAATTTAAAGCCTGAATTTTAAAACTGAAAGATTTTTTTGCATCAAGCATTTTTTAATTTATTAGCTGTGAATATCGTGTATACAGTGGTCAGTGACGGACTAAGTCCATTGGGAGCCCGGGGCGGCAATCTCAGTGGGGGTTGCTGTATTGTAAACACATTGGTGAAAATCTCTTTTGTTACTGATTCACTAATTTACTTATGATCCGACACTTTTTTTGGTATGCAACAATACTATAACTAAGCTAACTAACTATACTAATATAGACTTCGTTTTTTTTAATTTGTGCTAAGAAAATTTTAATTAAGTTTATTAAAATAAAATATACACATATAAGAACACATTTTTATTTCGTTTTTAAATGAACAAACTTAAACCACTGAAAAGCGCCTACATACTTATATAATTATTATTACAAAAACAATCAAAATTCATCGTAAAAAATCACGCGTGAGCTTGGACCTGGTTGCTGCAAATCTGGTTGCAAATCAGAGGGTGTACTAGATGAACGTTTTTAGGCTGCACGTGTTCTATATCTTCCTGGTCTCATATAGGCATGCCACGTTCATATATATCTATCTATAAATTCAATGTTTTTGTTTTTTGTTTTCTGCTCTGGCACACTGCATACCGTATTTATTTTTTACTCCAATATAAAGGACTTCTTTAGTTCTCTTCCCATTTATTGCCGCAGTGCCGGAAGAAGCTTTGTAATTTGAACCGTAAGACCTAGCACACCAAGTTCCATCTACGTAAACATCAATAACAGAGTACCCGTTTTTGATTCGACCTTCTGAAATTGCAATGTCTCTTTCCTTTTGGGCAGCCTCCATAGATTCGCTTGCAGTTTTTTCCCAATGGCCGTAAGCTTCATTTTGCAATTTGGAATAATACTTTGGAGAAAATATCGGAATATCAATAGCAGAGAACAGTTCTTCAAATTGTGAAAATCCAATGCCAGAGCCCAGAAGCTATTATTCCTGTAGTTGCCGCTATGTTTATATTTACACGTTGCTTATTTTTGATATCTTCGGAATGGATTAGACACGTTTGATAACACATATCGCATTGAAATTTATAAACAATAAAATTAATCCCAATCTTTTTTGGCCAATCAACTGGAAGTTACTGGTTTTACAGTCGAATAAAGCATTATGACGAGCTTTTTCTTGTAATTCTCGCAAAAGAAAATTAATATCGACAATTCTTCGTCCTGAAATGGGTTGAAAATCATCTTTCTCGCTTTCTGCTTCAATTTTTAATCTAAAATCATCCAGATCACTGAAACAAAATAAAGTAACTTTATAATTTAAGAGCTGATTTTTAGTCAAATAAACTATCTAAGAACAAAATTTGAAATATATAGGTATGTGCCTTACAAAACGTGCCTACAAAATCTCTAAACTTAATTAATTTGACGCGTCTTAAAGTAATGCTCAAAATCCTTTGCAAAATGCTCGCCATGGAAAAGGATGGCACCATTTTTAGACATGTCAAATTAGTTTAGTTTAGAGATTTTGTGCAACAGAATTGGTACCATTATGTCTTAATCCAGGGTATAATACGATTAATATTATATGCGAAAGTTTGTGAGTTTGAATGTTCGTACTCGTTCCCGCTGCTACTTCTGAAGTCTGAACCGATTTATGTGAAAGTTGGAACATAGATAGCTTATAACCCGTTTTAACACATACGCATTTTATCCCGGAAAAATTCAAAGTTCCCGTGGGATTTTGAAAACACCGATATTGAATATATATAATAAAGACTGCTATAGCGAACAGCTGATGATAACTCTTAAACCACCTTAAACTCTAACTGCATCTACACTTTCACTGTTTGAAATTATATTAAGTTGAAATAATATTAAGGTGGTGGTGAACTTGAATATAATTTGATTACAGGGTGAGTTACTACTTACTTTACACTTTAAAAAAAATTAAGCCAATTGAATTTAGTAGTTCAAAGAAATGTGAGTGAAGTGAGGTAAATTTTGGTATCATTCAATTGAGGAAGGTATATTTAATGAAAATAAAATAATACGTTGATAAATTATTGATTCTCAGACAATAATAATAATTATTATTATTGAAAATAAAGAAATTATTAGGTATAGATTAGGTATATAAGTTTCTTGGGGAACTCCGGTGACCGGACCCTTGGTGTACCAAGAGTCCGGTCACCGGTGTGAGTCCGTAAGTCCGCCCCTATCGCCCTTAGTCCGCTACTGTCTCACTTTCTCACGTATCAAACAAAATATAATTTGTATGGAAACTACTCACCATGTCATCTTTTTGTGGTGTATCGTCTCTCTTTTTCGATGCAAAACGATCTCCTTTACAAGGGATATTTGAACTGAAATAAAATAATTATTATTTTGATAGTACAAAATAACAGATTCTCGTTGGTTTTATGGTAACTACTATCTTCGTCTGCAGGTCTCGGGCTTATCCCCGGGTTTGTTGGGCTCCTTAATATTATTTGTATTTTTCTAAAAAACTAATTAGTAGGTAGGTGAGGTATTTCTTTTTAGTATGAACCAATCTAATCTAGGGGTTGAAAATTCAGAAATATCTCCCGCGCAGTTGGTAAATATGTATTGACCGCCATGGCCAAAATAAAGTCGAGAGGATATTATTATATCATGTATTCATGAGAAACTCCGTATAACCAAACAAAAAAAGCCTCGTCTCCCTTACTGACTGTTTATAGGTAAACTGTGGTTACGCGTGATGGTATTTGCACGTCGTGGAATTTACTCTACCTACATACCATAATTTTCTTAGTTTGTATCAGATTTTCTTCGGAGCTTTTGAGGACTAGGTATTTTGATAAACTCAAGAAACACTTACCGTATATTTTTTTTGTTTCTCCTTCGCTTCCTGTTAGATAGTTTTTTTTTCCGGCACTTTTGTTGCCCATTTTACAGGCTTACTAAAACTATTTTAATTTTATCACTAAATGTAGCAAAAGAATTTATTTACAAATAATTAAAAAATAAATAATTTTGGCGCGAAAGGAGCGTGAGTCGTGAAAACTTGCGCAGGTCCCTCTCGTACAGAGGCTCGTGAGCCACTGAGTACATAGCTTATTCGATGCGTTAGACCGTTTTATGACTTCTGTTAGGCGAAATTTTGCAGCAATTTTTTTATTTAAAATCTGTCTGTCCAATAAATAGGTAATACAATGAGATTACTTTAAGTATAATTTTTATGAAATTTAGTCTAAAGCTTTGGAAATGCCATTAGAAAAATGAACAAAAACGACATGTTTTCAAAAATTTTTATGATCGAGGCAAGTTTAACTTATCGTGTTTTCATGAGTACATTAAAGAGATTAGGCATGTATCTCTAATATGTATTTTTAACCGTGAAAAAAAACTATTTTTTCATGACTTTAAAATGGTTTGAAAAGTGGCGTAGTCGCTAAAAACCGGGATAATGGGCCGTTAATGTTGGTGGCAAAGCAAGCATTTTTGGCACCGATAAACTGGCGACATTTTTTCGCACCGTCCGCCCTGTCCAGGGTACAGGTCTATTATTGTAATATTATTATGTGTCATTCTTCGAGTCCGAATCCATTACACTATGGTTGTTTCGTCGTAACTCATTCCATTGATGGCGCTCGCATTTATTCAAACGCGTCGATGCGTCACGTTACTTGGCTTTTTGCAACACGGATTTCGCGTCCAAAATCTCTTTTTCCCTACATTAACGAGAATCAACTTTTTTTGGCAACGCGCCGAAAAAGTATAAAATACTTCGAATACACGGTTTCTCATAATAATTGGCCTGTTTTAAAATTGGATACCCTTATGTTCTTAAAATGTTGGACTTTTAACCATTCCTTTGGGCATTATTTGGATCGTTAGTTATTAACTCGCACTGGGTTATTAACTAAGAAAATGGAGGTGAAGTTACCAACCTAGGTTGGTATGTTATCATGTCAACATACCGTGCAAGTTACTAAGTTGTGCAACAAGTGGAAAATTAAAAAATTTTAAAACACCCACGACTTTTGCAGACTTGTAATTGAAAAAGGATTAAATAATTTTTTTGAAACTCCCCGACTAAAGGAAAGTAAGAACTAAGAACCTATTAGTATAATTACAAATCCAAGAAAACCGCCGGAGCTGCTGTTTTGCCTATGACGGTGTTGATGGTGTTTACCAGTTGATGACTAATTCAATTTCTTGATACTTCTCATATACCGGCAGTTTATCAATACTTACTAATTACATTAATTGATATTGGAAACGAAAATAGCAATGGCAGCTCCGACGGATTTTCTTGGATTTGTAATTATACTGATAGGTTCTTAGTTCTTACTTTCCTTTAGTCGGGGAGTTTCAAAAAAATTATTTAATCCTTTTTCAATTACAAGTCTGCAAAAGTCGTGGGTGTTTTAAAATTTTTTAATTTTCCACTTGTTTTATAGTTTTTCGATTAATATATTAATGTAATTTAAATTATATTATTATTAAAAATGAAAATTAATCTTCAAACTAGCCATTAACTCCTCTAGCAGCGTTTGAAGGCATCATCCCTTCCAAGTCGTAAAGAGACGTTTATTGTGGCGCCCCCTGCTGTTCAATCACAAGAACAATTATCTACGAACCATTGCCAATGACTCACTAATATTTTATACAAAACTGTATCCAAATCGGTTCAGTCGTTTTTGTAATAATTGAGAACATTCGTTTGCACTGTAAATGTTTTTTATGGCGCCCCCTGGTGATTGATGTTCGTAAAAACTATCTAAGAACCATCGCCAATGAATACCAAACATTATACAGAAAACTGCATCTAAATCGGTCAAGCCGTTTTTGAAATAAATGGGAACATTCGTTTGCAATATAAATGTATTTAATGGCGCCCCCTGGTGATCGATGTTCGTAACAACTATCTAAGAACCATTGCCGCTGAACACCAAACATTATACAGAAAACCGCATCTAAATCGGTCAAGCCGTTTTTGAAATACATGGGAACATCGATGTGCACAAACAAACAAACAAACAAACAAACAAAAATATTTTTGCATTATTGGTTTTTGTGAACAATTTAACATACAAACAAACATAAAATCTTTTTAATAGAGTAATGTACAAACGGTCTCTCACCCTAAACTCATATACCCGTACTCCGTTCCGTCGTGGGTAAAAATAGGATTTTTGCCTCCGTTTTCTTAGTGTTACCCAGTGCGAGTTGCTAATTACCGATTACAGAATAAATCCACTGACTTACTTTATAGTGGGAAATAGCTTTTCGTCTTATAAACTAAAGCCTTTCTCGTCACCTCTTTAAGGGGTGGTACTTTGTTGCATTGAAGTTGACCATTTTATCTATCCAAGTTACTTCTTTCTTATCTAGATTTACTTTGCGAGGAATGGAAGCGAATAAGAAACGTTTTGACTTGATAACGATTTATAAATCGATGACCTCTGGCTGCATGGTTTTCAAATCGGAATTAGTTCGAGAGCTAAGCACGTTCAAAAAAACAAAGAAAAAAAAACAAACAAACAAACTCTTAAGATTTATAATCTATATATATAAAAGAGTGAGGCATTTTGGTTGTTCCACGGATTCCGTCTAAACTATAGGTCGTAGAGATCTGAAATTTGGTACGTAGGTAGGTATTAGGTCATGAATTCGTACTAAGACGGGGATTCCAGAAATTCCATGTTTAAGGGGTAAAAACCGTTGGTTTTAGGGATTTCTCCATACAAAAGTGTAATTTTTTTCGTTGTTCCAGGGATTCCCGAAAAACAACAAGTCGTAGAGATCTGAAATTTGGTACCTAGGTTGATATTAGGACATGAATTCGTACTAAGACGGGGATTCCAGAAATTCAAATTTTAAGGGGTAAAACCCGTTGGTTTTAGGGATTTCTCCATACAAAAGTGTAATTTTTTTCGTTGTTCCAGAGATTCCCGAAAAACTACAAGTCGTAGAGATCTAAAATTTGGTACCTAGGTAGATATTAGGTCATGAATTCGTACTAAGACGGGGATTCTAGAAATTCCATGTTTAAGGGGTAAAAACCGTTGGTTTTCGGGATTTCTCCATACAAAAGTGTGAATTTTTTCGTTGTTCCAGGGATTCCCGAAAAACTAAAAGTTGTAGATATCTCAAATTTGGTACCTAGGTAGATATTAGGTCATGAATTCGTACTAAGACGGGAATTCCAGAAATTCAAATTTTGAGGGGTAAAAACCGTTGGTTTTTTGGATTTCCCCATACAAAAGTGAAATTTTTTTCGTTGTTCCAGGCATTCCAGAAAAACTAAAAGTCGTAGAGATCTGAAATTTGGTATCTTGGTGGACATTAGGTCATGAATTCGTACTAAGACGGGGATTCCGGAAATTCCATGTTTAAGGGGTAAAAACCGTTGGTTTTTTGGATTTCCCCATACAAAAGTGAAATATTTTTCGTTGTTCCAGGAATTCCCGAAAAGCTACAAGTCGTAGGGATCTGAAATGTGGTAACTAGGTAGATATTAGGTCATGAATTCGTACTAAGATGGGGATTCCAGAAATTCAAATTTTAACGGGTAAAAACCGTTGGTTTTATGGATTTCCCCATACAAAAGTGAAATTTTTTTCGTTGTTCCAGGAATTCCCGAAAAGCTACAAGTCGTTGAGATCTGAAATTTAGTACCTAGGTTAATTAAATTTAGTAGTAGGTATTGTATCATGAATTCGTATTCAGAAAGGGATTTTCGAGATCCAAATTTTGAGGAGGAAAAATTTTGAACTATTTGGCCGCCATTTTGAACTTTTTTGTTACTGGGCCGAATGCTTTGAAAATCGACTTTTGACTAGGGCAGCAAGCATAGAGAAGGAATTTGTTGCCAAAATTAAAAAAAGTGGCCGCCATTTTGAACTTTTTTGTTACTGGACCGATTGCTTTGAAAATCGATATTTGATTATGGCAGCTAGCTTAGAGAAGGAATTTGTGGTCAAAATTTAAAAAAGTGGCCGCCATTTTGAACTTTTTTGTTACTGGGCCGATTGCTTTGAAAATCGATATTTGACTATGGCAGCTAGCATAAAGAAGGAATTTGTGGTCAAAATTTAAAAAAGTGGCCGCCATTTTGAACTTTTTTGTTACTGGACCGATTGCTTCGAAAATCGATATTTGACTATGGCAGCAAGCATAGAGAAGGAATTTGTGGTCAGAATTTAAAAAAAGTGGCCGCCATTTTGTTTTTTTTTTGTCAGTGGGCCGATTGCTTTGAAAATCGACGTCTGACTATGGCAGCAAGCATAGAGAAGGAATTTGTGGTCAGAATTAAAAAAGTGGCCGCCATTTTGAACTTTTTTGTTACTGGGCCGATTGCTTTAAAAATCGATATTTGACTATGGCAGCAAGCATAGAGAAGGAATTTGTGGTCAGAATTAAAAACGTGACCGCCATTTTGAACTTTTTTGTTACTGGGCCGATTGCTTTGAAAATCGACGTCTGACTGTGGCAGCAAGCATAGAGAAGCAATTAGTGGTCAAAATTAAAAAAATAGAACTTTTTGCCCGCCATTTTGAACTTTTTTGTAACTGGGCCGATTGCTTTGAAAATCGACGTCTGACTATGGCAGCAAGCATAGAGAAGGAATTTGTGGTCAAAATTAAAAAAATGATGAACCTTTTGGCCGCCATTTTGAACTTTTCCGTGAGTTGGTCGATTGCTTTGAAATTCGATATCTGATTATTGTAGCAAGCATAGAGAAGGAATTTGTGGTCAAAATATAAAAAAAATTGAACTTATTGGCCGCCATTTTGAACTTTTTTGTTACTAGACCGATTGCTTTGAAAATTGATATCTGACTATCGCAGCAATCATAGAGAAGGAATTTGTGGTCAAAATAAAAAAAAATTATGAACTTTTTGGCTGCAAGTTTTAACTTTTTTGTTATTGGGCCGATTACTTTGTAAATCGACGTCTGACTATAACCAGCAAGCATTAGGAAATATTAAGTGGTCAAAATTAAATTAAATGACGGTTAATACAAGAATTTTGGAAACTTAACGCCTGAGGGAGTAAAGCAAAAGATCAACGTGAGCGAAGCCGCGGGCGTTTGCTAGTATTAGTATGTATAGATTTCAGTACATTACACAACGCGTCATACTTTATACTATTATAGCAATGTTCTCATACTAATACCGCATGCGGCCGACTTTCCGTCCTTCTGTCTGTACGACCTTTAAAGTTCCACTCTAATAGATCGACTCAATTTAACCGTAAAATTGATACCTTATAGTTATAATGGACAAGGTTTGCAGCGGCTAGTGTTACCAATGTCAAATACGATTGCTAAATTTTCACATTTTGCCGTTTTAATCGCGTTCCTAGCACGTTCTTTTAATAATTTTTTTTAGTTTATTTATGTGTAACCCCCGTGATTACTATCTATCTTTTAAAACTACTTGCATACATAATGTGTACCTGTTTATCTAAAAAACTGTCCTGAATTCAAAGTCTATCCATGCCCATTCAATCAGAAGTTGTAATCATGTATTCTCTAGAAATCACATGCACAAATTACAAGTTTTAACAACTATGTAATAAATATTAAGTGAAAACTATTAAACTATTCTAATCAAGGGGTTTACCCCTACAGTCATTTGGGATTTGTTCGGTCAGGGGTTTCGAGATTCGAGAATCGTGGCTTCCCGCATCTAATCTATAATTAATTAGATTTCATTGGACAGTAAGTCAATGATTGGACTCTATTATTATTTATGAGATTTGACGCGTTACTGGGCTATTTATTAAGTTGCACTGAGAAAAACGGGCTACTTACGATGGGCAAATTTGTAATGATCTGGCAGCCAGATACGTAGCACGTGCTTTTCACACGTAAATTATAAGAGCCATCCTTATAATGGAACGACACCATGTTAGGTAAGTATGCGGCATAATGCTCTGTAAAGACAATGTCAACGAGTTACTTGTAATTAGGCCGTATCCTTAATACGTATAGCGCGTCAAAAAATTGCTGTGCCCGCACTGGTAACATTTTCGTATCCGGTTTAATGATCCCGCTTATGTATTAACAGAGCAGGCTACGTAATTTATTTAACCCGTAACATGAAATATGTATGCGCTATACGTACGAAGTTATACAGCCGCATTATTTCAGTATCCAGGCTCTTTATAACAGTAAATGGTTGCCAAATCATCGTACTGACTCCGTCTAATTAAATAATGTACCCGGTTACGTACATAATGTACGAGCAGGGTCGGGGATATGCCGAAACATTTTACGGACACTGGATAGTTAATAATGTCTCCGCCTACATAATCATTTACGTATCCTCGGACATTAGACGAAATCGGCTTACTTACAGACTGTGTTCGGTACATAGCATCTTTACGACGTCAGCCGCATCATTAAATTACTGTGGCGCATTCTTAACATTTATAATAGTAACTTGCCAGGCTTGCTTTCCAAATCATCGTACTGACTCCGTCTCATTAAATAATGTACCCGGTTACGTACATACGTACAAGCAAGGTCGGGGATATGCCGATACATTACGTACGCACACTGGCTAATTAATAATGTCTCCGCCTACTTCATCAGCTATACGTATCCTGGGTCATTTTACGTACTTATTGACTATCCTTCCGGACATACCTGGCCACTGTATACATACGTAGGAAGCACCATGCTGCACTCGAACCGCGTCATTATGGTACTTGAGATGCATATGTACATACGTAGAAAGCAAGCAACAGAGCACTGTATATGTTCATATTATTTAACCTACTTTGCACATGCAAATAAAACACTATAAAACAATGATTTTCTTTATATTGTACATTGTTTTGTTCATCTTCAATAGTTTCCGTGATTAAAGCAATTTTTTTTACAAAAATTACAGATGCTGACCCGAACAAAATACACACATTGCTTATTAAAAAAAAGTTTTTAACATTAATTCTGACGACGAAACGAACTGACGAAGCAAAGAAAAAAAAATACAAAAATAAAACAATATAATAAATTAAAAAAAAGAAAAAATCAATAACCCAACCAGGATTCGAACCCACATACAAATGGTGCATACGATACAAATTTTTCACGGTTAAAAGTAATGTACGATTGGCTCAGTGGTTCGAGTGACTGGGATCTAGTAACACGGTGTTTCCTACGTATGTAGGTAAGTAGCTCAAGTACTATAATGGCTGGGATCTAGTACAGCATGGTGCTTCCTACGTAAGTACATATGCAGCTCAAGTACCATAATGACTCGGATCTAGTACAGCATGGTGCTTCCTACGTATATAGATAATTAGCTCAAGTACCATAATGGGTGAGATCTAGTACAACATGGTGCTTCCTACGTAACGTAGATGTGTAGCTCAAGTACCATAATGGGTGAGATCTAGTGCAGCATGGTGCTTCCTATGTATGTAGATAAGTAACTTAAGTACCATAATGACTCCGATCTAGTACAACATGGTGTTTCCTACGTATGTAGATATGCAGTTCAAGTACCATAATGACTCGGATCTAGTGTAAGCCGCTGCGGTGCATACGTATAGCTCATAAGTAACTCAAGTACCATAATGACTCCGATCTAGTACAACATGGTGTTTCCTACGTATGTAGATATGCAGCTCAAGTACCATAATGACTCGGATCTAGTGTAAGCCGCTGCGGTGCATACGTATAGCTCACCATTATTTACTGTGCCCGCTACAGTATCGTTTGTAAGCCGCTGCGGTGCATACGTATAGCTCACCATTATTTACTGTGCCCGCTACAGTATCGTATGTAAGCCGCTGCGGTGCATACGTATAGCTCACCATTATTTATTGTGTCCGCTACAGTATTGTACGTAAGGCGCCGTGGTACACACGTATGGTTCACCGTGTTCTACTGTGCCCGCAACAATAGCATACGGGTGTTGCAGTCGTAGTTTCAGGAGTATTCAGTGCGACTTGCGCACTACGTATACGTAGCCGGATGTCGGGTTACGTACGTACGTACAAAAATCGACCACGAGTAAATACGTAACCCGCTCCATGATGAGCGTCAGTATGCCGACTACCTACGACTGACTACGTACGCGTTATGGAGCGGGTTACACACGTCATTGTGGTCGATTTTTGTCCTTATTTTACGTAGTGCGGCAGAGGAAATTTTTCTCAGTGTGGGTACTTTCGTTTAGAAGTAATGTATCTTTTTATTTTACTAACCTACTATTAAATGTATGAATTCGTGAACATATGGGTCTTGTAAAACACGATTATAATATTTGTAGTTTACAATTTCAAGCGATCGGACCCAATGGGACGTTACACCTGCTGAGAAATTTTCGGCTGAACTTTAGTTCGTGTAGGTATGTTGTAACGTGCCGCATAATGTATCGTTTATGCAAAATGCATGAATGCGCACGTAAATAAACAAAAAGGTCCGGTGCTGCCTATCGATTCACGTAACATTTTGTGAAGTGAAAATCGTCTTTACGCAGACCACACGTGAATCCACACTTACCCCTTCCCCGCTCATGATGAATACGTCACGCCTACGTGAAGTCTATGGTGAAATGGATTGATTCATCACACTCAATGTGTCAAAACAATACCTGAATCGCTAGGCTGCTCCTAACGCGACGTATAGTTTCGGTTCATGTGAAGTGGACAACCCTCCAACCACCCATGGCCCAATCAACCTCGCGGTTATGGAGGCCGAAACGCGGGAGGGCGCCCGTTCGGTACTTGCTCTTGGCGTGTTCCCGGGGCGCCTTCTTGACTCCCTACAAGTTGTTTCCTCTCGCTCCTTGTCCCTATGGGCTCACTCTCCCCATTCTGGGGCAGGACGATACGATGACGGACTCGCCTCGCGCCGACGCTGTCCGCAGCATAAATTTCTGTGTCACACCAAGCCGCTTCGCCTCTTATGCCACGCGTGCGCTAACTCCCGTAGCTTTCCGAAGTTGTCCGCCGAACCCACGAGATCCTGATAATAAACTGGGCCAGAAACTTCGCGAACGATCCCATCCAGCAGCAAGCACCGGAGATCCTCGTATAAGGAGCACTCCCACAAGACATGGTGGAGGTTCTCCTCCGCCAGTCCGCAGAAGCACTCGCCACTCTCGACCAGACACATGCCATGCAGGCGCTTCCGAAAGCGACCGTGCCCCGTCAGCATCTGCGAGGTCTGATAATCCGGGACGGCCCAAGTCGCCTCGAGTCGCCCGGCCACGTCTGGAAAGAATCGACGAAGCTCACCGCCCTTCGTTTCGCTGGCCCATCTCGCTTGCCATTCCGCGACGATGTCTGCCCCGATTTCACGCTTGCGTCTGCTCAACTCACCTTTGACCGCGGTCCTACGCGCCGCATCAATCCTGGCAGCACGGATCACCTCCAGGTCGGCCGGCAACACTCCCGCCAGCACGGCGAGAGAGGCAGCACTATTTGATCTATACGCTTTTATTTCTATCTATTAGAATATTTTGGTTTTTCATATGAAAACTTGAAACTACCTTTCACCGTTCTTCTTTTAAGCTTGAACCTGGGACTTCTTACTGCACCGAAGGTCGTGAGCTGCAAACCTTACTGCCTCAGTTTTGGTTTCAAACGTGTGAAGTAAAGACAAAAGGAGACAAAGGAATGCGTAAATCACTTCGCACTAGTGACGTGCCTCAGTGAAATATTTGTCGATGTATTAATTTGGCGTGAGATTGCCAAGCGGGAAGCGCGAGTAACTGAGAGTAATTAAAAATAACTAAAAATAATTAAAATATTTTTTGGTGATCTTAAAAAATTGTGTATCGGAAATCAGAATGTTTTCTATCACTAATTAGTTGCATTATTTTTTTTAGTACTGGGTCTCTACTTAGTCACAGAGTTGTTTAATCCTAGCTGAGAACAGGCTTGATTGCAAAAATAGCCCATTTTACTGTTTGACTTTGCATTTTTTCATGAAAATCTGCAAATATAGGCCTAAATTTTTATGTGAATTATAATGAAAATTTAGATTTCGAAAAAATTTGCATATAGGCCTCGCTCACTCTCTATGTTAAACCAGAACGTTTAATCGCTAGCTTTTATAGATGGTATTTGCAAATTATACCGCTGAAAACAGAATTTCTTTCACAAAACAGACATTAATGAAGATGAAAGAGTTTATTTTCAAATAGGTCACTAAAATCACTTAAAACGACCATTTACACCGTCAACAGATGCAAATGTCAATGATTTCAAATCAAAGACAAATACTTTCGATGACCATGTCGATAAACTTTATGAACGCACGTCACTAAGCAGTTCCGGTTTGGAAACTAAATTCAATTGTGGGGTAAAAGTGTTGATGTAGGGATGAGATGAGTACTTAACGATCCAGTACTTAAATAATAGCAATGATGATTTTTAGGGTTCCGTAGCCGAATGGCAAAAAACGGAACCCTTATAAATTCGTCATGTCTGTCTGTCCGTCTGTCCGTCTGTCCGTCTGTCCGTCCGTATGTCACAGCCACTTTTTTCCGAAACTATAAGAGCTATACTGTTGAAACTTGGTAAGTAGATGTATTCTGTGAACCGCATTAAAGTTTTCACACAAAATTAAAAAAAAAAGTAAAAAATTTTGGGGGTGCCCCATACTTAGAACTGAAACTCAAAAATTTTTTTTTCATCAAACCCACATGTGTGGGGTATCTATGGATAGGTCTTCAAAAATGATACTAAGGTTTCTAATATAATTTTTTTCTAAAATGAATAGCTTGCGCGAGAGACACTTCCAAAGTGGTAAAATGTGTGTCCCCCCCCCCTGTAACTTCTAAAATAAGAGTATGATAAAACTAAAAAAAATATATGATGTACATTACCATGCAAACTTCCACCGAAAATTGGTTTGAACGAGATCTAGTGAGTAGTTTTTTTTTAATTCGTGTTGAATTGATATTCACAGCAGCGTGGTCTTCTCCGAATGGAACGAGTCTCTTCGGGGGTACGGCTTGCCTCCTTACCTGGGCGATGTGTCGCGGAGGCGCAGCGCGCCCCCGGTGTCGTTCTTCTAGCCCCGGTAAGGGGCTAAGGCCTCGCCGTCCTGGCTTGTGGCCTGTGGGTCTTGATTAGCTGGTGACCCCGCGCGGTCAGCGGTCATGTCGCTGCCCTGCGCGGGGATGTCGGGGTCCAGTTGAGTGAACCTCGCGTCGTAATCATCGTCTCCATCGCCGTCTACGCGCAATCGCGCGGGGGACGGAGACCGCAGGAGCTCGCGAGGTAGCGGACGCCCGTTTGGTGGTCGATCGAGGAGTGGTGCGATCCCGTGGAGATGCGCGCACGGCCCGTAGTCCGCGCGAGCGAACAGGCGTTGTGCGAGGGTGCGGACAAATTCCTCCACGGTGGGCGTCCTTGTGTCCCGGTGTATCACGTCATTCCTGACGTACCTCGGGGCTCCTACAATCAGGCGCAAGCACTTGTTTTGTTGTACCTGCAGCCGGCGCGTCTGGGTGGCTGAACATAGGGCATACCAAGCAGGTGCCGCATACGTCAGACGAGAACGGATATACGCCCCGTAGATGCGGAGCTTGGTCTTCGGTGTTAGGCTGGAGACTAGGACCTGGCTCAGCATCGACACGGCAGCCTTCGCCTGGTTCACGGCGTGATTTACCGTGAGTACCATGCTTAGGTTCCGGTCGATGCGGCACCCCAGGTAGCACACCGAAGTCTGCCACTGTAGGTCCTGTCCTCGGAGACGCAGCTGACGCAGCGGTTTCCACCTGCCAAACATGATGGCGGCCGTCTTGCCCACGTTGACGGCCATTCTCCATCTGTCCAGCCACTCCGGCAGCAGGTCCAGCAAACGCTGCATGCGGTTGACGGAGACTATCTGGTGGTGTGACGACGCGAGGTACGCACTGTCGTCGGCGTACAGCGACAACAGCACGTCATCCTCACCCTCGCGCAGGTGGCCAGTAAGGGTGGGGATGTCGTTTGTGTAGACTGCATATAGGCACGGCGATAGGCAGCTGCCTTGAGGTACTCCGGCACGTATTGGACGCGGCTGGGAGTCAGCGCCCTCCATGGAAACGTAGAAGGACCGGCCTTCCAGGAATGATGCCACCAGCCGCACGATCGCGCGTGGCAAGGTAGTTGGTAGGAGCTTCGCCAGGAGTCCGGTGTGCCACACACGGTCAAAAGCCTTCTCGATATCGAGGAAGACCCCAACCGTGCAGTGGCCCTTGTTCTTCTCACTGGCGATGTGGTGTAGACCTCTTGCCAGCTGGAGCGTCGTTGAGTGGTTGCTGCGAAACCCGAACTGCTCATCACGCAGTTGGATGTGGGGGGGCGAGTCTTCGCAGCAACAGACGCTCAAACAGCTTTGCGAGGTGCGACAAGAGGGTGATGGGACGGTAACTTCCTGGCAGGCGGCGGTCCTTGCCTGGCTTGGGGAGGGTGATCACCTTCCCCTGTTTCCAGGACTCCGGGAAGTGGCCGGTGCGGAGTATCCCATTGAAGAGCCTCGTTAGTGCTATGAGGGCTCTCCTAGGCAGCTGCTGAATTGCGGCGATCGGTATCCCGTCGGGACCTGGCGCCTTCCGTTTGGGGAGTCGGAAGACGGCCTTCCTCAGCTCAGACGGGGAGATAAAATCTTCTCCCCGGAGTGGAGGTGTTGGGGCCGACAGGAACTCTTCCACCTGTTGGTGGATCGCCGCGTGGTGCCTGGTGGTCGTGGCATCTGTAGCCGGTGAGTTGGGAGTAAATTGGCCTTGCATATACTCCGCCATTATCTCTGCACGTTCGCTGGCGGAGTATCTTCGCCTACCCTCGCTGTCTAGTAGTGGGTAGACGGGTGTGGTCGTTCCGGTGAGGGTCTTGCACAGGTGGTACAGCGAGGTCTCGGACTCAGACGCCTCGTCGATGGTCCGCTCCCAGTCCAAATCCTCGCAGGCGTCGAGTGCTTGAGATACCTCCTGTGCAAGACGGTTGAGGTCACGCTTGACCCTCGGACAGCAAGTACGCGCCCATAGTTTTCGTAGTGCACGCTTCCTCTGTAGCATGTCCCGGAGCGAGCTCGGTAGCAGGTCCCGTCGGCCAGCGTGCGGCAGTTCGGTGGTAGCGTTAGTTTTCGCTTGTTTGATAGCTGCCGTTATCTTCTCAGCGGTCCTGTCCACATCAGTAGAGGTGTAAATGGGACCCGCGAGCTCGAGCTCCGACAGCGCGATTGAGTACTTCTCCCAGTTTATTCTTGTTCTGGGAGTGCGTGGTATGGTGAAGTCGCGCTGGAGGTTCAGCGTGACAAGTATTGGCAGGTGTTCCGTGTCGAGGTCATATATTACCTCGACACTGATAGGGTGGTCTATTCTGTGATGCAGCACGATGTCCAAAACATCGGGCTGATGGTGTGGATTGGACGGGACGTGGGTCGGCGCGCTCGGACCCACAACTCCGTATCCATGGCGCTCGCTGTCCTCGTGCAGCTGCCTTCCAGTCGTGTTGTTGACCCGCGAGCCCCAGGCTTGGTGCTTCGCGTTAAGGTCACCCACGACTAGTGTGGGGCCTTGCCACTCGAGGAGGGTCAGGACATCAGTACTGCAGAAGTCGCTCGCTGGTGGTTTATAGGCGCCATAGATGTTGAGCTCCTGGTCTCCACTTTGGACACGTACTCCCTGCGTACGAAGAGACGTGTAAGGTGCGTGCTCCAGCTCCTCGTGCACTAGGTCCCGCCGCACCAGGGCGGCCGTACCCCTGTAGGCGTAGCCCCGTGGCGAGACCTCGTCGCGCCGGTACACGAAGAAGTTGGGGACTCGGAGCTCCACGTTGTCCGTGAGCTTAGTCTCACCCAGGAGGATAATGTGGGCATCCTGCGACTGGGCGAGTGTAGTTAGCTCCCGGACGTGTCCTCTAATGCCACCCGGGTTCCAGTAAAGCACCCTCAGTGTGTGAGGGCGCGTGTGAGCACGGCCATCCCGGCCGCGATCGCCGGCATTAGCCCCTGGCTTTGTAGGTACGCCGCCAGGCTGGCCATCACCGCCTCCAGCACAGCCCGGACTAGGGCCATAGCGTCCGGGCTGCTCTGTCCTTCCCCCTGGATGTTATGGGGAGGAGCGACGTTGGTGGGCTGAGCGGTTGTTGGTGTATGCTGACGCGCGGCGGTCCGGGCGGGCACCCGGGCATCCTCCGAGAAGAAAGCTTGGGCGGGTACCCGTGTTGCTGCAACTTCAGGCAGAGTGTGAGCGCTACTTGCGGCACCTGAGTTGACGTATGGGCGGGCGCCCGAACGGGTATTTGGGCGGATGCCTGAGCTGGTGCTTGGGCGGGCGCCGGAGCTATTGTTTGAGCAGGCGCCTGATCAGATATTTGGACCGGCGCAGTCATCCGTGCGATCACACAGGTGGGCATATCAGTTTGTGGCTGGAATTGTTCTCCATCCGGCACGTAAGATGGGCCCCGCGAATGAGGCGTGGAGGCTGCGGTAGGCTCAGAGCGAGGTAAGCGGGCAGCTTTTCTGTTCTTCCTTCGGCCCGACCTCGTAGCCCGGCCGCGTTCGGTAGGCGGGTTAGCTGGCGGCGCGAGGGTCGTAGGTGCGTCCGCAGTCTGCAGCGCGACCGCTCGTTGCGTCTGGGGAGCGCCTTGCGCCTGAGAAACTCCAGGCGTGGGTGTTGAAGCGGCGCCGTTGGCGGGGGTTGTGAGCCTCGCGCTGCGTGGCTCGGCGCCTCCAGTGGGCGCTGGCGGTGCACGGAGGCGGGGGGGTTGGACGTTGATGCCCCGTTTCCTGGCTTCCCGTCTGAGGTAAGGGCACCGATGATCGTTGGCGGCGTGCCCCTGGCCGCAGTTGGCGCACGTTGGTGCGTCAGTGCGAGGCCGGGGACAATTGCGCACCAGGTGCTCTCCAGCGCACCTTATGCACCTGGTCGGTCAGTGGCAGTTGGTGGACGCGTGCCCGACAAGCTGGCAGCGGTGACACTGGGGTGGCCGGCTTCCGCCTCGCCATGCCTCCACAGTGACACCCGGCATGCACAGAATCTCAGTCGTTGCGTAGAGTGCCGCCAACAGCTCCTGCGACATATGGGCCAGCTGTACAAAGTATAGGCAGCCGTGTTTGCCCTTGGCTGGCGGCAGCGCCCGCGCGGACTCAGCCGGAAACCCCAGGCGTTGGAGAGCCGCAACCACCTCTTCAACTGTAGTCTCGTAGGGGAGCCCGCGAATGGCTACTTTGGTGGGACGTTCTGAGTCTATGCTGTAGCAATAAAACGAGATCGCCTTATCTCGTTCTGCTTCCTCGGTGAGGTACCGTTGTTCAGCCCGGAACTCCTCTTCAGTCTGGGGTAGAAAACGCACACCTCTGCCCAGTGGGCGGGCGCTGGGAGCGTGACCTAATACCCGTCTTAAGTTCTCGAAATGTCTCATCCAATTTGGGAGGCATTCGACCACCAAGGGCGGGTACTTGCGTGGTGCTGTCACGGTGGCACCAGTAGCGGTGACGGCAACAGCAGCGGCGGCGGCGGAGGCAGCGGATGATATGATGGGCGTGGGGGCCGGTGGCGGGGTATGGCGTGCGGCCTGTGACAAAGCAGCGACTGCAGCATAAGATGTGCTAGGCTGCGGGTCAGACACATCCATGTGTATGCCTCGATGGGTAGGCTATGCAATTCCTGCGTAGCTAGTCGAATCTTTCGGCCAGGTAGCAAACTCGCAGTGCGCCGTGGAGTGCGCGGACGGCTGCAAGGACGGCGATGGTGGTAGCGGCGTGGTTCCGCTAGGCTCGACAGTAAGGGAGTACACCGGGCTTCACAGTCATTGGATGATGGTGGTCGCGGCAACGGGGAAACTGGTGTAGGCTGCAGCTGCGGTAACTCAGTCCGCGGTAAGGTCGATGCATTATCCCAGCGAGAGGTGGATTGTGGGATACCAGTCCGAGTACCCTGTCTTCTCCGGCGTTGTTGTAAGGGAGGTTGTTCCCTGTCGTCGGACATATCGGTGGCTAAGTCACTGCTTCCCTGAATGTAGGTACGGACTGAAGTCCCCTCGGCGCGTGCAACCACACCAGGCGAGACCCTGACGGGAGACCCAGCGAGGCGCCCGCGAGCGGGGACACAGTTCCGCACCTACAGGTGTTAGTGAGGGCTTAGGCAGTATTGTGTGGATTCTATACGTTTGTTTTACGACGAAAAACGTGAAGGAATTCCGCGCGGATTTCAATCGGCGGGTAGCAATAATTGATATTCAACAAGTCTAATATTTTGTTTAACTTTGGTGACGACAGATGGCGTTGCACGTATTTAACTCGCGGAATTTGATGGGCAGCGTTGTTTACTGGTTAGTTTACTTTAATACTATTGAGAATTGGTCTTGATAGTGCGGAACCCTCAGTGCACGAGCCCGACTCGCACTTGACCAATTTTTTACTTTATTATTATTTACGTACTAAACTAACAACTCTATAGGCCCCGTGCACAAACTATAGATGGCAGCACAAATCGACAAAAACGCCACTTGTGGTTAAAAATAGTACTAAGTAGGTTTTCGTTTTGGTACTAAGTACTAGGTACATCGTGTTGCCGTCACACGTTTGGCGGCAAATGTTTTTAATGATAAAAATAATAAAATACGGTTTCCAATCGCTCTCTAATGATTGCCAGCGTGGCGAAAATATGACCTAAGGTCAAAACCTTTTTGAGTCCGGGCATGTTATAAAAGTGGAAGAGAGGCGGCGCCACCGCTGCGCAGTAAACACACGACTCCGTATTTTATTTATATTTTCTTGTAAATAGTGTAAATATACAAACAAAAACACCATATAACTGTGAATTAAGTAAAAGTGAACGTCATATAGTGTTATCTCGAAAAAATATTAAGTAGTTTTGTTAATAAATGACATTTAAAAAGTGCACCTAACGACTCCGCAATTTGAATCTTGTAACAATAAAACCACCGGAAAAAACCCATTTCTGACTAAATCTGGAAAAATTGTGCATTAACAATCAGAAATAATGACGAATTGTTCAGCTTGTGACAGAAAAATCCAAAATAATGACGCTCTGGTATGTACAAGTTGTTTACAAAAGTTTCACTTGGCCTGTTTAAATCTATCAAAAGAGTATTACACACAAAACAAACAACACTTTGATACAGTATGGCAATGCCCCACTTGTTGTAATATAACACGTCGTAGAAGAAATGATGACACGCCAGTGAGAAGCCGAGCCTCACATACCTTAAATGACACTACAATGTCAACAGATGATCCAACTGAACATGGAAACATACACCTGCTGGACGCGAATTCACAAACACCCAACACGACAAATAAAAACCTCTCATTAGAAGATATAAGCAAATTATTAGACATGAAATTGAAAGAAAATAACGACACAATATTTACAGGATTAAAGTCATTTATACAAACAGAAATAAACAAAGCGATTACCAAGATCCATCACGAAAACACAAAAAACACTGAGAAAATCCAAAATCAACAGAAACAACATGGAAACGAAATTATGGCAATCAACAAAAAAATACAAAATTTAGAATTAGAACAACAAAAACTAACACAGGACATGCAGCAGCTTCGACATGTAATGTCTACAACAACACAAAAACCATCTATTTACGATGAAAATTCTAAGAAAATTGTAATACATGGACTCATCGAATATCCTCATGAAACACAAGATGACCTACTAAACCGTGTAACAAATATGTTTAATGACATTTTAAATATTGACCTATATGACTACATAGACAGTATCCATAGAATAGGAAGACGGAACTCAAAAAGACCTCTAATTATTGAGCTGTTATCAAAAAGAATGACCAACTATATTCTAAGAAATACATTATACTTCAGACATACTGGCATAACTGTAACGGAATACTTAACAGAACAGTGCCTTAAAGAAAGAAAAGACATGCGCGAACAATTACGTCTAGCGCGAGAATGGAAAAATATGCTATTATGAAGAAAAATAAACTGATAGTTGAAGGAAAAGTTATCGGCCCGCCCTTTGAACCCCGACGCTCCACCGAACAACAACTGAAAACAAACTCACCCGAGCGTTTATCCACGACACCAAGGAGTAACCAAAACAAATCACAGCAAGATAATAATACATTTCGAAACCACTGACCTAAAACTTAGTATTTTATATCAAAATATGCAAAGCATTTACAATAAACAACACTTATTACATGCGTTCCTCGACGATCAAACCTACCATATACTAGGTATAACTGAAACATGGTTAACTCCCGAAAAATCTGATCTGATACGCTTGAATAATTACCACATCGCATCATCCTTCTGTCGACAACGTCATACTGGCGGCGGTGCATGCATAATACTAAGAAACGACATCGAATACATCGAAAGAAAGGATATTATGGATAAGTCTTTAGAATATATAATAGAAGTTTGTGCTATTGAATTGACGAAATTAAATTTGATTATTATTGTAATTTATTGGAATAGTAGGGAGACGGACTTATTATATCAAAAATTAAATGAAATTTTGAACCTATTGCTGGTAAGGCATTGTTCCACCAAAATACGATGAAAAAGAAGCTGGTTCGGGCGAAGGTAGGAAAAAGGAAAGCTGACCTTTCTTTCACGTCCAGGTACATCCACTGTCCAGGTATTAGACACAGCACTTTCACCAGCACTTAGGTTTTTATTTATAATGAGTCCTTGCGTTGTTTTGAAATTCCTCGTGGAAAAGTTGGTTATTTAGCGGAGGCGCGGCGACGGGCGCTCAGTTTTACTTGACGCGGTTTGATTGATTGCGAGCGACCTCTGTCGTCGGCTTCTGGCGGCTCACTCCGATAATTCGCGAATCGCGAATAGGTATGCGGGTTTGGTGCGCAGGCGCACTGAATGAATAGCGGTCAGAGTGAGAAAGGAATGTAAGGAACGTAAGGTAGCGGAATAATTATGTAGTTATGAATTCTTTATCATCCATTTCCCCCCTCCTTGCGAAGATCTACTTTCGCAAAAGTAGAGTTAGAAAATATTAGTAAAATAAATATAGATATTTGGATATAGCGGGTACATAAAACTGTTAGTAAACTTAACTTAGTATGTTAGTTAGCTAAAAAAGTAAACAAAATATGAATAATATTAAAATAAACTAATTAGAAGGCAAAGGACAAAATATGTATGCTCTCTAATTATGAACTCCAAGTCTCCTATTTAAGGTTCTATATATAGGGACTGCGTAATCCACCCCGGTATACAACAATGCTTTACTTAGCTCGACTCTACATGCTGGCAAATCAGACATAAGTGGAAAGGCAGGCTTGGGCTTTCGCCTGAGACAAGCTTTGCACTTATGAATGCGGTGACGTACCACACGGCGAGCGGATAATATCCAATATTTTTGACGCAAAATTGAAATTAATATTTGAGGACCAGCATGTAAAGTAAGGTTGCGGTGGTAATGATCGATTAGGAGATCAATAATATGCCCCTTACTTGGAAGCAAAATTGGGTGTTTATGACTGTATTCCAAAGAAGAGTATGATAGCCGTTCACCTACTCGGAGAATGTCGTCATTCATGAATGGAAAAAGTTTTTGTAATTTTGAAGAAACCTTTCTGTTATTTTTAATATTATCAATGTCCTCTTTAAAAGCTGTATTCTGAATCGCACGAATTATGGTATTTTCAGCTGCGTTGATATCTTCGGCAGTTATAATATTGTTGCGTGGAAGTTTTTTCATAAATCGCAGGACATAAACAGTGGCTCTGACGAATTTATTCCAAGTAGAGCATTTAGATCCGAGTGTAATAATAGGATCTTCCTCCTGAGTTAGGATGACATGGGCGTGAGTATTGGTTTTCTCCTCAGGTAAGGCGGATTTATCAGAAGGCTTAAATTTTTGAATGGGCCATTGCTCCATTGGTAAGGAAGCCCAAGATGGACCATTGAACCAAAAGTCGCAAGAAAGTAGTTGCGAAGGTAACAGTCCGCGTGAAATACAGTCAGCGGGATTGTCAACCACAGGGATATGGTAGAGACAATCAGGGTCCACAAGGTTTTGAAACTGTGCGATCCGATTCGCTACATAGATTTGGAATCGGTGCGGTGAGGCAGAGAGCCAACATAGAGCTACTGTAGAATCGGAAAATACGAAAATTTTATCGATGGGATGACGCAATGATAATGTATCATATAAGTTGCGGACTAGTTTTGCAAGTAAAACCAATGCATTAAGCTCCAGTCTAGCCAAAGTGACAGGCTTAGACGGAGATGAAACTCGAGATTTAGAGCATATTAATGTGACAATCGGTTGTTCATTCTCATTAGGGGCGTAGGTGTATAAACAACAACCGAATGTTTTTTCGCTTGCGTCAGCGGAAGCGAGTGCGGTGGCCGAGAGGATTGCTCTTCTAGTATAAGCTTCGGGCGACTCCGCAGCTTCATAGCTGAATTTATCCGAAGCGGGTAACCAGTGTATACCTAGGATCTTAAGCGTGTCATCAGTTTCAAAAGAAATAGATTCAGCTTGGCAGTATAACTTACGGATGTTCTCGAGTAACTCTACCGAATCACTCGCCCACTTGACTAGGTCGAATCCACCGGACTTGAAGAAAAGTATAAGCTCCTGAGCAATTCTTGCTGCATCACATACAGTTGACGCAGAAGAAGCTAAGTCGTCCATGTAGACATCTCGTTCGACAATTTCAGCTGCGAGCGGCCATTTAGCTTTCTCTTGCTTAGCTACCTCTCGTAGAGTACGTAGCGCTAAGAAGGGCGAAGAGCGTAATCCAAACGTAACCCTGTTGAATTCTTCGATGTCCAAGGGATCATCGGACGAAAATCTATGCAAGATTCGTAAATATTTGCGGTGCGGAGGGTGCACTTCGATGCACAGATACATTTGCCGTACATCGGCGAAAAAGGCGATTTTGAAGGTGCGGACATTTAATAAAATGTTGAAGATCTCAGCTTGAAGATTTTGACCTGTGTGGAGGATGCGAGGTAAGAAGAATCCTGGAGAATAGCATTCATCCGGAGATATCTTTGAGATATAACCTTTATCTAAATAATCCTGAATGATTTCCTTGTACTTAACTCTTAAGTCAGGTGCTCTATCAAATTTCTTTTCGAGCATAAGGTATCTCCGTTTGGCTGCAATGTAAGAGTTACCAAGATTTTCAGGACTCTCCTTAAAGAGCAGATCCACGGCAAAAGTGCCATCAATGTTTCGAGTGGTTGTAGAGACGTAAATGTTCTCACACTCCTGTTCCTCAGGACTTAAATATTGTTTAGATGGTATCTCTTCAACTTTCCAAAACTTTTCAATGTGGTTATCAAGTGGATCACGAGTAAAAGCGCCAAAAGCTGAAGAGTGCGGAAGCTGAGAGAGCACTGGAGCATGGCCTAGAATCACATACCCCAGCGAAGTCTCGATAGCGGACGGCAGATTATCGTTACCTGCGATTCTATTGAACAGTAAAATCTCACAGTAGAGTTGGACACCAATTAGTAAATCTATATTCCCCGGTTCAGCAAAGTCATCATCAGCAAGAGGAATGTCTTTAATTAAGCTATGAAGAGCAGAAATGTCGACTCTTTGATCAGGAAGCTGAGATGTGATTTGCTCTACTACGAGCGGGTGAATAGAGTACTCTTTGGTGTCGTCAAAACGCGATTTAAATTTAAAGTTCGAAATCCCGATTATCTTTTGCGAGGCTCCACCGATTCCCTGCACTTCAGAGAAGCGGTTTTGCGTGTTGACAGGTAGCGATAATCGTTTGCAACAGGCTAAAGAGATGTAATCACACTGCGAGCCAGGATCAACCAAGGCGCGCAAGAAGTGAGTGCGGTTATATTTATCAATAATTTTAATTTTAGCGGTACCTAACAAGGTTGTGGTAGCGGCGTGATCATGAGATTCACGAGAAATCGAGCATAGAGATGCTGATTGCGTTGCGGATGAGTCTATAGAAGACTCTACATTTCTAACCTCTGAGGGTAGAGTAGCGGAAATAGCGGGGTGCGGAAAATTAAAGCGGTGCGGTGCGGAAGAGCCATTAGTAGACTCGATATTTCTACCATTAAAAGGTAGGCTCTCTACTGCTGTCCTCAGAGAGGTAGAGTCAGCAGTAGATTCTGCATTTCCACATTTAGAAAGCAGAGTAGCGGGAATAGCGGTAAAAGAAGCGGTAGTAGAGTTGACTCTACAATTCTCAACAACAGATGGCTGAGTAGGTTTAGTCTCTACCTTTTTATCAATACGGGGAACCGTACCGGCATTAGTGGACTGTATTTGCGGAGTGGGTAAGTCAACATTAGACTCTACATTTATTTCTTTATAAGGTAGAGTCGAGGTAGAGTCAACAACATAAGTTGTAGGCGAACTGACCACGAAGCTGCAATTAGCTTTCGTAGGTTTAGAGAAGCATAGCAGTGAATGATGACGTAGTGAGCACCTAGAGCAGTTGTGCTGAGAAGCGCATAGAGATAGAGACCTGTGCCGACTGCTGAGGCAGTTTGTACAGTAAAAATGCTTTTTTACAACATCAAATCGTTCCTTAGGGGTTAGTTTCATGAATTTAGCGCATTTATAAAAATGATCGTGCTTATCTTCATTACATAAGGCACATTTTTCACTAGTTTGATTTGAGGTATAGTTGCCCTCGATACTAACGAAAGATTTAGTTAAAAGTTTAGCAGGCGAATGTTTAAAGTTAGTTTTACTAGCAGATTGAGAGGCTGACGATTTAGAATTAATACCTCTAGATAATATTCTACTCTGTTCCTTAACGAACTGAATGAGTTGGCCGTATGAAGGTATTTTTTCATTACGATAAGTTATTTCAAATAGCTTGACGGTTTCAGAATCTAACTTCTGATTAGCAATGTGCAAGAAAATATAATCAGTTAGATCACTAAGTTTTAATTGTTTAAGAGCCTCGACTGCGGAGTTAAAATTATTTAAAAATGATTCGAGGCCTGAAGCACTGTTGTTACCTAAAGCCTTAAAATTTAATATTTGATTCAAATATGAGCTGGCTAAGAAGCGGGGATCGTCATATTTTTGAATTAAATTATTCCAAATAATATTATAGTTTTCCGGAGTGGTAGGTAAGCCGGCACAAATCAAAGCAGCTTGACCTTTTAATTTACTCACAAGATAGAAAACCTTCTCATTATCTGAAATATTAGGGTTATCGTGGATAAGGCTTTTGAACTGACAATAAAACCGTGACCAATCGTTACTATTTCCATGGAATTCTAAAAGTTCGAGAGGTGCTAACCGAGATTTAACTGTAGGAAAACTATTTAATTTTTCACTTTCCGCGGTAGAATTATTTTTCTCTGCAGCATCTAAAACCTGCTTAACTGCGCTGGACATCTCTTCGCAGACTGTCCAAGCTTGATACGAAACGGGCATTGATGGTTTTAATTTTATTTGTAATTTAATAAACGCGTCTAAAGTCTGTTCAAATTTAGAACATAACGCTTCTAAATTAGATGTTTGCAATTTTAAAGTCGACAACTTATGTTCATCGCCGTCTACTTTCATCGCAAGGTCATAAATAGTTTGCATTCGAGTGAACAAAGCATCCCGTTTTGCTTGCAATATTACAAACTGATTTTCATCGTCAGATTTAATAGGTACTTCTGCCTTACTCATTTTGACAATTAATTACAAAATACTACAGTTAAAAAATTAATAAAACAGAAAGCACAATTATTAAGTTAATATGAAAAATAATTAACGGCGTAAGAACCGAAATTTAATAATAAATAGGTTGCGGTTATAATATAATGTGTACGGAATCCTATTTTAATTACGCGGTATATATTTACTAGCTAGGTATTCAACCAGTTACGCAGTGAAGTAACTATACCAAGTATTCTAAAAACCCCTAATAAATTGCGCGGTAAAAGCGGTCTTAGTGACCGTCACCTAATTATTATAATGTTAAAAGTGGGTAGATTGATATAAGTCGCGCCGCGCGCGCGCCGCTGCGAGACAATGGAATATTCCTTTGTACTATAGGTACGCAATATAGGTATGAATCCAGGGGGATTACGGCACTAAATGAGTAGGTATGCGGATTAAATAACAATATACCGAAATATTAAGTGCGGGAAATGACGAATAAATAATAAACTTAATATCTCAAGTATGTACCTACACACTTAAATGACTTAATCCCTAGAAAATAGCGGGTATAAGATACGTATATGTACATAAATCAACTTATTATGTGTTATAATACGTACTTACAAATAAGTTACACATATAAAATAATTTATTATACGTATAATATAGGAATAAACTGACATTTAATGCGAAATTTAACCCACGCAAGGAGGAGCGACCTGGTTGTTATCGTAGTTATAAAATTAACCTGGTAGAAATACCAGATTAACGCGGTACGAAATGACTAAAACAATCCGGCTCGAAGTGGCCAAAAACAATGGTAAGGCATTGTTCCACCAAAATACGATGAAAAAGAAGCTGGTTCGGGCGAAGGTAGGAAAAAGGAAAGCTGACCTTTCTTTCACGTCCAGGTACATCCACTGTCCAGGTATTAGACACAGCACTTTCACCAGCACTTAGGTTTTTATTTATAATGAGTCCTTGCGTTGTTTTGAAATTCCTCGTGGAAAAGTTGGTTATTTAGCTGAGGCGCGGCGACGGGCGCTCAGTTTTACTTGACGCGGTTTGATTGATTGCGAGCGACCTCTGTCGTCGGCTTCTGGCGGCTCACTCCGATAATTCGCGAATCGCGAATAGGTATGCGGGTTTGGTGCGCAGGCGCACTGAATGAATAGCGGTCAGAGTGAGAAAGGAATGTAAGGAACGTAAGGTAGCGGAATAATTATGTAGTTATGAATTCTTTATCATCCAATTGCAAATAAAAGACATTAAAAAAGATATAATAATCGGCGGCGATTTTAACACTAACATATTACAAAAAAATAGCAATTCGACGACATTACTCGACCTAATGCTATAGAATATAATTTTTCCCAACATGTTCACGAGCCCACCCGGGAAACAAAAACTAGCTCGACATACCTGGATCTAATTTTCACCAATGTACCTAAAAAATGCCTCGAGATAGTTGTAAAAGATTTTGGCTTCTCAGACCATAAAGGTACGGCAATAAAAATAGGAAAAATAGAAAACAGCAACACCATAAAGGTGTGGAAAACTGAAAGAAGAATATTTAATAATAAAAATATAAATAAATTTTAAACTGAACTAAAAAATATTCAGTGGAATGAAATAATAAAACCAAATAAACCAACCAATGAAAACTATAACTCGTTTAACAAAATAATCGAATCATCTCTAAATCGTTGCATACCTAAAAAAATAATTAAAATAAGCTTAAAACAAAAAAATTACTGGTTAAGTAAAGGTCTAAAAATATCTTGCAAACATAAAAGATTACTAAAAATAATAACAAGCTACTCAAAAAATCCAATATTGAAAAAACATTATAGAACATACGAAAAATCTCTAAAAATTTTAGTAAACAGATCTAAAAAACTCCAAGACAGTAAGCGTATAAAAAAATCTAATAATATAATGAAGTGTACGTGGAATATAATTAAAGAACGAACCAATAAAAAACCAACCATACGATATAATAACATAGAACTATTGATCCATAATAAACCAACGTCTAATCCGGTGCAAGTTGCAAACACATTCAACGAGTTTTTTGCATCAGTAGGTCGACTAGATAGTAGGGATAGCCGGCCGGCCCCGCGCGGCCGCCCAGTGCTGAATCCAACGCCAAACAGCATGTATCTGCGACCGGTAGACGCGCACGAAGTACGCCGCACCATACGAAACCTAAAAAATAAAAACAGCTATGGCATAGATGAGCTACCACCCTTCCTAATAAAAAGATGCACTGACGAACTGACTACACCCCTGACTATACTAATTAATCAATCTTTCTCCGAAGGCGTATTTCCCGACGCACTTAAAGTATCATTAATTAAACCTATCCACAAGAAAAATAAAAAAACCGACCCCGGCAACTACCGCCCTATCGCCCTGCTACCCTCGGTGTCTAAGATATTTGAAAAAACGATGTGTAGCCGAGTGTACGCATTCTGTGAAAAATATAACATATTCGACGACTGCCAAAACGGCTTCAGGAAAAATAGATCTACTGTGCTCGCTGCGTACAAATATATCGACACAGTACTTAATACACTAAACAATAAAGAATATGCGATAGGTATACTACTTGACATGACAAAAGCATACGATAAAGTAATGTATGACATACTCTTGAATAAACTGTATGACGTAGGCATTCGTGGGTCCGCCCATAAATGGTTCGAGTCATACCTAAACAATCGCAAACAATACGTAGAAATCACGCATTATGACTACAAATCGGGCGAAATTAAAAATGTTAGATCAGATGTGGAGTATATTAATAACTCAATACCACAAGGAAGCGTACTCGGATGTCTGCTGTTCCTGCTGTACATTAACGATCTCCCGAAGATCCTGCAGGACCCGTGCGTATTGTTTGCAGACGACATCTCCATTCAGACCACATGCAAAAAACGCTGACGGCTTAGATTCAAAATTAAATGATATTCTTGATAATGTTAACAGTTGGTTAAGCGACCATAACGTAGAAATAAATTTCCAAAAAACTAAAATTATGCAATTTAGACCATACCAAAAAATACCTCTAAATATAAACAACTATTTGTATAATAATTATAAATTAGAGTGTGTCGACTCATTTACTTTACTTGGCATCGACATCGATTGCCACATTAACTGGAAATCACATATCCAAAAAACAAAAACTAAATTATCCCGATTCATTTATGCGTTGAGAGAATTAAAAAAATCGACTGATACAGAAGCGGCACTGTTAGCCTACTTCGCATATGCAAATGCATGGCTAAGCTATGGGATCATATTGTGGGGTAATAGTACTGAGGCACACCAACTTTTCGTACAACAGAAAAAATGCGTCAGAATAATATATAATATAAAAGCCAGGCAGAGCTGTGCGCCATACTTTAAATCATCAAAAATTTTGACCTTGCCCAGTATATTCATACTCGAATCGTGTAAATTCGTAAGAAAACATCCCGAATATTTTAAAAAACTCCAGGATGTGCCGCGGCAGAATAAATTGAGAGGCGTGCGAAAACATAACCTAGCCATTCCAACCTCTTATTTAAAAATCCATGGCACTGGCCCGCACCCCATGTGCACAAGATTATACAACAAACTTCCGGGGCACTTAAAGGAAAAAGATAATTTATGTAATTTTATTGACGCACTGAAAGAGTACTTAAAAGAAAAAGCATACTATAAAGTAGATGACTTCCTAAAGGAATGATAAAATAAGCCTGCCTCCCACTAAATTGGTTACTGCGCCCTTCCAGGGCTCCGTTGTTTTGTTCAACTTATGTAAGTAATGTGAAACATGATGGAATGTAACCTCTAATGAATGAATAAATAAATGAATAAATAGAGATAGGTCAAAAGAATTCAATAATAACGGGAAAAATTGTAGCCCAGACAAAGATATGTAACGTGTATGATGTTAAAATAACTGTAAAGTATTTTTGAACTCATTTTTCATCTACATACCTAATTTTTATTTGAGGTTATGTTTACTTACATATTTATTTGTGTCAAAATATAGTATTAGGTATACTAGACAATTGTAACTTAACCATTTTACCTGATGTGTTTTTTTACTGCATTTCTCTATTTTTGTCATTTATCACGTAACCATGGAGAGTGAATACTATTCCTGGGAAAGTGATAGAATTTTACACCATTTGACACGCTTCTATTTTTACTAGTATTCGTACATCCAGAGATGCAACAATACATTATAAATTATTTATAATAAATGCTTTTCATATCTTTAATAATGTTTATAATTTTATACAGTGACTAGCTTTTGCGCGCGGCTTTGCCCGCGTTAATTTCGATTTTTCACAAACCCAGAGATTCCGATTTTTCTAAAACCTGAATTTCCTTATCAAACTTAACCTTTATACCTACTTTCAAGAAAGTAGCTGACGGTATCCCTCGCGTGAACTTCGTTCTTACATACATTTTGCGGAAAACGCGGAATTTCCAGAATAAAAGATAAGCTCTATGATAATCCAGGATATCGTATATCTTAACTCCAAATTTCAACTAAATCATTTGTGTAGTTTCAGCATAAAGGTATTTCTACCGCGAAAATTACGGTTTTTCACATATTTCTCGGAATCCATGGATATTTCCGGGATAAAAAGTAGCCTATGTACTAATACACGATGTAATCTATCTCCATTCCAAATTTCAGCCAAGTCGGTTCAGTAATCGCAGCGTTAAGGATTTTTCTCCTGCGTGGAAATCGATTTTTCGAAAATCCCGTAAAACTATGGATTTTTCCGGGATGAAAAGTAACCTTAGTTCTAAATCACTACATAATTTACCTCTCATCCAAATTTTTGTCAAATCGTTTCAGTATAGTTACAGCGTAAAAGGGTTTTCTCCCACGTGAATTTTGGTTTTTCACATATACCGCGGAAACCATGGATTTTTTTCAGAATAAAAAGTAGCCTATGTATTAAACCGGGATATAATCTACCTCTATTCCAAATTTCAGTCAAGTCGGTTCAGTGATTGCGGCGTAAACGATTTTACTCCGGCGTGGAATTCGACTTTTCAAATATCCCGCAAAACCATGTAATTTTCCGGGATAAAAAGTAACCTAAGTGCTAGATCATTATCTAATCTGCCTCTAATCCAAATTTCATCCTCATCGTTTCAGTAGTTGCGGCGTAAAAAAGTTTTTCTTCCGCAGGAATTTTGGTTTTTAACACATCCCGCAGAAACCATGGACTTTTTCGGGATAAAAATTAGCTTATGTATTAAACCGGGATATAATCTACCTCTATTCTAAATTTTAGACAAATTGATTCAGAAATTGCGACGTGAAGGAGTATTTCCCCCGCGCGTATTTCTATTTTTTACAAATTTCGCGGGAACCATAGATTTTTGTGGGATAAAAAGTAGTCTATTTATTAAACCAGAATATGATTTAACTCTTTTTCAAATTTCAGCCAATTCTGATCAGTAACTGCTGCGTGAAGGAGCATTTCTTCGTAATATCTTTGGACCCCCGTTTCAACCCTCCTAGTAGGTAGTCTCATAAGTAGGGGTGGAATTAAAAAATCGAGGAACTTTGGTATTTTTATCCAAAAGCCTACTTACCGATTTTAATGAACATAACTCAAAAATTGACGGATTTCCATATATGTAAAATAAAATTCCTTATTTAACCCCCTTAGGGGTAGAATTTCAAAAAACCCTTTCTTAGCGAGCGGTTTGGGTTCACAAAGAATCTTCCCTGAAAATTTCAAGTTCTTACGTTCAGCCGTTTGGGCTGTAGCTTGTCTGTCAGTCAGTCACTCAGGACAAAGCCTTTTATAGTTATAGATTGATCAGTGAAATCTTAACTTGAAACCAAAGATAAAGATATTAACTGCGTTCACTTTAAATCATTAATGTTACCAATTTACACCACCAGCTGGCAGAGCTATCGCCGCGCTCGCTCCCTATCTCACCGAAAAAAACCTCAGGATATGGGTATCCGAACGATTTACGTAAACCTTTTTCGTACAAGCCAACAGTAGCGCCATCTTTCAAAATTCTATAGGTGGCTGCTGAGCGAAATACACTGTTGGTGCCAAATAAGCATTTTTTGGCACCGATAAACTGTTGACATTTTTTCGCGCCGTCTGCCCTATCCAGGGTATATGTCTATTATCTATCTATATTATTAGTTATTCGTAAGTACTATGCATAACAAAACCACTAGTCCACTCAACGTAACGTTTCACAAATAGATGGCGCTGGTACTGCCTAAGGACCTAAAATATTACGAATCTGAATTCCACCGCAGAGGGATGTGGCTCGTATAGCTCAGTGGAAGACCACCCAGCCGCGACAGCTGGGGGACGCGGGTTCAAATCCCGCTCCGAGTGAAATTTTGATCCGTATTTAATTTTTTTTCTTACTCTATAGGTACAAGTTAGTACTTGACTGCGATCTCACCTGATGGTAAGTGATGATGCAGCCTAAGCTGTTAGCGTACTAACTTGGAAGGGTAAGTAAATTTACCCCAACGGTTTCTATAAGCATCGCACCGGAACGATTTAGCGTTCCGGTGCGATGCTTATAGAAACCGTTGGGCTTGGCGGTGCGTCTTTGCTGGTAGGGAGGTAAAAACCAGACCTGAGCCGATTTAGAAATTATAAAATCCCAAAGTGGCCCGTGGCGGGAATCGAACCCGCGACCTCCCACTCGAATCCGAGCGCGCCGCCACTGCGCCAGGGAGGTACAGGGATACAGTAGTCCACTCGTCTGTCCGTTCGTCAGTCATCGCTACACAATAGAGAGCGATAAAAAGTATAAAACTCGCGGCTTAATGATCGTAAACATAAATAAACAAACAAACAAACACAAAAGGATAAAATAAAACACACGACCTCTCTAAACGAGCCATGACTGTCGGTTTTGATGGCATCAAGTGCGGGTCGGGTTATGGGCAGGGGTTGACAACATTTGGTCTAGTTTTTTTTTTGACGTGGTAACGTTTTATAAATTGATGAACACCAGCAACACACATGAAAATTAGTAACGTTCCGCGTAACGTTCCACCTGAGCTTGTGCGTGCAAGCGAGAGCGCGCAACAAGCATAGAGAGGCACGATAATGACGTTATCACGTAAATCTATCGTCCGTAAACCGACTTTACCTCGACTTTACAGACAACCAATTTTGAATAATTCGGATGGAGTCGCAGTTATGAAGTAGCGTGAGCCAAGCGATTTAGCGTTCCGGTGCGATGCTGTGGAGTTACGGTTGGAGATTTATTACTAAAACCTTCCAAGTTACTACGATAACATCTTTGGCTGCATCGTCACTTTAACAATACCTAGAAGATATTGCAGTACAGTAGTAATAAATAAATAAATAAATATATATACGGGACATTTTACACATCGCAATCTAGCCCCAAAGTAAGCGATAGCTTGTGTTATGGGTACTAGATAACTGATAAATATATACATACATACTAAATACAATACATACATAAATATATACATACATAAATACAATATATATTACAATACATATATATTACAATATACATAATATATTGAGTAACTTACATTGATTAAAGAAACTGAATTTCAGCCTGTTCGTTTTAGTAGACGCCATGGAGTAACAGACACACACACATATATACAATACAGACAAAATTACGCTATTATAATTTTAATTAGTGTTATTCGTATGAAGATTTATTTAGCATACTCGTCGTAAAAGCAGGAACGCGACAACGGCTTGCGTACGCCGAAAGTGAAAAACAAGAGACAAAACAGACAGTCACGATCTACAAGTCTACAGCAGACGAGGCGCTGAGACCACCGGGAATACTAATTTGCTGTTGACGTATTTGTAAATTATACATTACGTAAAGAGACAGGCAGATTCGTATCGAGAAGAGCAGTCAAAAACTCGGCTTTTACTCTTCTCACAAAGCCCTGGCCTTTGCAAAGCAGCGAGTCCGAGCTATTTATCATGTCTAGGCTTAAGTTCTTTGTAAGTGTTCGAAGCGAAGAAGGGACCGATAAATAGACGCTTTGGTAGCCTCAAATCGGTACGGAATTTGACCTTGAAAAATAAGCTTTATAACACCTCAGGTACGTACTCTTTACGTGAGAGAAAACGAAATATTTATTTAGCATACTAGTCGTAAAAGCAGGAACGCGACAACGGCTTGCGTACGCCGAGAGTAAAAAACAAGAGACAAAACAGACAGTCACGATCTACAAGTCTACAACAGACGAGGCGCTGAGACCACCGGGAATACTAATTTGCTGTTGACGTAAGTATTTGTATTTTCTTTTAAGACTTCATAAGAATGATGACCACCACGGCGCAGTGGCGTGGGTTCGATTCCTGCCACGAGCCACTATAATTCCATAATTTATGAATGGCTTCGACTGAGCCTAGTTACTGTCCTACCAGACTGCGTACGGCCAAGCGATATAGCGTTCCGGCGCGATGCTGTGTAGAAACCATTAGGAGTGAGTTACTCCTTCCATCAGGTGACAGCGCCGTTAAGTACTAACTTGTAGAGAACAAAAATAAACTCCTCCATCCATCCATACTACTAATTTGTAGTTATATTTTGAAAGTGAGTTTTGATAAAAACAAGGCGACAGATCAACATGATTTTTTGCACAGACATAGTTCAAGACACGGAGAGTGATAGGCTACTTTTTATCCCGGAAAAACCATGGTCTATTGTAGGTTTTTATTTATATTTATTGTTCTGTAATCTGCAAGTTTATATTTTCTACTCAACTTCAATTGTCTCTAACGCATGTTGTGGTTGCATCAAGTAGGTTGCAGTCTCGATACTTAAATTAGCCATAAGTCCTGTTATGCTATAAGATTGTAACCAGTTTTGTGACCCAAATAAAAAAAAAATGGTGTGATTTGCGAACAAGCAAAATTAAGGCGGGTGGAGCCGCGGGCTGCAGCTAGTATGTTTGTTGGAATTGCACAATATTCGTATCAACAAACAACAACAACAACAACAAACGTAGAAATAGAATACATAGAACTATTACCTAAGGTTGTCAACCCCTGCCCGCATCCATCAGATGGTGAGATGGGCATTCGTTAGCCGTAGATTTGACCCGAGCGCCCAAACTGCTCTAGCATCTATCATGCAAACAAAATACGACCTTATTACACATACAAATTGGGTTACAACAAAGTTGAAAATCCCGTGCTTACTGATCAGTTAATTCCACCACCTATACTGTTTAAAAGATTTTGTGTTTTATTTCTATAGTTATAAGGTTACAAATCCAATGGAAGGGTTGAAAAATTTAAAATGCATTCTTTAGCAATTCCCAAAACCGTTCAAGAGATTTTAGGTCTTATTTGTTTTAGAAATAAAGATGTAAATCGAATGGGAGAATAGAAGCGCATTCCTTAATACAGTATGTGCGATCGAGTGTAAGAAGAAATGTAATGTAACACCGTACTTGATCTATAATCTCATTGACATCAGATACTAGCGAGACGTTCTGGGTTTCCTGGCTTTATGGTTTGAAGCCTGCCAGTCCGTAATGGAGCAAAGTGGAGGTTCTGAATGCTATTTCACCCTACTTCTTTAAAATATCCTGTTTTATTGGGGTTTCGTACCCAAAGGGTAAAAACCGTAACCCTATTATAGATATTTCATATTATTTGCAATTATTAAAAAATAGAGGGGCTCGCATACAACAAACTGGATTTGACGACCGAATGGCGTAGTGGTAGCGAACCTGCCGTCTGCGCCGGAGGTCGTGGGTTCGATTCCCACTACTGGTAAATGTTTGTGTGATGAGCATGAATGATTTCCAGTGTCTGGGTCTTTTTCAATATATTTATGTATATTAGTATGTAGGTATATTTATCAGTTATCTAGTACCCATAACACAAGCTATTGCTTACTTTGGGGCTAGATTGCGATGTGTCAAATGTCCCGTATATATTTATTTATTTGTTTTTGGAACACATCGCCGAGCAGGCTTTCGTGAGCCCAGGATCTTGGATAATTCTCCTTCCATATTCTTCTTCTTTTTATTGTTTAACTACCATTTTATTATTTTTTAATTGAGTTATTATTCAGTACATGCGGAGTTTAATTTCTTTCATAATATGAGGCGCCTCGCTCACAAAGGTAACTATACCAAACACAATATGTTTTCAAGGCATTAGTATACATTTCTTGAATTTTGTTCCATTTCCATTCTATCTATCGCATCGCAATGCAATATGGCTAGAACTCCTAGTGAGGCAAAGGTAGCCGCAGGGAACGCCGGATGAGGAGCTAGTACATATAATACCAGGGTGTTAATGCAAATATTTGACAAAGAATTAGGTTACCTACACCGCAGGTACAGTCGGCTGCAGAAGTACAATTATTTTACACTTTTTTTTCTCCTGAAATAATATGTTCAAAAGAAGTTTCTTTTCAGCGGAGAATATAGGCGAAATAACCCTGGACAGGCGCGGATAAATGCCGCCAGTTTATCGGTGCCAAAAATGCTTGTTTTGCCACCAACAGTAAGGCCACGCTGTAGTTCGCTCAGCAGCCTCCTATAGAATTTTGACAGATGGCGCTACTGTTTGCTTGTACGAAAAAGGTTTACGTAAATCGTTCGGATGCCCATATCCTGAGGTTTCTTATCGGTGCATATAATGCAGTAGATTATATGATAATTTCCGTAATCAGTGCCAAAGTAATGCTGAACAGATTGAGATAATCCTGTGCCCATTTAAATGAAAATGAAATGAAAAAAAGTTTATTGGCAATGCACATTAGGTACATATTAACAAGAGTGAAAAAATAAATAACAGGAAGAACAATGTGCACTCCCAAATGGGCCTCCACTCAGCATAAGCCTTGCTTTTTATGGCAAAGCGCTGGTCTTCCGTGAGGCCCACATATATATATATATATATATATATAATATAAAAATATAATAATATTATATAGATATTTTAATTTTATATTAAATAGTAAAACATTATATACTTACATAAACACATACATATAGTATATTAGTTAAAACCAGCCCTGTAAAGTCCTTGAAATAGTAATCGACTATGCGGTATTTATTTGTTTTAATAACAGATACTTTTTGAGATTTTTCTTAAAAGTGATTTTGGATTTCCTAATGTCACGCAGCGGCGGGGGTAAATCGTTCCAACATTTACTAGCCGCGAACTTAAAACTGCCGCGAAAAGCAGCTCTAAAGTGACGCGGCATCTGGAGAGTCCATACTCGATTCGACCTAGTGTCAGTAACTTTGCACCATGACAATTTTTCGTAGAGATAGGCAGGTTGCTGAGACTTTAATACTCCGAAAAGTAATGACGCCAGATGTAAGTTTCGTCTAACTTTCATATTCAGCAAATTGGCTTCGTTAATATACGGAGTAACATGTGTCCTGGGTGGAATGTAAAAACAAAAGCGTGCACATGCATTCTGAATGCGCTGTACCAGTCGCTGTGTACGGACAAGTAACCGCGGACCATATAGGGCATCAGCATAAGTTAGCTTAGAAAGTATCAAAGTCTCACACACCTTGACACGCACATCTAAACTTAAATACTTTCGTATTCTATATAAGATTTTTAATCGATAAAAACAGCTTCGCGCGGTTTCTAAAATATGGTTTTCAAAACGCAATTCACTATCCACAAGTACTCCTAAATTTCTAGCCTCCTTAGTGCATTGCAATACCTCATTCTTTATGCGCACTGGATGATCGTCCTGGGATACTTTAGCCAGTGCGCGAGGATAACCAAGTAACATATATTTAGATTTGGCTGGGTTAAGCACTAATTGGTTATCTCTCGCCCAGTTGGCTATACTATCAAGATCTTCATTCAATTTATAGACTGCTTCGCTGTGATTATCTGGATTAAAAGATATATATAATTGAATGTCGTCCGCATACATGTGGTAATTACAGTGCCGAATACTACTCACAATATCAGCGGTATATATAATAAAAAGAATGGGACCCAAAATAGAACCTTGTGGAACTCCTCTGGCTAGCAATCTAGGCGCGGAAGCAGCAGACCACCCTGTAGAATCACGAAGTTCAACATACTGAGTACGGTCACTGAGGTAACTTGCGAACCAATTAAGAGCGGCCTACCCGGTAGATTGTTTCATACAAACGCTCTTACGCGATTATGACGTTTTAACAAACTTTTCTTGAAATAATTTTAACAAGTAGGTACCTGGCACACTATATCTAGGTTTGTATAGAAACAAAAGTTTAAATTTATTAGCAACACATTAATTACCAGCCTCCAAAAATCTGCAAATTTACGTAAACTTTGGTTGTTTCGCTTAGCTCATATATTGTAAAAGTAAAAAAAACAACTCTATAGAAACCTCGTACAACTAATAAAGATTCGAAATAACAAACATTATTTACACATACTTGTAAGGCTTTTTCAAAATCACTTATCTCCTGGAACAAGTTTCATGAAATTGCCGTGCTATTTTTTTTTCCTGAACGCGCGATTGACGATACAGGCGTTATCTCGTTTTTTTCGGAATGAGCCTTTTTCTAGGATTCCGTTAGACGAAACAGCAAGTCTGTAAACCACGTATTTGTTGTACTTGGATGGTCCGGGCAGGGCCGCCTTAAGGGATTCTGCGGAAAAACCATAATATTCCAGCTTTGCAATCAATAGAGGGAGATTAATGGTATCAAAAGCACGCGAAAAGTCGAGCAGGGTCAGCATAGACACATTTCCAGCGTCCTGCGATGATAAGACATTGTCCACTACATCAATAAGAGCAGTGGTAGTGCTACGAAATTTCCTGAAACCAGACTGCTTATTAGGCAAAATATTATTAACTTCAAGATACTGTGAGAGTTGGGCGCATACAATCTTTTCAAGAATCTTCGATAGACATGGAAGAATGCTGATTGGCCGCAGATCTTTTAAATCCTGTACATTTGATTTTTTCGGAATAGGCTTGACAACTGCAGACTTCCATATACTAGGGAATGTGCTAGTCTTAATGGAGCAATTTATGATTTCTGTTATTAAACCTAAAGTTGCCGGCAACGTGAGTAGCACCATGTCTAAAGATATTCCATCAACACCCACAGCTTTGCTTTTTATCGACCTTATAGTTTTCGCTACTTCAAGTTCAGTGACAGGCCTAAGCTCAAACTTAGTCTGAGAACAGTGATTCTTATAGAAAGAGAACAGAGAATCAGGCACCTCATTACTTGCTGGAATGTCAAGAAAAAGTGTCCTTAATTAAATTAGGGTCTCTAAAAATCGCAGCTACCTCAAAATCTTTGCTATCACTGTCCGGAATTACATACTTTTTCACATTTTTCCACAATGTTTTTGAGTTACGAACATTCATATTAATGTATTGATTATGAAAGGCTGCCTTTTCACTTTCGAGAGCAGAAGAAACAATTGCCTTTAAATCTTTATAATATTTCTTTTTGACTAATAATTCATGATCTTACCTGACATTATTTGCTAAACTCTGTGATTTTAAAGCTAAATACCTATCATGAGCTAGATTTCGAGTATTCATCATTTCCTTAATGGTAGGTGTAATCCACGGTAATGAATTTTCTTTAAAGCGTACGGTTTTCAAGGGGGCATGGACATCAAATAAAAGAAGTATATAGGAATTTATCATATTTACCATACTATCGACATCTTGGATAGCGCTTATCTCGGACCAATCAACTAAATTCACATGTTCAGAAAACGTATCCATATCAATACTTTTTATTGGTCTAAAAGTTATTACTTTAGGCATTACCTTTTTCTTTGGTATATTTATTTGAAATTTTACTAAGGCATGACTGCTCAGATCAGGTATAAAATTTGTTTGCACATTAGATACACCAATATCAGCACATACTACGTCAATCAAGGTTCTACTATGCTCTGTGAAATGAGTAGGATCCGTCACGTGTTGAGTTAAATTCATATACGAGAGGAAGGCGTTAAGTTTTTTGGTTTTTGTATCATCCTGATTAAGTAAGTTAATGTTAAAGTCGCCGACGAGTAAAACGTGATCAAATGAAGAAAAAGAACTCACCGTGGCAGTGACCGCGTCAAGAAAAACATCTGTATCGAGCCAAGGCGGCCTGTATGCCGTGCCTATTGCAAGTTTTATACCTCTAATAACATACAAAAGCCACATTTGCTCGACGCTGGGTGCTTCAGGATGCGCAATAATTTTGACATTCAGTCCACGACGAATGTAAAACCCTACCCCACCACCGCGCGAGCGAATGGTAGGTGGGCGCGGAATGTGACGCAGCTTATATCCTGGCACCTTAGGAGCACGCCCGTCCTCACCCTGCCTTAACCATGTTTCATTGATTGCCATAATATCGACCGAATGTAGGTTCATAGCTGCAATAAATTCGTCGTGGGCAGTACCTAGCGAGCCGGCGTTAAGAAGCCCGACTAACAATTGATTGTTTCTATTAAGCTCTGTTAGGTGTAGTAAAAAGATACACATAACAACAACAAGACAAAGTAATGCAGTCAACATTGTGTACGAGGTACAAGCCGGCATGAGGAACACACCTAAAAAATATAGTTAAATATGTATGTATAGGAACCAATGTGATATATAAATAAAATACATTATATCGCATATTTAAAAATAATATACTTATAATATTTGTTAGGATAGAATGACATACAACTGAACTTAAATAAAAGCTATTACAGGATATAAATACGTATAACACTAGAATAAATCTAAGAATATACAAATACACAAAGTAAGTATTTTTTATTAATACCATACTTAAGAATTCAGCACGTTTACCATTGTTACAAAGTACATTACAGTCTTCACAAAATGATACCAAGCGACAACTAGCACCGTACATGGATTCAAATTGAATAATATAATAAATCAACCCTTCAGCTTGAGCTGAGAATCTCACTGTCGCATTGTTTGCTATTAATATTAGCATGCACAGAGAAAAACATAACAGAAAGTATGCCATAGTAGCGGCCGGTTCACTTAGAAATAGGAACCCGTAGTTTGATAGACGTTTCCGCGGATAGCCTCGAGACAACATCCGTTACAGATTTTGATGTAAGTAAAGTGTTAAGACCATTGACTTATTATCTAAAGACCCCGGGTGTGATACAAAATTCACGAAAAAAGTGTCCCGAGAAAACCTATATATTTAGACGAGGGTATGTGTATTTTTATAAACAAACTAAAACATTGTAATTGATGTCTAAATTCTAAACCATTATAATATAGCCTAATTTTACTTGCAACTAGCTATAGTGCGATTGTCTCCCTTTTCGCGTTTTATCTCTCTTTCGGTTCGGACACTTTTTAGCGCTGACCCGTCATCCTTAGTATTATAATATAACATAGTAAATACCATAAGTTCATTTTTGAATCGGCAAAGAGTTCCTACTATTTCTAAAAAGTGAAAGAAAGTAGTCAACATTTTTAGCGATTTAATAATTTTCAATTTTCATACATTTTTTGAATTTTATTCCATTCTATGTACATATACTTACTAAAAATACGTAATAACATACTCAACATACACTTTGTCGAGTCAACGTCTCCCGATGATGCTCCGCTGTCGGGGCAGAACGCACTCGAGTATACTAGTCCCAACATCCTAAAAATCACTTTCGATGGCGCTTGCTACCGACATACAGGTTGTCGAGTCAACGTCTCCCGATGATGCCCCGCTGTCAGGGCGAAGGGCGAAACGTAGGTACTTGAGTCTACTAGATGCGACATCCTGAAAATCACTCTCGATGGCGCTCTTTAACAGACATACACGTTGTCAAATCAACGTCTCCCGATGATGCTCCGCAGTCGGGGCGAAAAGCACTTAACGAAAATACCATGTTTAACTTCTGGGGCTGTCACTTCATTTTTCTGCTGAGTGTACTTGCACGGCAATGGTTGCATAAACACAGTGCGTTTGTTTTAAGACGACTCGTTTCCCACGACCGTAACGTCTTTATTGTAAAAGTGTTAATTTGAACCGACTTTACGAAGAGAGAATGTTATGAACTGTTCTGTACTAGCATTATAGTCCGTCGAAAATGTCATGAAATTCATTCACGGAAACAATATTTTTTCTCTGCCTGATATGATTGATTAAAATTTTGTAAATACAGAATATTAAAAAGAAATAATTAGTTTAATTTTTGATTACTATACTATTTTACTAAAATGCACTTTACTGTGACATTTTAATAATTTTCAACTCATTTTGACGTGGTAACGTTTAATAAATTGATGAACACCAGCAACGCACATGAAATAGTAACGTTCCGCGTAACGTTCCACCTGAGCCTGTGCGTGCAAGCGAGAGCGCGCAACAAGCGATACAGAGGCACGATAAAACAAACGATAGAGAGGCCAATTATGACGTTATCACGTAAATCTATCGTCCGTACGCCGACTTTACAGACAACCAATTTTTTTTATTCATGACTTTTTTGACAGACTATATTTAATACTAATGTTATAAAGAGGTAACGTGTGTGAGTTTATGAGGTTGTGAGTTTGTGACGTTGTAAGGGGTAATCTCTGGATCTACAGAACCGATTTTCATAATTCTTTCACCAATAGGAAGCTACGTTACTGTGGAATGTCATAGGCTATAACAATTTCCAAAATTAATTAGGCATCTTTACTTAAACTTGAATAATGAAATCCAAGTTGTAAAAAAAAATTCTTTCATCGCGTGCGCTGCGGTAACTATCGAGGATAGAACAAAACAATGTACTACAATTTTAAATAACGTATCAAAATCTGTAAAAAAAGTCCGTGATAATGTATGCTCCTATCATGCAGTAACAAGCCAAGTAATCAAGCCCAAAATCTTCTTGCTAAGAAATCATAATATACTTACTCTATGTTCCAAAGTGGCCCGTGGCGGGAATCGAACCCGCGACCTCCCGAAGTCCCTTGCGACTTCAAAAGTCGTCGTCAAAGTACAAAATAAATAAGGAACAGCTTTCTCTTTTATTGCCTGTGTCGGCAGTATAAAAGACAGGTGTTTAACTTGCTGTTCCCACGACAAATGCCGACTTATAAAATTTGCTTATTATATACTCGATAGTCGATAGTCGGTAGTCGATAGTCGATAGACGCTAGCAGAAGTCTCCAGACTACCAGCTGCATCTCTTTATTACGTAGATTATAGATACCACCTCAGACTACATTTCTGTGAGATACCCGGTTGAAGTAATCTGAGGTGGGAACTATGAAATTTTCCGGGATAAAAAGTAGCTTACGTGCACGCTTACGTGCTAAACTAGAATATAATCTACCTCCTATTTTATTTAAATAATCGTGCGGAGTGGACCTTCTGGTACTATTTAGTGTTCTGTTGCTGAGGGCGCATCGAGATTTAAATCTTTGATGGTAAGTGATGATAAAGTTTAAAGCGGAGTTCGCTGGCCTAGAAGTTGCCGGTTCTCTCTGGTCTCTGGTAGGTACAGTATGTCTGTCAGTCCGTTTCGCGATAGCTCATCGGTCGGGCACTTGGCACAAATAGTGGACACACGGCGAGGGTTGCTAAAGTGAGATGGACAGACGACACGCGCTGCAGTTCTGTGTACAGACGGCAGCGAAAACGTTTATCGAAAATATTTTATTATTTTCGTTTCAGCCGTAAGGTTGCCTGTCTGTCGGTATTCTATAGAATATATTTCGGAGAGTGCGCTCAGGAACTTTTTAATTTGGTTCCCCCGTCACCTTTCTACCATAGAACGGCAAGGCATCGTAAAGGCTTCCACCCATACATAGTCGACGTACCAATGACGCGTACGAAGCGGTTTGATTCCTCGTTCCTGATACGCACTGCAAAGGCCTGGAATACTCTCCCAGGCAGTGTCTTTCCTGCCACTTACAACCCGGGTGCCTTCAAATCAAGAGTGAATCTAAGGCATCTTCTAGGCAAGCGCGTTCCACCTTAGACTGTATCATCACTTTCCATCAGGTGTGATCACAGTCAAGCGCTAGCCTATATAGTATAAAAAAATTGGTTGTCTGTAAAGTCGGTTTACTGACGATAGTTGAACGTGACAACTCTCGCTTGCACTTCAAGCCTTACATGGAACGCCTTAGAGCGAGGTAACGCCGCATGAGCGAGGTAACGCCGGTAACGCCGGATGAGTCATGTTTTTTCGTGCGTGCAACCGGCTCTATCGAATTATAAGACGTTGTCACGTCAAAAAATTGGTTGCCTGTAAAGTCGGTTTACTGACGATAGTTGAACGTGACAACGTCTTCTTTGTCACTCGTTCCGCGCTCGCGAGGTAACGCCGGTAACGCCGCATGAGCGAGGTAACGCCGGATGAGTCATGTTTATTCGTGCGTGCAACCGGCTCTATCGATTTATAAGACGTTGTCACGTCAAAAAAGCCGACGGGTGTCCACTGCTGGACAAAAGCCTCCTGCAATGATTTCCAGCCCGCACGGTCCTGCGCCACTCATATCCAGGGCTTTCCGCGACTTTTTTAATGTCGTCAGGCCATCAGCCCCTAGATTGTGTAAGAAAAATGTATTCATCGTTGTCTTAATCGTACAAGCTCTGCCCGCTGATTGGTTCCCTGATTTACGTCGGCCAATCGGGTGGCAGAATCTGCCAACGTTTACGATGACGATGAATACGATTTTCTTATGCAATCAGACCCCTGTCCGGAGGTGCCGAGTCGCCATTCCAGCACTTTGGGCACAGTATCTTTACACTGTGCTTTGGGGCCCAAACATCTGTTGGTTCTACGAGCTATGTGCCCATTGCCACTTCAGTTTCGCGATTCGTTGAGCTTTGTCGATGACTCTGGTTCGTCTACGGATCTCCTCATTTCTGATTTTATCACGTAGAGATACTCCGAGCATAGCTCTCTCATCGCCCGCTGAGTGACCCTGAACCGTCTTATGAGGTCCATAGTCAGCGACTGTCTCGGATCCGTATGTCGTCACTTGTACCACGCACTGCTCGAAGTCCTTAGTCTTCAGGCACTGAGGGACAGTGTTCGTATTACACACACCTTATTCTTGAGTTTTATTATGCATCTGTGTTAAAATACAAAGGGATGGTTCTCGTAAATAAAATTGTACATTGCCCAAAGACCGCCGGTAACCATAGCAACGCAACCATTACCAGCCATCGGTACCTTGGCTGCACAGTCATTTTCCTGAAGCATCATTTTTAATTTGTCAAAACTGGAAAATGGCGCTAATGTAAGCGACAACACCATGTGCTGTCAGCAGTACCGAAATGTTGCGCGCGATAACGACGCCATATGTGAGAAATTTTTGGCTTCAACATATTTCCCGTCCTCTTAGCGTAGCGTATTTCGTCATTGTAACTACCACGGATGTCTTACTTGTCTCTGAACAACCTCCATACAATACTGACCTACACTGTACGCAAATTTTTCGCACTTGTGTGGTTGAGCGTCCGCTAACACAATAAATCTCTGTGATTGCGCGCCGCATTCACTTAATTGTATCCCACTTGTGTGTTCCGTTCACCCCACCCCCCACACCTCCCTCCCCTTGTCCAGCTGCACGCATACTGCAGCTACTGTTTGCATATGCATGCTTTTATTTATCTAGCAGGACAGACTAATGTTTTGCTATAATCCGCTACTTGAAAAGATTCTGTATGGTACAATATGCAGGAACACTGCCCACATGAAGCACCACACACAATTTTCCAACCCTTTCTTCGACGCACGTTTCGTCCCGACACCGGTACATCCTCAGGAGATGTTGACTTCACAATGCGAAATCGTAGTTTTATTTATTTCTGATATATAAAATTCTCCTGTCACAGTGTTTGTAATAAGACTCCTCTGAAACGGTTTTTATGTTTTTTTTTATGTAAGTATATTATGGTCTGAGAATAGGACGTAAACTATTTTGCTTACTCATGAATGGCAAAACAACGTTTGCCCGGTCAGCTAGTCTAATATATAAAATTACGATTAGTTCGTCCGATTTTAATAAAATTTAATCTTTATACTTTTTAAAGCAGTAACTGCACAGAGTAACTGTATGTAAAGGATGCTTAAAAGAATATTAAATAAAAAACTAAACAATCAAATAATTAAAATAATATAAACACGACTGCCTTGTGGTAGGTACAACCACTTTTTCCAAAAAAATATAGCCTATGTTCTCCGAATGATGTGGATTGTAACGATACCCCAGTTGTCCAAATCCCTGCAATCGTTCAGAAGTTATGGTGGAATAAAGAAACTCACATACATACATACATGAACCCTAAAAACATTACACTCCTTTTTTTGGGCAGTCGTGTAAAAAAATATTATCAATCCCTTTCTCCATCGATCAAAGCCGTATAAGCTCTTAGTTCCCGTGACGAAACGTCTCTTCCCGACAGTCGACAGCCGCTATTAATCACCGCTATCACTTACCACGATAAGTGAGGACGATGACGGATGGTGTGACGTCATCGCGACAGCTACCTCCAGCTCATCATCAGCGCCTTTCTCCTCTTAGATTTAAGAGCGTTCATGCAAAACGGCGCGCATCGCGTTTCTTGCCATACTAAATTGGTTTTTGTTGGCACTGACGCAATTTTGCGCTGATAATGCTATTACAAAAAAAAATTATAGTAAAATAAATATACTACTTATTAAAATAGTAAATAACCAGTGACATTGAATATTAATTGAATTAAATTACTGTAATTCAGAAATAACAAAATATCTTTGATTTTATCCTAAAATAATACGTTTAATTTATCGAAAAAAGCTAAAAATGACACCTTTCGGTTTATGGTTTTTGAATGAAAATCTAGGAAAATCGTGTTTTTTTTTGAGACACGTTTTAGTAAATGTTATTAATTTTCTAAATATGTCATTGTTATAAGTTTTTGTTAAGAAACATGGCAAATATCTTGCATATGCGTAGAGCGTCGACCGCTATTTTAGCAAACAGCCTATACAAAAACTGTTCTAGTGAGAAAGTTATACACATATTTTAAAATATTTTCGAGACGAGTTCTAGATTATGAAATGCCAAATAATATGAATTCAATTATCTAATCTATAATTGAACACATAACTAAACTATTTTATGTTCCTTCGGAAATCGTAAATTTTGACTCAAGCATAATACTAACGCATGAAGCGCCTTAAACCGCGTAGATACCCCGAAAACTCAAAAAAACAAACTGCAATTGCCACAGGCGAAATTAACTCTTCATAAAGTAAGAGTCCTTATGTAATGTCGATAAAAATATACAACAACCTCCCTAACTATATCAGGAACGAAAATGATGAAAAAATTTTTTTTAAAATCGTTAAAGGACTACCTTATAAAAAAAAAGTTACTACGCAAACTACACGACTATATGAATGACGACAAAATCGGTCCCCCGACCAATTATTAGGAACAGCAACGCCCTAACAGGGTCTCATGTACCTATAATAATAGAAAGAACCAAATAATTGTACATGAAAGCTGAAATAAATGAAATGAAATGAAATGATTTTTTTTTCTCTAGGTATACAAGTTAGTACTTGACTGCGATCTCACCTGATGGTAAGTGATGAAGCAGTCTAAGATGTTATCGTACTAACTTAAAAGGGGTAAGTAAATTTACCCCAACGGTTTCTACAAGCATTGCATCGGAACGCTAAATCGCTTGGCGGTGCGTCTTTGCTGGTAGGGTGGTAACTAGCCACGGCCGAAGCCTCCCAATACCTACACCCTGGACGCGTCACGCGGCGGACCGTGAGAAAAGTGTCGTCAGTTTACCGGTGCAAAAATGTATGTTATGACACCGACAGCGTCAGTAGTAAACCGACAGCAGTATTGTGTATAGACCGCGGTCCCCGCCACAGATACTTGTCAATAGTCACTGTTACTGCCATATTGTGGCGTAAATTAGTGGGCGCTACTATTTTCTTGTATGAAGGTTTGCGTAAAATGTTCTTATGGCCATATCCTCAGGTACCTTATCGGTGATTGAGAGCGATTTGGCCTTAGCCCATCACGCCGACAAAGGGCGGGTTGTCGGGTTTCGCAGCGTATTTCCATTCTGTACAAGGCCCTAACGCAAGGGTTTTTAACTATAGTAGTGTTATTATCTCGCTGCAGACTCGGTGATAAATCATTCGAGTGTTTCGCTTTTGTTGTTCTGCAGTAGATAATGCACAACTCACCTTATGAAGACACGCCTTATGAAGTTTTTACTTCAAAAAGCATTCATTTATTCACCCATTTGGAATCGGTTAGGTAATTCTTTCATGTTTAAAATCATTTCTGAAAGGGTTGTTAGTTCGATCACTTCAGAAATGGTGCTATTTGTCGAAGAGCACTCAGTTTGAAGTGTCCTTTGTGTAGGAAGTGAGAAATGCACTAATTGATCTTTTCAATGCAATTGTTCAAGTATTGTATGCATCGCTGAACTTTTAAAAGTTCTAATACGTTTTCTCACGGAATTTTTAGATAGCGTAAAGTAGTCAAGGTACAAGCAAGGGTTTTTTGGAGTCATGGAATTTGTGAATAAAATAATGCAGATAAGGGATAAGTAAGTGAGAGTAAAGTAAGACGTTCGTAAGTGCTCACGAGAGAGCCTAAATTGAAGATAAATTGATAAATAAAAATAAATAAGGATATCTTAGGACAGATCGAGTAAAATACAAAAACTTGGTGTGGCTTGAAAACTCGAAGAAGCGTAAAGTGTCGGTTACGGTAACGCGTGACGGCGTCGCGAGTTCAATGTTTTTTCCCATATCAAAATATGCCCAACGCGCCTAAAATTTGCACTACAAAATATGACGCGGGATTCCGACAGAAGTGAAAACTCAAACGGTGTTGGTTACAGTAACAACGTCACGAGCTCAGTGTTTTTTTTTCATCTCAAACAGATAATATGTCGGTAACCACACCGTGATTTTAATGGTTTTTCCTCATCTTGAATTCCCAATGCGCGTAAAGAAACACAAATGATTACCTACCTATACGTCACGGTTTTCAATCGAACTCGGGAACTTCTGTAGTACTGCACCGCTGTACCACACAGGTGTTTGGACGTTCAATTTCCCGCGTCCGCCATTTTGATTACCATTAAAAGGAATCGTAAAGAGGCGGACTTCAATTAAGCGCTCTGTAATTAAAGGAAACCTTAAGATAAAAATTATGTTTTTCTTGGCCAGTAATTGATCATTACTTGCGCCTTCGTCTTTGTCATACTGATCTGCTACTGACTGAATGACTGACTGGTATATCAATCTCAGGATAATTTGGAATACGGACATCAGTTCAAGCCATATTGACTCATTATATGCGGTTTCTAAGATTGCCTTTTGCATAATAGACATCGCGGACAGTTTACCGGTGCCGAAAATGCTTGTGTTGTCACCAACAGTAAGGCCACGCTGTAGTTCACTTAGCACCTATTTAATTCTAAATAAATAAATAAATAAATAAATAAATCCTTTATTTTTCACCATCAAATTTTACAATAATATAAGCTTGATCTTTTACATTATAATATAGTAGGTGCTCATTATATAACTTAAAATCACGAAGTAAGATCAAGAACTGACTATCCTAGCTAGATTTTATGGATCTGTGTTAAGGATAGCCAGCCCTCTCCCTCGGAAGATATACCATAAAAAGAGCACAAGTACATAGTTTCTTAGTCACATCTACATAATACTAATACTAAATTACTGTCTAAGTAAATGCTAATATTTGAGTTGTAATTTATAATGAAAGTTAATAACCGTGTGTGTGTGTGTGTGTGTGTGTGTATGTGTGTGTGTGTGTGAGTGTGTGTGTGTGTGAGCGAGTGTGTGTCTGTGTGTCTGTCTGTGTGTGTGTACAAAGCAGAGATGATTGCATTTTTACGTAGCGTATTTTTTTTTTATGCCAGTGATAGTAGGAAATATTCTGTTTCATCGTATGATTTTTGTAGCAAAAAAATTGGTTGTCTGTAAAGTCGGTTTACTGACGATAGTTGAACGTCACAACGTCTTCTTTGTCGCTCGTTCCGCGCTCGCGAGGTAACGCCGGTAACGCCGCATGAGCGAGGTAACGCCGGTAACGCCGGATGAGTCATGTTTTTTCGTGCGTGCAACCGGCTCTATCGAATTATAAGACGTTGTCACGTCAAAAGGATGTTACTTTCTTTTTACACTGAGCATAAGACAAATCGTAAATGGGTAATTCAGCGTTTAGTTTATTGTACAAAAATGGACCAAGAAAGTAGTAAAATCGTTTAGTAAAGCCTAACTTAGGGGCGTGTAAGTTACAAATTTTGTCAGTTCGGCGCTTGTCTATAATCCGGTAAGGTGTTTCTTTGTGTTGTTTTAAAATTGTGTTTAGGATAAATAACTTTCTTACACTAAGGATGCCACAGTCTTTGTACAGTACAGTAGTAGGGAATAGCATTGGCCTGAATGTGGACACCTTTAGAATAGCCCTTTGAGCTATTTCAAGGGGCTTGAGTGCGGTTTTGTTAGCGCCACCCCAACATGAAATGCAGTAAACTATAATAGATTGACATAAAGCATAATACACATTTTGGAGCTATACAATTCTGATAGATGGCGCTACTGTTTGCTTGTACGAAAAAGGTTTACGTAAATCGTTCGGATGCCCATATCTAGAGGTTTCATAAGGTGGTTTTGCATCTATTTTCTCTTTCTAAGCTATAAAGATAGATAGAGAAAATATGGTCGCATAAAGTAGACAAAATTATCTCCACTCGTGCGCATGCTTAATAGCCTGGTCTAAGCTAAGATTAAATACCTTAATAACCGATAAGAAACCTCCGGATATCAGATATGGGAATCCGAACGATTTATGTAAATCTTTTTCGTACTAGCAAACAGTAGCGCCGTCTCTCAAAATTCTATAGGTGGCTGCTGAGCGAACTCCAGCGTGGCCTTACTGTAATTTGTGGAAAAACAAGAATTTTTCATTTCATTTCATTTATTTCAGCTTTCATGTACAATATTTGGTTCTTTCTATTGCTATTTTTTATATTATTGCTATAGGTACATGAGACCCTGTTAGGGCGTTGCTGTTTTTAATAATTGGTCGGGGGACCGATTTTGTCATCTTTCATAATATAGTCATCAATTGAGTAGTAACTTTTTTTATAAGGTACCTACTTAGTCCTTTAACGAATTTTTGGCACCGACAACAACATAAACTGGCGACATGGACATCAATCAAACATCGGGATCGAAACTCTACAAAAAGTTTTGGCAACGCAAATCAATTTGAAGAAAAAAGAAACAAAAAGCCCTTTGTTTATTCACCTCTTCATTACATTGTATGCTTTTCAAAATCAACAAAAACACGGTAGCTTTCCAAAGCGACCCACTTCCAGAAGTGACGGACGAACGGACAGATTCCGAGAAAACACACAACACTCGGTTAATTGAAATGTCGGATTTATAAAACCCAATCCTTTTGATTTTCGTCCAAACTCGCATCCATTTTTGTTACTAAAAAAACTTAAGTGCGACTCGGGTTCGCGGACTGAGGGTTCCGTACTAACAAAACCAAATAATTCTCGGTAGGTATTGAACATAGATTTTAAATAATAGGTCGTCGCTCGCACCCCGACTAGATAGAGGCTTTGCCCAAATAAAATACTTTGCCGTACTTTTGAAGTCGAGGGCTCCCTCTTGGACCTGTATGGTATTAAATTTAACTAAACACCTCTACCCACCAAATTCAAAAACGAGCAAAAAAGCCATATTAGTGGTATAGGATTCCCTAAAGTATTTGTTGTTATAGCAGCAACAGAAATACTTCATCTGTGGAACTTGGAACTGCCTAACTGTCACGGTTCATAAGACATCCTGGTGACAGACGGAAAGACATCGGAGTCTAGTAATAAGGTCCCGTTTTACTCTTTGGGTACGGAACTCTAAAATATGTAAAAAGTAAAGATGGTTTTAATAACTCATTCCTAAGAGATTGAACGGAAAACAATGGAAATTAAAATGCCTATAATTATTATCATCTTCTAAACAAAAGAATAGTAGAACGCTGGTGGCGCCACTAGCGCGATAGGGAACTTTTACATGTTCTGTTTAATCCGTGTAGGTTAAGGGGATTTATTGAATTTATTTTTGTCTTCCTCACTCTCACGGATACGTTGGTAGGTGCGACATGCAGTGTCGCGGAAGAATATAACAGAAAAACGACCTTTTACCTAATTACTCAAAAACTAAGCTAGTTATCAAAAATCTGTTTCTTAGCGCTTTTGGATATTATGATTACCGACACTTTAAAACAAAAGTTACAATTACATCCAATGTAGTGTCCGATAAAAACTAGAAAAACTGAGATTTTGGAGAAACTTTTGGGAGAACTTTCTATCGAGAAAATTTTATCCAATCGTGTTTCTGCTTCTTAGCGATTTTAGATTAAACACCCAAAATACATGACATGTAAATTTGAAAGTAATGTCCCTTTCTGGGAGTCTAACCCAGGAATCTTCATGTAAATACAACGTCTATGTACTATGTTCTTATTTCAATTTTAGGGAACCCTAAAAGCGCTAGTTGAAAATAAAACAAACAAAACTAAATCCTACTTCCAACGCCTTACGTGACAATTTCGAGTGTCACTATTTTGACAGTTGCTATATTAAATTATCTGTGACACTGACACAATGGCATTCAGGTGTGAATTCAAATTTCGAACAATGGCGTTTGACAGCTCAATGCCTTTTTTCTTTTCAGTTTTTTTTTTCGTTTTAGCTGACATGGAAAGCAGGCTTTTGTTTTCTGTTTTTAATTTGAGTTCGGTGAGACGCAGGAATGTGTTTTCATGCAAGTTAATTAATTGGTTTCATACGCAATTAACGTGGGAAAGTCCTTGTTTTAATGAGAACGCCTGTATAAAGGGTTTAATTATGCCGTTCATGCAAACCTACGAAGAGTATAGGTACAGATCCTTTTGAAAATTCAAATTCAAAATATCTTTATTTCGCATAGGCCTAAAGTTAAACGTACAGGCTCTTGTAAAACGCCAATATGATATTTGTCGCATATGTATGGTGATAACTACAAGTCGACTTAAAATTTAAGTTTACGAGGGTTCAAACGCGCCCTGCACTGAGAAGAAGCCCACAAAAAAAACTCAGCCGGCAGAGTGGAAGTCCTTTTTTCGGGTTCGATACTCGGTACCGCTCAATTTAGGATTATAGTATAGAATGCTACCTGACCCGGCAAACGTTGTTTTGCCACTAGGGATATAAAAATAGCTTACGATCTACTCTCAAACCTACTGAACATACACAAATTTCATAACAATCGGTCGAGCCGTTTTGGAGGAGTTTGGTAACAAAAATTAGCACGATCATTTATGTGTTACACTAGCTGACCCTGCAAACGTTGTTTTGCCATTAGGGATATCAAAAAAAAAAAATAGCTTACCACCTACTCTCCATTATAAAGCTGAAGAGTTTGTTTGTATGAACGCACTTATCTCAGGAACTACTGGTTAACCGCCTTTTTTAAGTCGATTAGAAATACGGGTACGGTGTACAATCTCAGCATGAAATATTTCCACTCCAAATGGATATTATAATGTAGGTAACAGCACTCGAGAGCGCAGATCGTTATGATAAAAGGCAGCGCTTCGCGAGATAAGCCGGGATTCGAACCCGGCACTTACGGGTTATCGCACTCGGCCACTCGGTGCTATTTTTATGATTTATCGATTGCTTTAAAACACCATTACAGAAATGGACTCCATTTGTATGAATGGCTCTCTGATGCTATCCTGGTATACCTACAGACCCGGAGCTAGGGGGGGGGAATACCGAAACGCCCCGGGCGACAGTTTTAGGGGGCGCCAAAATCATAAAACCACTATACACACACAGCTTGGTGACAGATGGACGGACAGCTTTCTTAGTAGTAGGGTCTCGTGTTTTAGGTACTCTTTTGGTATAAACCCCCAAAAAGGGTGTTAAATCATATGTACTTGTTTTCAAGATGTCACAGTGGAATAGACATGTACCCTGGACAGGGCGGTCACCGCGAAAAAATGTCGCCAGTTTATTGGTGCCAAAAATGCTTGTTTTGCCACCAGCAGTAAGGCCACGCTGTAGTTCGCTCAGCAGCCATATAATTTTGACAGAGGGTGCTACTGTTTGCTTGTACGAAAAAGGTTTACGTAAATCGGGGCCCATATCCTGAGGTTTCTTATCGGTGCACGATATAGAATTATTAAACGCCTGAGGTTTTTTCTGTATCGCCGGTGAGTTTAAATAAATGTCGTTTATTCTTGAGAATGTAGGTACATTAGGTGGTCACAATAACAATTAATATCCTTGTACATTCTACCATAAGGCGTATGAATATAAAAAGAAATTAAGTAAAAAATGTCAGTAGTTTCATATTATCATTTTTGTAATTATCATTTTTCACAATATTGTCAATTATAATTCAGAATGTCAATAATTAATTGTAAAAATGTTTTACGATGCAATCTCTTGTTGCAGATGACTTAAGCGTGGGCCAAGTAGCAATGCGGCGCGCGATACTGCTGCTGCTGGCGGCACTGCTCGGTGCTGCTGTCGCGTGCCCCTGGGCGTGCTCGTGCCGCCCCAATGCTGCCGACTGCGCGCACAGAGCGCTGCTGCACGCGCCCAGGCGCCTGCCCACCGACGCGCATCGACTGTGAGTACCTTTTTAGTACTGCTGCTGGTGCTGCTAGTTTTGCAGCTCGGTGCCATGGTCCTTTGTCTTTTGGCGTGCGCGTGCCTCCCCAATGCCACTGACTGCGCGCACAGGGCACTGACACAGACGCCTGCTTACCAACGCTATTGACTCTAAGTATTTGGTTTCTCCTGCTGCTACTGGTGTTTGTGGCGCTGCTCTTAAGTGTGCATTCTGCCCCAACCTCGACGACAACGCGCTTTCACGTCTGCTCACCAACGCGACGGACATCAACGGTAAATTGTTTAACGCCCCCTCATATCCTGCGCCCCTGTGCGCCGCGCACCCTGCACCATAGGTAAAGTCGGCTCTGTGATTTCATTCGCCCTCCTGCTAGCATGATACTTAAATATTGCTACCTGAATCACGTCACTTTGAAAGCTTCCTATAGTTTGGAAATTGGCTGGCGTATTCTAGTTTTGCTTTTGTCTATGGTAAAGCCCGGCGCGCCGATGATAAAAATGACACCGGTATTGGAAATCTAAGCGTCGCGAGTTCAATGTTTTTTCCCATATCAAAATATGCCCAACGCGCCTAAAATTTGCACTACAAAATATGACGCGGGATTCCGACAGAAGTGAAAACTCAAACGGTGTTGGTTACAGTAACAACGTCACGAGCTCAGTGTTTTTTTTTCATCTCAAACAGATAATATGTCGGTAACCACACCGTGATTTTAATGGTTTTTCCTCATCTTGAATTCCCAATGCGCGTAAAGAAACACAAATGATTACCTACCTATACGTCACGGTTTTCAATCGAACTCGGGAACTTCTGTAGTACTGCACCGCTGTACCACACAGGTGTTTGGACGTTCAATTTCCCGCGTCCGCCATTTTGATTACCATTAAAAGGAATCGTAAAGAGGCGGACTTCAATTAAGCGCTCTGTAATTAAAGGAAACCTTAAGATAAAAATTATGTTTTTCTTGGCCAGTAATTGATCATTACTTGCGCCTTCGTCTTTGTCATACTGATCTGCTACTGACTGAATGACTGACTGGTATATCAATCTCAGGATAATTTGGAATACGGACATCAGTTCAAGCCATATTGACTCATTATATGCGGTTTCTAAGATTGCCTTTTGCATAATAGACATCGCGGACAGTTTACCGGTGCCGAAAATGCTTGTGTTGTCACCAACAGTAAGGCCACGCTGTAGTTCACTTAGCACCTATTTAATTCTAAATAAATAAATAAATAAATAAATAAATAAATAAATCCTTTATTTTTCACCATCAAATTTTACAATAATATAAGCTTGATCTTTTACATTATAATATAGTAGGTGCTCATTATATAACTTAAAATCACGAAGTAAGATCAAGAACTGACTATCCTAGCTAGATTTTATGGATCTGTGTTAAGGATAGCCAGCCCTCTCCCTCGGAAGATATACCATAAAAAGAGCACAAGTACATAGTTTCTTAGTCACATCTACATAATACTAATACTAAATTACTGTCTAAGTAAATGCTAATATTTGAGTTGTAATTTATAATGAAAGTTAATAACCGTGTGTGTGTGTGTGTGTGTGTGTGTATGTGTGTGTGTGTGTGAGTGTGTGTGTGTGTGAGCGAGTGTGTGTCTGTGTGTCTGTCTGTGTGTGTGTACAAAGCAGAGATGATTGCATTTTTACGTAGCGTATTTTTTTTTTATGCCAGTGATAGTAGGAAATATTCTGTTTCATCGTATGATTTTTGTAGCAAAAAAATTGGTTGTCTGTAAAGTCGGTTTACTGACGATAGTTGAACGTCACAACGTCTTCTTTGTCGCTCGTTCCGCGCTCGCGAGGTAACGCCGGTAACGCCGCATGAGCGAGGTAACGCCGGTAACGCCGGATGAGTCATGTTTTTTCGTGCGTGCAACCGGCTCTATCGAATTATAAGACGTTGTCACGTCAAAAGGATGTTACTTTCTTTTTACACTGAGCATAAGACAAATCGTAAATGGGTAATTCAGCGTTTAGTTTATTGTACAAAAATGGACCAAGAAAGTAGTAAAATCGTTTAGTAAAGCCTAACTTAGGGGCGTGTAAGTTACAAATTTTGTCAGTTCGGCGCTTGTCTATAATCCGGTAAGGTGTTTCTTTGTGTTGTTTTAAAATTGTGTTTAGGATAAATAACTTTCTTACACTAAGGATGCCACAGTCTTTGTACAGTACAGTAGTAGGGAATAGCATTGGCCTGAATGTGGACACCTTTAGAATAGCCCTTTGAGCTATTTCAAGGGGCTTGAGTGCGGTTTTGTTAGCGCCACCCCAACATGAAATGCAGTAAACTATAATAGATTGACATAAAGCATAATACACATTTTGGAGCTATACAATTCTGATAGATGGCGCTACTGTTTGCTTGTACGAAAAAGGTTTACGTAAATCGTTCGGATGCCCATATCTAGAGGTTTCATAAGGTGGTTTTGCATCTATTTTCTCTTTCTAAGCTATAAAGATAGATAGAGAAAATATGGTCGCATAAAGTAGACAAAATTATCTCCACTCGTGCGCATGCTTAATAGCCTGGTCTAAGCTAAGATTAAATACCTTAATAACCGATAAGAAACCTCCGGATATCAGATATGGGAATCCGAACGATTTATGTAAATCTTTTTCGTACTAGCAAACAGTAGCGCCGTCTCTCAAAATTCTATAGGTGGCTGCTGAGCGAACTCCAGCGTGGCCTTACTGTAATTTGTGGAAAAACAAGAATTTTTCATTTCATTTCATTTATTTCAGCTTTCATGTACAATATTTGGTTCTTTCTATTGCTATTTTTTATATTATTGCTATAGGTACATGAGACCCAGTTAGGGCGTTGCTGTTTTTAATAATTGGTCGGGGGACCGATTTTGTCATCTTTCATAATATAGTCATCAATTGAGTAGTAACTTTTTTTATAAGGTACCTACTTAGTCCTTTAACGAATTTTTGGCACCGACAACAACATAAACTGGCGACATGGACATCAATCAAACATCGGGATCGAAACTCTACAAAAAGTTTTGTCAACGCAAATCAATTTGAAGAAAAAAGAAACAAAAAGCCCTTTGTTTATTCACCTCTTCATTACATTGTATGCTTTTCAAAATCAACAAAAACACGGTAGCTTTCCAAAGCGACCCACTTCCAGAAGTGACGGACGAACGGACAGATTCCGAGAAAACACACAACACTCGGTTAATTGAAATGTCGGATTTATAAAACCCAATCCTTTTGATTTTCGTCCAAACTCGCATCCATTTTTGTTACTAAAAAAACTTAAGTGCGACTCGGGTTCGCGGACTGAGGGTTCCGTACTAACAAAACCAAATAATTCTCGGTAGGTATTGAACATAGATTTTAAATAATAGGTCGTCGCTCGCACCCCGACTAGATAGAGGCTTTGCCCAAATAAAATACTTTGCCGTACTTTTGAAGTCGAGGGCTCCCTCTTGGACCTGTATGGTATTAAATTTAACTAAACACCTCTACCCACCAAATTCAAAAACGAGCAAAAAAGCCATATTAGTGGTATAGGATTCCCTAAAGTATTTGTTGTTATAGCAGCAACAGAAATACTTCATCTGTGGAACTTGGAACTGCCTAACTGTCACGGTTCATAAGACATCCTGGTGACAGACGGAAAGACATCGGAGTCTAGTAATAAGGTCCCGTTTTACTCTTTGGGTACGGAACCCTAAAATATGTAAAAAGTAAAGATGGTTTTAATAACTCATTCCTAAGAGATTGAACGGAAAACAATGGAAATTAAAATGCCTATAATTATTATCATCTTCTAAACAAAAGAATAGTAGAACGCTGGTGGCGCCACTAGCGCGATAGGGAACTTTTACATGTTCTGTTTAATCCGTGTAGGTTAAGGGGATTTATTGAATTTATTTTTGTCTTCCTCACTCTCACGGATACGTTGGTAGGTGCGACATGCAGTGTCGCGGAAGAATATAACAGAAAAACGACCTTTTACCTAATTACTCAAAAACTAAGCTAGTTATCAAAAATCTGTTTCTTAGCGCTTTTGGATATTATGATTACCGACACTTTAAAACAAAAGTTACAATTACATCCAATGTAGTGTCCGATAAAAACTAGAAAAACTGAGATTTTGGAGAAACTTTTGGGAGAACTTTCTATCGAGAAAATTTTATCCAATCGTGTTTCTGCTTCTTAGCGATTTTAGATTAAACACCCAAAATACATGACATGTAAATTTGAAAGTAATGTCCCTTTCTGGGAGTCTAACCCAGGAATCTTCATGTAAATACAACGTCTATGTACTATGTTCTTATTTCAATTTTAGGGAACCCTAAAAGCGCTAGTTGAAAATAAAACAAACAAAACTAAATCCTACTTCCAACGCCTTACGTGACAATTTCGAGTGTCACTATTTTGACAGTTGCTATATTAAATTATCTGTGACACTGACACAATGGCATTCAGGTGTGAATTCAAATTTCGAACAATGGCGTTTGACAGCTCAATGCCTTTTTTCTTTTCAGTTTTTTTTTCGTTTTAGCTGACATGGAAAGCAGGCTTTTGTTTTCTGTTTTTAATTTGAGTTCGGTGAGACGCAGGAATGTGTTTTCATGCAAGTTAATTAATTGGTTTCATACGCAATTAACGTGGGAAAGTCCTTGTTTTAATGAGAACGCCTGTATAAAGGGTTTAATTATGCCGTTCATGCAAACCTACGAAGAGTATAGGTACAGATCCTTTTGAAAATTCAAATTCAAAATATCTTTATTTCGCATAGGCCTAAAGTTAAACGTACAGGCTCTTGTAAAACGCCAATATGATATTTGTCGCATATGTATGGTGATAACTACAAGTCGACTTAAAATTTAAGTTTACGAGGGTTCAAACGCGCCCTGCACTGAGAAGAAGCCCACAAAAAAAACTCAGCCGGCAGAGTGGAAGTCCTTTTTTCGGGTTCGATACTCGGTACCGCTCAATTTAGGATTATAGTATAGAATGCTACCTGACCCGGCAAACGTTGTTTTGCCACTAGGGATATAAAAATAGCTTACGATCTACTCTCAAACCTACTGAACATACACAAATTTCATAACAATCGGTCGAGCCGTTTTGGAGGAGTTTGGTAACAAAAATTAGCACGATCATTTATGTGTTACACTAGCTGACCCTGCAAACGTTGTTTTGCCATTAGGGATATCAAAAAAAAAAAAATAGCTTACCACCTACTCTCCATTATAAAGCTGAAGAGTTTGTTTGTATGAACGCACTTATCTCAGGAACTACTGGTTAACCGCCTTTTTTAAGTCGATTAGAAATACGGGTACGGTGTACAATCTCAGCATGAAATATTTCCACTCCAAATGGATATTATAATGTAGGTAACAGCACTCGAGAGCGCAGATCGTTATGATAAAAGGCAGCGCTTCGCGAGATAAGCCGGGATTCGAACCCGGCACTTACGGGTTATCGCACTCGGCCACTCGGTGCTATTTTTATGATTTATCGATTGCTTTAAAACACCATTACAGAAATGGACTCCATTTGTATGAATGGCTCTCTGATGCTATCCTGGTATACCTACAGACCCGGAGCTAGGGGGGGGAATACCGAAACGCCCCGGGCGACAGTTTTAGGGGGCGCCAAAATCATAAAACCACTATACACACACAGCTTGGTGACAGATGGACGGACAGCTTTCTTAGTAGTAGGGTCTCGTGTTTTAGGTATAGTCCAGTCAATGAATAACCTAAAAGGGGGTGTAGAGTGCATGAGAGGGGACCTAAGCAATTTCTTCTGAAACTTGTTCAGGGTACTTAGGAAGTTAACATACTAAAAGTCCTGACGTCTCGGAGGTGAGCCGGAGTGGGGAGGGGGGGGGGAAAGGTACCACTTTTGGGTTTTTCACTAATATCTCAGAAACGGTGCGTCATAGAAAAAAAAATCTTCTAATAAATTAAAGCTCATAAAATTATCTAAAACTTTGGTCTTATTCAATTTTGCCGTATTCCTAACCGTTTCCGAGCCACACGCTCCGGAAAAGTTAATACTACAAAAAAACCTTATCATATAATAATCCGGTCAAGTTAGACATAAAAATAGTGGTCAAATAACAATAATTCCGACAGAGCCAAATCTTCGTAGAGACCTTAGGCCTTCCACAAGGATTAAAGTGTCAAAAGTTCCCATCAATCCTATGTGTGCAACAAAAGTTATTCGGGGTCAAATATCAAAATTTGAGGTTTTTTGGATTTTTCTCGAAAACGGTAAGTTTTCTCAAAAATAAATTCAGGCCAAAGTTGTAGATCTTAAAATTATCTACAAAAATGGTCATTATGATTTTTTTCCTAAGAGTTAACATTCCTGAGATATCGCGATTCTAAGAGTCACATTATACATGATATGCACATATATATACATAATCAGGCAATTACAATGTAGTTGCTGAAGATATTGATTTCTTAGTAGTTACTACTTACTGCAAGGACTCCAATGGATAAAATAGTTTATTTTCTTTAGCTTCCTAACATTAACCGTTTACGCAGTGTACGCAACGGAAACTCTCAATATGGAACAAATTTTCCCATTTTAGCAACATTTTTCATTGATGCTCCTATTGTATTGGTCGTAGCGTGATGTTATGTAGCCCATAGCCTTCCTCGATAAATGGACTATCCAACACAAGAATAATTTTTCAATCAGGACCCGTGATTTCTAAAAAACAAACACGTTGATCCGCTCCTTCGTTTCAGCGAAATGGCGATTGCCATAATAAAAAAATTATAGCGAGTCAAACTTAGAGATAGGTATTTGCTGTTGTGGATTATTTTTTAGAACTATTAAAGGAGATCAACTCCGCAATACATGATTTTTGCGAGACTTTAGCCGTTTACGCAGCGTACGCAGCAAATTATGGCAATCGCCATTTCGCTGAAACGAAGGAGGGGATCAACGTGTTTGTTTTTTAGAAATTACGGGTCCTGATTCAAAAATTATTCTTGTGTTGGATAGTCCATATATCGAGGAAGTCTATGGGCTACATAACATCACGCTACGACAAATACAATAGGAGCATCAATGAAAAACGTTGCAAAAATGGGATTTTTTTTTCCATATTGAGAGTTTCCGTTGCGTACACTGCGAAAACGGTTAATGTTAGGAAGTTATAGAAAATAAACTTTTTATCCATTGGAGTCGTTGCAGTAAGTAGTAACTACTAAGAAATCAATATCTTCAGCAACTACAATTGTAATTGCCTGATTATATATATATATATATATATATATATATATATATATATATATATATGTGCATATCATGTATAATGTGACTCTTAGAATCGCGATATCTCAGGAATGTTAACTCTTAGGAAAAAAAATATAAGGACCATTTTTGTAGATAATTTTAAGATCTACAACTTTGGCCTGAATTTATTTTTGAGAAAACTTACCGTTTTCGAGAAAAATCCAAAAAACCTCAAATTTTGATATTTGACCCCAAATAACTTTTGTTGCACACATAGGATTGATGGGAACTTTTGACACTTTATTCCTTGTGGTAAGCCTAAGGTCTCTACGAAGATTTGGCTCTGTCGGAATTATTGTTATTTGACCACTATTTTTATGTCTAACTTGACCGGATTATTATATGATAAGGTTTTTATTGTAGTATTAACTTTTCCGGAGCGTGTGGCTCGGAAACGGTTAGGAATACGGCAAAATTGAATAAGACCAAAGTATTAGATAATTTCATGAGCTTTAATTTATTACAAGATTTTTTTTTTCTATGACGCACCGTTTCTGAGATATTAGTGAAAAACCCAAAAGTGGTACCTTTTCCCCCCCCTCCCCACTCCGGCTCACCTCCGAGACGTCAGGACTTTTAGTATGTTAACTTCCTAAGTACCCTGAACAAGTTTCAGAAGAAATTGCTTAGGTCCCCTCTCATGCATTCTACAACTCCTTTATTGATTGGACTAGTACTCTTTTGGTATAAACCCCCAAAAAGGGTGTTAAATCATATGTACTTGTTTTCAAGATGTCACAGTGGAATAGACATGTACCCTGGACAGGGCGGTCACCGCGAAAAAATGTCGCCAGTTTATTGGTGCCAAAAATGCTTGTTTTGCCACCAGCAGTAAGGCCACGCTGTAGTTCGCTCAGCAGCCATATAATTTTGACAGAGGGTGCTACTGTTTGCTTGTACGAAAAAGGTTTACGTAAATCGGGGCCCATATCCTGAGGTTTCTTATCGGTGCACGATATAGAATTATTAAACGCCTGAGGTTTTTTCTGTATCGCCGGTGAGTTTAAATAAATGTCGTTTATTCTTGAGAATGTAGGTACATTAGGTGGTCACAATAACAATTAATATCCTTGTACATTCTACCATAAGGCGTATGAATATAAAAAGAAATTAAGTAAAAAATGTCAGTAGTTTCATATTATCATTTTTGTAATTATCATTTTTCACAATATTGTCAATTATAATTCAGAATGTCAATAATTAATTGTAAAAATGTTTTACGATGCAATCTCTTGTTGCAGATGACTTAAGCGTGGGCCAAGTAGCAATGCGGCGCGCGATACTGCTGCTGCTGGCGGCACTGCTCGGTGCTGCTGTCGCGTGCCCCTGGGCGTGCTCGTGCCGCCCCAATGCTGCCGACTGCGCGCACAGAGCGCTGCTGCACGCGCCCAGGCGCCTGCCCACCGACGCGCATCGACTGTGAGTACCTTTTTAGTACTGCTGCTGGTGCTGCTAGTTTTGCAGCTCGGTGCCATGGTCCTTTGTCTTTTGGCGTGCGCGTGCCTCCCCAATGCCACTGACTGCGCGCACAGGGCACTGACACAGACGCCTGCTTACCAACGCTATTGACTCTAAGTATTTGGTTTCTCCTGCTGCTACTGGTGTTTGTGGCGCTGCTCTTAAGTGTGCATTCTGCCCCAACCTCGACGACAACGCGCTTTCACGTCTGCTCACCAACGCGACGGACATCAACGGTAAATTGTTTAACGCCCCCTCATATCCTGCGCCCCTGTGCGCCGCGCACCCTGCACCATAGGTAAAGTCGGCTCTGTGATTTCATTCGCCCTCCTGCTAGCATGATACTTAAATATTGCTACCTGAATCACGTCACTTTGAAAGCTTCCTATAGTTTGGAAATTGGCTGGCGTATTCTAGTTTTGCTTTTGTCTATGGTAAAGCCCGGCGCGCCGATGATAAAAATGACACCGGTATTGGAAATCTAAGCGTCGCGAGTTCAATGTTTTTTCCCATATCAAAATATGCCCAACGCGCCTAAAATTTGCACTACAAAATATGACGCGGGATTCCGACAGAAGTGAAAACTCAAACGGTGTTGGTTACAGTAACAACGTCACGAGCTCAGTGTTTTTTTTTCATCTCAAACAGATAATATGTCGGTAACCACACCGTGATTTTAATGGTTTTTCCTCATCTTGAATTCCCAATGCGCGTAAAGAAACACAAATGATTACCTACCTATACGTCACGGTTTTCAATCGAACTCGGGAACTTCTGTAGTACTGCACCGCTGTACCACACAGGTGTTTGGACGTTCAATTTCCCGCGTCCGCCATTTTGATTACCATTAAAAGGAATCGTAAAGAGGCGGACTTCAATTAAGCGCTCTGTAATTAAAGGAAACCTTAAGATAAAAATTATGTTTTTCTTGGCCAGTAATTGATCATTACTTGCGCCTTCGTCTTTGTCATACTGATCTGCTACTGACTGAATGACTGACTGGTATATCAATCTCAGGATAATTTGGAATACGGACATCAGTTCAAGCCATATTGACTCATTATATGCGGTTTCTAAGATTGCCTTTTGCATAATAGACATCGCGGACAGTTTACCGGTGCCGAAAATGCTTGTGTTGTCACCAACAGTAAGGCCACGCTGTAGTTCACTTAGCACCTATTTAATTCTAAATAAATAAATAAATAAATAAATAAATCCTTTATTTTTCACCATCAAATTTTACAATAATATAAGCTTGATCTTTTACATTATAATATAGTAGGTGCTCATTATATAACTTAAAATCACGAAGTAAGATCAAGAACTGACTATCCTAGCTAGATTTTATGGATCTGTGTTAAGGATAGCCAGCCCTCTCCCTCGGAAGATATACCATAAAAAGAGCACAAGTACATAGTTTCTTAGTCACATCTACATAATACTAATACTAAATTACTGTCTAAGTAAATGCTAATATTTGAGTTGTAATTTATAATGAAAGTTAATAACCGTGTGTGTGTGTGTGTGTGTGTGTATGTGTGTGTGTGTGTGAGTGTGTGTGTGTGTGAGCGAGTGTGTGTCTGTGTGTCTGTCTGTGTGTGTGTACAAAGCAGAGATGATTGCATTTTTACGTAGCGTATTTTTTTTTTATGCCAGTGATAGTAGGAAATATTCTGTTTCATCGTATGATTTTTGTAGCAAAAAAATTGGTTGTCTGTAAAGTCGGTTTACTGACGATAGTTGAACGTCACAACGTCTTCTTTGTCGCTCGTTCCGCGCTCGCGAGGTAACGCCGGTAACGCCGCATGAGCGAGGTAACGCCGGTAACGCCGGATGAGTCATGTTTTTTCGTGCGTGCAACCGGCTCTATCGAATTATAAGACGTTGTCACGTCAAAAGGATGTTACTTTCTTTTTACACTGAGCATAAGACAAATCGTAAATGGGTAATTCAGCGTTTAGTTTATTGTACAAAAATGGACCAAGAAAGTAGTAAAATCGTTTAGTAAAGCCTAACTTAGGGGCGTGTAAGTTACAAATTTTGTCAGTTCGGCGCTTGTCTATAATCCGGTAAGGTGTTTCTTTGTGTTGTTTTAAAATTGTGTTTAGGATAAATAACTTTCTTACACTAAGGATGCCACAGTCTTTGTACAGTACAGTAGTAGGGAATAGCATTGGCCTGAATGTGGACACCTTTAGAATAGCCCTTTGAGCTATTTCAAGGGGCTTGAGTGCGGTTTTGTTAGCGCCACCCCAACATGAAATGCAGTAAACTATAATAGATTGACATAAAGCATAATACACATTTTGGAGCTATACAATTCTGATAGATGGCGCTACTGTTTGCTTGTACGAAAAAGGTTTACGTAAATCGTTCGGATGCCCATATCTAGAGGTTTCATAAGGTGGTTTTGCATCTATTTTCTCTTTCTAAGCTATAAAGATAGATAGAGAAAATATGGTCGCATAAAGTAGACAAAATTATCTCCACTCGTGCGCATGCTTAATAGCCTGGTCTAAGCTAAGATTAAATACCTTAATAACCGATAAGAAACCTCCGGATATCAGATATGGGAATCCGAACGATTTATGTAAATCTTTTTCGTACTAGCAAACAGTAGCGCCGTCTCTCAAAATTCTATAGGTGGCTGCTGAGCGAACTCCAGCGTGGCCTTACTGTAATTTGTGGAAAAACAAGAATTTTTCATTTCATTTCATTTATTTCAGCTTTCATGTACAATATTTGGTTCTTTCTATTGCTATTTTTTATATTATTGCTATAGGTACATGAGACCCAGTTAGGGCGTTGCTGTTTTTAATAATTGGTCGGGGGACCGATTTTGTCATCTTTCATAATATAGTCATCAATTGAGTAGTAACTTTTTTTATAAGGTACCTACTTAGTCCTTTAACGAATTTTTGGCACCGACAACAACATAAACTGGCGACATGGACATCAATCAAACATCGGGATCGAAACTCTACAAAAAGTTTTGGCAACGCAAATCAATTTGAAGAAAAAAGAAACAAAAAGCCCTTTGTTTATTCACCTCTTCATTACATTGTATGCTTTTCAAAATCAACAAAAACACGGTAGCTTTCCAAAGCGACCCACTTCCAGAAGTGACGGACGAACGGACAGATTCCGAGAAAACACACAACACTCGGTTAATTGAAATGTCGGATTTATAAAACCCAATCCTTTTGATTTTCGTCCAAACTCGCATCCATTTTTGTTACTAAAAAAACTTAAGTGCGACTCGGGTTCGCGGACTGAGGGTTCCGTACTAACAAAACCAAATAATTCTCGGTAGGTATTGAACATAGATTTTAAATAATAGGTCGTCGCTCGCACCCCGACTAGATAGAGGCTTTGCCCAAATAAAATACTTTGCCGTACTTTTGAAGTCGAGGGCTCCCTCTTGGACCTGTATGGTATTAAATTTAACTAAACACCTCTACCCACCAAATTCAAAAACGAGCAAAAAAGCCATATTAGTGGTATAGGATTCCCTAAAGTATTTGTTGTTATAGCAGCAACAGAAATACTTCATCTGTGGAACTTGGAACTGCCTAACTGTCACGGTTCATAAGACATCCTGGTGACAGACGGAAAGACATCGGAGTCTAGTAATAAGGTCCCGTTTTACTCTTTGGGTACGGAACCCTAAAATATGTAAAAAGTAAAGATGGTTTTAATAACTCATTCCTAAGAGATTGAACGGAAAACAATGGAAATTAAAATGCCTATAATTATTATCATCTTCTAAACAAAAGAATAGTAGAACGCTGGTGGCGCCACTAGCGCGATAGGGAACTTTTACATGTTCTGTTTAATCCGTGTAGGTTAAGGGGATTTATTGAATTTATTTTTGTCTTCCTCACTCTCACGGATACGTTGGTAGGTGCGACATGCAGTGTCGCGGAAGAATATAACAGAAAAACGACCTTTTACCTAATTACTCAAAAACTAAGCTAGTTATCAAAAATCTGTTTCTTAGCGCTTTTGGATATTATGATTACCGACACTTTAAAACAAAAGTTACAATTACATCCAATGTAGTGTCCGATAAAAACTAGAAAAACTGAGATTTTGGAGAAACTTTTGGGAGAACTTTCTATCGAGAAAATTTTATCCAATCGTGTTTCTGCTTCTTAGCGATTTTAGATTAAACACCCAAAATACATGACATGTAAATTTGAAAGTAATGTCCCTTTCTGGGAGTCTAACCCAGGAATCTTCATGTAAATACAACGTCTATGTACTATGTTCTTATTTCAATTTTAGGGAACCCTAAAAGCGCTAGTTGAAAATAAAACAAACAAAACTAAATCCTACTTCCAACGCCTTACGTGACAATTTCGAGTGTCACTATTTTGACAGTTGCTATATTAAATTATCTGTGACACTGACACAATGGCATTCAGGTGTGAATTCAAATTTCGAACAATGGCGTTTGACAGCTCAATGCCTTTTTTCTTTTCAGTTTTTTTTTTCGTTTTAGCTGACATGGAAAGCAGGCTTTTGTTTTCTGTTTTTAATTTGAGTTCGGTGAGACGCAGGAATGTGTTTTCATGCAAGTTAATTAATTGGTTTCATACGCAATTAACGTGGGAAAGTCCTTGTTTTAATGAGAACGCCTGTATAAAGGGTTTAATTATGCCGTTCATGCAAACCTACGAAGAGTATAGGTACAGATCCTTTTGAAAATTCAAATTCAAAATATCTTTATTTCGCATAGGCCTAAAGTTAAACGTACAGGCTCTTGTAAAACGCCAATATGATATTTGTCGCATATGTATGGTGATAACTACAAGTCGACTTAAAATTTAAGTTTACGAGGGTTCAAACGCGCCCTGCACTGAGAAGAAGCCCACAAAAAAAACTCAGCCGGCAGAGTGGAAGTCCTTTTTTCGGGTTCGATACTCGGTACCGCTCAATTTAGGATTATAGTATAGAATGCTACCTGACCCGGCAAACGTTGTTTTGCCACTAGGGATATAAAAATAGCTTACGATCTACTCTCAAACCTACTGAACATACACAAATTTCATAACAATCGGTCGAGCCGTTTTGGAGGAGTTTGGTAACAAAAATTAGCACGATCATTTATGTGTTACACTAGCTGACCCTGCAAACGTTGTTTTGCCATTAGGGATATCAAAAAAAAAAAATAGCTTACCACCTACTCTCCATTATAAAGCTGAAGAGTTTGTTTGTATGAACGCACTTATCTCAGGAACTACTGGTTAACCGCCTTTTTTAAGTCGATTAGAAATACGGGTACGGTGTACAATCTCAGCATGAAATATTTCCACTCCAAATGGATATTATAATGTAGGTAACAGCACTCGAGAGCGCAGATCGTTATGATAAAAGGCAGCGCTTCGCGAGATAAGCCGGGATTCGAACCCGGCACTTACGGGTTATCGCACTCGGCCACTCGGTGCTATTTTTATGATTTATCGATTGCTTTAAAACACCATTACAGAAATGGACTCCATTTGTATGAATGGCTCTCTGATGCTATCCTGGTATACCTACAGACCCGGAGCTAGGGGGGGGGAATACCGAAACGCCCCGGGCGACAGTTTTAGGGGGCGCCAAAATCATAAAACCACTATACACACACAGCTTGGTGACAGATGGACGGACAGCTTTCTTAGTAGTAGGGTCTCGTGTTTTAGGTACTCTTTTGGTATAAACCCCCAAAAAGGGTGTTAAATCATATGTACTTGTTTTCAAGATGTCACAGTGGAATAGACATGTACCCTGGACAGGGCGGTCACCGCGAAAAAATGTCGCCAGTTTATTGGTGCCAAAAATGCTTGTTTTGCCACCAGCAGTAAGGCCACGCTGTAGTTCGCTCAGCAGCCATATAATTTTGACAGAGGGTGCTACTGTTTGCTTGTACGAAAAAGGTTTACGTAAATCGGGGCCCATATCCTGAGGTTTCTTATCGGTGCACGATATAGAATTATTAAACGCCTGAGGTTTTTTCTGTATCGCCGGTGAGTTTAAATAAATGTCGTTTATTCTTGAGAATGTAGGTACATTAGGTGGTCACAATAACAATTAATATCCTTGTACATTCTACCATAAGGCGTATGAATATAAAAAGAAATTAAGTAAAAAATGTCAGTAGTTTCATATTATCATTTTTGTAATTATCATTTTTCACAATATTGTCAATTATAATTCAGAATGTCAATAATTAATTGTAAAAATGTTTTACGATGCAATCTCTTGTTGCAGATGACTTAAGCGTGGGCCAAGTAGCAATGCGGCGCGCGATACTGCTGCTGCTGGCGGCACTGCTCGGTGCTGCTGTCGCGTGCCCCTGGGCGTGCTCGTGCCGCCCCAATGCTGCCGACTGCGCGCACAGAGCGCTGCTGCACGCGCCCAGGCGCCTGCCCACCGACGCGCATCGACTGTGAGTACCTTTTTAGTACTGCTGCTGGTGCTGCTAGTTTTGCAGCTCGGTGCCATGGTCCTTTGTCTTTTGGCGTGCGCGTGCCTCCCCAATGCCACTGACTGCGCGCACAGGGCACTGACACAGACGCCTGCTTACCAACGCTATTGACTCTAAGTATTTGGTTTCTCCTGCTGCTACTGGTGTTTGTGGCGCTGCTCTTAAGTGTGCATTCTGCCCCAACCTCGACGACAACGCGCTTTCACGTCTGCTCACCAACGCGACGGACATCAACGGTAAATTGTTTAACGCCCCCTCATATCCTGCGCCCCTGTGCGCCGCGCACCCTGCACCATAGGTAAAGCCGGCTCTGTGATTTCATTCGCCCTCCTGCTAGCATGATACTTAAATATTGCTACCTGAATCACGTCACTTTGAAAGCTTCCTATAGTTTGGAAATTGGCTGGCGTATTCTAGTTTTGCTTTTGTCTATGGTAAAGCCCGGCGCGCCGATGATAAAAATGACACCGGTATTGGAAATCTAAGATTTACGAAAAATTTTATCGTTGCATTTTTTAATATACAAGTTAGTACCTACTTGACTGCGATCTCACCTAATGGTAAGTGACGATACAGCCGAAGATGTTATCGTACTAACTCGGAAGGAGTTAGTCCCCGAACGGTTTCTATTTTAAATCGCTTGGCGGTGCGTCTTTGCTGGTAGGGTGATAATTTGCCACGGTCGAAGCCTCCCAAGTCCAGACCTGAGCTAATTTAGAAACTATAAAATTCCAAAGTGGCCCGTGGCGGGAATCGAACCTGCGACCTCCCACTCGAATACGAGCGCGCGCCATTGCGCCAAGGAGGTCGACAATCGTCAATTTTTAATTCTTTTTTTCAATTATAAAATTCTCATGCCAATTTTTGTTGCCTTCCAAACTCCTCCGAAAGGCTGGACCGATTGCTATGAAATATTCTGTATATTCGGTAAGTCTGATCGTAAATTATTTTTTTATATCCCTAATAGCAAAATAACGTTTGCCAGGTCAACTATTTTTGTTTATAAAATGTTGACCAAAAACACCCTAAAAATATTTATTTTTCTCCTAAGATATTGGCATTCGATGGACTTAATATAACGGTATTATTAGATTATTAGTATAAATATTATTAGTATTATATATATTATATATTATTATTATTAGTATATATATTATTATATTATATATTATTAGTATCCCTAGACAGTGGGTACATATTTGAGCCTATTGGGGTCGACACTATGGGACCGTGGGGACCGGGGGCAAAGAAAGTTTTTAAAGAAATTTCTTTACGCCTGGTCGATGCAACGCGCGACCAAAATGCTGGCCTCTACTTTGCCCAGCGAATTAGTATCGCGATACAACGAGGCAATGGGGCTAGCATTTTGGGAACAATTCCCTCTGACAGCGGTCTACTAGATTAATTTGTTTTAATATTTTAGTTTAATTTGTAGTTTTTATTTTAGATAAGTATGTAGTTTTTAATTTAGATATAGTTTAATTTTATACCTAGTTTTAATTTTTAATTTAAGCTTATTTTTTTTTTTAATTATTATGTAACGTTAATAAATCCCATTCGTCATTTAAAAAAAAAAAATATAACGGTGAAAGTGTATTGTGTACGCAAACTTATTGCTCACAGAGTAATAGCCCGCCCCCGCTCTATTGAGCGCATCGTGAGACGTACAGAGTAGAGCTCGCACAGAGCTGATAGCAGAATTTATAAAATCCGCCAAGTGTGAGTCGGAATCAAAAGGTTTCACACGAAGGGTACTGAATGCAGACCCCTGATTAAAAGTTAACATTAATTTTTCATTTTAAAAAGTGAAAAAATAACATTTTTTTGCACTAAGTATTGGTTACCTACCACATTAATTATTTTAATGACCGACCACGTGAATTCACACAGCACAATTTTTCACAAATCCCATGGGAATCGGTATGAAAATTAGTTAAACAGGTACTGTTGAAGGACAAACAGATAAACTTACATTCAATATAATGTTGGTTTATATTCTCCAATAAAAATGAATGCCAAATATATTGTGTGGGTGCCTTTTCAGCATATTTACTGATTGGGCTTAAATTGTATGTAAATGTAATTATATGAAAAAGTGAAAAAGAGTTGTGAGTTACCAATTTGTTCTAAACTAGACTCTATCATTAATGATTATCAGCCCCTAGATTGTATAATCGTAATCGTAATCGGAAGCAAAATTTTCCCGCTGAATGGTTCGCTGATAATAGGAGGCAGAATTCGCTAACGATTACGATTGAATACATTTTTCTTACGCAATCAGACCCCAGATGTCTCTACGTGCACCTACTCTGTGCTCGCCCCAAACCTTAATATTACACCGCGAAGTCGAGCAAAAGAAAATGTAAACCGACCCCCATATTACGATGTTATGGTGTTCCCGCCAGGGGGCCCGTCGCCGCAAATTGACATTATCATGGTGTTTATATGGTATACGGAAGCTTTCAATAGACTCACAAAACTGACTGAATAACTGTAGCCATATGACATATTGCGATATTAAAGTTAGAATGATAATGGAACGAAATTCAAAAAACGTATGAAAACGATTGCTATATAGAACACGTGACTTCCGCGCATTACATACATTACGCATAATACATTTTTTTAAGCTATTCCATAGTCTCTATCGCGGGCCTTGAGCGTGGAGACCGAATCCAGAAATTCCGTAACGAAAATAACCTAACACCCGCCACTCCGACCGGCACAGCGGTGATACTTTTTAGTTTTGCCATCTATCGATGAATATATAATTTTTGAAATATCACGCTTGTCTCTTTAGTTCAGCAACTCGTCTCTAGGTGGCATTTGTTGTATAATTATAATTGCCTAAGTTGATAAAAACAGCTATGCATTATGCAAAAGCTTTACCGCGGCAGTTTCCGAGGGCCACACGTCTTTTTTCATTTATTTCCATTGCCACCATTAGGCTACATAATACAAGAAGCTGTTACCATTCGCAAGATCCCAAGTTCGATTCCCGGTGGTGGTTCAAACTTGTTTTGCCACAAGTCGCGAGTCAGTATACAAGTACCGCCTTAGGGCTGCAATCTAGATTCTAGATATATCGACCGAACGAGCTTTGAGACCTAAAGTGGCTTGAATCTTAAAGTGCTTAGGGTTGTGGTCAACTTTGCTTGCTTTTACTTTTTTTTATATACTATATAGGCTAGCGCTTGACTGTGATCACACCTGATGGAAAGTGATGATACAGTCTAAGGTGGAACGCGCTTACCTAGAAGATGCCTATTCACTCTTGATTTGAAGGCACCCGGGTTGTAAGTGGCAGGAAAGACACTGCCTGGGAGTGTATTCCAGGCCTTTGCAGTGCGTATCAGGAACGAGGAATCAAACCGCTTCGTACGCGTCTTCAAAACTTACAAAATACTTTCAAAATAAAAAGTGGTTGAGACGAAATTATTTTGGATCTTTGATGCTTTTACTGCTCCAAGTAAGTACACAGCATCTAGAGATATTTTTAATGTATTTAAAGAAGCTGTATTTTGATGACACCAGATAAATAACTCAACATTTTTTTAATTCAGTTCCATTCCATTCCATTCAGTTCCATGTCAAAATTTGGCAATAGTCATTTGGCATATATGCCAAATGACTATTTTCGGGCCGTCCAGGGTAGATATATATATCTACCCTGGACGGCCCGAAAAATGTCGCCAGTCTATCGGTGCCAAAATGATTGTTTTTCCTTACAGTAACAGTAAGGCCACATTGCAGTTCGCTCAGCGCCCACCTAAAGAATTTTGGCAGATGTCGCTACTGTTTGCTTGTACGAAAAAATTTTACGTAAATCGCTTGGATGCCCATATCCTGAGGTTAGTAATCGGTGCATACTCCAATTCAGGAGTCGAGCTTCCTAACATCTACATGCATTGATCAATGAGGTGCGAGTATTTTGTTCCCTAGTAGTTCAATTCGTAAATAAGACGTCCAACAAACTTGCATGAAACGTTTTTTTCTCCGCGTTTCTGATACGAACCGCTAAGGTGTGGAACGCCCTTCCAGCCTCCGTGTTTCCAGCAAAGTACAATCTAGGTGCCTAAAGAGAAGAGTGAAGAGCGTTTATGCGTTTACGCGTGAATCGCGTGTCGCTCCATACAAAAAAAGAATTCCGTTCCCGCTGACGCAATTTTGCGCGGAAAATGGTATTACAAAAAAAATTATAGTAAAATAAATATACAACTTATTAAAATAATAAATAACCAGTGACATTGAATATGAATTGAATTAAATTACTATAATTCAGAAATAACAAAATATCTTGGATTTTATCCTAAAATAATACGTTTAATTTATCGAAAAATGCATTAATGGCACTTTTCGGTTTATGGTTTTTGAATGAAAATCTAGGAAAATCGTGTTTGTTTTTTGAGACACTTTTTAGTAAATGTTATTAATTTTCTAAATATGTCATTGTTATAAGTTTGTGTTAAGAAACATGGCAAATATCTTGCATCTGCGTAGAGCGTCGACCGCTATTTTAGCAAACAGCCTATACAAAAACTGTTCTAGTGAGAAAGTTATACATGAGACAAGTTCTAGATTATGAAATGCCAAATAATATGAATTCAATTATCTAATCTATAATTGAACACATAACTATTTTATGTTCCTTCGGAAATCGTAAATTTTGACTCAAGCATAATACTAACGCATGAAGCGCCTGAATAGGCATTGTCTAGGCAAGCGCGCTCCATCCTAGACCTCATATTGCTTTCCATCAGGCATGATCGTCGTCAAGCGCAAGCCTATCCTCAATAAAAAAAAATAGGAGTATATCATTCATGCAATCATTGCGTTGTCACTCTACACAACTCATATAATATACGTTAATTAATTAACAAAAAAACCGACTTCAACTCTCATCAAACTTCTGTAGAATACATCCTTTCCAATTAAAATGTTAAGTCTGATATTGTCTTCTCATGGATACCATTATCAGAACTGGACTAAATTGAAATGGCACTACACGGGAAACGTTAGCTTTCTTATAAATTATACTGATCGCAAGCGATTTACTCTTATGAGGAGTTTCGTTTCGTATCTCCGAAGATATTCATGAGATCTTTACCAAATTGAAATGGGACTACCTCTGAAGTATGCCCTACCAAACAAAAAAAGAATCATCAAATCGGATTAGAATTGACGGAGATATCGCGTAACAAACATACAAAAAAAAAAAAAAAAACACAGTCGAATTGAGAACCTCCTCCTTTTTTTGAAGTCGGTTAAAAACAACAAACCGTAGCCCGCGGCACTTCCATCGTAGCGGACCGCGTAGCGCTACGATCCTCGTCGAAAACGTTATGCTATTTCACCTTAGTAAGTTTGTAAGTAATGTAACAGCTTGGCAAAATCTTCTAGAAGCTTGAATGGAAGCAGGCGTTATTTTGCGGAAATCCATAATTAGCAGGACAGATTAATTTGTTTTGCTATAATCCGCTACTTGAAAAGATTCTGTATGGTACAATATGCAGGAACACTGTCCACATGACACACCACACACAATTTTCAAACACTTTCTTCGACGCACGTTTCGTCCCGACACCGGGACATCCTCAAGAGATGTTGACTTCACAATTCGAAATCGTAGAGAAATCGTAGAAATCGTACCTACTCTACGATTTCGAATTGTGAAGTCAACATCTCCTGAATTGTTGAAAAAAACAAATTAATCTTTCCAACTGACTCAACATCATTGGAATCAAAAGTAATCCAAGATTATTTTTAGTTTAATTAAAAAAGAGGGGAAATGGTGTTTAAAATAATAAAGTAAGATAATTGCTTCGATTCGTATATTACCTGTACATTCTAAAACAAATTTTTTATACATTTTTTGCATAATAGATTTTGATTTATGCCACAAAATGTAAAAATTCTCCAAGTCCTGAGTAGAGTCCGCATCAAACTCTGAACTCCCATTAAGCTTCTAATTGCCCTGTCAGCTGATCCCTTGACGAATAGTCGTGACAGCTACATCGTGACAAATAACCGTCATAAGGGAGAGCTTATATTAATTGGAGGGGGAGGGATTAGGAGCCCGCGCGGTAATTTACGAACCCAATCCTAGTAGCGAATCGATCTGCCTAAACCACCGATAAGAAACACCAGGATATGGACATCCGAACGATTTACGTAAAACTTTTTCGTACAAGCAAACAGTAGGAACTTAGCGCCATTTGTCAAAAGTCTATACCTAGTCGCTGAGCGAAATACCGCGTGGCCTTACTGTTGGTAGCAAAACAAGCATTTTGGCACCAATAACCGAACCGGACTACGACAGACCCACTCGATAAATGGACTATCCAACGCAAAAATAACTTTTCAATTCGAACCAATAGGTAGGTTCTGAGATTAGCGCTTTCAAACAAACAAAAAAAATCTCTTCAGTTTTATGATATTAGTATAGATCAAACACACTCTTTAGCTATAAAATATTAGTATAGATAACAATCGAATTCGATCATTAAAGTTAAGTGTTGTACTTACCAATGGGGATGCAGTTTATTAAATAAGACTTCTATCCCCCATTTCTCCCCTCCAATAAATACCTCGATATCTCCTTAAAGCTATAAGCAATAATTAAGTGCTATATCAGGAGGGGCGCCAGCGAAACTTGGCAGGATTTCGCAGGTAATGGAATTAAATTGTTAAATAACTAGCGACTAGGGAAAGAGGACCTTTAACTTTACTTGCTGAGTAGTTTTGGCAAGCGTACCTAATGCTGAATTAAGTTGATAGTTTGCATGAATACGTTTTGTCGAGTCAACGTCCCCTGAGGATGCTCCAATGTCATCTCTATTATACTAGTAAGTACTCTGGATCAAACATTTCTATATACAATTGACAGTTCATTTATTGTGCCGATTTGATGCGTCCCCATCGAAAGTCCACGCCCAGGGTATTAAGGGGATTTATTGAATTTATTTTTGTCTTTCTCACTCTCACGGATACGATGGTAGGTGCGACATGCAGCGTCGCGGAAGAATATAACAGAAAAACGACCTTTTACCTAATTACTCAAAAACTAAGCTGGTTATCAAAAATCTGTTTCTTAGCGTTTTTGGATATTATTATTACCGACACTTTAAAACAAAAATTACAATTACATCCAATGTAGTGTCTGATAAAAACTAGAAAAACTGAGATTTTGGAGCAACTTTTGGGAGAACTTTCTATCGAGAAAATTTTATCCGTATTTAAGCGATTTTGAATAAAACTTCATTCAAAATCGCTTAAATACGGCTTCTACACCGTTAAATTGATATTTGTGGCTAGTGACCGTAGTTTTGAATGTCATTTTATTTTAGTTCCATGGACGCTCACGCCAGGTTACGCAACAATCAGCGCCAATATGGCGAAAATCAAATGTCTTCTTTTTTACTTTGACAGTCTGAGTTAAGTTCTGCAGCGCTGCATGTCGCACCCAGCATCGTATGCGCTGGAGTGAGAAGGACAAAAATAAAATCAGTGTATCCTCTAATGTGTCGGACACCCTTCGAAAATAATTCCACTCGACTATCCCATCATATTCCCATCTTCGTGCTGACGGGGCACGGTCGCTTTCGGAAGCGCCTGCATGACATGTGTCTGGTCGAGAGTGACGAGTGCTTCTGCGGACTGGCGGAGGAGAACCTCCACCATGTCTTGTGGGAGTGCTCCTTATACGAGGACCTCCGGTGCTTGCTGCTGGACGGGATCGTTCGCGAAGTTTCTGGCCCAGTTTATTATCAGGATCTCGTGGGTTCGGCGGCCAACTTCGGAAAGCTACGGGAGTTCGCGCACGCGTGGCATAAGAGGCGAAGCGGCTTGGAGTGACACAGAGAATTTATGCTGCGGACAGCGACGGCGAGTGAGCCCATAGGGACAAGGAGCGAGAGGAAACAACTTGTAGGGAGTCATGAAGGCGCCCCGGGAACACGCCAAGAGCAAGTACCGAACGGGCGCCCTCTCGCGTTTCGGCCCCCATTACCGCAAGGTTGATTGGGCCATGGGTGGTGGAGGGTTGTCCCTATCCCATCTTCAGTTCTCATACCATATATGTACAGGTAAGTCAAGTTCAGTGAAAATCCACCGGGCAGTCGATAAAACAGTAGTGGCATCTCATAAAAGGTGCAATTCCGCGGAGTGTTATTGCAGGCAAGTTTATAGGTTTCAGTCTACAGTCTTGACTTGCATACTAAACTCTAGACAGGAATAGAACCCATTGCCGTGAGATTGTAAGACGTGTTTCGGTTTTAAACGCGTTTAATATTAATTGTAAGCTTTTAAGGCTGACTACACGGGTTTTCATGCTTTTCAATTTTATACCGCTAAGGTGTGGAACGCACTTCCAGCCTCCGTGTTTCCAGCCAAGTACAATTTAAGTGCCTTCAAGAGAAGAGTGAATAGGCATTGTCTAGGCAAGCGCGCTCCATCCTAGACCTCATCATTGCTTTCCATCAGGCATGATTGTCGTCAAGCGCAAGCCTATCTTCAATAAAAAAAAAAAATTTGGTTTCGTTAATAACACATATAGGACGGGTCACGGGACCCTATTACTAAAACTTCGCCGTCCATCCATCCATTACCAGGCTTGTATCTTTTGAACCACAGACCAAGGAGTAACTTTATATTGACTAACCGTGATAGTTAGACATTTCACAGATGTCGATGTATTTGGTTTGCCGCTATACCAACAAACACTAAATAAAAAACAGAATAAAATCAATATTTAAGGGCTCCCATACAAAAAACGTGACTTTTGCTCTTCTTTGAATTTGTTGACCAATTATTCAGAGTTGCAGTATGAAAAGCCTATCTACTGAAAGCGCGGGGATTCCTCCTTCCACTTTCTCTGTGCATACACTCCGGCGTAGAAACACGTCCCATCCATTCCACCTGGATGGCTGGCAATTCACGACCACCCGGTGTGCCAGATCTTTCTATCCACGCACATACAAACTATAGAACCAGCTACCAGCAACAGTGTTCCCTCAAATCTATAACATGGGCTTGTTCAAGGGGCGGATAAACAAATTTCTCAAGAGCCTTCAACGCATTTGCAGTTGCTGTGATGCTGCAATTGCATGGACATTTGGCGGCGGTGATCGCTTACCATCAGGTTTTTTTTTTCTCTCGAAAGTCCCTTAACAGTACTTTAGCATCGCTACGATCTAGCCTAAAAGCTAATTTAGTAACTTAAACTAATATTAAGACCTATTAAGACCTATATCTAAGAGTCTGTCCAGTGCCTTATCTTAGTCTCTTTTGTAATATTGTAGGCACTTTGATCTCGTGACCTTGATGATGCACTAGCACTAGCACTAAGCACAGCACTTCACTTCACTTTCACGCACACTTACACTAACTCAATGAGGTCCGTAGTGTCGAGGAGCTGGATTGCCTCCACGTTTACATGATGATGCAGTCGATGTTCATGGGCTGCGGCATATTTTTGGATGATGATATCTACGAAGTCCATATTCACGATGCCTCTGAGTACTTTGTTCTGGAATCGTTGTATTATCTGGATGTTGCTTTGTTTGGTACAACCCCAAAGCTGAATACCATAAGTCCACACTGGCATTAGGACTTGTTTATACAAAAATAACTTGTTTTGCGTTGACAACGACGATGTTCTTCCAATTAGCCAGTACATATTTTTGTATCTCAGTTCTAATTCTGCTCTTTTCTTCTTGACATGAGCTTTCCTGCGTAGCTTTGTGGCAAGCGTCATTCCAAGATATTTTGCCGTATCAGCATAAGGTATCTTTTGTTGGTCTATTTAAATAGGATAATTTTCTGCCTTCTTATTAATTATTATTACCATCAGGTGACCCGCCCGCTCGTTTGCTCGCGTTGATTATAAAAAAACGCCAGTTCAATTAGCCAGCGCCTTCCGTTCAATAAAAGGCATCGCCAGACTGAGCGCCAACACGTAAATTAAATTCGACGCACGAAACACCGCCGCATTGCGCGCTGGCAGCCCGCCAGATGCAGGCGTTGCGCGAATTGCGGGGATTGCGGGAATCGTAGCCATCGCAGGCGTCGCAGGCATTACGGGCGACCTAATTCAGGGGATGTATTGGATCCTTTTCGGGCGAAAGGTGTTCCTTTTTGCACCGTGATTGGAATTTACGTGCACCATGATTCTAGAGTTAGAACTTAGAAGCTGTTGGCTCGGACCTTTGCCCCTCACCAGGGTATTTCGAGAGATGTTTTTTAGGGTTTCATACCAAAATGATAAAAATAGAACCCCTATGGTAAGACTTTCTCCTTCCGTCCGACACACTCGATTTAGCTCAAGATCAGTGAAATAAAAGATAATTTAAAATTATTTTGATCTTAGGGTTCCGTACTTCAAAAGGAAAAAACTGAAGCCTTATGAGATCACTTAGTTGTCCGTTGGTCTGTCTGTGTCACGGTCCTTTATTTGAGTAACTATTAACGTCTTTTCTAAGCATAGTAACCCGTAACCCGTATATAAAATGTCCCGTATATAGTCTTGAGAGTAGAAGAAGAATGTTAGAGTGTATGTTGTTGTTTAAAATATTTAACAATAAAATTGACTGCCCTGAACTTCTTAGCAGATTCTCTTCTATACCTCGTATATCAGATAATTATAATTCATGTGTTAAAAAGCATTGTGAAATTGACTTATTTCATAATAGTGTAAAGTTATCATCAATTTAGAGTCAAAATCATTTTAAACTTAATTTGTAACTTGAATACTAAATAATTTTTAATTTGTAACAACCTGTAACATCACTTGTAACTTAATATTTAAATTAATTTTCTACCACATAATATGTGACTTACTTTGTACTTCATTGTGTAACTTAACCTGTAATTTTTAATTAGTTATTAATTAATATAATACTTAAGTTGGTGCATGTTGTGTCAGCTTATATAATTAGGCATACATTTACCATGTAATTGTAATGTAAATGTAATGTATTCATTTAGCTTTAACTTTGTAGAATTGTATAGTCTGTTGGTTGACCTTTAATAAATAATAATAATAAAGATATCGATAGGAAATTTGGAATAGTTGTAGGTAATAATGTCCGACTTGGCCGGTTTAGGTAATTTATTACAAATAGGCTTGCCCTTGACTACAATCATGCCTGATGGAAAGCAATGATGAGGTCTAGGTTGGAGCGCGCTCGCCTAGACAATGCCTATTCACTCTTCTCTTGGGGGCTAATTCTGTATCGTCAGTTTGTTAGTTAGTAACCCTCACTGGGTTATTAACCAAGAAAACGAAGGCAAAAATCCTATTTTTGCATACTTTTTGCACAAGTTAGCTACTAGCAGAGTATGTTGACATGATACCATACCAACCTAGGTTGGTAACTTGTGCAAAAAGAATGCAAAATTATGGTTTTCGCCTCCGTTTTCTTGGTTAATAACCCAGTGAGGGTTACTAACTAACAAACTGACGATACAGAATCAGCCCCCTGAAGGCACTCAGATTGTACCTTGCTGGCAGGACTTTTGATTGAACAGTTATAGTTTATTCAATGTATTGCAGAATTCAGACGATTCCCATATATTTTTCAGAAAAAAATAAAATCAACTCTCTTACTAGTACCTATACTTTTTTGATAATAACAATAAAGAGCCAAAAAAAGTTAGGTTTGCGGTTTGCCAACAAAAGTACCAGAAAACGTGTAAATTATAATACACACTCGTAAATTCATGAACAAAAGTGATTCTATTAACGTTTTACATCTTTAATAATATGGAACCCTCGGTGCGCGATTCCGACTCGCACTTGGCCGGTTTTTTAATCTCTATAACTTAGTACTTGGCTGCTTTAAGATAGCACTTACCATCAGGTAAGTGCTAACTTACTGGTGCCAAGGTACTAGAAAAGAGAGAACTTTTGTCCACCATTTTCAGAAAACTATTCTTTGGCCATTTACAACGAGGAGATCAATATTCCGTTACAAGGTTAGCTGAAGAGGTGATAAGATGATGCTTAAGAAGTTATTGTAGTCACTTGGAATTATTGATTCCTCGTTCCTGATACGCACTGCAAAGGCCTGGAATACACTCCCAGGCAGTGTCTTTCCTGCCACTTACATACTAGCCTATATAGTATATAAAAAAAAACGGTTTCTACACCATTTATAATGTTTGCGCAACCTGACCCGTCCAGTGGTTTGAACTCTACGTTGACAGTTCAGTCAGTCAGTCAATCGGTTACCTGTTACAAATTTATTATCTGTATACACTACTGATACATATGGACCGGTTTTATCGTTTGGCGGTATTCAGTGATGCAAAATACAAACACATTGTACAATGTTTACGGGGAGTATAAAACAAGATGTTTACCGGCCATATTGCCTTTATAGTGAACTTGTATCACCGCTGACTCATATTTCGCTTGTAATATCGCTTTTAAGGCCGCATCCGGTACCTATCATGAAAATGACAATTCGATGCACCACAAAATTGTTTTGCTGCTAGCTTAATTTGCGTACGTCAAGTTCAGTTTCTGATCAATCCCACGGGACCTATGGATTTATCGGGGATAAAAGTAGTCTGTGTGTTGATTTAGGGTATAATCTATGTCTGTTCCAAATTTCAGCCAAATCGGTTCAGTAGTTATGACGTGAAGGACTCAAAAGTCACCACAAAAAAGTTTAAATAAATTCCAAAACGAATATTTTTTCTTCCTTAACTTCGGAGCATAGTCTTTAAATCTTAACTCAACATTGGCGGATGTTAATTAGTTAATAATAAATTATTAATGCTACCAATAGTGTAGAGGTAATTATATCGATATTTATCGATAATTACTTGTAACTAATATTACGCGTTTCGTAATCGATCGATTAATTATTTAGTATTAAGTAATTACAGTAGCTGTGCTATAGAAAAGTGAAAAGACTGATTGTATCAATGTAATGTTGCACTGTAGAGATTAATTTTACTGGTTATTCAATCCAAGAAAACGCTCCACTCCTTTACAATTGCATATGTTATTTCATGCGATTCGTAAGAAAAAGTGGGGCGCTTCTTCGTGGATACAACTACCTACCTATACTAGGCGATGTTTTCAGCTCCGCTTGCTTAAACTTCGGGTTTTACTAATAACGGATTTCCCCGGGATAAAACCGGTATTTGTTGTCCAGGTTATAATCTATCTCCATTGTAATTTTCAGTCGTCGTAAAGTGACTCACATTAGTGAGTTCTCCTTTATTTTTTTAGGGTTCCGTACATAAAGGGTAAAGAACGGGACCCTATTACTGAGACTTTGCTCTCGTCCGTCCGTGCATCTGTCACCAGGCTGTATCTCTTGAGCCACACACAGAACTCCCAATATTTCTCTACTTATAGAGTAGTATAGGATATAATTGAGAGTTACACCTATGCAGCATGCGCACGTAGAGATATGTCTCTCTACATTGGTCGCTCTCTTGTCTCTGTCTATCAATTTGGTCTTTTTATGGATCAGAAAGAGAAAAGAGAGCGACAACTGTAGAGGGACATATCTCTACGTACGTGCGCATGCTAGCCCTGCAGGTTTCTGCATGACCATTTCGCCTCGATATTGTATAGATAAAATTGATGGTACGGAACTCTTCGTTCGGTAGTCAGACTCGCACTTGGCCGATATTTTTCTTCTTTTACGTAGCGATTTTTACAAGGTTTTAAAAAATTGGTTGTCTGTAAAGTCTGTTTACGGACGATAGATTTACTTGATAACGTCATAATTGGCCTCTCTATAGTTTGTTTTATCGTGCCTCTCTATCGCTTGTTGCGCGCTCTCGCTTGCACGCACAGGCTCAGGTGGAACGTTACGCGGAACGTTACTATTTTTCATGTGTGTTGCTGGTGTTCATCAATTTATAAAACGTTATCACGTCAAAAATCTGAAAAACTTTGATAGTCGATAGAATGTTGTCGATTCCAGAATCCAGGCACATCTCTACGCACCTAAGACCAGCTGGGGATCACAATTACAGCTCAATCGTGGGTAATTTATTTTGATTGCAGCCAATGACGAATTAGGGCACTCGATCAGTTTTATTGCGAGTTGCGACGGAATAATTCCAAATTACACTTACACGGGGCTTCTTTCATCAGACATCGTAGTTTTTTATCCGGCAAAGAATTACGAAACGTTTAGCTAAATAGGATCACCGATCATTACAGTTTATAATCTGTAATATAAGTTATACCACAAAGAATTTCACTTCTTGGCCGTTTTTACCCCTTGGATCTAATTACTCCTATACATAATATATTACTTACACTAGTCTAGTTTAAACTATGATTATGTTATTGAGTGCGGAGCTATAGTCCAGTCAATGAATAACCTAAAAGGGGGTGTAGAGTGCATGAGAGGGGACCTAAGCAATTTCTTCTGAAACTTGTTCAGGGTACTTAGGAAGTTAACATACTAAAAGTCCTGACGTCTCGGAGGTGAGCCGGAGTGGGGAGGGGGGGGAAAAGGTACCACTTTTGGGTTTTTCACTAATATCTCAGAAACGGTGCGTCATAGAAAAAAAAAATATTTCTAATAAATTAAAGCTCATAAAATTATCTAAAACTTTGGTCTTATTCAATTTTGCCGTATTCTTAACCGTTTCCGAGCCACACGCTCCGGAAAAGTTAATACTACAAAAAAAACCTTATCATATAATAATCCGGTCAAGTTAGACATAAAAATAGTGGTCAAATAACAATAATTCCGACAGAGCCAAAGCTTCGTAGAGACCTTAGGTTTACCAGAAGGAATAAAGTGTCAAAAGTCCCCATCAATCCTATGTGTGCAACAAAAGTTATTCGGGGTCAAATATCAAAATTTGAGGTTTTTTGGATTTTTCTCGAAAACAGTAAGTTTTCTCAAAAATAAATTCAGACCAAAGTTGTATATCTTAAAATTATCTACAAAAATGGTCCTTATGATTTTTTTCCTACGAGTTAACATTCCTGAGATATCGCGATTCTAAGAGTCACATTATACATGATATGCACATATATATACATAATCAGGCAATTACAATTGTAGTTGCTGAAGATATTGATTTCTTAGTAGTTACTACTTACTGTAAGGACTCCAATGGATAAAATAGTTTATTTTCTTTAGCTTCCTAACATTAACCGTTTACGCAGTGAACGCAACGGAAACTCTCAATATGGAACAAATTTTCCCATTTTTGCAACATTTTTCATTGATGCTCCTATTGTATTGGTCGTAGCGTGATGTTATGTAGCCCATAGCCTTCCTCGATAAAAGGACTATCCAACACAAGAATAATTTTTCAATCAGGAACCGTAATTTCTAAAAAACAAACACGTTGATGCGCTCCCTCGTTTCAGCGAAATGGCGATTGCCATAATAAAAAAATTATAGCGAGTCAAACTTAGAGATAGGTATTTGCTGTTGTGGATTATTTTTTAGAACTATTAAAGGAGATCAACTCCGCAATACATGATTTTTGCGAGACTTTAGCCGTTTACGCAGCGTATGCAACAGAATTATGGCAATCGCCATTTCGCTGAAACGAAGGAGGGGATCAACGTGTTTGTTTTTTAGAAATTACGGGTCCTGATTGAAAAATTATTCTTGTGTTGGATAGTCCATTTATCGAGGAAGGCTATGGGCTATATAACATCACGCTACGACCAGTACAATAGGAGCATCAATGAAAAATGTTACCGTTTTCGAGATAAATCCAAAAAACCTCAAATTTTGATATTTGACCCCGAATAACTTTTGTTGCACACATAGGATTGATGGGGACTTTTAACACTTTATTCCTTCTGGTAAACCTAAGGTCTCTACGAAGATTTGGCTCTGTCGGAATTATTGTTAATTGACCACTATTTTTATGTCTAACTTGACCGGATTATTATATGATAAGGTTTTTTTGTAGTATTAACTTTTCCGGAGCGTGTGGCTCGGAAACGGTTAGGAATACGGCAAAATTGAATAAGACCAAAGTTTTAGATAATTTTATGAGCTTTAATTTATTAGAAGATTTTTTTTTCTATGACGCACCGTTTCTGAGATATTAGGGAAAAACCCAAAAGTGGCACCTATACCCCCCCCTCCCCACTCCGGCTCACCTCCGAGACGTCAGGACTTTTAGCATGTTAACTTCCTAAGTACCCTGAACAAGTTTCAGAAGAAATCACTTAGGTCCCCTCTCATGCATTCTACAACTCCTTTATTGATTGGACTACTAAGTGGCTTTTAAGAGGGTTTATGCAGCGCGGCATACCTAGCGTTTCGGTCCAAACAAAACAGGAATTCGTCCCCACAGACGCAATTTTGCGCGGAAAATGGTATTACAAAAAAATTTATAGTAAAATAAATATACAACTTATTAAAATAGTAAATAACCAGTGACATTGAATATTAATTGAATTAAATTACTATAATTCAGAAATAACAAAATATCTTGGATTTAATCCTAAAATAATACGTTTAATTTATCGAAAAATGCTAAAAATGGCACTTTTCGGTTTATGGTTTTTGAATGAAAATCTAGGAAAATCGTGTTTTTTTTTTGAGACACTTTTTAGTAAATGTTATTAATTTTCTATATATGTCATTGTTATAAGTTTTTGTTAAGAAACATGGCAAATATCTTGCATCTGCGTAGAGCGTCGACCGCTATTTTAGCAAACAGCCTATACAAAAACTGTTCTAGTGAGAAAGTTATACACATATTTTCAAATATTTTTGAGACAAAAACTAGATTATGAAATGCCAAATAATATGAATTCAATTATCTAATCTATAATTGAACACATAACTGTTTTATGTTCCTTCGGAAATCGTAAATTTTGACTCAAGCATATAGATCTTTAAAACTACGCAACTGATTTTGATGCGGTTTCTTTTAATAGATAGAATAATAGAAGGAAGGTTTATATGCATCATACATAACACGCGGGAAAATCATTATTTTATATATCGAACTCGAATCAAACGTTTTTCTTCCACGTTTCTGATACCGCTAAGGTGTGGAACACCCTTCCAGCTTCCGTGTTCAGCCAAATACAATCTAGCAGGCAGGCGCGCTCCAAGCTAGACCTCATCATTTCTGTCCATCAGACAATATGATTGTAGTCAAGCGCAAGCCTATCAAAAGTGAAAAATATGAAAATATTTTTATTGAAATGTCTATAGATATTTCAATCCACGACGGCGCGCCCCACTCTGTCAATCTCCGTACGAATCGAAAGAAACTTCGTGGATTTTCAATCCATTATAACTCAGAAATTGAATATTTATTCTCAGACTATCACGTCCTCTGGTTTAAAAAATTTATTGTCTCGTAAAAAGTATACAATACTCACTTAAACAAAACTTAAGGCTATAAATAACATAACATATTATTGTAATAGGCGTTTGCTCGTACAGCGGTACCTACACAATATGACACTATAGTAGTGTTATTATCTCGCTGCAGACTCGGTCATAAATCAATCGAGTGTTTCGCTTTTGTTGTTCTGCAGTAATGCACAACTCAACAAAGAACAACAAAAGCGAAACACTCGAATGATTTATGACCGAGTCTGCAGCGAGATAATAACACTACTATAGTATAACATTATAATATTACAAGTACAACGCAGTCATTATAATTATTAGTAAAACTGCGGGTCCTTCAACATTATGTCTGTCCAAAATATGACACCCTCGTTATAGACGTCATGTCTGGGCAGTCGTTAGAGCATTGCAATGATTAATATTTGATGACATCACTATGGGGATAGAGACAGACAGTGGAGGAATGAAGGAAATTATGTTTTGTATCCACTCTTTATTTGAATGTTATTCATATTATAAATCAAAGTCGCTTATGTTTTATTCGATTCGTATGGAGATTGACAGAGTGGGGCGCGTCATCGTGTTTTGAAATATCACTATAACGTTGCGTCCGCCATATTTATTTTTTCTGGTTTTTCGAGGAGGAAAGAAGAAGCTGTGAGGAAACCTAGGTACATGAGGTTTCCCCGCTGTTTTCCTGAGGCTCCCGAGTGTCGATCGATAGGAGAAGATCACAAAGGCCTAAATATAAGCTCTTATGAAAGGTCAAAACTCTACCGCCAAGTTCGGAAGGCTAGTTTTGCCCGAGAAGAACTGACTCGGTAGGTACTTTAAAAAAAAAATGTAATAACATATTATAATGTACTTAGTTGTATGAAAAAAAAATATATATAAATAATATCTCTATCATTTTTAAGATATCTCGTGAAGCGATGCCACATCGTTCCAAGAATCGTTGCCTTTATTTAATGCAGTCTGAGTCGTTGTCATTTAAAAAATATTCAATGGTAGAGTAACCCTGATTTATTAGATGTTTTTTTACAATGACTTTAAACCTGTGCAAAACTAAGTCCAAGACAGACGTGCTGATTGGATTCGTTTACACCTTTAAGATTATTTTGATCATCGATTCATATAAATCATAGTTACTTAAAAGTAAAATTAGCAGCCGAACCCGATCGATCACACCCATCGACGTTCGAGCATCGCAATAAAGGCGCGACTCTTAAGTAGCGTTTACACAATGGCGTATGCTGGCCCACTGCAGGCCATCGCCATTGTGTACACGGGGAAATGGTATGCAATGGCGGGCAATGGTCGACGATGGCGCGCGATCGGGAAGTTGTCGGTTTTTTGCGCACACTTCAAAGGAATCGTGGCGTTGCGTGGTCTGTAGTGATCACACAATGGCCCATTGCTCAGTTCGCCACCGACCGCTGAACAGTGTATTCTTTTGTTGCGACTACTTCCAACAAAATTAAATTACTAAATTCAAATTAATAATTATTAAATTATTGATAAATTCGAATTATCGAATTCTCCTGATGGTTCTGCAAGCATTTCGCTCAGCAGATTGTTCATGGTTTGCCTAAAAATGATAAAAAATTACTTAGTCATGTACGTAAGGAGCATGCCACGGGTGTGCCCGCGAAATTCAAATTTTTTGTGGTTTTCGCAATTTTTAAGGTAATAAGACATAGTAGGCTCATGGCAGTCAAATTGCGGGAATTCCAGTCGTCTTCACGTGTTTATTTATATAAAAATCTCTGCTTGTAACTAGCATACAAATTGCAAAAAACCACGAAAATTTTGAATTTCGCGCGCAGAGTCGTTGATTTCGCCTTAAACTACTTCCACGTCCATCGCAAGTGCCTCACCGGACAGCAATGAGTCATGCGCCATTGTATGAACACCAAGTGATCGTGGCCTACAGTTGTGCGTGGCCTGCAGTGGGCCAGCATACGCCATTGTGTAAATGCGGCTTTACAAAGGTCAAAAGCTTTTATTTTCGCGCGCGAAGTTGAAAGGTGCATTAGCGCCATTGTGGGACGCCATCTTGTTTTGAAGTGCGCGCAAATGGCGGCGCGGCTGGGAAACTAACATTTGAGACGCGGTCTCCGCTATTTTTATTCCACGTTTTCAACCTAAAAATGGCGGAGAATTTTGTGGAGAACCTCATCCTTCTGACGATCTCAATGGCGCAGTGGTGCGTGTTCGGAATCATATAGGAGTAGGTAGGTCGCGAGTTCGATTCCAGACATGGGTCATAATTTCCAAAATTAGGTTAGAGTCTTTATCTTCTAGCCGTCCATGCGTTTCTAGGGTTTCGTACGTCAAAAGGAAAAACGAAACCCTTAAAAGATCCCTTCTTTGTCGTATAATTTTTTTTAGAACTTTTAGACGAGAATAATTCCGTCATGCAACATGATTTACGTAACTTTAACCGTTTTTTTTATTCAAGATATTCACTTGACGACAATCATGCCTGATGGAAAGCAATGATGAGGTCTAGGTTGGAGCGCGCTTGCCTAGAAAATGCCTATTCACTCTTCTCTTGAAGGCACCTAGATTGTACTTGGCTCGAAACACGGAGGCTGGAAGGGCGTTCCACATCTTAGCGGTTCGTATCAGAAACGTGGAGGAAAAACGTTTCGTGCGAGTTTGTTGGACGTCAACCACATAAGGATGCCACCGCTCTCGGCGCCTTGCATGTCAGTTTACGCAGCGCACGCAACGAAAGCTGTCCAAATGAAATAATTTCTCCCGTTTTGGCAACATTTTTCAATGATGCTTCACTCCTATTGGTCGTAACGTAATGTTATATGGCCTAAAGCCTTCCTCGATAAATGGCCTATCCAACAAAAAAATAATTTTTCAATTCAAATTAGTAGTTCCAGGTATTAGCGCATTCAAACAAACAAACATGCTGAGTTTGGGTCCATTTCTGGATGTGCCACACATGACAAGCGGTTTCGTGCTTTCGTCACTTGGTCAATAAAATCTGGTATTTGTTGCCCAGGTGGTGGAAGCTTCAGTCATCGTTTTAGAACATAAATAAATAAAGAAATATAAATCCATACGTGACATTTTACACATCGCAATCTAACCCCAAAGTAAGCGATAGCTTGTGTTATGGGTGTCAGATAACTGATAAATATACATACTATTATACATAAATATAATATATTGAAAAACACCCAGACACTGGAAAACATTCATGTTCATCACACAAACATTTACCAGTAGTGGGAATCGAACCCACGACCTCCGACGCAGATGGCAGGATCGCTATCACTACGCCATTCGGTCGTCAATAGGTGTGTAGGTACATTGTTTTGACGTGATATGATGAACACCAGCAGCACTCATGAAAAAGTGTACCGTTCCGTGTACCGTTCCGCGTAACGTTACGCGGAACGTTCCACCAAGCGATAGAGAGGCACGATAAAAATTACATAAAATAATGATTATGACTATGATTATGATTACGATTACGATAATAATTATGATTATGATTACGATTACGATTATGATTACGATTACTATTATCATTATGATTATGATTATGACGTTATCACGTAAATCTATCGTCCGTAAACCGACTTTACAGACAACCAATTTTTTTATCTGTGGCATAATGTTATGAAATAAATATATTTCTCTTTCTTTCAAGCAATATTAAGTATAGAAGATGACGGCGCTGCTTCCCCCTATTGTTCTCGCGCCGCTGTCCGTGCGGTATGTCCACGGTGTTATGGCACAGACACCATACAAGTATATCCGTCTCGCAACTATAGTAGTGTTAATAATCTCGCTGCAGACTCGGTCATAAATCATTCGAGTGTTTCGCTTTTGTTGTTCTTTGTTGAGTTGTGCATTACTGCAGAACAACAAAAGCGAAACACTCGAATGATTTATGACCGAGTCTGCAGCGAGATAATAACACTACTGTAGCCGATAATTCAATGTTACTGCTAAATAATAGATTTTATGCCTATCGGCTAAGTCTGACCTAAGCAACTAAGTTGCGAAGCTTAGCTGGAGTTAAGTACTAGAAAGCTGATATTCAGTTACATATCACCTTACACTCAACGCAAATTAAATATTTGGTATTGTTTAACGTACTTTACTAATAAGTAACAGTTAGGAAAACAGTTATGAAATCTTATACCACAGGTTATACCAGCGTTGTAGCTGTTTTGAAGTTTGTTTTTGAACTTCGGTGTAAATATCATCAACATTTAAACCTATTTTTGGATGAATGAATATAGGATTCGGAATTATCAGGCATCACAACTATAGCTTTTCCCGTGGCTCCCTTGTGAAATTCGGTTTTTCTCCCTATTTCGATCTTTACCTATCCCTTCCCTTAGGATCTTTTAACACTGTGCCTATACCATCGAGCGACGACGTTTATAAATCTATGTTTTTATACGTACTTACAACGAAGTTTGCTAAAGCAATCTACCTAAAGCTATCTCTATAAACTGTAGAAAATTCGGTTTTTAAATATTCGTGGAATAATTAAAAACCGAATTTTCTACTAACTACGATTTTTCCGGGATAAAAAGTAGCATACATCCTTTCTCAAGTCTATCTATGTGCCTAAGTTTACCAAGATTGGTAGGTACTGTGGTTTAGGCGTACAAGCGTAATTAGCAAACTTATATTCTCGTTAATGATATTAAAAATAGGGAAGTAGGGATAACACTAAAGCACGGTCGCGGAGCACGAAGAATTTCGTACATTAACCTGTTACTACCTGTCTCTGTCACTCCCGCGTCAAAATAATGCGGTGACGCTCGCACAGGACGGGGTCATTGCATCTGTGCGAGCGTGACGCATTATTTTGACGCGGGAATAACAGAGACAGGTAGTAACAGGTTAATGTACGAAATTCTTCGTGCTCCGCGACCGGACTTATACCGCGTGCTGGAATCCTCAGGCGCGTTATTATTGGTCGATAATATCGCAAGCGTTATTGCGATAATGCGTGCCGATTCCTTGCACACAGCTGCGTTTTTATCGTGCGATAATAACGCGCAGACGGACGCAGCGTCCCGCGTTATTATCGGTCGTTATTATCGCAGCAGTGTGTAACTACATGACCATCCTAATACAAAATGTACTGAAAACAGATATCGCAATAACGCTTGCGATAATACCGACCGATATACTTCCATTGTGGCGTTATTATCGCAGCAGTGTGTAACTACTTGATCATCCTAATACAAAATGTACTGAAAACAGATATCGCAATAACGCTTGCGATAATATCGACCGATATACTTCCATTGCGGCGTTATTATCGCAGCAGTGTGTAACTACATGACCATCCTAATACAAAATGTACTGAAAACAGATATCGCAATAACGCTTGCGATAATATCGACCGATATACTTCCATTGCGGCGTTATTATCGCAGCAGTGTGTAACTACATGACCATCCTAATACAAAATGTACTGAAAACAAATAACGCTTGCGATAATATCGACCGATAATAACGCGCCTGTGTGGGGGAGCCTTTATTCTCCGAGGTGGTAAAAAGTAACTCTTATAATCTTAGCAGATATTTTTATCCGAAACTAAAATTGTGGCTGGTCGTTCGAGGAAAATAAAAAGGCTGCCCATAAGAGTAATGTCGGAGTGTATAGTTTTGGCGGCAATTCCGCCATTTTACGCAGCGGCCATGTTATTTGGAAATGTCAATTTGTGAGGATAAAGGTATGTACACAGATGCTTCGATATCTGTGCTCTGCACCTTCTTTTATTTTTTGTCTCAGTATTTGATTTCGCTTTGTTATTTCTTGAAAGAAACTCTCGTTGTTACTTGTTTATTTTAGAAAAAAATGATATTAGAAACCTTAGTATCATTTTTGAAGACCTATCTATAGATACCCCACACATATGGGTTTGATGAAAAAAAAATTTTTGAGTTTCAGTTCTAAGTATGGGACCCCCAAAATTTATTACTTTTTTTTTAATTTTGTGTGAAAACCTTAATGCGGTTCACAGAATACATCTACTTACCAAGTTTCAACAGTATAGCTCTTATAGTTTCGGAAAAAAGTGGCTGTGACATACGGACGGACAGACGGACAGACGGACAGACAGACATGACGAATTTATAAGGGTTCCGTTTTTTGCCATTCGGCTACGAAACCCTAAAAAGTCGCTTCCATTTCATTCCGCCGCGGAATAAATTGACCCTAATAGTGGCACTGTACTAGTGTAATCTGTATCTCACTGCAACTTTAATAAATTGACCCTAATAGTGGCACTGTACTAGTGTAATCTGTATCTCACTGCAACTTTAATAAATTGACCCTAATAGTGGCACTGTACTAGTGTAATCTGTATCTCACTGCAACTTTAATAAATTGACCCTAATAGTGGCACTGTACTAGTGTAATCTGTATCTCACTGCAACTTTAATAAATTGACCCTAATAGTGGCACTGTACTAGTGTAATCTGTATCTCACTGCAACTTTAATAAATTGACCCTAATAGTGGCACTGTACTAGTGTAATCTGTATCTCACTGCAACTTTAATAAATTGACCCTAATAGTGGCACTGTACTAGTGTAATCTGTATCTCACTGCAACTTTAATAAATTGACCCTAATAGTGGCACTGTACTAGTGTAATCTGTATCTCACTGCAACTTTAATAAATTGACCCTAATAGTGGCACTGTACTAGTGTAATCTGTATCTCACTGCAACTTTAATAAATTGACCCTAATAGTGGCACTGTACTAGTGTAATCTGTATCTCACTGCAACTTTAATAAATTGACCCTAATAGTGGCACTGTACTAGTGTAATCTGTATCTCACTGCAACTTTAATAAATTGACCCTAATAGTGGCACTGTACTAGTGTAATCTGTATCTCACTGCAACTTTAATAAATTGACCCTAATGGTGGCACTGTACTAGTGTAATCTGTATCTCACTGCAACTTTAATAAATTGACCCTAATGGTGGCACTGTACTAGTGTAATCTGTATCTCACTGCAACTTTAATAAATTGACCCTAATAGTGGCACTGTACTAGTGTAATCTGTATCTCACTGCAACTTTAATAAATTGACCCTAATAGTGGCACTGTACTAGTGTAATCTGTATCTCACTGCAACTTTAATAAATTGACCCTAATAGTGGCACTGTACTAGTGTAATCTGTATCTCACTGCAACTTTAATAAATTGACCCTAATAGTGGCACTGTACTAGTGTAATCTGTATCTCACTGCAACTTTAATAAATTGACCCTAATAGTGGCACTGTACTAGTGTAATCTGTATCTCACTGCAACTTTAATAAATTGACCCTAATAGTGGCACTGTACTAGTGTAATCTGTATCTCACTGCAACTTTAATAAATTGACCCTAATAGTGGCACTGTACTAGTGTAATCTGTATCTCACTGCAACTTTAATAAATTGACCCTAATAGTGGCACTGTACTAGTGTAATCTGTATCTCATTGCAACTTTAATAAATTGACCCTAATAGTGGCACTGTACTAGTGTAATCTGTATCTCACTGCAACTTTAATAAATTGACCCTAATAGTGGCACTGTACTAGTGTAATCTGTATCTCACTGCAACTTTAATAAATTGACCCTAATAGTGGCACTGTACTAGTGTAATCTGTATCTCACTGCAACTTTAATAAATTGACCCTAATAGTGGCACTGTACTAATGTAATCTGTATCTCACTGCAACTTTAATAAATTGACCCTAATAGTGGCACTGTACTAGTGTAATCTGTATCTCACTGCAACTTTAATAGTGGCACTGTACTAGTGTAATCTGTATCTCACTGCAACTTTAATCGACCGTGTGTCAAACACAGTAATCCGTAAAAGAACTGCAGTACTAACTGATATTGTTTTGACGACCGAATGGCGTAGTGGCAGCGAACCTGCCGTCTGCACCGGAGGTCGTGAGTTCGATTCCCACTACTGGTAAATGTTTGTGTGATGAGCATGAACGTTTTCCAGTGTCTGGGTGTTTTTTAATACATTATATTTATGTATATTAGTATGTATGTATATTTATCAGTCATCTAGCACCCATAACACAAGCTATCGTTTACTTTGGGGCTAGATTGCGATGTGTAAAATGTCCCGTATTTATTTATTTAAAAAAAATAAAAAAATACTGAATACACAATTAAAAAAAATTGTTTTGAAGGTGTCCAAGTGGAAATGGGCGCCATGTATGTAGGACTTTAGACGAACGATGGAGACGCTTGCTACTTGAATGGAGACCACGCAACGGTCGCAGAAGCGTCGGCAGGCAGCCAACACGTCTGGTCTGATGATATTGAATGGAGACCACGCAACGGTCGCAGAAGCGTCGGCAGGCAGCCAACACGTCTGGTCTGATGATATTGAATGGAGACCACGCAACGGTCGCAGAAGCGTCGGCAGGCAGCCAACACGTCTGGTCTGATGATATTGAATGGAGACCACGCAACGGTCGCAGAAGCGTCGGCAGGCAGCCAACACGTCTGGTCTGATGATATTGAATGGAGACCACGCAACGGTCGCAGAAGCGTCGGCAGGCAGCCAACACGTCTGGTCTGATGATATTGAATGGAGACCACGCAACGGTCGCAGAAGCGTCGGCAGGCAGCCAACACGTCTGGTCTGATGATATTGAATGGAGACCACGCAACGGTCGCAGAAGCGTCGGCAGGCAGCCAACACGTCTGGTCTGATGATATTGAATGGAGACCACGCAACGGTCGCAGAAGCGTCGGCAGGCAGCCAACACGTCTGGTCTGATGATATTGAATGGAGACCACGCAACGGTCGCAGAAGCGTCGGCAGGCAGCCAACACGTCTGGTCTGATGATATTGCCAAACTAGGAAAGTCATGGACGAGAATAGCCCAACACCGCAAAAAATGGCGTGCTTATGAGAAGGCCTTTAACCAACATAGATGAATGAAGGCTCCTAACGAAGAAGACTAGTGTAATCGCACCCTTACACCCATCGCGCCCCCGGCTGGGGCTGTTTGTTTTTACGTCACTTCAGACACAAGAAACCTCTTTGTACTACGGCCCCGGGGACGAATTCTTTATTAGTAGGTATTTTCATGGTATTTTTTGCCATTTTCTGTAAGTTAACTTTCCGCATTTTACAGTTTTCCGGCTTAACATCCTCTAAGTTAAGTTTACGTCCACATTTCTATTGTTTTCTTTTCTGGCTTTATTTTGTCACAAGTTATACTGGTGGTAGGACTTTTCCGGAGCGATTCCGGGTAGGTACCCGTAGGTACTACCGCGTTGTCAGTAAATTCGTATTTAATTTTATTACCTCCCCGGCGCAGTGGCGGCGCGCTTGGATTCGAGTGGGAGGTCGCGGGTTCGATTCCCACCGCGGGCCACTTTGGAATTTTATAATTTCCAAATTGGCTCTGGTCTGGTCTGGTGGAGGCTTCGGCCGTGGCTAGTTACCACCCTACCAGCAAAGACAAGACACACCGCCAAGCGATGTAGCGTTTCGGTGCAATGCTTGTAGAACCCGTTGGGGTAAATTTACTTACCCTTCCAAGTTAGTACGATAACATCTTAGGCTGTATCATCACTTACCATCAGGTGAGACCACAGTCAAGTACTAACTTGTATAGAGTAAAAAAAAGTAAATTTGTTTGCCATACATTGAATAAGGCTCAGGCCCGTGATTCGAACCCGTTGATGACAGACAGAGGTCACAACCAATGGGCTATTGCCGCAACTGTACGTGGTACAGAGTAATGAAAGTACCAGAGAGTCAGAGCACGTGCCTACCGCTAACGAGCCAACACTTGCCCTACTGCTCTGTAAAGAGGCTACGCGTCTTGAGATCTACTTTACACCGTACCTACTCTGTGCATAGACTACGCTTAGTCAAAAATCAAGAATCAAATGATTTATTTCATATAGGCCTTACTATTACAGGCTGTTATGAATAGTCAGTTAAATATGATCATACTTAGTGATAACTATTTCACGACTTAAAAACTAAGTTAACGAGGGTTCTAGCGTGCCCTGAACAGAGAAGCCCACAACAAACTCAGCCGGTTTACTTTTCGTTATCATTTTTCTAAAAAATTGAGCAATTCAGGATTACTCTTATGGTTTATTTTCATTTAAGGAAATGTATAACTTTAAGCTAAGAGTGGACTTTAAATCCCAGACTGAATTTTTGGTATTGAATAGAAGTAGGCATTACTTTACGGAAATCCACAAAATTAGCTAGAAAGTTTTTTTGCTATAATCAGCTACCTGAACAGAACCTGTCATCAATCCCGAGGGAATGCAACCACCACACAAAACTCTTAGAACTTTCGACGTGAGTTCCGTCCCGACACTGGGACATCCTCGCTCCGTGTTGTACAATCTCGCAAGTCCTCTTGTTTCTGCATATTGGATCATACAGATTCTTTTCAAGTAGCGGATTATAGCAAAACAAATTAATCTGTCCTGGTAAATAAAGAGGACTGCAGCATGTATGTGAAGCCTTAAAATCCGGAGTAGCGTGGTAATTTTTAACTGGAAATTTTACTTAAACGCAATGTCGGAAGCAACAAAAAAAGTGAAAAGTAAAGAAAATTTAAAACGAGCAAATTGATTGAATTTATTTTTGTCTTTCTCACTCTCACGGAGATTTGGTAGGTGCGACATGCAGCGTCGCGGAAGAATATAGCAGAAAAAGGACATTTTACCTAACTACTCAAAAACTAAGCTGGTTATCAAAAATCCGTTCTAAGCGTTTTAGGATATTATTATTACCGATACATTAAAACTAAAATTACAATTACATCCATTGTAGTTTCCGATAAAATATAGAAAAACTGAGATTTTGGAGCAACTTTTGGGAGAACTTTCTATCGAGAAAATTTTATCCAATCGTGTTTCTGCTTCTTAGCGATTTTAGATTAAAGACCCAAAATACATGACGTGTAAATTTGAAAGTAATTTTCTTTATAGTTTTTGCATAAAACTTCATTCAAAATCACCTAAATACGGCTTGTAGGCCGTTAAACAAAACTTCCCTCCACTCAAAAAGAAATAGGAGCCCATTAAGCGGGGCGGTTTCCGGGAAGATGGCGACGTATCCGGTCGCGCTCAGTCGACGTCTGACTGCCTTCCGGTGCGGACGTGCGGTACGCTGGAGTTCATTTTAGGTCGGGATTATTAATTATAGTGTTTTCTTTGAAGAGGTTTTACCTTGAATTTGCTTAGGGCAATGTATCTACCTACCTCAAAATGTATTTGATATAATTTCATTCAGTTACATTACAGAGCAGGAACAAGTAGAGTTATATCTCTGTAAAATATTTGATATTTCTCAAAATATCGAGTAAAAAAAACAGTCGTAAAACAAAAGTTGTTAGTTTTAATGTGGTTTTAATGTAAACAAATACAGGCCGAGAGCGATTTGGTAATTTTTATATAACCCTGTATACGTAACTACGTGATTGCAATGCGTTGACTATAGTAGTGTTATTATCTCGCTGCAAACTCGGTCATAAATCATTCGAATGTTTCGCTTTTGTTGTTCTTTGTTGAGTTGTGCATTACTGCAGAACAACAAAAGCGAAACACTCGAATGATTTATGACCGAGTCCGCAGCGAGATAATAACACTACTATAGTAAGAGAAACTTTCATTCTAGATTTTCGAAGATTGTTTTCGTGGCGGGATTTTCGTCAGACAAAACATCAATTTTTCTGCGCGATATCGTCCGAAAAGAATTACTATATCGTAGAGAAAACCAAAGGAAGTAGATAGGGCGTAATAAAAGCAAGGATTGAAACAAATTAATGCATCGCCACGTTTGTACGTACGTCGCGCGTCGGCTAACATAATGCGGGTATTAAGAGCGGAAGTGACGCCATCTTGGATGTGTTACCGGAAATTAATTTTCTAATGCCGATGAACAGCAGCTGTGTGGCTGTAAGCGTGTAAGCACACTTAGTATCGCGCCACATTCGACGGATAACTACTGGCGATGGCGCACGCACAGGATGTTTGAGACCGAAAGATTCATTTTAATAGTGCATATCTTGTTTGGTTATAATGTCCTTTGTTACATTCAGCAACACATCAAATGATTTTATTGACATTCGATAATATTCGAATGCTTTATCTGGATACAATCTTAGTTGCACATACGAGGTGTGAAATTGCCCAATTGCTAATCGAACAGTATTTATGGGATGGACCCAATATTTACGCTTTCTTTTTTCTTGTTTTAAAGCTTCATAAAAAGCTATCACTTCTATCGGATCCAATACGACCACACCGTATAAGCGTTGGCAGTCGACTGATCTGCCACGGAGTATTCAATGTGGCTGCTATGTTTCCTAACGGATTTACCGCAACGGAACTTCGGCGTCGGAATTTCCGTCAAGTGTGGCGTAGGCCTTAGGCTCAATTTACACCGCGGCGGAATGGAATGGAAGCGATTTTTTCGCATAGTATAATGAACTTTATGTCAATTCTAAAACAATTAAATTTTTGTCTGGTGGCAGGCTTCGGCCGTGGCTAGTTACCACCCTACCAGCAAAGACGCACCGCCAAGCGATTTAGCGTTCCGGTGCGATGCTGTGTAGTGCTGTGTGTGTTCATATGGTGCAAAGATGGAAAAATAATGATTCGTAAGTCAGAGAAAGCAAGGGTGCACGTCATTAGGACCATAGAAGACCTAAAAGTCCTTTCGGAAAACTAAGACGTGTAATACAAGTAAAGTTTAAAGTAGGTACCTACAATACTATATTTAGATGGCCCATATCCCATTAAATAACGGTATAACGGAGATATTTAACTGTACAAACTTATCTGACTATTTTCAGTATATTCCTCGTAGTAATAAAAATTTAACATTTGTTCATGTAAATATTCGTTCTATCATAAAAAATTTCAGTCAATTAGAATTATTAGTGTATAGCTGTACGAGAGATCTCGATGTTATTATTTTAACTGAGGTAGGTATAAGTGATTGTGTAAGTTCCATGTTCAACTTGAATGGCTATAACATGTTCACAGAACTACGTATTCAACAAAGAGGAGGTGGATTAATTATCTATGTACATAATAAGCATAGATTCACTAAAACTTTACACAAAACAAAGCACTTTGAATGTATCGTAGGTAAATTCGAAACAACCTCTAACCATGAAGTATATCTGTGCGCAATTTATAGACCACCATCTTACAGCATACCATGTTTTATAAATGAACTTGGAACTTTATTGAGCTCAGTACCGGACGGCGATGTACTTTTGTTGGGAGACATAAATATTAATATCAGGGCGCATAATAACATCCAAACTCAATATCTCAACTTAATGAGTGAGAACGGACTTGAGTGTGCGATCTCCGACTACACGAGAATAGAAATCACAAAAGGGAATACCACAAACACATGTATAGACCACATTTTCGTGAGATCACACACTCAAGAAACGTTCTCTGCGGCGGTCGGGACAGTACTGGCCGACCATCGCCTCACAGCTATAACCTGTGTCGGGCTGCGGAACATACAGGCTGCTCCAAAATACGTAACCAGGTTTAACAATAAAATTGTTTGGGAAGAGCTGAGTCGAACCGACTGGAACTCTTTATGTGATACAGAATGTCCTACTGTTCTGTATAATAAATTAAAATCTAAAATTTTACAGTGCTACGAATCCGGCAAATATTTATTACGCGTAAAGAACTCTAAAAGAAATACGGAACCATGGATAAACAAAAAAATTATAAAACTATGTAAAAGCAAGGATAAAAAATTTATAGCCTGGAAAAAAGACAAAAATAATAAAAAACTTAAAACAGAATATACAGAATTACGAAATAGGTGTAATAGAATAATAAAGAAACAGAAAGATGAAACAATTCAAGAGAATATAAAATTACATATTAATGAACCTAAAAAACTGTGGAACATTCTCGATAGGATAATGGGGAGAATTTCAAATTCCCTTGACAGTATAATACTGAATGCTTTCAGTGATAATCAAAATATGAAAGATATAGCTAACAACTTTGCTATAGGTTTTGATAAAAGTATAAAGGACACCTTACCCAAATGTAATAACTCAATGCTAGATCCAAAATTGTACACACAACCAGCTAATGTCTCAATGCGTTTTAAAAAAGCGGAAGCTATTGATGTATACAAAATAATTAAAAGTATAAAAACACAAAAAGCGGCAGGTATGGATAAAATAAAACCTATAGATATTAAAAAGCTGGCTAACAAAGTAACTGAGGTCATCACTAGATTTATTAATCTGAGCATTTCCACGGGTCAATATCCTGTAGAACTAAAACAAGGAGTTGTCAGGCCCATTTTTAAAAAAGGTAACAAAAAAGATTACAGTAATTATCGTCCTATAACTATACTGTCTGTGATTGACAAAATAACGGAAAAGTACATTTGTAACCAAATACACGAATTCTATAAAGAAAATGAAATATTGGCAACTCAACAATATGGCTTTCAACCCAAGAAAAGTACAACACAATTGCTTGCTAGTTTAACTAACTATGTCAACACATGCCTTAATAATAAAAAACATGTCCTAATGGTATTTATCGACTACAGCAAGGCCTTCGATACACTGCGGCACGATACTCTTATTAGAAAATTAGACGACACCGGAGTTAGAGGGCCGTTGCTGAAATGGTGTGAAAACTACTTAACCGATCGTTCTTACGTGGTTCAAATTAACGGAGAACATAGTGATAAAATGGTCAGTGCGCAAGGAACAGCTCAAGGATCGGTTTTAGGACCCCTTCACTATTTGGCGTATGTTAATGACCTTAAAAATGTAATTAAAAAAAGTAAACTCTTCCAGTATGCGGATGACACCTGTCTAGTAACAGCGGATAGAAACGTTGCAAAAGCTATGGAAGACTTACAGCAAGATTTCAACTATCTAAGTAAATGGTCCCATGATGCCGGATTAGTATTAAACTCCCAAAAAACAAAACTCCTTCATATTCGCTCCAGTTATAACAAAAACACTGAGGAACCTTATCTTATCTCACACTCTCATGATTGTCTGCATGTAAATGTCGTGTCACAGTGTAAATGCACTCAAATTGAAAAAGTAAAAGAGCATACTTACCTCGGTCTTGTTCTAGATCACAGATTCAATTGGGATAGACACATTGAGACCATATGCAACAAGCTAAGAGCGATTATGGCAAAGCTATACATAGCGAAAGGAAAATTAACGTTTAAAACAGCCCTCTTATTATACACTGCCCTTATGGATAGTATTGTGTCATATGGTCTCAGTGCGTATGGACGTACGTTTAAAACTCACCTGCAGAAAATCTATAACATTCAAAGAAGAACGCTAAAAATGATTCTACCGACCAAAATTAGAGACAAGATCCAAGACGATGACGCAGTATTTAAATACTGTAAAGTGCTTCCCATTCAAAGAAAAGTACAACATGCTCTTATCAGTGAAAATTATTTCGATTACTTCCAAAAGGATACACTACGAATAATAAAAACAAGAGCGGATACGCAAAAACAATTGCTGACAACTCGGGCTAGCAACTTTTATGGAGAGCGAACAACAGATTACCTTCTGCCCAGATTAATAAATGAACTACCACTAAATTTAAAATCTAAACTAACGAGAAGAAATATCAAGTACGAAATTAAGAATTATCTTTTAAATAACTCGCTAGTCATACATAAAAAAAAATTAACACACATACGTATAATATAACTAATAAATAAATAAACAAACCAACATATATATAAAAGTCAAATTAATACAGAATAATTAAGAATACGTAGTAATATAAGAATACATAATAGTAATATAATATAAGAAACATAATAATATTGGAACGGCCTGTATATTCTCGGTCACTGATAAGGATCTTTTGTTTGAATCGCTTGCGCACTACACGTGCAACCAAAGTGGTTTGTGTTCGGTGTTTTGCGCGTCCTACCGACAATTTTTAGTTCTATGTATTTGTTTATTCCCATAACCTACTTTCTAGTTTTAAGTTAACCTTACTATGTATATAATGAATTTTACCTATATGTATACTAGTGTATTTTAAGGAGGAATGTGCAGCGCCCCGACAAGCCGCCGAGGCTTAGGGGTGCCAAGAAAACAAGTTGTAAATATGTATTTTTATTTAATAATAAATAAAAAAAAATAAAAAAAAACCGTTGGGGTAAATTTACTTACCCTTCCAAGTTAGTACGATGACATCTTAGGCTGCATCATCACTTACCATCAGGTGAGATCGCAGTCAAGTACTAACTTGTATAGAGTAAAAAAAAATGCGCGAGGATTCCCCGCAAGACGCGCGAGCTGTTTTTGCTCCTGCTAGTGTAAAAATTGAATTTCTTTTTCAATGACCTTTACACCTACTTTCAGGAAAGATTGTCAAAGTAATCTACCTATAGCTGTAGCTATAGATAACTGTTGAAAATTAGGGTTTTTAAATATCCCATGGGAACTATGGATTTTCCCGAGATAAAAAGTAGCCTATGTTTTAATCCGGGTTATAAGCTATCTATGTTCCAAATTTCAGCCAAATCGGTTCAGTAGTTGCGGCGTGAAGGAGTAACAAACATACACACTTACACACTTACACACACACACACACACACACACACACACACACACACACACACACACACACACACACACACACACACACACACACACACACACACACACACAGAAACACACACGCACGCGCACACACACACACACACACACACACACTTTCGCCTTTATAATATTAGTGTGACTACTCGCCTAGACATGAAAGATGATCCTTACAAAGTTACAAGTGGTGGTCAGCAAATGAAAAGCAATACCTACCCAAACCTTTCAAAATTTGCTAAAGTTTATTTTTCTTCTCCCGGGAGTAGCGTGTATAGTGAGAGGTTGTTTTCTGAAGCTGGTATCATTTACGATTACATTTACTGAAAAGCTTGTTTTTATCCATCACAACTTACCGCTGATTAATTTTACTTATTAAAATATTGTAATTTGGTAGATAATAAATAAAAATCTTGAGTAATATGATGTGTCTTTTTTGTCCACGATTTGGTATTCGGTATTTGGCCGAATAATAAGTACTATTCGGCCGAATACCGAATACAAAAAAAAGTGGCCGAATACCGATAGTAGCCGAATATTCGTGGCATCTCTAGTTTTGACCTCAGAAAATCCCCGTTCTATCAACACAAGACAAAAGTGACAGTTTAGTATGTAAGATTTTCGACTAACTAAGTCATACAAAAATAAGTAAATGGACATCAATTTATGAGTTTTTCAAAGATAATAAGGATTTCCTAGAAATCTGCCACATTCTGCCAGTGTTAAAGTTTAGGAGCCAAATCTGCCCAAATGGCAGAAATCTGCCACAAACGGTCGCACTGACACAAAACGCAGACCAAAGAGTATGTACTGGTCTCAATTTGGTAATCAGTACCACAGACCACTTATCTCTACTCTCTTCATAGACAAGCAAACGATCTATGTAGACAAGTTACAAGTCAACTAACCACAGAATACTAGGTAGGTATTGATTGACTGCGATCGAGACTGCGAACCACGGATAAAAAATAGGTTCATGCTGAGAACCTGAGAACTAAATGCAATCTATTGTAAAAGACGAATGTAAATGTCCTTCAGTCTTCACCACAGAACACTATGGTCTTCACGAAGGCAAATAAAATAGATTTTAGATTGACTGAATATAATAGCTCTCAAGATAGCTAAATAGTGTGGTCGATTCTGTTATGCAAAACTAACTATTTAAAATAATGCTGTCCCTTTCCATACGGAATAGTTTGAAAAGGGTAGCACTATTTTTAAATTAGTTAGTTAAAATTTGTACAACAAAATATTTTGACAGTTGGCACTGGCATGGCATATTTGACACTCATTTGACCATCATTTGACTTAACAATGACTTTACTAACGGATTTGTACATTGTCTAGGTACCGATTTATACTTAGAGTTGCCACTACAAATATTCTTACCAATTTAGAAGGAAAATAACAGAAAAGTATCGTAAATTCTTCCAGTAGATTGCGTTGTTCTTTTCAACATAGAGATAGACAAGTATACTTTCGTAGAAAGTTAAGACAGCGGTATTGACAGGGCTTCTTTTATTTTATCGTCATAATAAATCATAATTACCTTAACCAAGCTCTAAAAATATGTTCATTCGTTTTCGGTTTTTGTTTTCTCGGAATTATTGCAGTACCTATTACCATTTACCTAAGTTATAACGTCGTCAAGTACTGCCTATTTTTGACGTGACAACGTCTTATAAATTGGTTTGCCGGGTGACACTTCAAGAAACTGCGTTACGCTCCGCTCACATTATGCGCTCACAATGAGAGCGAGTGAGAGGCACGCGTCCCTTCCACTCGGGCATGGTTAGCCCGCCTAAGAGCGAGAGAGACAGACATAAAAAGTGAAAGGCACGCGTCCCTTCCACATTTCATCCTTCTTCCTACTATACGAATGAATATTCGCATTAAAATTATTTTACCACTCAAAGTCGTTGTCACGTAAAACTTTCGCCCGTATACCGACTTTACAGGCAACAATTTTTTTTTTAACTGACGCGGCCCCCGCGTTCAGTCTTTAGGTTACCAGACGACACTCGTCGAGGTGCCTCTACGTACTATCTCATCATCCATTTGTCGAAGTTATCCATATATCGAAGAAGGAGGAGGTGCACATACAGTAATAACATGTAAGGATTCTCTTAATTTTTGTATGTATTTTATAGTTTCAAGTTTGCTACTAGCGGACGCCCGCGGTTCCGCCCACATGAATTTTGGTTTTCACTAATCCCGTGGTAGCCATGGCCTATTTGTTATTCGAAGGTATTATCTACCTTCAATCCAAATTTCATCCAAATCGGTTCAGTGATTGCGGCGTGAAGGAGTTACAAACATACACACATGCACAAAAAAGGAAAGAATTATTGTTGTAAAATATGGTAGAAAAAGTGTTCTACAATGGTATTACTATAATATCGTGAATTTTGTCTTTGGTTACAATTGTAAGCTTCATGTTAAAACTAACTATTTAATTTACGAAATTATGAAGAAAACTTATCAACTTGAGCTGAACAGATCATATGAAATTGCTTTCATTTGGGTCCCGGCACACTGTGGAGTGATTGGAAATGAAAACGTCGACTTTTTGGCAAAAACGATAAATACATCACAGAACATCAGACAAATAAAGTCAAGTGTTGCCCTTCCTTACACTGATATCAATAAGAATTTGATAAATAAGATGGAAAGTCATTGGGATGAGATGAGGAACTCCCCTGAAAATGAGCGAAAAGGATTATGGTACAAATGCATAAATAATGATTTAAATAAAAACCCGTGGTTTTGTAATAAGAAAACTAATTATAGTAATAGAAAATATTATTCAGCCATATGTCGCCTAAGATTGGGTCATTGTCGCCTTAATGCACATTTACATAGAATGAAAATAGTGAACTCTCCGTCTTGTAATTATTGCAATAGTAATGAATCCCAAACACTGGATCACATATTTTTTTCGTGTTCATCTTTCGGCATTCAGCGCCTTGTGCTGATTGATGACTTGATTAATATTTTCAAGACCATTGAAGACGTGCCGCGCTCGCTAAAGGATTTACTGAAGAATTCGTTGACGTATAAATATTTATACAAATATATTTTGAACACTGTTCAAGAAATTTGAATTTAAGTACAGAAAGAAAGATAATTCGAAGAAAGAAGAGTCAGAAAGAAAAAACTACAAGATTAAAATCATTCAGATGAATCATACATATTTATGATTATTTATATTTATTATTACGATTGAACAGGCTATGCCTTTAAAATACATAACACAGAAAATACACACGAATGAATAGGCTGTATGGTCTCCGACCTTTGCCTGTCCTGAAAGGGACGAATGGATTAACAGAACACAGAACTGTCTTTGGTTATCCTTACCAGTTTTTTTAGAAATGTCGGATGACGAGGAGGTTCTCCGTAATTTGTGCCGTTATTTATCGAAAATTTGCAAACCATTGCGAGCTTTGTTTTGTAATTGATATTTTTTGGATTTTTGATCTCATAGGCATTCGGGATATTCAGTTTATTTCGGTGAAGCGATTAATTTATTGAGTTTATAACCTAATTTTGTGTGCTATCACAATTGGTCGGTGTAAAGTAATTTGTGAATTCTGAATTGGAATTATTCAGCTCTCGACTCGGTAAATGCGTGCGTTGTTTAAATATAACTGAAGTTCATGGTTTGCTACGCGTCGTGGTGTGTTTGGTGGCGAAAGCGGCGCGTTAACATGTGAAATATTGGAAAAAATGTATTTAGTGTTATACGGATCGTGTACTGAGTGTTTTTGTGGTGTAGTTTGGATGATCCCGTAGGATTGCGATGTCTAGGCTCGTGGACTACTTCGTCATAGTGGGCTTCGACCACGAGAAAGAAAGTAAGTACACATGTACTGCAGTAAACATGTTTATGAAAATTTGGGTCGGCATTTGAAATACGCATCTGGATTTATGGGGTGGGGGCGGAGGGGGGGGGCGGGGTGAGGGGGGGAGGGTACGAACCCTCCCCACCATCCCCCGCGGCGCGGAAACCTATAATTTTTTTTTTATTAATTTTTTATTTTATGAGGTTATGTGTTAACTTTATATAAGAATTTACGACTACCTATAGCCTAAGAAAAAGTGGGGGACCTAGGAAAGCTCCTTAGCCGTCACCCCCTTTCCCTCCAAGAGCATGTCGACGGAGCCCCGCTTAGCGGGGCTCCTATTTCTGGGTGGTCAAAAAAGGAAAATAACCTTAACCTAATTACCTATAGGTGCACATTGTTGGTTGGTTCTGAGATAGTAAAATAATACAACAAATATTTAATTAATTATAATTTTTTTTATTTTTTTGAGGTTATGTGTTAACTTTATATAAGAATTTACGACTATAGTCTAAGAAAAAGTGGGGAACCTAGGAAAACTCCTTAGCCGTCACCCTCTTCCCCTCCAAGAGCATGTCGACGGAGCCCCGCTTCGCGGGGCTCCTATTTCTGGGTGGTCAAAAAAGGAAAATAACCTTAACCTAATTACCTATAGGTGCACATTGTTGGTTGGTTCTGAGATAGTAAAATAATACAACAAATATTTAATTAATTATAATTTTTTTGTATTATTTTTTTTATTTTTTGAGGTTATGTGTTAACTTTATATAAGAATTTACGACTATAGCCTAAGAAAAAGTGGGGGACCTAGGAAAACTCCTTAGCCGTCACCCTTTTCCCCTCCAAGAGCATGTCGACGGAGGGTTTCCATAAATCTTCTGATTTTTTTTTAATATATGGATCAAAATAAAACAAATATGAATATATTTTTAAACTAGTGTAAAACAAGTCTTAACATAAAACAAATTTGCGTGGCTCTGACATTAAAATTTCTGGTGTAACCACAGTTAGCCATTTATTTTTTTGGTTTCTGATGATATTACAATATTGGTCACTTACTAGGTGAGATCACAGTCAACAACTTGTAGTGTGTAAAAAAAAAATTACATTGTAAGTACCTACCTAAACATTACCATTTTGGGCACCTAGTTGTGTATGACAGTGTAATAAAAAGACAGAGTTATAGACCACAGCTCTAAGGATTAATTGGTGTGTATTATAAAACAACAACCTCCCTGGCACAGTGGTGACACGCTCGGATTAGAGTGGGAGGTCACAGGTTCGATTCCCACCATGGGCTACTTTGGAATTTTATAATTTTTAAATAGGCTTAGATCTGGTCTGGTGGGAGGCTTTGGCCGTGGCTAGTTACCACTCTACAAGTAAAGACACATCGCCAAGCGATTTAACATTCCGGTGTGATGCTTGTAGAAACCGTTGGGGTAAATTTACCCTTCCGAGTTAGCACAATAGCATCTTAGGCTGCATTATCACTTACCATCAGGTGAGATCGCAGTCAAGTACTAACTTGTATAGATTAAAAACAAAATATGCTTTATTGACACAAATAAATTCCATTGCAGTCTCATTTATCAATATGTTTTATTGTAGGAACAATATAAAGCTCCTATAAATTGGCCCCAACTCGTCCAGCCTTGAATCACTGTATTGTTCTGTTACTGTTAATAGTTGGTGAGACATGTTCCATTTGTTAATTCACTTCTTAGAATCTATGATGCCCTGGTCTCATGTAGTGTAATTTTTCATAGTCTCCAATTGTTTTGTGTTTGAGAGACCCAAACTTTTTACTCTACAGGGTCAAAAAAATTAACAGGACATAGAAAGAATGACACAGAAGTAAGAATTCCTTTATTAAAAAAAAATTATAACTGCATTTATTTTTATATGAGAAATGAATCAGCAACAATGCAAATCCATAAATGACAGTTGCTATTTGGGGCTAATAAGTTAACCCCTTCTCTTCTCTTCTCTCGATTGCAGCTTGATGGTCCCTGGTGTTACTTCGACTGCTCTCGATCTATTGTGACGCCAAGTTGACCCATATTGGCGCTGTCTTCATAGGTTCCTACATCTGCATGCTTAACTGTTGGCTTTATAGATACCGCACCATATTTGACTCCTGAAAAAGAGTTCTGTGCAGGTTTCAACTTATACACCGCCTACAATAGTATTTAATTAATTTACCAAACATTACCGATTATTTGTATGGGCTATTGGTTCAACTTCTATAATTAGCTTGGTAGTGCACCCGCACTTAGTTTTTTCTATCATGACAAGGGAATGACATCATGTTCTAAATACTCTAGATGTTGAGTCATTGAGCTTGAATATTTTAAATAGCAGCGTTTTACCTGAAAATAAAACGTTTATTAAAATACTTACCTCACTGGAAGCTTTATATTGAGAGTAGCACATCCGTTTCCGTTTGATTTCCGTACATTTAGTGACGTCAGAACCGGCTCTGTGGCGCCACCTGGCGTGTCGCACCGTAGGTTTCCTTAATAGCTTGGTGCGACCCTTGGTTCATTGGCTCAATAATATCACCAGGCAGGAATTACTGAAAGCTTCCAGTGAGGTAAGTATTTTAATAAACGTTTTATTTTCAGGTAAAACGCTGCTATTAAAACACTTGACCGTCACTGGAAGCTTTATATTGAGAGCCTGTTTGTTTTCGCCTGGTGACGCCACATATTAGACGTTTTACGCCAATGTGACAATGTAGGATAATTATTATATATGAGAATTTAATGTTTCTCTAATAATTATTCTTAAAAACATAATTTTATACGGTTTTTCTTCAAAATCAGTTAATAACCACTTCTATATGAATATAAAATTAATAACAAATCGGATTGAGAAGTTGGGTGAATCATGACTTATTGTAAATAACTTTATGTTTACAAGTATTGGCTGATTGCCAATTTTCACGATCTATCTCATCAAGGGAGTGATTTCTTCATCAGCTCTGGAAAGCTCCATCTACAGACCTAGCACTACCAGGAGTAGCAGATATGCCAGCTTCTCTGAACAAGCTCGCGAAAACTGCGCGAGGCGTTTTGGATAACAATGTAATTGTAATGAATAGATTAACCTAGGTACTACAATTTGAAACATTTCGTCTATCATTTAATAATGAAATTTAATTTATCAATAAAATTCAAATAGATTTTAGTTACGATAATATAAATGTAGGTAATAATTATCTCAATTTATAAAATTCTCGCTATATCTACCGTAAGAAAAGTTAGATCATGTAGGTATAATTCTTTCTGAAAAAAAGAAGTAATAACATCGCAGTATGACGAGATGTTTAAAAAAAGCTATTTACATCTATAAATAGATAAGTAAGATTTTAACTTATCTTATCAGATAGGTGGATTCTGATTCTTTATTTTCAGAATGTTTTACAAAAGCATGGTTACTTAGATAACTTAAATTTTCGGCACTACATAACGTCAAAACCTGATGTGTGTAAAAGAACAATGCATTGAAAATTAATTTATTACTCAAATATAAATCAAAACTGGTACTAATTGTGAGCCGGTAGGGATATTAGTAGTAATATATTATTTTCAGACTATAAGGCCAACGTAAATTTGTAAGTTGTGAGAGTTGAGTTTCGCAATTTTTTAAGTAAGATAGTAATGACACTCTTACGGGGTTTCATGTTTTAATGGTTTCGGACTGGGACCAACCACACATTTCCAAACCTATGAGTCGATGTTCTCTAATTTCAGAACTACCAGACCCGCTGTGTCAATTAGAAACTTGTGTTGGTTTCTCGGATTCAACGGAGCAACGAGCGCTCGGACTCTGAGTACCACGCGCCAAAAACCTTTTTCCCGTGGTATTGTTATTAAAAATATTCCCGTTTACTTATTGAGATGAATCAAGTCTCGATATACCAACGTAGTTGTGTACTACATGTGCATTCTTCGAGGCGAACAGATCGACTACTGGGATTCCCAACTTTGCATAACTAAGTATTTTCATATCGGATAAAATAAGTGCCACCGTGGAGGTTGGCGATAGCGTGACAGAAGATACACAATTCGTATGACTATTGAACCTGCCTGGGATGTACGTCTTTTATGTTGTAGTGATTTTGATTTCAACCTAAAAATTTCAGGATTCGAATGTTATTTTCAATAGGAGTAAGATCTCGTCCCACTTGCTCTTTTTAAATGAGTAATAGTCTTGCTGTCACATTGTATAAAGATCGAACTTTGACGCCGGGTGTGAGTAGTTGAGTACGTCTCTGAAAGGCATATAAAAAAAAAGAAGGGGCCAACACTTCATTTTGATTAGAATTAGTATTTGTTCTTATCGTGTACAAGACTACGATAGAGAGAGATCATCCAGTAATGCTCTCCAAACTAAGTACGAGGCACATGTTTACCAAAAACAAAACTGGTGGAAGATAATACAGCGAAGTTAGTAGCTGACAATTCGCCTTCCACTAAAAGAGTTCGTTTATTGCATTCAGCGGTTTGTATAAGGCACCCATCATTCAAGACAAGTCCGGCAGAATGTATTTGAAAAGTATCAAGTGCCGATGATTCATTCGTCCTCGTGGAACAACAAAGCTGGCAAAATTCGGAAGTTCTATATTTATATTAATTTCTTTGCATTATAGTCATTTAAAATCCGAATTATATTATTGAATAAGTACTTCATTTGACTTTTCCTAATAAACTCTTTTGTGGCAAAAGACCGAATTTATTTGCCAACTTAGGCTCTGTAGTAGCTGCATTGTAATTTTGACATGACTGCAAGTACATTTTGCAAAAGAAATCATCTAGGTACGCAAGAACAAGAACTATGAAATTAGGCCTGTGTTAAGTAGGTATATCCATTTTGCACAACAAGTCTTGGGGTTGCCGGAAATCCGGAATGCGGTACATGTTTATCAAGTGAATTGATTCTGGCAAAACAATCGTTCAGTGCTTTGAGGTCGAATATCGGTCGAGACTCGAGATAACCCGTCGCGCGTCGGGTTAAAGAGTGGATGAAAAGCCTGGTGTGTAAGACGCCATGCTTTTCATTTTGTGCGCCATTGCACATATTATATTCTAGAAACAGGAGTGTGAAATATTTTTCCCGTCATGTTGGGAAATACAAAAGGTGATTACTTCAAACACAACATTTCTTTCAATTATGAAAGATGTTATACTAAACTACCCATTGCAAGAGAACAGGTTCGAGTTGAATCCTCTAACTAATTTAATTCATTTGGATGTAGACGTATTTAGGCCCTTCGCACACAGCTAGCTTAAGCGTATCATTATGACGCTACGCATAACAGTATGACAATTACGTCCTAAAATTCGCTCCAACATCGCTTCAACTGCGGACATGTTTGTACTCTTACTGCTGTCGTCGTACGCGCGAATGATGTTACGCTTACGTGAAATATACAGCGTACAGATAATTTTTCGTATATCTACTGGTATGCACCTTGCGAGGGTGGTTTATAACGCTCGTGCTGATAAGACTGCGTGCACTATCCAGGCCGAGTATAGGTAATGTTACCAATACTTTGCTTCCCCAAGGGGCGACGATCTGGTTGATTAGCATAATGATTGCTTAATGTATTATTTATACGTTGGTATCTACCCCGCGAAGGTGGGCTGTATGATCATGCTAGCAACATTGCGAGCACTGTCCAGATCAAGAAGTTCCACACGATGGAACGGCAATGCTTGTAATAACTTGCCCCCGCGAGGGGCGACGGTCTTATTGCTTCGCATATTAGTATCCACCCTGCGAGGGTGGGATGTAATTAATGATCGTGCTAGCATACTGCGAGTCTGTCTAGGCCAAGAAGTTCCACGTGATTGAACGGCTATGCTTGTAATACCTTGCCCCCGCGAGGGGCGACGGTCTTATTGCTTCGCATATTAGTATCCACCCTGCGAGGGTGGAATGTAATGATCGTGCTAGCATACTGCGAGCCTGTCTAGGCCAAGAAGTTCCACGCGATGGAACGGCTATGCTAGTAATAGCTTGCGTTCGCGAGGGGCAACGATCTGATTGCTTCGCATATTAGTATCCACCCTGCGAGCGTGGGATGATTGTGCTAGCAATACTGCGAACCTGTCTAGGCCAAGAAGTTCATCGCGACGGAACGGTAATGCTTGAAATACTTGCCCCCGCGAGGGGCGACGGTCTGATTGCTTCGCATATTAGTATCTACCCCGCGAGGGTGGGATATAATGATCGTGCTAGCAATATAGCGAGCCTGTCTAGGCCAAGAAGTTCATTGCGATGGAACGGCAATGCTTGCAATACCTTGTCCCCACGAGGGGCGACGGTCTGATTGCTTCGCATATTAGTATCTACCCCGCGAGGGTGGGATATAATGATCGTGCTAGCAATATAGCGAGCCTGTCTAGGCCAAGAAGTTCATTGCGATGGAACGGCAATGCTTGAAATACCTTGTCCCCACGAGGGGCGACGGTCTGATTGCTTCGCATATTAGTATCTACCCCGCGAGGGTGGGATATAATGATCGTGCTAGCAATATAGCGAGCCTGTCTAGGCCAAGAAGTTCCACGCGATGGAACGGCAATGCTTGTAATACTTTGCCCCCGCGAGGGGCCATGGTATGATTGAGGTTCCCGAACTAGACGAAAATCTGAATTGAATAGTGTGCAATCGAAGGTAGTATTTTATTCAGCGAAGCTTATACGAAAGAATTACGATCTTGGCTCACGACTCTTCTCGGCGCGCCTCAATACTTTTTGATCGCTTGCCGCACGCTAAGTGCGATAAATCCGAAAATTTACGAATTCTTTTTCTTAAATTTTTTCAGTCAATACTTCAAAATTATTACTATTTTGTATGGCCCAAAAAAGCGAAATTTTCAATACTTTATAATTTTAAAATGCAGTATATGATAGCTGCGTTCTTGAATGAACTAGATTACATAAAGTATCATACATTTTTACCTTCTCGTTTGTTTCTAGGTGCGTATGAAACCTGGAGTATGATTATTTTCTTATATTTCTTTGGAACATATGTTTCGCCACTAACTTGGGTCAGAACTTTATAATCACACTATCAATGTCACTATTTTGTATTTTCTGCATAACTTATCAATTTTGGATGAGCAATGAGAAAGGCTGTATGTGCTTTTGCGAGCCTGCCCGCTTGGGCCAGCCATTTCTTTCATTGCTTTATCCATTACTGAAATAAAATTTACTTAAAACTAGTTAGATTATATTATATCATGCGTCACAAGTACGAATATTTTAACAAAATATACATTTTAAAGTGATCCGAACGGACAAACCGTTAAAAATATGATCACTTACACACGTTAAAACGAGTTAGATTATATTACATCATGCATTTTAACAAAATATACATTTTAAAGTGATCCGAACGGACAAACCGTTAAAAAAATGATCACTTACTTATTAATTCACCGGCGAGGAATCGAACCCCGGTTTCCGCTTGATAGGCGGAGATTTTGATTATAGAAAAACATAAGACTACTTACTGCGAATTATTCACACAATTCACTTTAAAATTATATGTAAGTATGCACTTTATTCTTTAGTATTCAATAACTTCTTATTGCAATGTTCTATGTGGAACGATTGCAAGTTACTTCGACGGAAACAAAAACGCCAATGAACCAAGGGTCGCACCAAGCTATTAAGGAAACCTACGGTGCGACACGCCAGGTGGCGCCACAGAGCCGGTTCTGACGTCACTAAATGTACGGAAATCAAACGGAAACGGATGTGCTACTCTCAATATAAAGCTTCCAGTGACGGTCAAGTGTTTTAATGTATTATCTTTGGAGTTTCACAGAGGAAATGTAAAAATTATTTTACAATGCAGTGAAATTCTTATGGCTATGTATTTGTTTTCTATGTGAAAACCTATAGCTCAATGGGAAGTTCTAGAATCAAACTGAACAGTGTGCCTATTCCGAGTTTTCCACTTATTCGACAGTGAAAGCGTAAACGCGAATTTGTAGTTGATTGTTGTAGCGACACCTATTGATACAATTTGTAAACTATTCCAATTCCTTACAAATCGGCGTTAACTCTCTCACGATCGAGTAAGTAAGCATATTTAAAAAAAAACTCGGAATCAGCACACAGGTCTTCTAACCGTCAGGTGCTACCCGCCCTCATTAATTTGCGTAGCGCAATCACCACTCCAACCCATCTTGAATTCGCTTCAATTATCAATATGCCAAAAAATTAATATATTATAATCGAACTGTACGTGAAACTATATATAAATTCGTTATTAAAAGTGCCTCGGGACATTTTATCTATTCGAGTGAATTTATATCCTTCTTATTTTCCTGTCTATCCCGTGTATTTAGCCTATAATATAAGACTTGTATTTGACTAAACATTAGTTAATTTGACAATGGTGCTTATTCTGTTGTACAAAATCTCTAACTTAAAATTGGCGAGTTTAAGTTTAGACTCGCCAATTTTAGTTTTTCTAAACTCATGACGCATTCGGCAGTCACGTCGAACTAAATATGGAGATGATTTGGAGTCTCCAAAGACTCGCTAAACCTGACGTTTGGGTTGAATAGTAAGTGCTGCCATTTATGATAGCAAAAACTGCACAAATGTTGTTTTTTATTTTCCACAATTGTAATAAAAATATTTTTTGCGAAATATATGGAAATTAAGTAGTTATCCTTACTAATATTATAAATGGGAAAGTGAGTTTGTTTGTATGTTTGTTCCGCTTTCACGCCGTAACTACTGAACCGATTGCTTTGAAATTTTGCAGACGTAAAGTTAGAAGTCCGGATTAAATAATAGGGTACTTTTTATCCCGAAAAAAAAAGTTTGATTTTCCCGAGGGAAAACAAAAATATTGTTAGTTCGGAGATAGATGGCGCTGTGTGTAGTTTAAAACAAAGTTATGTTTTGCATACGAATATACACAATGTAAACTTAGAAGGTAAATTATACAATAATTAATTCCCGAAAATGAAGAATTTGGTTTATCTTCTAAACTGGTTTTTTATATCTACTAATCCTGTGTACTTAGTAATTTTCTTTGCAAAAACTACTGTTATTATTTACCTACCCTTTATCCTGGTATAATACTGTTCCAGAGGGTTTACAAAAGTGAAGAAATTTCAAAAAAGTAGATTATTACGTGCAAATATGACAAATATACTGAAATAAGTATAAAGTATTAGCAGTTACGCTATTTAGTTCTTAAGGTATGCGATAGATGGCGCTTGGTGGTTTTAAAACGTGGTATCGTTGTGTTTTCTAAGATGCGTAAGTAGTGGAATGACATCTCGCGCTTTAACATAAAGCTCATACGCTACCTATACTTTTTTGGTGCACTTTTCGACTCATTTATTTGCTGTTTAACCTAATTTCACTATAGTTTTTTTTCAGTTAGTTTTATAAATATTTTTTGTTTTTAAATAGAATTGAGGTTTAGGCAGTAGCTGTATAATATTAGGTTAGGTATCCGTAAGGTTAGTTATAGCACAGTTATAGTTATATAGGTTACTTTATTTCTCTAGGTAGATATCTAACTAAAGTAATTATTGTTTTTTTGATAGGTAATTAGTCGCTTTGTTCATCGTTTAGGTTGATTAAAAAAAAAATAGTAGCTGTATAATAGTTAGGTTAGTTAAGTGCTTTATTTCTAGGTAGTTAACCAAAATAGTTATTGTTTTTTCGATAGGTAATTAAGTCGCGTTGTTCATCGTTTAGGTCGTTAGAGTTTAGTTTTGGATTATACTTTAGGTTTATAGTTTTTAGTTTACTCATTCTATTTTCACAATGCCTCGCAAACGGAAATCTAATTTGACGAGCACCTCATCTAAAGCTCGGGCAATGAAAATTGCCCGATCTCAAGAATCGTCTCTTCATGCTGAAATAAGAAGGCGCGAACAAGCAGAGCGTCAAGCTGCTTCGAGAGCTGCTGAGCTACCATCTCAGCGCCAACAAAGACTTGAGGAGCAAGCAGAAAGAGTAGCTATTTGGAGAGCTAATGAGACGCCTCTTGAAACACAGATTCGTTTAGAGGAGCAAGCAGAAAGACAAGCTATTTTGAGAGCTAATGAGACGCCTCTTGAAACGCAACAACGTTTAGAGGAGCAAGCTGAGCGACAGGCAGCTTCTAGAATGGCCGAGACTCCAGAAGAGACTCTGGCGAGAAGAACCGCGCATGCACAAATGCAAGCTGAGCGGCGTCGAGCTTTCATGAGAAACACTTGGTCCGTGTTTAATAATACTGCATTTGAATACGATCCTTTGATCGATTACAAAAACCATTCCTTGGTCATCATCGGGTTAATGAATAAAAAATGTAGGTTTTGTGATGCCCTTAAATGGAAGGACGAAACGGCAGGTCTATGTTGCGTAAATGGGAAAGTACGCATTCCTACATTAGATGCACCTGAAGAACCCCTCAAAACTCTTCTTATATGTGACTCCGATGAGTCACGGCGTTTCTTAAATAGGATTCGAAAATATAATTCCTGTTTTCAGATGACATCTTTCGGGGTAGACCGGGAAATAATCATGCCCGGTTTTTCGCCAACTTTTACTATCCAGGGCCAAGTTTACCACAGGATCGGTTCTATGCTTCCCGCGCCTAATGAACAACATAAATTTCTTCAGATATATTTCATGGGAGATGAAGATAATGAAGTGGATCGGCGATGTCAGTACATTCAAGGTGTTGAGAGGGAAATCGTTCTCAAAATCCAAAGAATGTTGCATGAGCACAATCGACTTATTAATACTTTTAAAACGGCCTTAGACCGCATGCCTCACGAACAATACAAATTGGTTATTAACCCTGATCGCACTCCGCGCGGAGAACACGAGAGACGATTCAACGCACCTCTCATCAATGATGTAGCTGCAGTGGTTTGTGGAGATTTTTCTTCATCACGCGACATCGTCCTCCGTGCTCATGATAATACTTTGACACGTGTACCCGATACTCACAAGTTCTATGACGCCCTTCAGTATCCCTTAATTTTCAGTAAAGGCCAGGAAGGTTATCATTTTGAGCTGCCATTAATCAACCCAACTACAAGTCAGCCCTTGGCTAATAAAAAAGTATCCTGCATGAACTTTTATGCTTATCACATGATGTTACGTGAGAATGATTTTAACTTGCTGCCCCGTTTCAGGCAACTTTTCCATCAGTTTTTAGTAGACATGTGGGTTAAAACAGAGAGCGAGCGTCTCCGTTATATAACACTTAACCAAAAGAAATTACGAGCTGAACAATACATTCACCTGCAAGATGCAGTAAGTAACGATGCCAATGTAAATCCCAGTGATTTAGGAAAGATGGTCATTCTGCCATCGTCTTTTATCAATAGCCCGCGCTACTTACACGAATATACGCAAGATGCTTTTGCATACGTACGTGCTTACGGCCGTCCCGATCTATTTATTACATTCACCTGTAACCCATCTTGGAAGGAGATCACCGATGAGCTAATGCCAGGTCAGAAACCAATTGACAGACACGATTCGATAGCGAGAGTATTCCGATTAAAAGTACAGAAACTTATGGGTGTCATTACCAAAGGTAAAGTATTTGGCGACGTGCAATGTTATATGTACTCCATCGAATGGCAGAAAAGGGGGCTGCCACATGTTCATATTTTGATTTGGCTCAAGGAGAAACTGCGATCTACTCAAATTGACAATCTGATTAGCGCTGAAATTCCAGATCCTACAGAAGATAAGGAGTTGCACGATACTGTGGTTAAAAACATGATGCATGGTCCCTGTGGCATCCGCAACTCTACGTCACCGTGTATGAAGGAGGGAAAATGCACAAAAAAGTATCCGCGCTCACTTATAAAAGACACTATCCACAATGAACAGGGTTATCCGTTATACAGAAGAAGATCACCTGAAGACGGAGGCCGAACGGTTACTATCAAAACCCGCAGCGGAGATTTTGAAACTATGGACAATAGTTGGGTTGTACCTTATTCGCCAATTTTATGTAAAATATTTAATGCCCATATAAATGTAGAGGCCTGCGGTTCCGTGCGCGCTATCAAATATATTTGTAAATATATTAACAAAGGAACCGATCAAGCCGTTTTTAATTTTATACAGGAAGCTGGATCGTCTGTCATAAACGAAGTGCAAGCTTTCCAACAGGGGCGTTATGTGAGCAGCAATGAGGCAGCATGGCGACTTTTAGGATTCCCATTACATGAAAGGCACCCCACTGTCACTCATTTGGCCGTCCATTTAGAAAACGGAGAGCGTGTGTATTATAATGAAAGCAATTTTCATGAAAGGATCGCATCTCCACCAAAGACAACACTGACTGCTTTTTTCCAGCTTTGCCAGAACGACCCATTTGCAAAAACCCTTTTATATTCAGAGGTTCCCCGATACTACACATGGAATGCCTCTAGAAAAGAGTGGAAGCGTCGCATTCAAGGCACCCCAGTAGAAAACTGGCCCGGAGTAAAATCAGGAGATGCTCTTGGTCGTGTATATACTGTTCACGTGTGCAATTTTGAGTGTTTTTGTTTAAGAATGCTCCTGCACCATGTTCGTGGACCAACTAGCCATAGGGATCTTAAAAATGTGAACGGTCAAGAATGCGCAACATACAGACAGGCATGTGAAGTTCTTGGTCTGTTGGAGAATGATAATCATTGGGAGGAAACAATGATAGAAGCAGTACAATGCAGATCACCTACAAAAATAAGAGAGTTGTTTGCAACCTTGATCTCAACCTGCGGCGTTTCCGATCCTCAACAGCTATGGGAAAAATACAAAAACGATATGGCAGAAGATATCTTAAAAAAAAGGCAGATGATACAACCGGACATCGCGTATAATGATTTCATTTACAACGAGGCTCTCACTAAAATAGAAAATAAAACTATGGAAATAACCGGTAAAAAACTGAGTGAATTTGGAATGACTAGCCCACAACGATCAGAGGAAAGCGTGAATGACATCGCCAGAGAGCTAGATTATAATGCTGCTATGCTGCAACAGCAAGTTAAAGACATGGTCCCCAAATTATTACCGGAGCAAAAAACTGTATTCGACGAAGTAACACGCTACGTAGAGTCAGTGAATGGCGCACTTTTTTTTCTTGATGCTCCGGGGGGCACTGGAAAAACCTTTTTGCTGAATCTTCTTCTGGCTCATATAAGAAAAGATAAAAACATAGCGGTAGCCGTTGCTTCCTCTGGAATTGCTGCCACGCTACTCAGTGGAGGACGAACTGCGCACTCCGTATTGAAACTGCCTCTAAATCTTGCCCAAGAGGAATCACCAACTTGCAATTTCAGTAAAAATAGTGGTCGAGCCGCGATGCTACGTCAGTGTAAGCTGTTAGTTTGGGATGAGTGTACCATGTCGCACAAAGGAGCTATTGAAGGTCTCAATAGAACTCTACAGGATATAAGGGACTGCAAGAGCATAATGGGAGGATTGGTAGTTTTATTAGCAGGTGACTTTCGGCAAACACTACCAGTCATACAAAGGGGGACTCCAGCAGATGAAATAAAAGCTTGCCTAAAATCGTCTAAGTTATGGGACCATGTCATAAAATTCCAATTGACAACAAACATGCGAGTAAGATTATTTAACGACTTTCACTCAGGTCACTACGCGGAAACATTGTTAAAAATCGGTGATGGGAGAATGACAGTAGATGCAGAGGGAATGATAACTTTAACGGAACATTTTTGTAATGTTGTGGGCAGCGAATCAGAGTTGGTAGCCAAAGTTTATACTGACTTACACAATAATATACATGATGACCAATGGCTCTGCGAACGCGCAATATTAGCACCAAAAAACGAAACGGTCACTAAAATAAATGAAAATATTTTGGATGAAGTTATGGGAGAAACTACTGAATATTTATCAGTAGACACGGTGATAGACTCAGAAAATAGTACCTCATATCCTGTAGAGTTCTTAAATTCTTTGGAATTATCTGGGGTGCCATCACATAAATTAAAATTAAAAGTAGGGGTTCCGGTGATGCTCATGCGTAATCTCGATGCCCCTAGACTGTGCAATGGTACCAGGCTGCGTGTCACTCACCTTGGGCGGAATATTATTACCGCCACTATTTTAACTGGCGCTGCAAAGGGTGAAAGTGTACTCATTCCTCGGATTCCGATTATTCCAACAGACCTCCCATTTCAGTTTAAAAGACTTCAATTTCCTATAAGGGTTTCATTTGCTATGACCATTAATAAAGCACAAGGTCAAACTCTAAGGGTTGCTGGAGTACACTTAGAAAAGCATTGTTTTTCGCATGGCCAGCTCTATGTAGCGTGTTCCCGGGTATCCAGTGCCCAAAATTTGCATGTTTTTGCTCCCCAACGTAAAACATATAATATAGTTTACCACGCAGTTTTGGTTTAAAAACTCTAAAGTCTATATATACGGGAAAACTAAGAAGCGCGATATAACCGAATTCCACGCGGGCGAAGCCGCGGGTAAAAGCTAGTGTTAAATATAAAGGTAATAGTTTAATTGATTTATTTTGGTCCAATCACCTTAAGAAATTCCGAAAGTTGATAATTATGTTTAATTCATCGTCTGATTTGTCTATGTCCAAGCATAGACAAACAAGCAATTATCATTTGTCTATTAGTCTATGCTCATGTTATGGTTGGTCACTTGCTAGAGAGTATAGTGTTCTGTGGTCATAAAAGACCGTTTTGAATTTGACGTTCGAGTTTTGTAACCTTTACACATATATTAAATATTCAAGAAAATAATGACAGAGCACCGGAAAAGGGCAAATAAAAAACAGCAGGAGCTTCTCGTGGAGAAGCTCCATGCTAACATAGAAATAGCGAGGGGTAAGTCCTACAAGTCCGTGTAAATAATAAAAAGTGGTTTCTTTACTAACTGACTTGGCGATCGTTGTTTTGCCATACATATATCGTGCCCACTGGTGGTTTAAAAAATAAGCCTACAGCCTTCCTCAATAAATGGGCTATCCAACAGTGCAAAATATTATCCCTATGATGTTAAATTACAATAAATACAAGCAAATCACCACATTTTTCGCACTCAAATCATAAGATGAAGCCAAAGAAAAATAATATTAATAATTTACTCTAAGAGAAAACCAAGATATAATTAAAATATTTCGTGTATTTGTCTTTAAGCAAGTGTTAGGCAGACACCTTAAATTTAATCGGCACCTCCCGAGGTCCTCTCTTATTTTAAAGAATTTTAGATTGAAATCTCTTAATTTAAACATAAAACGCGTACAACGGAATAGCTTTTGTTCTCTAAAATCTAAATTGAATAGTTTAGCGCTGTCAAAATAAATTTTAGATTAGAGCTGTCATTTAGGGGTGTAACAGAATGTCACATCTCTCTAAGTCTTATTTTGGCGATTTTTAGCGATTTTTAGTTTAGAGATTGGCAACAGAATAAGCACCATTGTTAGGGTTTTTTCGTAAACTTTTGGTCGCTCGTTTACGGTCTTTGGTTGTTTAGTTAAGTTTGGTAGCTGGTCTATTTATTGCTGAGGAGTTTCTTTGTATGGAGACAATCTTTGTATCAATGGGGATGATTTAAGTGTTAAAATATCATCAAAATTAGGTTTCTTTTAAGATTAATTCTATGTCTAAAGTTAATAGTTTGCATTACTAGATTCCTCCTATAAATTAAAATATAGTAGTGTAGTACTGGGTTGAAGTTTAATACCTACTTATTTAAAGCTTTATTAATTCAAACAAACAATTTGAATGTTTAAACTTTTAATAATGATTAATATGCCTAACAATTTAGATGCAATTTTATTTATCAGCAAACACTACCAGTTATTCAGAAGTGCACAAAAGACCAAAGTAACTTGTCGAAACGCCTCTATTCGTATTTCGATAGTTCACTTGCTGACCTTCTTGGCTTTGACATAATGGCAACCAGTTAGAGATTAATTTGGTTTGATATATATTTACTTTATAGTGCTGGTAACAGGTGTATGAACATTGGTATTATATTTTGTAACCAAAAATGTATTGTTTTTAGGGCTCTGTAGTCTGTACCCAAAGGGTAAAAAACGGGACCATTTTGCCGCAGCTACGTCCCTGACGCAGTGGCGGCGCGCTCGGATTCGAGTGGGAGGTTGCGGGTTTGATTCTCGCCACGAGCCACTTTGGAATTTTATAATTTCTAAATTGGCTCAGGTCTGGTCTGGTGGGAGGGTTCAGCCGTGGCTAGTTACCACCCTACCAGCAAAGACGCACCGCCAAGCGATTTAGCGTTCCGGTGCGATGCTTGTAGAAACCGTTGGGGTAAATTTACTTACCCTTCCAAGTTAGTACGATAACATCTGAGGCTGCATTATCACTTACCATCAGGTGAGATCACAGTCAAGTACTAACTTGTATAGAGTAAAAAAAAAGCTAAAACAAAATACAACAAACGTGATTTTTTCGCCGTATTTATAATAACGGTACGGAACCCTTCGTGCGCAAATCCGATTCGAACTTGGTTTTTTAATGTCAGTTGGGTACATGATAGTCAGTTTAAGTTGCAAGTCTTTTGGATGCATATTTGCATTTTTCGTAACCAGATAAAATCTTAAAGAGAACATCGTGATCTGTGACAAAATATATGTATGCCTGTTTTGTAATGGCAAGAAATGCCTAACGCGTACCCCTTAGGGTAATGGGAGCCCCATATTAGGTACTCATATGGGGCTTGTACTTACTAAAACCTGTCGTTTGTCACGACGGATCATGTTGACGGGAGTACGGGATTCATTTGCGTATTCACCGCGTTCCGCCAGGCCGCGGTTTGGCTGACCCCTGCCAAACAATTTTGAGTTTTGACGTTCCTAGGTGTATGACCTCTGAAAAGTTAGGGGTGCCTGGGATTTGAACTCCTGACCCAATTAACTCCTGATAAGGAGGTAGACTTCTTAACCATTCGGCTTATATGTAGGTACACTGTTGGTGGAGTGGTCTTGTTGTTGCAATTTGTTGTTATCAGGACAGATTAATTTGTTTTGCTATAATCCGCTATTTGAAAAGATTCTGTATGATACAATATGCAGGAACACTGCCCACATGAAACACCACACACAATTTTCCAACACTTTCTTCGACGCACGTTTCGTCTCGAACCCGGACTTCCTCAGGAGATGTTGACTTCACAATGCGAAATCCGATCGTTGGATTTCCGCAAAATAACGCCTGCTTCCATTCAATATTTATTGTTATTGTAAATGTTCAACTATTGAATAAAATAGCTCGATAAAACGTACATAACGATATCATAATAAAATAAAATTAATGTTAAGTTATTGAATACTATTACCCCTATTACCCAGTGGGTGTCGTAAGAGGCGACTAAGGGATATTTTGAGTAGCTGGCTCACAAAAATGAAGACAGCCCCCTCGGGGACCTGAGTGGACCCCGAGTGGCGTACCACCACTCAACCGACAAATGGCGGGATAACCATTTCGTGTTGGCCAAACTGGATAAGAACACAGGCCGGTGTCGGGCAGCAGCGACACCGATGCGACCAGTTGGGCCCTGCGGTGACCAACCCGCCTGCCCAGCGTGGTCACTATGGGCATATCTTCCGATGAGTAGCGCCAAGACACAATGGCCCCCAGTTCCCGGTCGCCCTGCTATTCCCGACTTTGGTAGCAGTCGCGGTCACGGCGGGGCAGGGGGTGCAAAGAATCTCCGGGCGACGGCGAGCTACCACCAAAACCGACTATTCTTGGCTACGTATAATACCAGGACTCTGAAGTCGGACGAAAGCCTAGCCGAGATCTTAGTAGAGTTAGGAAAGATTAAATGGCACATTCTGGGGTTGTCAGAAGTCCGTAGAGAGGGGGAGGATACTGTAACCTTAGAATCGGGCCATATACTCTACTACCGGGAAGGCGATAGATCGTCCCAAGGCGGAGTGGGGTTTCTGTTCAACAAAGTCCTCGCTAACAATATCGTGGAAATCAGTAGTGTGTCGACGAGGGTTGCGTATGCTGTTATCAAGTTAAATAAGAGATACTCGCTTAAAGTAATACAGGTCTACGCACCAACGTCGACATACTCTGATGAAGACGTAGAAGACGTATCCAGAGCTATGGGCAATACGAACAAGTCCGTCTTCACGGTTGTTATGGGGGACTTTAACGCAAAGGTGGGAGTACAAGAACGCGATGAGTCGAAAATAGGGCCACATGGATTCGGTGATAGGAACCATAGGGGGCAAATGCTAGTCAACTTAGAAAAACAAGGGTTGTTCTTGATGAATTCATTCTTCAAGAAGAGCGCCCACAGGAAGTGGACTTGGCAGAGCCCCGATAACATCACCAGGAATGAAATAGACTTCATCATGACCGATCATAAGGACATGTTCAGAGACGTCTCTGTGATCAACAGGTTTAATTCCGGGAGCGATCACCGTCTTGTAAGGGGCTCTCTGAATATAAACCTTCAGTTATATAGACGGCGCATGATGGGGTCTAATCTTCGTCCTCAATTCCGCCCATCCATGGCAACACTAAAGAAGTTCCAACTAGAACTTAAGAACCGATTCGATCTGCTGGAAACCACCGACGAAGTTGAACAGAAATACGGCGATTTGGTGAAGGTCATTCGTGAAGTGGGAGGTAAATATTGCAGAAAAGACGGGAGAAGTTCAACGTCCAAAATCTCTAGCGAGACCCTGGATTTAATGAGGCAAAGACGGGAGAATTCCGCAGCTGTTGCAGATCGGCATACCCTGGACAAGCTCATTAAAAAGCGGGTACGCTCCGACTTGCGTGACGCGAGTACCCGTAAAATCGAAGAAGCGATTGAACGCAACAAGGGGACTAAAGTATTCGCTAAAAGTCTTGGGAGAAGCCATCTAACACAGCTGAGGACTTCAGACGGTAGAACCGTTACCTGGATTCCAGAGGTGTTAGCTGAGATCGAGAACTTCTATGGGCAACTATACTCTTCGCATGCCCCTAAACCCGTCCCTCACCAAATCACGAATGACAAGCGAGCGAGACTTGCTCGCCACTACACCGATGACCTCCCGGATATCGACGTTGGCGAGATTCGTATAGCCCTGGAACAGCTTCGTAATAATAAAGCACCGGGTGATGACGGTATTACAGCGGAGCTTCTGAAAGCAGGAGGTACACCAATCCTGAATGAACTGAAGTGTCTCTTTAATGCCGTCATCACTACCGGAACAACGCCAAAAGAATGGAGCAAAAGTGTTACCGTGCTCTTCTTCAAAAAAGGTGACAAGAACTTGCTAAAGAATTATAGGCCCATCTCACTTCTGAGCCATATTTACAAGCTGTTATCTAGGGTTATTACGAACCGACTTGCCCGAAGACTTGACGAGTTCCAACCTCCGGAACAAGCCGGGTTTCGAAAAGGCTACAGCACCGTAGACCACATCCACACTTTGAGGCAGATTATGCAGAAGACCCAGGAGTATAATCTGCCTCTGTGTCTTGCATTTGTGGACTACGAGAAAGCCTTCGACTCCATCGAAACCTGGGCGGTTTTGGACTCACTGCAGCGATGCCAAGTCGATTGGCGATACATCGAAGTGCTGAGATGTCTCTACGACGCCGCCACAATGACCGTTCAGGTGCAGAACCGTACAACACATCCGATACCAATTCGAAGGGGAGTAAGGCAGGGGGACGTCATTTCTCCGAAACTGTTTACTTCCGCTCTCGAGGATGTGTTCAAGGTTTTGGACTGGAAAGGTTGTGGCATAAACGTAAATGGCGAATACATCTCACACTTACGGTTTGCAGACGACATAGTAATATTGGCAGAAACGCCACAGGAACTTGAGCAAATGCTGACCGACCTTAGCACTTCTTCCAGACGAGTGGGTCTTAGGATGAATGTGGACAAAACGAAGATCATGTTCAATGATTACGTCATCACAAGGCCCATCATTGTCGAGAATGCCAGCATCGAAGTTGTTCAAGAATATAACTACCTAGGACAGGTAATACAGTTAGGTAGAAACAACTTCGACAAGGAAGCTGACAGAAGAATTCAGCTGGGATGGGCAGCATTTGGAAAACTGCGTCAAGTCTTCAACTCGCCGATACCCCAATGCCTAAAGACAAAAGTCTTCAACGCCTGCGTCTTGCCGGTCATGACATACGGAGCAGAAACGTGGACACTCACAGTAGGCCTTGTCCACAAGTTCAAAGTCGCTCAGCGTGCTATGGAGAGGGCTATGTTGGGTGTTTCTCTTAAGGATAGAATCCGCAACGAGGACATCCGTAGGAGAACCAAGGTTACCGACATAGCCCAACGGATTAGCAAGTTGAAGTGGCAGTGGGCGGGCCATATCTGTCGCAGAACCGACGGCCGTTGGGGCAGACGTGTTCTGGAGTGGAGACCGCGTACCGGTAAGCGCAGCGTAGGACGACCTCCTGCCCGCTGGACCGATGATCTAAAGAAGGTCGCTGGTAGCGGGTGGATGAGGAAGGCGGAGGACCGTGTGTGGTGGCGCGCTCTCGGAAAGGCCTATATCCAGCAGTGGATATCAATAGGCTGATTAAGTAAGTAAGTATTGAATACTTTGTTAGTGCTTGTTAACTCTTAACGCTAACTACAGTTCCCAACAGTAAGTTGTTAGCGGTCCATAACGAGCGCTAGCTACTGTAACTTGGGGCGTTTGTCATGCAAATATCCAGTTAATTTTACTTGTAAAACACTCGATAACCGAGTCGCCAGATGTCTACGATTTTCTCTTATTTTTTTGCTCTTAGAATAATGAATAATTCGATAAATAATCACTCTAAAACCTTTTATAAAGGCGAAAGTTTGTTTATGGATGTATGGATTGTGTAATTCCTTCACGAAAAAACTATTGAATCTATTTGGCTCAGAAATAGAGATCGATTTTACACGGGACTAAATAATGGGCATAGTTTTATCGGAAATATACTTAAGTTCCCAAGGGATTTCTGAAAAACCTGAGCATATAAACAAGTTTTACTTCTCAATAACTTCCTTCTGACAGTTGACACAAAATGTTCATTATATTAACTTTATATTTTGGTTTTGAAACGGTAGAAAACTTGATCCCTTTGGCCTTTCTAACGCGAATAGTTAACAACTTAGCTTTCGCAGTAAGATTTATGATTTTCAATAACAAAAATCGAGAGTAAAACCGGAGGGGTGCCCTTAGCTCGTAAATTTTATGTAATGTCATGTAAATGTAGAGGTACTCGCTCCATAGAAAATTTTGTTACGAACGTGATCGGCATGATGCGACCGGATCGTGGATTCCGACAATTGTAACATCTGTGATGAATTTAAATGGCTTTTTGAATCCCAAACCTGGTATTCGACAGCTTTATGAAGAGTGCTCCTCGAATCGAATAAGTATGTACTTAGCTATTTAATTATATTATGTTGTAAAATTTTCGTACGACACGGGATCTTCTAAGCAATGTTCCAGAGACTTCCAAAAAGGAGGAGATTCTCAATTGTATGCCGTCCGTCCGTCTGTCACCAGGCTGTATCTCTTGAACCGTAATAGCTGAAGACTTGAAAATTTTAACAGATGATGTATTTCTGTTGCGGCTATAAAAACAAATACTAAATAAAAATAATTAAATAAAAAACCTACCCTATTACTGGACTTCGCCGTCTATCCGTCTCATAGCGCTGTACCTATCTCTTGAACTAGACCACCAGACCACAGAATCAACTAGACCTGACCTGAGCGTAATTAGAGATAATAAAATTCTATAGAGGCCCGTGGCGGGAATCGAACCCGCGACGACGACGAATCCGAGTGCGCGCCGCTGCGCAAGGGAGGTGGCCAAAACTGGATGAAACTGTGTTGAAATAATCCTAGATACTTAATTAATATACGTTACTAAGGGCTGATTTTTCAATCGCCAGATAAACGTTAACTTACGAATAAATATGACGTTTTGACAGATGTATAGAATATGTTTCAAATTGGTTTCATATTCCTCAGATAGTTTATCTGGCGATTGAAAAATCAGCCCTTATTTAACAAAAAAAAACGACTTCAACTCTCATCAAACTACTGTTGAATGTGTTGTTGATACCATTATCAGAACTGGACTAAATTTAAATGTTACCACACGGGAAGCGTCAGCTTTCTAATAAAAAAAGTCTTCAAAATTGATACACCCAGCCAAAAAGTTATGAGGAAACAAACATAAAAAAACATACGCTCGAATTGAGAACCTTCTCCTTTTTTCAAGTCCGTGTTGATAATCCTAGAAAATATGTAGAATGTAGATACCTATGAAGTTTTTGGCTGTCAGCGACCCAGGCGACCGTTTCCCCGGGCGCGCCCTTGACCCGACACGAAAACGAAAGCTTCCCTAACTTTCCACACCTACGTAACATCTGTATTATAACTACCTGTGCAGACACTTCTGTGAAAACTGAAAACAGACTGGCGTCATTAAGTAATTGCAACAAGTACTTACTTAATTTACCTGAAAACTTTTCAAGTTACATCTAACTGCTGTAACTTACGTGCGGGTTCCATACCAAAATTAGTAAAAATTAAATCCTTGCGGTGCAACTTTATCCATCCGTCTTAAATAAAAAAAAATCGTTGGTATCCGTCAAAATTATTGAGGAACTCTAAAAGCTATCGATAGACGCAGATACACCCGGGTTTATTTTTAATTGAAATAACTTAACTTTCTTTGTCTGATTGTTGCAGGAGGCGGATTGAGCAACGGCGTAATCCTTCAAAGATTCCCAGAGACTAATTGGGAGGACACACCCTTTCACGACGGCATAGAATGGGTTAGTGAGACATGAACTATTACCTGCCAAGCGATTTACTCTAACCGCCCAAAAATAGACGTTTTCTTCCTTCTCTGTCATCAGCAATCTGGAATAAGACAAAACACAGTATAACAATTCCATCTTTATTCTACGTTTATGTGTAAATAGACCAGGGTCGATAATTTTTGAAACAAAAAAAATTACAGTAGGATGAAACCCATTAGAAAAGGAGGGGAATATGATCAAAATGAAAGGAAAAATAAATTACGGTCGATCCGAGTTCGGGAACAGGGGGGGAGGGGGGTTTAAGTGTAAAAAATGGTTTTCCTTGATTCCCGGCAAAACTACAAGTCCTATGGAAAAAAGTTAAATGGCAAAGTTGTAGGTAATAAAAAGATCTACAACTTTTGTATTTGCAATTTTTTCACATAACCTCTAAATTTAGGTGAAAATTTCAAAAAACTAAGTTTTTGGTTTTCTATTTATATCTTTTTCAAAAAAAAAAATTTTTTTCTACGAAATTTGGTGAAAACTTACCTTATTATGTCCCAAATACACTGTAATTTATTTGATTTAAAATATTGTTTTTTTTCACCTTATTTTGAATTAATATCGAAAAAGCACCCTAATTTTCAATCGAAAATTCTGACGTCAAAATATCAGCTTTTTTCAAAAAGTTGGTATGTTTTCTGTTCGTTGAAATCTCTACTTTCCAATGGTGAAAAAATATATATGTAACTATAGTAAATCTTCTCAGAAAATGCAAAAAAAACTCGAGTTCGAAATTTTTTTTTTAAATATTATATACAATTTTGAGCTATTTATTAAAATTTACACTTTAATTACTCGAGAAACGTAAGATTACATGTTACATTGATAAAAAAAATACCTGAGTGACCTACGAAAAATTATATCAGCTTTTTTCAAGAAGTTGGTATGTTTTCTGTTAGTTGAAATCTCTACTTTCTGATGGTGATTTCGAAAAAATTTTTTTTAATTATTATACATATACAATTTTGAGCTATTTATTGAAATTTACACTAAAAAAAAATACCTGAGTGACCTACGAAAAATTGTAGCCCATCAAAATGTATTTCATAGAGAAGTGGGGAAGGGGCTAGGCGGGTCTGGGTCTTACTACATTGCATTTTCTGAGAAGTTTTACTATAGTTACATGTATATTTTTTTTTCACCATCGGAAAGTAGAGATTTCAACGAACAGAAAACATACCAACTTTTTGAAAAAAGCTGATATTTTGACGTCAGAATTTTCGATTGAAAATTAGGGTGCTTTTTCGATATTAATTCAAAATAAGGTGAAAAAAATCAATACTTTAAATCAAATAAATTACAGTGTATTTGGGACATAATAAGGTAAGTTTCACCAAATTTCGTAGAAAAAAATTTTTTTTTGAAAAAGATAAAAATAAAAAACCAAAAATTTGGTTTTTTGAATTTTCCACCTAAATTTTGAGGTTATGTGAAAAAATTGCAAATACGAAAGTTGTAGATCTTTTTATTACCTACAACTTTGCCATTTAACTTTTTTCCATAGGACTTGTAGTTTTGCCGGAAATCAAGGAAAACCATTTTTTACACTTAAACCCCCCCTCCCCCCCCTGTTCCCGAACTCGGATCGACCGTAATTTATTTTTCCTTTCATTTTGATCATATTCCCCTCCTTTTCCAATGGGTTTCATCCTATTGTAATTTTTTTTCGTTTTTTATTATTTTAAAGGGGATCTACCCCGGTCTAAAAAGAGAGGTAGTGTTTACAACTCGTCACTTACATTCAAATATAAGTGACGAGTATATATGTAGATCACTTCAAATTCAAACAGAATCTTACTCACCAGAAAGTTGTTCAAGGATATCAATCAACCCTCCGGCCCGTCATAGTTTTAGTCCCCTAACTCAGTCATCCTCGAAGCTATATATAGGCCGAATCGCGAGAGGTTTCCAGATGAGTGCCGGTTGCGGTCGTATGAAGTTGGAGGGGAAGTCATCCGCAAAGCTTACGCGAACAGGTTATAAGGGAGTTATCTAGTGAGTGTTCCGTTTGTTCCCAGTTCTGCCAGCCGCAGGGATGGGCGCTGTCGACGGAGCGGTCCGAGCCGCGCTTCTACGTGTCGGTGCTGACGGACGTGGACGCGAACCGCCACTACTGCGCGTGTCTGTGCTTCAACGAGACCGTCGCCATCACGCCCACCAAGCCCGCCGACGAGGTACCCACTACCCACTTTTTTTTGTTATGGGAGGAGGAAATATCGTCCAGGAGGTACCAAAGGATACCTACCTGCCATGGTAACTCCAGAAACAGGCTTGCGCCATTGTTTTGTTGGGAAGTCCATTTATCGTGGAGGGCTATAGGCTTTATAACATCATGCTATGACCAAAAGAAGCAAAGTACCTATTAATGCAAAATATTGCGAAAACGAGAAAAAATGAAATCCATATCCATTTTGAGAGCTCCCGTTGCGTGATCTGTGTTAACAGTTAATGTTACGTAAAAATTGTGTATGACGTAATTATTCTCCTTTAAAAGTTTCAAAAAATAGTCTTGACTAATTATAACGGCATATGTAAAGACCAAAATGATTCAAATTCGGGTGGCGCGGGTCGCTGGCAGCAGCTAGTATTGTAATCACTGATAAGAGACCTCGGGATATGGCATCCGAACGATTTATGCCTTTTTCAACAAGCAAACGGTAGCGATCTGTCAAAATGCTATAGCTGGCTGCTGTGCAAATTACAGCATGCCCTTACTGTTGGTGGCAAAACAAGATTTTTGGCACCGATAAACTGGCGACATTTTTTCGCACCGTCCGCCCTGTCCAGGGTACAGGTGTATTATTGTAATATTATTATGTGTCATTCTTCGAGTCCGAATCCATTACACTATGGTTGTTTCGTCGTAACTCATTCCATTGATGGCGCTCGCATTTATTCAAACGCGTCGATGCGTCACGTTACTTGGCTTTTTGCAACACGGATTTCGCGTCCAAAATCTCTTTTTCCCTACATTAACGAGAATCAACTTTTTTTGGCAACGCGCCGAAAAAGTATAAGATACTTCGAATACACGGTTTCTCATAATAATTGGCCTGTTTTAAAATTGGATACCCTTATGTTCTTAAAATGTTGGACTTTTAACCATTCCTTTGGGCATTATTTGGATCGTTAGTTATTAACTCGCACTGGGTTATTAACTAAGAAAATGGAGGTGAAGTTACCAACCTAGGTTGGTATGTTATCATGTCAACATACCGTGCAAGTTACTAAGTTGTGCAACAAGTGGAAAATTAAAAAATTTTAAAACACCCACGACTTTTGCAGACTTGTAATTGAAAAAGGATTAAATAATTTTTTTGAAACTCCCCGACTAAAGGAAAGTAAGAACTAAGAACCTATTAGTATAATTACAAATCCAAGAAAACCGCCGGAGCTGCTGTTTTGCCTATGACGGTGTTGATGGTGTTTACCAGTTGATGACTAATTCAATTTCTTGATACTTCTCATATACCGGCAGTTTATCAATACTTACTAATTACATTAATTGATATTGGAAACGAAAATAGCAATGGCAGCTCCGACGGATTTTCTTGGATTTGTAATTATACTGATAGGTTCTTAGTTCTTACTTTCCTTTAGTCGGGGAGTTTCAAAAAAATTATTTAATCCTTTTTCAATTACAAGTCTGCAAAAGTCGTGGGTGTTTTAAAATTTTTTAATTTTCCACTTGTTTTATAGTTTTTCGATTAATATATTAATGTAATTTAAATTATATTATTATTAAAAATGAAAATTAATCTTCAAACTAGCCATTAACTCCTCTAGCAGCGTTTGAAGGCATCATCCCTTCCAAGTCGTAAAGAGACGTTTATTGTGGCGCCCCCTGCTGTTCAATCACAAGAACAATTATCTACGAACCATTGCCAATGACTCACTAATATTTTATACAAAACTGTATCCAAATCGGTTCAGTCGTTTTTGTAATAATTGAGAACATTCGTTTGCACTGTAAATGTTTTTTATGGCGCCCCCTGGTGATTGATGTTCGTAAAAACTATCTAAGAACCATCGCCAATGAATACCAAACATTATACAGAAAACTGCATCTAAATCGGTCAAGCCGTTTTTGAAATAAATGGGAACATTCGTTTGCAATATAAATGTATTTAATGGCGCCCCCTGGTGATCGATGTTCGTAACAACTATCTAAGAACCATTGCCGCTGAACACCAAACATTATACAGAAAACCGCATCTAAATCGGTCAAGCCGTTTTTGAAATACATGGGAACATCGATGTGCACAAACAAACAAACAAACAAACAAAAATATTTTTGCATTATTGGTTTTTGTGAACAATTTAACATACAAACAAACATAAAATCTTTTTAATAGAGTAATGTACAAACGGTCTCTCACCCTAAACTCATATACCCGTACTCCGTTCCGTCGTGGGTAAAAATAGGATTTTTGCCTCCGTTTTCTTAGTGTTACCCAGTGCGAGTTGCTAATTACCGATTACAGAATAAATCCACTGACTTACTTTATAGTGGGAAATAGCTTTTCGTCTTATAAACTAAAGCCTTTCTCGTCACCTCTTTAAGGGGTGGTACTTTGTTGCATTGAAGTTGACCATTTTATCTATCCAAGCTACTTCTTTCTTATCTAGATTTACTTTGCGAGGAATGGAAGCGAATAAGAAACGTTTTGACTTGATAACGATTTATAAATCGATGACCTCTGGCTGCATGGTTTTCAAATCAGAATTAGTTCGAGAGCTAAGCACGTTCAAAAAAACAAAGAAAAAAAAACAAACAAACAAACTCTTAAGATTTATAATATTAGTATGTATAGATTTCAGTACATTACACAACGCGTCATACTTTATACTATTATAGCAATGTTCTCATACTAATACCGCATGCGGCCGACTTTCCGTCCTTCTGTCTGTACGACCTTTAAAGTTCCACTCTAATAGATCGACTCAATTTAACCGTAAAATTGATACCTTATAGTTATAATGGACAAGGTTTGCAGCGGCTAGTGTTACCAATGTCAAATACGATTGCTAAATTTTCACATTTTGCCGTTTTAATCGCGTTCCTAGCACGTTCTTTTAACAATTTTTTTTAGTTTATTTATGTGTAACCCCCGTGATTACTATCTATCTTTTAAAACTACTTGCATACATAATGTGTACCTGTTTATCTAAAAAACTGTCCTGAATTCAAAGTCTATCCATGCCCATTCAATCAGAAGTTGTAATCATGTATTCTCTAGAAATCACATGCACAAATTACAAGTTTTAACAACTATGTAATAAATATTAAGTGAAAACTATTAAACTATTCTAATCAAGGGGTTTACCCCTACAGTCATTTGGGATTTGTTCGGTCAGGGGTTTCGAGATTCGAGAATCGTGGCTTCCCGCATCTAATCTATAATTAATTAGATTTCATTGGACAGTAAGTCAATGATTGGACTCTATTATTATTTATGAGATTTGACGCGTTACTGGGCTATTTATTAAGTTGGGTACTTTCGTTTAGAAGTAATGTATCTTTTTATTTTACTAACCTACTATTAAATGTATGAATTCGTGAACATATGGGTCTTGTAAAACACAATTATAATATTTGTAGTTTACAATTTCAAGCGATCGGACCCAATGGGACGTTACACCTGCTGAGAAATTTTCGGCTGAACTTTAGTTCGTGTAGGTATGTTGTAACGTGCCGCATAATGTATCGTTTATGCAAAATGCATGAATGCGCACTGTTAGGTGCAGGATGGCGGTGGGCAGTGAAACTCGAGCTTTTCACATGAGTTTTTAATGATGTTACGGCGACACAGCTACATACTTGGATTTACTTAGTCCAGAATCCCGGATGGTGGTTAAATGAGCCGGAGAACAGCATCTCGAGGTAGAATGCTCTCGAAAATGCTATCTGAATCTTGATAGAAAAAGTCGGTACATATATATTAGAATAATGCTGAATCTTTGCTGACTGCTTACACGGCAAATTCGAAGACAGAGTAGTACTCTTGAAAGCAGGTCCGTAACACCTCTGCCCTTTAAGACGAAACATCCAAGGATAAAAAGGATGTGAGTATATCCAAGTATGATATAGAAATTGATACAGAGTTACAAAATACAAAAGAAGATAAAGATTTACAGAATACAAAATAAAAATTACATAATACAAAATTAGTTTGGGTTTAGTTTAACATACAACAAATAGAACATTGCAAAAGGTATAAAAATATGAAATAGAAAATACATTTAAACTATTCACAACATTTAGTAAGAAATCTAGTAGATTTAGTAGTTAAGAAATGTTAAATTTTAGCCAAATAATCAATCAAATAATCAATCAATTTCTGGTGATTTCTAAGGCTATATTCTGACTTAGTTTGTTTTATACACCTTGGTTTTACTTTTCAGAATTACTCATACAGGATTTTTTTTATTTTTATGCAATGAAATCAAATGTTAAATTAGCTCTATGTTTTGTAAAAAGACTAACATATTTAAAAGAAAAATAGAAGTTATTATTCTGAAAAACAAGTGTACTGTACTTCTTCTTTTCTACGGTTTTCGAACTTGCTTAAGTCATCATTAACTTGATTCAATTTAAATGAGAAGCATACTGTAAGGAATCTAGTTGTTTGCATGAGATAATTTAAGTGTGATATACTAACATTAAATTAAGCTGTAGAACAAAAATCTTCAATACATAAATTCTTATTTCAAGATAAAATAATTTAAAATAACTTATGATACCTAAGCTTGAAAATGCTAGAGTAGCAGCAAAATTCTTATACCAATAAAAATTAATAACATAATATTTTCAAAATTGTATGTGCTATAACAAATCAGTGATAATCTCGATACATCAGTTGAACATCTCTATCTATTTTAACTATTCTATAAGTGTTAGGTTAAGGAAAGTGTCCTTAAATGCGTCACACATAGGATTCCCGACACTTATTTTGCACTAGTAGACTTTTTATTTAACTGTTTATCACTTTGCACTCACTTAGGTTTGAAATACAGGTCATATTAACTTATTTTGTGTAATTGCCAAAAATTTACAGATGGATTAATCAAAAAGATGCTATGGGACTATGTATATAGAGTTAGAGAAAAAGAGATGTGATATAAACTGCATTTTGCAAAACCATTGGAAGATGATAAGATAATAAGGTAAATTTCTAAACTGTTAAAAGTTATTAACAACGGAGAGATTATAATAATTACTATATTGCATTCTCTAAGATTTTACCGAAATTTGGAATGTTGTTGCTAATATATTTTCATTCTCGATAAGTTTTGAAATTGTAGGTATTATTTAATGACGTAATTGTGGATGAGTGTTTTCTTTCATAATAAAGATCAAGTGACACAATCAACAGGTAGTTCATTGTGTTATTAGTATTTGTAAATAATTAATAACTGACTTTGCAAATGAGAAATACTTAGGTAAAATTTTAATTTAAAACATAATCTTGAACGATTATTTGAGGCATAATAAAAGGATGGCAATTTGATCTACATTATACAGTTACAGCTGTTAGTGCAAACGCGGCATTTTGTTTGGCCTTATTGTCTTACAGTCGCGAATTCTAAGTAAAGTATTAATTGTCTGTTATAAGCCTACATTTGATTATAATGGTATAAACAGTGTTTTAATATGGAATAATATTTAAAGAGATGAACATTATGACGTTTTATATTATTAGTAAGTAATTATTTAAATGTAATAATTTCATCGAGTAGGTACCTATTTTTACAAAACAACATTCGATTTATTTGCATTAGTGCAATTTATTATAACACGGGTCGTATGCGTGATGCAAAAAGATGACTTAGGATTTTTGAGTAATAGGTAATATTGTGTAATATGAACTGTACTGAGTTCAGAGACAATTATAATGCATTGACCTAGTTCTTACTAAGTGTTCAATAATTATTTTATTAAAATACAATAGGTAGTAAGTTTTAAAGACAAGATTTTGATATTATTGGGTTGTCACCTTTTGAGTTTTATGAACATAGTATATGATTATGAACTTAGTGTATGATTATGAATTCACGTGAGTTTCAAGGGCAATCAACAACACCCTGTTTTATAGATAGTATAATATATTATGTAGTACTTTACTGCAAATATAGCAATATATCAGTGATTATAATAAAATGCATTTATAATTATTATTTATCGACTTCGTCTTCTAAGTCAATCTTTCTAATTACATATCATTATATTTTTTTTGTGTAGTAGTAATTTGAAGTAATTTGCTTGAAATAGTAGTAAAATTATTTTAGTAGTACTTTTAGTATTTTTCATTTTTTTTTATGTAGTAGTAGTAGTAACATGTAGTATTTTCGTTGAAATAGTAGTAATATTATTTAAGTAGTACTTAATGTAGTAGTTTTTTAGTATTTTTTCATATATTTGTAATTGATTCATTAAAATTGGTATAGTAGTAATAAAATTATCGTAGCATATTAGATAAATAAATAAGTTTTAGTATTTTCATACTAGAGAAGCAGAAATACTAAACTTGGAAGAGTAGATAAATAGGATTTAGTATTTTCACACTAGAGAAGCTGAAATACTAAACTTGGAAGGATAGATAAATAAGTTTTAGCATGTTCACACTAGAGAAGCAGAAATGCTAAACTTGGAAGAGTAGATAAATAGAATTTAGTATTTTCACACTAGAGAAGCAGAAATACTAAACTTGGAAGATAAATATGTTTTAGTATACTTAATAGTAATATAATTCTTGTAGCGACCATATTGTGGCCATGCATTTGGGTTATTTACCCAGGTTGCTCATCTAAAAAATTCAGAGACTTCAGAGAAACAGTGAGATGAGCTGAGATACCGCTTGCTTGGGACTGGCTACCCGTGTGGGAATATCTCATAAAAATACTCATAGAAACATAGATTTTTACTAAAGAGATAGCACTTATTTGGGACTGTTTACCCGTGTGGCAATATCTCATATAAATACAGTGGAGATATAGATTTTAACTAAAGAGATAGCACTTATTTGGGACTGGCTACCCGTGTGGCAATATCTCGTATACAGTGGAAATATCGACTTTATCGATTTTAACTAAGGACTTTCTATTTGGGGCTAGGGCCCTGTCGTGTAGTCCTTGTTACATAGAATAGGTATTGCACCTTGTATAAATTATTTAGCAATATATTATATACCTGAATAAAATTATAATTAAATAATTAATAAATATTATCATTATTTTTGTAAGTCTTTTGATGTTACAAGACCAAAAGAATTCTAGCTCGTTTAACTAGCTGATTTATAAAGAATTATTATTGTTAACCGATTTCAAAAATAGAGGAGGTCCTCAAGTTGTTAGAATATTTTTATTTTCATAATTATTTGTTTTATTTAAGTTCTGTGAGATTGAATTTATTTGGTTAAGAAAAATTTAGAACTTTTTATGATATGATAAAAAAGGAATTTTGTCTAGGTCTGTCTGTTTGTTGGTCTGTCACCGCAAAGATGTTTTATAATATTATTTTGACTGAAAAATTAATTTGATCTAAACTATCCTACGATAATAATAGTAGTTTATGTAACGGTTACATAATGGGGGGTATTAAAATACGAGTGTGAGTTTAAAAAACGAGCCGCAGGCGAGTTTTTTAATAGTATCACACGAGTGTTTTAATACCTAATTATGTAGAGTTTCATACACTACTTTATCTACGCTCATATTATTATCATAAATCCAAATCATAAAATCTTGCTAACTTTTGTCGTAAATCATTGCAACTACTAAGATGTCAGGTGGAGTGAAATTTTCTTTAGTAGGTTTCACTACTAGACATTTTTCAGCGCAAAGTTTTGACTAAATAACAAAAAAAATTTGTTGTCTGTAAAGTCGGTTTACGGACGATAGATTTACGAGATAACGTCATAATCGTAATCGTTATCGTAATCATAATCGTAGTCGTAATCGTAATCGTAATCATAATCACAGGCCCAGGTGGGACGTTACGCGGAACGTTAGACATTGTGTTGTTGTCTATGGTCAATCATGGCCCATCTATACTCTCGGCAATGACTACCAACTATATGTTGTCTGTGGATTCACTTAAATAAATATTACATAAAAAATATTACCTACCCCAGATAATAATTGTAACCGTTAACCGTTGTATTGCCGATAGCGGTACTGTAATCAATTCCTTCAAAACCCCAGATACAAATACAGGAGTCCAGAGCCGTGTATCGTTATGGATATTATACAACTTTCTATAAATATTTCCATAGTAGAGCGATGTTATTATGAATAACTTTTTAATAATTATAGAAGTCTGTGAATAAAGTAGGTAATTATTTGACACATTTCGATTTTATAATTCGAACTTTAAGCAATGAGCGTAGATAAAAGTTTTAAAAATATTTCAATAGAATGCGTAAAGTAAAATGTAATTATAAAGTGATTAATCCACGTGTAAAATAAGGTCAATACAAAAAAGTTAATAAACTCGAATATCACTCACAGAAATATGATGAGTCGGCGGTGACATAGTTAGCGGGCAGCGGCCAGCGACGCAGCGCGAAGGCGATGGAAATGCAACGCTGCATTTTCGCTGTAGGTATACGGCTCGGCGTGTAGAGTGTTCCGATACGATGCTGTGTAGTTTGGTAATGAAGCTCGATGCCATGATGTCCTTAAGCCATGATGTACTTTATGCCATGATGTCCTTAAGTCCCTCGCTTTGTCCTGTTGTCGGTGGCCTTGGTAAACCATGAGAATGTCCTGGCGAAGTCCTGGCGATGTTTGCGCGGCAGCCTCGCGTTTCGTCAATTGAGACGCGACGGCATGGTGATGGCGACTCGGAAGGCAGGCGGCAGGCAGCTCGGTAGGCAGGCGGCAGCTTGGCAGGAAGGCGGCAGCTTGGCAGGAAGGCGGCAGCTTGGCATGAAGTCGGCAGGCGGCAGCTCGGCAGGCAGGCGACCAAGGGAATTTAAAATCCCACTTCTGACACCAGATGTTAGGTGCAGGATGGCGGTGGGCAGTGAAACTCGAGCTTTTCACATGAGTTTTTAATGATGTTACGGCGACACAGCTACATACTTGGATTTACTTAGTCCAGAATCCCGGATGGTGGTTAAATGAGCCGGAGAACAGCATCTCGAGGTAGAATGCTCTCGAAAATGCTATCTGAATCTTGATAGAAAAAGTCGGTACATATATATTAGAATAATGCTGAATCTTTGCTGACTGCTTACACGGCAAATTCGAAGACAGAGTAGTACTCTTGAAAGCAGGTCCGTAACAGCACGTAAATAAACAAAAAGGTCCGGTGCTGCCTATCGATTCACGTAACATTTCGTGAAGTGAAAATCGTCTTTACGCAGACCACACGTGAATCCACACTTATCCCTTCCCCGCTCATGATGAATACGTCACGCCTACGTGAAGTCTATGGTGAAATGGATTGATTCATCACACTCAATGTGTCAAAACAATACCTGAATCGCTAGGCTGCTCCTAACGCGACGTATAGTTTCGGTTCATGTGAAGTGGACAACCCTCCAACCACCCATGGCCCAATCAACCTCGCGGTTATGGAGGCCGAAACGCGGGAGGGCGCCCGTTCGGTACTTGCTCTTGGCGTGTTCCCGGGGCGCCTTCTTGACTCCCTACAAGTTGTTTCCTCTCGCTCCTTGTCCCTATGGGCTCACTCTCCCCATTCTGGGGCAGGACGATACGATGACGGACTCGCCTCGCGCCGACGCTGTCCGCAGCATAAATTTCTGTGTCACACCAAGCCGCTTCGCCTCTTATGCCACGCGTGCGCTAACTCCCGTAGCTTTCCGAAGTTGGCCGCCGAACCCACAAGATCCTGATAATAAACTGGGCCAGAAACTTCGCGAACGATCCCATCCAGCAGCAAGCACCGGAGGTCCTCGTATAAGTTCATGTGAAGTGACTTGAAAAACATTGCGAGCGTTTTGAGCCGAATTTTCGGGAACGTAGGTATATTAACGCAGGTGTCTCCCTACACTTGGATCTACGTCCTACAGAAATTTTATAGTCCGTCAAAAAAGTCATGAAATAAATTCACGGAAACAATAATTTTTCCCTGCCTTATATACTTAATTGATTAAAAGTTGTGTTCATACAGAATATTGAAAAGAATTATGTATACTTTTTGATTATGTAATTATCACTTTAAATATACTTTATTCTGACTTTTATAATTATTTTTCTACTCTTTTTTGTTTCATGACTTTTTTGACAGACAATAGCACAGAGAATGATAAAGATACGCCATACGAGGGTCAGGTACGAAGGGCACGCAAAATGAAATCTGTTATCGGCATTAACAAGTTTCCGCTGTTTGATTACGTTTCGAATGAACTCAATAGAACATTGATGTTTCGATTTCCAACAAAGAAGCTTCTATGGATACTGTTTATCCATAGATAATATTATACTTTGTCATAATCATTGATGAATTCTCATCTATAAACAAAGGAAGATATGAATTTAATCTAATCTTTCGTTATATCAATTTCTACACTGATTTGATTAGAATTATATAATTTTTATGCTAATTTCCGTTTCATAGGAACTAAATAAAATTAGAATTTTCGCAGGCTAATTTGGCCGAACCTCCTTAAGAGCCTTTATACGTTTACGCGTGAATCGCGTGTCGCTCCATACAAAAAAAGAATTCCGTTCCCGCTGACGCAATTTTGCGCGGAAAATGGTATTACAAAAAAAATTATAATAAAATAAATATACAACTTATTAAAATAATAAATAAACAGTGACATTGAATATGAATTGAATTAAATTACTATAATTCAGAAATAACAAAATATCTTGGATTTTATCCTAAAATAATACGTTTAATTTATCGAAAAATGCTAAAAATGGCACTTTTCGGTTTATGGTTTTTGAATGAAAATCTAGGAAAATCGTGTTTTTTTTTGAGACACTTTTTAGTAAATGTTATTAATTAATATATATATAGCTACTCGTGCTGATTGGGTCATTGATCACCTCTCCTGAACAATTTTGTATGAAATTTTTTTTTTTTCAAGGATGATGTCGTATAGAGGAGAAAAATTCATGAAGAGGAAAAATACGGAGAGAGCTGATGATTGAGGATTTCGAAGACGGGTGAAGAGCATGTAATGATAAAGAGCTGTATGGTGTGGAATAAAAGTTGGGTTATGGTTGGTTGGATGCGAAACCCTATTGGACGACCAGACGCTGAGTCAATTCAGAGCGTATGAACCTTTGAGTCAAGGGCCGTTCGGCGAGATCACTCAGGGTCCCTCACGCTTCGTGATCATCAAGGATAGGCATTAAATTAGACGACAAACAGCAAAGTACAAAGTACATAATTATATTTAAGATCATTGAAATTGGTTAGTTTTTTTACAAGAGGTTTACTTAATTAGTTACGAGCTTAAGTACTAGGTCAAGCGCGATCGAATCTTTTCCAAAAGTTCATGTTTGCTTCAAAGGGACAAGGGTATCGCCTGAAGGGCGTAAAAAGGGGAAATCACTTCCCTGTGCTCTCTGTGAGTCGAGTCCGTTTACGCCGTGCTGTAGGGCTTGAGGAAGCGGCGCACCGGCGGGCCAGCTACGCTGGGATGGTACTGCGTGCTAGGTCCCACCGATGTGATGTCAGCTGCCAGCAACTCGCCTGTCGAGGGTGTGGACATTCTGCGGCGCGCCCAAGGGATAGCAGCTCGACACTCGGCGCGGTCAAAGATGGCGATGCTTTGTGGTCGGGTTGGAGACTCGTTTTTTTAGAAGAAGGTCCACTTTAGCACTTTATTCGCGCACACGACACTTTCGGGCACTGACTCGATATAACATTAGGCTCTTTACTTAGGCTAGAATATCGGATCGCGTTACGAGACTGTCACAAGACGATTTTTCGCCGGCGCATGGCGGCGTCGGTCGCGCCACGTTGGCGCATTTTCAAGCGAACATTTTAAGTATTTCCCCAGGGAGTCGGTTCCTGGGGCGTTAAAACGCGGTCGCGAAGCGAACCTCGAAAGGGAAAAAGGACCTTCCGGCTTCAGCGGGGGGGCTGAAGGCCGTTCACGTTATCGTGAACAAAAAGACTCAAAGAAAAACTCCGGAGCGCATGAGCGCGTCTCGAGAGATTTCGCCCGACTGTCTGAGTGTTGCTAGCCTCGCCTACTTGTACGGGCTTGCCATAGACACGATTTGGCGAAAATGTAGTGTGTAACACTACAAGCACGGCCAGGGTATCGAAGATAGGTGGGGGGTGCTCGACCAAATGTCATTTGAAACGTCATCCAATTGGCAGTGAGCTGAAAAAAATTTCAAAATGGCGGATTCAAAATGGCCGCCAAACGAATTTCGTCGATATCTCGGAAAGTATAAAAGACGGAAGAACGGTTTCTTGACAAGAAGTGATCAGGGCCCGAAGGTCTATTCGATGGATAGAAAAAAAAAATCAAAATGGCGGAATTTATTTTTCCATAGAAAATGTATGGGGAACGTATTTGCCTTTCAATCGTAAGAAACTTAAGGTTGAAAGGCAAATAGGGGGAAGACCGCACGCGGGCCACATGTGGCCCGCGCCCCCACGCACCCTACTAGTTTTCTATATGTATATGTCATTGTTATAAGTTTTTGTTAAGAAACATGGCAAATATCTTGCATCTGCGTAGAGCATCGACCGCTATTTTAGCAAACAGCCTATACAAAACCTGTTCTAGTGAGAAAGTTATACACATATTTTAAAATATTTTTGAGCCAAGTTCTAGATTGTGAAATGCCAAATAATATGAATTCAATTATCTAATTTATAATTGAACACATAACTAGCAGGACAGATTAATTTGTTTTGCTGTAATCCGCTACTTGAAAAGATTCTGTATGGTACAATATGAACCATTCAATATTTGAACACATAACTATTTTATGTTCCTTCGGAAATCGTAAATTTTGACTCAAGCATAATACTAACGCATGAAGCGCCTTAAGTTACCAAACATAATAAATATAATCTTTAACTATCATGTTACTTAGGGCTTCTTTGACCGTGGAAATTATGTCATCTTATGATTCTCCAAACATTATATTAAAACTGTTTTACACTACAGTATAGTCATTCAAAACAATCCTTTACTACTGGGTGTTTTATAATAATGCCATTGTGACTTTAACATACGATAATTTATTATAATGGTTGTCCTAACAAAAGCAGCAATGGATCGCTATACGGCCATTGAAAGAGCTACGCGCGACATTTCCGCTGCGCCAATGACACTATCTTTGTCAAGGACGTTATTTTATAGTAGTTGCGAATGCACAGAGCAAGGAATGACTTTATATAGGCTTGCGAATGAATGTCAGATAAGATCGTTATTGTGCATTTTTAGGGATCCGTATCTCAAATAAGCTAAAACGGAACGAACGCTCTATTCAACGCTGTTTTACGCAAGTGGCCCTAAGATACTTTTCTTTAAAACTTGAATTTTTAGAAACTGAGTGAATAAAATCATAAATCATTGAAGTAATGCTAACCAACGCGATTATAAGATAGATATACTATTATTATTAGCTGACTCGGCAAACGTTGTTTTGCCATATTATAAATTATTTCTCACTTAGGACTAGGGAAATAAAACATTGTTAACGTTCTAATCTCAGCCCTACCGATTTTTTGTACACAAAAAAATTAATATTAAAAATCGGTTAAGCCATTTCTGAGGAGTATTGTTACAAACACCGTACAACAACAAGGATTTTATATAGTTAGGCGCCTATGTGAAATAAATATATTTTGATTTTGAGTTTTGACTTATAGTTATTAGAGATAGATAGAAATAGATATAAGATATTTGTGTATACCAGTATAGTAAGTATAGTCACAACTCGCAACAGTAATGCTAAAGTTATTTATTTAGTTTTAGTCTACAAGACAATAAAATGTGCAGCCCGCACACATGTAAACAGCGGAATCGAGACGTGTAAACAAACAACCCGCACACTGAGGAAAAACAGAGTCTGTGCTCATTCGAGTCTTATGTATGTATGGTCTGGCGGTTTAAGATTATATTAAATTACAATGATTTGTTATCGTTACGCATAGCGAAAGTTACAACTTTCAGTGGCCTTATCGCTAATATTGCGATTTATATAAACAAATCCTTTACAGTTTAGACTTACCTACTAAGTTGTTGATCTTTAAACTATGCCGACTTACTTGCCAATTCTTCTCGGTGCAAACCTGCTTGTAGAGTTTTAAATTTTCATAAGAGCCTATTAGGTATTTAGGCCTATGTGAAAATAAATATTTTCATTTTCATTATGTTACGTAACTAACTATAAGGGAAGGTAATTAAAAAGTGACCCTGTTCAAAATCAAAGATTCGAAATCCAGCACGAGAAATTCAGGATATTTGTTATCTGTAAGGACAATGGCTCCCATGGGGAACGTCCATATACTGTAACCATTGACTGATGAATATTGCCAATTAGCGCATGCAGTACAAATATACTGCATGGTTTTAGCATAAGTACTCGACTTAGCATTAGCAACTCTGTAACTGAATCAAATGTTGGTTAGAGTTTTAGAAACTGGATATTATGTATTTTAGATTTTAGAATCAGAAAAGATAATACAGTGCGAATGGCGATATTGTCAAGCACTGATTTATATAGCAAGGCAATTTTGTATTAAAAGCTCGTGAAGGATTTCATTTACGAAGCGGTATAAGTCATAATCATTTCCTTTTGTGCCTAAAATGAGTTTATTATGTATTTCTGTTTTGTACAATTTCTTGTGTGGTGCAAATAAAGTGTATTTATTTATTTATTTATTTAATCATAAAAATAATATTTTGAGCGCGCCGCCACTGCGCCAGGGAGGTCCCTGGCGCAGTGGCGGCGCGCTCGGATTCGAGTGGAAGGTCGCGGGTTCGATTCCCGCCACGGGCCACTTTGCAATTTGATAATTTCTAAATTGGCTCAGGTCTGGTCTGCTGGGAGGCTTCGGCCGTGGCTAGTTACCAGTTACCACCCTATCAGCAAAGACGCACCGCCAAGCGATTTAGCGTTCTGGTGCGATGTTTGTAGAAACAGTTGGGGTAAATTTACTTACCCTTCCAAGTTAGTAGGACAACATCTTAGGCTGCATCATCACTTACCATCAGGTGAGATCGCAGTCAAGTATAGTACGATTCACGAAAGATGACCACAAATGGCGGGTCTTTTCTTCATGTACACTCATGAAGAAAAGACTTAAGCCAAAATAATATTTTAATATTAGTTAAATAAGACCATATTATATATTAGTTAAAATAAATAAGACCATAATATTAGTTATATTATAATTCCAAAGAGACCTAAAATAGGCCCGCCATTTGTGGTCATCTTTCGTGAATCGTACTAGGTATACTAACTTGTATAGAGTAAAAAAAAACAAATTCGTGGACGAGCAAGTGGCAAGGGCACCACAATTACGCTGTGAACGCGATGCAAACAATGTGATATCATAACTCGCTTTATTCCGAGTCAAGCTCGTAAGTCGTAATACAATTGTTTACGTTTTTTTCGTCTAACACGCCGCTCTGGTGGGAACGCAACCGCTCGCGGGTGACTTTTTGCTTATTGCCCGTGAATATATGACTAATGCCGTCTATACACCATCCATTGTATCGTCTAATCGGCATGACGCTGCCGATTGGATAAGTTAGAACTGACTTATCCAACAGAACCATGAGTACGCTATGAACGCGATGCAAACAATGTGTTATGTGACATCATAGCTCGCTTTATTCCGAATCCAGCTCGCAAGTCGTAATCTCAGAATACAGTTTATTCTGTATTCTAAGGTCGTAATACAATTATTGTTTACTTTTCTTTCGTCTACCACGCCATGCACTCTGGTGGGAACGCAACCGCTTGCGGGTGACTTTTTGCTTATTGCCCGTGAATATAATATGACTAATGCCGGCCATACAGCAACCATTATATCGTCTAATCGGCATGACGCTGCCGATTGGGCGTAGTTGGCGTGACAGTCATACGTAACAACACATTCGAATTTCAATTATTTTGGCTTGATCACGCCGATTGGAGGGAAACATCTTTATTCTGTTAATGGTGACGGCCATGGCTTCAACTGACGCTGCTGATTGGATAGTTTTAAGGACCTAGAAGGCCTATTTATGCGATTTTGACCGGCCTCTCATACGAAAACTATTGAGGCAACTAGTTTCAAATTTGAACGTCATGTATTTTGGGTCTTTAATCTCAAAACGTTGAGAAGCAGAAACACGATTGGAAAAACTTTTCTCGATAGAAAGTTTTTCCAAAAATTGCTCCTATCTTCTCATATTTCCTATGCATTCTCGGAAACGATTCTGCAGATCTCTGTTTTTTTTTATTTTTTGGGTCGATAATGATGATTACTCAAAACGTTTAGAAGTTTTTTGAAATCCGAACTATACTTAATTAAAAATAAAGTAAATACCTAAATCAGTCTAAACTAATTATTCCGCCCACAAACTAGGTAAGCGATAACCATATCGTTAACTCTTTCGGACATGTGATGGACCTATGTTGACATCGTTTTCACACGGACAACCCATATTTGGTTCAGTCTGCGATACGCCATTGCGAACGACGGATGTGCACACTCGCAGTCGTTCGTGGCATGTCGTCGAAGTCCGACTAATATAGAAAAAAGCGCCATCTATTAGTCGCTGGATGAATGGTTATTGTACTCCCAACACGCCATCTGTTAGTACGTAACAGAACGATTATGATTCGAACTTTGAAACACACCGCTCATGGCAGTAATTGATTTCTAGATAAAGACGTACTTACCACAAGTTTTAAAAAGACTGTTTAAGGTTCGAGCACATTATGCGGCTGCGGCCCCGCATCGGGGCGGAGCGCAAAAATCCGCTCAAATCGCTTGAATACAATTTGTATGAATTATCGCACACTGTGCTGGGCTGCAGCGGCTCGCATTAAGGGGATTTATTGAATTTATTTTTGTCTTTCTCACTCTCACGGAGATTTGGTAGGTGCGACATGCAGCGTCGCGGAAGAATATAGCAGAAAAACAACGTTTTACCTAATTACTCAAAAACTAAGCCAGTTATCAAAAATCTGTTCTAAGCGTTTTAGGATATTATTATACATTAAAACAAAAATTACAATTACATCCATTCTAGTTTCCGATAAAATATAGAAAAACTGAGATTTTGGAGCAACTTTTGGGAGAACTTTCTATCGAGAAAATTTTATCCAATCGTGTTTCTGCTTCTAAGCGATTTTAGATTAAAGACCCAAAATACATGACGTGTAAATTTGAAAGTAATTGTCTGCGCTGCGGCCTGCTCCGCCCCGCTGCGGCCCGGCATAATGTGCTAGAACCTTAAAAGTACCAAAACGCAGGGCCCCCTTTTTCTCTGAACAGTAAGGGCGCGTTCCCACTAGCGTCGCAACGAATAATTTATCGCTGGACGACTGTCGTGTTTAGCTGTTCCCATTAATACGATTGTTTGATCGTTATTCGGTATTTTTTTATCGTTTAGTGACTATCGTATCTAATCGTTCCCATTAGATCGCGACGACATTTTATCGTTTCACGGCAGTCGCTTTGTTGTTTACACATCATTAACAAGCTACACGGGTAAACGTCTAGACGGTATTTGTTATCGATGATATGAAAGATTTGCGGTCACGATTAGTCGTATTGATTTTTTATTGTTTTACGACTGTGGTGCTAGCCGTTCCCACTGTCATGACAATCTGTTGTCACTACAAAACAAGCTGTTGTAGACGACAGTAAATCGTGTCGTTCTTTAGGAACACCTCCATTTAAACATGTAAGCCACGACACTTAAACTGCACGATTATCTGTCGCACAATGAGAACGCGCCCTTAAGATATAAGGAACACCTTTTGTGTTTGCCAACAGATTTTAAACCTTATTGTAGGTAGTAATAAAGTTTTAAATAGACTGTCTTGTTTGCTTCGATTACAACTTTTTTTAGTTGTGGATAAGGTTGTTAACCGACCTAAAAAAAGGAGGAGGTTCTCAATTCGTCGGAATCTTTTTTTTTAGTTATAACAGTTTACTGCTGATTCACTCACTGACTAACTGATTGATCTCCTCTCCTGAACAAATTTGTATGAAAATTTTTTTGTTCACGGATCGGGTCGTGTAGACGAAAAAAATTCATTTGGAGGAAAAATACGGAGAGAGCTAATTGAAAATTTCAGAGACGGGTAAAGAGCACAGCCAGGGTATTAAAGATAGGTGAGGGGTGCTCGACCAAATGTTACCCGAAACATCATGCAATTGGCCGCTATACGAATTTCGTCCATATCTCGGAAAGTATAAAAGATGGAAGAACGGTTTCTTGACGAGAAGTGATCAAGACCCGAAGCTCTATTCAATGGATAGAAAAAAAATTCAAAATGGCTATATAGGCGGGAAGACAGCACGTGGAGGCGCGGGCCACATGTGGCCTGCGCCTCCACGCGCCCTACTAGTATAATTATATACTAGCATGCAAAATTTTAAAATTTGATTACAAATATGGGGACAGTTGAAATTGAATAAAAGCGTGTAAAAAATACCTCAGGAAATCATTCGGTACTAGGCATAATAGATAAATATAATATTATATATTTCAATCCACGATGACCCGTATACTCCATACGAATTATTTACCGTAACCGACACCGCACACTGTTACCGTAACCGACATCGCACACTGTTACCGTAATCGATACCGCACACTGTTACCGTAACCGACACCACACACTGTTATCGTAACCGACACCGCACACTGTTACAGTAATCGATACCGCACACTGTTGCCGTAATTGATACCGCAAACTGTTACCGTAACCGACACCGCACACTGTTATGTTACCGTAACCGACACCGCACACTGTTATCGTAACCGACACCGCACACTGTAACCGTAACTGACACCGCACACTGTTACCGTAATCGATACCGCACACTGTTACCGTAACCGACACCTCACACTGTTACTGAAACCGATACCGCACACTGTTACCGTAACCGACACCTCACACTGTTACGGTAACCGACACCTCACACAGCAAGTCCTTCTCTCTAAATTTGTATTTTTAGGAGGTACTTGCCTACCTAGGTCGTCAACTAGTTTTTGAAAATATGTTCCAAAAATACTTTAAATACAAATTACGAATGTATAACATGCATGTAATAAAAATATTTTGGGTTCAATTCTTTATCCAATATCATCACACTAATATTATCACACTTCACACTATATAATCACACTATAATATTATAAAGGCGAAAGTTTGTGTGTGTGTAAGTGTGTATGTTTGTTACTCCTTCACGCCGTAACTAGTGAACCGATTTGGCTGAAATTTGGAACATAGATAGCTTATAACCCGGATTAAAACATAAGCTACTTTTTATCCCTTGAAAACACATAGTTCCCATGGGATATTAAAAAAAACCCTAATTTTCAACAGTAATCTATAGCTATTGCTATAGGTAGATTACTTTGACAATTACTCCTGAAAGTAGGTGTAAAGGTCATTGAAAAGGAAATTCAATTATTTCTCGGGATTAGTAAAAAATCAAATTTAACGCGAGCAGAGCCGCGGGCAAAAGCTTAGTAAGAGATAAAAATTGAACAAGTTCCTTTCATTTAATTTCATAGTTACCTACTTTTATGAATAACGCCATCTATGGGCATTTGTGACAGTGTAAAAGTCCCGCGTATTGCCGCATATCGCGGAGCGCCGCGGGCGTGCGCTCGGTAATTTATGCAAATTTATGCCGCCCAATTTTACGAAGTACTCATAAAATCTGAAATCCGTTTTCTTCAATGTAAAGCCTTAACTGGTCGCGTGTTGGTGTACATATGGACGAACTGCAAACTGGATCAAGCCTGCAAGTGCAGCATCGTGCTGGTTGGACGATATTATAGAATGGATGGTCTATGACCGGCATAAGCTACTTGTTTTCTGTTTGTACTTGTTGTAATTACATTGTACATAGCAATTTCAATTTTAATTACTTTTATAAGGCTTGCCTTAATAACAATATCATTACGTAAGCGGTTCAAAGTTCAAAAGCTCCGCTCGGTTAAATTTGAGATTTTTAATTAACGAACTGAAATTATGAAAGCAGAACCGACATCAATTCAAGGTAAAGTCACTAATGCCAGACAGTGACCTAAAGGATGACACCTACGAAAAAATGTTCTTGTATTAAGAACAATTTTAGTAAAATGACTCTTATTACAATATCATAGCCCACCTAGCACCATCTATGAATTGTTCTCAAAAACTCCCAACAGTTTCTAAACGAAATTTCAAAATGTCGTCAGTCGTTGTCAATCATGTAACGGAGTGAGCACGGAGCACGCGTTCCGCGATTTCTTATTTTTAGGTTAAGGACGCCGAAATTTGAAGGTGAGTTTTGAATCGATATTTATTTAAAAAATACTTTTTACTCATTTGTCAACGTATCAATGATAAGTTGGGATAGTGATAAACGTGCTTTTCTTGTGTTTGCTAATATTTTACTGACAAATTATGATATGTCTACTATTAGTTCCAAAAAGAATGAATATCTAATAGATGACAGGCATGTCATCCATTGGTGTTTCAAGATATTAAACTCTTATGTTAGGTTCGGTACGATTTTGAACTCTATTCCCAATTAAAAGATTACTGTAGAGATATCAACAATTTTGAATCACTTTAACTAAAGGTAGACATGGTGTCTATTATTGGGGTATACATAATGTCAATTATTGGCTCTATTGTTCCAGATTGATAATTATGCCGCCAGTAAAAGGACAGATGTTTCGTTACTCTGAGGCTGATATGGAAGCCGCTATTCTAGAATGCAAACGAGGAGTTCCGACGTCAACTGCGGCAAAAAAATTTGGGGTACCTAGGGTAACTCTGCTGAATAAAGTAAAGGGTAAGACACCAATGAAACGAAAAATGGGAAGAACATGCTACATCTCAGATGATACTGAAGCTTTGCTTGTTAAGTGGGCTAAAGCAATGGTGAAACAAGGATTCCCAATAGGCAAAGAGAATTTACAAGATAGTGTGAAAAAAATTGTTGATGATTTGAATTTGGAAACTCCTTTTAAAGATGGGAGGCCTGGTAAAAGATGGTACAGCAGTTTTTTAAAACGGCACCCAGAGCTTACCCCTAGACAGCCTCAAAATTAAACTTCATCCAGAGCTTTAGTCACACCGTCACAGTTAAAGAATTGGTTTAAAGAAGTCAGCACCTATCTTGACGAAAACAATTACATGATATTTCTGATGAAGTCACTGATGAGGAAAACAAAGAAGAAAGAAACGAGGAAGGAAGAAATGAGGAAGAAAGAAATAAGGAAGATAGAAATGAGGAAGAGAGTAGAATAAAGCAAGGTGACTATGTTATCGTTAAGTTTCCTGGTAAAAAGAGATATTACAAATATGTTTGTATTGTCCAAAAAGTAACTAAAACAGAAATTGAAGTTATGGCAATGATAGCATGTGATATGTCTAAAACAGTATTCAAAGAAAATGATAGGCATATCAGTGCTATAACTGAATCTCAAATAATTAAAGTACTTGATGTACCAAATATGATTATAACTGGTGATAGAATTAAGTACAAATTTGATAGTGCCTTAGAGGTTGATGGATAAGTAATTATTATCTAATTTAATTAAGTATATCAAGCACACTGATTCCCTTAAAACTCCAACTGCATTAATTAAATATTATGTCAACTATTAGTGCATTTGACTGTCTACTTAAGGTGACTTTTTTTTTTTGATGTTATCTATTAGTTCTTAAGACAATATAAAAAATATAATTCATAATAATTAAAAGTATGTTGATTATTGGAAATTTTATTACTTAAGATAATTTTCTAAGATACACTGCATTCATATAAAAGAACTGCGTTTGTTTTGTTTGATAAATATATAATTACTCTCATATAAACATAGTGTTTTCATTAAAGTGTCGAGCATTAGTGACTTTACCTTAGTATGATAATTTTTAATTAGGTATGTATTCTACGATACTAGTAAGTTATGTAAGTATGCTTAGATAAATACATAATCAATAATCATCAGTGTGCCGGCAAAGACGCACCGCTAGGCTATTAAGCGTTCCGGTGCGATGCTGTGTAGCAAGCGTTAGATGTTACCAACCTCTTCCAAGATAGTACGATAACACATTCGGCTGCATCGTCACTTAATATCCGTTGAAATTGCAGTACCTTACGTAGGGTCGATGTGCCGGTTTTCGGCCTTTTAGTGCTCCTATCAACTTCAGGACATCAGAAAAAAATGTTGCAGACATATTATAGTTGCACTCACTATCTTATATGAAAGCCAGTATAATCAATTTTATTTTTAAAAAACTGTTTTATGCTGGAAGATATTAATTATTTTTATTTTTAATTTAATCTGGAAAAAAGCTAAAAATTCAGTTTTCGGCCACAAATTTTAGTTTTCGGCATGGGGTATTTCAGTTTTCGGCCACTGCATTGCGATGGATTTAAAATGAATTGGTAAGTCTAAAATTATATGAAATGATATGAAAGCTTAATCATTATTTTCATAGTATATCCAAATATTATTAAAATGACAATCAACATAATACAATAAACTAAAATAAACAAAAAACCAGAAATACATCATTACCCACTAACAAGGCAGTGAAGAAATATTTCTTCCGCGTGAATTCCGTTTTTTTTGCAAATCTCACGGGATCCATGGATTCTTCCGGGGAAAAATAGAAAATTCTTGGAAAAAAAACGACTTTTGGAGTCATAATTTTAATGTACACCAATTCGATATCGGGTGATTGTCTATGATATTATCGTAGTTTTTCGCACATCGAATAGGTATTACGAAGAACTAAGATTTTACGAAACATTGCCCGACTTTCATTATTTCACCCTTTGTAGTGGCATTTGGAGTTGATTTTTTGAAATAATTTTCTATTTTATTTTTACTTTTTAGTTGAAAATCACCTCTGTAGCTTAAATTGAGTACAGACTTGAATTTATTTACTTCCAAAAGACTAGCATAAACGTATAAATTAAATTTTGATGAATTTAGAACCACCCCCTTTATGAAATTGGTTTAAATATTGCTTTCTGGAAGCAAATGCACAAGTCAATGTAAAAAATACCCAAATCGTTGGAACTGTGCTTATTGCAACTGAAGAGTTCAATCAATTTCCCCGAGATCCCATCAGCAGATTCTGACTTCATGACTATTGCCATTAAGTCAGCATCTGCAAGCAAATGCCATTAAAAATACCCAAATCCTTTCAAAAGTACTTGTAAAATTTGAAGAGTTCCCTCGATTTCACCAAGATTCCACGATCAGATTGTGACCTAATGACCATATAACAACCTGGAAAGCATATTCTTTCAAATAATACCCAAATCGCATCAAGTGAGCTTATAAAATTCTCTCAATTCTTAAAGAATTCCCTCAATTTCTTCAGGATCCCATCATCAGATCCTGACTTGATGAACATGAGACCATTTGGTAAGTATACCCTTTCAAACAAAAAAATAATTTTCCAAATCAGTTCAGGCGTCTTTGAGTAATCGGGGAACATACATAAAAAAAAAAGATTCGGACGAATTGTAAGCCTCCTCCGTTTTTGAAGTCCTTTAAAAAGTCGCCTATGTGTTTATCTAGGATATAATCTATTTCCATTCCAAATTTCTGCCAAATCAGTTCAGTAATTGCGGCATGAAGAACTATTTCTCCGGCGTGATTTCGACTTTCCACAAATTTCGCGGTAACCATGGATTTTTCCGGGACAAAAATTAGCCCATATGATAATCCAGAATACGATCTAACTTTATTTCATATTTCAGCCAAGTCGGTTTAGTAGTTGCGGTGTGAAGTAGTAGGTATTTCCCATACGTGAATTTTGTCTTGGATTTTCCGGGATAAAAATTAGCCTATGTGTTAGCCGGAACATAATCTAACTCCATGCTATATTTCTACCAAATCGGTTCTGTAGTTGCGGCGTGAAGGAGTATTTCCCCGCGGTTTTTCACATATCTCACGTGAACCATGGATTTTTTGGGAACAAAATGTAGCCTTTGTGTTAATGCAATCTATCTCCAATCCAAACAGTCGAATCAGTTCCGTAATTGTGCCTGAAGAATTAATTCCCGCGCGTGAATTTTGGATTTTCACAAACCTCGCGGAAAACATGGATATTTCCAGGATAAAAAGTAGCCTATGTGTTAGCCTTTACTTCAATTAATCGATCGGACAAGTGAAAGTAAATAAGAAAGGTACAATTGTCAAGTAGTAAATGAGTTGATGATCTTCGGACGCTTGAACGCTTGAAAATCATAATAGCTAATTTTAGCTTGTATCAGCTTGTAAACGTTGATTCGGCCCATTCTTTTGGGAGTTGGTTGTGATTTTACAAATAGACATAGTTAAAGACACACGTTTAAATTACTTACTTATTTATTTATTTATTTATTCATTTATTTATAATTACATAACCAGGGACACATTACAGAGAAGTCCAATTCGTGCCCCTGGGTCACACAGTCATTAAAATTAAAAATATTATATAATTAAAATTAAAAAATATATAACTTTATACATCGTATGTTAAATAAAATAGCTGTAATAATTTTAAAAATTATAACTTTGGCGTTTGATGACCGAAATCTAAGGTGATATTTAATTTTTGGTCCCATGCTTTTCATACAATTTTAACTTATGCCGAAAACTGAAGTACCATTTAATCTACCTTTTAATTTTCGGCCACCCCAAAATGGTCTTCCCCGTTTATCCATATTTTTAATGATTACGACATAAACTGACGGCCGAAAACTAATGGCGTGAGTCTTTGCATTAAGTACATTATTAAAAGAAAGAATCGTGAGAAAAAATATTTCACTATTTGTAGAAAAGACATGAAAGTGTGGAAGACTTGATTTTTCAGTTCTCGGCCCCTAGGCCGAAAACTAAAGTTTTGAAAAAATTTTAATGCTAGTTCCCGGCCCCCATCATTATTGTTGTTTTATACAAAATATCCCAAAAGTTATATTAGGAATATGTTACCAAGTTATTTTTGAAGTGCATTATATACTTATTAATACCATTTATTTAGAATAACTACACAAAGTTTACTTTGGAATGAAACGCGCGGCACTATTTTTTTTTTAATTTCTGCAGTTTGCGTTACATCTTATCGTCGCCTCCAAAATGAACAAATTCTGTAAAATCACTCGAAGGTGTTTTCGGACCAAAAATGTTTTCATTTAGAAAGCAAACATTTTCAAATATCTGGATAAAGATTTTACTTGGAAATAGTATTTCTAAGTGATATTTTCTCAATTTTACGGCATCGTGTACGCGTAAAGGCCGAGAACTGAAGGTGGCCGGCGAACCGGCACATCGACCCTATACATATAAAGAAAGTACATTACTTATTATATTTGTATTTTTCCAAGATTTTTATTTTGCTACAATCAAGCCGGAATTTCGTTTTCAATTTTGAGAATCTTTAGCTTTTCTTGATACCTATTATTTTCACCACTAATTCAGAAATGCACGAAGATCACGTACATTTTACAAAAATATAGAGTAGGTACCTACCTACGGTTTTTAAGGCAAAGTTTTACTTCAATAACCTTCCGTGCTTTATGTAGGTACTATATTCATATTTTATCTTATATCTTTAAACGAGCAATTCTTACACCTATACATATAATCTGAATCTTGGAAACGGCTCAAACGATTTTCATGAAATTTTATATACAGGGTTTCGAGGGCCAAAAATCGATCTAACTAGGATCATTTTTAGAAAAGGCAAAAAAACCGCTAAGCAAAGCTCGGTCACGCAGATATTTATTATTCAAGCTAGTACAAGCGTGACCTGAAACACGAAGGAAAGCTCTTGGCTACGGCGGTAAGTCGTAAGGTTGAACCTTTTTATGCATGATATCCCATGCATGCAGGGTCGGGGCGGAAGGGACCACTCAAACCAACAGGTGCGTGATTTTAACTTCCAGGGGAGAGTCTAATAACTATTAGGTAAAAAATTAAAAAAATTGTTTATAAATAAATGTTGCCCATGGCTTCTTCCGCGTCAATTTTGGTTTTTCATAACTCCCGCGGGAAACGTAGATTTTCCGGGATAAAAACTAGCGTATGAGTTAATTCCACTCTATTCAAAATTTCAATCAACGCGGTTGACGGTTAGTAGTGAACTGAAAAGAGTAACAAACATACACGCACACGCACGTACACACAAAAACTTTACGGCTCCAATATAACGCCCAAAATTAAGACCTCGCAAATTACCCAGGACAAAACAACAACTTTGTGAACCCTCCAAATTAAGACATCACACAACACAACCTTATGTTAAAAGTAAATAAATATTTTTGCTCCCTATATTCGCTTCTATGAGCGCCCCACTGCAATAACCAATTTTTCGTACTTTAAACGAAAGTAACACGGTTTATTTTTGTTTTAGCGCGGTGAATACGACAGTGAATCCCGTACTCCCGCCAGCAGGTCCGCCGTGGAAACAGACAGTTTTTAGTGGGTGCAAGCCCCACATAACCCATCCGTTTCCCCTGACGGAGGGGTATGCGTTAGGCATTTTCTTTTTATAAAAAAAAATACGGTTTATTTTTGTTTTAATTATCACGTTGTTTTGTGCAAAGCTATGCAATTTTATTGGGACGGGATTTTGCATGGATGTAATTGAAGACATAGGGTCGATGTGCCGGTTCGCCGGCCACCTTCAGTTCTCGGCCTTTACGCGTACACGATGCCGTAAAATTGAGAAAATATCACTCAGAAATACTATTTCCAAGTAAAATCTTTATCCAGATATTTGAAAATGTTGGCTTTCTAAATGAAAACATTTTTGGTCAGAAAACACCTTCGAGTGATTTTACAGAATTTGTTCATTTTGGAGGCGGCGATTAGAGGTAACGCAAACTGCAGAAATTAAAAAAAAAATAGTGCCGCGCGTTTCATTCCAAAGTAAACTTTGTGTAGTTATTCTAAATAAATGGTATTAATAAGTATATAATGCACTTCAAAAATAGCTCGGTAACATATTCCTAATATAACTTTTGGAATATTTTGTATAAAACAACAATAATGATGGGGGCCGGGAACTAACATTTAAATTTTTTCAAAACTTTAGTTTTCGGCCTAGGGGCCGAGATCTGAAATATCAAGTCTTCCACACTTTCATGTCTTTTCTACAAATGGTGAAATATTTTTTCTCACGATTCTTTCTTTTAATAATGTACTTAATGCGAAGACTCAGGCCATTAGTTTTCGGCCGTCAGTTTATGTCGTAATCATTAAAAATATGGATAAACTAGGAAGACCATTTTGGGGTGGCCGAAAATTAAAAGGTAGATGAAACGGTACTTCAGTTTTCGGCATAAGTTAAAATTGTATGAAATGAATGGGGCCAAAAATTAGATATCACCTTAGATTTCGGCCAAAGTTATATTTTTTTAAATTATAAGAGCTATTTTATTTAACATACGATGTAAAAAGTTAAAAGTAAGTAATTTAAACGTGTGTCTTTAACTAAGTATGTCTATTTGTAAAATCACAACCAACTCCCAAAAGAATGGGCCGAATCAACGTTTACAAGCTGATATAAGCTAAAATAATTCTTACTTCTTAGCTATAATGATTTTCAAGCGTTCAAGCGTCCGAAGATCATCAACTCATTTACTACTTGGCAATTTTACCTTTCTTATTTTCTTTCACATGTCCGATCGATTATTTGAAGTAAAGACTAACACATAGGCTACTTTTTATCCTGGAAATATCCATGTTTTCCGCGAGGTTTGTGAAAATCCAAAATTCACGCGCGGGAATTAATTCTTCAGGCACAATTACGGAACTGATTCGACTGTTTGGATTGGAGATAGATTGTATTAACACAAAGGCTACTTTTTGTTCCCAAAAAATCCATGGTTCACGTGAGATATGTGAAAAACCGCGGGGAAATACTCCTTCACACCGCAACTACAGAACCGATTTGGTAGAAATATAGCATGCAGTTAAGTTATGTTCCGGCTAACACATGGGCTAATTTTTATCCCGGAAAATCCAAGACAAAATTCACGTATGGGAAATACCTACTACTTCACACCGCAACTACTGAACCGACTTGGCAGAAATGTGAAATAAAGTTAGATCGTATTCTGGATTAACATATTATGGGCTAATTTTTGTACCGGAAAAATCCATGGTTACCGCGAGATTTGTGGAAAGTCGAAATCACGCCGGAGAAATAGTTCTTCATGCCGCAATTACTGAACTGATTTGGCAGAAATTTGGAATGGAAATAGATTATATCATAGATAAACACATAGGCGACTTTTTAAAGGACTTCAAAAACGGAGGAGGCTTACAATTCGTCCGAATCTTTTTTTTTATGTATGTTCACCGATTACTCGAAGACGCCTGAACTGATTTGGAAAATTATTTTTGTTGTTTGAAAGGGTATACTTACCAAATGGTCTCATGTTCATCAAGTCAGGATCTGATGATGGGATCATGAAGAAATTGAGGGAATTCTTTAAGAATTGAGAGAATTTTATAAGCTCACTTGATGCGATTTGGGTATTATTTGAAAGAGTATGCTTTCCAGGTTGTTATATGGTCATTACGTCACAATCTGATCGTGGAATCTTGGTGAAATCGAGGGAACTCTTCAAATTTTACAAGTACTTTTGAAAGGATTTGGGTATTTTAATGGCATTTGCTTGCAGATGCTGACTTAATGGCAATAGTCATGAAGTCAGAATCTGCTGATGGGATCTCGGGGAAATTGAGTGAACTCTTCAGTTGCAATAAGCACACTTCCAGCGATTTGGGTATTTTTTACATTGACTTGTGCATTTGCTTCCAGAAAGCAATTTTTAAACCGGTTTCATAAAGGAGGTGGTTCTAAATTCATCAAAATTTAATTTATACGTTTATGCTAGTCTCTTGGAAGTAAAAAAATTCAAGTATGTACTCAATTTAACGGCGAGTACATCACACACTTGCGATTTGCCGCCGATATAGTCGTCATGGCAGAGACTCTGGAGGATCTCAACACAATGCTCAACGACCTCAGCAGGGGTTCTCAATAGGTTGGACTCAAAATGAACATGAGCAAGACAAAGATTATGTCGAATACTCATGTTTCGCTCCAGCCAGTAGTTGTTGAAAACTCTGCACTCGAAATTGTTGACGAGTACATATACCTTGGACATATAATACAATTAGGTAGGTTCAATTTCGAGAAAGAGGTGAACCGCCGAATCCAACTCGGTTGTGCAGCGTTCGGGAAACTCCGCGTTGTCTTTTCGTCCAACATCCCTCAGTGCCTGAAGACCAAAGTCTTCGAACAGTGCGTGTTGCCAGTGATAACATATGGAGCAGAGACATGGTCGCTAACTATGGGCCTCATAAGAAGGCTCAGGGTCACTCAGCGAGCGATGGAGAGAGCTATGCTCGGAGTATCTTTGCGCGATCGAATCAGAAATGAGGAGATCCGCAAAAGAACCAAAGTAACCGACATAGCTCAACGTGTCGCAAAGCTGAAGTGGCAATGGGCGGGGCACATAGCTCGCAGGACCGATGGACGTTGGGGACCCAAGGTGCTGGAATGGCGGCCACGCACCGGGAAGCGCAGTGTCGGTCGACCCCCCACCAGGTGGACGGACGACATTAAGAAGGTCGCGGGGGTCACAGGTGGCGCAAGATCGGGGTGTTTGGCGGTCATTTCAGGAGGCCTATGTCCAGCAGTGGACGTCCATCGGCTGAAACGATGACTCAATTTAAGCTACAGAGGTGCTTTTCAACTTAAAAGTAGAAATAAAATAGAAAATTCTTTTCAAAAAGTCAACTCCAAATGCCACTACAAAGAGTGAAATAATGAAAGTCGGGCAATGATTCGTAAAATCTTAGTTCTTCGTAATACCTATTCGATGTGCGAAAAACTACGATAATATCATAGACAATCACCCGATTTCGAATTGGTGTACATTAAAATTATGACTCCAAAAGTCGTTTTTTTTAAAGAATTTTCTATTTTTTCCCGGAAGAATCCATGGATCCCGTGAGATTTGCAAAAAAACGGAATTCACGCGGAAGAAATATTTCTTCACTGCCTTGTTAGTGGGTAATGATGTATTTCTGGTTTTTTGTTTATTTAAGTTTATTGTATTATGTTGATTGTCATTTTAATAATATTTGGATATACTATGAAAATAATGATTAAGTTTTCATATCATTTCATATGATTTTAGACTTACCAATTCATTTTAAATCCATCGCAATGCAGTGGCCGAAAACTGAAATACCCCATGCCGAAAACTAAAATTTGTGGCCGAAAACTAAATTTTTAGCTTTTTTCCAGATTAAATTAAAAATAAAAATAATTAATAACTTCCAGCATAAAACAGTTTTTTAAAAATAAAATTGATTATACTGGCTTTCATATAAGATAGTGAATGCAACTATAATATGTCTGCAACATTTTTTCCTGATGTCCTGAAGTTGATAGGAGCACTAAAAGGCCGAAATCCGGCACATCGACCCTACCTACGCAAACTAATTTTATATCGGGTAAACACTCCGTTCAGAAAAGTACGAAGTTGCGGGCAACAGCCTAGCTAGCTATAAATAAATTCCAGTAGACCTCGCTTATCAGCGCACATTAGGGTCGTGCGGTTCGGAGATATACCGCGACGCGCCGATAAGGGCATGCCGTGACTGTGACTCATGAATAGGGAACGGGATCGGAACCATTAGGGAGCCCCGTGCGGTGAGATTGTATGCAGATTTGACAACGGGCAACGGCCCTTGATAGTGGAACTTTACAAATTAATGCGGATATTATTTAGCAGTTATCTTAGATCTAAAAAAACCGGTCAAGTGCGAAGTCAGGCTCGCACACGAAGGGTTCCCTACCATTAGTTATATAACGTAACGAGATGATGATGCAGAAGCCAGAAGGCCCATTGGCTATTTACCTACTACTATTGCTATACAAGGTAGAGTCTATATTGGATCAGCGACCAAAAACGAGCAAAAAATCACGTTTGTTGTATGGGAGCCCCTCTTTAATCTTCATGTTATTCTATTTAGTATTTGTTATTATAGCAACAACGGAAATACATCATCTGTGAAATTCGAGTGTGTCAAAAGTCAAAAGTCAAAATATATTTATTTCACATAGGCCTAACTTACAAGGCACTTGTAAAACGTCAACAATATTTGTTACATAATATTATGTACGGTGATAACTACAAGTCGACTTAAAACTAAGTTTACGAGGGTTCCAACGCGCCCTGCACTGAGAAGAAGCCCACAACAAACTCAGCCGGGTTTTGTTTTCGGTTATCACCACTTTACAAAAGCTCTTAAAAACTAGTTGAGCTAGTAATTATAATACAGCAGTTCATTTACTCCCAAGGATTTGATTCATGTAAATAATCCTTAATACTATAGTAAGCTTTATTAACGAGCTTTCGTTTTACAGCGACTTTGAACTTATTGAGGGATAAGTTTAACATTTCAATAGGAAGTTTGTTGTAAAAGCGTATCCTATTGCCTTTAAATGATTTATTTATTTTCTCTAGTCTTGTTGTAACGTAACTATCACGGTTCTAGAGCCTAGTGACAGACGGACGTCTCTGTATGCTGCTTTAATGTTTGTTTGAAACAAATTATCATTTAAAAATGTTTTACAAACATTAATAAATTACATCAATACATACATGCAAAAAACTCCATGGGGTTTATCCTGAAACCCCATCGAGTACGGATCCATTTGAGACGTCTCATACAGAGACGGCTCTGCCCAATTTAAGGTACGGATTTTATGGAGTTTGTGATGGACAAATGAGTAACCGTCATTGTAGTTAATTAATGTTATGGTGTTAAGATTAATCATCACTAACGCAGTTTCAACAAGTGCCCATGGTCTATTTATAAACGGACGAACAGACTTCCGTTAATAAATCATCCACATATAGGCCCGGCGTATACAAAAAGTATATCCCGAACATTTTTTACGAACCGACGTCCATATAATCCGATGCGAGGCCATCAAACTCGTATTATTCAAATCCATATTTAGATCAAAATAAAAGATCGGGGGCGTGAAATACGTCCGCGTTTGTTTGAATATTTGTACGAATAAGGGGATAGGAATGTTTTGTTTGGCATTTGGGGCATCGTGAAGGGCCTTTAACGTTTATCATCGTGTGCCATCTTTAAACCAGAGTAATGGCGCCTGGCGGTCAACATTAGAAGAGCTTTGATGACCGTTTGACGACCTCCCTGGCGCAGTGGCGGCGCGCTAGGATACGAGTGGGAGGTCGCGGATTCGATTCCCGCCACGAACCACTTGGAATTTCTCAGGTCTGGTCTGTTGGGAGGCTTCAGCCGTGGCTAGTTACACCCTACCAGAAAAGACGCACCGCCAAGCGATTTAGCGTTCCGGTGCGGATGCTTGTAAAAACCGTTGGGGTAAATTTGCTTACCCCTCCAAGTTAGTGCGATAACATCTTAGGCTGCATTATCACTTACCATCAGGTGAGATTGCAGTCAAGTACTAACTTGTTACATATAGTAAAAAAAAAAGATTTTCTGTTACGTTTCCTTTAATGGGCCTCTGATTGAGGCTTTTAATTAATGTCAATCTCTCCCGAGATTTTCCATCAGCACGGGGCGTATACAAAAACAGGTGCACTCTCCATTTCTTCTCCCTCTTAATCCAATCTGACGATAGCTCCGACACGACCGGTGTTACGGCCCCTTGCCCGTCCAGATGAGGGCTCAGTTCCCGGGCCCATAGAGGAACGAGCCCGGACAGGTCGAGGGGGGACCGACTAGTGAGACTACACGGGATCACTAGTGTACGATCAGTCTCGGGTCAGATGACGGCATCCAATCCGAGTCGGATAGTAATCGAGTCTCACTAGTCGATCAGTGGAAATAGTAATCAGCGACTTTTACTAGACAACAGGTCGGCCACTACGGCTGATACAGTACGCCACCGGACGCGGCCAACAATAAAAATAGTTTAAAATTAGTAGGTACTTATTGACTGACCTTGATCCCGAAGCGTCGGCCTTGATACGGAGTCCTCTGTAGTAGATGTGTGACAGTGTGTGACGTGAAAGTGTTAAGGGTATGTACAAGGGTGCGTGTGTGTATGGGACTGGCAGAGCCGTCTGACCTCCGCTTCAAATCAGCCTCCAAACACGAAGACCACACGCGCAGGAACCTACTTTCCGTCGGCTACCGGTTCGAAGTGCGAAAGGGACCGCACCAGCGCCCCAGCGCGCGAGAGAGGGGGCGCGGCAACAGACAAAAACGCAGTGCGAAAAACAAGTCAGGCGCATCAAAAAACGGACGTCCCGTTGCGATGTTATTCGACGACTAAACACCCGCGCAAATAGAAACGTGGCTACTCAAACGTAGTAATTTGCGTCTCGCGACTACGCGTTTCAAGGACGACACGTGATCAAAATTACGTCAGCCACGCGCGGGGGACCGCTAAGTTCGTCGGTCGACAGCAGACGAATGGTGCTTAATACTGGCGCGCACCGAAGTCGCCGCGTCATTGCAGGCATAAAAAAATCTCGGCGACCGATGCGCGAGCGGGATAGGAAGATTGGCGTTTCCGCGAGTTGGAGCGGGAGCGCACGATTCGATACAAAACGCATGCAGCAAAAAACTCGCCGTAACCAAAGCGTGAGCGAGACGCGCCGACGAGGGCTTCCGCGGGTTAGAGAGAGAGAACACGATTCAACACAATACAATAGGCTCGGCGCTCGCGCCAGCTACTCTCGCGTAAACAATCCCCCGCTCCGAATCTAAGAATGTAGATTCGCTAATCAATAGGCAGTCGGGACAACGTGGCCACGGCACGTTGCAATACTGAGTCCCCCACAAATACCTCGGCCACCCGGGGAACGCCATCCGATCCAAATAGCAGTTTAACAATGCGTCCACGACGCCAAAATAGTGGGAGTAGATTGGGTTCTTTAAGCAGAACAAGATCTCCCACCTGGGGAGGGTTAGTTTTGTCAGTCCACTTGACGCGCTGCTGCAGCAAGTGCAAATACTCAAGAGACCAACGGTGCCAAAAATTTTGAGTCATTTGCTGCAACATTTCAAACCGAGACAACCGTGAGGTCTTGACCTCCCGATAGGGATACTCGGGCAGCGCGTTAAGAGGCTGACCAATCAAGAAGTGACCCGGCGTTAAAGCCTCCAAATCATTTGGATCGGAGGAGACGGGACCGAGAGGCCGAGAGTTAAGAACCGCCTCAATCTTGCAAAATACCGTGGACCGTTCCTCGAAGGTTAAGATGGTTTCCCCAATAACGCGACGCAAATGCGTTTTAGCGACCTTAACAACAGCTTCGAAGATTCCGCCCCAGTGAGGACACGCCGGAGGGTCAAATTTCCAAGTAACTCCCATTCTAGACATGGCGGTGCCTACACAGTGCCTGTTCTTAACAAGGAAGTCAACGACCTCCTTCAAATAACGATCGGTTCCCTTATAATTGGTCCCGCAGTCTGTCCGAACCAAGTCGGGTAGGCCGCGACGGCTCACGAAGCGGCCCAGAGTGGCCACGAACGCCTCCGTGCTGAGGGCACTGACAAGCTCCAAGTGAACTGCCTTGGTTGCGAGGCAAACAAAGACGCACAAGTAGGCCTTAAAAGACCGAGCATTCTTAAGGTTAGAGCTCTTAACTAGAAAAGGACCGGCAAAATCGGTTCCAACACCGGCGAAAGGTCGAGCAGCCCTTACGCGGTCCGCAGGCAGGTCACCCATCACAGGATGTGCAATGGATGCCTTCAAACGATAGCAAGGAATACATTTGAAGATCACGCTTCGAATGGTTCGTCGGCCTGCCAAAATCCAAAACTCACGCTGCAAAATGGCTGAGAGGGTATTGCAACCCGCATGAGCATTTTTAATATGATAATGAGTTATCAACAGATTGACAAAGGTGCCATCCTTTGGGAGCAGCAAAGGATGTCGCGCTCCATAAGGGAGGTTGGAGTTTTTAAGGCGTCCCCCAACACGTAGTAATCCGGAACTGTCCAAGAATAGACTCAGGCGAGCAAGGTGGCCCTTCAGTGGCGAGCCTCGTTTCAAGGACTCAATCGCTGACTCAAAGTGTTCCACTTGGATCGTGGCGGAAATCGAACCCGCGACCCTTCTACTCGAATCTTAGCGTGTACCACTTGGTCTTCAAAATGTGAAAAATGATGGCCGAAAGGTTTTGCTATACTCAAAGCATTTCACGACAACTAACAACGGCGGATATTGCAACGGTGGAAAATTCTTTTGAAATATCCTTTGCCTATTTGTAATAGAAACATGACGCCGCGCTGTGCTAGACCGCAGGACGCAATGTGCTGCGTAACGTGAAACCTTACCTGTAATAAACGTTATTGTTGTTTTTAGGGTCTATAGGCTGTACCCATTCACGGTAGCGCTATCGCCAAGACGAGACAAGCGAAGCCCAAGGGCAGAAGAAGCATTATAGGTACCTTTTCTCGAAGAGTTTCGTCGTTTTTTAACCCCCGACGCGACTTTGTCTGTGGCATCGTAGCTCTTAAACGGATGAACCGATTTCGATGCGGTTTTTTTCATTTAAAAGCCAGTTTCCTTGCGGTGGCTCTAAGCTATGTCTGGTAAATATGTCTGTCCAGCAGACTAAGAGTATCAACTCTTTTCTAAAATGATTTAAGGCATATGATTCCTCGATTAAGTGCGTGCCAGTATAATCGTTAAAATATGACAAGCGTAGGGGGGTTTTAAATGATAACTTAATTTTATTGGATTACTATAACTATTGCCGCTACTTTAGAAGATAGCCTTTTCTAAACTACCTCAGATTGTACTTATTTCTTCAAAATATACAAAGATTTAAAAATTAGATTCTCGTTTCTAAAATATCATTTCAGCGAAGCGACGCGCGTTTTATTAAGCTTCTAAATTGATCTGAATCTTCTTATTTCCAAAGGGGATAGGTTCCTTAGATCGTACTTATTTCCTCAGAAAATATAAAGATTTAAAAATTAGATCCTTCCTAAAATGTAATTTCAGCGAAGCGACGCGCGTTTTATGAAGCTTCTAAAATTGATCTGAATCTTCTTATTTCCAAGGGGATAGGGAAGCAAATTGTATTTAAGATGGCTGTGTGAAAAAGCAATAAATATTATACATCGTTCGTTGCCTACGATAGTTATAAGTACTACTTGCTAGCCCCATATTGGCGGGTCAATAACTCAATAGCCTTGTGGCCGGCGGAATTGTTCGGAAAATGTTGCCACGCTACACGTTTTCATGGATGCGGTATTTTCTGACAGCTGTCGGTAAATAAATAATAACGTATAAGATAAGAATACAGATTATGACAGCTAATTGTTTATTAATTGATAGAATAACCGCTTCTTACCCCAAAGGTTGCGTGGCAGAAATCTTACCATCTTAATTATTAGTTTAGCTGTTTTATTTTATTTATTTTTTTTCACGTTTTTATTGGTTGTACACCAAAAAAACCAATAAAGAATTTGTTTTCTAGCTATCTATCTATCTAACTACGATCTTGGTCCGAGACTACCATCATCTTATATTCCAAAGTCGTTAGATGGCTAGTGACATGAGCATATTATATTATACACTGCTTCAATACTATCTATAAACTGCTATCACTGCATGTTTTAAAATAGTTTGGTACTGTACTGTCGTTGTATTCGCTTTTCTATAACACACACTGACATTAAGTGCGACCGAGAAACAATATGAGAATAACTATAGTCCCAAAATATTTTAAAACGAATAGTACTTCAAAGTGGCCACTACGACAAAACGCCACTTACAATTTCATAATGTAAGTACCTATTAAATGCATTCCTACTGGCAATTTGTTTTAAAATCAGATACAGATTACAGACTACTACGGAATTTCAACAGTAGGTACATAATAGAGTAAAATAAAGAACTTATGACTTACGTAGTTGAGTAAAGTCGTCGATCGTCAACTTCATAGATAAGTAAGTAAGTAAGTTACTTACTTAGGAAGTTGACGATCTTTATTTGAAATAAATAATTTCCTGAAATAAACAAGCATGTCCACTGCGTCGTAGTTGCGGACGGCTGTCCACTTGCTATTTGAACATCTCTAAGATTTAATTGAAATGATCTCAGCGAGGCCCTATTTATTATACTAACCTAATAGGCTAATGACGCTTTCGTTATGTATCGTTTTTGTCCGTGAAAATATTTTTCCTAGTGGTCCCGCACTATTTACTTTATTAGGTAGGTACATCAAGACCATTACAGTACATCCAATCAACATGAAATGTTTATTTTTAGTAACTATCACGGATGTGGATAGCGTTAGCGACGTTTACTGGCCCATAAAGGTTCGTAAGCGCATCCATGACCCATGTGGATTTTCCCTTATAGATAGATAGATATATAAACACTTTATTGCACACCACAGAATAAAAATGTAACAAAAAAAAGAAGAAATAATGAAAACACAAACTTAGGAGTACAACTTGGCGGCCTTATCGCTACATAGCGATTTCTTCCAGGCAACCAATGGCGTGAAGGAATATTTTACATTAGATACTTATATCTGTTTTGGTCAGAAATTTTTAAGCCCTAACTTAGGATATATACCGAACTAGTTGTGAACTACCTTTGATGAAGGCAAAGACATGAAAATAGGTGACCAATTAAATTTGTTAACATCGTCGTCGCCTATAGTTTTGCACTTAGGCCTGCTTAGGTAATTGCAAACCTTGCACTTGTTAGACTGTGACCGCCTGTGAACTGTGGTACGTCTATAAGTACTCCAACATATCTATTGGTTCTTTATGGTACTGTGTTATATTCTGTCTAGGAGGTCTCCTTCATACTTTCAAAGTTGTTTAGAGCCTGGTAGCACACACTTGGTCAGAATAATGGATGTAGCCTATATAGTCCCTTATCATTCTAAGAGGGTATTTTTTGGGGGACACTGAAGATTCGTATTTCGTCTCGCACAAAGTATTTCTAGTTGTATCTTTTTGTGATTGAGAACAGTTGCTAGTATCGATTTAGTCTGTCGAAGCATGCGGAGGTTATGCATACGCATGTATCGCATGTATCGCATTGGTTCACTGTTAACAATTTACTTTTAAACTCAAAAAAGACTAAGTGTATTGAGTTCGCACTACCAAACGCAAAAAACGTAGCTACCAACAAAAAGGTGATTGTGAATGGTGAAACACTAAAAATGGAAAACTCTACAGTATTTCTGGGGGTAACCTTAGACGATAAACTACAATGGGGCGCTCATATTGAGACTCTGGCAGGTAAACTTAGTTCAGCTGCCTATGCTGTGAGAAAAATTAGGCAGTTAACAGACATTGATACAGCCAGGCTTGTCTATTATGCCTATTTCCACAGTGTTATGTCCTATGGTATTCTATTATGGGGCAAAGCTGCTGAGATTCAAACTATATTTGTATTGCAAAAGAGGGCAATTAGATCTATATACAAAATGAAGCCACGCGAATCTCTTCGCCAAAAATTTAAAGAAATAGGTGTTCTTACAGTGGCATCTCAATATATTTATAATTGCTTACTCTTTGCAGGTCAAAACATTAATAATTAGAAGCAACGTATAGATGTAAGTAACCGTCCAATTAGAAATGGCGGACACAAGTTAGTTGTAGTACCACATCGTTTACGTAAAGTACAGAAGTCCTTTGTGGGGTTGAGTGTACGCTTCTACAATATGATCCCGAAGTCTGTTTTGGACTTACCTTTACACAGGTTTAAAGTCACTGTCAAAAAACATCTAATAAGTCGGGGTTACTATACTATTGAAGAATTTTTCAATGACAAGAATTGTTGGAATGATAGGGATATATTTCCATCTCTTCACGAGATATCTTAAAAATTTTGTATTACCTAATTATTGATATTATTTAAGAAATTGTATATAATGACATTTTTTTGAAAAGAGCAAGTGCCGAGTTTCTTGCCAGTTCTTCTCGGTGCAAACCTGCTTTCCGAACCTGGCGGTAGAGTTTTGACTTTTCATAAGAGCCTATTAATTGGGCCTATGTGAAAATAAAGATTTTTCATTTTCATTTTCATATCTAATGGGGATCTCGTAATCTGAACACGACATGTATCATGGCATCGGAAACTAGTTTGGTGAGCGGGAATGCTTTTAAAAGTGCAATAACTAAGAGCGTTGGCACTTGGCATGCAGCAGCCCGGCCAGTTGCAAGCTATAACTGATTATACCACTTTCTTTCGATACCTGCTTTGCCGGACTCACTGGCTATTGCGGATAAGATGATTAAAACAAAATTCTTATGGAGATTTTTCTATGATTGTCATCCACTTATGTTTCTTATGATATAAGTAAGTACTTACTTCAGAATATTCAGTGTCTACAAGAATTTTGGTTTGGGGTTAATCTGTATTACTAAAGTAATTAATATTAAAGAGACCTTTTAGTTTTAGGTCTATTTAAGAAAGGGTCGGTATATATTGTATAAAAATATGAAGGCAACAAAACGAATATTGTGACTAAATTAATGTTTAATTAATTAATAATTATGAACTAGGTACTAGAGATCGTCAATTTAAGGTTTTCGTTGCTCCTCGTCCTAGCTAGCGAAAATTGTTTAATGTGAAATGAAGGTTGGGAATTGGTACGTAATGGCACAGACGAGGGCATCCGATGTGACGGTTTGTGAAATGGAATTTGACATCCAATTTGTTGTTGATAAGATTGCCTTACGTAGGTGATGTCTCCCTATTTTCAATTTTTATATATCGTGATTTTCACGAGTCGCTATAATGGTGGAAAAAATATTCTATATCGAAATGAAAACTTCTTTAAGCGCGTTAGACATTTATTAGATGGGTAAATAGTAAATACCATTGACTCGTTACCACAACCGACACGTCACACTCACACTGTTACTTCTGGAAATATTAGAAAGTTTTTAAGTTTTTACAACCTAAAATTTAAATTATGTATAAGTTTAAGTATAAGCTTAGATTATCTAATTTAATTCAATCCCTTTAGCCAGTCAGCAGGTTGCAAAATAAATATTAAGTAACTAATACTGCAGGTGCAAGCTCTATACAAGGTCTTTGGGAATGCGTTATAACATTTACCACATACAAATAAATGAAATAACACTATAGATTCTATACAAACTTGAATAGCAATAATATCCAGACCTCCGCCTTGTAGTCGGAGGTCGGCGGTTTGATACCCAGGCTTTGCCAGATTTGTGTGACTTAAGTTAACAATTGAATTGAATTGAATTGAATTTAATTTAATTTTGCGACTTGTGGAGGAACTTGTATGCGTCATCCTGACTGACTGGCCGATTGATTTGATGACTGACAGATCTATCAACATACATTTCAAGCCACCGGACAACAGATTAGACTAAAAATTTCAATTTTGGAAACGTAATTATCGCTACGTAAACAAATTCTGCCCGCTGATTGACCGAACCCACTGTTGTATTTTTCAGCCAATCAGTGGGCAGCATTTGTTTAAGATTACGATAGCCATAGTCACGTTTTTCTTACACAATTGCCTAGCACATTGCTATCATGGCCTTACCACCGCCAAAATCAAGGGAAACAGGAGGTCAATTAGTGTACGAAACCGAGGGCGTCCGCTAGTATGCTATAGAACATATTGTAGGAATTTAGTGGTAGATTACCAGCAGTATCAAAACAAACTCACATCTATCTAGTAGCTTCAAACACAAGTCCATTGAGTCACAATGAGAATATATTATCTATTCTGCACGCATGACTACGACGCTCAATGCTGTGACCGCTCCTAAAGACCGAGTGTACCTATCACACTCTATTTACTGCCCTGGCGTGTCGCTCCATACAAAAAAGAATTCCGTTCCCACTGACGTAATTTTGCGCGGAAAATGGTATTACAAAAAAATTATAGTAAAATAAATATACAACTTATTAAAATAATAAATAACCAGTGACATTGAATATGAATTGAATTAAATTACTATAATTCAGAAATAACAAAATATCTTGGATTTTATCCTAAAATAATACGTTTAATTTATCGTAAAATGCTAAAAATGGCACTTTTCGGTTTATGGTTTTTGAATGAAAATCTAGGAAAATCGTGTCTTTTTTTTGAGACACTTTTTAGTAAATGTTATTAATTTTCTAAATATGTCATTGTTATAAGTTTGTGTTAAGAAACATGGCAAATATCTTGCATCTGCGTAGAGCGTCGACCGCTATTTTAGCAAACAGCCTATACATAAACTGTTCTAGTGAGAAAGTTATACACATATTTCAAAATATTTTTGAGCCAAGTTCTAGATTATGAAATGCCAAATAATATGAATTCAATTATCTAATCTATAATTGAACACATAACTATTTTATGTTCCTTCGGAAATCGTAAATTTTGACTCAAGCATAATACTAACGCATGAAGCGCCTTAAGATAATTATAACGAACACATAGTTATATATAGGCCATAATGTCCTCTAGCTGAGAACTTTTATCTACAAGTTGATCTTTTTCCGTATGATTTCTTTCGGATGTTAAGGTACCCATATTTTGTAAACGGAGACATACGTAAGCTATCTTCTAAATATAGAAATGGGAATGAAGTTATTTTTAACGCGTATATACGAAATATATATTTCTATGATGATGATTTAAGTTCTGAAGATGGTCATAATTATTTGGTCCAGTGGAGGAATAAAACCATAAAAACCACTTTTCTTGAACCGCATAACCAACTTATTCAACATTAAACAACTTCACCGCGAGTTAAGTACGTCAGCTGTCGTCATCAAAGTTAAACAAAATATTAGACTTGTTGAATATCAATTCAACACGTATTAAAAATCTACTCACTAGTTCTCGTTCAAACCAATTTTCGGTGGAAGTTTGCATGGTAATGTACATCATATATTTTTTTTAGTTTTATCATACTCTTATTTTAGAAGTTACAGGGGGGGGGGGGGGACACACATTTTACCACTTTGGAAGTGTCTCTCGCGCAAGCTATTCAATTTAGAAAAAAATGATATAAGAAACCTTAGTATAATTTTTGAAGACCTATCCATAGATACCCCACACATATGGGTTTGATGAAAAAAATTTTTTTGAGTTTCAGTTCTAAGTATGGGGCACCCCCAAAATTTAATACTTTTTTTAAAATTTTGTGTGAAAACCTTAATGCGGTTCACAGAATACATCTACTTACCAAGTTTCAACAGTGTAGCTCTTATAGTTTCGGAAAAAAGTGGCTGTGACATACGGACGCACAGACGGACAGACAGACATGACGAATTTATAAGGGTTCCGTTTTTTGCCATTCGGCTACGGAACCCTAAAAAGGATTTTGCCTCCGTTTTCTTTGTTTATAGCCCGGTGAGGGTTACTACTAACTAACAAACTGACCGATACAGAATCAGCCCACTGAGATTTAAACAACCTTCGCATAGGTTTGCCAAAGAAAAGTCCCCTAAAGCTCTGGCCAACGTGCCCCTAAAATTTGTTAACATTCACTAAAAGTACTACATAACTACACTATACGTGTGTAACTGTAGCGTATCACAATTTTACCTATTGAGATCGATAGCTAAAAGTGCAAATATTAAAAGGGATATTTACACACTCGGCTAATGAACCGTTAAAAAAATTCGTAATGGCTTATTGGAATAGGCCTCCATCCGTATACCCGTCCGCACAGACGCCTTAATTTTAAAATAACTCACTCAATTTTGATCTTTATTTGTTAAGAGTTTAGTCGTAAACCGCCTGCCAAGAGATAAGGTTGCTAACGCAACGAGCAGTCAATATTTTAATTGGGTGACCGAGCCTATAATATATTATATGCATTATTCATTAGCGACTGATAAATTGAGTGGTTCGATCGATTTTTATTTATTAATTGGGTTTTTTATTAAACTGTAGGTAATGGTTTTTTTTGCATTAAATACATTTTTGTTAATTGTGTCAGATATTAGAAGTTCACCGCGATTGTCTTGATGTTTCTTGCCAGTTCTTCTCGGTACAAACTTTTTTTTTGAACTTGGCGGTAACTGGTAAGGTTTGGCTTTTTGTAAGAGCCCGTAAGTAATGCCTATGTGAAAAATTTCATTCTTCATTTTTGTTTGGTCTACAAATATGGCACTAGTCGCCATTTCAGCACTTTGGGTTCCAATGTCTATCGAGTCCTTGATGCTTTGCACAGACATTTTAAATTGACCACGAGTGCGAAATCGATCACTTCCATATAGGCGAAATGTCCATAATTTATGTCAATCGTCCATGTCTGGTGAACGCAATTTCATAATATTATGCTACATATTAGCGACTGATGTTTTCATTGCGATGCGATCCTGCATAAATAAAATTTTTCATAAATGCAAACACTTGCGAAATAATATCCTTCTGATAGGTGTGGAAGGCCTTTTTAGAATTCCAAAAGAAGCAGACATTTCTATAAGCATGCACGAATTTCATTCAGCACAAGTTTTCGCTTCTGGAAAACCAGTCAGAAGAAAAAAAAATTCAAGCGCATAATTTTATTTGCCAAAAGTTCTCGGTTGATACTTGTGGTGCTGGAGTGCCCTTCTCGATTCGTGAGCCTTTAATTAACTTGGAAATGAAGGGCTTATTCAAATCAACCGGAACGCTAACGCATCGCAGGCTAGACTCGCTGCGAGCTAGCCGTCTAGACTGATCATAAAAATATAATCTGATATAATCTTTTTATCGTATGATTTTTATGACATTATTGAAGGTTTTGTTCCTGATTTTTTCCATGAAGTTCGCAATAATAATTATATATTACTATTTAAACTAATATGAAGAAAGGAGCGCGAGCGACGACCTATTATAAATCTAGCTGAAGAGTTTGTTTATTTGCTCGAACGCGCTAACCTCAGGGACTGCTGATCCGAATTGAAAAATTATTTTTGTTGGATAGTTCATCTATCAACGAAGGCTGTAGGCTATATTATAACATCACACTATGACCAATAGGAGCGGAGTATCAATGAAAAATGTTCTAAAAACGGGAAAAATTGTTCCTTTTCGAGAGCTTTCGGTGCGTGCGCTGCGTAAACTGTTTAAGTTACGCAAAAATCAAGTATGACGGAATTGTTTTCCTTTAAAAAAGTTCTAAATTAAAGTTCGGGACACTACATGTATATATCTTAAAGATTAACTCATTATAACGGGAAATGTAAAAACCAAAATTCACGCGGGCGCAGTCGCTGGCATACAGCTAGTTGTACAAAATAACGGAAGAATACCGTCCGCTTTAGGTTACTTTACGTCATTGTTTCAACTATTGATATTATGTTTGAGGTCAAGTGAGGTGTCAAGTTTTAACCCTTACGAGAGGAAGTCATTTTAATACCTTCATCGCAAAACAGAGCCGTTTCTCCGTCAAAACGAGGGCCGTCCCTGAAACGAGTTGCGTTTGAAGCCGTCCCATGGGAGCTGTAGCGGCTCCATGGCTCTGGATTGCTATTGAAACGTGACGTCATTGATATACATATATCCAAAGATATAAAACACCTGCTTGTTGGCTTAACAACTATGTGCGCGATAGCTTTTATAAGCAAGTTGTTGCAGCCATGGCCTTGTGAATATAACCTTATTTGTAATTGAGAGGTCGTCTAATTTAAAAATGAACGTCGCTCCACCACATTTTTCTTTCAACGTGTGAGCTCAAACACGTGGAGGGGCTCAAAAACGTGTTAAAACTAAATTTTAAGTACGAACCCCTTCCTGGAGGGATTGCCTGTTTTCAGAATATTATGCAGGACAGATTAATTTGTTTAGCTATAAAATCCGCTACTTGAAAAGAATCTGTATGGTCCAATATGAAGGAACACCGCCCGCGCCCACGTAAAACACCACACAAGAAATTTACTTCCCAACCCCTTGTGCTTTAGGGGCTAATTAATAAACATCGGGATTTGAATCCCGGACACGCACTCCACGAGAAGAATCCTACCACCAGTAAAAGACAGTTCAGAGAAAGATGTAGAATATCTTTGCAATTCTCATATCTAGACCATAAACTTTTTACTATATGGAAAACTTCCGATTACATAGCAGGCTGTATGGGGTCTGTAGGGGTTACGCGATAGGTCTATCACAGCGAACAATAGCTCCCACGGGGCGTGCGATCGACGTAACACCGTATAATAACTATATCAGTGTCAATGTACGAGCACTATATCAATGTTTAATGAAGGTTTTATGAGACTACGCACTGCCTTGTTGTCGTATCGTTGCTCTCTATTTGTTATAGTCCTTCATATAGAATGCATTATGCAATCAGTCAATCACATTTAGATTGTTCATTGTATCGTAATATAATTATACACTGTTGTGTTTATAATATTGCCTATTAGACTATTATGAAACTTGTTATTTTACAAATCCTGCGGGAACCACAATTTTTTCCAAGAGAAAAAGAATGTATACCGTATTAATTATTAGTATTACATACAAGATTAATTCTCGTGTCACGTATTTGTAACCAAACACTAAACTCCTCCGAAACGGCTTGACCAATTTTTTGAAATGATTGTCTACATTCGGTAGGTCTGAGAATAGGTCGTAAGCTATATTTCATAGCCCTAAATGGCAAAACTTTTGCCCGGTCAACAAGTTATCTAGCAATATGTCCCTCGATAGTGCCTCATTTCGTAAACTTTGCAGTAAAGATTCAATAAACCGATATCATGTTGAAAATTCAAATAACCTGGTCGGCAATTTGAAACTTTTCGATGCGAGACAATGGGGGGGACTCCTAAAAGGAGCGACGCCGGCAGCCGGCCCGGTACGGAAGTTATTCCGATATTAGCGCCAGACGTGCCTTCGTCGTCTGAACGTACCTTGCTAATGTTACGAGGAAGTTTTCAGCACACAGCGTTCACGGGAATAACAGGTCTGCGGGGCTAGACAAAGTCACAAGCGTTTGGCGTTAACGCTAGTCGACAAAAATGTATGGACAAAACAAATGACTGTAGAAAAACCACGATAATAATTACTAAACACGCTGTGTGTAGGTAATATAACGCATATTACGTGATATTACCTACGTATACCTACAATGATCCAATCAGGTGGACTGATGTGTAACAACATTACCTGATAAAGCGCGACTCTATACAGAGAACAAAACCATGTAGTTTTGAGATCCTTACAGAAGACTTAAGAATTATGTCCAGCTGTTATAACCTCCATTAGGTAAAACGGACGTACAGATTCCCATTTCCGGTGCAACGTAACCAATCCAAAGACAATTGAGATTGTATCTATACTGTCCAATGGACCCATAAATGACCAAGGATTTCTGGGGAAGATTTCGTTATCGGTACCAACCAAATCTTTTATCGGCAACAACCGCCTTTTTTCAAAAACTCTGCCAGATTTTCTCTTTTGAATATGGCGAATAGCAGCAATATGTTGCGCATAATTAACAATCAACGTATAAATTTGTCAGCGTACTCATCATGGGCATACCAAACAACTTTTTTTTACAGGCTGAACTTGCAATAGTTGAATTTTCAACGTCGCAGTATCCTTGAACCTAACTTATTGTTAAAATCGAGCAAAAAAACCTCGAAAATGTTACTTTTTTTACGTTAATTTTGTTTTGTTATTAATCTTTGTTGATTTGTCATCTACATATAGCATATTTTAAATTTTCAAGTATGGTTCATGAGATAGAGCTCAGTGACAAACAGAAATTTTACCGAAAAGCAGATGTTAGAGCGGATGTTTATACTTGAGATAATATATCAGCAAACGCGAGCGAAGCGAGCGAAAAATTTTTTTAGTTTTCTCAGAATAAGTCGCCCTTTCGTATGCCGTATGCCGCCCTTTCGTATGCCGTATGCCGCCCTTTCGTATTCGGCCGCCCGGGGCGGCCCGCCCCCCCCCCCCCGCCCCCCCCCCCCGCCCCCCCCCCCCATGCTACGCCACTGAACGTATAGTCCTGTCAGTTTAGACATTCGAAGTTACATAAATTCCCACCAAGCTGAAAATCGGTAAGATTGTTTAAAATATCATCAAAAATAAAATTTGAAAGATCCCCATATTTCCCCTGTAAGGAAAAAATTTTATTCAAGTCAAGGTCACGAGGAAACGTGTGCATATTATGACGATAACAACTTTTACAACTTTTTAATCGTTATATCTCAAAAACGATGGCTCGTAGAAAAAAAATATTAATAAATTTTTTGTAGATAATTTTATGATCTACAATTTTTGTCTGAGGTATTTTTATAATAAAACTTACTGTTTTGCTGAAAATCGCGAAAACTCATTTTTTGACCTTTGACCTTGAATAAAATTTTTTCCTTACAGGGGAAGTATGGGGAACTCTCAAATTTTATTTTTAATGATATTTTGAACAATCTTACCGATTTTCAGCTTGGTGGGAATTTATGTAACCTTACTCTTATTTTTTGGTCTTATTTGACCGGACTAGTATGCGCGACCACACAATATGTAAATCATCAATTCATCACCGTATCTAGTAGTCTATTCTGTCGCAAGTACGTCATCTATGGTCCGCGCCGCGGTCCACCGGCCATTGTTTTTATGCAGATGGTATAACGTTGTGCACTCATACCTTATAACTGTATGGGCCGAGGTGAATGATGTATCTAGACCGTAGATACACTGTTTACTCGTTTGATACGAGCCAATAATTCAAGCAAACAATAAGACATCACGCATAGAAGAATTCCTAAAGTGTCTTAGCAGACGTTTGAATCTGGAGAAACCTTCATCTAGTTATTCTAGGCTAATCAATCAATTGATTGATTGATTAATCAGATCACATCAAGACCAACTTAATAATTAATCATTATATTCATGCTCTTAAAAACCATAAACCTTGCAAGGGCAGAGGGCAAATCGTGGTTTTAGTTATTTCATGAAAATCATTGCTAAGATGTTTATTAATGTGGCGCGCAAGAACTGAAATTGGACACCATTAAAATCTATTTGAAAAAAAGTTTATTTTCGGACAGTTCAGAAGGGGAAAATGAGTTTTTTCCGTCACGAAAATTCCGATATGAAGAAAATCCACGAAACTCCCATAATGTTAACTTTCAAATGTAAGATTCACACACTACTATCTGTCGATGCAAGCTGCATGCAATCAGCTACATGATTTGGTATGAGAAAATCGTTAGCGCAAGTTAACTCGACACAGAGCATCCATCGAGCCGTGGATGAAGTTCGTCTTAACCGGGTGTTCCACGACACCCTATCCTTTTCCTTTTTTTATTTGGATAAATTGCAATGTATTTGTTTGTTTTGCTTTCAGGACGAAGAATCCCTGGACGGGAGCCGGCCGGTTGCGAATATCACCCACCACAGCATCATGTACGCGCCCAAGTGTCTCGTCATCGTCTCAAGACAAGACTACATCGACACATTCCGGGTAACACGCATTCTTAACTTTATTACGCTCTTTAGTTAGAAGTGCGCCTACTCAGTTGACTTTCTTATGAACAACTAGCAAATACCCGCGGCTTCGCCCGCGTAAATTTTAGTTTTCCCTATTCTCACGGGAACCATCTGTTTTTCCGGAATAAAAAGTACCTAACTTTTATAAATAAATAAATAAATAATAAATAATCCTTTATTTGCCAAATTGTGGGTACACAACAAGATGAAATTAAGCAATTACGCCAACACAATCGACTGTCATTGACAGTGTGCAAATACTCAGTATTCTAATAGTATCTAATTATATGTAATTATAAAATAAAAATTTTGTGTAACATTGCAAATACTTAATATATAAACTACAAAATGGTATTAATTATTAAATTTCATTGTCAAGTTATTCAATACAAATTATATTATAATGTCATTATCAATAGGTTAGTATGTCATTGTCATTTAGATATTCTCTAACACTATAATAATTTTTATTATTTAGAATTTCAAAAATCGCACGCTTGAATTTTAGTAGCGGTAGATTTTTTTTACAGTCTGGAAGTTTATTAAACAAAGTAATGGCCATACAGTAAGCATTGTTTGAAAAAACAGCCAACTTTTTTGCTGGTGCCCACAGTTTGTATTGTGGATAAGGCCTGCCCCTTCTGTTAGGATACATTTCATTTAGTGTAGGAAATAAATCAGGATTTTTCTTTACAAACAACAGCACTTCATAGATATAGAGACATGGCAAGGGCAGAATCCCATTCTCCTTAAATAATGGTTTACACGTGTCCAAAGCTGTTTTGTGTTAATTTAGCGCGAAATCTATCTCCATTTTAACTTTCAGCCAAAAGTTTTCAATAGTTGCAGCGTGAATGAGTATTTCTCCCGCTAGAATAGTGAAAAACATATATTCAGAAATAACCATTGATTTTCCCGGGATAAAAAATAGCCTTCTCTATTTTAATTTTCAGCCAAATCAGTTCACCAATTACAGCGTGAAGGAATATTTTTCCTGCGTGGATATCTGTTTTTCACTGTTCCCGAAGGAACCATGGATTTTTCCGGGATAAAAAGTGGCCTTAGTATTAATACAGGATATAATCTATCTCTATTCCAAATCAGTTCAGTAATTACGGCATGAAGGCATATTATCTATCACTATTATCATGGAAACCATAAAATTTTCCGGGATGAAAAGTATCCTATGTATTAATCCAGGATAAAATCTATATCCTTTCCGAATTTCAGTCATATCAGTTCAGTAAGTGCAGCGCAAAGTAGTATTTTTCGCGCGAAAATATCAACTTTTCAGTTTTCCCGCAAAAAACATGGATTTTTCCGGGATGAAAAGTAGCCTTTTTATTAACCCCGGATATCATCTATGTCCATTCCAAATTTCAGCTAAATCGGTCTTGTACTTCCGGCGTGAAGATTTTTTTCCGCGTGAATTTCGGTTTTTAACTAATCCCACGGGAACCATGGATTTTCCCGGGATGAAAAGTAGCTTATGTGTTAACCCAAGATGCAATTTATCTCCATTCCAAATTTGAGCCAAATCGGTTCAGTAGTTGCGGCGTGAAGGAGTATTGAAGCTTGGTAAAATACGAACTTTGGAGCCCCGTTTCACCCCTTTAGGGGGGGAATTTTGAAAAATCCTTTCTTAGTGCACCCCTAGACCTCATAAGGAGCCTGTGTGCCAAATTTGAAGTCTCTAGACCCAGCGGTTTGGGCTGTGCGTTGATATGTCAGTGAATGAGTCAGTCAGTCAGTCAGTCAGTCAGTCAGTGTCTTCTTTTATATATTTGGATTTGCGAAGTTTTTTAAGGGTAAGAGTAAGTGACTTTTGCCTGTTGGAAGCATGTAAAATTATCGATCCTGACCTTGCGTTCATTGCTCCTCACAGCGACAGCAAATTGCAAGGTCTATCGAACGTTGAAAAGGCTGTAGTTTAGGTTTCGAATGCTAAAACAGAATGGCATGCCTATGCAGAATCTTCTTCTTTGGCATCGAACTTGGTGCGAAACCTTTTGTTTTCACATACACTTGGTCAAGCTAAGTTTACACCTCGCGTACTCGCACAGTCGACTGTGGACGGCACTGACGCGATAAGACGGGGAGGCAAGAAGGTAAATGGGAGTGGCTAAGCACGACTCGACGACCTCCCTGGTGCAGTGGCGGTGCGCTCGGATTCGAGTGGGTGGTCGCGGGTTCGATTCCCGCCACGGGCCACTTTGGAATTTTATGATTTCTAAATTGGCTCTGGTCTGATCTGGTGGGAGGCATCGGTCGTGGCTAGTTACCACCCTACCAGCAAAGACGCACCGCCAAGCGATTTAGCGTTCCGGTGCGATGCTGTGTAGAAACCGTTAGGGTAAATTTACTTACCCCCTTCCAAGTTACTACGATAACATCTTAGGCTGCATCATCACTTACCATCAGGTGAGATCGCAGTCAAGTACTAACTTGTAACAAGTAAAAAAAAGCATTCTAGCGAGGTGCAAACTTGGCGCGACCAAGACATTTTGAGGGTAGTGCAGTAGTTTAAATATAGGAATATCAGCCTTAATCACAATGCCTCTTTTTCAGAATTGCCTCGGCATAATGTACACGGTGTGGGTTGAGAGCCTGGGCGTGCCGCTGGAGACGCAGGTGCGGTTCAGCATCGGCGCGGGGGACCGGCAGGCGCTGCAGCCGCCCGCCGGTCCCCCGCGCCGCCCGTGCCCGTCACGCACACTGCCGTTCACATGCTGTTGAGGCTATTAGGTATGAGAGATAATGTAGTGATTAGACCACAATCATGTCTGATGGACAGAAATGATGAGGTCTAGGATGGAGCGCGCTTGCCTAGAAAATGCCTATTCACTCTTCTCTTGAAGGCACCCAGGTCGTACTTGGCTGTGAACACAGAAGCTGGAAGGATGTTCCACACCTAAGCGGTACGTATCAGAAACGTGGAATAAAAACGTTCGTTCGAGTTCGCTGGACATGAACCACATAAGAATGCCACTTCTCTCGGCGTCTTGCAATTTCGTCGTAGAAAGGTGAAGGAGGTACTAGATTGTGAAGTTCTTGAGCACACTCTCCAAAGTATAGCCTGTAAAAACCCACTAAACAGGCAACCTTGCGTCGATGATTCATATTCAGATAATATCATTGTTTGTAAACATAATCCGCATGCAGCGCCAAAGGTTTATTTTTTATATTCTATACAAGTTAGTACTTGACTGCGATCTCACCTGATGGTACGTGATGATGCAGTCTAAGATGGTATCGTACTAACTTGGAAGGGTAAGTAAATTTACCCCAGCGGTTCCTACACAGCAATCGCTTGGCGGTGCGTCTTTGCTGGTAGGGTGGTAACTAGCCACGGCCGAAGCCTCCCACCAGACCAGACCGGAGCCAAGTTAGAAATTATAAAATCCCAAAGTGGCCCGTGGCGGGAATCGAACCCGCGACCTCCCACTCGAATCCGAGCGCGCCGCCACTGCGCCAGGGAGGTTGTCAGGTACGCGAACACTACCGACCTCTATATATTAGTACGCTGGACCTCAGACTGTCAACGTATAAATTAAGACACTTTATTTACGCCATTTTGGCGCTGATTGTTGCGTAAGCTGGTGCGAGCGTCCATGGAACTAAAATAAAATGACATTCAAAACGACGATCACTAGCAAGTAGGAAGCACAAAAAATGAACTTGAATGAACTTACTTTCAGTTTCATTATTAAGGCGGTTCATGCGTTAGTATTATGCTTGAGTCAAAATTTACGATTTCCGAAGGAACATAAAATAGTTATGTGTTCAATTATAGATTAGATAATTGAATTCATATTATTTGGCATTTCATAATCTAAAACTTGTCTCAAAAATATTTTTAAATATGTGAATAACTTTCTCACTAGAACAGTTTTTGTATAGGCTGTTTGCTAAAATAGCGGTCGACGCTCTACGCAGATGCAAGATATTTCCCATGTTTCTTAACACAAACTTATAACAATGACATATTTAGAAAATTAATAACATTTACTAAAAAGTGTCTCAAAAAAAAAACACGATTTTCCTAGATTTTCATTCAAAAACCATAAACCAAAAAGTGCCATTTTTAGCATTTTTCGATAAATTGAACGTATTATTTTAGCATAAAATCCAAGATATTTTGTTATTTCTGAATTATAGTAATTTAACTCAATTAATATTCAATGTCACTGGTTATTTACTATTTTAATAAGTTGTATATTTATTTTACTATAATTTTTTTTGTAATGCCATAATCGACGCAAAATTGCGTCAGTGCGATCGAAATTCCTTTTTTGTATGGAGCTAAGCGCGATTCAAACCGTGCCGCATGAACGCTCTTAATCGTGTTGTATTTTGAAGTACTTGCATGTAATTTTAAACGTCAATAGTTGTAAAAATAAATTTTCAGTGTCCTCAGAAAATGTTTTGATATTAATCTTGCCTGTTATATAAAATAAAACGCAAAAATGCATTAATAGTTCGCACCACCTAACTTTGCCACGCCGAACTAACCTTGGCAGCGGAAGCACTTTGACTCTGTGGCAATATCCAAGCGGAGTACAAACGTGGTGCAAACGGTAGTTAGTCCATTGAAAAGTTACATTTGGGGTTGCGTTTTTTAGAGGACGCAATTTTATTTTTTTGATGTGTAGAGGGGGTCAGTGTAAAGCTAAAACCAAGTTTGTGGGGTCGCCACCCTTGTCCCACGGCCGCCATCTTGAAAATAGGGGTTGAAATGGTTTTTACGATATATCTCTTAAACTATTTATTTGATAAAAAAAAATTGTTAGCATTTTTTTGTTGCAAATTAAATTCTCTACAACTTTGGTCCTGTAACTTTTTGTCGTAGAACTATAAATAAAAAAGTTATAAGTGAAAATGTAAAGAAGTTTAGCGACAACTTCAAAACAATATTATTAGCTATTCTTACAATAAGAGAGGTTAGGAATAATAATAACAATAGCAGGCAGCTGTTCTTTTGTTCCCTCATGGTCACTTGGGTATTTTCTACCTGAACAGGATTCTCGGTAACGGCCATCACTCATCAGATTTAAAATTCTCTTAAAAACGCAAGGTTAGGCCTAAAAAGAAAAAATGGGTTGGCTGTAAAGTCGGTTTACTGACGATAGTTGAACGTGACAACGTCTTCTTTGTCGCTCGTTCCGCGCTCGCGAGGTAACGCCGGTAACGCCGCATGAGCGAGCTAACGCCGGTAACGCCGGATGAGTCATGTTTTTTCGTGCGTGCAACCGGCTCTTTCGATTTATAAGACGTTGTCACGTCAAAAATTGGTTGTCTGTAAAGTCGGTTTACTGACGATAGTTGAACGTGACAACGTCTTCTTTGTCGCTCGTTCCGCGCTCGCGAGGTAGCGCCGGTAACGCCGCATGAGCGAGGTAACGCCGGATGAGTCATGTTTTTTCGTGCGTGCAACCGGCTCTATCGATTTATAAGACGTTGTCACGTCAAAAATGTGACATTTCAATGGACTAAGTGTAGTTATGAGGAGTGCTGAAGTGAGTTGTGCGGCAGGTGGGGCGCGGCGCTGGCGCTGGTGCGCGAGCGTAACGCGGAGCGCATCCTGGAGCGCGGCGAGCAGCCGAGCTGCCCGAGGATGACGTCACCAGCCTGCTGCACGTCTACTGCCGCGGCCTGGCGCAAGCGCAGCCGGGTGAGTTTTTTATTCAAGATAGGCTTGCGCTTGACGACAATCATGCCTGATGGAAAGCAATGATGAGGTCTAGGTTGGAGCGCGCTTGCCTAGAAAATGCCTATTCACTCTTCTCTTGAAGGCACCCAGATTGTATTTGGCTGGAAACACGGAGGCTGGAAGTGCGTTCCACACCTTAGCGGTTCGTATCAGAAACATGAAACGTGGAAGTATGCACTTGGTGTGCCGATTCAGAGTTTTTTATTCTAGTTCTATTATAGTTTATCGACTATTTCTACTCCTTCGATTCTGAATCCAGTGGTTCACAGGCTTACTAGCCCGTAAAATAAAACTTCACTTTTCGCAAATATTAGACTACTTAACACATTTAAGGTTTATGGCAGAGAGTTTTGTGAGCATAATATTCATGCATCTACATCTAATATATGAAATTCTCTCGATTATCTTTGTAACCAAACTCCTACGAAACGGCTGGACAGATCGTTATGAATTTTTTAGGGTATGATCTCTGGGTCCGGGAGCGGGTTTTTATCTATATTTGATGTCCCTAAACGGCAAAACGAAGTTTGCCCGGTCAGCTAGTGTTTTTAGTGTTTTTAATAAAACCAAATTTTCAAGCAAAGAAAATTCCCATTCCCTTCATATTGGTTCCTGAAAGATTATTTTTTGCTGTTTCCCCGGTTTGGAGCTATCGGGAACCAATATGAACAAATGCGTATTTTTGAGCAAAGTTTTTATTAAAAACGTAGATGCATGAATATTATACTTATAAATTTAGAACATGTATATGCATAATTGATTAGCGAAAAACTAAACAAAATTTGAATTTTCCTCCTCCTTTAAGGGGATTTATTGAATTTATTTTTGTCTTTCTCACTCTCACGTATACGTTGGTAGGTGCGACATACAGCGTCGCGGAAGAATACAACAGAAAAACAACCTTTTAACTAATTACTCAAAAACTAAGCCAGTTATCAAAAATCGGTTTCTTAGCGTTTTTGGATATTGTTATTATCGACACATTAAAACAAAAATTAAATTTACATCCATTTTAGTTTCCGATAAAAAACAGGAAAACTGAGATTTTGGAGCAACTTTTGGGAGAACTTTCTATCGAGAAAATTTTATCCAATCGTGTTTCTGCTTTTAAGCAATTCTAGATTAAAGACCCAAAATACATGACGTTCAAATTTGAAAGTAATTGTCTTTATAGTTGTTACGTAAAACTGCACGGCTTGTACGCCGTTAAACCAATATATTTTGTCGATAATTCCAATTTGTTCGCTTCCAGATATGGTGGCGATAACGCGGCCCGTCAACGAGCTGTCACAAAACCTGTCCTTCATGATGGAGAGCCTGTACAAAGCGTCCGTGCAGCTGCAGCGCCAGGAGTTCGTCTGATGCCGAGCGCGCGCCCCTCCGCCGCCGCCCCCCGCACGACGCTTGAACGACGCCTCTACTGTCACACGCAACTGTAACGCGACCACATAGCTCGCGTATCGCCTGCGCGGTAGGAGGGGAGCATGGTCGCGTTATAGAGGCCGTACCACCATCTCTTATACGTGGGGCGCACTAAAAGTTTCCGGAATCAATAATAAAATTATACTATTAATGGTCGAAAATCAATTTATTGTTTCTCAAAATATTCTCCCTTTGCGTCAATGCACTTTTTCATACGATTGAAACAATTTTTAAATCATTTGTGCCACTCCTCCGTGGTGACGTCAGATACGTGTTTTTCATACTCTTCGACAGCCTCTTCTGGTGATGAAAACCGTTGATCGCGTAATTGGTTCTTGATTTTTGGGAACAGAAAAAAATCGCACGGTGCTAGGTGAGGACTGTATGCTGGATGATTCATAAGTTGTACGTTTTTCGCCTTCAAAAACTCATTTGTCTGTCTGGCCGTGTGGGAACTTGCATTGTCGTGGTGCAAGATGATATGGCGTTTTCCATTATTTTCACGGTGTTTTCCAATAATTTCCGGTAAACAAATGGTCGTGTACCAGTCACTATTCACGGTACGATGATTTTGTAAAGCAACAGTAGCCACGTGTCCAGTTTTATTAAAAAAAGAAGCAATCATCCGCTTCGAGGCACTTTTCACGCGCGCTACTTTGGTTGGTTTCGGCTCATCTCTATAGACCCATACGCTCGATTGCTGCTTCGTTTTGGGATCATAGCTATAAATCTATGTTTCGTCACCTGTTACTATGTCCCACACCAAATTTGAAGCCCCTTCGTTGTATCTGGCAAGCATAGCATGGCACCAAGAGATGCGGTCCGTTTTTTGATCTTCGGTCAAATTGTGTGGGATCCATCGAGAACACAGTTTTCTCACACCCAAATGTTTGTGTAGGATTGATTGTATTTGACTCATGCCTATGTCCAATGATGTCCGAATCTCATGGTACGTCACATGCCTGTCTGTTTCAATCATACGGCGCACAGCATCGATGTTCTTATTATTCACAGCGGTGCACGGGCGACCTTCACGAATTTCATCATGGAGATTGACACGACCACGTTTGAATTCTGCAAACCAGCTATAAATGGTCGTCTTGCATGGTGCTTCTTCGCCAAAAGCAGATTGAAGCCGAACGAGGCTCTGCTGAGCTGTCAAATTACTCTTAAAATCGTAAAAAATCATGCAACGAAAATTTTACCGAGTTAAATCCATTTTATTGTAATCACGCAATTTTTAAAATGATGCCACAATTTGAAAACAATTGACAATCAGAAAAAATAAATTGTATTCCACGGCTAAAGAGTTGCATTTTCAAATGTAGTAATAATTTTTTAAATATTGTTTATGTAAGTGGCCAATTCCGGAAACTTTTAGTGTGACCTATGTAGCAGCATTATTGTACATGACATTTTCATACAATACCAGCATGAAAATTTTAAATCAATATTTTATTTTATATTATATTTTAAAGAATTTTAAATAAATATTTTAAAGAATTTCGTACATTACAATGACCGCCGTCACACACGCCGTACACAGGTGCAATGACCGCCGTCCTGTGCGAGCGAGAGGCATTATTTTGACGCGGGAGTGACAGAGACAGGTAGTAACAGGTTAATGTACGAAATTCCTTATATTCGGCGACCGGACTTTATAAGAGATGTTGGTACGGCCCCTGTTGGTAATTCCTATTGTGGGGCAAGACGTCATCGAACAAAACGAGCTTTGTTCCATGGAACAAAACGATATAAATGATCGATTACGTAATGATCTATAGAACGTATAGGAACTACGCCGACGTGTTATATGGTTACGTCTATGTGCGGGTGCTTCCCATTTGTTCTACAGGACAAGGTGTCATCGAACAAAAAGAGTATTTATTTAAAATAAAATCAACTATAACATCATGTTCCATGGAACAAGTGGGAACTGCCCGATTTAAAAAAAACGCTTTTCTACCATAATTACGTTCTGTTATTTTTTTTGTTTCTCGCAATTCTCTATGAACTGAGTCGTTGTCGTGAATATGTATTACGTAAAGCATTTTTAGTCCATTTAATGGGTGATTTAATGAAATTAACAAAATAAATATATTATAAATTAAATTTACAAAACGATGTTATAACTGCTGCTTTTCGAGTTTGAACTAGCGATATTTTACGAGTCTGAAATACCTACATTTTGTGATTGGTATGATTGACAATTATTAATGATGAGTATGATAAAATGATCTTCGGAATGGGAGTTAATTTAATTTTTTATAAGTTTTCATCTAGATTCCAATGGCATAGACTCTCCGAGAATGCATTCTCATCCCATAAGATACAATTAGTACCTATTTTATTCATCATTTTGTGCCACCTTAAAACCAAAGTTTGGTGGTCGATTGGTCGATAAGGTGGGCAATTTTTTAAATCAAGTTTTACGCCGCCTCTTTTCATTGCGGGTAACTTAGACCCTTTTGACGTCGAAATATTAAAGTTTTTGGCAACACTTCAAGAATTTAATGGGAAAATGGATATTTATCTCCTTACTAGCAAACCCGGCGAACTCCGTTTTGCCACCAGATGGCTTTCCCGCTAAAAAGATTTTCCCGCTTTTCTGTTGAAATTTTTCCTGAATTTTCTTTGCTATAAACCTCTCGGAGCCCGAGACCTTTCCAACGAATGCAAAACCGTGGAAATCCGTTCGTGCGTTCTGGAGTTATAGCGTCACGAAGGAAAACCCGACCTATTTTTATTTATCTCCTTATAAATGGCAAAGAATTCCAGTGACCTGCGTAAAATGGGGAACATGGTACATTCAAGCACAGTTTTGTTTGGGGTAAAACCGTAGGAATAGTGTATTTTTTACATTGGAGGTAAATCGTTTATTATTTTAGGAGTGTAAAATATCGCTAGTTGAATCTCTTGCTTTGTGTACTGTGTAACAAGTTTTTACTGTACCGCTGGATAGCTGCATGTGTCGACGCAGCAAGCGGCCTATTTCGTTCACTCATAGTTAATCAACAATTATAGATAAATTAGTATACATGATGTTATTATTACTAACTAATTAATTCTCACTTAGTTTTCAAGTAACTGATCTCAACTTAGGTTATCGTCAACGCACGCGCTTTCTGAAAAAAAAAAAGTATTAATAAGAAATATAATATACACGAGAATTTTGCGAATAATTTGTCCCCGTAGCGTCAATATATGCTTAACAATTGCAAAAAAAAAATTGAATTTTGCGGGCACCCATTTGCATTGAACCTTAAGATTGGAATATTACGGGGCAAGAGCAGAAATGAAAAAAATCGCTTGGAGTGTCGGTTACAGTGACAGTGGCTCGCGTTCAATGGTTTGTCCCAACTCAGATATGCCCAACGAGCCTAAAGAAGTTTTCACTTGAAAAGTTCTGTCAAAATCGTGATTTACTCTGAAGCTTGGCAAAATAACTTCGTCATACACTGTGCAACTGTGAAGAAACAAATGTAAGTGTGGGGATCTTTTTTCCCCCACAGCTTTCTTAGCCTCATCTATCGACTTATCTATAATCATATAACGACTTATCTATGATCTTCATCTGCCGATCGCTAGTACCAAAACTGACGAATTTCCAAAAGGTATTAATTTTAGAATGGATAACTTCTTTAGGCGTTGGACATTTTTTGAGATGAGCAAAAACCATCTATAGTCCGTTAAGTAAGTCAGTTTACCTAGGTAAATTAAAAGGAAGTTGAAAAGTGGTATAGAGCAGCACTGTATTAATAGTTATCGATGGATCGAATAGTTTTGATTCTTTGCATAAAAAACTTTACTAGCTAATTTTTCTTATAAAATACATTCAAAAATTAGAATTTCTTACTTTCCCTCTTTATATTTTATTCTGCAAACTTTCCTTTTCTTTTAACTCCAAATTAGATTAATGGCGCCCATGACTCGCGATGTTTCTCTTGTTTCGTTATTTCATAAAACCACAATGTTAGTTTTATTTTTATTGTTTAGTTATTTATATACATTCAGTTCAATAATATTAACCTTTAACATACTACTCATAATATTATAACTATACATCAAACAAGGTTCGACGCTCTATAGAAACAGGAAGTATAATGTTGCCCGATTGCGATTTTTGAATTTCCTCAAAATTATCAAAGTAAACTGACTTACTAAACAGACTCTAACTCATTATAGTAACGTTACCAACACCTCCCACTGTTACTTTTACCGACACATCTGTATTTTCTTTCAATTTTTACTTCTGTTGGCATTGGCATGACACGTAGTTTTTAAATTTTGTTCCATAGATAGTGGATCGGCAGTTTTTATGACGTCAAAGATTGTTTATTACGCAGATCCCTCTTCTCTCAGCACCCATCCATGACATGTTTCCTCGAATATTCCGTATACACTACATACTCATGGAGACTCTATACCAATTAACTAGGTGATGAATTTTTAATCAATTAATAATAAATAAAAATAAAAATAAAAAAGCCTTTATTATTCTTTGATTAAATAAAACTAAATAAAACAAAGTTAACAACAAAGTATACAATCAATAATCATTTAAACATTTAAACATCAATTAATACTTGATATAAAAATGTATTATTTATATAGAGAAAAAATTTCTTGAGGTTTATTCTGTTCACTTTGTCCAATTCAATCCGACACTTCTCATGCTTAAAGTATTACTCGTTTATAATAGTTTTCTATTTGCTTCTCGCTCGCACTATCTAACGATGTCAAGGTGTGAAGAAGCGAATACTATGTCATCCCAAACTATTTAAAACGAGTAGTGGTAGAAGTATGTATGTATATAGTATACAATAACTTGGCAATCGAGCTTCGCTTTATATTTTTTCGCATTTTTACAAGATATACAACTATATTATGATAGGTAAATTTAAAGAGCAAAACCTTTTCTACACATACCTATACCTTCTACAAAATTTAATCAAATCGATAATTGTTAAAGTCGTTTCCGTGATAAGCGAAATTTTATTTGTTATATATACGAGAAATGCTCGGTTATAAAATATGCGATAGGAAATTATATAATAAATATATTATATATAATGGTAAAATCTCGACATATATAATACCTACCTTTAGTTTGTTACTTTGACTGTAGAATAAAATATATAATAAACATATTATTATGTTAACATATACTTAACTCAAAAAATTATTGTGTTTTATCTCAACTGACACTTGGTAATAAGTGATATAGGTACTCATTTCAAATTTATGATAACTGATAATCTACTAAAATAGTTGTATAACAAAGTTCTGCACCATAAGTCAAGTGGCATATACATATACCTGACATATAGAAATTTGTGGTCATAAATGTTACATTTTAATTTATATACTGTTTAAAATGCACTCACTTTCACAAACAACCACTCATTTTTAGGGTTCTACACCAAAACGGTAAAAATTCTTAATTCTTATGGTGAGACTCTCCGTCCATCTGTCTGTCACACTCGATTAACTAACTATTAAAGCCATTAACAGTAAATATTAAAGTTGAATTGACCCGAAAGTTAGACCATATTTTAACAGTGGCTCAATATTATTGCAATCAGAAAAAAATTGAAAATCATCTTTATTTTTATTTAACAAGGGGGACAGCCGGGGTGTTTAAATTTCATAATGAGATAACAATATTTAGTAGGGTATCATATAAAAGGCCTTTACTTGTATGTATTAAAACAGAGTTTTATTTATTTTTATGCTTGATAGTTTTTCATTTATTGGGCAAAATGTCGAAAACCATACTGTTCTCCTCTAATCTCCGAAGTTTATCGTTCGAGAAATGTAAAATAATTATGATCAATAGAGGTTACCGTATATTTTACAGGAACAATAAAAGCAACTCTGTAACTATAGCAGTGTTATTATCTCGCTGCAGACTCGGCCATAAATCATTCGAGTGTTTCGCTTTTGTTGTTCACTAAAATACAAAAGCAGCAGTTAAGCTCAGCAGTGAAATACAAAAGCGAAACACTCGGATGATTTATGACCGAATCTGCAGCGAGATAATAACACTACTATAGTGTACTTATATAAATAAACCTAAAAACGAAGTTAAGTTTGCGATTTGTTGTCAAAAGTACGTGTGAAAAGAAACTGACTCTTAAATTCTCACTTCTTTTGTGTACGAGTGCAAAATGTTGAAAAATTCTTCAAATCATATATGGCCAGAAAAATAATGTCGAAGTACGAAGAAACAGGCGGACCGACTCTCGCTCAATTAAACAATTGAAACACGGACTGACAGTTGACCCACGGATAGATATTTCAATCCACGACGTCGCGCCCCACTCTGTCAGAATCGCTTTTGTTTTATTCGATTAGTATGGAGTTTGACCGAGTGGGGTGAGCCGTCGTGGACTGAAATATCTATTCATACAAGCTTGTAAGAGTAAGCACCGTAACGTCATATTAGCTGACATTTCGCAACAAACCCCGTCAGAACGCAGGAAATCGTTGTACCAAAAATAAATAACAATGCCTTAAGCAGCGAAATAGTGAAGTTAACAGAATTGTATAAGTTTCATGAGGTTAACAGTGTCTTCAACATGAAACTCAAAGTATCAATAATTGAAAGCCCGCGTTGGAAGGGCATTTACCACCCATCAGTAAATATTGCTTTTTGTTTACAGTGCAAGTCGGTCTGCCTTTTTCTAGGCTATGGTTGTGTAAATTACTTCCCGTTCTTTACGCGAGTTATTAGAAATTAAACTACATATACATAAATATATTAATAGTTAATGTACTACCAAATAATAGATAATTTTATGTTGTAAGATCATCATGAACATTGAAGATCATTTTATACTTATTGAATACATGAAAACTAAGTAACACTTGAATGACAAACAAACCTACTCAATGCTTTTGTGACGCGTTCTTATATACCCTTTCGTTCTTTTAAGAACGCGTTGCTGACACGAGAGTCACTCTACGATTTCGCATTGTGAAGTCAACATCTCCTGAGGATGTCCCGGTTCGGGACGAAACGTGCGTCGAAGAAAGTGTTGGAAAATTGTGTGTGGTGTTTCATGTGGGCGGTGTTCCTGCATATTGTACCATACAGAATCTTTTCAAGTAGCGGATTACAGCAAAACAAATTAATCTGTCCTGCTAATTATGGATTTCCGCAAAATAACGCCTGCTTCCATTCAATAGATTTCATTACTTTTTAGAGATAAACAAGCAGCTTCATCGAGACTTGGCTAGTTTTTACATAATGTTTTTGGTGGGATTTCACTTCTTTTTGTAGAAACGTGTGCATATTGATTTATTTTAGACTATTTATTGGCAGAATTCGGTGCGCTACTTAAGCCTCATACATACATAACGATTTATCGTAGCGATAAATCTGTGCAGACCAGTTTGCGCAGTTTTATCGATCACGTGTGTATGAAAAATCGTTGTCGATAATCGTTCGTCGGTGGCAGTTTCAATTTCTATCAGATAAATCGTTGTCGATTACATTTGCACAGTTTTATAGTTGCGTGTGGACGGCGATCGCTCAGTTCTTAGATAGCTTCTCTCATTATAGTGTCTTGTTTCTTTATTAGTGGAGAAACTAAAGCCAGCAGATTTAAATATGCCTCTTCATTCATCCTTAAATAGTTATGCCAACCTTGCGCAGCGAATTTCAACTCAAATTACAAGTTGGTATGAGAAAATGGTGGTATGCTTCCTTTTCATGAGCCAGTCTTTACGCCATAGACTCCGCTTCTTTTTTTTAACCAGGCCTAATATAGCAAGTGCGTCATAATCTTCCATTGTTAACATGTATCTTGCGCGAGCTTCTGCGGAGAACTGCCCGATCGACGTCGATATCGGAGGCGTGTGGAGGCACTAGGAACGTTCGATTTATCTGCACAGTCTGAAATCGCTACGATAAATCGTTACGTATGTATGAGGCTTTAGGGTGTCGCATCGATCGGAGCCTGACGGAACCCACGGTGGAACACGATTTAAATAGACCAAAGAGGTCGGACCTCATACTCCAGCTACAAATTTCGAAACAAACTTGTCATAGGTTCTGACGTGACACCCAAGTGACACTTATGAAATGTTTACTTAGCAACGCCATATTAATTTTATTTTTATTTTGAAAATACTCGATGATCCTAATCCTCCGCATATAAGTTGTCGACTCGGATCGCGTAATTTTTAACGCTCTTTCATTTGATGTGCAATTTGTTTGATTCCACCATACACCGGTACGCCCTTAGATTTGGTTGGGCTCTTGTGTTTTCTAATCAGGGTCACCAGGTACTCCAGGTCTTCGATTAACCTAGTTTTTATAGTTTTCCCTTTATGTGGCCATTAAACCCTAACTCTGTACCAAATTTCAGCTCTCTGAGTTTATGGGAAGTACTAGTTCTATTTTGATGATCATGAGTGAGTGAGTTACATAAATGTGAAACTTTGCTTTCGCTTAACTTCGGAACTAAATGACCTACAGTCTTGAAATTTTAGGATTTAAGTATGTGATTACAGCTTACTGGATGACGAAAATTTCAGCGTTCTGGTCTTATCCAGAGGTTCTCAAATAGGGGCCTGAAAATGCGGCGAAATGGTTCCAGTAAAGGATGGTACGGCAGTGTTTGCTTCGCGCTCGACTTGGCGGGGGCACTGCCGTGCCCCCTGATTTCCATTCCAAATTTCAGCCAACTCAGTTTAGTAGCTATACGATAAGTTTTCTCCCGCGTGAATTTTGGTTTTTACAAATCCCACGAGAATCATGAATTTTTCCGAGATAAAAACCGGCCAGCGGGGCTAGACAAAGTAACAATCGTTTAGCGTTCCCGACAGTAGATAAAAATGTATGGACAAACCACGTGACGAATGAAAACAAACGAAAGCAGAATCTACTTTATGCTTAGCGTTGTTCACTGGCAGCTGTCAATTGTCATGCGAAGTACTCTAAAGTTATCTACAACGTCTGCGAGAACGCCAGGGAGCGTTCAAATTGTCATGCAGGTCGATTTTCAAAAAAGCGTGTTTTCCTCTATACGGTCACGTGGTTTTTTACAGTCACTTGTTTTGTCCATACATTTTTGTCTACTGCCGTTAACGCTAAACGACTGTTACTTTGTCTAGCCCCGCAGTTTTGAATACGAGGGTACCGTACTATAATACTATAGTAAATAAATTGGTCAAGTGCAAGTCGGGCTCGAGCACTGAGGGTTCAAAACCAATCCAACCAAAACACTTCAGATAAAAAAACGTAATCCTTAACCGCAAACAGAGAATAAAGAGATAGGAAATTATAAAACACGAACGTCTATGTTTCAGCAGCAGGTTTTGTGTTTGTGTTTGAGGTTAATTGTTAATACCAAAAAAAAAACGGTGGAAAGCCATCATATAATTTTGTTTTATTTTTAACATTCTCTTATTTTTAACCGGCTTCAAAAAAAAGGAGGAGGTTCTCAATTCGTCGGAATCTTTTTTTTTTATAAGTTACGGACCACTACGGACACACATTTTACCACTTTGGAAGTGTCTCTCGCGCAAACTATTCAGTTTAGAAAAAAATTATAAGAGATAAAAATTCTTTTAAAAAAACCGACTTCAAATGCCACTACAAAGATTGAAATAATTTTGATGTAGGTAAACCAATTCGAAGTCTGACGATTGTCTTATAATATCGTCGTTTCTAAGCACATCGAGCACAACAAAATTTGATTTTGGCGGCCTACCGTGCACAATCCTTAGCCCGTGGCCCTTCAGAATGAGTATAGCCCTTTGTCTCTAAAACCACTTTCAGGGGATAATCAATACAAATCGGCATCCGTGACTAGGTCATGTGGTTTATGCTACACGTGTCCGAAATCCATCATGAATTGGACCGTCACCTTCCCAGGTTCCAACGTACAGTGGTATTTTCTTTAACACTTGAGTTCTACCATTCTAACTTGATACTTCACAGGTTAAGTGTCAATTTATCATGGTTTTATAGTATCATGAAGCATGTCCATCATAAATTGAAATATCAAATTGAAGTTTCAAGTTATCTTGGTAACCCGTGTTTATTCAAGGCGTGTGTATTAAAAGCTGACACGCCAGCTGCATCTCGCTCGGGGTTTTCTGATTCAACAGCCGTTGTTAAGGGATGCCGACCTTGAACTCTTGAAGGGAGGAGACCTGTTGATGTAGGGGAGACCGAGGGCATTTGAAACAGATGTGACTGGAAACAGTACCGATTTCCAGGAACTTAAAACCGCTAGCGAGTTGTCAATATCGCTTTTAATAGTACATTTCGATATAAGTGCGGAAAGTTTGTCATTTCTTTACGAGTCCCGGGTTGTTGACCCAAGCCGAAGGCGCGGGTCAACTATAAGGACGAGTAGAAATGACAATTCCGCACGTGCATAGACGACGTTTTTTAATACATTTGCGAAAAAAAATTATTCGTTTTACGTTTTTGCCTGCTCCCTGTTTGCATGCCGTGTTCGTGTTCATGCGCTCCTGGTACGCCCGCTCCGGTGCCGCGTAGGAGGAATACATAAAAGCACTAGTGCGGAAAAGAATAACTTTGCGCACGCTAAACACACATGGAAATGTCAACTTTTTGAGCAAATGTATTAAAAAGTAAGTTTTTAACGGTATTTTACGAAGCCTATAATTTGATAAGGGTATTATCATAGAGGTCCAAGAGGGAGCCCTCGACTTCAAACGTGCGGCAAAAAATACTTTGCCCAAATCGGCAAACCCGAGCCGTCGCTACACAACTTTTGACGCTCACTAGCATCCGCACACCATACTTTCAAATTGGCACACTCACACTACAAAAAAGTTGCCGCCGCACTCACGGAGCTGTCGGTTGGGCTCTATCTAGTCGGAGCGCGAGCGACGACCTATTATAAAATCTATGGGCACTGTATTTTGGTTTAAGTTATAGGTATATGATTTGAAAGCTCAATAAATAAAGATTTATTTTAAATTATATTTCATACAGTTGGTTTCTGTGTATTTTCTTCTTGATTGTGAATAAAATGAAAATTGGGAGGTTTTTTTTCTTACCGAGGAGATTTGAAACAGGCTGTTTCAACTGCAAAATATTATTAAAAAGTGTTTTTCTTACAAAAAAGTTTCATTTTAAGAAATATCTTTATTATTTATATCATCATTTTTATGTTACAGTCCTTAATAAGTACTTCTCAAAAATCGCATGTTTCAACTCTCCACGACCCCCTGTTTCATCTTACACCAGTAAGAGGGGAATTGGAACAAGTCGACTTGTTACGGCTAAGTCGATTTATCACTACAATATTTAAAGCTTACAATTTCTATTAATAAAAAGTGTTTTTCTTACTTAAAAAGTTTCATTTCAAGAAATATCTTTATAGTTTATACCTATTATATCATCATTTTTATTTTACAGTCCTTAATACTTCTCAAAAATCGCATGTTTCAACTCTCCACGACCCCCTGTTTCATCTTACACCAGTAAGAGGGGAATTGAAACAAGTCGACTTGTTACGGTTAAGTCGATTTATCACCACAAAATTTAAAGCTTACAATTTCTTACAATGCAAGTGTAAAGAATGAACTATCGATTGTTCCTATCATACGCTTTCTGTTAAAAGTATTTGGCGTACGAGTATGAAACAAAATGTCATACTTACATAATTGTTTCAACTCGCCTCGGCCTCCCTTACACGTGTAACCGGCGCGTGTACCCGTTGCATCATCGATCGAGGCTGTGTTCTATAACAGGAATCCCGGGACGCGTCTAGAATGGTAATAAGTATGTTTGTCTTGATTCTTGATCTTTACGGATAGGGGACTAGAAGTAAATACCTACCTTGATGCCCTATGTTTTCGGTGGCTGCAATTTAACGTAGATTACTTTTGTAATTGTCACTTAGCGCTTAGCGTTAAATTGCATAGTTTTTGAAATACTTAAGAAAAACTGGGAAAACAGAATTTCTCCCCCCTCTCCCCCTTAACCCGACGCTGTCGGAGATGTAACTTTTTACCAAACAATATGTGATACTCGTAGAACAATTTGACATTGCAAAAATACTTTCACTTTGAGTGTTCAGGTTCGGTCGTTTTTAGGGTTCCGTACCAAAATGGTAAAATGGAACCCTTATGGTGCGACTTTCTCCGTCTGTCTGTCCGTCTGTCTGTCTGTCTGTCCGTCACACTCAATTATTTCAGTAACTACCGGAGCTATTGATATGAAATTTGGAATAGTTGTGTATATTAGTGACCCAATAGACACTGGAATAAAAAAAAAATGAAAATTATTTTTGTTCTTATTTAAAAGGGGGGAAAATCGGAGGGTTGAAATTTAAAAGTGAGATAACTGTACTGTGTGGGGTATCATATGAAAGGGTTTACTTTTTACATTCTAAAACCGATTTTTAATTATTTTTAGTCATGATAGTTTTTGATTTATCGGGGAAAATGTCTAAAAAAATACCGCGTCCCCCACCCCTTATCTCCGGAGTTTACCAATCGAAAAATCTCAAATAATTATGGTCAATAGGAATTTACGTATATTTTACAGGAAAACTACAGCAAATGCTATAACTAGCATAGTTTTTTTGATATTAACAATAAACCTCTACAAACAAAGTTAGTTTTGCGGTTCCTTAACAAAGGTAATTAAAACGCAAGTTCTTCTAAGTAGGTACTCGTCGTCAAATAAACATATTGGTTTTTGCCTGATTGTTTTGCTTCAGTACTTCTTGAGTACGGAACCCTCGGTGCGCGAGTCCGACTCGCACTTGGCCGGTTTTTTGAGCTAATTGCAGTGGTAGGTATGCTGCATAATAGCATATAATAATAGGTACCTCATCGTAGAGGCAAGTAAAGACACAGCCCTGTTTGCCAACTTGGGGATTTCTCTATTCCAAAATCAAATAAATCAAAATACCTACCTATATTCTTTCAACAGGCTCTTATGAAATGTCAAACTCTACCGCCACGTTCGGAAAGCAGTATTGTACCGAGAAGAATAGACAAGAAACTCGGCACGGGGTATTCTTTTGTTTTGTGTTTAAAATTTAGTTTAAAATAATACAGATTATAACAGCATCCTGTGAGCAAACGAAAAATTCATTTATGTATTGTTTATAAGACATCCCCGACCTGCGTCATAATTTAAGATGCCCTCCCATACACCTGAACAATTGGTAATACGTTAACCTATATTTACCATGTGCCTGAACAATTATTTCCGATCGGATACGCTCTCAAAAGCACACGTTGTATGAATATTAATGAATTAAGTAAACTGTATAAAAGCTGCTGAAATATGTGGTTTCAGCACATTACCTCTCAAACCCTCAGCTCTCACACAGCATCCACCAGCCATGAAGATGCCGTTGGTATTTGTGCTCCTCGCCTGCTTGGGTAAGCGCTTGAATCCTCAGCAATATTAAGCCGCAACATGGCAGAAATTTTCCCTTTTTAGGGTTCCGTAGCCGAATGGCAAAAAACGGAACCCTTATAAATTCGTCATGTCTGTCTGTCCGTCTGTCCGTCTGTCCGTCTGTCCGTCCGTATGTCACAGCCACTTTTTTCCGAAACTATAAGAGCTATACTGTTGAAACTTGGTAAGTAGATGTATTCTGTGAACCGCATTAAGGTTTTCACACAAAATTAAAAAAAAGTAAAAAATTTTGGGGGTGCCCCATACTTATTTATTTATTTATTTATTTTATTTTATTACATAGATATGGATACAGTTATTTTCTTATAAAAGGTGCAATCATAAACTCTTAGGAGTTTTACTGTACACCTTGCGTCGTCGACAGTTATTGAAAGTGTTTGATAACATATTATTAAGTACCTATAAGCACTATGACAAACATTAATAACAGTTATTATATGGGAATTATACAAATACACTATAGGCAGATAAACATAAAAAACAACAAAAACTATCACTATTACTTACACTATTACTTATCACTTAGAACTCAAACTCAAAAATTTTTTTTTCATCAAACCCTTATGTGTGGGGTATCTATGGATAGGTCTTCAAAAATGATACTAAGGTTTCTAATATCATTTTTTTCTAAAATGAATAGCTTGCGCGAGAGACACTTCCAAAGTGGTAAAATGTGTGTCCCCCCCCTGTAACTTCTAAAATAAGAGTATGATAAAACTTAAAAAAATATATGATGTACATTACTATGCAAACTTCCACCGAAAATTGGTTTGAACGAGATCTAATAAGTACTTTTTTGATATTTACAATAAAACCTCTAAAAACAAAGTTAGTTTTGCGGTTCGATAAGAAAAGTGGTTTTTATGGTTTTATTCCTCCGGTTGTAGTACGGAACCCTCAGTGCGCGAGTCCGACTCGCACTTGTCAGGTTATTGAATTTGGTGGGCAGGGGTGTTTGGTTTACTTTAAAACTATTGAGAATGAGTCTTGATAGTACGGAACCCTGAGTGTGCGAGCCCGACTCGCACATGACCGATTTTTTAATTTGGCGGACCTACTAGTATTCTTGATAGTACGAAACTCTAAACCTTTGTAGTACTTGAAAAGAACTCCGATTCTCACTTGACCATTTTTTTTATTACATTACAATTAATAGCTTTTTTATTTTTAATTATAGTTGGTCAAACAGTTTCGATGTTTGTAATTAATAACATGTATAAAATCAGGTGACGATGCAAAATGAATATGACATGGAGCTGATCTGATGATGGATCATGGAACCGGGAGGTGGCTGTAGAAACTCATCATGGTATTTTGAATCCACGATCATAACTTTTGTAACTTTTTGAATCGTTATATCTCAGAAACGGTGGCTCGTAGGAATAAAAGTATAGATAGTATACCTACATTTTAGGGTTCCGTAGCCGAATGGCAAAAAACGGAACCCTTATAAATTCGTCATGTCTGTCTGTCCGTCTGTCCGTCTGTCCGTCTGTCCGTCTGTCCGTCTGTCCGTCCGTGTGTCACAGCCACTTTTTTCCGAAACTATAAGAGCTATACTGTTGAAACTTGGTAAGTAGATCTATTCTGTGAACCGCATTAAACTTTTTCACACAAAATTTTAAAAAAAGTAATAAATTTTGGGGGTGCCCCATACTTACTTAGAACTGAAACTCAAAAATTTTTTTTTCATCAAACCCATATGTGTCGGGTATCTATGGATAGGTCTTCAAAAATGATACTAAGGTTCCTAATATCATTTTTTTCTAAAATGAATAGCTTGCGCGAGAGACACTTCCAAAGTGGTAAAATGTGTGTAACTTCTAAAGTGTAACCCCCTGTAACTTCTAAAATAAGAGTATGATAAAACTAAAAAAAATATATGATGTACATTACCATGCACACTTCCACCGAAAATTGGTTTGAACGAGATCTAATAAGTAGTTTTTTTATATTTACAATAAAACCTCTAAAAACAAAGTTAGTTTTGCGGTTCGATAAGAAAAGTGGTTTTTATGGTTTTATTCCTCCGGTTGTAGAACGGAACCCTCAGTGCGCGAGTCCGGCTCGCACTTGACAGGTTATTTTATAGATAATTTTATGGTCTACAATTTTTGTCTAACGAATTTTTATGTTAAAACTTACAGTTTTGCTGAAAATCACGATAAATTAATTTTCTTGACCTTTGACCTTGAATAAAAAATCTCCATACACGGGAATGATGGGGAACTTTTATATATTATTTAAAATTAAATTGTTTTGAACAATTTTACACATTTTCAGCTTTTTGGGACTTTACGCACCTTCGAATGTCTAAATTGACGGGACTACTATTGAAAATAGTAAAAATTTACAATGAAACAGAAAACAGGGCGTCGATACGTAAACAGCAAATTATTTATTAGATTTAAATTTAATAAGTTCGGTGGTTAAAACAGGGTTGGTAGTTTAGCTCAAGGAAAACAATGTGTTCTTAGTTTTTATTATTATTATTACTATACCCGCTTATTTTATTATTATTATACCCGCTGACCCGGCAAACGTTGTTTTGCCATATCATTTTTTCTCACTTAGGGACATAAAAAATAGATAACAACCTGCTCCCAGACCCAGAGAATAAACACTGAAAATTTCATAACGATCGTTCCAGCCGTTTCGGGGAGTTTGTCAGTTTGGTAACAAAGGAAAGTGAGAGAATTTTATATATCTTAGATTTCTTTAGAAGATAGATAGATTTAAGATTAGATTACTAAACAATTATACAATATTATACATCATTTTAATGCAGGGTAGTACATACTTGCTAGTACAGCACTACCCTTCCAAAAATTAGGAAGAAGTTGACCTTGTAAGAATAGTTTTATTTACTAATAAAACAGTCATCGTTATGAGACCGTTGACCTGCATATACGCTGGTGCAGCCAGCATAACACAAGCGCAAGCTAAAGTACTACTAGCGCCATCTAGATTTCGCGACAACTTTATACGCGCCTAAGAAAGTTGCTGCACAAACCTACATTTTACGCTCTAGTGCTTTTTTAAATAAAGTAGGTATGTAGTTGAAAATATAACTTTCAGAGGTTCTAGTTACGTTTCAGTACCCAAAGAGGTAACACGGGAGTCGGGACCTATTACTAAGACTCCGCTGTCCGTCCGTAGGTATATATAACAAATATGATCTTTTTGCTCTTTTTAAGGGTTGCCGCTATAACAGCAAATACTAAAAAATAAAATAAAATAAATTAATTTGCTCGTTTAAAAAAATAAAATAAATTGCTCGTTTTTTTACTTTGGTGGGCAGAGGTGTTTGGTTTACTTTAAAACTATTATATTAAACTCTTTAAAATTATAGAAAACGCCCGCGGCTTCGCTCACGTTGAACTTATGGGGTACTCCCTCAGGCGTTAAATTTCCAAAATTTTTGTATTAACCGCCATTTATTTTAATTTTGACCAATAAATATTTATTATGCTTGCTGGTTATAGTTTTTATTGATTTTGAAAAAATTCGATGGTCACATAAAAGTTAAATAAGGTAGCCATTTTTTAGGATTCCGTAGGTACCCAATGGGTAAAACGGGGCCCAAACAATCAGCCAAGTAAAAAAAAAGTTCAAAATGGCAGCCAAAAAGTTCAAAATTTTAAAATTTTGATCACAAATTCCTTCTTTAAGCTTGGTACCATAGGTAGATATCGTTTTTTCAAGCAATCAGCCCAGTAACAAAATAGTTCAAAATGGCGGCCATTTTTTTAGTTTGATCAAAAATTATTGTGCCTCACTCTTTTATATATAAAGCCTCACTCTAAAATGCCTCACTCTTTTATATATAAAGAAGATTATAGGGAAGAGGAATATTTTTTTTATAATTGTTAGGCTTGCGAAATAGCGCTTGACCACAATTATTATGTCTGATGGACAGAAATGATAAGGTCTGGTCAGAGACTTTATTGTAGTCTGATTTCCATACCAGACCTGAGGATCTGGTATATAGAGCGCGCTTGCCTAGAAATTACCTATTCTTAGATTATTAGATTAAAGGATACCAAATTCTATATTTCACATAGGTCTATCTTACACATAATATGAAAAGTCTATTAGATATTTGATCGATATACTTAATGGTGATAACTTGCTATCAATTGACGATTTAAAATTACCTACCTCCTTCTGTAGATACCTACTAAGTTTATGAGAGACAACGAGTCTTCACTTGAGCCCACAAAAACCTGTTACTATAACAGGTGCCGGTTTCTAATTGTATAGCAAATACGCGTGCAATCAATTGTAGGCGCCAACAAGTGGCCATTCTATCGATTACGTAAAGGCGTTTGAACTCTAAGTATTTCATTCTGGGCTTATAATTACATACTATTTGTTATAATGGAATTTAGAAATAGGGAGTTGGCAACATTTTTTTTTTGTTCGAATTATCTGTGGTGTCATGGCGTACGTAGCTTTTCGATAGATCTAATTAAAAGGTCAACATACAGAATTCTCGTTTTATTCTCCTGTGCGACCCTGAACCGCAAAAAATAACTCACATATAAATTTAGATAAAACGAAAATTATGAACTTTAACTGGAATCGTTTAAATCTGCCAAAATATGACATAAATTACATGGGTTCTCAAATTAGCCAAACGGAACAGACTAAATTTTTAGGTATAATTGTTGATGATCGTTTAAGCTGGAAAGCGCAAATCGAAAATGTATGTAATAAGTTATCCAAATTTTCTTATGCGCTTTATCAATTAAATAAAAGAGCTAACGAGCAAACGATGCGCATATCATACTTTGGTTATGTGGAATCTACACTTAGATACGGTGTAATATTTTGGGGGAATGCCACTGACAGGGAAAAAGTTTTTAAAGCACAAAAAAGGTGCATAAGGGCAATGAGGAACCTACATTGGACTGACACATGTAAACCGCACTTTATAGAACTTAAAATACTGACATCCCATCACTTTTTATTTATGAAACAGCTGTTTTTGTACATGGCAATCTGACGTTATTATAGAACTTAAAATACTGACATCCCATCACTTTTTATTTATGAAACAGCTGTTTTTGTACATGGCAATCTGACGTTATTCAATAGACTGAAGAATAAGAGACATCCCCTTAGGTTAGAAATGCGACCCTCGAGGACAGCAAATATGCAAAAAAGTATCGTGTGTATGTCAATAAAAATATATAACAAGTTGCCCCATGACATAAAAGAAATAAATAATTTTAAAACATTTAAACATACACTTAAGACGTTCCTAATTAATAAAGCATACTATTCTGTAAATGAGTAGTAGGTAATTCAGCGATAGCGGGAATAAGTGTTTTGTATCTTAAAACTAAATTTGTTACCTATTGTATTTGTTGTGTAAAATCGTAGGGATTTTAATTTACTATCAGGATTTAATGTATTGTATGTGAAATATGTAACTGTTAACATTGAACATGTTTTGTTTTAGTTTTAATGATATGATATTGCATGCCGAAAGGTAGAATCTGATTGTATTATCGAATTCGCAATAAAGAAATTTTGATTTGATTTGATTTGAACTACCAAAATTCCCTCTTGGGCTCCCCTACTAAACGGGGGGAGTCTCACAAACGTGACCAGCTGTGACAAGGACGGGGGGAAGAGCAAAACGGACGTATTTTATTGTGTGGCTATGAGGGAATGACTTTTATCGACTATAATATTATTATGTTCTAGGCATTTATTTAGAAATTAAACCATATTTTAGTGTTTTATAATGACTGTCTTTGACGACCTCCCTGGCACAGTGGCGGCGCGCTCGGATTCGAGTGGGAGGTCGCGGGTTCGATTCCCGCCACGGGCCACTTTGGAATTTTATAATTTCTTAATTGGCTCAGGTCTGGTCTGGTGGGAGGCTTTGGCCGTGGCTAGTTACCACCCTACTATCAAAGACGCACCGCCAAGCGATTTAGCGTTCCGGTACAATGCTTGTAGAAATCGTTGGGGTAAATTTACTTACCCTTCCAATACGATAACATCTTAGGCTGCATCTTCACTTATCATCAGTTGTACTATTCTGCAAAAATACCTAAAACAGCGACGAGCTGACATCTATGCGCTGATTGGTTAATGTTAACTTTGATATAGGTAGGTTAGGAAAAAGTTCGTGCGCGTCTAAATACAAATTAACTTCAGTACTGGCTACACGGATACCATGGGGAAGATAAATTTGTCCACGTGGAAAGATTTTCTTTTCTCCTTTGCCGTGCTTAAGCTGGTGGGGAAAAAAATTTTCTCCAGGGCGCCAGAGACGCAAATAGTTGGACGATATAAAGGGGTGGACCGGACTTACCCAGATATAAAGAAAGCGGCACTTTAAGGATTTTCGATTGTTGAATGCGAACTTCAATTTAAGGAAGAGGGCACGCGATGATGATGATCAGTGAATTAATAAAACTAAGACACCAACGCGCCTAGTATAATGTTGTATGTAGCTAAGAACACGTTTACGTCGCAGGTGTGACTAATCCATACGCGGGTTGTGAGATGTTATAAACAAATATAATACCGGACCGTGTGGTTATTCAATGTCGTGAACTAATCTGGTACGGTAAACGGTTCAGACCAAGGATGAACCTTATGGCTTACGGTCACAGTCGACACGAGAGATCTTTACAATGTTTACCTATTTAGTTATTAAGGGGATTTATTGAATTAATTTTTGTCTTTCTCGCTCTCAGATTTGGAGATTTCGTAGGTGCGACATGCAGCGTCGCGGAAGAATATAACAGAAAAACGACCTTTTACCTAATTACTCAAAAACTAAGCTGGTTATCAAAAATTTGTTTCTTAGCGTTTTTGGATATTATTATTACCGACACTTTAAAACAAAAATTACAATTACATCCAATGTAGTGTCCGATAAAAAGTAGAAAAACTGAGATTTTGGAGCAACTTTTGGGAGAACTTTCTATCGAGAAAATTTTATCCAATCGTGTTTCTGCTTCTTAGCGATTATAGATTAAGGACCCAAAATACATGACGTGTAAATTTGAAAGTAATTGTCTTTATAGTTTTTGCATAAAACTTCATTCAAAATCGCTTAAATACGGCTTCTACACCGTTAAATTACTTAAGGAGCATTATTAATTATACTTAATCTATGTTGTTATAAGATGGTGACAAAATTGTATTGTTGACTCAATACGACCTCACTGTGAAAACATAACGGTATGGTAGTGTGGTTAACTCGTTAGTGGTATATTATAGTTCTTAAAAACCTGTATATATAATAATAATAATAATATTTTATTCCTTAGCCCTTTTATTCCGAATTTGCTACAAGTTTACCAATACATATTTTACATTCTTATTTATTATAGATTGTCTCGCAATTCGGCGTGCCTTCTGGCATAGGCCTCCTCCAGCTCTCTCCACTGAGCTCTGTCTTCTGCAACTCTGGTCCAGTAAGGCCCCAGGGTTAGGCGGATATCATCTCTCCATCTTATTTTCGGGCGCCCCTTACTTCTTGTATTCTCTCTTGGGTACCATAAGGTTACCTGTTTGCTCTATTTGTTTATTTTGCAGCGTAACATATGTCCAGTCCAACTCCATTTTAAATGCTCTATTCGTTTTATTATATCTACAACGTTGGTTTTTCTTCTTATTTCTGAGTTTCTGATTTTATCACTTAAGTAGTCTGATACCCAGCATGCTCCGTTCCATTGCCCTTTGTGTACTGGCTAGTCTTTCTCTTTGCTTACCTGTTAACGCCCATGACTCACAGCCATATGTCATGCATGGGAGGATGCAAGTGTTGAAAGTCTTTCTTTTAATGTTAAAGAACGACTTTAACTTTTAACATTAAAAGAAAGACTCCTTTACTTAATGGAACGAAACTCAAAAAATATATGAATTTCACTGTAGATTTTTTTTTTGTGACAAAAATATTCAAGGTCATCAAACTTTTTTTAGTTGTAGGAATCAAACCCATGACTACTGACGTAGAAGGTAGGATCACTAACTGTACCAATTACCCACAAAACCTTCTGCATTTTAGAATAATTTTTGTTGGGAATTCTATTTTTAGTCTCCTAGTTTATTATTGTACTATATTCTATTACAGTCAAGAGTGCAATAAAATAAAAATAAAAAATAAAAATAACCTTTATTTTTCCGATCAACACCAGCAGTATAGTATAAATTATAAATACATTTAATGATGGGGCTGTCCTTGGACATAGGCCTCCTCTAGATTCTGCCATTTTTTCCTAAGCAACAAGTAGGAAAAACCCAAACACTTACTAACCTCAACGGAGTGCAATATTAGCTTCTAAAATAATATTTTTTTCTAACTAACATCCGGATTCCAAAATTATAGGCAAATAAATAAGTAGGACTGCTCAATAAAATCTGTATTACAAGAAATGTCCATTGAAAAGAAAGTAACTTTTTGTATGCAAAATTAAATTCTGGATAAAAATCTTTATTTTCCTAGAATATATTGGTTTTGTTTGAAGTAAAAGTATGATGCCATCTTTGGTCATTCTTTCTCTGTGGTCAGATTGCAGAACCTCCGGCGAGCCATCAGACAGTACGGTTTGGAGGAGGCAGACAGTGAAAAGAACAGCATGAAAGAGGTCTACCCTTGCGTCGACGGTTACGCAGAGCCCGACGTGCAGATGCATGAGACCTACGAGGAGGCTCCTGGAACCTGGGGGGCACAGGACGGAGTGCTGTGGTTTGAAGTGCAGGATGATTTGTGGTCTGCGAGTGAGTACCCAGATTAGATTTATATGTTAGACTATAACGTATAATCATCATCATCATCATCATCATCTCAGCCTGCGGACGTCCACTGTTGGACATAGGCCTTCCCCAGCGCGCGCCACCACACCCTGTCCTCCGCCTTCCTCATCCAGCCGCTTCCCGCCACCCGCTTTATATCGTCGGTCCAGCGGGCTGGAGGTCGCCCCACACTACGCTTACTCGTACGCGGTCTCCACTCCAGGACTTTCCGGCTCCAACGGCCATCGCCCCTGCGACAAGCGTGACCTGCCCACTGCCACTTCAGCTTGCTAATGGTTTTGGCTATGTCGGTAACTTTGGTTCTCCTGCGGATCTCCTCATTTCTGATTCTATCATGCAGGGAAACCCCTAACATAGCCCTCTCCATAGCACGCTGAGCGACCTTGAATTTGTGTATCAGGCCGCTTGTTAGTGTCCACGTTTCAGCGCCATAGGTGAGGACCGGCAGGGCGCACTGGTTAAACACATAGTATAATACTTAGACTAAAATCTTAACTAATATACAATCTCCGTCTAATTTATAAAATTCTCGTGCTAATTTTTGTTACAAACTCCTCCGAAACAGCTCGACCGATTGTTATGAAATTTTCTGTATATGTTTGGTAGGTCTGAGAGTATGTCGTAAGCTATTTTTTATGTCCCTAATGGCAAAACGACGTGTGCCGGGTTAACTATTCTAATAAGTAAAATTCTCGTGTCATATTCAGCTGAACCGATTTTTGTGAAATTTAAGCTAATTTTTATACCCCTACAAAACAATGTTTGCCCCCTCAGCTAGTATTGTATAAACTTTGTTTCAACTAACCTATACCCACCTTTTTTTTTATTCTATACAAGTTAGTACTTAACTGCGATCTCACCTGATGGTAAGTGATGATGCAGTCTAAGATGTCATCGTACTAACTTGGAAGGGTAAGTGAATTTACCCCAACGGTTTCTACGCAGCATCGCACCGGAACGCTAAATCGCTTGGCGGTGCGTCTTTGCTGGTAGGGTGGTAACTAGCCACGGCCAAAGCCTCCCACCAGACCAGACCTGAGCCAATTTAGAAATAATGAAAGCCCAAAGCGGCCCGTGGCGGGAATCGAACCCGCGACCTCCCACTCGAATCCCAGGCGCGCCGCCACTGCGCCAGGGAGGTCGTCAAAATGTTTTGATGTATTTTATTTATAAACAAAACCCTACACTTTGTTCGCAGAGAGCGAGTGTACGCAGTGTACAAGGTGTACGGGAAGTTCTCGGCAGAGCATCTCTACGAGGAGCTCAGGAAGCTGCAGGCCACCTATCTGATCGTGGAGAACAAGTACTGCTACGGCAAGAGCAGGTCAGTGGACCTTCTTTATTGAAGGTATACCAGAGGGCGCCAATTCCATAATATGGACCAATGTAACGGCTATAAAAACAACGTGACAACAATTAACGGTGTACAAGCCGTATTTAAGCGATTTTGAATGAAGTTTTATGCAAAAACTATAAAGACAATTATTTTCAAATTTACACGTCATGTATTTTGGGTCTTCAATCTAAAATCGCTAAGAAGCAGAAACACGATTGAATAAAATTTTCTCGATAGAAAGGAAAGTTCTCCCAAAAGTTGCTCCAGAATCTCAGTTTTTCGAGTTTTTATCGGACACTACATTGGATGTAGGTAATTGTAATTTTTGTTTTAAAGTGTCGGTAATAATAATATCCAAAAACGCTAAGAAACAGATTTTTTGATAACCAGCTTAGTTTTTGAGTAATTAGGTAAAAGGTCGTTTTTCTGTTATATTCTTCCGCGACGCTGCATGTCGCACCTACCAAATCTCCGTGAGAGTGAGAAAGACAAAAATAAATTCACTAAATCTGAACAGCGTTTGTAAGACTTCACCTGGAATGTGTGTTGTCTATAGGTTGCGGCTTCAGTTAATACTATTGACACGCTCCTTTTTCTTCGCTTGAGGAACAATTATTTATATACAAAGTATATATAACAATTAAGAGGATTTATTGAATTTATTTTTGTCTTCTTCACTCTCACGGATACGTTGGTAGGTGCGACATGCAGCGTCGCGGAAGAATATAACAGAATAACGACCTTTTACCCAATCACACAAAAACTAAGCCAGTTATCAAAAATCTGTTTCTAAGCGTTTTTGGATATTATTATTACTGACATATTAAAACAAAAATAACAATTACATCCATTGGAGTTTCCGATAAAAATTAGAAAAACTGAGATTTTGGAGCAACTTTTGGGAGCACTTTCTATCGAGAAAATTTTATCCAATCGTGTTTCTGCTTCTTAGCGATTTCAGATTAAAGACCCAAAATACATGACGTGTAAATTTGAAAGTAATTGTCTTTATAGTTTTTGCATAAAACTTCATTCAAAATCGCTTAAATACGGCTTCTACTCCGTTAAAACAATTGTTTACAAAATAAATCTGCCAACTAAGAGCATTGTCCGTGCCATACTATTATCTCAAATTGGTCAACCCACGAAATCGAACCCACGACCTCCGACACAGACGGCAGGTTCGCTACGCCATTCGGTCTTTTGGCAGTAAAAATTTATAATAAGTTACCAAATGACTTTGAAAAATTCAGTAAAAATTTATAATAAGTTACCAAAAGACTGAAAAATTCAGTAAAAATTTATAATAAGTTACCAAAAAGACTTTGAAAAATTGACGCTAAATATATTTAAAAAGAAACTGAACGAATATCTTAAGGAAAAATGTGACTATGATATTAAAGAATATTTAATGTAATTTAGCGATAAACCTAATTAATAGGAGTTTAATAATTCATTTATAGTTTTTTTATATATGTTACATTTATTATTGGCAAATTAATTATATTTATAAAATCAATATAGATTACTTTATAATGATCTTTTGTAACTTTTGCATGCCTAAAAGGTAGAAACATTGATACGCTTATAATTGTAATAACATCTGTATTTGACATGTTTTTACGCAAATAAACTCCGATTGATTGATTGATTGATGTCGAAATGTACTATTACTTTCCAGCCGTTTTTACGCAAATAAACTCCGATTGATATATTGATAGATTGATTTATTGATTGATTGATGTCGAAATTAACTATTACTTTCCAGCCGAGGCTGCACCTTCGAGAGCATCTGGGACGCGGAGGCGCCAGACTTGAAATCGAACCCGCGACTGTGCCACCTGCTACTCACTGAGCCGGTGGACCACTTCTATCCCGTGTTCCGGAACGAACATTACGCTGTCTTCCAGTTACACGACCTCAGCGTACGGTGAGTTTCGCGCATCGCGCGTCGCATTCGCGCACCGGAGCATCGTCGCGAAAGTGATGTACAAGTATGTGTGTTTGTTGTGTATGTGTGTATGTGTGTGTGTGTATGTGTGTATGTGTGCGTGTGTGTATGTCTGCGCGTGTGTGTGCGCGCGTGGGTTTGTGTATGTGTGTGTGTCTGTGCGTGTGTGTGCACGTGTGTGCGTATGTGCGTGAGTGTGTGTGTGTCTGTGTCTGCGCGTGTGTTTGTGTGTGTCTGTCTGTGTCTGTGTGTGTGTGTGTGTGTGTGCGCGCGTGTGTGTGTGTGTGTGTTGTATGCGCGTTTCCCTGTTACCCTTTCACTCTAAAATTAATGAAATGTTTTCAGGTACATGCCGAGAAGTTTCGACACCTGACACCCGGCTGTGTGAAGCACCATTCGAGACTGATTTATCTTGTTCATTTTTATTTCATTTGTAAACACAGTTTTTAATACGTTTGGTCCCGAGTTACACACACTAATTTTCGTCGATAATGCAATGCCTATGAGAAAAAACTAAGGATCACCTACTCGAAATTGCGTAGAGACGTAGAGACATTGTCAAAACTTAAGAGACTGGAGTGAAAAATCGGAGAGAAATAAATTAAAATAAATCCGCGGCGAAGTTCTGTACTAGTATAGAAAAAGTAAAACCATAAGAATCCCAAGCCAATTTTCGTTATTCGAATAGGTATACTCTACACTGATGAAATAGTACATTTCAATATAAGTGCGGAAAGTTTGTCATTTCTTTACGAGTCCCGGTTTGTTGACCCAAGCCGAAGGCGAGGGTCAACTTTATGGACGAGTAAAAATAAAAAATTCCGCACGTGCATTGAACGGCTTTTTTTAATACATTTGCGAAAAAAAATATTGGTTTTACGTGTTTGCCTGCTCCGTGTTTGCATGCCGTGTTCGTGAACACGAGTTCATGCGCTCCTGGTGCGCCCGCTCCGGTGCCGCGTAGGAGGAAAACACAAAAGCACTAGTGCGGAAAAGAATAACTTTGCGCACGCTAAACACACATGGAAAAGTCCACTATTTGAGCAAATGTGTTAAAAAAAACTTATTTTGCGTGGAATCGCAAGCCGCCATGTTGTTTGGTTGTGACGTCACAAAAGGACGATGTAATATATTTTCCTATACTATTTCCATTCGTTTATTTTCTCTGACACATGAAATCACATGAAACAGATATAGCAATAGCGAGGGACCAGAGAGAGATAAAGGTAAAGTGGTCTCTTTCTGGTTCCTCGCTATTGCTATATCTGTTTCATACGTCAAAGAGAAAATAAACGAATGGAAAGAGTATATATAGTTTATTTACAGTTCCCTTGGTTTTGACATTGGAATAATAGAGAAAAAATGTTTATTAACATTTATATTATTGTATAATGTATTTATTTAAATACAAACCGCATTCATTCATGCATGTTTTTTTTAAACATTAAACGTAAACAGATTGGAAATATTAAAAAAGTCATTTAAAATATTATAATATTATTAAGTTTTTAACCGACATGGCTAACGAAATTGGATACGGAAAATCGATGTTATAAATGTTAGATATATTTACTTAAATTAATTAATAAATACTATGTAATACATAGATATAAGTATTTAATCTCTTTTGAGGTTGATTGTGGATGGGAAGATCGGAGAGGGGATAATATCTAGTTCTTGTCTGCGGCTACGCCTGCTTGTGTTATTCAGATATTACAAAAGTAGTCTATGTGTTAATTCAAGGTCTACGTTTATCTATGTTCCAAAACAACCGGATTCCAAAGCTATAGGCAAATAAACAAGTTGTACTTCTCAATAAAATCTGTATGACAGAGTATTTCATTAAAAATAAACTAACCTAACTTTTTTGTACCCAAAATTAAATTCCGGATATGTAACACAAAGTCCTATAATATTTCCATTCAGCAGGACAGATTAATTTGTTTTGCTGTAATCCGCTACTTGAAAAGATTCTGTATGGTACAATATGCAGGAACACTGCCCACATGAAACACCACACACAATTTTCCAACACTTTCTTCAACGAAATCAACAATGCGAAATCGTAGAGATCTCAACGATTTCGCATTGTGAAGTCAACATCTCCTGAGGATGTCTCGGTTCGGGGCGAAACGTGCGTCGAAGAAAGTGTTGGAAAATTGTGTTTGGTGTTTCATGTGGGCAGTGCTCCTGCATATTGTAGCATACTGAATCGTTTCAAGTAGCCGATTATAGCAAAACAAATTAATCTGTCCTGCTAATTATGGATTTCCGTTAAATAACGCCTGCTTCCATTCTATATATTTCGATTCGTTTATTTTCTCTTTGACACATGAAACAGATATAGCAATAGCGAGGGACCAGAGAGAGACCACTTTACCTCTATCTCTCTCTGGTCCCTTGCTATTGCCATATCTGTTTCATGCGATTTCATATGTCAAAGAGAAAATAAACGAATGGAAAGAGTATAGTGCCAATGGTTCTTTAAAACACTATTTTATTTTCCTAGAATATTTCGGTTTTGTTTTATAAGAAAACTTGACACCATCTTTGGTCATTCTTTTTTAATACATAGGGTCCTAATTAAGTCTAGGGGTGCATTAAAAAACTTCTTTAGAACTTGAAGAATAAGGGATATTTTTAAACTCATCTTAATACATAGGGTCCTAATTAACGGTGTAGAAGCCGTATTTAAGCGATTTTGAATGAAGTTTTATGCAAAAACTATATAGACAATTACTTTCAAATTTACACGTCATGTATTTTGGGTCTTCAATCTAAAATCGCTAAGAAGCAGAAACACGATTGAATACAATTTTCTTGATAGAAAGTTCTCCCAAAAGTTGCTCCAGAATCTCAGTTTTTCGAGTTTTTATCGGACACTACATTGGATGTAATTGTAATTTTTGTTTTAAAGTGTCGGTAATAATAATATCCAAAAACGCTAAGAAACAGATTTTTTGATAACCAGCTTAGTTTTTGAGTAATTAGGTAAAAGGTCGTTTTTCTGTTATATTCTTCCGCGACGCTGCATGTCGCACCTACCAAATCTCCGTGAGAGTGAGAAAGACAAAAATAAATTCAATAAATCCCCTTAAGTCTAGGAGTTTATTAAAAAACTTTAGAACTTGAAGAAGAAAGCATTTTTTCTCGTCTCCAAAAGGGATGAAACAGGGGTCCAAAGTTTGTATGTAGAAATACTTCTTCACGCCGCAACTACTGAACCGATTTGGCTGTAATTTGGAATGGAGATAGGCAATATCCTGAATTAACACATTGGCGCGGAATATATATGCATCCGGCATAAATAAAAACCCGAATTTCACGCGGGCGAAGCCGAGGGAAAGGGCTACCTACACTTAATGTAATTATAATAAGTATTGACTGTTGTGATTCCTGAATTTAAAATTATATAATGTAGCAATGAAAAATTTACGAATGAAATATATACAATATTCTTCCGTACTAAATTGTTTTATTTTTTTCTCATTTTCAAGGGCCCAAAGAGTTAGGGCGTCTTCAGATTTGCCGCAAAGTGCCGGCAGCGCGTCTGCAGCGCTGCAGGGCTGGACAAAGACAGTCGTTTATTGTTAAGGACAGTAGACAAAAATGTATGGACAAAACCTACAAACCTAACCTAAATCACTGTAGATAAACCACGACCGAATAGAGAAAAACACACTGTTTGAAAATCGACTACGACAATTTGAACGCTCCTTGGCGTTCTCGCAGACGTAAATAACTTTAGCGTCCTTCGCATGACAATTGACAGCCGACAGTGAACAACGCTAAGCATAAAGTAGATTCTGCTTTCATTTGTTTCCATTCGTCACGTGGTCTGTCCACACATTTTTATCTACTGTCGTGAACGCTAAACGTCTGTTAGGTACTTGGTCTAGCCCCGCTGGTGTCGCTGGGTTTGAAAATCGCAGTGTAGTACATAGTTTCACGATGGACTCGATGTTTAGACTTGTACAAAAAATACGTGCGCGCAGTCACTATAGTGTTATTATCTCGCTGCAGACTCGGTCATAAATCATTGCGAGTGTTTCGCTTTTGTTCTGCAGTAATGCACAACTCAACAAAGAACAACAAAAGCGAAACACTCGAATGATTTATGACCGAGTCTGCAGCGAGATAATAACACTACTATAGTCGATCGATGACCTGACTGACTTTCGCGGCTAATTTGTAGACGCCCTTATATGCGTGTTTTTTTCCAGCCCCCTAGCATGGGCAGTGGATAAAATCGTGTAGGTACCCCCGATTTTGTCCTCTGAAAGGGGACAAATTAGTCACCTTAGCATGGTCACAAGGGAAATGTACAAGTTTATGCCTATTTGACATTTCCCAGACAAACCCCCGGGACTAATCAAAGTCAGAATGCTATAGTTTTTGACGAACGTCCGACCTTCCAACTGATCGACCGTCGAACCCACGGACTGATTATGATGACCCCTAAGTTCAGTCTGCCTTTATTCTTTTGTAAAAAAAAAACAAATCGTGTCATTGTTTTTTTCTTTAATATCTGTACTCGAACAGCATTAGACGTAGGGCTTGAAGAAGTATAAAAGATAGAAAATATAGAAAACTTAGAGAGCATTTTGTATAAAGACTCCTCACTAAAATCAAAACGTTCTTCCAAATACCTGATGGCCCTTTGGAAAAACTGTTCTGCTTCTTCGTTAAAGATTTATTTTTCGGCGTTTGGCAATTTTGTTGAAATTAAAATTAAATTTTGTGAAATTAAAATTATCGAACTTGTTTTTCGGGAGATTATTTGTTTTGTCGGGAGTCGGGAGGACATACAAAAACTCGGGAGAATCCCGCCAATTCCCGACCGTCTGGCAACCCTACAGCCGACACTGCGGCCAAAGACGGCACGGCGCTACACCGGCGACCTGACTACTCGGCGTTCCCCATCAGCTTCGTGAAACACAAGGCTCGTAGTGAAACCCGCCGCATCTGGCGCGCCAGATACGCGAGCGCCACTCAAGGGGCTCACACCCGAACTATATTACCGGATCTGCGCGACATTAAAACACTATATAAACACACAAAAATATCATTTTACTTGACCCAGATGCTCACCGGGCACGGATACCACAAACAATATCTCAAACGTTTTAAGATTGTGGATAGCGACGCGTGCCCGTGCGACGAAGCCACGGCGCAGACAATTGAACACCTCCTAAAGGAATGCCCCCAATTCTCACGGCGGCGATACGAACATGAGACGCATTGCGAGCTGCTGCAGCGCTCGCCTCTTTGGGAAACACAGCTGTGTAGAATCCTTCTTGGGCTACATTCAACATATTTTTAGTAATTTAAAAAGGTTTAACTTAACTTAGAACAATTATCTAGACTACGTTATTATGTTCACCATATATAAATATATATATATATATATTTTGTATACATTTTATATTATATAATTATATATTATGTTATAGTATATAGTATGTTGTATATATGTTTTATGTATATATATTATATATTCTAAATCATGTACAATGGAAATTGTGCTATACAATGATTTTTACACACACATTTGTCCGGGACAATATTTTATATATACATGCGGCGCTACTCCGACTTCCGAGGCAAGCGTCTATTTTTAGATCGTGAGTTTTCTTACGCAGCGCGTCTCGCTCGCACCGCGCGGAGCGAGTCGAGACAGGAACTAATGCGTCTCTTGGCCAAGCGCGACCCGCATTTCCATTCTGTCAAGCGTGTCCCGTTTTACAAGCTATGTTTGACGCGCGACTCCACATCTGTGCTTTGCATATTATACTATCAAGTCCCCGGTTAGGGGCGAATGCCCACTGCGCTCGGCCTCGGGGGCACCCGAATATTTATAACACCATAGACACTGCATATTAACATGTATGTTAGCTTGTTATATTGTAGGCATGTGCTATGATATTATGTTATGATAATTATTTGAATGATCGGTGAAGAGAATTGAGCAACAGTCTATTCACTGGATATTTTGAGTTGTTTTTAAATAATTATATAGTGATCTCATTGTTAATTATATTTATATGTAGGTACCTACAGAGAATTAGTGTTCCATTCATTATCACTTTTATTGCCTATGATCTTGAGTTTAGTTTTTCAAGCACAGATTTATCAGCGTCCAATTTAAATAATCAAATAGAGTTCTCACCGTAATTATTCATTTTTGCATGTAGGTATTTAGATCTAGTGTTCCACTCAATATCGCTTCTATCGACTATGACTTCAATTTTCAAGCACAGATTTGTCAGCGTCAAATTTAAATAATCAAATAGTGGTCTCACCGTAATTAATTATATTTGCATGTAGGTATATAGATGTAGTGCTCCATTCAATATCATTTTTATCGCCTATGACTTCAAGCCTGATTTGCCAGGGCACAGATTTGTCAGCGCCAAATTTTTATATATACGGAGACATTCCAAGGAAAGCGCTGGACTATTTATAGAATCCGTTGTGAAAACTGCGGCGCGGACCGCCGGCGGCGATTGAGGCGGGATGGGAGATATTGCGCTCTCTTTCTCAGCGCATTCGGGGGCGCGGCCGGCGCGGAAGCGGGACGCGCGATATGCCGCTCTCTCTCCCTCGCTTTTGAAGCCGCGGCGGGTAGCCATGATGCATTTTCCGGTCTGCCAAGCGCGACCCTCATTTCGTTATGTCAAGTGCGAGCTGCTTGACCGACTTTAAAATAAGAGGATTTGTGTTTCAAATATACATTGTATTTGGGTATGTATTCTTATGTTTGTATACGTGCATATATAATGTTATTTATTGTTATTGCCTATGTGTCATATACTTTATCTGTATTTGAAATATAAATGGATACATATGATGTACGTATGTATGTAAATATTCTGTATTATAACATATGCATTGTTTTATGCATTATGGTTATGACCTATGCATAAGTATCGCGATTAATGTATCATATAATGTAGCTTCGCATGGTATTATTTTAATATAGCTTAAATCATTGCGTAACACAATGCAAAACAATTGCCTATGATTTCAAGTTTGGATTTTCAAGTACAGATTTGTCAGCGTCAAATCTAAATAATCAAATAGTGGTCCATTGTTAATTATATTTACATATATATATAGATTTAGTGTTCCGTTCAGTATCACTTTCTATCGCCCATGATTTCAAGCTTGGTTGTCAAGCACAGATTTGTCAGCGCCAAATTTTTATATATACGGAGACATTCCAGCGGCGATGGCGGCCGCGCGATTGAGGCGGGATGGGAGATATTGCGCTCTCTCTCTCAGCGCAGTCGGGGGCGCGGCCGGCGCGGAAGCGGGACGGGAGATACGCCGCTCTCTCTCCCCACGAAGTAAGCGGAGGCCGGCGGGAAAGCGGGACGGGGGGTGGGCGCTCTCCCCGCGCGATCGCAGACCTATCCCCCCGCCCGCGCCCCGGCCCGTTTTTTCGCTACGTGCCTCGGCCCGCGTCCAATATGTTAGACCGATTAGCAATTGTAAATATAAAATTATAATTTAAGGTATCTCTCGGTTCCGATTGATAGGAAGCTTCGATTTGCTTATAAACGTATGTGTGTTGCTATACATATAAGTATGTGTATAATGTATATTATATATAAGTATGTGTGTAGGTATTTATTAAGTCATGTTTATGTACCCATATAATATAATGTAACTGAGCAGGCGATGCACTTACATATTATATATATAATGTATTATAATGATATGGGTTTAAGTGTAAAATATTATTATCTAATAATCCTATTTCTATTTTTTTTTTTATTATCATAAATATTGCATATTAACATGTATGTTAGCACCTAACCTTCGTGGACCATATCGAATACATCCTGGCAAACTTGGATAATTCAACATTGTAAAATATATAGTACCTAAATTAGCGAATACATACAAATACGCTCGCGCCTCGACCTGTATTTCATCGCGCGCCTCGAGCTGCGTCCGCGACGTTAGGCCCCTCGGTATTAGGCATTTAAGGCATCGACGGAAGGGAAGTATTGATTCGCTCATAAGTCAACCCCATTTTGTGGATAGGTATGCGCGCACGTTTGATCACCCGGATGTGGTATACATGAGAATATAGAAGGTGGTCGTGTGGCGCCTGCTCCGTGCCGATAGCAAAATGCCTATTACACTCCGTATGTAAACGCTTACAGGGGACGGTTTGACGGAGTAGTTTGCGGCCGTGCCTTGCAGAATAGCGACTCTAAGGGCTCGATTACACAGGTACCTAAGAGAAATATAAAAATTGAAGCCGGCACTAGGCGATATATTGGTGAAGCGATGGTATGCCCAGAGCTACAAGCGTAAATTCTTCCTAGAATCAGTAGCGCGTAGCGCGACGCCTGTTCCGAATCGTCAGGCAAAGTTAGAGTCCGAGTGTTTCACCGCGTACAATTGCAAAATAGCAAACCATGAGAACGATAAAGTAATCCACACCTTAAACTTACTTGCTATACTATGTATGTATGTGTTATTGTTAATGTAACTATGTGTCCTCTTTAAGTATGTATGTATTTGAGTACATGTATATTATATATTTATGTATTTTTAGGAATCAGAAGTAGGTTTGATTAAAAAAAAACAAGATTGAACACGCCTATTTTAATATACACTTCTTAAATTAATCACGATGTAATTCTTAAGGAAAAACAGTAATCAAATTAACAGAAAAACACACAGAAATACACAGTTATACTAAAACACAGCTCACGCACTGCAGATCACGTCGACACCAGACCAACCACCTGCGACCGCTCGCAACGCAAAAGTGCAAAAGTGCCCGATTCTGAACGAAAGCGCATATTTATAGAAGTTGGTCGGGTGACGTCGCAACCTACGACGGTGGGGGGATTTCCGCTATTACGGCCTTCCTGCGTGCGTGCCGTCCCGGCAACGCTCCCACATTGGGCAGCTTCCTCAGGAGCGTCCACAACCGCTAGGACCCGGAGGCGCCAGGAGACTTGCATTGGCACCATCGTCGATGTCAACCTCTGGGTCAGGAGCAGCTGATGGACCTGCGCTGGCATCATCGTCATCACTGTCGGAATCTGGTTAAGAGACAATGGTTAGAGTATTGAACAGAGAACCAAAAACCTATTCTGTCATCCATCACTCATCCGAGGCCCTCTTACAATCCTCACACATAGCACACTTAGCTATTGGTTGCCTAAATCATGAACTCATGCGTTCTCAACACGTAAACATACGTCGTCACTCATCACTCAACAGGTATACATATACGGAGTTTTGCAAGGCTTCTAAACAAGTAAACATACGTCGTCACTCATCACTCAACAGGTATACATATACGGAGTTTTGCAAGGCGCCCTGCTTATGGAAAAGACAACCCCCCCCTCTCCGGCCGGAGCCCCCCGCATCATAAAGACGCGCAGGCCGAAGCCTCCCGCACCAGGGGTGCGTACACAGGCCGAAGCCTCCCGCACCAGGGGTGCGTACCCAGGCCGAAGCCTCCCGCACCAGGGGTGCGTACACAGGCCGAAGCCTCCCGCACCAGGGGTGCGTACACAGGCCGAAGCCTCCCGCACCAGGGGTGCGTACACAGGCCGAAGCCTCCCGCACCAGGGGTGCGTACACAGGCCGAAGCCTCCCGCACCAGGGGTGCGTACACAGGCCGAAGCCTCCCGCACCAGGGGTGCGTACACAGGCCGAAGCCTCCCGCACCAGGGGTGCGTACACAGGCCGAAGCCTCCTGCATCACGCAGATACACAGGCCGGAGCCTCCCGCACCAGGGGTGCGTACACAGGCCGAAGCCTCCCGCACCAGGGGTGCGTACACAGGCCGAAGCCTCCTGCATCACGCAGATACACAGGCGCGCAGCACAAGAGGTGCGGCGCAGGCAGGCGCGCAGCACGACAGGTGCAGCGCGGGCAGGCGCGCAGCACAGAGGTGCGGCGCGGCCTCACGCCACGAGCAGTGGCCAGCGCGCAGCACGAGAGGTGCAGCGCGGGCAGGCGCGCAGCACAGAGGTGCGGCGCGGCCTCACGCCACGAGCAGTGGCCAGGCGCGCAGCACGAGAGGTGCAGCGCGGGCAGGCGCGCAGCACAGAGGTGCGGCGCGGCCTCACGCCACGAGCAGTGGCCAGCGCGCAGCACGAGAGGTGCAGCGCGGGCAGGCGCGCAGCACAGAGGTGCGGCGCGGCCTCACGCCACGAGCAGTGGCCAGCGCGCAGCACGAGAGGTGCAGCGCGGGCAGGCGCGCAGCACAGAGGTGCGGCGCGGCCTCACGCCACGAGCAGTGGCCAGGCGCGCAGCACGAGAGGTGCAGCGCGGGCAGGCGCGCAGCACAGAGGTGCGGCGCGGCCTCACGCCACGAGCAGTGGCCAGGCGCGCAGCACGAGAGGTGCAGCGCGGGCAGGCGCGCAGCACAGAGGTGCGGCGCGGCCTCACGCCACGAGCAGTGGCCAGGCGCGCAGCACGAGAGGTGCAGCGCGGGCAGGCGCGCAGCACAGAGGTGCGGCGCGGCCTCACGCCACGAGCAGTGGCCAGGCGCGCAGCACGAGAGGTGCAGCGCGGGCAGGCGCGCAGCACAGAGGTGCGGCGCGGCCTCACGCCACGAGCAGTGGCCAGGCGCGCAGCACGAGAGGTGCAGCGCGGGCAGGCGCGCAGCACAGAGGTGCGGCGCGGCCTCACGCCACGAGCAGTGGCCAGGCGCGCAGCACGAGAGGTGCAGCGCGGGCAGGCGCGCAGCACAGAGGTGCGGCGCGGCCTCACGCCACGAGCAGTGGCCAGGCGCGCAGCACGAGAGGTGCAGCGCGGGCAGGCGCGCAGCACAGAGGTGCGGCGCGGCCTCACGCCACGAGCAGTGGCCAGGCGCGCAGCACGAGAGGTGCAGCGCGGGCAGGCGCGCAGCACAGAGGTGCGGCGCGGCCTCACGCCACGAGCAGTGGCCAAAGGCCTTCGCATCATATAGATGCGCAGCCCTTACACACAGTTAGGTAACTGTAAACAGAAGAAGAAAAGACTGGGAGTACTTGATGACGAAGACTTGGTCGTTGACTTGGAAAACTCTAGGAGGGTGTCGATGACGATTAGCCCGAGTGTCTTGTTTGTCCTGATTAGATTTCAGCAAGCTTCTAGCTCGGCTCCTGACTACTTCAAATAAGAAATCTCAGATGTAATTTTGGACAAAGGCCTTAGTGACTGTCTTTGCCCGGGATAAATCCTTTAGGGTGTAGATCTCAAAACATTAAAATTAAAAATTCTCTTACCAAGGTAGATCTCATCATACCCATCTATCAAAAGCTCTTGGCAACAATGCTACGCAGAGTCTCACGCGATAAGCTGTCGCGCGGCTGACTCACGCCACCATGCGTGACACGACGAGCATCACGAAGAGACAAGCATAGCCAGACGCGACTAGCAGTGGCCAGGCGCGCAGCACGAGGCGTGCGGCGCGGGCTCAGGCCACCAGCAGTGGCCAGCGCGCAGCACAGAGGTGCGGCGCGGCCTCACGCCACGAGCAGTGGCCAGCGCGCAGCACGAGAGGTGCAGCGCGGGCAGGCGCGCAGCACAGAGGTGCGGCGCGGCCTCACGCCACGAGCAGTGGCCAGGCGCGCAGCACGAGAGGTGCAGCGCGGGCAGGCGCGCAGCACAGAGGTGCGGCGCGGCCTCACGCCACGAGCAGTGGCCAGGCGCGCAGCACGAGAGGTGCAGCGCGGGCAGGCGCGCAGCACAGAGGTGCGGCGCGGCCTCACGCCACGAGCAGTGGCCAGGCGCGCAGCACGAGAGGTGCAGCGCGGGCAGGCGCGCAGCACAGAGGTGCGGCGCGGCCTCACGCCACGAGCAGTGGCCAGGCGCGCAGCACGAGAGGTGCAGCGCGGGCAGGCGCGCAGCACAGAGGTGCGGCGCGGCCTCACGCCACGAGCAGTGGCCAGGCGCGCAGCACGAGAGGTGCAGCGCGGGCAGGCGCGCAGCACAGAGGTGCGGCGCGGCCTCACGCCACGAGCAGTGGCCAGGCGCGCAGCACGAGAGGTGCAGCGCGGGCAGGCGCGCAGCACAGAGGTGCGGCGCGGCCTCACGCCACGAGCAGTGGCCAAAGGCCTTCGCATCATATAGATGCGCAGCCCTTACACACAGTTAGGTAACTGTAAACAGAAGAAGAAAAGACTGGGAGTACTTGATGACGAAGACTTGGTCGTTGACTTGGAAAACTCTAGGAGGGTGTCGATGACGATTAGCCCGAGTGTCTTGTTTGTCCTGATTAGATTTCAGCAAGCTTCTAGCTCGGCTCCTGACTACTTCAAATAAGAAATCTCAGATGTAATTTTGGACAAAGGCCTTAGTGACTGTCTTTGCCCGGGATAAATCCTTTAGGGTGTAGATCTCAAAACATTAAAATTAAAAATTCTCTTACCAAGGTAGATCTCATCATACCCATCTATCAAAAGCTCTTGGCAACAATGCTACGCAGAGTCTCACGCGATAAGCTGTCGCGCGGCTGACTCACGCCACCATGCGTGACACGACGAGCATCACGAAGAGACAAGCATAGCCAGACGCGACTAGCAGTGGCCAGGCGCGCAGCACGAGGCGTGCGGCGCGGGCTCAGGCCACCAGCAGTGGCCAGCGCGCAGCACAGAGGTGCGGCGCGGCCTCACGCCACGAGCAGTGGCCAGCGCGCAGCACGAGGGGTGCGGCGCGAGCTCAGGCCACGAGCAGTGGCCAGCGCGCAGCACGAGAGGTGCGGCGCAGCCACCCGCCACGAGCAGTGGCCAGCGTGCAGCACGAGGGTTGCGGCGCGGCACCAGAGATGCGGCGCGGCCTGCCACCAGCAGATGTGGCGCGCACAGCGCAACCATAATAATAATATGGCAGAATACAGCGCCAGCCCACGGGCCACGGCAGTAGCACGCAGTACTTCTCGCACTCACAATATGTGAACAAAATTAAAAACATTAGTTAGCAAACTTAGCACAAGTTAAGGCTCATTTAAACGGTACCATTCTCTTGAACGTTCAAAATCAATAATTGAATGCAATTAATTAAACTCAATAATTGCATTCAAGTTTTGTAAGCAACTGTTTACACACAGATTGAAATTGTAAAATTGAAGGCAACTATTGCATGCAAATCTTGATAAGAAATAATTGCGAGTGTCTTTTGTTTACACCAGTACAATTATGTCTGAGATTATTGCTTTCAAGTCTTGACGTGTCTAAACACAGACTTGTATGTTCCTGTACCATTTACCGGCACGTTGCTTCAAGTATTGCACACATTTGCGTTTGCAAATATTTCATTCAACTGTTGCTGACTAGAGAAGAAAGTTTGATTTCAAAATGACTGAAAAAGTATTTTAGTCACTCCATTTATTAAGAGGTTTTGCGCGATCTACCTCCGCACACAAATCACAAAATCAAATGAAAAATTCGCAAAATGTGAAGATTTTGGTCAAAATTCGAAATGTAGTAATGTTGGGTAGATCTTACCGAACCGATGGATCGTATGGCATCTGCGATCTGATCCGTGATTGTAGACGGCGGAGTACCTTCACTCGCTGCGCAATCCAAAACCAGATCCCGGCACGTGCCCCTCTCGGACCGCGTCCGGCGGCGCGGGTGTATCGGGATCCACCAGGATCACGCGCACGTGGCAGCGATGACGCAGACCGCTCGGGCGATGCGACAGCTCGTCCGAGTTGCGACGCGGCGAACCGAGGTCAGCGGCGTGCGGCGCCGGCGACGCGTTTTCCGCGCCTACCTTATTTTCTAACGTAGTAAGACGCGTTAGCACTGCACTTAACACATTTCTTAAACTACCTTCCGGTGTACGTAATCGCGATCGAGTATTGAGATCCCTACGGCGAGACCTCGATCGAGGCTTATGTCGGCGTCGGCGCGATCTGCTTTGTGTGCGCCTAGCACTGCGTGATCTAGCCTTCCTCTCACTCACGTGAACGGGGTGAACGTGGCATTATGGGTTAACTGATCACTGTTTGTCGCAGCACGTGGGTTTTTGTTATTTACGAATCCCACTTCTGATTTTAGGAATCAGAAGTAGGTTTGATTAAAAAAAAACAAGATTGAACACGCCTATTTTAATATACACTTCTTAAATTAATCACGATGTAATTCTTAAGGAAAAACAGTAATCAAATTAACAGAAAAACACACAGAAATACACAGTTATACTAAAACACAGCTCACGCACTGCAGATCACGTCGACACCAGACCAACCACCTGCGACCGCTCGCAACGCAAAAGTGCAAAAGTGCCCGATTCTGAACGAAAGCGCATATTTATAGAAGTTGGTCGGGTGACGTCGCAACCTACGACGGTGGGGGGATTTCCGCTATTAGTATTATGATATTGTTAATGTAACTATGTGTCCTCTTTAAGTATGTATGTATTTGAGTACATGTATACTATATATTTATGTATTATGATATACAATATTATGTTTATGGGCATAAGTATAATATATTACTATGGTACGTAGGTGATGATCATATTGTATGTATATATGGGTACTGTATGTACGATGATTGTATATTGTATAATTGTGTAAATATGTAATGATTCATAAGGCGCTTTTCGGCCAAAGCGAGACGCTAAAATGTTAAGAAAATTAGAATAATGCGTTCGCGGCCTACTAGATGGCGCCACTTGCACGTCGCATCGCGCTTTACTTATTTACCTCGTAAAGGATAGTGAGTGAACAATACCATTCAGAAATTTTCTTGATTTGGCACAGGCACAGGTATTAAATGTTATTATCATACTTCCTATATAATTTTAATCACATAATATTATGTCATTTTCCATTGCTATCTCATGTAGCCATAACATATTGTAAACAGTTAAAATTATATAGATTGTCATTTCAACACAGTAAATAATAATTAGAAATAAGCCATTTTACATAGTTATAGGTTTTTATTCATTTAAAGATTTATTCTGATACTTGCATACATAATGTAATAAAATTAAGCCATAAACCGTTAAGTAAAATTAGCGTAAGGTGTGTGCGGCGAGATAGATGGCGCCACTAGTACATTACATCGCGCTCACGTATTAATCTGGTAAAGGCCAGGGCGTGAATAATAACAGTTAGAATTTTCCTTGGTTTGGCACACGTATTTAAATACTAGTATCCTACTTACTCACTATATAATTATTTTAATTACATAAGTAGAATAAATATTGTAATGATCCATTGGGTGCCTCTCGGCCATAGTGAGACGGGACATATGCCGCCCTCTCGCGCGATCGTCGACGCATGCAATGTGTTCGCAGCCAACCAGATGGCGCCACTAGTACATTACATCGCGCTCACGTATTAATCTGGTAAAGGCCAGGGCGTGAATAATAACAGTTATTAATGATTTATTAACAAATTTGATAAAATATTGGTTTTAACATAAGACTGTTAGTGAAATTAGTGTAATGTGTTGGCGGCGAACTAGATGACGCCACTAATACATTGCATCGCGCTTTACTGATTCATCTTGTAAAGGCCAGTGCGCGAATCATACCAGTCATAAATTTTCCTTGGTTTGACACATGTATTAAAGATTTATTAACTAATTTGGTAAAATATTGGTTTTAACATAAGACTGTTAGTGAAATTAGTGTAATGTGTTGGCGGCGAACTAGATGACGCCACTAATACATTGCATCGCGCTTTACTGATTCATCTTGTAAAGGCCAGTGCGCGAATCATACCAGTCATAAATTTTCCTTGGTTTGACACATGTATTAAAGATTTATTAACTAATTTGGTAAAATATTGGTTTTAACATAAGACTGTTAGTGAAATTAGTGTAATGTGTTGGCGGCGAACTAGATGACGCCACTATTACACCGCGCTTTACTGATTTATCTTGTAAAGGCCAGTGCGTGAATAAGTTAGAATTTTTCTTGGTTTGGCACATGTACTATATAACTTTTAATTTTTAATTACATAATATAGAGTCATTTTCAATTGTTATTTAGCTATATCATATTAACAGTTTAATTATATAGATTATTATTAAATATTGCAACTAATTCAAAATATTAGTCTTAACAAAAAGCCAGTTATAGGTCTTTATTTGTTTTAAAGATTTATTATAATACATGAGGTAATAACATAAAATCATAAACTATTAAGTAAAATCAGCGTTATGTGTTCGCGGCGAACAAGATAGCACCACTAGTACATAACATCGCGCTTTATTATTCATCTTGTAAAGGCCAGTGCGCGAATCATACCAGTTATAAATTTTCCTTGGTTTGACACATGTATTAAAGATTTATTAACTAATGTGTGTCATCGTACAATATTAAAGAGGTAGAGCTTTGAAGTGGTCGTGCTTGGTAAAAGAAATATTACTTGTCATGTTTTTTTTTCTTTCATAGTATAGTCCTTGAGGTAGGTGCTCGTGCTTTGAAAATGTGACGTGTGTGTGCATCCATAATCTCGAATTGTTTAATGACTTAAAACATTACGGCATTACGCCACATATTATTACAATGTCAAATTTAAAAAAAACAATAAATGTCATGTTTTTTTTCTTTATTATCTGTAATTGAGCATAGAGTCGTAGAGGTATGGCTTGATGAAGTGCTCGTGCTTGGTGAGCTGCGTGAAGGCCACGAGCGCGTCCCGGTTGCAGGCGTCGAGACGGACACCACTCCACGCAGGTAGTGACGCTCCGTGGCCTGCTCCAGCGCGGGGAACGCGAGCCCGCCGCCGCTGTCGCCCTGGCAGAAGGAACGAATTGTGGTTAAAATAAATAGAAATATAACGTTGTGGCGATCCCACTTCTGATAGTGGGAAATCTTACTTCTGATGGTGATGCGTAGGCAATTTTTTTTAGGAAGTAGCTCCTTTGCATAAAGAAATGGTATTTTTACTTGTGAGCGAGACTTTTACCTGTGCGAGAACTAGCGGCTATTTACCTATGCTAGTGTATGAGAGCGGGATTTTACCCTCTGCACGAGTATGAGAGCGCGATTTTTACCTGTGCACGTGTATGAGAGCGGGATTTTAACCTCTGCACGAGTATGAGAGCGCGATTTTTACCTGTGCACGTGTATGAGAGCGGGATTTTAACCTCTGCACGAGTATGAGAGCGCGATTTTTACCTGTGCACGTGTATGAGAGCGGGATTTTAACCTCTGCACGAGTATGAGAGCGCGATTTTTACCTGTGCACGTGTATGAGAGCGGGATTTTAACCTCTGCACGAGTATGAGAGCGCGATTTTTACCTGTGCACGTGTATGAGAGCGGGATTTTAACCTCTGCACGAGTATGAGAGCGCGATTTTTACCTGTGCACGTGTATGAGAGCGGGATTTTAACCTCTGCACGAGTATGAGAGCGCGATTTTTACCTGTGCACGTGTATGAGAGCGGAATTTTTACCTGAGTGCGCTCTCATAGAGCGGAATTTTTACCAGTGCGCGTGTATGAGGGCGGGATTTTTACCTGTGCACAAGTATGAGAGCGGGATTTTAACCTCTGCACGAGTATGAGAGCGCAATTTTTACCTGTGCACGTGTATGAGAGCGGGATTTTAACCTCTGCACGAGTATGAGAGCGCGATTTTTACCTGTGCACGTGTATGAGAGCGGGATTTTAACCTCTGCACGAGTATGAGAGCGCGATTTTTACCTGTGCACGTGTATGAGAGCGGAATTTTTACCTGAGTGCGCTCTCATAGAGCGGAATTTTTACCAGTGCGCGTGTATGAGGGCGGGATTTTTACCTGTGCACAAGTATGAGAGCGGGATTTTTACCCGTGCACATGAATGAGAGGGTATTTTTACCTGTGAGCGTGTATGAGCGCGTTGAAGCCAAGCCCGTTGCGCCAGGAGTCGGTAAAGTTGTGTATGTGAACGCCACGGTAGCCGCTGGTCTTGCGCTGGCACCGCAGCAGTGAGGCGTCCTTCGCTGACTTCTTCTCTGAGGATTCGTTCTCTTCGTCCTGTAAAACAATTAAGAAAGGTTTATTGGTGATTTACTACTACTATTTGTTTCAACGTTTAATGTATTTGGGGGTTTAAGACGGGTACCTTATGCCAAGTTGTACTCTTAAGTTTGTGTTGTGATTATTTCTATTTTTATTCTGTGGTGTGCAATAAACTGTTTATCTATCTATCTAACTACCTTTTATGCATTTAATGTATTTAACTACTTTTATTTTGGTAAAGTATTAATTTCTGGTCATAGCATGTAACGTAAATAAGGTAAATAGCTACAGGCCATTGGTCCTTTGCTACACGATATCTGGTATTTCGTAATATGTTTTTGTTGTTTTTACATAAAATTATGGACTACATACGATTAATTAAACCCCCTTTTTTCGTACATTCGATTATCGGGGCTACTATACTATTGAAGAATTTTTCAATGACAAGAATTCTTAAAATGATAGGATATATTTCCATCTCCTCACGAGATATCTTAAAAATTATGTAATAATTTTTGATATTATTTAAGAAATTGTATATAATGTCATTTTTTTTGAAAAGAGCAAGTGCCGAGTTTCTTGCCAGTTCTTCTCGGTGCAAACCTGCTTTCCGAACCTGGCGGTAGAGTTTTGACTTTTCATAAGAGCCTATTAATTGGGCCTATGTGAAAATAAAGATTTTTCATTTTCATTTTCATTTATCCCAGATGCCTATAACATCAACACTACTCAGGTTATTTGAGTTTCTCTTATAATTTATGAAATTTCGGGGGTGTTAATGGACTGTGGAAGGAACTACCCATGGCCCAATCAACCTCGCGGTTATGGGGGCCGAAACGCGGGAGGGCGCCCGTTCGGTACTTGCTCTTGGCGTGTTCCCGGGGCGCCTTCTTGACTCCCTACAAGTTGTTTCCTCTCGCTCCTTGTCCCTATGGGCTCACTCTCCCCATTCTGGGGCAGGACGATACAAAGACGGACTCGCCTCGCGCCGTCGCTGTCCGCAGCATAAAGGACATGTCCACAAGAACCAAACTGCCATCAAGTGAAAGAAAAAAATATAAAACTAATCGCCATTTAAATGATAATTTTAGAAAACTCCGTTTTTTAAAATTAATTGAGAAAAATATCGTTTGCAGAAAATACTTTTCGATGGATGGCAACACTAAAAACTGTTTCTAATGTATAGATCTATCAAATCTGGCACCTGCAAATGTCACTTTTATGTCCTTTTGAACTGCCAATGTTCAAAATGCGCCATTACACTTTTGAGTTTTGATGACTTTTGTCTTTTGCCACTTTTGCGTCCATTGACCTAAAAAGTGCACTCGTGTTTGTTTTGGCTATGATTTTCATTTCACTGACACTGACACATGATATTCCTGACAATCACCTGACATTGACATTTGAAAACTTACGTAGACAAATGATTTTTTTTAACTGGTTAATCACAAGCAAAGGTCGATAAATGAGTCAAAAAACAAAAAATGTTTTTCTCAATATTGGAGTCCATAAAAAATCTGTTAATTATTTATATGGAAGCCTTTTTGGATCTCTATCCAAATATATTAAAATCATCCTGGTTCATTAAATTCAAATTTAAAAACCAAAAAGGCCTGTCTCACTTATCACGTGACCGTCCCGGCTACAAGTAGGGGTCCGGACCTCAATATTTCAGATGGTTGCCACTCGCGGGCCGAGTTGCACGCGCAGTCAGTTCTGTACAGTCTATTGTACGCGCCGTCTGACTACGGCAGCCCTAGTACGTCGTAAGAGATAAAGCTAGGCGATAGAAAGAGACCACAACATTGCGTTTGTTGCGTGTCGATTTTGAGGGCGGGGCCAGGCGCTATTGCGAACTAAATTGCACTTTTTGTGTCAGTGCTAGAGTCGCTTTTTCTTTAAATCATCGTGCGGAGTAAGCCTTCTGTCTTTGTATTATTTAGTGTTCTGTGGTATATTTTTTTAATCTCTTTCAACCACCGATAAGAAACCTCAGGATATGGGCATCCGAACGATATACGTAAACCTTTTTCATACAAGCAAACAGTAGCAGCGCCTTCAGTCAAAATTATATAGGCTGCTGAGCGAACTAAAGCGTGGCCTTACTGTTGGTGGCCAAAGAAGCATTTACGGCACCGATAAATTGGCGACATTTTTTCGCACCGTCCGCCCTGCGGTGTTATTCTCGAAAAAATAAAATTGTACAGCGGCCAACCATCGATGGTAAGTTAGCAACGCAGCCATCAGCAGCCAATTGTCGCCTTGGCTGCATAACTGACGGAAGCATTAACCAATCAGCGCATAGCTGTTAGCTCGTCGCTGCTATAAGTATTTTTGCAGAATAGCACAGCTGGTTTTTAAATCTGGCCGAGTATATTCGCGCAAACTTACACTAAATCTGAACAGCGTTTGTAAGACTTCACCTGGAATGTGCGTTGTCTAGGTTGCGGCTTCAGTTTATACTATTAACACACTCCTTTTTCTATGCTTGAGGAACAATTGTTTATATACGAAGTAAATATAATAATTAAGAGGATTTATTGAATTTATTTTTGTCTTTCTCACTCTTACGGATACATTGGTAGGTGCGAAAGAATATAACAGAAAAACTACCTTTTACCAAATTATTTAAAAACTTTTGGGAGAACTTTCTATCGAAAAAATTTTATACAATCGTGTTTCTGCCTCTAAGCGATTTTAGATTAAAGACCCAAAATAAATGACGTTTAAATTTGAAAGTTGTCTCTATAGTTTTTAAATAAAACTCCATTCAAAATCGCTTAAATACAGCTTCTACGCCGTTAAGTTTTCAACCCAGATACCTAATATGTATTATGGGATACAGATAGGCTGGGCAAGAGTTTACCCCATGACACTTAGAATCTTTTCCTTCTCTCTTACTTATTTATTTATTTTATTATCTTATTAATTTTCACGTACTTTCTCATTTATTAATCTATGTATGTATGTTCGGGTGGAATCTTGCAACTCAATTATGAAGCGACGACTTGACGACGATTGACGACTGAATGGCGTAGTGGTAGCGAATCTGCCGTCTGCGCCGGAGGTCGTGGGTTCGATTCCCACTACTGGTAAATGTTTGTGTGATGAGCATGAATGTTTTCCAGTGTCTGGGTGTTTTTCAATATATTATATTCATGTATATTAGTATGTATGTATATTTATCAGTCATCTAGCACCCATAACACAAGCTATTGCTTACTTTGGGGCTAGATTGCGATGTGTAAAAATGTCCCGTATAAAAAAAAAAAAAAAGCAAATATCTTCCACCAATTGAGCTGAAATTTTCTACACACGTTTAGATTTACAATGCATGGTTAAATAAGCTGTGTGACTTCATTCTAAATCCAACATGGCGGAATTCTTGATGTCATTCTAAATCCAACATGGCCGAATCCCTAAGATCGCGATTTATTTGAATGTTCCTTTATAATATGGGTATTAAATGGACATAGAAAACAATATGGATAAATTGGCATATAAAAGCTTGATTTTGAATAGACTAAAGTAATGAATGATGACCTATAATATAATATATATATATATATATATATATATATATATCTTAATATATATAAATCTCGTGTCACAGTGTTTGTCCGCGATGGACTCTTAAACTACTGAACCGATTTAGTTCAAACTTCGTGAAAATATCTGTCATTTGGTCCAACTTTAAAGATAGAATAGTTTTTATCCCACGTGGACGAAGTCGCGGGCATCAGCTAGTAATATTATATGTAGAACTTAATTTGCTATCAGATGGTTAATTTTTTTTTTCTTTTTCAGTACAATGTCAAATCGGTTCATACATATACATACATACAAACACTTTCACATACATACCAACTTTCACCTTTACAATTGTTGCGGCCAAAATGATGCGATAGTCTGTGATCAAGGAACGAACGCTCGGTGTTGTTCTCTGTGACCTTTGACAAGTGTCGACGTAGTGATTAGATATTCTGTGGTCAGGGCCTTGGAATTTTGAACTAATCGTGAACGGCTGAACTTTTGTAAAGTTTAAATTGCTAATACATTATTGCATGCATATCGAAGTAATGGTGTAGTTATTTCCCCGGATTCCACCTCCAGCTCGCTGACGCCTGTACATGGTCCTCCTCGACGGATTCTACGCAGAAATTGGAAAGACAAAACCGGCGCAACATTGAAAAAAGCGGTTAGCGGTTGTGAGGGTTTGATGAAGAAATTGTGATCCTGGATAAAGACTGTATGTGTTTTTACTTATTTTTACCCATTACTCGATTAAATTACTGGCTATTGAACGTATTGGCAAAGTAATTTTGGTTGTATTTATCACAAAAACATATGAATAACAGAAAGGCCGTTCATAGAGGTCAGTGATCTGTAGTTATAGGCCAACAGTATTTACTGATTTATTTGACTTTATTCTGATGTAATTTGACATTTATTTCATATTTTGTATTGTTTTAAGGATTATTTCTAATGAATTTGGACTAAAATAATGATTTTCGTAACGATTCTTTGATATGTTTGAATAAATAACGGTTTGTCAAATGTGAATCTAATGTTTATTTTACATTTAATTTCAATTATTAAACGATTTGACACTATTTTATTGCATTAAAATTCAATACAATTTGTTCTTTTATGTGTTCTGACATTATTATTTTGATTTGATATAGAATTATTCTTAAATCATAAAGGAAAGTGACTTGGTTGACCCAGACATTGTAAATTGATAGTTCATGATATTAAAGCAACATTTATCTTGATTTAGCAGACCCAACATTTGTAATAGTCATTGTAACTATATCATAGTAACATAGAATATTGTATCAATTCCAGACCTGCTCGTGCATCCCCAGGATAGCCAACATGAGTGAGAAAACAGAAAAAGAGCTTATTAAGACCCGTGCCAGCTTTAAGGGGCGTCTCACAGCATTCTCCAACTACCTGAATGGATTGGGAGACTCGCTGACTCCAGTGCAGGTGACTGAGCTTCAGCTGCGTACTGGTAAGCTTGACCATCTGTACCAACAATTTGACGAGGTGCAACTAAGAATTGAGTGCCTTGTAGATGATATTAATGTTGCACTCCCCGAGAGAAATGAATTTGAATCTGTATATTTTAAAGTTCTCGCGAGGGCACAAGATATTATCACTCAGAATCCTGAGAAACAAAATGAGGGCTTATGTAGTGAGCGATGCTCGTCAAGACATGGCAGCCAATCCATTAAGCTTCCAACTATTTCTCTGCCTAAGTTTTCGGGTTTGTGGAAGGATTGGTTGGCTTACCGTGACACGTTTTCTTCTCTTGTGGACTCGAATGTGGATCTTAGTGACATAAATAAATTCCATTACCTCCGGGCATCCTTAGAGGGCACGGCAGCTATAGTTATTCAGTCAATTGAATTGAGTGCGAAGAATTATTCTATAGCTTGGGGTCTACTTTGTGAAAGATTCGATAATAAAAGAATGCTGATTCAAAACCATGTTACTGCGTTATTAGAAATTGAGCCTTTAAATAGGGAATCTTCAGATAATATAAAAGGTATGATAGATGCAGTGAATAAAAATCTGCGGGCCTTAGAGTCACTAGGGGAACCCACTTCACATTGGGATACTCTACTTATTCATATTCTTAGCAAGAGGCTTGATTCAAAAACTTTCCGTGAGTGGGAAGAGTTTAGGGGTAAATCAGATAAAGATATTAATTTAGATTTGTTCATGAAATTCTTGCGCAATCGAGCAGATTTGCTGCAAGCTATTGAGGTCTCCAAGTCCACTGTCAAACATAAAGCTTTGTTGTCAAAGTCAGAACCTGTTGTTGAAAATAGTAATGTTAATATGAACCGTAGTAATGATTCTAAGTCAACGTCTTGTCCAGCCTGTCACCGTGATCATTTTCTTCAGAATTGTGAGCAGTTTCGAGCCATGAGTGTTCAGGAACGTCGCAGGATAATACCACAGTACAAGATCTGTTTTTTGTGCTTCCGACCTGGGCACCGGGTACCCCAGTGCCGGGGACCAAGGTGCAGAAGGTGCCGGGGCAAGCATCACGGTCTGCTATGTACAGGTGAACGTTCAGCAACTCCAACGGATGTGCAGGTACCAGTTGATAATGATAGGGTTGTCACCAGAGCTGCACCCCAAGTGCAGGTGCAGTCGAGTCCTACCTTATGACTATTGACATCACGTGATCAAGACTTGAGTACAGAGTATAAGTATGGGAAAGATGTCTTTTTATCAACAGCTCTTGTGAAAATTTATGATAGTCAGGGTCGTGAGAAGATAGTGCGAGGTCTGCTTGACCCGGGTAGTACATCATCTTATATCACAGAGAGGGTGTGTAATTCTCTTGATTTGCCTTTCTTGAATGTACATGAGCCTATCTTTGGTATAAATAATTCTAGTTCCCTGGCATCCAAGCTGTGTCGTGCATCTATGAAGTCTATGAATGAACGTTATTCTACTGATTTAGTGTGTTATGTTCTGCCTACTATTACTGATGTTGTGCCTTGTCGTGAGATTGATATCTCTAATTTGTTTATTCCGAATGATGTGGTTCTAGCAGATCCCCAATTTCATATACCTGATGAGGTTGACCTATGTTTGGGGTCAGATATTTTTTGGGATTTGTTAGGCACGCGGAGCTTTAGACAAGGCTATGATAAACCTGTCTTGTGGGAATCCAGACTAGGTTGGTTAGTAGGTGGACGATTGTTAAATAGGCATAAGTCAACTAATCAAGTATCTCAGGTTAGCTATTTGTCTACAGGTGATTCTGAGGTTTCAGCTATTCTCAATGAGGACATTCAAGCACTCCTATGCAGATTTTGGCAGTTAGAGGAGGTGAGCGTCCAGTCATCATACTCTGCGGAGGAGAAGGCGGCCGAGGAGCACTTTGTTAACAACATGTCACGTTTAGAGGACGGGCGATTTTGCGTCAGACTTCCGTTAAAGAAGTCACGTGACATGCTGGGTGATTCATTTGAACGTGCTAAACGGTGTCTCTTTGCAATAGAGCGTCGATTTAAAATGCAGCCGTTGTTTAGAAAGAGATATGTTGACTTTATGTCCGAGTACATCACACTAGGTCACATGTCTGAGTGTGACCCTAGCCAAGTTCAACAAGGGAATTTTATACCCCATTTTGGGATAGTGCGCGAAACTAGCAGCACGACAAAATTGAGGGTAGTTTTTAATGCAAGTAGCCCCAGTAGTTCCGGCGTCTCGTGTAATAACCTGCAAATGGTAGGTCCGACGGTTCAGGATGATCTTTTGTCAATTTTGTTAAGACTCCGAACCCATAAAATTGTATTAGTAGCGGACGTTGAGAAGATGTATAGGCAGATTGTTGTGCACCCTGAAGATAGGGATTTGCAATTAATCCTTTGGCGAAGAGACCCCTCGGAGCCGATTAAAACGTATCAGTTGAACACTGTCACATATGGTACAGCTAGTGCTCCATTTCTTGCTACTAGGTGTCTTAAACAAGTTGGTTTAGAGTGTTCAGATGTAAAAATCAGAGAAATTATACTCCACGACTTTTATGTGGATGATCTTCTGACTGGTGGGAACTCGTTGACGGAAGTTAAGGAGATTCAGGAAAAAGTTTCAGCAGCGTTGTTGTCAGCAGGGATGCCTCTGCGGAAGTGGCAGTCTAATGACCCACTTGCTGTTGCGTTACAAGATGCCAATGCAACCGTGTGTTTGAACATGAGTGACTCTCAGGCTGGTAAAACGTTGGGTTTAGATTGGCGCGCAGGGCCTGATGAGCTTAAATTCTCGATTGATGTTGGAGAGACAAATGTTTTTACAAAGCGAGGCTTGCTGTCTGTCATCTCACAAATATTTGATCCCTTAGGGCTATTGTCTCCTTGTATTATCACAATGAAAATGTTGTTGCAGAAACTTTGGTTGCATAAGTTAGCGTGGGACGATCCCTTGCCATTGGACATTGTTGGAACTTGGAGTTCAGTGTTGAAAAATCTGCCGTCTTTGAAAAACCTACGTATCCCTCGTCGTGTTCTTGGTGACTTTTCTACTACTGTAGATTTGCATGTATTCTCAGACGCCTCGGAGGGTGCGTATGGTGCTTGTCTGTATGTCAGAAGTGTTGATGAGGCAAATAATGTCTGTGTCAGATTATTAGTTGCTAAGAGCAAGGTAGCTCCTTTGAAACCGAAGACTATTCCACAACTCGAACTCTGTGGTGCTGTAGTAGGAGTCCGGCTTTATGAGAAAGTTAAGTCGTCTTTGAGAGATAAAATTAGGCACACCACATTCTGGACAGATTCGACAATTGTTCTAGGCTGGCTTAAAATGGTACCTAACAGACTCACTACCTTTGTTCGTAATAGAGTAGGAGATATTCTGGAAAGGACAGGGAAGGATTGCTCTTGGAGGCACGTTCCGACTGATCATAATCCAGCTGATCATTTGTCGCGAGGGGTTGACATAGCTTCTATCCCGACTCTTGAGTTGTGGTGGTCAGGGCCAAGTTTTTTGACAAAAGATGTGTCACAATGGCCATCTAATAATATTGTTGCTGAAGCTCTGCCAGATCTTCGGGCAGAGGTTTCTTTGCATGGATCTATTAATACTAATAATCATAGTGGGAATATTATTGACTTCGATAGATTTTCGAATTTCCTTAGGCTAAGGCGTTGCATGGTTTACGTGTTAAGATTTATTAAGGCATGCAGAAAACAAAGTATTAATATTCAATTTATATCAGAGGATGAGCTGCGACATGCATTGAATGTAATTATTAGAATATCTCAACGGGAGTCATTCCCTGAATATGACATGTTGGTCAGGAAGCGAAAATTATCCCCCAAGAGTCAACTTTTAAAGTTTAATGTTTTCTTGGATGATGATAATATCATGCGCGTAGGCGGTCGGTTAGAGAATTCCCTGTTTGCTTATGATAAAAAACATCCCATTTTAATACAGTCCACACATAGATTTACGAAGCTTTTGTTTGATTATGAGCACAGGAGATTATTTCATGCAGGACCGCAGTTGCTTCTCGCGTCTATTCGGGAAACTTATTGGCCCATTGGCGGACGTAATTTGGCCAGATCATGTTACCATAAATGCATGTTATGTAAGCGTATGAAAGGGAAAGTAGTTGCGCCCCTTATGGGTAACTTACCTGCCACTCGAGTCATGCCTGGCGGTTACCCGTTCGAGTCCGTAGGAGTAGATTACGCGGGTCCTATTATGAGAGCGAGTAGACAAGGTCGTGGGTGTCGCCTTCTTAAAGTTTATATTGCTATTTTTGTGTGTTTCACGACTAAGGCGATACACATCGAACTTGTAGGGGACCTAACGAGTGATAATTTCTTGTCGGCTCTACGCCGTTTCATTTCTCGGAGAGGTAAGCCAAGAAATTTATATTGTGACCATAGTACGACGTTTGTTGGTACATATAAAGAGATTGGCAAGTTCCTGGAGCGTAGCGGGAGCTCGGTTGCTGAATCTGCAGCCAGTGAGGGAATAGCGTATCAATTTATACCACAGTTTTCTCCTCATGTAGGCGGTCTTTCGGTAGCGGGAGTAAAGTCTGTAAAGCATCATTTGCGGCGAGTATTGGGAAATTGTAATCTGACGTATGAACAGTTGTATACAGCGCTCGTGCAAATTGAAGGAATATTAATCTCTCGACCGCTAACACCGCTATCATCGGATCCGGCCGACCTTCACGCACTGACGCCGGGACATTTTCTAATTGGTCGACTGTTGACCTCCCTACCAGGGCCTAACTATGAAAACAGTGCCGAGTACAGGCTAACCAAATTCCAGCGCATAGAGCGACTGAGGCAGCACTTTTGGACTAGATGGAATAAAGAGTACATCAGCGAACTGCAAAGCAGATCCAAGTGGCGCACATCCCAACCTCCGTTGAAAGTCGATGAGCTGGTGGTGGTGAAGGAAGAAGGTCTTCCCCCACTGAAGTGGAAGCTGGGACGAGTTGTTGCCATTCATCCTGGTGCAGATGGAGTAACGAGGGTAGCAGACATCCGGACAGCTGGCGGAGTGCTGCGCAGATCCTTCAGCAGAATTTGTCCGCTGCGGGAAGAGTCTAGTTGAAAGCAGGCTTTCAACGCGCGCGGGCATGTTGCGGCCAAAATGATGCGATAGTCTGTGATCAAGGAACGAACGCTCGGTGTTGTTCTCTGTGACCTTTGACAAGTGTCGACGTAGTGATTAGATATTCTGTGGTCAGGGCCTTGGAATTTTGAACTAATCGTGAACGGCTGAACTTTTGTAAAGTTTAAATTGCTAATACATTATTGCATGCATATCGAAGTAATGGTGTAGTTATTTCCCCGGATTCCACCTCCAGCTCGCTGACGCCTGTACAACAATATAATGTCTATTCCAGTAAACCAATTAAGTTATAACGCGTACGTTATATCGACCGTTATCATGAGTTATCAGTTATTATAAGTGTCGTTATCAGATAACAGTCGGCTGCCGGCCTCCGCGGACAGCTGCTACTTCTTTACATACTATAACATCTACATTCTAGATAAATAACGGTTTCAAACGACTTTAAAAAAGGAGGTTGTTCCCAATTCGACTGTATGTTTTCTTTTTATGGCCGAGTTGCACGAAACAAATTCAAAAATTTTAATCGCAATCAATGTCAAAAAAATATGAAATTATGACATTTTTCACGATTAAATTAGTATAAGTAGCACTTAAATTTTTAAATTAGTTCGTGCAACTGGGTGTTAATTTGTTACCTCTTGACTGGATAAATCGATTTTGATGATTTTTTTTATTAATGGTATCCATGAGATTTTATCTAACGTACGAGTATATTATACAACGTGTAAGGAACAATAAATGTATATCCTGGGTTTTGTTTCTACCAAAGCGGAGATGAGTTTGAATAGAGTATGTGTTTTGAATAACCAATCTGTGGGCTTATTCTGTTTCGTTAGTGAGCACTTCGCACTAGGTTATTAACTAAAATAACTGAGGCAAATCATCATCAAAATATCCTATTGTTGAATTTTTTCTCTCTCTCTCACTTTCTCTTTCTCTCTTTCTATCTCTCTTTTCTCGATCTCACCTGATGGTAGACCTAGGTCTGGTCACCAGACCAGACCTGAGCCAATTTAGAAATTATAAAATTCCAAAGTGGGCGGTGGCGGGAATCGAACCCGCGACCTCCCACTCGAATCGAAGCGCGCCGCCACTGGGCCAGGGAGGTCGTCAAACTCAATCGTAGAAATAGAATAGATAAGTCACATGGCTACGACTGCAGAACGCAAGATTAGATTCAAAGTTTATATTTTGGTGTTGTCTCTATCTAAATATGCATGTAATCTCTACTGTAGGTTATCGAAAAAAATACATATACCTATGGGAATTAAGCTGAGGAATTCCTTGTGATAAGATATTTTTATCTGTTTGTCTGTTAGGTACGTCAGCTAATGTCCAATCGTATTTGGGAAGGATATGCCATTAGATACCAGTACCACTTAGGATCTGAAATGTATTTAGTCATTTTCAATAAATTTCAATAATATTTTATTAAAGGAAAAAGTGTAAAAAGCATATTTTAACTTGGGCGTCATTTCTTCCAATCGGTGTCAACTGAAAATGCGCCCAGAAGGCGGGCAGTATCGCCACTTTTTATAGCAATCCTTATCGTTTGACCTAAAAATAGGCCATCCTAAAAATAGTTAACAAGAGGCTTTGATTGGATGATGTATGCAAAATTGAAATAAATAAATAAACAAATAAAAATATTCGTTTAGTTAAAGGAATAATCTGTTTTTTTATTTTATTTTATAATTTTCTTCGACTTTACTGTCATCTCGTGGATTATATTCGTGATCGAAAGCGCTACAGACGTCATACAGCCACAGAACACTAAATAGTACCAGAAGGTTCACTCCGCACAATTATTTAAAGCACCAACGACCCTAGCGCTGACACAAAAAGTGCAATTCAGTTCGCAATAGCGCCTGGCCCCGCCCTCAAAATCGACAAGCAACAAACGCAATGTTGTGGTCTCTTTCTATCGCCTAACTTTATCTCTTACGACGTACTCTACGTACGTATCTCTTACGAGGGCTGCCGTAGTCAGACGGCGCGTAAAATAGACCGTACAGAACTTGCGCGTGCAACTGGGCCCGCAAGCGGCAACCATCTGAAGTATTGAGGTCCGGACCCGTACTTGTAGCCGGGACGGCCACGTGATAAGTGAGATTGGCCTAATACGGCGTACCTTGGTGTGCAGGAAGCTGAGCGACTTGTTGACGTTCTCGATCTTGTGCACGCGCATGCGGCCCGAGTTGGGGCGCGGCAGGCGCTCGCCGCTGATGATCTCCAGCAGCTTGAGCAGGCGCCGCCCGTCGGCCAGGTCCGCGAACAGGTCCTCCACCTCCATCCGCGCCTGAAAGTATCTACTACAGACGTCGCACGGCGTACCTTGGTGTGCAGGAAGCTGAGCGACTTGTTGACGTTCTCGATCTTATGCACGCGCATGCGGCCCGAGTTGGGGCGCGGCAGGCGCTCGCCGCTGATGATCTCCAGCAGCTTGAGCAGGCGCCGCCCGTCCGCCAGGTCCGCGAACAGGTCCTCCACCTCCATCCGCGCCTGGAACACAACCGCAATGCTGTTAGTCAGTTCATCAACACTTCTAATGTATATACTCCTACAGTTTATTATCAGGATCTCGTGGGTTCGGCGGCCAACTTCGGAAAGCTACGGGAGTTCGCGCACGCGTGGCATAAGAGGCGAAGCGGCTTGGAGGGACACAGAGAAGTTGTGTTGCGGACAGCGCCGGCGCGAGGCGAGTCCGTCACTGGTATCGTCCTGCCCCAGAATGGGGAGAGTGAGCCCATAGGGACAAGTAAGTAAAATATTGAAGGTCATAGTGTTCCTCCGAGTCGGTGTCAACTAGAAAAATTCTCAGAAGGTTAACAGCATTGCCAGTTGCCACGTTGAATAACAATACTGATCCTCTGACCTAAAAATATAGGCCTGCCTAAAAATCGGTCACGAGAGGCATCTATACAACTTGTTTATGAACTACGTAAAAATATTGAAGGAAACAAGTGTCCTAGTCCTATGAGACCTAGTCAAAATCTAGGTCACCTATTCTCCTGTTTAATAAACAACGAATGACACCATAGCCGAGTCGTACAGACATGCAAATGTGGACGCAAACAATGAAGTTGGCGCGCGCTAACCGTACCAAAAAAACCAACGGAAATGTCCTCACGGGTACAAACTACAAACGTGTTCAACTAATTGATAATTTGAAGCGGCAGCCCATTGAATGTTAATATTATATTATCCTTTACTAGCTTTTGCCCGCGGCTCCGCCCGCGTTAAATTCGATTTTTCACTAATCCCGAGAAAAATTGAATTTTTCAATGACCTTTACACTTACTTTCAGGAAAGATTGTCAAAGTAATCTACCTATAGCTGTAGCTATAGATTACTGTTGAAAATTAGGGTTTTTTAAATATCCCATGGGAACTATGGCTTTTCCCGGGATAAAAAGTAGCCTATGTTTTAATCCGGGTTATAAGCTATCTACGTTCCAAATTTCAGCCAAATCGGTTCAGTAGTTGCGGCGTGAAGGAGTAACAAACATACACACACACTTACACACAACCTTTCGCCTTTATAATATTAGTGTGAAGTGTGATAGTGTGACTAGTGTGATTAGTGTGAAGTGTGATAGTGTGAAGTGTGATGAGGTGGTTGTCTCTACATGAGAACTGATAACTTTTTAACAGTGTGAGCCATATGCTCTCTTCTTGGCAACATTTTACATGAAAATGTTTTTTGTGGAATTAGAATATTCTTCGAACAACTCAGGGATCAAGGGCTAGTAATAATCAGAGGACAAAGCAATAATGATAGGTTTATTGCCATTACAGGTTATCGCCAGAAGATCCATGTAATTAATAAATAAACGAGCTGTCGGTAAGTTTATCAGCAAAGACGCCGCCACAGCGTCACCGTCTGTGAAATGCAATAACTCACGATAATTGCAGTATGCAGTTATGCACCCATTGAGTCTTTGATCCCGATTCTTATCGTTGGTTCCATTGCCCCTTCTATTAATAACTCGGAGATCTGGACGAGATGGGCTCATTAAATGCACGGTCAGGATAGCCAAAATTGCTATTGAGAGGAACAGAACAATTGATATAGATGCGTAGTGTGTTTGTATATTATAAGAATATAGAACTGACTCGCTAGAGATCGAATTGTTCTGGTCCTCACAAAAGCTAAAGCATTTGGCTGTCCTGTGTACTCCATTGCGTCATGTTCGACAGTTTAATTATTTAGTATTTAATTGTATGTATATATTGTTTTATATTATTGAATATTTATTGATAAATTATTGTGATAGGAAAGATCTCTTTCTATGAAAGGGGACACCGAATTTTCAAATATAAAAAAAAATAACTCAGAGACCAGCTATCTACGAGCGGAAGGCTTTCTACACGGATATGACTTGTTTTATCAGTCAGTAGGACTCTACATACGGGGTTTTTTTTGTATGTATCGCACTCATTTGTTCTCTGCTATAGGCAAAAACCTTGTTCATGCGAGCTTTGCTCTGAAGAAGTGCCAACTCACGCGATGGTCGTGACTGAGGTCGTGACTTGGTTTTTAACATTTTTTTAATACATTTGCTCAAAAAGTTGACATTTCTATGTGTGTTTAGCGTGCTCAAAGTTATTCTTTTCCGAAGATACTAGTGCTTTTGTGTTTTCCTCCTACGCGGCACCGGAGCGGGCGCACCAGGAGCGCATGAACACTAACACGGCATGCAAACACGGAGCAGGCAAACATGTAAAACCAATATTTTTTTTTCGCAAATGTATTAAAAAACGTCGTTCAATGCACGTGCGGAATTGTCATTTTTACTCGTCCTTATAGTAGACCCTCGCCTTCGGCTTGGGTCAACAAACCGGGACTCGTAAAGAAATGACAAACTTTCCGCACTTATATTGAAATGTACTATTTTTTGTTATCTTTGGCGAATGTGAGCAACACTCTTCCAGGGTATTTGGACGGGTACCAGACACCAGCAGTGGTGGGTCCAGTATTTGGACGGGTACCAGACACCAGCAGTGGTGGGTCCAGTATTTGGACGGGTACCAGACACCAGCAGTGGTGGGTCCAGTATTTGGACGGGTACCAGACACCAGCAGTGGTGGGTCCAGTATTTGGACGGGTACCAGACACCAGCAGTGGTGGGTCCAGTATTTGGACGGGTACCAGACACCAGCAGTGGTGGGTCCAGTATTTGGACGGGTACCAGACACCAGCAGTGGTGGGTCCACCCTAAAGGCATTGATCTGGGAACACAGATGTTGAAAGGGTGTTCCACACCTTAGCGGTACGTATCAACCACAAAAGGAGGTTCTGCGGTGTGTGTTCATCTATGATCATTATCCTTTTGCACGAACAAAAATAATACTTTTTAAGCTATTGCATAGCTTCTATCGCGGGCCTTGAGCGTGGAGTTCGAATTCAGAAATTCCGTAACGAAATAACGAATCAGTGGTGTCGGAGGTTAATAAAAGGCTATAATATAATAGTAAACATCATCGACCTCACGGCGCTGCGACGTGACATCATTACCCACTCGACAAATAATAATTGATGAATCGTCTACGTGATAGATGGTCACGTGAGTAACGGACGTCCTACTACTAACTAACCCCTAAGGGGATGAAATCTAAAGTCACGTGACGGACGTCCGACTACCTAACTTGTGGAATATAATATAATTAGATTACATTAGATTAGATTACGCTGATGCTTGCTACTTGGATTTGACCGAGGACCTCTTGAACAAGCTGGAACGCCTGCAAAACCTTTGCATCCGATTCATTTTCGGCCTGCGGAAATATGATCACATATCGCAATACCGGAAAGAGCTTAATTGGCTTCATATAAGGCATCGGCGTAATCTACATATTCTATCTCTTTTATATGCTACCCTCTTCCACCCGTGGTCTCCGCCCTATCTTAAGGAGAGATTTAAGTTCATTAGTTCGCTTGAACGTGAGCGCCCCCTGCGCTCCTGTTGGGACTGCAAGTTAATTGTCCCCAAGTGCAATACAAGATCATACTCTGAATCTTTTACCATGAAGGCGGCAACTCTGTGGAATGCTCTCCCGGTTGAAATCAGACGTGCCAAATCACTAGCGGTTTTCAAAAAACGTGTCAAAATGCACTATCTATCGCTTTGAAACATTGAAAGATTTATTCTGAAATAATATGTATATAGTATGTATTAATATTGTTTATGTATGTTTATATATATATATATATATATATCTATTCTACAAATTTGTTATTACTATAGTGTGTATGTATTAGTTTGTAAGTCTATGTATGCTATTTTATTTTTATTGCGATTCCCCGTCGTTTTTCAGATCAAAGGTTCGTAATTGTGGGTTACCTGGTAGAGATCACTTTAGTGATAAGGTCGCCCTTTGTGTTTCTCGGTTTTCTATTCGTTGTTATTTTATGTACTAATTTTTAAGCAATAAAGATATTTAAATAAATAAATAAAATAAATATAATGAATATGGGTGAAATGGGACGTCATGTGAGCAAACCAAGGGGATGAAATAGAAGGTAACGTGAGCCACAGACGTCCGACTAACAACTAAATCCTAAGGGGATGAAATATGATGTTTTGTGAGCAAACCTCTAAGGGGATGAAATACGAGGTAATGTGAGCGTACCCCCAAGGGGATGAAATCGAAAGTCACGTGACGGACGTCCGACTACCTAACTTGTGGAATATAATATAATGAATATGGGTGAAATGGGACGTCATGTGAGCAAACCAAGGGGATGAAATAGAAGGTAACGTGAGCCACAGACGTCCGACTAACAACTAAATCCTAAGGGGATGAAATATGATGTTTTGTGAGCAAACCTCTAAGGGGATGAAATACGAGGTAATGTGAGCGTACCCCCAAGGGGATGAAATCGAAAGTCACGTGACGGACGTCCGACTACCTAACTTGTGGAATATAATATAATGAATATGGGTGAAATGGGACGTCATGTGAGCAAACCAAGGGGATGAAATAGAAGGTAACGTGAGCCACAGACGTCCGACTAACAACTAAATCCTAAGGGGATGAAATATGATGTTTTGTGAGCAAACCTCTAAGGGGATGAAATAGGAGGTAATGTGAGCGTACCCCCAAGGGGATGAAATCGAAAGTCACGTGACGGACGTCCGGCTACCAACTAACTTGTGGAATATATTATAATGACAGTTGAGACTTAACTATGTACAACTAATTTACAACAACGCGGGAAAATTATAGCGCATAGTATAGTTAGTGGTTGAACGTGATTAATACGAAAACATGTGGTGACATCATGTGGTGACATCAAACATGTGGTGACATCATGTGGTGACATCAAACATGTGGTGACATCATGTGGTGACATCATGTGGTGACATCATGCGAGCGTCACTTCGGAGGATTTAAGCCGCATTTTCACTAGGGGACATTTGATGCGCGACTCTGTCCCGCGACACGAAATTCACGTGTCCCGCGCGATGTCGCCCGACGTCGCTCGGGACATTTACGGGTCGCACAACATGTCGCAAGTCGACGGTCTGCGAGCGTCGACTTCGTGCGACATTCGTGTCCCTCGACAGTCGCCGGACAGGCTTGGAGTGGTGAGAACGTGTGTCGCTTTGTGTTCCGAAAATTGAAGTAGTGTGGTCAAACGAAAATATTTACCTACTTCCTCGTGCGACATACTGATCACGACTGGACAATGAGAACGAGTCGTATGTCGCGGGACATTGTCCCGCAACTTTTGCAGGGACAACTACGTGAATGTCGAGCGACATGTATCTATCTGCGACATGTCGCCTAGTGAAAATAGGGCTTTATCATTTTATGGTGCTATTATTAACAATAATGTAACATTATTACTACGTTCTAACCGACTTCAACATAAAACTATTTTTTTTAATAAAAATAAATAACAGGACATTGCACATATCGCAATCTAGCCCCAAAGTAAGCGTTTAGCTTGTGTTATGGCTACTAGATAATAATATGATACATACATATTAATATATGTACATAAATATAATATTAGGTCCTTACATATGAAATTGGCGTTTTGTATGGGAGGAACATAAAGTCGATTTTTTTAATCTATATATATAAAAGAATGAGGCATTTTGGTTGTTCCACGGATTCCGCCAAAACTATAGGTCGTAGAGATCTGAAATTTGGTACCTAGGTAGATATTAGCTCATGAATTCGTACTAAGACGGGGATTCCAGAAATTCCATGTTGAAGGCGTAAAAACCGTTGGTTTTCGGGATTTCTCCATACAAAAGTGTAATTTTTTTCGTTGTTCCAGGGATTCCCGAAAAACTAGAAATCGTAGAGATCTGAAATTTGGTACCTGGGTTGATATTAGGTCATGAATTCGTACTAAGACGGGGATTCCAGAAATTCCATGTTTAAGGGGTAAAAACCTTTGGTTTTCGGGATTTCTCCATACAAAAGTGTAATTTTTTTCGTTGTTCCAGGGATTCCCGAAAAACTACAAATCGCAGAGATCTGAAATTTGGTACCTGGGTTGATATTAGGTCATGAATTCGTACTAAGACGGGGATTCCAGAAATTCCATGTTTAAGGGGTAAAAACCGTTGGTTTTCGGGATTTCTCCATACAAAAGTGTAATTTTTTTCGTTGTTCCAGGGATTCCCGAAAAACTACAAATCGTAGAGATCTGAAGTTTGGTACCTGGGTTGATATTAGGTCATGAATTCGTACTAAGACGGGGATTCCAGAAATTCCATGTTTAAGGGGTAAAAACCGTTGGTTTTCGGGATTTCTCCATACAAAAGTGTAATTTTTTTCGTTGTTCCAGGGATTCCCGAAAAACTACAAATCGTAGAGATCTGAAATTTGGTACCTAGGTTGATATTAGGTCATGAATTCGTACTAAGACGGGGATTCCAGAAATTCCATGTTTAAGGGGTAAAAACAGTTGGTTTTCGGGATTTCTCCATACAAAAGTGTAATTTTTTTCGTTGTTCCAGGGATTCCCGAAAAACTACAAATCGTAGAGATCTGGAATTTGGTACCTAGGTTGATATTAGGTCATGAATTCGTACTAAGACGGGGATTCCAGAAATTCCATGTTTAAGGGGTAAAAACCGTTGGTTTTCGGGATTTCTCCATACAAAAGTGTAATTTTTTTCGTTGTTCCAGGGATTCCCGAAAAACTACAAATCGTAGAGATCTGAAATTTGGTACCTAGGTTGATATTAGGTCATGAATTCGTACTAAGACGGGGATTCCAGAAATTCAAATTTAAAGGGGTGAAAACCGTTGGTTTTAGGGATTTTCCAATACAAAAGTGTCATTTTTCGATTCCGACAAAACTTTGATTCGTACTAATCAGGGTACCTAGGTTGTTGAATTTGTACTGCGACGGGGATATTCGAATTTCAAATTTGAGGATGGGAACATTTGCGAACTTCTTTGATTTTGGTATAATTTTTTTTTTTAATTCTTTTTCTTATATCAACAGCAAGCGTAGAAAAGGAATCTGTGGTCAAAATTTAAAAAATTGGCCGCCATTTTGAACTTTTTCGTTACTAGGCCGAATGATTTGAAAATCAATATGTGACTATGGAAGCAGGCATAGAGAAGGAATTTGTGGTAAAAATTTAAAAAAGTGGCCGCCATTTTGAACTTTTTTGTTACTAGGCCGAATGATTTGAAAATCAATATGGGACTATAGAAGCAAGCATAGAGATGCAATTTGTGGTCAAAATTTAAAAAAGTGGCCGCCATTTTGAACTTTTTTGTTACTGGGCCGAATGGTTTGAAAATCAATATGTGACTATAGAAGCAGGCATAGAGAAGGAATTTGTGGTGAAAATTGAAATAAATTGCCGCCATTTTGAACTTTTTTGTTACAGGGCCGAATGATTTGAAAATCAATATGGGACTATAGAAGCAACCATAGAGATGGAATTTGTGGTCAAAATTTAAATAAAATGGCCGCCATTTTGAACTTTTTTGTTACTGGGCCGAATGATTTGAAAATCAATGTGACTATAGAAACAGGCATAGAGAAGGAATTTGTGGTCAAAATTGAAAACAATGGCCACCATTTTGAACTTTTTTGTTACTGGGCCGAATGATTTGAAAATCAATATATGACTATAGAAGCAAGCATAGAGAAGGATTTTGTGGTCAAAATTGAAAAAAATTGCCGCCATTTTGAACTTTTTTGTTACTGGGCCGAATGATTTGAAAATCAATATGGGACTATAGAAGCAAGCATAGAGATGGAATTTGTGGTCAAAATTTAAAAAAAGTGGCCGCCATTTTGAACTTTTTTGTTACTGGGCCGAATGATTTGAAAATCAATATGTGACTATAGAAGCAGGCATAGAGAAGGAATTTGTGGTCAAAATTGAAAAAACTGGCCGCCATTTTGAACTTTTTTGTTACTGGGCCGAATGATTTGAAAATCAATATGTGACTATAGAAGCAAGCATAGAAAAGGAATTTGTGGTCAAAATTGAAAAAAATGGCCGCTATTTTGAACTTATTTGTTATTGGACCGAATTCTTTCAAAATGGATATCTGACCATTGCATCAAGCATAGACTAAGAATCTGAGGTCAGAATTTAAAAAATTGGCCGCCATTTTGAATTTTTTTGTTATTGGATCGAATTCTTTCAAAATGGATATCTGACTATTGCAGCAAGCATAGAAAAAGAATATGTAGTCAAAAATGAAAAAATTGGCCGCCATTTTGAACTTTTTTGTTACTGGGCCGAATGATTTGAAAATCAATATGGAAGCAAGCATAGAGATGGAATTTGTGGTCAAAATTGCAAAATATGGCCGCCATTTTGAACTTTTTTGTTACTGGGCCGAATGATTTGAAAATCAATATATGACTTTAGAAGCAAGCATAGAGATGGAATTTGTGGTCAAAATTGAAAAAAATGGCCGCCATTTTGAACTTTTTTGTTACTGGGCCGAATGATTTGAAAATCATTATGTGACTATAGAAGCAGGCACAGAGAAGGAATTTGTGGTCAAAATTGAAAAAATAGCCACCATTTTGAACTTTTTTGTTACTAGGGCGATTGTTTTGAAAATCGATATCTGACTATCGCAGCAAGCATAGAGAAGGAATTTGTGGTCAATATTTAAAGAAGTGGCTGCCATTTTGTTTTTTTTGGTTACTGGTCCGATGGGAAAATCGATATTCGACTATTATCAGCAAGGTAGTGAAAAATTTTGTGGTTCTAATCAAAATAAATGGCGACGACAGGAATTTTGGAAATTAAACGCTTGAGGGAGTAAAGCAGAAGTTCAACGTGAGCGAAGCCGCGGGCGTTTGCTAGTATAATATATATATTTAATCAAAGTATGTACCATTGCTATCTACGCACTTTTGCCACCTTATAGGTAGTTCATTGATCCCTTTACTAAAAAAGCCATTCGGACGGGAATCAATAAAATCTTTGAAAGCGCTTTGGACTGCCTCATCGGAGTTAAATTTTTTCCCTTGTTATGTAAGAAGGTATCCAAATTTCGAAAAAAATGGTAATCTGTTGGAGCAAGGTCCGGGGAGTAAGGTGGATGTCTTAGGCATTCCAATTGAAGCTCCTCTAATTTGGTAGCCGTCTGTTGTGCAGTGTGTGGTCTAGCGTTGTCCTGAAGCAGCAGTGGCCTAGAACGATTGACCAGCCTCGGTTGTTTAGCAGTTAGCTTTTCCATCATCGATTGCAGTTGCTGACAATAGATATCCGCCGTTATCGTCTGGCCAGATTTAAGAAAGCTGTCGTGAACAACGCCGGCGCTAGTCCACCAAACGCTCACAAGTAATTTTTTTTGAGTCAATTTTCGTTTGGGGCAGGATTTGGCTGGTTCGCCAGGGTTCAACCATTGCGATGAGCGTTTCCGATTATCATACAGGATCCATTTTTCATCACAGGTAATGATTCGATTTAAAATCCCTTCATTACTGTGCCGGTTGAGTAATGTAACACAGCAGTCTACGCGCGTTTGTCGGTTTGCTGCACTCAATTCATGAGGTACCCACCTTTCAAGCTTTTTCACCTTCCCAATTTGCTTCAAGTGAACTAAAACAGTTTTATCACTAACACCGCAGCCTGCAGCTAGCTCGGACGTGGTTTGCGATGGATCCGCTTCCACAATAACCTTCAATTCTTCATTGTCAACTTTGGTCTCCGGCCGTCCACGGGGCTTGTTCTGCAGGTCGAAATTTCCAGAACGAAAACGTTGGAACCAAAAACGCACTGTGTTTTCTTTTGCGACACCCTCGCCGTACACATCATTAATCCTTCGAGCCGTTTCTGCAGCACTGGTGCCACGATGGAACTCGTACTCGTAAATAACGCGATATTTCAAGTTTTCCATTTTGTAAACAGAGTGGCGCAAAAAAAAAAACAAAAGAGAAAAAAACAAATGAATTACGATTTTCAAAACACAAAAGCATGAGTAAATAGCTGTATAAATTTGAAATTGGAATTTCTAACCAAAGAAGAGATATTTGAGATCAAAGTGGCCAGTACGACAAAACGCCAATTTCATATGTAAGGACCTAATATATTGAATAACACCCTGACATTGGAAAATATTCATGCTCATCACACAAACATTTATCAGTAGTGGGAATCGAACCCACGACCTCCGACGCAGAGGCAGGTTCGCTACGGTTACGCCATTCAGTCGCCACTTTATAGAGAAGCTGACTTTGTTTCACTTGTTTTTGAAAATCGCATAAATTTTTAGACCACCTTAGGATGGATAGGTAACGTCAGCTAGGGCGCAAATGTTTAATTTTTCATTCAATTTTCTCCTATACCTTTTAACGAGCAATTCTTGTATATATATTTCTATATAATCTGAATTTCGGAAATGGCTCGAACGATTTTCATGAAATTTAGTATACAATCGGTTTTGGGGGCGATAAATTGATCTAGCTAGGATTCATTTTTAGAAAATGTCGTATTTACCAAAAAAATATATATATAAATCTATACCTGAAATCTATTGGCGATAAAGTAAAACTATTACAGTAAACTCCTGCTGCCATCTATTGGTAAGTAGCTATAATACTACCGAGCAAAGCTCGGTCACCCAACTAGTTACTTATAAATCTAAGCTTGGTATGGTACGCCTCGCAATGAATTTTGCGAGCATAACATTAATGCATCTACATGATATAATGAAAACTTAGCTCAAGGATGATCCAAATCTGGGAAACTGCAGAAAGTAATCTTTCGGGAACCAATATATGAATGGGAATTCTTGTGCAATATTTTTACGAAAAATAGGTAGACGTTTGCTATAACAATGTGTACGGTGTAGTTGTTAGTCCAATATTTGCGAAAAACTAAATATAATTTGAATTCACGGGCTGGTTTGGCTGAACAACCTTTGCAGATATCCAATGGAAAAACGAGTAAATAAGCGAATTCGTCATCATATATTACAACATATAAGTACATATTGTATATAATAACGCTCTTTATAATGTATAGCTCGCTGTGTCATACTTATTCCTGCACTTGATTGCGGCATGATTTCATTTACGATTCTGCAAATTAAAATACCTAAACACTCAACACAATTTACGGAATGTTGGAATATCCGTCTTTTCGACATAGGCGGTTTTTAGAGTTCCGTACCCAAAGGGCAAAAACGGACCCTATTACTAAAACTTCACTGTCCGTCCGTCTGTCACCAGGCTGTATCTCTTGAACCGTGGTAGTTAGACAGGTGAAATTTTCACAGAGGATGTATTTCTGTTGCCGCTATAACAACAAATAATAAAAAACCCAATAAATATTTTAAATAACCGTTTTACCAATGACGACAGTAGTCGCAAATCTCGCTATCCGCAATGCAATTAAACAAGGAACAGGCCGCCTTTTACGCTCTCTGTTGTACATACGTGCTTTACGCCAGGCCTGGCGACCACCAAGCTCCGTCCTCACCCCATTTTATAACACCCTGGGCAGCGAGCTACTCGTATTACGATTACTATAAATGACTCAACAGGGTCGGACTAAAGACAGTCGGTGCTACGGGTGGATGCATACTAGGAAATGAAATGGAAAACACACGAGAGCATAACGAACGCTATGTTTTTGTTTTAACCTGGTTTGCATATTTTAGTCTACTGAAACCTCCAGGAAAATTCATTCAGAGTTACAGGAACCCAGACAAACAGTGTGCAGAGTCGGCAGGGGAAAATAAAAAAAAATGTTTCTAGAAAAAATTAGATCAGTTTTTAAACAATGTCTGCGACAAATAGGAAAGTGCGCGAAACGAGCGCAAATTCTATGTACTCAATTTTCATAGTCGGCACAACGATTTTACATCAACGGCGGCAGGCCAACTAGGAAATGCAAAAAACGCTAGAGCTTGTTTCGCTCACAGTTTTGCCACGAGTCTGCTAAAAATTAAGCGTATACTCTGCTAGAAATGGAACATTACCTTCTGCAGGAAGGAGTTGACCCATTTCGTGAAGGTCTTCTTCTGGATGTGGAGCCGCTCCTCCTGCAGGGCGCGGATGCGGCCCTGCTCGAACTTGAGCGCGTCCTCGCGCTGCGTCATGCTGGTACGCTGCTGCACTGCCGCCGCGTACCCGCCCGGCTCTTACTGCTGCCCTGTTCAACGGATAACAACGGATCACTTATCAACAGTCACAACAGATTGATTGATTGAACGAATTGGTCAAAGCGCGTTTGCGTCACAGACGTCAGCTTTCTATGTGTGTGTTCTATCGGTTGTTCAATAGGGAGTGCTCTGAGGAGCTGTTTGAAGTTATTCCACCTTCTACTTTCTCTATGTTGGTACGCTGCTGCACTGTTGCCGCGTACCCGCCCGGCTCATACTGCTGCCCTGTTCAACGGATAACAACGGATCACTATTTATCAACAGTCACAACAGATTGATAGATTGAACGGATTGTTCACAACAGAGACGTAAGCTCTCTATGTATGTTCTATCGGTTGTTCAATGGGGAGCTGTTTGAAGTGATTCCATCTTCTGCGTAGAAACATGATCCATCCTTACGGGTGTTCCGGGTGGTCGTGGATGGATGGCAATCGACCACCACCCAGTATGCCAGATCCTAGCCGCGCTCGTGGAAACTATCACAACAGATTGATTGATGGAACGGATTGGTCGCACGCAAGCACAACGCGTTTGTGTGCACACAAAATCAGTAATACTCAGTATACCCAAAAAACCAACCAAAATTGAAATGGCTCTCCCAGGCGGAGGGTGAGGGGGGCGCCCCTTTACGTGTGTGAAATAATGCGAAATAAAATTTCTTTCTTTGTCTTTCTACCCCACCATATCGTCTGGTACGACTGATGGATCTAATAGGCCTACTTTTGCAATAAAAATATAGTTTGAACATCAGTAGCATTACCCCACAGTAAGACACCATAACACTGTGGAAGTAGGCACTATTATGTGTGTGGCATAGTGCGAAATATATTTTTCCATTCTTTCTATCTACCCACCATATCTTCTGCTGGGCTGGTAGTCATGGTACGACTAATGGATCTAATAGCCCTACTTTTGCAATAAAAGTATAGTTTGAACATCAGTAGCATTACCCCACAGTAAGACACCATAACACTGTGGAAGTAGGCACTATTATGTGTGTGGCATAGTGCGAAATATATTTTTTTCCTTTCTTTCTATCTGTGCGGGACGATATAGCTTAATTAATTTCATTTCTTGTTTTATGTATGTATAGTTTTAGCAATTTTAGCAATTGTTTATAGTTTAATTACATAAGTATTATCTCATAAGTAAATAAAGATTAAATAGGAAAACAGCTGTAGGGAAATAGGCCGCGGCTTTCCCTACGGTACAGCCCATAGTAGTAAAGACACCTGCCGCGGCTTTCTCTACGGTATAGCTCATAATAGTAAAGATACCTGATTAAGTAATAATACCTATTATTATTACCGAATTGTGATTGGTCTAAAATAATGCGCTCTGATTGGTGCACGAATCAATAGGAAAATTTCACCAATCAGAAGGCCTGCATTTTTTCGGCCAAATTTATATAAATATCGGGTTGAAATGTAAGCCGACACAGTTCCAAGCGGCAAGCGGTAGCGGTACAAAATAAAGAAGAAAAGAAGAAGAAGAGTTTTCCTTGAAAACCCAACCAACCCAGCAACAGTAAATGTACAGAAGCGTACATTGAATGGTCCTTCGAGCCGGATCCGTTGGAAAATCGGGAAAATTCTGAAGAAAATTCGTCGAGTCAGCAAGAATGCCAGTAACACGGCAGGAACTCAAGAGCCGTAAAGCATCGTCGGAAGAAACTCCGTCCGCGTCAGAAGGTACCGCTACCACCTCCGCGACCGAAACCAGCGCGGAAACCGCTACCGCGTCCGCGTCGACAGCCACGGGAACTGTCACCACCGACACCACGGAACGCACGACGACCACGGGTACCTCCGCGACGTCGGTGCGCTCTACAGCGCCATCCTCCGCGACAGTGAAGAGGTCTGCGGCCGCCACTGCCGGCGCCGCTTCCGTCACCACTGCTGGCGCCTCTTCCGTCGCCGCCACCGTCGCACGCTCAACTACGCCCGCCGTCGCGCCGACGCTGCCAGCCGCCGCGACACAGATGGAACCCCCCGCCGCCAGGGAGGCTCCCGTTACAGTACAGGGGCGTACTCGAGATGCAGACACATCTACAGTAAGGAGGAAGAAAACAGAAGAGTCGAAGCAAGTACAGGTGCCCCGCCCCCCTAGCAAGAGGGGGGGTGGATCGACACACAGCAAGGCCAAGGCTCTCAAGATAGCTAAGGCCAGAGAAGAGATGCTACGACTGCAGATCGAATTAGCTGCCGCCCGTCTCGCCGCGATGGAGGCAGACGATACAGAAGATGAATTAGAAGACGATGGTGCCTACATCGAACCCGAAGCCGAAGTGACTGAACGAGTGGACAACTGGTTGGAGAGTCAACACCCACGCCCCGTGCTAGCGATCACCGACGCACCGCACTACCCAATAGAAGAGCCGGTGGTCAACAAAGCGGGACAACAGAAGCAACAGGAAGCAACACTTCAGTCACCGGCGGGAGCACAGCCCGGCTTAGCAGAGTTAGCCGAGGCAATTACGCGCGCCGTCAAGGCAGCACAGCGCCCTAAGTTCATAGAGCTGCCAATTTTTGGAGGGTCACATCAAGAGTGGCTACCGTTCCGCGCCGCATACTACGAAACAGAAAGTATGTTCACCACAGTAGAAAATACGAACCGTCTACGAAGAAACCTGAAGGGCAAAGCAAAAGAAGCTGTGGAGGGGCTTCTCATCACCAGCGCGCACCCAACAGAAGTCATGAAAACCCTGGAGTCAAGATTTGGAAGACCGGAGTCAATAGCAATGATGGAAATGGAAGCGCTCCGCGGATTGCCACGTCTCACCGAGTCACCGCGCGACATTTGCATTTTTTCGACGAAGGTCTCCAATGTGGTGGCAACACTGAAGACTCTGAGCTGCGTGAACTACATGTATAACCCGGAGGTTTCGAAGACGGTGGTGGACAAGCTCACGCCTACGCTGCGCTACAGATACTACGACTTCGCCGCAGCACAGCCAAAGGAGGATCCAGACCTGCTGAAAATGGAGAAGTTCCTCAAGAGAGAAGCGGAGCTATGCGGGCCATACGCGCTGCCGGAACAGGTGGCGCCACCTACATCAGCCACTCAACAGAAGAGACCACAGAAGATACACAACGTTACAGAGAAGACGTACACACCCAAGTGCCCCATATGCGACGAAGAGCATATTTCTACGGAGTGTGAACAGTTCAAGAACTCGGATGCGAATGGAAGATGGGACATAGCCAAGTCCAAGCGCCTATGCTTCCGATGTCTTCGATACAGAAACAGAGCCCATAGCTGCCGGGCTAAGGCGTGCGGTGTCAACAGCTGCAAATACTTTCACCACAAGATGCTGCACTACACCAAGGCTCCGGAGAAGAACGAAGACACGAAAGCTACAGAAGTAATCAACCACGCGTGGACTATTAAGAAGAAACAATCGTATCTGAAGATTATTCCAGTTCAAGTTGAGGGGCCCAAGGGAACGTTCAACACTTTCGCTTTGATGGACGACGGGTCAACAGTGACATTGATCGACAACAGCGTAGCCGAGTGCATCGGAGCAACAGGACCCGTCGATCCTTTGAAGATAGAAGCCATCAACGACCTTAAGACATCGGAGTCAGCTTCAAGAAGAGTGAACATCAAGTTAAGAGGTCTCAACGATCATGAAGAGCGTGTACAAGCACGTACAGTGAAGAACCTTCAAGTGGCGTCACAACGGGTGTCAAGAGAGTTGGTAGATGGCTGCAAACACCTGGCAGACATCCGCGACTACCTCGTATATGCAAACGTAAAGCCACGAGTGCTGATTGGTCAAGACAATTGGCATCTTCTGCTGACAACAGAAGTGAGAAGAGGAGACAACAACCAACCAGTGGCCTCTCTCACACCGCTGGGGTGGGTGCTACATGGCAGCCAGACTCGTGCCATCGGTCGCAGCATCGACTTCGTATCACACGTCACAGAAGAAACAGAAGATAACCTGGACAGCCTCGTCAAGCAATATTTCGAGATGGACGCGCTCTGCATACAGCCTAAGAAACCGAAGACAGATCCAGAAGAACGGGCACTTCGTATCCTGGAGAAGACCACCACAAGAACAGAAGAAGGAAGATATGAAACAGGACTTCTCTGGCGCAAAGAAGATGTCACGTTCCCTGACAACTACGACAACTCACTGAAGCGACTCTTCAACATTGAAAAGAAGATCGATCGAGACCCCAAGTTAAAACAGAAGTACACAGATCAAATGGAAGCTCTCGTTTCGAAAGGATACGCTGAACCCGCTCCGAAACAGAAGACTGCAGGCAAGACGTGGTACTTGCCACATTTCGCGGTGGTTAACCCAATGAAGCCTGAGAAGCTCCGTGTGGTACATGATGCAGCAGCGAAGACGAAGGGAGTAGCTCTCAACGATATGCTACTCAAAGGACCTGATCTTCTACAGTCACTACCTGGCGTCGTCATGCGGTTCCGGCAACACAAGATAGCAGTCACAGCAGATATCAAGGAGATGTTCATGCAAGTCAAGCTGCGAGCCGAAGACAGAGATGCACTCCGCTACCTGTGGCGCGGAGAACGACGAGACGACCAACCACCTGAAGAATATAGGATGACTTCATTGATATTCGGTGCATCAAGTTCTCCATCTACAGCAATCTACATCAAGAACTTGAACGCCAAACAGTTTGAAGATACCCACCCTGAGGCTGCAGCTGCCATCATACAGAAGCACTACGTTGACGACTACTTGGACAGCTTCAGAAGCCTCGAAGACGCAGTGCGCATCACGAAGTCAGTGCGTGAAGTGCACTCAAAGGCCAGCTTTGAGCTGAAACAGTGGAAGTCGAACTCACCACATTTATTAGAAGCATTGGGTGAAAGTCAACAGTCAGAAGATATGGAACTCTACAAGCCAGAAGAGAAGACAGAACGAGTTCTGGGCGTTATCTGGAAACTCAACACGGACGAGCTCACCTTCAACCTCAACCTGGCACGCGTCGCACCAACGCTCATCAATGGGAAGACGCCTACCAAAAGAGAAGCGCTAAGAGTGGTCATGTCACTGTTTGACCCTCTCGGTTTCGCATCGCCTGTCACAATAAGGGCGAAACAGCTGCTGCAAGAGGTATGGCGAAGAGGAACAGCATGGGACGACGAGCTGGATGAAGACCTGGCAGAACAATGGCAAGATTGGATTGTTCACCTGAAGAATCTCAGCAACGTGACAATCCCGAGAAGATATCTCCAATACAGCGATGCCACTTCGACACAACTACACGTGTTCACCGACGCGAGCGAAGCAGCCTATTCAGCAGTTGTCTTCTGGAGGACAGTGGCACCAAATGGCGAAGTCAACCTATCTCTCGTCATGGCCAAAGCGAAGGTTGCGCCGTTGAAGCTGACATCCATCCCAAGGCTAGAGCTACAAGCGGCGGTCATGGGAACTAGGCTCGCCGATACAGTTGTAGAAGAGCACGAAAGAAAACCGGACAGCAAAGTGTTCTGGTCAGACAGCAAGACCGTGCTGACCTGGATAAGAACCGGATCACGCTCATACAAGCCATACGTAGCCCATCGCCTGGCTGCAATCGAAGAGGCCTCCACAGTCACCGAGTGGCGTTGGGTTCCGACGAAGCTGAACGTAGCGGACGACGCCACACGAGACGTCCCAACGTCCTTTAACAAAGATCATCGCTGGTACAAGGGACCTGACTTCCTCTACCAAACAGAAGAACATTGGCCCGTCGAAGTCACTGCAACAGAAAAAGAAGAACCTTCGGGCGAAGAGAAAGTGAATCACATCGCCGACGATAGGAAACAGAAACTCGCAGAAGCCCTACCTGAAGCATCTCGTTTCTCGAATTGGGACAGACTCCGATACGCCACAGCTCGGGTTCTACAATTCATCCAACTCTGTAGAGCCAAGAAGGAAAGCGTCAATTACAAAAGGACGCGAAAGAACACAGAAAAGGATCCAAGCTGGAAGAAAACGAACAAGCCGGCGACGAAGCAACAACAAACAGTCAGGAAAACGACGTCGTCTAATAGAAAGTTTCTCCCAGTCACTGCCGAACAGCTCAGAAGAGCGGAAGAGCTTCTGATGCGTGCATCCCAAGAAGATTCCTTCACAGAAGAAATACAAGACTTAAGAAACAGCAAGACACTCAACAAGGAGAGCCGTTTGTACCAGCTGAGTGTCGAATACGTCAACGATGCAATCAGGCTAAGAAGCCGGATTCAAGCAACACAAGATGTAACAGAAAACTTCAAGAGCCCCATGGTACTCGACGGTGATCATCCAACAGTCAAGCTCTGGGTGAAGGCTATGCATCATCAGCTGCATCACGCCGGAGTCGAAGCTACAGTCAACGAGTGCAGACAACTGTACTGGGTGCTACGTTTGCGTCCAGTCACAAGAATGATCGTAAGAAGATGCCTGTTCTGCAGAATGAAGACGCAGAAACCACCATACCCCAGAACCGGGGACCTGCCGGAGTGTCGCTTAGCTCATCACAAGCGACCTTTCACCTTCACTGGCGTCGACTACTTCGGACCTCTTTCAGTGACCGTCGGCCGAACGCGACAGAAAAGATACGTAGCCATCTTCACATGTCTCACCACGAGAGCCATACACCTGGAGATTGCTGGCTCACTCAGTGCTGATTCGGCGGTGATGGCGCTGAGGAGAATGATGGCTCGCCGGGGTTTCCCGACGGAAATCTGGTCAGATAACGGCAGCAACCTGAGAGCTGCAGACAAGGAACTTCGGCATGCGATGGACAGCGCAACAGCAGAAGAAGCGGCGAAGAAGACGATCTCCTGGCGATATATACCACCAGGAGCTCCATTCATGGGCGGAGCTTGGGAAAGAATGGTACGCTCCGTGAAGACAGCACTCGCAGCCACGCTACATGAACGGCATCCTACAGAAGAAGTCCTCTCCACCCTACTGGCTGAGGTGGAATATACAGTGAACAGCAGGCCGCTGACACACGTCTCAGTCAGCCCCGAGGATCCTGAAGCACTGACGCCGAACCACTTTCTGTTGGGTGGCCCGGGACGTGTACCACTGCCAGGTACATTCGACGAGCGGGACGCTGCCGCCAGATCGATGTGGCGAGCCGCGCAGAGGTTGGCTGACATATTCTGGACGCGCTGGGTGAAGGAATACTTACCGGAGCTCCAACACCGGCGGGAGCCGCACGGACGAGGACCAGCGATCCAGACCGGCGACCTCGTGCAAGTGGTCGACGACAACCTACCGCGCAACGTGTGGATCCGAGGAAAAGTCATCGCCACGTACCCGGGACCAGACGACGTCGTGCGAACAGTGGACATCCAGACCAAGGGAGGAGTGCTGCGACGGCCGGTGAGGAAGCTGGTGATCCTGCCCCTGTCTACAGACGATGCGCCCGCACCGACAAGTGATGCGACATAGTCGCACGGCGGGAGAGATGTGCGGGACGATATAGCTTAATTAATTTCATTTCTTGTTTTATGTATGTATAGTTTTAGCAATTTTAGCAATTGTTTATAGTTTAATTACATAAGTATTATCTCATAAGTAAATAAAGATTAAATAGGAAAACAGCTGTAGGGAAATAGGCCGCGGCTTTCCCTACGGTACAGCCCATAGTAGTAAAGACACCTGCCGCGGCTTTCTCTACGGTATAGCTCATAATAGTAAAGATACCTGATTAAGTAATAATACCTATTATTATTACCGAATTGTGATTGGTCTAAAATAATGCGCTCTGATTGGTGCACGAATCAATAGGAAAATTTCACCAATCAGAAGGCCTGCATTTTTTCGGCCAAATTTATATAAATATCGGGTTGAAATGTAAGCCGACACAGTTCCAAGCGGCAAGCGGTAGCGGTACAAAATAAAGAAGAAAAGAAGAAGAAGAGTTTTCCTTGAAAACCCAACCAACCCAGCAACAGTAAATGTACAGAAGCGTACACTATCTACCCACCATATCTTCTGCTGGGCTGGTAGTCATGGTACGACTAATGGATCTAATAGCCCTACTTTTGCAATAAAAGTATAGTTTGAACATCAGTAGCATTACCCCACAGTAAGACACCATAACACTGTGGAAGTAGGCACTATTATGTGTGTGGCATAGTGCGAAATATATTTTTTTCCTTTCTTTCTATCTACCCACCATATCTTCTGCTGGGCTGGTAGTCATGGTACGACTAATGGATCTAATAGCCCTACTTTTGCAATAAAAGTATAGTTTGAACATCAGCAGCATTACCCCACAATATGATACCATAACACTGCAGAAATTTCAAAGGCTCCTGGAAGAAATCTCTCCAGTAGAGATAAGCTATCCTTTATACACGTATTTTCTTTGATTAATTTTTAGTTAAGTTTCTGGTACATAAATAAATAAATAGTTAGAACATCAGTAGCATTACCCCACAATATGATACCATAACACTGCAGAAATTTCAAAGGCTCCTGGAAGAAATCTCTCCAGTAGAGATAAGCTATCCTTTATACACGTATTTTCTTTGATTAATTTTTAGTTAAGTTTCTGGTACATAAATAAATAAATAGTTAGAACATCAGTAGCATTACCCCACAATATGATACCATAACACTGCAGAAATTTCAAAGGCTCCTGGAAGAAATCTCTCCAGTAGAGATAAGCTATCCTTTATACACGTATTTTCTTTGATTAATTTTTAGTTAAGTTTCTGGTACATAAATAAATAAATAGTTAGAACATCAGCAGCATTACCCCACAATAAGATACCATAACACTGTCAGTGGAAGTAGGCACTGTTAAGTGAAATATTTTTCTTTCTACCCACCATATCGTCTGCTTGGTTGGTAGTCCTGGTACGACTGTATGCTGACGTTGCTCAGAGGTCTCTGCATCGCGACATTAGGACTGACAGACTGACACGACACCGACTGATACTTGGCTTACGCTTAACTATTGTCTATTATCACTGGTTTATCTTTGGTTCACTTTTCTGGTTACTATGTTTCACTTAGCTATGTAGAATAAAAAAAAATTGTTTACACTTCACGAGTTTTTTTAATGGTGGTGGTCTTTCTGGTTTATTACGTAACTTTTACGCATGAACGCTAGGTGGCTGAATATACTTAAGTATATGCAAATTATTACATAGGTATTTAAAAAGTACATTTTTATTAATACACTAGCTATTGCCCGCGGCTCTACCCGCGTGAATTTCGGGGTTTTACAAGATCCCATAGGAACCACGGATTTATTTTTTCGGGATAAAAATGTGTTAATACAGTGTGTAATCTATCTCCATTAAAATCTTTCGCCTTTATAATATAAGTGTGACTATCACATCTTCCATTTCTATTCCTTTCCCAATCCGTACACCAATACGAGCATACCATCAGTATCATTTGATACTACAACTCAACCTAACGACACCTATCGTGCGATTTTTTGCCCTTGATTCTGCAGAAATGCTTATAGCAGCGACGAGCTTACAGATATGCAGCTGATTGGTTAACGGCGTAGAAGTCGTATTTAAGTAATTTTGAATGAAGTTTTATTTAAAAATTATAAAGACACAAGATACACTTTCAAAGGGGATTGTTCATTTTCGGCCTCGCGTGGACAGAATTTATACAAAAAAGCAATTATGCCAAAAAATGTCTTATTTTAAATCATGACTATTCGCGATTTATATTTGTGTAAATATAAATTGAAAAAAACTTCATTTAATAAGTATTTTAATTCACTAATAATGTATTTCCGGTGTTGATTTGATTTACGTAACATTGCCAGTGTTAAAAAATATTCCCAATAATCGATTTCAAATAATTTAAATCGATGGGTTGTTACTCGATTTATTAAAAATATGGCAAAGTATTCTTAAACTAATACTAAATAATAGGAATTTGTTAGTATAAAAGAGTAAAAAAACAGGAACTGACAAATGACAATTACATTGTTATTAAATGAATAAAAACAAGGAGCTTTATTAATTAATTATTGTACTATCGATTGCTATCGATTTAATCGATTTTGTTTTTGTGAAATGCGGTTGTATGGCAACCCTAGACCATAGACTTTTTTTTGACCTGTCATTTTGGCAATTCAATGTCACAGTCATTCGCATTCGCTTCTTTGTTTTTGTTTTCCTAGTACCTACCGACTTCTGCTTTGATCATGGACTCCGATGACGCTTTGAACGACGACCCCAGTGACAGAAGCCCTACAAATATTTATAGACCTTGGCATGAACACTCAATCCCACGATGGAATTTAGATGCACTAATTGTTGTACCGACGTTAATCACAGGAGAAGGCATAGCCTTGAACTTGTAGAGGACAATGGATTGCACCCCAAGTGGTAAGTACTGTTTGCTATTTCTCGCTAATGTTTATTTAAGGTACAGTCGCAGTCTCTCTGCCTACAAATGAAACCGATAAAATACAAGTAACATTTTTAATTTGAAGACAAATACAGCATGTGAGCAGTAAAAAAGTAATTGTCAGTATTCATTAATCATAACAAAGATTCTAGGTTGTTCCATTTTAAATTCTATAGTGTGACATAAGATTTTTTTTGTTAACAGGTGACTGACAGCACTGTAGTGTGCCATACTTGCTGGACTCTAGCTGTTTACCAGTCACACCATTCCATTGGGACTTATGATGATCAACCTTCTACTAGTGGTGGTCACCCGTGGCATTTGTGTGAGCTGTGGATGCTCTTTAACAAACAAGATCTCACAGGCTACATACTGACACAGAACGTGAGGCACACTGCACACATACAAAACATTATAATGGAGAGGATCTCACCCCGTCAAGTAAATATTATATTTAGTATTTGTCACTTTATCCCCTATGCACTTTCTTTATTAAGTAACATAATGCTGATGTTATTGCTTTGTTTCTGACACAAAAACTAAACAAATGTTTGTTATTTATAGCAATCTTTGTAAGCTATGGCCAAAACCTATCTATTCTCAGAAGCTATGGCCAAATTCTATCTTATGCTCAGTAGTTATTTAACCCTGTTTATAAGTCTAACTTCATTCTGTCCTCATAACATATAATATTTATTCTAAGCTAATTATGAATCTGTTCTTATAAGTGAACTTTGTTTCAGCTACATGGATCCGATGAAATCTGCCACCCCTGCTGGCAGAGAAGTGACAGATTGAGAACAATACAAAGCATGCACATAAGCAGTAAAATCTATATACTCTATACTTATAATAAATCTGTAACAGGTCAAATTCTGTACATTAAAGATATTTTGAAAATTTTTTTTCGAGGGCTCTCTAAAATCGGTTCTGAACCCAAAACTGTATTTTTTTTCATTTTTGTCTGTCTGTCTGTCTGTCTGTCTTTCTGTATCACGGCCGCGCATCACGCCAAAACTACTGAATGAATTCCAATGAAACTTGGTATGACTTGAGTTCATACTACGAGGAAGGACATAGGATACTTTTTATCCCGAAATTCAGCATGGTTCCCTTAGGAGAGGGGATAAAAGTTAAAATGTATACTGAGTTGTAAATCATTAACGCGTGGTTCGATTTCATTCATTCTTTTTTTGTTAGAAAGGGGATACATTAAAGATTGTTCTGTAAATATTTCAAAGTCATCGGTTTTGTAGTTCAGAAAAAATAGGCATAATAACCCTCAGTATTTGTCCAAATAGCTTGAAACACGGAATATGCAGAAAACTTTGATATAAACAAAATAAACAGAATCAAACGAATCGCACATAAAATGAAAGAGCGTAAAAAAATACTCGATCTGAGTCGACGACTTATGTGGAGAATTATGATTATCGAGTATTTTCAAAATAAAAATAAAATTAATAAATTGATTTAATGGCGTTGCTAAGTAAACATTTCATTGCTGTCAAATTTTTTCACGTTTTTCTTTTTAATAAATATTATACGTCAGGTTTTTCCATAGATTTACTGTAGTGTAAGGTCCGACCTCTTTGGTCTATTTAATTTATTAGCCCAAAGTTTATTTGATATGCAAGTAACATAAGATGCGATCAGTCCGATTGTAGGTTTCGGAGAAAATCGAACATTACGTCGATGTATTTGTTCAAGAAAGTGTTAACGCTGAAACAGATTAATAAAGTAGAATCTCTCCATCGTATACAATCGTTAAAAAATGGTCAGAAGAATTGACGCACTGAAGATCAGAGAAGCTAGTTTAGCTTCTCTGATCTTCAGTGCGTATTTGTTTCATTGATACTGGGGGCCGTTGAGATAGCTGAAATCATAGGTATATCATATCAAAAAAACTCGAAATATTATTATATATAACTGTCACAATGAATTGGTTCTTCGCAGAAAGCTTAATAAGTGAGACATAATTAATAAGGCAAAACAACGTTTGCCGGGTCAGCTAGATATATATCATATACAGTGTGAGTCTTCATAATGTGCACATATTGAAATGAGGGAAACTTAATTTTATCGACGGAAAACGTATTAAAAAAAAATCTGAAAAATTGTTTTATATTTTTTTGGAATTTTTAAAAAATGTGTTCCCTACTATGACCCTTATGTAAACGAAACGGTGTAACTTTTAAACTAAATGATCTATCACGATGAATCAAACTTATTAATGATTGGAAGTAATGGTCAGTCCTCATGAAATGAAAATTGTGGAAAAAAATTTACCCTCAATGGAAAATACACGTGTTTTTAATAAAGTTTCTGTTTTTTTTTCACTAATTTTTACAATAATCGTAAAATTTCTCAATAAAAACCCCCCACTGTGTGCCTTTTTTATTACTTTAAATTATTCCTCATCGTATTAGCTACCTAATGGTAAAAATTGCATGCTTATAACTCAATTCTAACAAAAAATTAGAAATACCTGGATACAAAACTTTATAATTTTTCTAATTCCTACTGGTTAAAGCTACTAAATTAATGTACAATTATTACTCTCAGTTACTGTCCACTCCAGGCCAAAACCCCCATACAAAGTGAACAGTCCCCTTTAAACGTCATGTATTTTGGGTCTTTGGATTGGATAAAATTTCCTCGATAGAAAGTTCTCCCAAAAGTTGGTCCAAAATCTCAGTTTTTCTCATTTTTATCGGAAACTACAGTGGTTGTATAATTGTTATATTCTTCCGCGACGCTGCATGTCGCACCTACCAACGTGTCCATGAGAGTGAGAAAGACAAAAATAAATTCCATAAATCCTCTCCAGAATCAAAGGCGGGCATCGGGCAAGAAAACGCCGATGAAGTCGCTGGCAAATCCTGCTCAATTCTATAAGTGAAAGGCGTCTAAATTATAATATTATTTATAGAGTAAAACATAGATTTATAAACGCATTATGAATAATCATAAACTCAATTTTTTAGGGTTCCGTACCCAAAGGGTAAAAACGGGACCCTGTCTCCTGTCTGTCACCAGGCTGTATCTCTTGAACCACAATAGTTAGACACTTGAAATTTTCACAGATGATGTACTTCTGTTGCTGCTATAACAACAAATCCAAAAAAAAAAACAATAAAATAAATATTTAACGGAGCTCCCATACAAAAAACGTGATTTTTTGCTTGATTTTGCTCGATATTGATAACAGAAACAGGTAGAAATATTTACTTCTATATTCAGCCTAAAAATAAATAGATAAAACAAAATAAAAAATATTTAAGGGGGCTCCCATACAACAAACGTGATTTGCTCTTTTTGGAATTCGGTGGGCAGAGGTGTTTTGGTTGGAATTTTGACGTCCTAGCTGGCGCAGTGGCGGTGCGCTCGGATTCGAGTGGGAGGTCGCGGGTTCGATTCTCGCTACGGATCACTTTGGAATTTTATAATTTCCAAATTGGCTCTGGTCTGGTCTGGTGGGAGGCTTAGGCCGTGGGTAGTTACCACCTTCCAGCAAAGACGCACCGCCAAGCCATTTAGCGTTCCGGTGCGATGCTTGTAGAAACCGTTGGGGTAAATTTACTTACCATTCCAAGTTAGTACGATAACATTTTAGGCTGCATCATCACTTACCATCAGGTGAGATCGCAGTCAACTTGTATAGAATAAATAAAATGGTCTTGATGGTACGGAACCTTCAGTGCGCGAGCCCGACTCGCACTTGACTAATATAAATGCTACTTTTTAACCGACTTCAAAAAAAGGAGGGGTTCTCAAATTCGACTTTATGTTTTTTTTTTATTTTATTTTTTTGTATGTTTGTTACGCGATTTCTCCGTCAATTCTAATCCGATTTTGATGATTCTTTTTTTGTTTGGTAGGGCATACGTCAGAGGTGGTCCCATTTCAATTTGGTAAAGATCCCATGAATATCTTCGGAGATGAAGAACGGAACTCCTCATAAGAGTAAATCGCTTGCGATCAGTATAATTTATTAGAAAGCTAACGTTTCCCGTGTAGTGCCATTTCAATTTAGTCCAGTTCTGATAATGGTATCCATGAGAAGACAATATCAGACTTAACATTTTAATTGGAAAGGATGTATTCTACAGTAGTTTGATGAGAGTTGAAGTCGGTTTTTTTGTTAATTAATTAACGTATATTATTCCTCAAAACCGGTACAAATGAAGCTATCACTTTCGAGTCTAGACTCAAGCGTAGTGGAACGTGTCTGAAGCGTTAAATCGTAACGGTACTCCGTTTAGCACCTCTGGCGGCCATGGGTGAGTGGCCAGTGGCCAGTGGCCACGTCGCTGGCCATTCTGCGGAAACTTGCTGGTGGTAGGACTCTTATTGCGGAGTTCATCTGGGTAGGTACCACCGCGGTGTCAGTTGTTCTACCGTGAAGCAGTCATGTGCACACAGGTACAGGTTTAAAGGGCACTGGGCAAAATGCAGCCTATGAACTTAAAGCAATAATATTATGAGTATAAATATTAGGTCCTTACATATGAAATTGGCGTTTTGTCGTACTGGCCACTTTGATCTCAAATATCTCTTCTTTGGTAAGAAATTCCAATTTCAAATTTATACAGCTATTTACTCATGCTTTTGTGTTTTGAAAATCGTAATTCATTTGTTTTTTTCTCTTCTGGTTTTTTTTTTGCGCCACTCTGTTTACAAAATGGAAAACTTGAAATATCGCGTTATTTACGAGTACGAGTTCCATCGTGGCACCAGTGCTGCAGAAACGGTTCGAAGGATTAATTATGTGTACGGCGAGGGTGTCGCAAAAGAAAACACAGTGCGTTTTTGGTTCCAACGTTTTCGTTCTGGAAATTTCGACCTGCAGAACAAACCCCGTGGACGGCCGGAGACCAAAGTTGACAATGAAGAATTGAAGGTTATTGTGGAAGCGGATCCATCGCAAACCACTTCCGAGCTAGCTGCAGGCTGCGGTGTTAGTGATAAAACTGTTTGAGTTCACTTGAAGCAAATTGGGAAGGTTAAAAAGCTTGAAAGGTGGGTACCTCATGAATTGAGTGCAGCAAACCGACAAACGCGCGTAGACTGCTGTGTTACATTACTCAACCGGCACAGTAATGAAGGGATTTTAAATCGAATCATTACCTGTGATGAAAAATGGATCCTGCATGATAATCGGAAACGCTCATCGCAATGGTTGAACCCTGGCGAACCAGCCAAATCCTGCCCCAAACGAAAATTGACTCAAAAGAAATTACTTGTGAGCGTTTGGTGGACTAGCGCCGGCGTCGTTCACTACAGCTTTCTTAAATCTGGCCAGACGATTACGGCGGATATCTATTGTCAGCAACTGCAATCCATGATGGAAAAGCTAGCTGCTAAACAACCGAGGCTGGTCAATCGTTCTAGGCCACTGCTGCTTCAGGACAACGCTAGACCACACACTGCACAACAGACGGCTACCAAATTAGAGGAGCTTCAATTGGAATGCCTAAGACATCCACCTTACTCCCCGGACCTTGCTCCAACAGATTACCATTTTTTTCGAAATTTGGATAAACTTCTTACAAGGGAAAAAATTTAACTCCGATGAGGCAGTCCAAAGCGCTTTCAAAGATTTTATTGATTCCCGTCCGAATGGCTTTTTTAGTAAAGGGATCAATGAACTACCTATAAGGTGGCAAAAGTGCATAGATAGCAATGGTACATACTTTGATTAAATATATATATTATATTTTAAAAAAATCGACTTTATGTTCCTCCCATACAAAACGCCAATTTCATATGTAAGGACCTAATATATTTATATCATGACATTACACACATCGCAATCTAGCCCCAAAGTAAGCGATAGCTTGTGCTATGGGTACTAGATAACTGATAAATATACATACACCACTAATATACATAAATAATAAATATAACAGATCGAAAAACACCCAGACACTGGCAAACATTCATGCTCATCACACAAACATTTACAGAAGTGGGAATCGAACCCGCGACCTCCGACGCAGACGGCAGGTTCGCTACCGCTACGCCATTCGGTCGTAATATTGCAGTATTGTTTTGACATTTTCATACAAAATTTGTATGAAAGTATTAAACAATAGTGTAGCATTACTGCTTTAAGAGATGGTGGTACTGCTAAGGCTCCTGATCAGCAATTTGAAGCGAATTATGGTTGTATAATTTGTACCTCTGATTGAAAAATAATTTATGCGGCAAAACAGAGTTTGCCTGGTCAGCTAGAACGGTATACGTATTATAGTTATTTATATATGTTGAGAGATAGTTTGTTTACATTCGGTGTGTGGGAGACGCGGTCACTGACCGAACGCCCGTGATATGGACAGTTAGCGTTGACTTTTCGCGTGATAAGTAATAACTCAAATATTATTATACTTAGTTATTGTAATTTATATTGGCTTTTACATTCGGGTGAAAACTTTTATCTAGCGGTATAAAACAAAAAAATAATAAAAAAAATCGGTCAAGTGCGATTCCGATTCCTGCACGAAGGATTCCGTACCATTATCTATAAAAACAGCAAAAAATTCACGTTTGTTTTATGGGAGCCCGCCTAAATATTTATTTTATTGTTTTTTTTTTTGACGTGATAACGTTTAATAAATTGATGAACACCAGCAGCACTCATGAAAAATAGTAACGTTCCGCGTAACGTTCCACCTGAGCCTGTGCGTGCAAGCGAGGGCGCGCAACAAGCGATAGAGAGGCACGATAAAACAAACGACAGCGAGATGAAATGAAATGAAATGAGATAGAGATTATGACGTTATCACGTAAATCTATCGTCCGTAAACCGACTTTACAGACAACCAATTTTTAAGTCTAACGGTAACAGAAATATATCATCTGTGAACTGTCTTTATCACGGTTCAAGAGATACGGACAAACACAAACAAACAGAAAGCACAGCGTAGCTTAGTGATAGGACCCGTTTCTTATTTTTTGGGTACGGAACTCTGAAAAAGGGTAAAATCGTAAAAAAGGTAAAAAGTAAACGTATTCATAACGGCAAGACGCATGGTAGGCAAAGCATAGCACTCAACGCACTGACCGCTAGGTAAAAGTACATAATAGACTAAGAGCCCGTGGACCTCAGACCTTCGTTATTTTAAGCTGAAAGTTTGACAGTGCATGCTTCCAACGCAGGTTAGGATGGCCCGTTAAGAAGTTTGGGTGCAGGGAGAGTATAAAAGTAAGGTAAAGGTAAAACACCGGCATATTTTTGACAAATAATAAAGTTCTCGTATCCAATGTAAAATATTCCTTCAAGCCATTGGTTGCCTGGAAGAAATCGCTATGTATCGATAAGGCCGCCAAGTTGTACCCCTTAGTTTGTGTTTTTAGTATTTCTTCTTTTTTGCATTTTTATTCTGTGGTGTGCAATAAAGTGTTTATCTATCTATCTATCTAAAGTCTGAACCTTCAGTGGAGCTATTCCCCAGTAACGCGTCGGCTACATTTCGCGAAATCAAATGTTTAAAAAGGTCATGTGTATAAGCAGACAGTATTGAAATCAAAACATTTTTTGCGAACACTGAAAAAGACTATTGATAGAACGTAAAATTGAATGTAGTTCAAAACGCAAAATGGTCGACAATCGTGTCATTAAATTTTCTTTCCGCGATAAGGTTGGAAGATTGTATTTCATATGTTGAAATACATTCAATTTTACACTCTAAACCAATAGACGTAGTACAGTTCATTTTCTCAGTGTTAATTTTTTGTTTTATTTCTAGATTCACATCACTCAGTGTGTGAAAACGTTCTGTAAATAACCCCCCAGCTATGACATTCTCGTAACGTTTTCACACACTCAGTGATGTGATACAAGAAAAAGAAAAAATATTAACACTGAAAAATGAACTTTACACTTATTGGCTTAGAGTGTAAAATTGAATGTACTTTATCCTAGGAAATACAATGCTCAACTTTGATGCGCGTAAGTAATTTCAATCTCGGAGCTGTCAACCAATATGGCGTTTTGGACTACATTCAATTTTACGCTCTATGCCAATTGTATTAAAATTAATTTTTCAGTGTTGTTTTGAATTCAATATCGTCTGCTTATGTACGTAAATACCATCACCTTTTTAAACATATCACATCACGAAATGTAGCCGACACGTAACGTGAATAGCCCCCAGGATATTATCATCAGTCATTCATTGCCAGAAACTTACGAGTTACGAGTACCAGCCTATGTTGAAAGCATGCGCTTTCAGCTTTTATAAAATAACGAAGGTTTTGGGTTCACGGACTCTTGCTTTATACTGCGGACGTCGGACTGTAAGGCCGACGGCTCCATACGTCGAGATGGTAATCAAAGCGAAGCGAGCCGTTTAATTGCCGACCGATATAATAGCTCATACTGAACCGTACACGCGAATAACTGAATCGATATAATAAAAATAAAATATAAATAAACTCGCCGGCATATTTAGCACATATATTATAACATAAAAAAAAGGTCCATAATTAAAAAAATATGGTTTTATTTTTAAATCTACTTACTACACTTCTTTTGTTATTTAAAGTTTCATTTGTTTTTACTTAAAATGAGATCACATTAAGAACAGATTTTGCGAGTAAAAGCTATTTGTGAAAAATGGTACATTTTTGAACTTTTCATGTAACCTGGAAAAGTGAAATTAAATATTAAAATTACAATTAATTAAATTAGAAAACTGGTGATTAATATCGCGTATTTCCTCCACGTGCTCTTATTAAAGTTTCTACCCGTCTAGGCATACTGAGAATGATGTTATCGATGGTCTCCTGGGATAGTCTCCGCCATTCCTCAACTACGGCGATTCGCAGTTCTCCCACGTTGGCAGGAGCTGGAATTCTGGACTTAACTTTTCTTTTCAGCAAGTCCCAAACGTGCTCTATTGGGTTCATATCCGGTGATCTCGCCGGCCACTCCATAACAGTGATATTCATATCATTAAGATAAGCTTGAGTTACCCGAGCGGTATGCGGCAGAGCATTATCCTGCATAAAAACAAAATAGTCAACGATATATGGGGCAAACGGTACGACATTTTCTTCTAAAACTTCTCTGATATAGCGGTCTGCAGTCAGACTCCCTCTGTCAATCACTACCAAGTCTGTGCGAGCTCCCAAACAAATGCCCGCCCAAACCATTATTGATCCACCACCGTATGCAACTGTAGTTTCAAAATTTGTCTGAATGTATCGTTCTCCTTTGCGTCTGTATATTCTTTGCCTGCCGTCAATTTGATTTAAGAGAATTCTGCACTCATCACTAAACAATACCTTACTCCATTGGTCCGCGTTCCAAAGTCGATGTTCCTGAGCAAAAGTTAACCTGTTTCTACGATGATTTACCTCGAGCATTGGAGCCTTGGCGGGCACAAATGAACTCAAACCAGCTTCTTCGAGCCTTCTTCGTACCGTACGCTCACTTACGGTTACACCCCGCACTGCTTCTAACTCATGTCGGGCTTGGACGGCCGTCAAACGGGGGTTCCTACGTACACGAAGCCGAATGAAACGATCATCCCTACTCGAAGTGCGTCTTTTTCTGCCTTGTCCTGCTCTTCTCACATAAGTACCGGTCTCCCTGAACCGTTGGATACTGCGATGGATCGTTGAAACTGGTCGACGAAGATCTCTGGATATCACTCTGTAGGTTTGACCATTTCTTCGCATTTCGAGTGCCCTGGCAATCTCCGTTGGGGCTAAGTCAGGCATAATTCAGTCATCAACTCCAGAAAGATACGCGATTAAAAAAAACTAACAAAAAACAGTATTTCAATGAAATTTTAAATCAAACTCAGAAGGAAGAAATACTCGAAGCTCGCTCCAGATAAGGTGTATTTGAATAAAATTAAAACAATTGCATAAAATGTGATGTTCAGTTGTTTTCTTAATTTGAAAATATTTCTTTTTAAATTAAATAACGTATAAACCAGCCAGCAAGTTTATATGATACTGATATCAAACCTTTTTTTTATGTTCCGCTAAATATGCCGGCGAGTTTATATACGGGACATTTAACACACCGCAATCTAGCCCCAAAGTAAGCGATAGCTTGTGTTATGGGTACTAGATAACTGATAAATATACATACATACTAATATACATAAATACACTATATTGAAGAACACCCAGACACTGGAAGACATTCATGCTCATCACACAAACATTTACCAGTAGTGGGAATTGAACCCACGACCTCCGGCGCAGACAGCAGGTTCGCTACCATTACGCCATTCGGTCGTCAATTAGAAAATTATATTCCTTAGCGTTCACTGATAAGAAAACTCAGGATATGGCCCTTTATTAATGTGGTCTGAAACGTTAACAGTACAAGCAAACAGTAGCGCCATTTATCAAAATTCTATAGGTGGCTGCTGAGCGAACTACAGCGTGACCTTGTTGTTGGTGGCAAAACGAGCATTTTTGGCACCGATAAACTGGCGGCATTTTTTCGCACCGTCTGCCCTGTCTGGGGTATAAAATATCTATTATATTCATTGATAAAATTAATACTATTATATTTACAAAACAGGCAGCAAAAATTAGTGTCTTTAAGTACCTACTACCTACCTACTTCATGTCGATACAAGTATATAAAGTGTCCTCATATTATAGCCGCGCGTGCAGCGAGCCATTGCGACGTGCCAGTACATAGGTGCTGGGTTGATAAGTGCTCGTTATCAGTTATTATCAATGGAGTGAGGCGCGCCTTGACCGTCCTGTTTACCTATAGATGCTATTTCAACTCGTTTACTTGTCACTCGTTAGTTCTTAAGTGTTAACCTACTTCTTGAGAGTACTATTTAACAATGATTTTATTTTAGTCCTACGGGGCGAAAAAATGTCGCCATTTTATCGGTGCCAAAATGTTTGCTTTGCCACCAACAGTAAGGCCACGTTTTGACAGATGGCACTACTGTTTGCTTGTACGAAAAAGGTTTACGTAAACCGTTCGGTTGCCCATACCCCAGTTTTCTTATTGGTGGATAACGAGCACTCATCAAACTATAGTAGTGTTATTATCTCGCTGCAGACTAAGTCATAAATCAGCCGAGTGTTTCGCTTTTGTATTTCACTGCTGAGCTTCACAGCTGCTTTTGTATTTTGGTGAACAACAAAAGCGAAACACTCGAATGATTTATGGCCGAGTCTGCAGCGAGATAATAACACCACTATAATAGGCAAGATGCGAGAAATTTAAATAAATACATGTAACATCACTACTATAAGCCATATTGTTTGAATATTTTTTCGCAAATGTATTAAAAAACGTCGTTCGATGCACATGCGGTTGTCCTTGTCCCACATCCGACGCGCACGCGCAGCGCGGCAACAATAATCCGCATTAATGTATGTATGTGTGTGTCATAATTCCCACAGCTTTCTCTGACGAGCCGAGCGCTTGTATGACTTTCTTGTGACGTCATTGTCAATTTCTTTTTTTTCCCGACTGGATAAATGAGAATCTTCGATTTATTGTTAGTCATTTATATTTCAATCCGCGATGACGCGCCCCACTCTGTCAAAATCGCTTCTGTTTCAATTGTTTGACGACCGAATGGCGTAGCGGTAGCGAACCTGCCGTCTGCGTCGGAGGTCGTGGGTTCGATTCCCACTACTGGTAAATGTTTGTGTGATGAGCATGAATGTTTTCCAGTGTCTGGGTGTTTTTCAATATATTATATTCATGTATATTAGTATGTATATATCAGTCATCTAGCACCCATAACACAAGCTACCGCTTACTTTGGGGCTAGACTGCGATGTGTAAAAATGTCCCGTATATATTTAATTATTTCATTTGATTCGTATAGAGTTTGACAGAGTGGGGCGCGTCATCGAGGATTGATTTATATATCTAAAGGTACGATGGACAGGGCGGAGGCCGCGAAAAAATTTCGCCGGTTTATCGTTGCCAAAATTGCTTGTTTTTCTACCAACAGTTAGGCCACGCTGTAGTTCGCTCAGCAGCCTGTTTGCTTGTACGAAAAAGGTTTACGTAAATCGTTCGGATGGTCATATCCTGAGTTTTCTTATCAATGGATTTATCTTAAGCTTTTCGATTTCGAGATTGATGTCTATATAGCGCCACAAACTATTCACGTTAAGTGTCGGCTACATTTCGTGATGTGATATGTTTAAAAGGGTGATGGTATTTTTTTTTATTTATCAAATATTTATTCAAAGTAACATTTTTGTACACTTTCCCAAGGTCATATATTATAACTAAGAAAAAAAAATGTACATACAAAAAATATTCATTCACGGCCCGGGGGCTCGTTCCCTTTTCGGTGAAATGAAAAAAAAGAAAGATCAAGAAAGAAGGGTAAATCGAGTCTACCGGAAATCCAAGACCTGGCAGCTAAATTTCCATGCAAAGAGAAAACGCTGACAGAATTTTGGGTACCTACTATGCCTCGCTGCCTCGGCTTCGTTAAGTCTTTACAGTAAGTTTTTGTTTTAGATTTCTTAATTTTTATTTTCGCATGGATTTATGGCTTGAGTTGCAGATAAGTTTGTGGCACTATACATAATACATGGAATATAGATAGGTACTTAGATAAAACCATGATAAAACCCAATTCACGCAGTTCCTCCACAGACCTAGTAAACTATGTACAGAATGTATCAAACCACCTCAAACCGGTCCCGACCGGATTCCGACAGCCGTTATCCTCGCGCGGGTAGCGGGTTCGACGCTGTGAGCCGATGACATATAATAAATTAATACACACCAAAACTCTACACATAGATTTTTTTACGCTACGCCTTCCGCTATGTCTCGCTGCACGTAAGAAAAACGTATTCATCGTTATCGTAATCGTTTACGAACTCTGCCCGCTGATTGGTTCCCTGATTTACGCCAGCCAGTCGGGGGGCGAAATTCGTAAACGATTACGATACTGCTGAATACGTATTTCTTACGCAATTAGACCCCTGAAGGAGATTCATGTTTAATTACGCAATTTATATCATTATTATTTTAATATTGACGTGATAACGTTTTATAAATTGATGAACACCAGCAACACACATGAAAAATAGTAACGTTCCGCGTAACGTTCCACCTGTGCAAGCGAGAGCGCGCAACAAGCGATAGAGAGGTACGAATGTACGATAAAACAAATTGTATTACATAAAATAATGATTATGACGTTATCACATAAATCTATCGTCCGTAAACCGACTTTACAGACAACCAATTTTTTTTATTAGGTGTAATATTGATATTGAGTGGCAGTACCAACCATAGAGTGGGTTGGGTACAAATTTTATTAGATTTTTATAGGAACGATACAAAAGTGCCAGAACTCTGACCCGTTAGCTTAAAGTACCTATCCTATTTTATGAAGATAACCATTACGATGCAGCTCAATGTATGAGAATCATATGAGTTACAACGATGCAGCTCCCATACATTGAGCTGCATCGTTATGAGAAGCGAAACCTTATGAGGGTTCGTAACGATTCAGCTAGTAATCTGTGGATTCAGCTATCAAAATAGAAATTGGAAGATCGATGCTGGAGTAGATAAATTTATCTATTTTTATGTACTTTACTGTTATAATTAATTTTCAACCTCTGATAAGACAACTCAGGATATTGGCAAAAACAATAATGCGTAATAATAAAAAATTTTATAGGTGGCCAATGAGCGAACTACAGCATGGCATTACTGTTGGTATTAGATTTGACGACCTCTCTGGCGCAGTGGTGTTGCGCTCGGATTCGAGTGGGATGTCGCGGGTTTGATTCCCGCCACGGGCCACTTTGGAATTTTATAATTTCTAAATTGGCTCAGGTCTGGTCTGGTGGGAGGCTTTGGCCGTGGCTCGTTACCACGCTACCAGCAAAGACGCACCGCTAAGCGATTTAGCGTTCCGTTGCGATGCTTGTAGAAACCGTAGTCGTAAATTACTTCCCCTTCCAAGTTAGTACCATAACATTAAGGCTGCATCATCACTTACCATCAGGTGAGATCGCAGTCAAAGTACTAACTTGTATAGAGTAAAAAATATATATTGGCACCGATAAAGTGGCGACATTTTTTCACGCCGTCGTCCAGGGTAAGTATAAATTTATTCAACTCTTTCTTGTTTCAACTTTAGATAGCTCATATGGCTAGGGCCGCGGGTTGTAGAGGTTGTAGGTATGACGTCAGACTTCACGGGTCGTTTTTATGCTAATTCGATCGTGACCATCGCCGCACTGCCTCTCAAGGCCGAGCGGAGTCGCGATAAAAACTCGGCATACGCCTAAAGAGCCGGGGCCCGGGTTCGATTTTTGTTATTTTTAGGACTCCATACCCCAAGTATGTATAAAAATATTTTATTGATATTAATGGTACCTATATGGAGAGTCATATTTAACCGTACGTGAAATTAATTGCTGCAGTTTCCGACAAAAACTTTAAAAATGACAATATTGAAGCAACTTTTGGAAACATTGCCTATAATCCGTGACGTTTAAAATTTAAATTAGAAAATTGTCTTTACAGTTTATACTAACTAAAAATCGGTTTTTTTTTATACTATGTATATAGGCTAGCGCTTGACTGTGATCACACCTGATGGAAAGTGATGATACAGTCTAAGCTGGAACGCGCTTGCCTAGAAGATGCCTATTCACTCTTGATTTGAAGGCACCCGGGTTGTAAGTGGCAGGAAAGACGCTGCCTGGGAGGGTATTCCAGGCCTTTGCAGTGCGTATCAGGAGCGAGGAATCAAACCGCTTCGTACGCGTCTTTGGTAGGTACCTACGTCAACTATGTATGGGTGGAAGCTTTTACGATGCCTTGCCGTTCTATGGTAGAAAGCTTTATTATTATAACCGTCTATCCCGTTAAGATCGTACGATTTCAACATAGGAACAGATTACCGCGCATTCGTTCCGTCATATCTTCGTTTATACAATAGAATTAATAAATTATTAAATATATTTCCCTTGACAACTAGTTCCTGCAAATCAAAATGTCTAAATTGGCTGCAATCACTATCTTATGAAGAGACAGAGAAACTTTTGAAAATAGTAAAATAAGAACTTATTTTCATATTAGCTTTTACATTCACACACACACACACACACACACACACACACACACACACACACACACACACACACACACACACACACACACGCGCGCACATACACTCAAATCAATTTCTTTATATTATTTTTAAGTTTTGCATGCTGCACGTAGGTACCTTACAATAAAGTTAAGTTATACCTTTGTAATAGTGAACAGTTGTTATATTATATGTTTCGGAGGTGGGCGTGATGACTGTTACGCAGTTTATACTTTTACAGTTGTCATCGTTCATGTTGTTCTGTGTTCAATTGTTAATGTTCTAATCAATAAATAAATTTCAAATAAATAAATTTCAAATTTCAAAATATATTGCGATGCGCGGGCGCATCTAACGCATGCGATGTGAATAACTTTCTCGAGTTTTCACCCGCGTGTGATAGTGGCCTGTTACTGTACACCTACTGGATACTGTAACACGTGGTGACGGATTCGAACCGGTGTACCTTCTGTCTATCGTAGCAGCCTGCGTTTATATGTATGTATATGTTACGGCTAAAGGTGGGTGTGAACATAAACTTGAGGTTAGCCGGCTAAACTTAAGTGTAACTGCAGGCCCTTGGCTAAAAATGTAGAAAGAAATGAAAAAGGAAACAATGTAATAATGTTTACTATTTTGACACGAATTTTTTATTAAAATGCCGGCTACAACTAGTTCCAGCCTGTTGGATAAAACTAGGGATGCTGAACGAGCGAAGCGAGCTCGGGACTTAGGGCACCCCGACTTGGATAATTTAGGTGACGAAGATGTGCCATCCTTCTGAGTGGTTATTTTCTTTTAAGACCACCCAGAAATAGGAGCCCCGTCCGTCCGGGGCTCCGTCGACCGAGCCTATAATTAAATTGTTTCCTTTTTCATTTCTTTCTACATTTTTAGCCAAGGGCCCGCAGTTACACTTAAGTTTAGCCGGCTAATCTTAAGTTTATGTTCACACCCACTCTTAGCCGTAACATATACATATATGTGAGTTTCTTTATTCCACCATAACTTCTGAACGGCTGGACAGATTTGGACATATGGGGTATCGTTAGAATCCTTAGACCGTTCCGAGTAACATCTAAGGCTATATTTATTTTGGAAAAAGTCAATATGTCGACTGTGAGGCGCCATTTTCAAAAGTGGAAAACAAAAATTTTCTTCAATTATTACAATATCAGTATCAAAATAAAGGTATTAGAGAGTATATATACATATATACTTTTACATAAGTAGGTATTTCAAAACGTGATAATTGTGAAATTAAATCTAAGTTTAGCGCGATAAAGTCCAAAATTGTGATTCCTGTGTTGAAGTCCAATTTTACACTCTATAGCAAGAGTTTTTTTTGTAATTTCTTGTCATGATCCACTTCACTCAGTGTGCGACAAGTGAAAACGCGAATCGCTACTCTGAACTCTGAAGGATAAAATTCGTGAGAAAATCTGCCGGCGTTTTTTGCTATCATCATTATATGTACAGACTTGGTGATAAGCGAATTACGTCACTGTTATCATAGCGATAAGGGCGGTTGTCTCTCGCTCTAGTTATTTATGGTTATTTGCATATCTCATATCGTCTGACCAGTGTTATATTAACCTTGGATATGACGACCTTCCTGGCGCAGTTTGGATGGGAAGGTCTCAGGTTAGATTTTTTAGTCTAAATTCACACTAATATTATAAAGACGAAAGTTTGTGTGTCTAATTGTGTCTGTATGTTTGTTACTTCTTCACACCGCAACTGATTCGGCTCCTGAGGATGTCCCGGTGTCGGGCCGAAACGTGCGTCGAAGAAAGTGTTGGAAAATTGTGTGTGGTGTTTCATGTGGGCAGTGTTCCTGCATATTGTACCATACAGAATCTTTTCAAGTAGCGGATTATAGCAAAACAAATTAATCTGTCACGCTAATATGCATCTTAGGCTAAATCGTCAGTTACCATCAGGGGAGACTGCAGAAAATATTAAATTGTTGAAAAGCTTTCTGTTTTACATAGTTAATCGCGATTTCGACTCCCAGGCATGTTCCGCGCTCAGAATTTTTGGATATACTCGTATGTAGTTCACAGTGTGTAAAGCCTGCCAAACCCCCCCCCCATTCATAGGGTTACCAAAAGCAATTGGAAAGCCGGTAGAAAAATCCTGATTTCCATTGAAAAATCCTGAGTTTCTTTATATGCGGATCTCGCTATTATCGGTACTATCTACTGATTAAGATTTAGATTATAAGTATTTATAAAAAAAAATAGATTAATTGCAAATTCTAAAAATACTAATTATGGTAACTCTACCATAAAGATAGGTATGGTACATATATTATACTCTAAGATATATTTAGTGAGATTTTTTTAACTTAGTCAAAACTAAAAAGACGTAAAACAACTTTAAATATAACTGCAATAATATAGCTTATAAATTAGTTTCGAATCAACGTGAAATCAAATAAAAAAAATCCCATCCATCATCGCAATAGTAGAAACAGTATTATATTATCTGTGGTAGAAACCAATAAAAACTCAATATTATTGCGAGAGGAAAAAAATACAAATCCATTCAACCAAGCCACCTAGCGCTTCGGTATTCGCAAAATCCATCGAAAAATCCGCACAAAACCGCAATTTCAACCAGAAAGACACCAAAAACACAATTTTTTCACGTTTTTCTTACACTTACAACAAACATAAACACTGTAAATAGTTTGGAGTATTATTTTTGTATTTTTATTTATCACGCGCGACGCGATGTGTTCACTCTACGACGGTTGGAAGCGGACTGGCGAGCGGTTGAAGAATTAATTGTTGACTTGTGCGTTTGGAATTATGCCGTAGATAGCATATTTCCGTCGCGAGTGAGGACTTCAGGGGCCCGCGGAGAGCGTGTGAAAACCCTTCATAAATATATAAATGACTGAGATTACATTGTTTCAACAGAACGGGGACCGTAGCAGCGTAGGACAACCTCCTGCCCGCTGGACCGATGACCTAAAGAAGGTCGCTGGTAGCGGGTGGATGAGGAAGGCGGAGGACCGTGTGTGGTGGCGCGCTCTCGGAAAGGCCTATGTCCAGCAGTGGACGTCCATAGACTGATCAAGTAAGTAAGTAAGGGTATCCATGATATTTAACTCAAATATTGCTACGATAATATTAGGTCCTTACATATGAAATTGGCGTTTTGTCGTACTGGCCACTTTGATCTCAAATATCTCTTCTTTGGTTAGAAATTCCAATTTCAAATTTATACAGCTATTTACTCATGCTTTTGTGTTTTGAAAATCGCAATTCATTTGTTTTTTTCTCTTTTGGTTTTTTTTTGCGCCACTCTGTTTACAAAATGGAAAACTTGAAATATTGCGTTATTTACGAGTACGAGTTCCATCGTGGCACCAGTGCTGCAGAAACGGCTCGAAGGATTCATGATGTGTACGGCGAGGGTGTCGCAAAAGAAAACACAGTGCGTTTTTGGTTCCAACGTTTTCGTTCTGGAAATTTCGACCTGCAGAACAAGCCCCGTGGACGGCCGGAGACCAAAGTTGACAATGAAGAATTGAAGGTTATTGTGGAAGCGGATCCATCGCAAACCACGTCCGAGCTAGCTGCAGGCTGCGGTGTTAGTGATAAAACTGTTTTAGTTCACTTGAAGCAAATTGGGAAGGTGAAAAAGCTTGAAAGGTGGGTACCCCATGAATTGAGTGCAGCAAACCGACAAACGCGCGTAGACTGCTGTGTTACATTACTCAACCGGCACAGTAATGAAGGGATTTTAAATCGAATCATTACCTGTGATGAAAAATGGATCCTGTATGATAATCGGAAACGCTCATCACAATGGCTGAACCCTGGCGAACCAGTCAAATCCTGCCCCAAACGAAAATTGACTCAAAAAAATTACTTGTGAGCGTTTGGTGGACTAGCGCCGGCGTCGTTCACTACAGCTTTCTTAAATCTGGCCAGACGATTACGGCGGATATCTATTGTCAGCAACTGCAATCCATGATGGAAAAGCTAGCTGCTAAACAACCGAGGCTGGTCAATCGTTCTAGGCCACTGCTGCTTCAGGACAACGCTAGACCACACACTGCACAACAGACGGCTACCAAATTAGAGGAGCTTCAATTGGAATGTTGGAATGCCTAAGACATCCACCTTACTCTCCGGACCTTGCTCCAACAGATTACCATTTTTTTCGAAATTTGGATAACTTCTTGCAAGGGAAAAAATTTAACTCCGATGAGGCAGTCCAAAGCGCTTTCAAAGATTTTATTGATTCCCGTCCGAATGGCTTTTTTAGTAAAGGGATCAATGAATCAATGATCAATGAATGAATATAAGGTGGCAAAAGTGCATAGATAGCAATGGTACATACTTTGATTAAATATATATATTATATTTAAAAAAAATCGACTTTATGTTCCTCCCATACAAAACGCCAATTTAATATGTAAGGACCTAATACTTTCTTAGGTAAAAATTTAGAATCGTTTGGCAGGAGTAGGGGGGAGGGAAGGGGTGAGGGGGGATGAGGGGGGTGTCCTCTACCCACCGGTACCACTCCCATGAAACGGTAATGCACAATTCTTGAGAAAAACTAAAAAGATAAAAATAATCAAAATGACGATGAAAATGTCCGTGTCACCTATCCGTTATCTCGTCCTACTGTATCTCCCGAAAGTCATCCTAACATCGAAAAAAGACCGCCCGATTTATACTGACCACCATATGGATTGATTTTTATTTTTTGAAAATCTCGAAAACAGAGCGTTACCTTGTAATGCGAATAGTATTGTTAAAATCAGGAACTAAACCTCTACCAAATACAACACCTTTCTCCCCCGAACTCATGCCAAAGGAAAATAAATCTAACCCCTTTCTTATATCCAGTAGTGGACGTCCTGACTCCTGATTAAGTAAGTAAGTGTATCGATGATATACGTAACTCAAATAATGCTACGATAATAATTTCCCGTACAGTGTACAAGTGTTCGAAGTGTCATTTATTTAGGTATTTTATATGTAACCTACATAGTACATACACCTTTATTATCCTATTAATATTAATAAATTAAATAAATATATACGTGACATTTTACACATCGCAATCTAGCCCCAAAGTAAGCGATAGCTTGTGTTATGGGTGCTAGATAACTGATAAATATACATACATACTAATATACATAAATGTAATAGGTATATTGAAAAACACCCAGACACTGGAGAACATTCATGCTCCATTACACAAACATTTAGCAGTAGAGGGAATCGAACCCACGACCTCCGACGTAGACGGCAGGATCGCTAACACTACGCCATTCGGTCGTCAAATACGTGGATGACAGAGCTTTGCTCTAGTTTTTTTTGGTAAATACGACATTTTCTAAAAATGACTCCAAGCTAGATCGTTTCCTAGTAGGTATGGAACCCTCAATGCGCAAGTCTGGCTCGCACTTGGCCGAAGCGACGTAGGAGGAAAAAACATTCCATTAATAGGTAGACTCAATAGTATTTGTTATTTATACACATTTACAATAATAAGATTATTTCAGTAGCATTAATAGACATGGAAAACGTTGTTTTGCCATTAGGGATATAAGAATAGCTTACGACCTACTCTCAGACCCGCCGAACAAACATAGAAAATTTCATAACAATCGGTCGAGCCGTTTCGGAGGAGTTTGGTAAAAACACGAGACACGAGAATTTTATATGTTAGATAATTGAACGACCCGGGAATTGAACCTAGGCATTTACTATGCAGAGAACCCAAAGAGCGCGGATCCACTCGCATTTGGCCGTTTTATTTAAAATAAAATAAGCAAAACGTTTGGAGCATCGAGAGAAAGGTCGGAGGACCCTGCATCTCAGTTTACGTACGGGCCCTTGTAATTTGTAAACAAAGGGGATTTTAGAGATCCGTTGTCAAATGTTCAACGCCGCTCTTCAAGAGGATACACTGATTATGTTTTTAATAATAATAAAGATTTTTATTAAAGGCAATAAACCCGATTACAGAAAATATAAATACATGAATGACATATTATAACTGGAAAGGTTAACAAACACTCCCCAGGCGTCAATGTCACAGCAGTTACTTTTAATTACAGTTTTTGTGCACAGATAGCCAGTATGTAAATATGCTACTGGGCATCCCGTCACACACCATCTTGAGAATGCTGTTATCAGACTCTCTAAAGGTGCGATTCCGCACAACGCTGCAGACGGCAGACGGCAGCAGCAGACGGCCGACGTCACTTGCTGTCGGACTTCAATTGCCGTCGTATCTATTCCGAAACCGGCAGCAGTTACATCGCGGCATTATTGAGTTGTGGTTGTGTCTCTGTGAATCTGAGCTATGAATAATCAATTCCTGCAAATTTTAATGGAAGAAGAAGACGACGATGACTTGTTATTATTGTATTACTCAAGTAGTAGACCTATACTCCCATTCTACAGAAATGGGCTATTCTTTCCAAATATTTTCTTTTATACGTGAATCTTTATGATTTGGATCTTTGGAATCATACAAACATGGATGTTGAGATACTAAATTAATAAAAGTTTCACTTTCATCGTCAGTTAACACGTCCATCTTCGTTCGACGGCAGCGGCAGTACTGTGCATGCACGGCAGTGCCGTCTGCCGCTACGCGTCACTACAAGTTACGAACTGCCGCGCGGCAACTGCAGTCGGACATCGGAATCGGTCTCATACAAATTCATACTGTCAAGTAATGCCGTCTGCCGTCGCAGCACATGCAGTTGCCGTCTGCTGCTGCCGACTGCCGTCTGCAGCGTTGTGCGGAATCGTACCTTAAGCCTTTTCCAAAACGAGGCGACTCTTTTTCTGATAACAGCAAAAAAGTCAGGCACTCTCGATTCGGCGAACATGCCCGAGGCACTACAATATCTAGGCAGACCCACCAAGATCCGAAATATACGGGACATTTTTTACACATCGCAATCTAGCCCCAAAGTAAGCGATAGTTTGTGTTATGGCCTATGGGTACTAGATAACTGATCAATATACATACATACTAACATACATAAATACAGTATATTGAAAAACACCCAGACACTGGAATACATTCATGCTCATCACACAAACATTTACCAGTAGTGGGAATCGAACCCACGACCTCCGACGCAGACGGCAGGTTCGCTGCCGCTACGCCATTCGGTCGGTCGCAATTTGTTTAAACTGTATAGAGTAAAGGGCACAATTATTATTCTACATTAAATTTTCGTTCTAATAAACATATTTATAAAGATGTAAATTAATACCATTTGGGCTAAATAAGCTTCAAAAAATTATTATTATTTTGCTATTAGGTGTTATAACAATAGCTTACGACCTACTCCGACCCTTAGACCATCCGACCTATGAAACCGTAAAAAACACAAAAGGAAATCGAACCCAGGACAAAAAGGTCACCAGCTCAGTGGTCGGGGCGCTAATATCGTGTGTGTGAGAGCCGGGCCGGCGGTCGCGCTCTGGTTACCACTCGCCACTCCGCGCACCGGCCTTCGACCAGTGACCATTTACTTTTGTTGGTACTGTTATTATTTAAATCACTAATATATAATAAAAACTATTTTATTATTTTATTATTTATTATTATTTATTATATGAATAAGTGATTATAAGTATAAAATATATTATATACTGTTATAAAGCTGCAGAGTTTGTATGTTTGTGTATGAACGCGCTAATCTCAGGAGCTTTTTAATTCCACCATAACTTCTGAACGACTGAAGAGATTTGGGCATATGAGGTATCGTTAGAATCCTTACAGCATTCCGAGTAACAAAGGCTATATTTTTTTTGGAAAAAGTCGTTTTACCACAGAGCAACCCTCCACCACCCATGGCCCAATCAACCTCACGGTTATGGGGGCCGAAACGCGGGAGGGCGACCGTTCGGTACTTGCTCTTGGCGTGTTCCCGGGGCGCCTGCTTGAACTTCCCTATGAACTCACTCTCCCCATTCTGGGCAGGATGATACAGCTGTCTCTATCTTATCAGAAATATTAAAATGTATATAACTTTTTTATTCTTTGACCAATTAATTCAGGTTATTTACCATTTAATTTGCTAATAATTCTAGTTCCAAATAAAAAAAAATAATATTTTGATTTAAGACAACTACCCAATTCATGATAAGTAACAATAAACTGTCCAATAAATACACCTGCGTCTATTGGCATCTCAAGGGCACGAGACACGCTTTGATCCGTAAAAGCCAGGCAGCAAAAAGGGTACGGGTAGAAGACGATGAAAAGGATGATAGACAGAGCGAGGTCATGAGCGTAATTGCAAGGCTTACGAAGGTAACTGCCGGCTTGGTCAAGATAGTGAGCGGCGACGAGAACATAAGGGAGGAAATAAAACTTGGCATCCAGGACCTGAGGAACCAAATCGACCAACTAAATAAGACTACCAGTGTCTGGGAGTGGGAAACAATGCCACATACATCCAAAACTAGAGCTGTTATGAAAAGTACTGCAGAGTGCGGCACGCAAACCGAAAAGTGCATCAGTAACAGGTCTAGAAACATAAGTACCCAAACGGAGACAAAAGGACCTGAGGCATGCATGTATACAAGTAAGGAAGAGGACCTTGATCTTAAGGAAAAGATACAAAAGTGCAATGATACTAAGGGACTTGTGGAGATAATTGACCAGCGGTGGCCAGAAGAAGCATATAGAGCGGTGAAAATTGAAAAAGGAAATCCGTTCTCTATGGACAAAGATTGGGATGTCGTAGTGATAGCTAAACCAGATCAAGTGGGGACAGACAAACCCAAAGGTTTAAAAGGGCATACCCAGACACATTGGAACTGTTGAACAACAGCACGCCGGGTACAGTCGAATACACGGTACTGACTAGCAAAAGTTACAAAAAAGAAATCGTGGACAAAGAAAGATGGATCTATGTTGTACCATGTACAGAAACTTCTGAAGGCCAAAACCAGGTACAAATGCTATGTCACCAAATCCAAAACCTGAAAAAAATGGTGGAAGAGAAGAGTTAGAAAGATCTTAGAAATTTTCCTAGCAAAGTACACACCTGAAATAAAACTATTAGTACAGGGCAGTGACACCCAAAAAGTAAATACGGAAAAATATAAAGGTTCGAAACGCGTAGAGACCATAATAGTCAAAGGGGAGGGCTCTTATACCGATACTCTCAAGAAAATGAAAAGTAAGGTCTCGGCAGCCGACATAAAAGAGCTCGGAGTCACGGTAAGATCGGTCAGGAAAGACAAAGAAGGAAAAGTGATAATGAAGGTGATGGGTGATGCAGATGCTCTGAAAGACAAATTCATAAGCGTTCTAGATAGTGCTGATGTTGGGGTGGGCAGGGAAGAAATCTTCCATGTCACAGGGTTGGATGAAGATGTTACCGCTGACGAAATAAAAATAGCTATAGAGACCGAACTAGGAGTGCCGGTGCATGTCAAATCCATACGGCCCACACAATACGGAAGTAAAACTGCAACCATTACAATGAGTACGAAATCCGCTAGAAATCTTTCAAGCGTAACCTCGGTAGGCATCGGTTGGACAAGATGTAGACTCCGAAAACGAGTGTTTATAGAAAAATGCTATAGATGCTGGGAAACGGGACACAGAGCTCGCGACTGCAAAGGACCGGACAGAGCTACGCTTTGCAGAAGATGTGGAGCCGATAATCACAAAGCTGAGAGTTGCAAATCTGCTCCTTTCTGCCCACTCTGCGAAACACCAGGGCACAGAGCAGCTACGACAGGATGTCCAAAATTTAGGTGCGCTATATATTCAGCTGACCATCCACGTTACAGGGGTCGGACAAGGACAGCACAAAATGCGTCCTTTAATGGGTATTAAAGTATTACAGATTAATGCCGACCGAGTGGGCGCGGCTCACGATCTTCTCCCAGTAACGGTGGCGAATTACAAAATAGATCTCGTAATTCTAGCGGAACCGAACAAAAAGTACGCTGATGCTGCAGGCTGGGAAAGGGATCAAAGAGAAGACGCGGCAGTGATTTTATACAATGACGCCCTAACGATCGAGGCAACAATTAGAGGAAATGGTTTTATTGGCCTAAAGCTTACACAATTCACTGTCTATAGCTGTTACTTCTCACCGAACTGTAGTTTTGATGAATACACAAGAGACGTAGGAGAATTGTGCGAAAGTATAAGGCTCCAACGAGGCAAAGTTCTGGTGGCGGGAGATTTTAACGCTGCTTCTACGATGTGGGGAAGTAAGAAAACAAATAAAAGAGGCCAATATCTGATGGAAATGATTGCCGAGCTGGACCTGACCGTAGTTAACATCGGGGAGTCCCCGACATTCGAAAGGGGTGACCGAACTTCCAGACCTGATATAACTATGGTAAATTCAAATCTAGTTGGTAAAATTAAGGACTGGCGGGTCGTGGACGAGGAATCGATGAGTGGCCATAAATACATTACTTTCGAGGTCCATGAGAAAATTGTAAAGAGTGAGATCCTTCGAAGAGGTTGGGATTTCAATAAAATAGACAGGGAAATCTTTGAAAAAACACTTAAGGGGGAACTCATAAGAACACCCACAGAGCTTGTCGCCGCGACTACTAAAGCATGTAACAAAGCCATGCCTAGAAGAAGAACTGGTCAACGCAGACAACCAGTCTATTGGTGGAACAAGGATATTGCAGCAGCGAGAGAAAAATGTATTGAAAAAAGAAGATCGTATACAAGAGCAAACTCGAAAAGAAAGAAAAGGAATATGCCGGAAGAAGAAAGAGTTATCTTAGAAAGAAGAATCGAGGAAGTCCGAAACAAATACAAGACTGCCAAGTTAGAACTACAAAGTCTTATATCTAAGTCTAAAGGAGAACATTGGCAGAAAGTAATAGAGGAAGTAGATGAAGATATATGGGGTCTGGGATACAAAATCGTGACAAAAAAGCTACGAAGGTCCTCACCTTCCCCATCTCTCAGTAAAACTCGGAGCATAGCAGCTGCTTTATTCCCCGTTCATAGCGATTTTGTCAGACCCATCACTTCACCACAAAAGGTACCTAAGATTACAAACGAGGAGTTTGCCAAGGCCTGTGGACAAATTAAGCTAAGGAAAGCTCCAGGCCCAGATGATCTGGCACCGGAGGACATCAAACTAGCTGTCAACTTGATCCCAGGGAAAATAAGGGACGTTATGAATGATATCTTCGAAAATGGAAAGTTCCCGCCTATCTGGAAAACAGCTCGATTAATACTGCTGAGAAAGCATAATAAACCAGCTGATGATCCCTCAGGTTATAGACCGGTTTGTCTCCTGGACTGTTTCGGGAAACTTCTGGAAAGACTGCTCCTGAATCGCATTGAAAATATGCTCCCATACCATGGCGGACATGCAGACGCACAGTTCGGTTTCAGGAGTGGAAGATCAACTGTGGACGCCTTAAATAAGGTCAAAAGCATCGCCGAAGCAGCAAGAAAAGGCTCTCAACGAACCAAAAAAGCTGTGTGTGCTTATTGCACTGGACGTCAGAAACGCTTTTAACTCCGCACCGTGGGAAAAAATCCTCGAGGAGATATTAAGGAGAAAGTTTCCTGGATACATTATAGATCTCATCAGCAGCTATTTGAGCCAGAGAAGCATATTAATCGGTGATGCGACGGGAGCAACGGAGCGAGTCGAGGTTACTAGTGGAGTGCCACAGGGGTCAATCCTAGGGCCTACGCTATGGAACATCCTATATGATGGCGTATTCAAACTGGACCTCGGAGAGGACGCACGCCTCGTTGGATTCGCCGATGATCTGGCTCTGGTAGTAGCTGCTAGATCGGATCAACTACTTATGAGAAGAACCAACAGAGCTCTAGGTATCATAAAAGATTGGATGGACAACAAAAATCTTAAACTTGCTCCAGAGAAGACGGAGGCAATAATGCTGAGCGGCAGGATAAAGCACGGACCTATAACTTTCAGTTTAGAAGGAGTGCAAATAAAGCCTGGAGACCAACTTAAATATCTTGGGGTTTGGCTGGACAGAGGTCTTAAATTCGACAGGCACATAATACACACTGCTGAGAGGGCTGAGAAATTAACTACAGCCCTAAGCCAGCTAATGCCCAGAAAAGGAGGATCAAGAGCTAGCAGAAGAAAAGTACTAGCTTCAGTGGCTCACTCAGTGATGTTGTACGGAGCACCAGTTTGGAGCCAAGTGCTTCAAATTAAAAAATATAATGAGAAACTTGGCAAGATACAGAGGTGGCTGGCTATCCAAATCTGTGGAGCCTACCGTACAATTTCCAAGGAGGCTTGTCGTGGTAATAGCGGGTATAATACCGATACACAGGTTAGCCATAGAAAGAGCCAGACTGCATAAAAGGCTGGACCAAAAAACACCACAAGAAGAGCGACAACGTACGCTAGCTGAATGGCAAAATGGGTGGAACGAAAGAGGAAAAGGACAATGGACCAGGGACCTGATTAAAGACCTTAGGAAATGGATTGACAGAAAGCATGGCGAAGTTGATAGGCTCCTAACCCAAGCGCTGAGCGGGCACGGAGTCTTCAACACCTACCTGCACGGAATTGGCAAGGCAGATAATGACAACTGCTTCTACTGTGGTGAAGAAGATACTCCGAACCATGCTATCTTCGAATGCCAGGAGTTCACAATCGTGCGGAACAAGGCACAAGGGAGTGGGGAACCTATAACGAAAGAAAACTTGGTGCCACTAATGCTTAGCAGCAAAAAGGGCTGGGACAAGGGGGCTAAAGGATGAAATGGACAGGCAAAGAGCAAACCAAGAGTAGCACTGCCAGACAGCCCTCTTGCTGAAGTAATGCTTCGTGCGGTTCCAGGAAGGGTGGCCAGAGAACGTAGGAGGTTTTTAGTCCGTAGGTCGCTGGGTATACCACCTCTCTCAGCGAAGTCGGGCATGTCGTAATGGCATCCATGAGATTTTTTTCCTACAGGAGAAAAAAAAAAAAAAAAAAGGGCACGAGACAATACCGGTACATAAGTAATGTTTCTATCGGATTATGAGATTAGTGACACATACCCACATACCTCACATTGCACCCAATACATTTCTTTCTTCAAATGATAGAAATTACATCAACATTACGTAATTTCTCTTATTCGAATGGTTATAATATACCTACCTTGGATCATTAATCTGAGTACCTACCAATAGTCTAGAATTTATATGACAATATACAGAGATTTGAATTCCGATTATTGAAAACTTCACGAAACCTACTTTCAATGTGCAACGTAACATAGTACGCGACACTTTCCAGCGTTGGAATACAGTCGTTATCTTACTGTAAAAGTTGTAAAAACTCGTCCCAAACTCACCTTACAGCGGGCAAACTGTTTTCGGAGTTCGTAAACAGTGGAAAACGTGAGTGAAATCCTCAAGAATTCAAACCAATCACTGTTTCACACACTCAAACTTGTTGTTCATAGTTTTAATATTTATTATAGCGAACAACGTCACTTAAAAGTTATGAAAGTAAGCTCAAAAGTATGTCCCGAACATGGTGAATAACATTAAGGCACTGATTACGCGTTTTCGAAGGAAAATGCTGTTTTAATTAGGAAAACAAGTCGGCATTTTTTTGTGCTACCAAACCACAGAAAACATATACTCTCTAACGAGAAACTTGCTCAACTCGTTCTGACGGGCGACCGCGACGGCTGTGATTTGTTTCAAGTTGTCTATGTTTTAATCTGTGGTTCCAAATTTCAATACGTTTGACACCGTTTGACATACCTATTTGACAGCTTATTATCTTTTTATCTATGCAACATACCTACTGCGGACTGCCGTACACAGAGTTGGTTCTTCTTCTTTTTGAGGAATTGGCTCCGCGCGTTAAGCGATTGAGCCATTGTCAAATTTTTGTTATTTTCTTTTTTTTTTAATAAAACGAGGAAACTTGTTTATAAATTTAAACCAAAATTTTGAAATATACAACGGAATTTAGAAAACGATCAGAAAAGGATAGATAAAAATATAATGGAATACTTATTTAAGACTTATACTACATATTTACAACTTAATATCATTTAATAGAATGAATGAAGAAAACAGTTTATATACACGGGATATATCGGAGGACAAGAGGATGTCAACGGAAGTAGGAAGTGGTATATTACACTGAATAAGACCCTGGTAAAATGTATCCCGGTTATATTTTGGGCAAGATAAAAATATATGATTCAGGTCACCTACCTTACCACACTCGCACAAATCACTGTTCACAATACGAAATCTAGCCAGATGAACTGGAGAGCAAACGTGACCCAGACGCATACGCGTCAAGATACACGTCACTCTCCTGCTCAACTTCAAACTTGAGAACCATGGCTTCGATGGAATAGAGCTTTGAATCCTAGCAAATTTTTTGCCTTTTGATTGGCTGGAAATCGACCAAGTCACTCTCCAAGATTCTTGAAGTAAATCCTTTGCCAATGTACACAAATCATGGGCATCATTGCAATAGTCTGCCATATCTCCGCATAAAATAGCCTCATTGGCAAGCTGATCAGCGCGTTCATTTCCCGAAATGCCGGAGTGACCTGGTACCCAGGAAAACACCACTGTATAGCTGTTGAGGCGAGACGCGCTTCAGTACGCTCACCGCCCCACCGCTGAGGTGCAGGGGGGGGCCAGCCGGCGCGGGCGCTGTGCCCGGCGCCGCGAGTTAGTTATCCAGTGGCCGCCGCATAGAACTGCCGCCGCCCCGTATCCCAGTCGCCGCTCGTAATCGACGCCGCGACTGTCCGATTTTCGATCGAGTAGAACGCCGTCGTGTTGTCGTGACCGCGTGTTACTCCAGGGACCTGTTTGGTGTCTGTCCGAGCCCCAAAAGTCGGCTCCGACCCTCGGATTGTTGTCGTTTGACCGGACCGTGATCGTCCCGTCTCGAGACCGACGCCGTTCGCCATATTGTTTTGCGTGCCGCGTTGTGAGTTGCCGAACTACTAGTGCCTGTGACTCCCGTGCCGCCTGGGTGCTGCGCCGGATTCACCCCCAACATTTACACACTACTTACTTCATTACACACCGCATTTCATCTACTACCTATTACACGTAAGCTGCCCGGCGTCACGAGGTACTGCCTGGCTTCGAGAATCTGCGGAAGGCCGCCTTCAAGGTAGGTGTCGAGCATCCATTTCTTATCGGTGCCGCCCTAGTGGCACCCGCGCCCGTGGCCTGCGAGGGACGCTCGGTTCCCGCTGATGGGCCCCGGGTCCACGAGCCTCCCTTCGGTTCGCAGTCCCCGGCGCGTACAATAGCCTTTTTCATTACATGTAACTAGTAGGTTTCTAATTTTAATAATAACATGGTTGATTTGACCAGACTTAGATTTGAATGGGAACCTAGATAAAGCTTGCAGAGCACTCATAGAGTCAGTAAATATAACGGATTTCTTAAGTTTAGCAAGAAGAATATATTCAACAGATTTAAACAGGCCAAGACATTCTCCAGTAAATACAGATGATTCAGGCGGAAGTTTTGTTTTCTGGACAATATTATACTGGAAATGGAAAACTCCCACTCCAACTATGCCATCTGGTGAATGTTTCGAAGCATCGCTATATATATAATGAAAATCCAAAAATTCATTTGCTTTTAATATGTTCACATACCGAGGAGCTTCCAATTGATTTCTTGGAATATCTGGATTGATCCTAACATCCGGAATGATTGTCAGTGCCTTATATTTAGAATTAAACGTTGGGTAACAATATGTACCGATTGTATGGTTGGGTAACGATGTGTATCATCGGCGCTTGTATGCAGCAAAATATTCGATAACTCTTGATAAGACGGGGCGGTGATTTATGGGACCAGTAAGAACAGGTATCTATACATTCCGAAAGAAGATGAAGTTCATAACGAAGAGGATGATGAGAAAATTGCATAGCTTTGAATAGATACCTATCAGATAAATATTGACGTCTTAAACGTAAAGGTGGTTCAACGCACTCTATTTGCATAGCATTGATAGGGCTAGATTTCATAGCTCCAAGGATGATCCTTAAAGCTTTGGCTTGCACGCAATCTAATTTGCTAAGAGCAATGGCACTACAGGGCTCTATAATAAAAGTGGCATAATCTAGTAAGCTACGGATGAGAGCATTATAAATAAGACGCAAAAAAAAAGAGTGGGCACCCCACCAGACGCCGGTTAAACACCTCATCATATTTAAATTGTTTCCACATTTATTTTCAATATATTCACAATGAGGTATTCCAGTAAGTTTTGAATCTAGAACTACTCCTAAAAATTTAACTTCAGATTTTACAGGTATAGGTTTATCCCTGTAAAGAATAATTGAAATCCGGAATCCTTCTTCGTCTAGAAAATACAACCACAGTGCTTTTACTAACAGACAATTCTAGTCCATTTACATCTTACCAGTCATTTAGCTTATTAAGAGAATTAGATAAGCGGTTAATAGCATTCTCTATAGAATTGTCTAAGTTGTATATAAGCAGATCATCAGCATATTGCAGAATCAGAATATCTGAGTTTAAGGATGTTTCTAAATCATAGGTATAAACGTTGTACAGTAATGGACTAAGGACTGACCCCTGGGGCAAGCCTCTCCATACTAGCCTTGATAGTTGAGTATAATTTAATACATCTTTCAGAAAGCATATTGATGATAAACGTAATCAATAATTGTGGTACATGTAAATCATGTAATTTTTTATGTAATACTGAGATCAGCACATTATCATACGCTGAGCTAATATCAAGAAAAGCCGCAATAACCGACTTATTTTTTGAGAAAGCTAACCGAATGTCCAAAGTAAGAATACTTATATTGTCTATGGTGCTACGGCCCCTTCTGAATCCCAACTGATTAGCTGTCAAAATATTATTATTTTCAACGAAAAATTCTAACCTGTTTTTAACAAGATGCTCAGCTATTTTGGCAAGAACAGATGATAAGGCTATTGGACGAAAAGAAGAAACATCAGAAGCTGGTTTGTTTGGTTTTAATATGGGAATTACGTCTTGGGCTTTCCAAGAAGAAGGTATATTTCCAGACAACATTATAGCATTTAAAATACTCAAGTAATAGTTCAAGGTAGAGTCACTGCAGTTTATCATGAAAGAGTATGTGATGCCGTCTTCGCCTGGTGATGAGTCTTTTACATAAGAGAGTACTCCTTTTAGTTCAGACAAAGAAAAAGGGGCATTAAGGTCTGTATAGCTACAGGCTATAGAGAAGGGAATACAACACTGGGTATTTATGAAATTGGGAGCAGATGAAGGAGCCAACTTATCCATAAATTGGTCAGCTAGCTCAATAGGTAATGTACTTGATGAAGATGAACAGAAAGCTGATTTAAATCTTCTTATATTTTTCCAAACTATCGATGGGCATATATCTGGATTCAAGGACTCACAAAATCGTCTCCAACCCTCGAATTTTTTCTTTTTAAGTAGCTTGCGAGTGGAATGCGCTGTTTGGGTATAAATTTTAAAAATTCTCTGTAGTCATCATGGAACAATACCTTTTCTCTGCCTCCTTCCGCTACTTTATAACTTTAGTGCACTCACTATCCCACCAGGGAGGAAATGGTATTTTACTAGATCTATTGCCTTTTAATGGAAATAAAGCGTTAGCGGCATCAATCAAGACTTTAGTAAACTCATCGGCACATACTGTTTCATTACCACTGTTAGCAATAGGAAGGCTAGATAGTTTTTTTTCCACATAATGTTTAAATGTACTCCAGTCATCTGGCAATTTATGTTTTAATCTAGGTTTGTGTTGTAGGTTACGAGGAGGGCAGGATATCGGTAAAGAAAGAAGAATTGGAATATGATCACTGCCAAAAGAATTATCAAGTACACTCCAGGATATCAGAGATGCCAGACTTGGGGAGCAAAGGGACAAGTCAGGAGCACTAAGAATTTCAGTGGGACCAGTACGTCGAGTTGGAGTGCCGTTGTTCAATATACATACATTTTGATAGTCTAATATATCTGCCATCATTTCACCATAACAATTAGTGCTAACACTACCCCATGATCGATTTTGGCAGTTAAAGTCCCCAAGTACTAAAAATGGGCTAGGCAAGGTAGTAAGCAACTGACTAAATTCATTGTATAAGGAAGAAGAAGGATGAGGTATATACACAGAAATTATACAAATAGGGGAGGGAGTGAAATAATCTTATGTGAGAAGGCTTTGTTAATGAGTATGGCCACTCCACCATACCCCTCATGTCTATCACTTCTCACAGTAACGAAACCAGAGATCCTGAAGGAAAACTCTGGTTTTAACCATGTCTCAGAGAGACACATAGCCATGGGCTTATATTTATTTAATAAGTAAATAATGTCAGTTTTTTTGCTTATTGCACTTCTACAATTCCATTGAAGTATGTTGTGATCCATACTTAAAAAAATTGTTTAAAGCTGTCAATAATGATTCGGCGGCGTTGGACGGTGAAGAGCTATCGCTCGGAAATAGATTACTGGTATTTGAAAGTAATTTAATAAGTTCCAAAATTAATTGACCTATAGATTGTTGAGGTATTGTCGTATTTGATTTATGTTTTAGTACATTTCCATTAGGTGTTTGAGAATTATTATTATTGTATTCCTTTATAATTTCGTCATGTATGGTGCCGTCGTAACCTCCAGTTTGTTTTGGGGGTACACGGCGCTGAATATACACTGTTTTTTTTATGAGAATTTGTATTGGGCGAAGATGGTCTTGTTAGTGTAATATTTTTATTTTCGAACTGAGGCGACGAGGCTGCAACATCGGTATAAGGTTTTGAAGAAGGGGGATGGATTTTGGCTGCCTCTGCGTAAGATATACAGCTCTGGGCCATAGAAATTTTAATTTTTTGTTGTCTCAAGAACTCGGGACAAAGTTTGCTAGTGGCAAAGTGGCGACCAGTGCAATGGAGACAATAAGCATTTTCCAAGATAATGTTACAAGAGTCTGAGACATGTTCGTCCCCGCATTTAAAACAACGAGGCTTTGACCTGCACTGCAATTTAGTATGACCAAATTTGCAGCAGTTGTAGCACTGTATAGTTGGAAATATGTACAATTCAACAGGGAGCGCTGTATAGCACATGTAAACTCTTTTTGGTAATATTTGACCATCGAACGTCAATACAACCATGTTGGTATTAATAAATAAACTAGTACCATCATCTTTCGGTGTTTTTCTTTTAATACGCCTAACCTTTATAATTTTTCCACAGTCCATAGGAACAGTAATGTTTTCCTGAATCTCGTCCTCAGACCAGTCTTGGGGTACACCCTTTACAATACCTACTCTAGTGACAATAAAACTAGGTATGAAAACCTTGTATGAGAGATTAGCAATTAGTGGGTTATCTGTGAACAAATTAGCATCTTCGTAGTTGGTAAATGCCATAGAAACTCTATTTCTGCCAATACGTTTTAAGCTACCATTAACTATATTATTGATATTATATTTTTTTAAATCTTTACCAAATTGAATAGGGTGCAGCGTAACAGGATCATTCGGAGATGTGGTTATCCTTTGAATGTGAACAGTGAACGGCCCTGAATCTGTGCTTACATATTTCCTTACTAACTGCGGTTGTGAGGGACCTGCACCAGTGGGTTGTGTAGCGGAGACACTATTATTGAAAGGAGGGACATGAGTTTCAACAGGCACAGTTTTTTCGCCTTGAGCATTATTCACAACAGGGACCAACTTCTCGTCTGAATCGTCACATTGGCATTCATGAGTAATCTGTTTACCGTTCCTACTTCTACTTCTCTTTGTTTTGCAAATTCGGCACCTTTTTTGTGGTATGATTCTTTTCCGTTCTGAGAGAGGAATAAGACCATCCTCAGTGTCCATCGATGAGTCGTCTATAACTACATTATAAGCTACAGGACTAGGAGGGCCAGTGTCTAGCCCTGGACCCCCCAGTCCGGGGTTATCCGGGGGTGGGTCAACCCCCGGGCCCATAGTAGAAAACTATACGCTTACCAGATAAGTAGTACCTATATACACTATTTATTTGAAATACCAATAAAAATATGTAAAAACTATTAACTAACTACTATTTTACACAAAAAACCTCCACTGATCCACTTTATAAAACAATTAAAATCAAAACCAAAAAACACGTCCACCAAATTAGAAGTTTCCCGCGCTTTTCTTTCTGTGATGCTGACAACGCCAGTGTTAATATACGGTATACCTACTCTGTGTTAAGGATATACTCTATGTCTATGTCATAGACAACCCACAGCATGCTAAAGAGCCTAGAGCAATCTATGAGGCTGACGCTGATGCTACAAGGATGCTCTACCTCTATGCTTTATTAAACCGAGAATAAAGGAACCTCACCTCTACGGAAGCTTCATTTGACATTTCTTGTTTCTTATCCTCTACTATCTATTACGATCTATGGTTCTGTGGACAGTCCTCTCGGGAGTCTCTCTGCTGTGGTTGTCTATGGTTAGGGAGTAGGTAAAGTCCTTTTCATGAAAGAAGTCCCGCGGTGATTTTTGGAACTAAATTTGTAAGGTCGGTCGGATTGTCGTTCGTCGATTTATCAAGTTCGTTTGTTGTTGTGGTAGATTTTTGTGAGTTTTTAACTAGCTTAGTGCATTTTAAAGATTGTTTACAATGCCAAAAGTTGCCAAAAAATGCCAATGTCACGTGAGTACAGCGCTGCGTCAGGGGGAAAGCGCAGCGCTGCGTCAAGCGCTGCGTTTTTCTTTCATGAAAAGGACTTTACCTAGTAGGTAGGTACATAAATTCCTTTATATAAGTCCATCAGCTATAGCTGGAATTTGGGAGTTTGGTTCTGGTTTGTTGGTCTGTGGTTTGGTTTGGGACCATAGAGTAATTTGTATGTCTGTCTTCTATGTACCTAGTTTGGGCAAAAGATGCCCACAAAATTCATTGTCATAAACCTACAATGTGTAGTGAGTCTAATATTCGCGAAAAACTAAATAAAATTTGAATTTCGCGGGCTGGTAGGGCCGAAACACCTAAGAGCAATTATTCTTGTTTACATTAAATATATATACAAGGGTTCCAACGATTTTCGTGAAATTTAGTATACATACAGGAGGTTTCAGGGGCGATAAATCGATCTAGGCCCACATAATATGGGTGAGGCCGCCGTTTTTTGCTGATATGGCGCAGAAGTATTGCGATGGTGGCGTAGAAACTTCTACGCGTCGGTGACGTTGAGTGGCGTATAATAGTGACGGTTAAATGTAAAGGTTCGCATACATATGTAAAATTATATTGATGTATTTTATATATTATATATATTGATGTATTTTATAAATAGTAACCATAATAGTATGTACTGTTAGGACTTCCAATGAAAGCACATATAAGTTGTAGACTCTTTAATTAAGTTTTAGGTTTAGTTTATCACATAACATAGTACACACAATGATACCGCAGCCATTTACACACAGAGAACGGTGTTGCCATATCAACTATGGGGTTGCCACAGATATAATTTCAAATTATCCTATTGCTACGTTCACACCTCCCCTCAATAGATTATTTGAAACTTATTCTTTACACCAAACCAAATAAATTATTCCTCAATCTTTTAAACACAATCCCTCCTACAGCTTTAGTGAGTATGTCAGCCAGTTGGTCACTGGTATTGATATATTCTAACTCAATAATTTTCTTTTGAAGTTTCTCTTTTATAAAAGCCTGCTTTATTTCCAAATGCTTAACTCTAGAATTACCAGTGGCCATCTGAGCCATCTTGATAGTGGACTGATTGTCTTCATAAATGGTTATCTTTACCTCAAATCCAAATGTAATCATAATTTCTCTTAGCCAACAAGCATCACTTGTGGCTGCACACAGAGCAATATACTCCGCCTCTGTTGAAGACAACGCTACCGTAGACTGTTTTTTAGAAAACCAAATTACTGAACAACCAAATACTTTAAAAACACACCCCGATGTTGACTTACAGTCTTTACATCCACCCCAGTCACTATCAACATAGCTAACAACATCATTATTACATTCTCTATTATATTTTAAACATAAGTCTAACGTGCCCTTAACATATCTTAAAACATTTAATAGCAGCTTGTAAAGAAGTTCTGATGCACAACTTTGGTACCGACTCAAAATGTTTACAACTGCACAAATGTCGGGTCTTGTTCCCATTGCTGCATACATTAAGCTCCCAATTAATTTTCTGCACTTCTTTTCAATCTCAATACTTTCCGACCCTTCCCTCTTTAAAATATGAAAATTAAAATTTTTATCAATAGGCAACTGCAAAGTTTTACAATCCAACATGTTATAATTTGATAACAAGCTAATCAAATACTCTTTTTGTGAAATAATAGTAATTCCCTTCTCAATATCCTGCTTTACATCAATTCCTAAAAATTTACTGATTACACCCATAACTTTCATCTTAAAGGTTTTACACAGTACATCCCTCAACTCACACAAAGATTGCTCATTATTTCCAAAATACAAAATGTCATCGACATACAATAACAAAAATGTTTTCTTTTCCCCTTCATATTTAGAATACAAGCAAAAATCCTTATCACATTGTTTATACCCCAAAGATAACATTACATTATTAAATGTTTCATTCCAGTACTTAGGAGACCTTTTTAAACCATAAATTGACTTGTTAAGTTTTACGAACTTAGTATCAGTTCCCTCTGGCAAGATCAAATACAACTCTTCGTCAAGTTTTGCATTTAAAAAAGCTCCACAAACATCCATTTGATTTATTTCTAAGCCTAGCTTATTGGCTACAGCCACAAAAATCCTAAATGTGTTTAACTTTGCGACAGGGGCATATAAGTTCTCATCACACTCTTGTTCGAAGCCCCTGGCCACCAATCTAGCTTTGTAACCGTCCAACTTTCTCTTTAAAACCCATTTAGAGCTGATCACTTCTTTTCCTTCGGGTATCGCATCTACTTCTGTCCAAGTATTATTCTCTCTCAGTTGTGTAAGCTCTTTTTTAATAGCCTCTTCCCAGTTTTTAGCCTCTGATGACAACATGGCTTCCTTGTAACTTTTAGGCTCGGCGACATACAGGTGATAGTCATCTAAATACTTTGGTTTTTCTACTCTTCTTCTTGGTCTACTTTCTTGGCTCTCAGTTTCTCTTGTCTCTACCGTGTCATGTCTCATCTCATGACTTAATTGTGGTGTCATGCCATGTGTCACATCCGGTACTCTTTCTTCATTCTGCCCTTGATCTGTATCATAGACTTCTTCTTGGATTTCATTGAGTGACTCTTCCTCACTAATATTCTCCGCAGAAACATCAAGTAAAACCACCTCTTCCTTTTCCTGTATGTTGTCTATTTGTTGTTCATTTTTCCTTGCTTGATTGGTGAATACGACGTCCCTTTGATGAACTTGCTTTACATGGTCGACACTCTGGTGACACAGTCTCTCATGGCACTCAGTTGATGTTGCAACAGCTGCAACACTTTCATGAACACAGTTTGACACCTTTAGAACATAATAATTGCCTTTACAGTTCCCTAAAGCACACAGTACATTGTCTTTGTAAATTAAACACTGACCATCTGACATTGTGACAGAATAACCCTTTTTGGTCACACTCGGTATTGAGAACAAGTTGATTTTAATGTCCGGAACATGTAAAACACTATTTAACGTTGATTCAACATAGTTTTCCCCATTATATACACTTAGTTTAACAACACCAACTCCTGCAATGGGTAAACGCCTTCCGTCTCCGACAACAACAAACTGATCTGACACTGACAGTGATGTATAGGTGGTAAACACAGCACGATCTCCTGTCATGTGGCTCGAGGCCCCACTGTCGACCACCCAGCACAGATTATATCCTCTATTGTCTATGTAGTTCGAAAACTCACTCCCTAACTCAGTTGTCATAGCCATTGTGAATGCATTGCCCGGATTCCCTTTCTTTGATGAATGTCCACCTTGTTTTTCTGTGTTTGCACGTCTAGGACAGGAAAATTTCAAATGCTCCACAGATCCGCACTCAAAGCACTTCCGATTTTCAGTCTCGCTCTTACAATTTTTTGCAAAATGCGATGGATTTCCACATTTATAACAATTTTTAATAACTCCACGACTATCTCGCCTCTTGGTGTACAAAGCCATGTTATTCTCCTCTTGTTCTTTGTCCCTGGCTTTTAATCTTTCCTCTTCCACCAATAATCGTGCCACTAAATCATCATACTTCTGCTTACTTGTTTCTACGGACTCCCAGGCCGAAATGAAATGACTGTATGTTGCTGGCAACGACAATAAAACTTTGGTAATCATGAATTTCTCAGACATCTCCTCACCAGCTTGTTTCAGTTGACACGCCATTTCTTGTATTTTGGCCAAAAACACAGAAAGATCTCCATTCTCAAACTTTGTTTGTAAAAACCGTTGTTGCAACATCATTGTACTCGTTGCCGATGTCGCTTCGAAAACACTGTGCAACTTGTTCCACATTTCAACCGCCGTTTCACAGGTTAAAACATGTATCATAGCTGCCTCACTCAACCTGGAAACTATTATGGTTTGCGCTTTGATGTCTTTCTTCGCCCACTCTGTAGTATTCTTTTCGTCACGTTTTTCTGTTCCATCAACTACAGAGAACACATCCGCCCCTCTCAAGGTAACCGCCACCTGGAATTTCCAGACATTCCAGTTTTTCTGGCCCTCCAGTTTGATGACGTTTGACGTAGACGCCACCGCCATTGTGTGTATATCCATTTTTCACGTTTGCGAAACCCCACGCGCTCTTCGCAGCTGTACCTCGTAAGCCTCCCGCGTGTGCCCGATGTCGTACTTGCCTCTTGCCTCCGTACGACCTCCTTCAGGCGCCGCTTGCTACAAAAACACTCTGACAAGCTGTGTCGCGTTTGCACTCGCAATCCCCTGCGATCTCCACCTTCACCTAAAACAGAATTATGAGCCTGTCTGGGCCCATAACCTGTTAGGACTTCCAATGAAAGCACATATAAGTTGTAGACTCTTTAATTAAGTTTTAGGTTTAGTTTATCACATAACATAGTACACACAATGATACCGCAGCCATTTACACACAGAGAACGGTGTTGCCATATCAACTATGGGGTTGCCACAGATATAATTTCAAATTATCCTATTGCTACGTTCACATGTACATGAAAATGCACAAGGAAACACATTGAATGAATAAAATCAACTTTATTTATCTTACATTATTTTTAAGTGATACAAAATATACGCAGGTACGTATAATTTCGGTTATCCTATCACTCATGTCCATGAGTATACCTACTGTATAGTCCGAACAAAATGAGAACTCACTCGCCATTTTAACTGCCATATCTGGGTGACCGAGCTTTGCTCGGTATATTCTCTATTTGCAAATGAAAACTCACCTTTATTTGGTGGCGTAGGGGAAGTAGCGAATATCTACGCTACCAGTGGCGTTGAAGAGCTAAAATGGTGGCGAATTTTTACTTCTACGCTACCGACGCGTTGAGAAAATTACATAAATCTCTGTAAATAACGTACGATTAGACTTGCATTATAGCACCAAATATAGCTTTCACTTCTAATCACACGGTGCACTGATAGTTTTAAGTGAAACATTTAAATTTACATTTTTATGCGCAAAAATCCTCTTTCGAAAAAAGTGTGTACACAATCCGGATCTTACATTCACACAGTCAAAATAATGACCGCTATCGAGCCGCTGTCCATAGTTTATAGAAACTCTATGTAGCCACTTCCCGATTTAAACCTCCCTGACTCCAAACTTTAATAGGTATGAAAAATATTGGTAGCGTTGACAAAGTGGCGTTGAATTTCAATTTTTAACGCAAAAACTGTTTTGGACAAAAAATTAAAGAAAGTCTTAGGATACCCCTTGCGAAATTAAAAGCATAGATAGCTAGTTATATAAGTATTCTTAAAACATCAGTTGTATCTCGAGAATCCTCTATCCTTTTGCTACAGCAAAGGTTAAAGTGCACCTCTGCCTCAGCGGATAGGAGTTTTTGTGTAATTTTCGTCACTTTTTTCAAGTTCCATTCGAAATATATTTTTAATTTACTCACTGAACTTTAACAATTATGATGTTCACTTGAGCCCTTTTGTTGCTCAATCCTACGCTGTTATCAAAAATTAGATAGATATCATACTTTTCAAAATATGAACCGCGGAGAAAAAAGTTTGCGAAATCAGCAAAAAAAGGCGGCCTCACCCATATACCCAAATGAACAAGTTTTCTGTCAACTTACAGCTTTATGCACGCCAGCAAGTGCTTTAACAGACATCTTGATAATATTATAAGTGTGTGTATTTGTGATAATTGCAGATTTCGATGTAAATTGCAGTAAATTTTACGTCTGTACAAAAACTCTGCTCAAATGCTCATTTCGTGAAAGTAGGTAATGAAAAAATAAAATTAATGGCCTAAAAAACTGCCTATTGCTCACTACAGATGTCGCCACTGTTGAGTGTTCTTTAAATTTGACAGCTACTTGTCATTCTCCATAGTATTTTTGTAAACAAACTATTGATAAAGGAATAATTTCTTAAAATGACTCGTTGTGCAGCTGTTGACTGCAAAAATATAGGGATTCATCTATTCCCCAAAGAAGCTAGAAGAAGAAAACTTTGGGAAAAAGCTCTTCGTAGAAAAAATTGGAAAGCTAGTACTACGGCGAGGTTATGTCCTGCCCATTTTCAACCTGAAGATTACTACGGACGCAATTCGTATACAGGTGATGAATCTATACACAAAGTATTAAAAAAAACTGCTGTACCATCTATCTTTTCATTTTCCAAAGACAAAACAGTTGACCTATTAGCACAACAAAGATCGGATAGACTGCTAGAGAGAAGTCGCAAGAAACTTTGTCTTGAAACACCTGGGGCTATTGACATTCAAGCTGAAAATAAGTGTGATGTTCAAATATTTAGAGATGAACAATTCACAGTACAGAGTGAAATAGAAATACCCAGCAGCCTACAGGTTGAACTGTCTGAGAGTCACCAATCTAGTATACCAGCTGAATCAAAGAGCACTCAAGTGAACTTCGAATACATTTATGGATCCATAGAGAGATATAAAGACAAAGACAGTGTTATTGCTTTCTATACTGGTTTTGAAACATATGAAAAATTCTATTTTGTGTTCTCAACATTAAGTCCCATGGCTCATTTAATTAAATACTATGGAAGTCATGTCCAAAATATTTCTATTGAAGATCAGTTTTTCATGACAATGATGAAATTACGACACAATAAATGCAATTTTGAACTAGCACAATTTTTTCAAACTAGTGCAACAACAGTTTACAACATATTTATAACATGGATTAATTATATAGACCAACTTTGGAAAAAACTAGATATCTGGCCTGAAAAAGATTTAGTGCTATTTTACATGCCAGATAGATTCAAACAATATGATAAAAACACCAGAGTTATTATTGATGGAACAGAAATGAAGATGCAAAAACCTGGGAACCCTGTATCCCAACAAGCAACGTGGAGCAGTTACAAGCATTGCAATACACTAAAGGTGTTGGTCGGAGCTACTCCTGGAGGCTTGTTGTCGTATTGCTCACCTGCCTTTGCTGGCTCTATTAGTGACAGGCAAACTGTAGAAAGAAGCGACTTGATAAAAAAGTGTGAGCCAGGGGACAGTATACTTGCAGACAGGGGATACAATATTCAGGATATGTTTATTGGAAAAGATATTACTTTGAACATCCCTACATTTTTAAAAGGACATGGTCAAATACCTGGTCTGAAATTATTGGAAGATAGAAAGTTGGCCAGTCAGCGTGTTCATATTGAACGTTTGATAGGTTTAACTAAAACATACAAAATTCTAAAAGAAGAACTACACCACAATTTTGTACCCTTGGCATCCAAAATATTTTTTGTCTGCCTTATGTGCTGTAATTTTAGAGAAAGAATTATGTAATAAGTTGTGATTGTGAGATCGTAATATTGTAATTAAGAAAATAAAACTGTTAGAAAAGAATGTTTTTTGTTTTGTGTACAAATAAAGTACCACTGATTTGGAGTGCTGAGATGAAATCAGCAAGATACTACATTGGCTGCTTTTTCAAATATTTGATGTACAGTAAAATTATGGCCATAGCCAGGAATTGACTTTGGGGGGATTTCCTATCTTAACCAAAACTGGGTACTATTCAGAACTACCTTGGGATCTAGGAAATGGACATAGGTTTTTATTACTGGAGAAAATCAAAGAGTACCCACAGGATTTTTTATCATTATTATGATGCACCTATTTACTGTTGCGAGCATCAATTTTTGACCCTGGCAAATTATGTCTTCTAATTGATTTTTTGAAACTCAGTTCTGGCATGAGTTTGCCCCCCTTTTAATATAGGTACCTTCAAGTAAAGAGTGAATAGATATTTTGCCAAGCCTGCTCTATTTTAGGCTGTATCATACTAGTCTGATTGCAGCCAAGCACTAGTCTATAGAAAAAAAACGAGATAATTAAATTTATATTTTTATGGTTTTATTACAGAATCATAACATTTATATAGGTATTTATTAAAAATTGCTGGTTGCAAATATTCTTCATAAAAGGATGTTAACTTCAAAACCATTTCCTTTATGAATTCTTCATCCTTTTCGATGTATATTATTTTCATATCTACAAATGTATAGACAACTAAATTGGCATATTTGCGATTTGTGCAGAATAGTTGCCCCTGAATTTGGGTATAGTAGTTGTGTTTTTTTTTGAGTTTTAATTCACCATTGCTCTCGTACAAGTATGGCACTGTCGTTGTTGTAATGGCATAGTGCCTAGCAACATAAGGACACTTAACTTCTATAATTGTTTCATTTTGCAGCATTCCATCAGGAGATGCGGCAATGAAAGGGTGGGTGAGCGAGATGCACAAACCACATCTATCTACTTTTGCACTTAGAAAATTTTCATATTTTTGTAGTGCAGTAGACTCATGTACTTTTCCATGAACTGTGGCTCGTGTTTGAAATTTCTTTGGATATAAGATATTGTTTGCCAACGCCTGCCTTGTACTTCCTCTACTATTGCACACAGCATGGAAATTGCTAGCTGTGATTCGGACACTTCTAAGCCGGTGCCAGTCTTCAGATGCATCTTGAAGTTTTGTTTTAAGCTGTATATCATCCACTTGCTGTTGATTTATATTTTTTAATAAAAGATTCTCCAATAGCAAATCCTTTGCACTTTTTTCCATATAATCATGGTCCATTTCAATAGCATATGGATTGGCAGGTTTGATAACTTGCATATATGGCATTCTACTTCCAGTAGTAGCAAATCCAATGGCTAGATTCATCACATAATCTTTGTAATTTTCCATTATATCTTCCTCTTTAATTGGATTATATAATACACTGCAAGGTTTTTTCCGCTTACTGGGCAAATTATGCGACTTCATTGGTGAATAATAAAATACTTTTTTGGGTTTCTTAAATGACATAAGTTCTTCGGTGCAAACTTTGTGTAAAATTATAGTTTATGTCCTTATGTCTTCTATGCCATGAAGAACTGTGAAAACATGTTTGCAGTGCGCTTCTATTCCACTTCCAGCTGCACATTCACAGTGACTCTCTTCTATCATGCCATCATTATCCATTTTTAGTAACACTATGTACAGGAGTTTCTTCATTTGGGCTTTGCATTGTGCATGAAAGTAGGCATAGTTTCCCTCAAAGGCAACACGAAGGGTTACCAAGCCTCTACTTTCATACAGAATTCTTCCTTTGGTTGTTACTTCAAACCTGAAATAGTAAACCGGTACGTAAGTATGTATCATTTAAACTGGATCATAGTCAAATTACAAAAGAAGGTGAAGAGATCATGTTATAATGCTCTTTTTACCTTTCTGCGAACTGTTGAATGTGTTGTTTAGACAGAGCTGGCAGATTAGTGCTGGCATTAACGTCCCTGAACTTTTCCAAAGCAGGAATAACAGGAATCTCATCCTCAAGTTCGTCTTCAATTCCGACAAGGTTATTCCTGTCGTACGCCTCTAGTCTACAACAAAAAAATAGGGCTTTATAAAAATACGCGACATAACCTTTAAATTATATCAATGCCTATTATTTATTTACCTTTCAATTAAAGCCGCTTTTTTACCAGTGGTAGATGCTTTCCTTTTTCTAAGCTCATCTTTTAACTGAGCTACACTACAGGTAGAATACATTTTTAACGTTGAAAATAGTCGAAATTTAATCCCCGAAAACAACAAATAAACATTATGGCGGTTTTTAGGAACACTCAACAGTGCTGCCATCTACCATGAGCTTCGAGTTTTTAACCTCATTGTAAACTCAAGCTGTGGACCACAGACCACAAAACATGCCACCACAGACCACATGACTAGAGATGTGAACCATAGAGTAAAGTAATATTATCCGGAACCAAGGACCCAGCATCCCCAGCATCAATGCAAATAAATAAATTTTGAAATTTCATTGAAAAATTTCATTGGTTCTTGAACAGTCACAATTTTACGTGGAGCAAAAACAGCAAAAACCCAGGGAATTTATAAGTACTTATTAATACAACAGTACTTATTAATTCCATGTAAAAACCTTTTTTCAATTCAATCCTATAAATTCTTGCCAGAGATCTTAAATACTTTGAGGTATTTATGATTCCTAGCAAACACCATATTTCGAAAGTTTGAATTATAGCCGACTAGCTTTTACCCGCGGCTTCGCCCGCGTGAATTTCAGGGTTTTTACAAATACCGTGGCAGCCAAGGATTTTCTGGGATAAAAAGTAGCATACGCGATAGATAAACAGTCAACTACTACAACAACTAAAACAAACATCGGCTTGGTAGTTTTACTGCTCTTCCCGCTTCCGTCCTTAATCAGTATTGGTTCAACTACGGGGCTCAACTAAAACACACATTGTTAGCGGCGTAAGCGTTAGTTTTCAGTGACCTGCAGTTTAAAAACTATAAATACTTTCAAATTTATTTTGGGCCTTTAGTGCAAATTCGCTCTGAAGCAGGAATACGATTGTTCTCCCAAAAACTGCTCCAACATCTACATTTTTCTAATTTTTATCAAAAACTATAATAGATGTAATTGTAATTTTTATTTTAATGTGTCGGTGATAATAATATCCAAAAAACCTCAGAACGGAATTTTTGATACCTAGTTTAGTTTTTTAGGGCCGATGTTTCAATCGCCAGATAAACGTTTACTAAGGAATAAATATGACGTCTTGACAGATTTTGTATGGCAATGTTTCAAATTCATTCCTCAGGTAGTCTACCTGGCGATTGAAAAATCGGTCCTTAGAAATTAGGTACAATGTCGTTTTTCGGTAATATTCTTCCGCAACGCTGCATACTAATCTAACCTAAACAACCTAACCTCGAGCTCTTGCAATTTGCAAACCTATGTAGGTACCCATTTTGACATTTATAGCATTACTATCCCATATCCCATTGCTCATCTAAAACACATAATAGCGAAACAGTTATTAGTTCAGAACCAATATTAGGCACCCATTTTCACGTTTATAGCATTATACTAACTTTTGCTCGCGGCTTCGCTCGCGTGAATTTCGGGTTTTTACAAATACCGTGGGAGCCAAGAATTAACTGGGATGAAAAGTAGCATAATTAAATTGTGTTCAGGACTAATGCTAGGCACCCATATTCACGTTTATAGCATTATTAATGTTACATATTCTATTGCTCAACTAAAACACGCATTGTTAATAGCGAAACAGTTCTAATTTCAGTATCTATATAGGTATCTACCCATTTTCACATTTACAGCATTACTATCCCATATCACATTGCTCATCTAAAACACATATTCAGAACGAATTGTTGATAACTGGCTTAGTTTTTTAGTATTTAGGTAAAACGTCGTTTTTCTGATATATTCTTCCGCAACGCTGCATACTAACCTATCCTAACCTAACCTGGAGTTCTTGCAATTTCAGAAGCGATGTACCCATTTTCACATTTATCGTTATACTTTCCCATATTCCATAGCTTAACTAAAACGAAAATTTTCAATAGCAAAACAGTTATTAGTTTAAAACCTATGTCATATAGGTACCCGTTTTCACAGTTATAATATTATTAACCTGTATATTATTGACTCATCTAAACTCATCTATGTCAACTAAAACAAAAAAGCTTATAGTGAAACAATGGTAAGTCAGAATTTATATAGGTATTAAATATTACAGTTACATTATTACTAACCCAAAATCTCATTGTTTAACTAAAACACACAATGTAAAAAGCAAAACAGTGATAAGTTCAAAACCTATTTAGGTACCCATTTTCACATTTATAGCATTATAATCCCATATCCCATTTTTCAACTAAAACACACATTGTTAAAAGCGTACCTACAGTGCTAAGGTCAGAATCTATATGGTGCCCATTTTCACATCTGTAGTGATCAGTAGGTAGTAGTAATATCAGATCTGTAGTATCATTAGCTTTTGCCTACCGCCCTGCCTGTGTCAAATTCGCTTTTAACATCCTGAGGGAAACATGAATTTCCCGTTCCCATTCAATATTCCAATCTTATACCTACTTTCAAAGAAGTTTGCTTTAGCTATCTACCTGTAGATGTAGCTATAGATTGCTGTAAAAATTTAGGTTTTTTGAATATCCCACGGGAACTATGGATTTTCCCGGGATAAAACTTACCCTATTATTTAATCCGGACTTCTAACTTTACGTCTGCAAAATTTCAAAGCAATCGGTTCAGTAGTTACGGCGTGAAAGCGGAACAAACATACAAACAAACTCACTTTCCCATTTATAATATTATATATAGTAGAGTCTGTCTACTGAAAGTAGGCACTGAAATCGCCCGGCAAATTTAAAAAATTTTTGTAGGTCATCCCCAAAATTATAGTGCAAATATTGGAATAACTCAGTTTGATACTTGCAATTTAATTATTTTTTTATATCGGTTTTCACACAAGTCTTTATTAAATTGCTGACCCATTTATTATTTCTACCTCTCATCAGGGGGTTGGGGGTTCGAGTCCCGGGTTCGCGTCTTTTAACTGTTTGGAGTAATGAGCGTCTTAGGACTAAATATTACTTGTGTAGCTATGAAAGAAAACATCATGAGGTAACCTACATGCCTGAGCACTATGTTTTCAAAGGTGTAAGAAGCCCACCAATCCACAATCAGAAGTGGAAGCAAAAGGGATTTAAAGGAATAATAAAAATTATCTTATTTATAATTATACAAAACAAAAACAATTAACAATATAAATTAAGGTTTATTAAGGTTAAAATTTTGCATGATTGATATAATAAAACGATAATATAATATTGGCACATAACAGAGATGGTTTTCTAAAAGACATAATACACTAATAATTATTACTTGGGAGGATTTAAAACCAAGTATCAAACTGAACTGTTTTATTTACACAAGAAACCGACTACAACATGTAAACAATCTTGTTTTTGTGTAAAAGCAGCCTATTTATGTTGTTGTTTTTCTTTGAATTTTGATATTAAACAAAGCAGTAACTCCCGCACTCCACTTTTAATTGTTTTATTCATTTTTTCACCCGATCACAGTAAATCCGGAATAAATACGATCACAGAAAAATATCAACAACCGCCATCTTCCTTTTCCCGATTGACGTGTCAGTGGCCAGTGCTGCCATTTAAAAAGTTTTGAAAAAACCCGAGTCTCTACTTTCATTAGTCAGACTCTAAGGATCAATAGCCGATTAACCCATGGAGTTAATATTATATTACTATGGATCGACCTCACGGCTCTCACGACATGACACAACAGTAATAACGGTAACGGGCTATTATCTAATCTATGGTAACGGGTAAATTGTAGTCTGTGTCTCAGAAGGGCTGGAACCCAGAGCCGTGAAGCCAGTTATTAAAAAAAAAGTAGTCTGTGTTGGTCAATATCAATTAATAATCAGTATGACCATTTGTGGCAGATTTCTGCCATTTGGGCAGATTTGGCTCCTAAAAATTAATCAGCAGGCAGATTATGCCGACGATTTAAGAAAGTGGCAGAATGTGGCAGATTTCAAGGAAATTCATAGTATCTTTCCAATAAAATCAAAAACACTCATGATTTTAATGTCTATTTTACTTATGTATTTTTGTATGATTTGTTGACATCAGTTTATTGAGTGAAAAACAAAAATAGAACTCTTATTCTATACAAATTAATATCTTCTTAAATAACAGCCAGTACAAGTTACTTCTCTAACACTCCTCCTTCACTTGTACACTCACAACCAAGTCCTTTCATACAAAACTCATGCTTCGTCCTTGCAAGTCCTTTTGTCATAACATCAGCCATCATTTTTTCTGTAGGTACATACTCCAATAACACTATTTTCGATCTTACCATATCACGAATATAATGATGTCTTACATCAATATGTTTCGTTCTGTTATGACACACAGGATTTTCTGCAATTCTTAAAGCAGATTGACTGTCACATAACAGCCTGATACTGACCATCTCCCCATCGGTCAACTCACCATACAAGTTTTTTAAAAATATCGCTTCACGACATGCTTCAGATAGTGCTTGATATTCCGCCTCAGCACTGGACAGTGCAACTGTTCGTTGTTTTCTGCTTTCCCAGGACACCGGCCCTCCCGCAAAAACAAACACAGAGCCACTGTATGACCTCCTGTCAGTCACGTCGCCAGCGTGATCAGCATCCACATAACCAAATAAAGGTTTACCTGTTCTTTTAAAATTCAATTCAAATGATTTACTTCCACGTAAATACCTCAGTACTCTCTTTGCTGCTCTCCAATGTGTTTGGTCATAACAGCTGTTGAATTGACTTAAATAACTCACTGCATAAGCAATATCTATCTATAATATCTATCTATAATATCTATAATAGTCTTGAGCAAACTGCTAAATACATCAAAGATCCAATTAGTTCTCTATATGGAATATCTACACTTAAAACTTCCTTGGATCTGACCAACTTAAGTTTCGGATCTAATGGCGTTTTAATTGGTTTGCAATTAGCCATTCCAAACTTCTTTAAAGTTTTCTCTACATATTCCAATTGGTTAACCCTTATCTTACCGTTCTCTTGCTTAATGTTTATTCCTAGAAAAGTGCTCACTTTCCCTAGATCTTTCATTTCAAATTTGGTTTGTAACTCAGATTTGATACGATTTCTCTCTTCAATGTTATTCCAAAAAATTAAAAGATCGTCTACATAAACTGCCACTTTCATAAAACTGTTTTTTCTTCTTCTCATGTAAACACAAGGCTCATTATCTGTTCTCTTAAATCCTAAATCTAACAGAACTTTATTAAGTTTGTCGTTCCACGCACGAGGTGCTTGTTTTAAGCCATAAATTGCTTTTTTCAATAGACAAACATAATTCTCATAGCCTTCCACTTCAAAACCTTTAGGTTGCTTCATGTAAACTCTTTCAGTTAAATCACCATTCAAGAATGCAGTTACTACATCCATATGATCTATCTGAAGATTATACTCTGCTGCTATTGCTAGAAGAAACCTCAGTGTGCTGTGGCGTACCACTGGTGAAAAAGTTTATTTATAGTCTACTCCTTTTACTTGTGTGAAGCCACGAGCTACTAATCTAGCTGTATATCTAACCTTCTCCCCAGGTTCTCTTTTGATTTTAAATATCCATTTAGAATCAACAAAATTACCTTCAGTATTCTCTACTAACTCCCAAGTCTTATTTTTCTTTAAAGCCTTCAACTCCTCCTGAATTGCAGCTCTCCACATATGACCATCTTCTCTGGACAAAGCTTCTTCTACAGACGAGGGATCTTCTGTAATATCTTGTATTGCTTGATAGGTAACAAAATCGGGATATTCTTTGCGAACTCTATTCCTCAAAGGATATCTTCTCTCCCGTTCTGTTGATATTTCAGAATCTTGTATATTTACCTCTTGTTCTGTGTCAGATATAGATACGAAACTGTCATTATCATCTTCAGCCTTTGCTTCAGATATTCCTTCATTATTTATTTCTGATACCCTAAGTTCAGATTCTTCACTTCTTTCTGTATCATTCTGTGTTTGGACAGTTTCTCGCAAAATAACTGGTGTTTCTAATGTAATAGGTGAATCCTGAACAGCTGATTCATTTGTATTTCCTAGAGTTATAATTACTTCCTCAACATCTGTCATTGTGTCAACCTTAGGAACATCGTTTTCTCTTTGGTTCTCGAAGAAAACTACATCTCTAGCTTTATAGAGCTTATGACTTTTTCTGTCTTTTAAACGATAACCTTTTGTTGTCTCACAGTAACCTACGAAAATTAACTCCAAACTCTTAGGATCAAATTTTCTCCTTTTTTCATCTGGAACATGCATGAAAGCCTTACACCCAAAAATACGAAGAAAACTCAAGTTAACCTTTCTTCCAGTCCAAGCTTCTTCAGGTGTCATCCCTTTTACAGCTAATGTAGGTGATCTGTTTTTCAGAAAAACAGACGTTTGCACAGCTTCTGCCCAATACACTTTTGGTAAGTTTGCCTCTGCAAGCATACTTCTTGCTCGTTCTACGATTGTTCTGTTGGCTCTTTCACTTACGCCGTTTTGAGCTGGTGTATAGTCAACTGTCAGTTGATGAACAATTCTGTTTTCTTTTAAAAACTCACTAACATTTTTGTTTACGTACTCAGTTCCATTGTCAGTTCTAAGAATCCTCAACTTTTTGCCAGTTTGAGTTTCAGCAAGAGTTTTGAACTCAACTAACACAGAAAAGACTTCACTCTTTTCTTTTAAGAAATAAACAAAGGTCTTTCTTGTTTTGTCATCTATGAAAGTTATAAAATAACGCTTGCCTGAAAATGACGGGGTCTCAATTGGTCCACAAACATCACTGTGTATCAACTCAAGAATTTCAGTAGCTCGATTTGCCTTGTGCTTTGGAAAAGATAGTTTCGTTTGTTTACCTTTCAAACACGAACTGCATTGTACTACCTCAGGATCCTTAAAGTTAATACCTACTGCCATTTTGTCCCTCAGAATTTTCATATTCTTGAAGCCAAGATGACCAAGTCTCTGATGCCAGATTGTATAACTGCTTTTATCAGCAACAGAACTCAAAGTAGCTGAAACAGATGAATTGTATGTACAAGGTTTTGATTTTAATCTATAAATTTCACTCTCCTCCTTGCACATTCCTATTACAGACCCTTTTATCTCACAATCATTCTCAGCATACATTTCACAACCTTTCTTAGAAAAAACTACAACAAAATCTCTTTTAACTAATTTGCTCACACTTAACAAGTTCGCTGCTAAATTTGGTACATACATCGCTCCATTTACTCTAAAATCTATCTCTTTCGTCGAACATACATCACCACGCCCTTCTCCATTTATTCTACTACCATTCGCACAGGTAACTTGTACAGGCTTCTCTAGCTTGACATAGTTCTGCAACCAGTCCTTCCGAAATGTCATGTGAGATGACGCTCCCGAGTCCAAGATCCAGTCTCCATTGCGTGAATTCTCCGTAGTAGATAGCGCGGTGTAATTGAGTTCATTACAATTATTGTTCGTCTTCTTCTTTGTAGGATTAGATGGGCAATCTATAGCTTTGTGGTTCCTCTTGCAAATAAAACACTTAATTGTTTTCTTTATTTGTTAACCCTTGTTCTGTCCTGCTTTCTGAAAATTGCTATTCTTCGATACCAAAGCACTTGTGAACGGAACCTCTGCAACTCCTTGCTTTGTTTCTAGTTGTAAAATCTTATTTTTAACATAATCCGTTGTTAAAACAATATTGCTATTCTCTATAGCCATTCTCATAGGTGTATTTTCTTCTCCAAGCCCTTGTAGCATGAGAGCGGCAAGTAACTCATCATCCACTTCTTTTCCTATGTCGTCTAGTTTTTGGGCAATGTTCATTACCTCAGTAACATAGTGACGTGGTGATTCGAACATATTTAGTCTCTGACTTACTAGTCTACCAAGTAACACGCACCGATTATTTACGCCCTTATCCTCAAAAGTAGAGCGTAATGCCTCCCAGCTCTCTTTTGCCGTTTTTGCTTTTCTTGCGTGTATTAATACGTGCGGCTTTACCTGTAGTAATATCTTTGCTCTCGCCTTATCATCGTTCTTTAGGCCCGCCGTATCCGTTTCTGAAGGCGTCTTAAGTACATACTGCCACAAGTCTTCCGATATGAGGAGCAACTGCATTTGAATTTTCCATGTGGAATAATTCGACTGGCCGTCCATTTTCTCAAAACTGATTTGATGTGGAAACATTCCGAAAAATTTTTCCGTTTTTCAAGAAAAATTTGAAAAATAAAAATTTTCTTAATTCAGCGCTCTGCTGCCATGTTGACATCAGTTTATTGAGTGAAAAACAAAAATAGAACTCTTATTCTATACAAATTAATATCTTCTTAAATAACAGCCAGTACAAGTTACTTCTGTAACATGATTAAGCTAGATGGAAATCTTACATAGGTACTAAACTGGAACTTTTGTCTTGTGTCGATGGAACGGGGATATTCTGACGTCAAAACTACTAGGCTATCATTGCAAACTGCACTTGTATGTTCAGTACTTATACAGAATCGAGTTGGCAGATTTTGGCAGATTTTTTGCCGGTGTTCGGCAGATTCGCCAATTTTGAAACGGTCACACTGTTAATAATTATTTTCATCAAAAATTAATACAATTATAATACAATTATTTATGTAATTGTACAAGTGCAAATCACGAATTGGATAATTTATGTGTCCAAGATGGTTTTGGTCATCCACAACATACCGAAAGACGTACGTAATATTATTATTTCCCATGCTTTACTGATTTGGCATTTTTCAGTTTTACAGTCATTATTTAAAGTTTAAATTACAAATTATTTTATTACAGATACGTTATATCGACTTAAAAGCCTTGATAAAATCCAAATGCGGTATAAACGAGGTGATATTGGGCAACTTTGTCCCCGAGGGTGAAAATAAGCGTGTTACAGTCGGCCTGGCGGATGAAGGCGATGCGGCGTTTTTGGTTAGACAGATCAATGGACTTTATATAGGAGGGTGCCAGCTGTATGTTGAAGATGTCCGCCAGAAAAAGGTATATCCATGCTTGCAATCACAATATTTTGAATTTTCATACAAAATATTGTGATTTTTGAAAATTTATTTCTCGTAAATTACTGAGAATCGCACTAAAATATTTCAGTGCTAGGTTTAATATATTATGAACTATGTGTGAAAAAAAAATGGACTGCCAACTTACAACCATCAATAGGAAACCCGGTCCTCTTATCAATTCCGACTCTTCTTATTGAGTCTGACTCTTGTTTGACTCCTCTTAAGTCTCAGTCTAAAGATCGAATTATTCCTAACAATACCTTTATTAAGTTTTAGACTCGGAGGAATGTTGTGTCGAGCCGGGAGCGTCGACTTATAAATAAACATACAGACTGACTATTGCTTCTGAATTCTTAGATCTTTTGATCTAGGAATTGTACAAAATCATAAGTTAAACTTCCTTAGAATCCACAATGTAAGAGTGACACGAGGTGACGAGAAAGAGATTGCAGCAAAATATTCCTCAAACCAGACTCTGGACTAATTTAGAGGAATCTGAATCATTTGTGTGAGCACCAAGTTGATAAGGCTTTCGGCAACAACTACGGATCCCTGTAGTGACTTACTACGGAGTTACACACCTCTAGTCATTGATAAAATACTTATTTGACACATTACATTGATATAATATATGTAAATAATTTGATGATATACAAGGTGTGGGTTAATTTGTATAGTGTGCTGGTAGCTAACCTTTTTACTTGATCCTAGAAATACATTAATGGAGACAAGAAGACCCAATTATTTTGTTTTAATTTCAATACAAAACTTATTATTTAATTTTGAAACATTACTGTTTTAGGGATGTGACTTAAGATTTATGTTACATTTTTCAACTCCCTATTGGATATGGAGCTAGACTTTTTGAGACATTTTTTCATGCATCTACACATCATCCCTTATTTAAGGCTTTCGGCTAATTATGGCAAGTAACCTGCAGGTTGTATTGTTTTATCCTATTTCCAGATGTCAGAACAGCCCTACCGGCCTATAGAAAATCCACACGTCCCTCATAGAAAGCCTACAACTGTACCCACATTGCCGCAAAACAATCCATGCAATGCTGTCCCACCCATGCCGGCTATGCAACATATGAGGCCACCAACTATGCAGCATACCATGCAACAAACCATGCAGCCAACCATTCAACCAATGACGCAACCTACCATGCAACATCGTATGCAAACGCCAACAGTTGCGTACAGTAATCTGCCATTCTACATGTCACCCGAGGTAAGTACTTGTTTGAATTTATTACAAGATCTATGTTAAATTATGCTCGCGTAACAAGATCCTCATGTTTTGTGCAACAAATCAACCTAGCTGTTCAACGTGGAAATGCAGCCAGTATTCTTGGCACCATTCCATGCTGACAAGACTTGTAAATAAGGTACACTACAATTTATATTCCATTCCCATTTATGGTGAAATGTTTCACAATGGGAATCCCATATTTTGAGAATACGTATTTGTTAGGCAAGCAACTTTAAAGAATCCGTACAGCTAGCCGCAGGAAGTTACACTTACGGTTAGCCGGGTGGCGGATAGCCACAACTGCAACCGTAATGTGCGTTTGGATACCGTTGTGGTTTGCGGTTGGATTAACTCATTTCTAAGTTGGAGTTATGTTGTATGGAAGAAGTTTAAAAACTCACGCATCAAGAACAGTTGGCCTGGAAAAGATTGCCTGTGGCAATAAGACCGCGTTTTGCGTATTTTAGCCACTTTACATACTTATTGTACTTTGTCCTTCGGTTTCTTGCACTATAAAGAATCTAGTGGTCTTACCATGCAGATGCATATTTAACCGTTTGTGAAGCTGCGCTGTGAAGGTTTGGACCTCATGGGTTATTTGCACAAATGATAGCCCCCATCGGTAATATGTATGTATGTATAATTAAGATTCTTTACAGATTAAATTTTGCCATACAAATGGCAACTTTGGATATGCACATTGCACAAAGTGGATGAACCTCCTAATATTTATACTATAAGCTTATGGGTTCTTTCACATGGCTTCATATATGTGTTTGAACTATAGCGTATTCTCCGATATTTGTTCGCAGACGGGATATCCCAACTACGAGAATCAAGCTGCGCAAACTCCAACGCCGAAACCGCTGCCGCAGCCCGCCTACCAAGCAGCGTACCAACAACCGCAGCCCAGCGTGAGCCAATGGAAGATCCCGCAACAACCCGCCAATAACGCCGTCAGTGCTGCCAATAACAGCGGAGCTCTGTGGGAGAGACAAAGTGGCTCCCCTAGACGAGACGACGAACCGTGGCGCGGTCACGGAGAACAAACCGAAAGGGGCGAACCGGATCACGAGGGATCCGACAACGGGTCGTCGCGATCCAGAACATCTAAATGTAACGAATCCGACGGAAGACGCGAACGCTCGCCCGCGCGCGGCCGCGACTACCGCGATTCTAGACGTGACGATAATCGCGATTCTAGACGCGACGATAATCGCGGCTTTCGGCGCGACGAGGACACGGGGCATCGAACCCGAATGGGCACGCCAACGAAGAGACCGTACTCCGAAATTTCGCAGGGTTCCAAAAGTTTCGGGAACGATCCCGATAATTCTAGTTTGAGCATGTCGAACGCGGGTATTTTCAACAAGCAACCCGTCGATCCGGGCCCTGTTGCCGACGCTTCTAAACGCTTGGGCACGCCAACGAAGAGACCGTACTCCGAAATTTCGCAGGGTTCCAAAAGTTTCGGGAACGATCCCGATAATTCTAGTTTCAGCATGTCGAACGCGGGTATTTTCAACAAGCAACCCGTCGATCCGGGCCCTGTTGCCGACGCTTCTAAACGCTCACGGTTCGATCAGATTGATAAAAGGAGTATTTCGCAACGCCAGCGCCATACGCGCTCGTCGGCTACAGGTGAGCACACATTTTATTTATTAATATCTGACCGGGAGAACTTGTTTTGCCATTTTGTTGTTGTGGAAACAGGTTCGAGTCCCGCCACGGGTCACTCTAGAATTTCTAAATTAGCTTAGTTCTGGTCTAGGGGAAGCCTAAGCCGAGCTAGTACCGTTCCTAAGCGATGCTGTGTAGAAACTGTTAGCGGTGAGCTACTTACCCCCTCTAAGGTAGTACGATATAACTTTCGGCTGCGTCATCGCTTACCATCAGGTGAGATCGCAGTCGAGTCAACTTGTACGATGCTAAAAAAACTTACAAACACTGCAAAACGAGAATTGTATATGTATTAGAGATTAATCCGTATTCTTAGCAGTGAATCGTAGAGTGAATATTTTAAAATGGAAGCCGAATAAAAAAAAACACGATTAAAAACCATTTGCCACATACTCGGGTGTGGGTAATATAAAGCAAAGTACCAATATATAACAAATATCAAGCATTCAATAACACACAAATTTGATATAATTACTAAAAAGCTAAATTAATGTAAAATCCCAAAGGACCAATGTCTCATTTCCCTCTTACAGCGAACTTACTTCAACTTTCAGCTTTAAATAAACTGTGGTTCTCTTATTTTCAGCAGCTGATAAGGAGAATATCCCTGTTGAAATAAACATTCAAGGCACACAAAACACGGAAGGTAAAAACTAGCACTGCTAAGAAAATTCAGGATATGGGCAAACGAAATATTTACATAAACCTTTTTCGTATAAGCAAACAGTAGCGACATCTGTCAAAATTCTATGGGTGGCCGCTGAGTGCACTACAGCGTGGCCTTAAAAAACAAGCATTTGACGACCGAATGGCGTAGTGGTAGCGAACCTGCCGTCTGCGCCGGAGGTCGTGGGTTCGATTCCCACTACTGGTAAATGTTTGTGTGATGAGCATGAATGTTTTCCAGTGTCTGGGTGTTTTTCAATATATTATATTTATGTATATTTATCAGTTATCTAGTACCCATAACACAAGCTATCGCTTACTTTGGGGCTAGATTGCGATGTGTAAAAAAATGTTCCGTATATTATATTTATTTATTTTTGGCACCAATAAACTGGCGACAGTTTTTCTCGCCGTCCGTCCTATCCAGGGTATAAAATGTCTATTTTCATAAGTAAGGGTGCTATGAAAAATTATAATTGTGATTTTTTTTTCTAGTGATGCCGCCGCAAAGTACACAGGAGTATCTCAATGTCATGCTGCAGCAGGCTGGCTCAGCCGACGTCGTTCAGGAGCCGTGAGTTTATTGAAACAATGTTTATTTTCGGATGGCGCAAGGGGCTAGGCGAAAGAAAACGTATTTGCGTGACGAAAATCCTGTCACGAAGAAAATTACGAAAATTTTCGAAAATCTAGAATTGAAGTTTGAGCACACGTGCAATCACGTATAATTCGCTTAGTTGGTTTTAAACCGGTCTCGTATTTATAATTATGACCCCTTAAATCTTCTATTTTTAGCGTGTTAAAAAGCTAGTTCATAATATTTATTTAGCAACAGCTTCCGTAGTGATACCGTGTTTCGATTTCAGTGTGACGCCAAGGCCGCCGGACGTCGAACCCCGGACTTCCGACGCTCAGCGCGCGCGGGACGGGCGCAGCTCGGAGACGCCGCTGGGGAGTCTCGACAGGACCAAAGTGTCCCTGGGCGACTCCGACAAGACGACGGACTCGCAGAGGTTCATCGAGTAAGTATAATTGGGGTTTGTGTCAAAAGGAAATTCGGATTAAAAAATTTAGCTAAACTTTTGACTGAGTTAATATTTTGTAGGGAGAGACTTTGCAGATTTAGGCCCCCTAAAAAAATTAAATAATTTAATCTGCAATGTAAAAATTACGTACCGTATGTTTTACTGATTCTCAACTAATCTTATATTTGTATTATTTGTAGCTTATATTTGTATAAAAATATCAACAAAAAGATCAAGACCTCCCATCTTAACAGATATAAGCTCAAAAGTAAACTAAGAAATATTTTAAGTGATCTAAATTACCATGACACTGAAAAGCTTATTCGGTAATAATTATCAAACATGTACACTCTAACACACGCACACACACGCACACACACACACACACACACACACACACACAAACACACACACACACACACTATCACACGCACGCATACACATAAACTATACACTCGCAACCACACTAATATAAATGGTTATGTTACATTTACTGTTGTCCGTCCGTGTCAAAAAATTGTTTTTTTATTTTAGTTTAAGTTTAGAAACCGGCCCCCAAGTCACGGGTTTCCTAGTTTGGGGGTCCAGGGTAATTTTAAGATAACTGTATTAATTTTCTGTTCACAAATAAACAATTTATTTAAAAAAAAAAAAAAAAAAAAAAATCAATCTTGACCAGCATTCACTCGCCGTAACAGGCGAAAATAACCGAAAGATAGACTGACAGACCGACGGATGAACTGGCTTCATCCGTCGGTCTGTCGAGTATAAGTTTTCATTTTTACCATTTTTGTACGGAAAGCACGTACGTAATACATTTTGCCGTTTGCGTCACCAGGGGGCCTACCACCACCAACGCTTAAAGTAATATTATTGTAATATTGTTTTAAAATTTTCATACTGATATTGTATGAAAATGTCAAAACAATATTACAATAATATTAGTTTATGCGTTGGTGGTAGGCCCCCTGTATAAGCTCGCTGCGAATATTTGTCACAGTGAAGAGTGGGGCACGCGCGGG